>OU862901.1:16139383-18639383 GCA_917880725.1 Selenia dentaria
TGGTGCCCATGGTTTACTCGGGATTGTCTGACATTTCCATCAATAGCAACTAAAAAGACAATCTATAGTAACAAAAAAGATTTCGAATTTTCAAAGTGATCGCAAACTTTTTTGATGTGTTTATATACCAAAGTTAAGCCAAAACAACTAACATTTAACTGCATCCCATTCCAATGCGACTGGGTTGTAATTATCAATATAATTTAGATACACGTCAGTTTGCGGATGCTCAAACGCGACACTAAACTTGCAACTTTACTGCGAATGCGAAATTTCGACGCTAAAATACGAGCAGAGTATTCCCGCCACAATCAGAGGAACTAAGTACCCGAGTTAGCGTCCTAGCTGTTTAATCGCGATCAATCTTTACAATCGTACAATCAAAATGTTGATTATTAACTTTTATATAATATTAATGCAATTTTGCATTTTGCGCTTGTAATATTTTTGTATTATATACAGTTATTTTATATATGTGGACAGTTAAATATTCCAAGAAATTTTACTTTATATCTGCGCTAAAACTCTTTAATTCTCTTTAATCCTTAAATTACTTAAGTTAATTAATGACGTCAGACGCGCGAGAAAAAGCGCATAGAACTTAATCAAATTCATTGAAAAAACTTCGCTCCATTTATTTTAAAGCGGAGTTCCACTGGCTCATCATAATTAAGGTTTTTTACAACTGTACGTCCAGTCCGTTAATTTAAGGCGCAGTTTCGCTGTCACGACGATTGCGAGTGGAGAGGCTACGTCATCTGCGGACACTCGCGGTTTGGACGCGCGCCAAGGCACGAAGTGCACGGCTTAAACCACAGTTTGCTTGTCGCAACCACGACCTTGGCCAAATCGAAGAAAGAAAGAAACACATTCTAAGTTTTGTGTTAATAATAGTACATAACGAGGGTCGAAAGTGGCCAATTACCGACGAGGGAGTAGTTGCAGCTTTTATACACACGAGTTGGAATAGGTCTTTGTCCCGGGTAGGTATTGTCCATAGTGCTTTATACAGTGCACTTACGCGAGAAATAATAGTACTACGAGTACTAAATATTTTTTTACGCTTTTTCGCTATAGATAGTAAAACATTTTCAGCATAAGAAGGCGCATATTTCTGTTTTTTTGCTATCCTTCCTATACCGTGATAATTAAAACAAAAGATTTATGAATGAAAATGGCGTATATTTACGTCTCTGGGACGCAAAAGGTTAAGTGATATGAGACCGGCAATTCATGCACCTACTGACAAGCACTTGCAGTTGCAGAATCACCAAAAACTTCAGAACTTAAAACTGTAATTTTACGCAGCTCAGTACTGCGTTCCTCACTCCGAGAGTGGTTTTCTTTCGCCCAATGACTTTACCTTCTACACTGCCCTTCACGCCCTAAAACATAAATGTAAATATCTGACACACAATACTATATTATATTATCTGTGGATAGTATAATGAAGTGCATAATGCATGCATACTCTATGGCAGTTCGGTTTAAAGAGTTTATTTCTCAACAAGAAATTAACATTTCACTTATGTGAGAAATTAATCTAAGGTACATATTGTAATGCTTTGGCATTCGACGGACTTAGTAACTTAAATAAACTAGGTATGTACATGGTAAGTTACATAGGAGGTTATACAGTTCGTCATTCCTTGCAAGTTTCCTATATTTTTTCATAAACCAACTCTTTCACTAGTTGCGACTTAAGTTCCGACGCATCGTTGGAACGATACCTTAAACATTGTCAACGTGTAATGGATACATTTATAGTAACTCGCGATTTATGCAGGAGTTTCAGCGTAAATTCCAGGCGACGGCAGACAGCACTGAATACCGTTTTCTGACTTAATGCTAGTTCTATAATTTAAAGGGTTAAAATTGGCATCAACGTGCCAGCGAAGTTGAAATGGAAGTCCAGATTTATGTAAATTATGTTTGTCTTGGGGTACACAAAGAATCAAAGATGGTCTATATGAATGTTTTAGATGATATTTATGTATTTATTTATATTAATTTATGTTTGTGTAGTTTATGTAATTTTAATATTATTTAGGTTTACTTTTGACGTTGTTTTCAAGTACACCGCCGTCTATTCGTGTATTATAATTCCTCTCCATCCAAAGGTTGTCTGGAAGATATCGCTTATAAGCGGACCGCCCATTGTGCAACAGCATCAATAATTATATATTAAATGTATCCATGTTTTAATGTACAATAAAGAGTTATCTATCTATCTATCTATACCGAATTCAGAACGAAAAGATTTATGAAGAGTAATACAATTTAGTCACCTTTTGCATGTCAATACGAAAAAATGCAAGCCTCCAGGAAAAAATTACAAACGTGACGGGAAACTTATTTAAATGTAATCAGTCGTAGTATCAGGCAAAATGATGCTTGTTAGATGTCATTTTGCGTGGTGCACTGCGCCTGTCAACGATGGTCATTTGTTTTAGACTCTCATACGCCCAGTGATTTACAAACGACTTCCAAAAGGAAGAGGTTCTCAAGTCGACACGTATATGTTTTTTTTTATAGATACATAACTTGTTACAGAGTAGCCCGATTTTGATTATTCTTTTTTGTTTGGTAGAGTATACTTCCGAGTTAGGTGGAATTTCATCAAATTCGGTCAAGCGGTTTTTGAGTTACACTCCAATAACTGAAAAATGTTTCTCCTATTGATGATATCCTTATCGGCGGTGAATGACAATCGATCCCGTAAGTAGCGAAGGTCACTAAAAAGGGACAATACTTTTTTTTCACTAAAAATGGAACCGACTTCAACACTAAAAAAGTGTGAAATAACTTGTCGAAGTCGGTACCATGCACACAATATTGTGATAACAAGTCCTTTTGAACTTCATGGTACCTTCAACAAGTTATTTCACACTTTAGTGTTTTAAAAACAATTTACTTGCTATAATATCCTTCAAAGCCTATACCGTGCTAGCAGACACTGCGTGGACCGTAGTGCACTGCGGTAGTTCTAACTAAAACGGTGTTCCAGCACAACTTTAGTACATAGATGACCGAGTTTTGCTTGTAAGTAAAACAATTGATTTTCTTGGTCTAACCTCAAACCTAACACCCATTGGCTTAGTGTTGCTCAACAACGCCATCTATTGTCAAGTAGCTTTAGTGTTGCTGTGTCGGTAAAACAGTTTAGTTGTTGTTTAAGCTCATCAGCTTGCCCTAGTTGCCATTATAATATTGTTGCAGTTTTTCATTGCCTGAACGCACTGATAAAACGACGTTTTCTTAAAATGAAACCTAGCTAGATTTATCGCCCTCGAAAGCCCTGCATGCTAAATTTCATGAAAATAGTTAGAGCCGTTTCCGAGATTCTGATTATACAGCGTGTAACAAAAACGTGTAGTAATACTAAAACCACACACGCGGAAGCTTGCACACAATAGAGACCTAACTACTGCGTCCCAGGAAGTAGTAAACATTCCGAGTTATGAGTAACCAAAGTTTTCTAATACTCAGACAGGTTCAGCCCTGAAAACTAGGCCAAAGACGGCAATGACGTCCAGAACGTAACCTAGGTAAACAAGGGGCCTACGCAGGACCTGGCAAAGGTGTAGCGCGGGGAGAGGGCGCATGCAGGGTAGGGGGACCGAGATGAATGTAGAGATGGCGTAGGGATTGCAAAGCGCATTCACCCCAACAAACTCCAAGAATATGCATGTCTAAAATGGCTGACCGAAAAAATTCAGGATATAATTATTTTTTTACTTTGTATGAAAAAAATATATGAGAATTAAATTTTGATACTTTGCTATGTGAATCCTGACCATGTACATATGCACACCTTTCAGGATTACTACACATTTTTGTTACCCGCTGTATATATATACATATTATATACAACAGGTACAATTTGAAAAATTTAATACCGAATTCCATTCTATTCAGTTTTTGGGTTGTAACTCAAAAACTACTGGACCGAATTTGATGAAGTTAATAATAAATGGGGACAATATACGAAGCACCAGCTATCAAACACAAAAGACTTTTGAGAATCAGTTCACCCTATCGAAAGTTATGAGATAACAAACATAAAAAAAATACAGTTTGGGTTTACAGAATTGGGTATCCCCTCCTTTTTGGAAGTCGGTAGAAAATACAGTGGAATTGAGTACCTCCTCCTTTTTCTGGAAGTCGGTAGGAAATTATTGGTCGTTCAAAGGTAATAGATAAATCAGAATTCTTATGATTTACAGCAAAGAAATTCTGTAATTTCCAAAGATGTATAACAAGTGTAGAGAAGTAGAAGACACGTAACAAGAAACAAGACTGCGTGCGCTTCGTAAAGCAGAGTTTCAGCTTCCCAAGTTACTAACTAGCTAATTAAGTTCACTCGAGTTTTTGTTGTAAATTTTTAACAACACTCTCTTTACAACAAACTTTCAATGGACTTGCATATTGGATGAAGTTCTGTTTACTTGATACGTAACCGATGACTTATTATGCACTATAGACTTGTCATGGTCCTGGTTTACATTGAATTGCGTTCTGATTATCAGTTTATTTGCAACGGAATTATAGAAGAATAGATATATTGGATAGGCCCGGATATTTGTCAGAAAAAAGAAATCTCAAAAAAAAACTTTACTCGATGTTTTAAACGACATGGTTGTTGAGCTATTGTCTAATGGAACGAGATGGAGAGAGGTGTTAGAGAGGAAGTACTTCACAGATAATTGGGAATACAACAGTTAGGTATAAAAAATAATTGGGCAATATTTAGCGCAAACAAACTATGTCAACTAAAAGAACGATAAAATAATAACACAAAACTAACTGGAGTGAATGAAAAGAATGCACGGCAGAAAAAGGAATTATCTTAATTCAATACAAAATATCTAATATAATATTCAATCAATTGCGAAATTATATATTAGTCCTTTAAGAGTGAAGTAATTGAGGCGTCACAATTGTGACATATTTGTTGCATGTTTTGGCTGTATATAACACATCTGTATTTACTTAATAAATCATTGTTAGTTAAATATTGTCTAATCTGCGACTTGTGTACCTCAGGCGGGTACTTCCGGTTCCGGATGGATTTTGTGGAATTTCCAAAGTTTTCCGAGAGTTTTATTACGGTTGTTTATGTATTTTGCGGCTTTTCAAGAGTTCTGTGAAGGATATGTAAGGTTATTCAATTATTCACAAGTAATACTGCTGGCAAACAGTACTTCCGGAAAAAGTATTTTGGGTCAAATTGTAAATAGGTAGCTATTATAAATTTTGCCATATATGTATATCTAAACTTACTGGCAAGCGATGTGTAATATCTGTATTTCACTTAGAAAACCTTTGGAATTTAGTTTTGCTAATAGCTTTACCATGTCATGACATATTCTTTTATGCCTAAGTAAGTATTTCATTTCATTTCTATACTAATATGGGCAGTGAAGGGCTCAACATTTGAGGCCTTATTCGTTATAACCATTCCCGTAACGTGGGCCTGTATAATATCTTCAAGTTACTAAAATGGTATTGAATTTCACAATCAGCTTTCCTTAAAGATATCGTAACGCGGAATATTATGTTATGGTCATATCATAGTGTGCCTGTATGATAGCTGGCATTAATTTTGTTTATTTGTCCTACTTTTCTGTCTTCTCGCCTAGCCTAGCTAGTAGTCTAGCCTATGTCATAGTGTAAAGATGCAACAGTATGGAAAATAAGCCTAGTAAAGCGGAAATAAACTTATGGGTAACACGTCTTGACGCGGCCTCACTGCTGACAGCACCGCGACAACCGCTTAGGGGTCTCGTCGATGCGCATGTTTGTGTGAGTGAGCCGTTTCGAACGTTTGTAGGTAGTTTCCGTACTGTTTCTCTATATTTATACTGTTCCTATGTGGAAATGACCCTATATAGATAAAGATCACAATATATATTTTAATGTTTATTTATTTAACTTAAACCGACTTTAATCAAAAAAGGTACTGAATCCTAAAACAAAAGCATTAAGTTACATTATTAAAGTGAAGAACTTGAATCGTGAGAGGCGCAAAGATCCAAATGGCAAACTTTTCTAGATATGAGTTTTTGAGTTTCGATCTGTAATAATTGTGGATTATTAACCGATAAGCGCTCGTGACTGCGTGCATGAGTGTAGGCAAAGTGTACACAATCATAAAACGTGGTTCGTGTGTTTACATCTTCAGATGCCTTATAAACCTTTATTAATGCATACAAGCTTTATCGTATACTTATACGCTCTTATTACAAAATATGTTCAAAAAATAACAATGGCGCCCAGGACAAAAGAAGAATGGCAAACCTCTGTGTGTTTTAGGTACCCTAAATTGACGGACCCACGAGAAAGGAAACCATGCAAAACCAGTAGTCCTTAGTAAGACCAAGATATTATAAAATTGTACCATATTTTTTGTTTAAAAGTTATCAGCATTGATATCTTCTAGGTTATGTTAGATAGGCAGAATTCGTTAGCTATCTGACTTAAAAAAAAAAGAAATCTATCGTAATAGAGAAACGGGTACTTGACATTAGGTATCCTTATCGTAGATATGGATGCAACTACTTATATTTTATGTGATAACATGATAACATGATAACTTGAGAAATGGCAAATGTACAAAACGTACGAATCCAACAACAAAGGAAATAACTATTGGTGTCACTTTGTCATGTCATTTCCACTCTTTTGGAAGATTATACATAGTATCAAGAAAGTTGTATAGTATCCTATAGTCTATGAACTGAACAGCGTTTCGTTATTGCCCACAAGCATCTTCTGCGTATTAATTTTATTGTTTTACAATTTTAGTTTCTCATTTCTCCCAACTGCTAATTAAATATAAATATATGAATTATTTGCGTCTGCTAATAATAAATTTGGCATAGTTACATTCTCAGTGGGTACCCAGATGACCATTCTCCTTTGTGCCCCCCAAAACTTACTGCCTAGAAAGATAAACTATTCAATCGTTTTTTTATACTAGTAGGCCTCTTGTGAAAGAGGTCGTCTTACCTGGTACCACCATATTGCCAGATATTCTATAGCGCGCTAGCATTATCGTGTTAGGATGTGACGGGCACTGTAACAAGTGATGTGCGAAACAGATTTACATTGCCCGACTCGCACTTGGCCGGTCTTTTAGTATTTGTTGTTAAAGCGGCAACAGAAATACATCATATGTGAAAATTTCAACTGTTTAACTATCACGGTTCATGAGATACAGCCTGGTTACAAACAGACGGACGGACGGACGGAGTCTTAGTAATAGGGTCCCGTTTTACCTGTTGGGTTCGGAACCCTAAAAAGTACCAGTATTCGTATGTTAAAGGTATAAAAAGCTCTTTACGGTGTATAAGCTCAAAGCGATATTGTGATCGATAAATAGCAAGTAGTTATATCTACTAATAATGTCGATTACATTGAAGCACCCAATTTAAGTATATAGGAATGAGGAGAGTAAGGATGTACTTTAACGCTATCTGTACCTACACTCGGCTATAGAAAGAAATAAACTGGAATGTATACTCGAAAACCACTTAGCCTTTTTTTAAAATAAACATGATAAAAATAAAATGTTATATATATTCACTAATGATGCGCACAGTTTTAGGGTTCTGTAATGTGTCTACTCCAAGGATACCGAAACTACACAGTGAGTATATATATATATATATATAATATTATTGTATACTAGCTACTTCCCGCGACTTCGTTTGCGTGGTAAGCTCAGCCTTCGGGCTCGCCAAAACCCATCATCTTTTCTTGGTTTTTCTTGCATAAGAACCTTTTCCAGACAATAATTAACACAATAAAAAAGAATAAGCGAGATTGTTCCATCCGTTCGCAAGTTATAGCTTGACCAGGAGAGATAGGGGTTCATTTTTATACATATAGACTAGCGACTGCCCGCGACTTCGTTCGCGTAGGTGACCATATTTTCTTATTTTATTTAATGTAAGAACCCTTCTACGAAGTATTAGAAAACATTTAAAAAAAGATGCATCAAAACGGTAAAGCCGTTTTGATGCATCCACCGCATTACTAAAACGTGACTTCATAACAGACTTTTTTATGTGACTTTGACTGCTTAAAATAAAAAATTCACTTGATACAAAATGTGATACAAACATTAACTATTTGACTTGAGGAATGGCAAATGTACAAAGGTACGAATCCACTTAGGTGTAAAGGCAAAAAAAAAATTTCTGGCATTATGTTATGACCCGTACTACACCTAAGAGATAGCCGAGATAGGGAGACATACTAAAATAATATGAATTCATAAAAATAATTAATTAAAAGCATGGTCGAATTTGACCTTGGTTATATCGTATAATATTTGATCAAATTATGGTAGGTAGCTATACATATTGAGAATAGATAGAAGAACTAAATGAACCAAGAGATTCGCAAAAGGAATGGATGACCAGTGACCGTGTAGGTCGCATATCGATCGGCCAATCTTTCTGGTTATTTGACTATAAGCGATTTAATTTTCTAGTACATTGGTCAATGTTCTTGTGTAGATAATGTGGGTGGAATCAGGGCCAGGGGAGGGGTCATTTTTGCCATTTGCCCAAAATCAAGGTGTCAACTTAACACATAAATTGTTTAAAAAATATTATTTCGAAAGTTAGAAAACCGAACTATCCACGAAAAAAACCCGGCCCAGTGCGAGTTGTACTCGCACACCGAGGGTTCCGTACATTAAGATCATCTAACATAACTAAAAAAAGTAGAAACACAAAGTAGATTAGACTAGACTAGACACAACTATTGCTCCAACCGGAAATAATAAGTTTGTAATAGTAAATCGCTTTTTTTTCTACATTGTTGTGTAGAAAAAAAAGTGCCTAGTCAGTGTCAAGTCAATTTATTTTATTTAAAACATTCAAGATTTTTAATATTGATTTGCATACTATAAGATGTTGTTAGGTTTGCTAATTACGTTATAACTTAAGGCGCGGTCCAACTCCAATTTTAAAATAATCTACGATGCTTTACGTAAGGTTGAAAATCGCTTGTTAGATTGGACGATGTAATGCGAAAATGCGTTAATTTTGTACGTTTTCTTTATATTTTTCGATATATACTAACAGAATCGAAAAAACTGCTGGTTATAACTTTAGTACTATACGTTGGCTATGTATAACCTAAAAAAAATAAAGTGTTATCGCTGAAAATTCTGAGAGTTTCGACGTGAAAGTTTATTTTTGTGGACCTATTCAGGATTTTTTTCTGCAGAAAGAGAGTTATATTTATGAATTATATTCGGTTATTACTTTTTTCCTATCCCTTTTCTAACCTTAGTATTTTTTTCATAATATATTATCAATCTGTTTCGTTACACTAGGTGTTTAAAAATTCTGCTTTTTACTATTTATCAGGATACGAGCGCGTCTTAAGACAGAAGGTCCCTTAAATAGGTACTGAAAAATTTACCGACTTGGTTTTACATGGATCACAAAACTTTTTCCGGCAGAAGAACAGTAACTGGTCAAGACTTGGTTTTTTTTCACAAGTTTTGTTTGTGATGGCATTTAATTTTGAAGATGAAATTAACAATATAGTATTTAATGTGATTGTATTAAACTTTTTCAACGGGTTCATTAGTACATTTTGAATATTTTCTAAATAATTGACTATTATCCCCTCCACCAATTTAAAAACCGTTCTGAAACCTAAAATGACATTTGGTGTCATGAAGATAATTAAATAAAATAGTTTAAATGGAAAATAGATAGCTAGATAAAAGGTATTAAGTGAGCATCGACCTTTAAAAATATATAATGCGGTCATCTGCTGAGGTGAGAGCAGTTAGTTCCAAGACCATTATTTCTTATTATAAGCAAAATAGTCTTTATAATGTAATAGCATTTTACTGAATAATGGAATTTGCCTATTCTTAGCTAAATTTACCTTAAGTAAGTTAGTTTAAAACTTAATATTTAGTTCATTTGGTACGGGTAGAACGTCGTACATATCGTTGTAAATATTCTTAACAGTATGACATTATACTCGTACGAGTATATTACAAACTAATTTATAAACTAAATATTAAGTCGCACAGGAACAATTTTCCGGAAGACAAGTACATTTTTACCAAAAATTTAATACCGACTTCTATTCAGTTATTGGAGTGTTACTCAAAAACTACTGAACCGAATTTAATGAAATTTAAATGGGACCACACGGGAAGCACCAGCTTTCAAACAAAAGAAGAATTTTCAGAATCGGTTTACCTAGTCGAAAATTATGAGGTAACAAACATAAAAAAAATACAGGCGAGTTGAGTATCTCCTCCTTTTTTTGGAAGTCGGTGAGAGAGCAAGGAGCGAAACCGCGGGCGGTGGGCCAAATAATAATAACGATGCCTCAACCCGTTGACTCGCGATTCGCCATATTTGTCCAATAATACAAAAGATTTCGCAGAAATCAACCTACTTTTCCAGCAACTGCAACGTGTGTGGTTAAACTGTATCTCAGGAACCTGACACAATAGAAAATCTATTGTTATCATGGCTAACGACAGCTGAGGGGAACCGCGCTAAGCTTGAAAATCTGTCGCTATGCATCTATATGTGTATTCCAGAAGCTATTCTTGGATAACACCTTTGACAGCATCATGCATGACCATTTGTCCATTGAGTAATATAGTTTATCAATAAACTCTATAATCAATTAAAAAAATCTTCCTCAAAGGCCGGCAACACATTCTCGAAGTCCTTGTTATTGCGGTTGTTCGTGGGCGACAGTGATCACTTACCATCAGGTGAGTCGCCGCGTTAATTTGCCAACCAATCCCATAAAAAAAGAATATACCATAAACATAGGTAATATTATAAAATACTACAAATATATTTTATTCAGAGCTTTTATCTATTGTATTATCCTTTACTGCGAACCTTTAATAAACGCCATCCACCCAATATACAACGAAATAGCTTCTGGAGCAATTCCCCACACAACAAAAACTATTCAAACTTGCAAGAATTCGAAATAAAGGCAAAGAAATAAACAGTATCGGTATATTTGGTAAATAAAAACGCAATATGAAACATTAGCAGTAACTCAGATCAAAGGTCCGTCCAAGGAGCTGTAATTATATGCATGTGCTTACTTACAGTAGCAGTCTGAGGAAGAGCCCGGACCGCAATTAACACAATAATAAACAACTTACCACAATTTCATTATCACAACTAAAATGTATTTCATACGTTTTTGGTTAAAATATACACTTTGGTTAATTTAATTACAATTAGAAGAAAAAATAACAAAGTAGAAAATAAGTAAAACAAATATTAAAAGGTGGAGAAAAAAGCAGTCGGATTCGGGCGCTTCACAAAGAGGGAAGTAGTCACCATAAACGCAAAATTTATAAAAATAATATATCTAGGTTCTACAAAAGGAACAGTTGAACGATCTACCAGAATTCGCAACACATTCAATTCTTTGCTGTCACTAAAATGTATGCTGATTATGATTTCTTTCTTGAAGTTCCCGTTATTTTTAACCCAGTTGTCGAATTCAATTCTGAAATATTTCAAATAGTGTATTCCCAACGTGCATTCAAAAATATTATAATATCAATTTGCTTGTTACCATTCGTTGTGAAGTCAATAATCATTTTAGGAATTTAAAGAGTTAAGTCCACAAATCGTTGAATATACATTTCTCAAGAGTTGATTTACTGTTTCCAATTTTATACTGCGTCAAAACTGTAGACAATTCAATGCAAATAGGCCTCTCAAGTGGCCGAGAAGCGTGTGAAGTTAAAGAACCGGCACTGTTGGTAAAGTGTAGTGTACACATGCGAAGGAGGCCTGATAGGCCAGCTCTGGATATGTTTGAGGCCACTACGATTGTTTGGATACCTGGGAGGTTAATAGCTGTTTGACAAACTGCCTCTTCACAGGAAAACATGTGGGCATGCTTGTTTGGAACTACCACCACTTTACTTACTGTTACTATACTGTGTAATCTTAAAAGATTATACTATAATCTTAAAAGTGGCCCGGCACATGAAATGAAATACATTTATTTGACACACACAAATACACACACAAACACACACACACACACACACACACACACACACACACACACACACACAAACACACACACACACACACACACACACACACACACACACACACACACACACACACACACACACACACACACACACACACATGGAGAGACAAAACAGTAATTAATAAGACCAGTGGGCCGAGCACGAATATCTGCTTAAGTGTAAGGTTATCGTATCGTTTACGTATTCAGGACAAACTATGAGTTATCTGTAGATGAGACCCCTGACCCCTGGCTTGCCTTAATTGGCCGTCTGGGGGTGGAGACGCAAGAGCAAGTAACAAAAAGCTCCAAGGGTGGACGTGTTAAAGGGCATAACGCCGGTAGTAGCACTTTAGTGAAACCGTAGCATACCTCTCGACACCCTTTAGCCATCCACATCAACGTTGCCCCTTTTGTCACCATTGATGGTGGTCCTTATGGGGGGCCCGTACAGTGGGCCCGTTTGGTGGGCAAGTCGCCTAAATATTTTAATATGAGACTTAAAATTTGCAGGTGCCGTAGTCTCGTCCATAGTCGCTCCCTTATCTCCCTTATCATCTATAAGTTCATATCAATAGCCTTGTAATTTTACCCATTTTTGTAATAGATAATCCATGTCACCGTCATCCCAAATTCTGTTTTATACTATACTTTTGTATGTTTTATACCAAACAGGCCTCTAAGTGTTGGCTATAGCCCCACTTATGCCTTTGTAACGGACCGGAAAATAAATAAGTATGTAGTGAATCATAATATTATATAATATCTAAAATTTTGTATGTATATCTATAACATGTTTGTGAGTATAGGTGAGAGCTAGAGTGCCGGCTATATCATAGAATTCTATATAGTCACTTTTCTTGGCTATTATTATTAGAAATTTTAAGTAGATTTGGGAAACACGTAGCAGATTGACCTTGATGACGAACTAACAACCACTAAGCTAGTAGTCCATACTGCATAAGCTGGTATTTGCCTGGTAAGCGATACCAGGCAAATACCAGGATGTTGTAAATTTGTCTCCACCTAACGGTCTGTTTCGGTAGATGTCATTGAAAGTCAGTGGTCTTCTAGGTCTAGTGAGCTTCCCATCATTTTTTTTATTGTATTAGGATTTTTTATAGGACGGTACAAGTTAGAGGACCACCTAGTGTTAAACGGTAACCTCTGCCTAGAACAGATGCATTTCCTCACAAGAAACGAAATGCACTGCGCCCATAACCCTGAGACATTAATGTTAAGTCGATAGTAATAAAAAAGAGTCAATAAATTATGTGAAAGTTTTATCGCAAATGAACAACAAATAACTTTATATATTGAGAAAATGGATGAGAAAATGAAGTGAGGCTTCAAAAATGGCCGCTGTCGCAGGCCGGAACTAGTTGGGTAATTATGGTGCAGTTGCATTAAGCGCCATCTGTGGAGTTCTTCAAAAGTAATCTACACTGAACAGGTACAGATGGCGCTGTGTTAAACACATGTGCCTGTAATTTTGCCAGCAATCATACCTTTCAAACCAGACTAGAACACAGTATTGGGAACATTACTGCTTCACGGTACAAAGGTATGGTGGCAGAACTACCGCGGACGAACTCATTCGCAAAGAGTTCCACTATCTTCGACCAGTTCTGACGCACGGTCACTAATTCTCCTATTGGCTAATCACTTAATGTGAAATGTCCATGTGATTATGTACAGGGTATAAGCTGCCATATTGTAACTATTTAGTTTAATTAACATAGTACAGATTGTCATCCAAGTGTAAAGAGGGTGCACCCGCATGCGGGCCAACTAGCAAAATAATATGAGAATCAATCATTTTAAAGTTTTTTAAGTCGATGCTATTCTCTTTAAACCAGGATTGGCCCCTAAGTTGAGACTTTGATCTCGAATGACAGTCTATCGATAAAGTTTCTTATGTACATACAAAGTGTTATGGAGTTGGAGTTAAGAACTCGTACGTATTCTGTGGTCTGGATTCAATAGGAAGTGGGTGAAAGGAAGGTGATGGAAAGGAAATTATCGTAAAGAGACTTTCTTATTGGAAAGTTTTATGTATTACTTTACAGGCGAGTATTATATTACATTATTATTAATCTGTCCGCATCAGGACAAAAAATAACAATAGATTTATGAATGAACCTTGCCTCTAATGAGGCTTGCTGATTCGGACAGATTAATATATTACATTCTTGTCAGAAAGAAGTATCTTGATATTTTATCTAAATTTGGGTGCGGTGAGCGAAGCCTAGCGGCTAGCTAACGCAGCTAGGATTAGCGGGTTGGTGTAATGTAAATCGATAACATGGACCCACTGGTCCCCTGAAATTAGCACCCTGTGCCCACTCGTCCTCACATCTTATTCCTTCCTCACCATTCCGCTCCCGAACTACTCGTTCCGGCCTAGCATTGCATCCATATTCTGTTGAATACTTCTTACCACGAACCAAAAAGTTTAGCAGTTCCTACCTCTGTCGTGTAAGTAAATTGTGGAATGCTTTGCCGACGTACGTATTTCTTTGCAGCTGGGTCTTTCAAGCGGGGCGTGAAAAAGCATCTGTCAGGTCATCGTTTGCTGCAATAAGTGCAGCTTACGGCTGCACTTATTGTCATTGCTTCTTAATTCCATCTTCGCTTTCCATCAGGCAAGAGGGAGTCACTTTGATGAACTAATATAAAAAAACAGTTCCCACTCGTCCCCTGATCTATTATCGCATATTTTAAAATCGCAGTAAGGTACAGTCACGCACTAATGGTAAAAAAATACCGTGACCGTGTTAAGGTTAAAGGTTTTTTACTTACACTTTAACCTTAAGGGAAATTAAGCCGTCATCGGCAGGAGTGTTGATTAACAGGCGATTGAGTTGCCCGTCTCGTTGCTTTCTAATGAAAAAATATTTCAATTCAACCTTTATTTAAATACTCGTACCAATTGTATTGCTATATATAAAGGGCTATGCTCGGTGTTTCTCTGAGGGATCGCATCAGAAATGAACTGATCCGTCAGAGAACCAAGGTCATCGACATAGCCCACCGGATCAGCAAGCTGAAGTGGCAGTGGGCTGGCCATATTAGCCGTAGAACCGACAACCGTTGGGGTAAACGAGTTCTAGAGTGGAGACCGCGTCTCGGCAAACGTAGTGTAGGACGTCCTGAGGCACGGTGGAGTGACGATCTGCGCAAGACGGCTGGCAAAAACTGGATGCGTGAAGCCTAAGTGGCGTGCAATTGGAGAGGCCAGAGATGTCCAGCAGTGGACTGCTACAGGCTGATTATGACCAATTGTATTCATATAATTTCTTATAATGATGACTCGAATCCTATTTACTTTAGTTTTTTTGACATCGGTAAAGCCAGAGTATCTCTACCTGGATGGAACTCAACTGTGTACACCCACCCCGTCTCATAATCTCCTTACCCTGAACTTTTCGTATTTGTTCTCGACAAAGAATTGATACGACAAACTACTTATTTATGCGCCATGGACCCTTTATAAATCGACTGGAACTACTTTGCGGGTTTTTAGTGTAGTTCTGTTCCCTTTGAACAGTTTGCAAGGTCTGTTTTAAATTGTTTTGTAGAAATTGTTGTTTTTTTTGCCGATACTGTTGATAATTTTTTATACTTGACAGAGCAGCCGTGCGATTCTCTAATAATTCGTCGATGTCGACTCGCCGATGTCAAAATACTTTGTGGGATATCGCCCTTGCACACAAGGTTATTTTTCCTACGTTTCTTGTCATCTCGTCATTTGTTTCACGTATGTTGTCAAAGATGCAACGATGTTTGCTCTTAGAAAATCGCACGGCTGAGCCCATTGGCGGCCTACCATTATTACGCTTAGGCGTATCATCGTATTAAAATTAAAAGCAGTAGGTACTTGTACTATATATAAGGACTTGGTTAATTAGTGCACGATATTGAACGGGGTGGTTTGGAATCGATAACTACTGACTAAAGTAAAAAAAGTTATTTTTTTATTGTTATGAACCCACAATCACCGCTCCACGCCTAAGAACCATTGTGTGACTGAACGCACGACCCGACTCGACGCACCGCTATTAGGTATATATAGCGGTGCGTCGCGACGAGAATGAGATGTAATTTTACAATGTTTATTTTTCTTTTACTTTTATGACCAGGATTCCAAACATTCCAAACGGATTTTTAAACATTTAGAATAAAGATAAAGTGCCTATAGACATTAACACATAGGGCACTTGTTATTTCAATTCAACAGGTTATTCCCAAAGGAACGCGATAACCTTATTTTACAAGGATAAAGTCCGGAGCAGGCGATGGTATACTCTAAAATATGGTGGTGGTATCCGTAACGTTCCGTAAAGAAGATAAGGTCCTTTGATCTTATCTTCTTTACCCTCTACGTCACGTAGGTTATAGGCTATAGGCAAGTAGTTTTAAAAGAAAACCTCTAGAAAAGGTCTAAGTACTAAACAATCGGATTCAATAGCATAGGATACTGACTTAGGGCAACGCTTAAATACGCACTGGCGATCAGCCGTACGGTTCTCTATGAGCAAACATCGGTGCACCTTTGACAACATCCGTGAAACAAATGAAGAGATGACAAGAAACGTTGGAAAAGCAACCTTATGTACAAGGACGATATCTCAAAGTATTTGAAATCGGTGAGCTCGTCGACGAATCATTACAGAATCGCACGGCTGACAGTCTGTAATGTCATTTCGTAAAGGCCTGATTAACTCCAATGTAAGCATCGTTAATGCTGATTAACTGACCTTTGATTAACGAGTCTGTTTTAGCTTTTGTTCTCAAATCCAACTGGGAGTTAAATCGTGCTCGAGAAAAAACTTTTTTCTGATACATTTAGGATCGTTTTCATTATACTTAAGAAAGCTCTTTGTGAGTTGATCAAATAGATCAAGCAACTACCTTTTCATTTGTCTACTAGCTGAGCAGACAATGGCTTCGCTTGCTGCGGGATATGAAACCACAGAAATAAATTGAATTCACTCCCTTAGGACTTCCGGAAATACTTCCGCAGTAGATGCTAGAATATTTTGAAAATCACTTTTATCAGAGTAGTTCGATTTTGATAATTCTTTGTTTGTTTGTAGTATATTTCTGATGTGGTCCCATTTAAACTTTATCAGATTCAGTCAAGGGGTTTTTGAGTATAAAATCCAATAACTGATAAGTTGTTTTTTCAACGTTTCTTGTCATCTCTTCATTTGTTTCACGGATGTTGTTAAAGATGCAACGATGTTTGCTCTTTGAGAATCACACGGTTGAACTGATGGAATGCGATATGAGCTTTAGTGAACCAAACGAACATAGAAACTGGTAGTTCTGCGAACAGTAGACCTTGCGAGTGCATAGTCTTATCACCGGCAATTTTTCGCAGTACTTCAAAATCTATTTTCTCGGAAACTACTAGACCAATTATGCTCATATACGCAATTCCTCTTTAAAGTCTGGTACAGATCGCGCGGCGAGAGTTTGGCTTTGACATTATTGCGCAGAAGTCAAAAATTGGGTATCACAGGGTGGCTAGAGGGACGAAGGACTCTTGTCTCTTTCTGTCACATGGCGCGACAGTACCCATGCGCAGTAATCCCCTCCACCCGAAGGTCAAAGCCAAACTCTCGCCGCGCGATCTGTACTTAATGTGTGTACCAAATTTTATCAATATTGGTCAGTAACAGGCGCCGCAGAAAACTTCTCCCTTTTTAAGAAAAGTAGACCCACACAAAAATCGCCGACGACAAAAAGAATTATATTGAATAGTAGAACATGAATACCAAGTTTCGTCAAAATTGGTTGAAAATTTCGACCTGTACCTACAGGAGGACCAACATACAACCTAACAGACATACGGACAGATAAAAGTCAATTTGGCCAGTTATAGCAGAGACGCTTCGCTCGCTCGGTCAATGAACACACATTTGTTAGCGTTAACCATTACATATTCATACACACACACATTAAAAACTGTGGCAAAGGAGGCACAAACAAACATTTATACTTACAAACAAGACCCGAATTAAAATATTTCTGTCTATCAAAAGTATTTCCGATAGCCAGGAATTTAACCTAGGGTCCTACCACCCATTGAGCCAACTCGGCACATGATGAGGGCATTTTTAAACTATTTCGAGCAACTTTTCCAACTTTATTATTAATAGAGAGAAAACTGAAAAAAAAATTAATTTGTCCAAGTTCAAAGGTCATTCACTATATACATTCTCTTTTAGCAGCCTTTCATTCGACGATCCTTAAAAATATGAGCAATGTTGGCATGGCACCATTTTTTTTAATTTCGCTAAGTTATGAGTTTCGTAAAACATATTTACCTAAATCAGTTGAGGAACGGCCAATGTACAAACGTAAGAGTCCAATTATAAAGAAAAATAATAATTGAAAATCATAGTTTTGTTTCCGTTAATATTCGTGGCTTTATAGAGCCCGATAGAGATAAGTTAATAGGTTTATTTATAAACATATTCTGTAAATGTCATCCAACACGACCTCTCGTTTATACTTACTCTTTAATTCGCGCTAAAGTAGTTCAAAATGACTCGATGTAGTTCGAAATTAACCAATAAACTTACAAACATTAAATAAATACTCATTACTTGTGCTTACCTTTCACAAAATAACAATAAACTACTTAATGAACAACTTTAGGCCCAAGACTAACTCTTATATTACTATAAGGGACCTCCTTTAGCGCCAATTCATTCCTTTACTTTGTTACCTACAAGCTAAATCAAGCCTTTTTGGGGTGGAACAAAAGCGGTATAAATCTAAAAGATATCACCCCGGTACCGCTTAGTTTAGATACGATCTGAAGACAATAAGGGCCTTACATAATTTATTATATCTCACGGATGCGGTCCTAGCTCCAGCCTAACTTATAGGACACACTGATGGGAGAGGCTGTGGACAATTTTGCAATTTGGATAGTAGCATCATAGTAAAGGAAGCGCCCGCAGTGGAGCTTAACTTGGCGATCAACAAGTTAAGCAACGCTTACTGCGGTCAGGAATTGGATGGGTGTGTGCTAGTGGCATTGATCAACTGTGTGCTTCCGTGCTTCGAAGGGCACGATAAGCCGTCAGTCCCGCGTTGTGTCTTAGGGCAACAGTCGTTAGGCTATGTCGAAGGCTTTCGACATGGATTGGCCACTTAGCCTTTCACCAAGCCGCACTGGCCCGCATTATTATTATTATTTACTTGGGGGTAGTTTCAAAAAGGTTTTTTTCTTCACGGGACGAAGTTAAATAATACTTCGTCTGCCATCGTTAGAGGCAAGGAAACTCGACATACTAGGGGTGATAGAAGTTTTAAGTAACATAGCGATTCCAAGCTATCGTCGTTTAAAAATAACATTTTATTAATATAGGAGTATCATTTCAGAGTTAACATAAAGATAATTTATTGATGCAGGTGTTCCTTTGCGGAAAGCCATTTTAAATACGATGTTAACAGAAATATTTAGTGACACTTCCGCTGGAAAAATATGCTTGCTTGTCTATCGGTCGGTCGACGAATCAACATCTCCTGAGGATGCCTCGTGTAGAGGAGAACACGTGTCGAATCGTTTTTGGTTGATTGGGTTGTTTTGTGTGTTGCTTATCTGTATATTTCCTATTTGTATTTTATGCAGCCATAAGCGGTTTTTTCAGTGGAAGTGTCACTAAATATTCTTTATATAGTTTTTTTTCAACATCATCTTCAATTTTCCTTTGAAATGCCTTGTTGCATATTTTCGCTTCGTGTGGATAAAGAAGGAAACTAACGGTGATGATTGATCGGTGTAAGTCATTAATATTATGTGCACAGAGCAGAATTGTGCCCTTGATGGTTTGATAAGAATTTGTTTACTGGTACATAATAGCTCGAGATGGCTATCTGTCCACAGCGTTATCTTTATTGGAGACAGGGAATATATGCGCGGGAATGTAAACCATTTGGAAGAAATATTATTCGATTCCGAACGTGGAAACCCTGAAGATGAAAAAAAACTTGAGAGGTGTCAAGGGACACCCGGATGGAACGAAGTTCCTCATCAGAAAAAATGATGCTAAAAATACAAATCCATGGTAAATATTCCAATAATAGGTTCCGATAATCGCGCGAATAGGGTTACTTCAATAAAACTCCTTTCTGCGTATGGGAAGTGTTCACAAAAATATATTTCTCAAAATTACATATTACATCCAGTGAATGAAATGCCTCCGCGAGCTAACTTTACCTGAGTCGCCATCTAGTATAAATTTACGGAACTAAATGGCGCCACTTGCTACGATTACAACATCTGGCTTGCTTTCTATAAGAGAGAGAGAGACAGACAGAGAAACATGCGACGCCGCACTTGCTTTCTATAAGAGAGAGAGAGAGACAGACAGACAGCTTACTATAGCAAAAAGGGTCGTGACAACTTTTCGTAAGATTTTTTTCCGTCTAGCCCCCTTTCACAACGCGCGATAAGGAACTTCGTCCCAAAAATTTAACCCGTCGTGACCAGAAATAATGTCGTCTGAGACTTCATAATCAGCCAATTATGTACCCATTGCTGGGGTTCGAGCCTTCCTCTCATCTCAGAGAGAGGACTTGGCCATAATCCACTATGCGGGTCCAGTGGGGCTTCATGGATAGGCTAGTGGCCAACCCATGTTGAAGTTTGACTGCGACTGAGTAAACTGAGACGTCAATATTGTTATAATCATTTCTTACTTAGTTAGAAATATATAATTAGTTAATTTAACCACACACGTTGCAGTTCCTGGAAAAGTAGGTAGATTTTTGCGAAATCTATTGTATTATTGGCCAAACATGGCGAATCGCAAGGTACCTTCTGACTTTTGGCATCTCACAGATTTAAGACAAAGAATGTTGCATGATTTGGGACACGCTAATTTTAATTTATTTACGTGTAAAAGTATTAGAATATTTTTCGCTATATAGTATTATTATTTATTTCATAAATATAAGTAACACTAACCAATGGACAATTTGTTAGAGGAAAAGTGTCCAGAATACTGGCATTTCCACGTTGAATAAGTCCCCGAATATTTCATATACGTCTAGGCCTGCCTTTCTGGCTTTTGGCTAAATTGTATAGTTTACCGTGGATCTATTACTTGGTAAAATGGTTTTTGCGAAAATTTTCAGCACTCATACGATCTGTTAGTAAAACGTTCATTGGTCTGTAGTTCGAGAAAAATTATAATAGTGTAGTTTCTATGAGATATATTGGTTGATAAAACGGCTTTTAAAACGAAAACATGTTCGGCGACCATGCCTTGATAAATCTATGGTTATCATTAAACAATGAGATCATGTTGATTCCCATAGCTGTCATATTGATTTTGAAAGCCCATCAACCAATATAAACCCAGTAACCCAGTTCATCCCTTAAACCATCTACTTTATTGACTATGTAAGTGTCCTATTTGGAATACGGCCGCTATTGGTTTTAATAGTTCAATGGTTGAGGGCTGTGGGCTCCGGCACCGATCGATCTGCAGTTTTGGCATCCGCTCAAATGTTCGACAACATGGAGTAGTTGGAACAGTATCCAATGTCGACACAAATAACCCTACGAAATTATGCGGTCAGATTTAAGTATACAATTTCTTTTATGTTTTCCGTTTTATTTATTAACCCTTTGCGTACCAGAGACGTAAATTTACGTGCGTTTCATTAATAAATCTTTTGTTTTAATTATCACGGTATAGATAGGGTTAATAGGTAAACCATGAAAAAAAGCTTCCAACTTAGAATAACAGCCTATAGAAACCAAGTACATGCGCTAAATGTAAGCCATAATGGCACACGTTGCTTGCACCGTCGGTACAGAAATAAACGACTTTTTAATCAATTTTATAATTATAGTTCACCTAATTATACTTTATGTGTTCATATAAATCAATGTATGCAACTCATTTTTATCAACCAACCACCCCAGTTTAATGGGAAATTTTACTAGAGGATATATTGTTTGCGTCTGTGTGCGTGACGAGGCAAGTAAACACAGCACACATAGCGAATTTGTAGCGTGCGTTTTGAGAAAACGTTGTTTGAAACCTACCTTCTTTAAGTAAGTTATTCTAAGGCATATAAGAATTCGTGGTGAACTGGCAACCACGCAACGCTTGTCACTCTAGTCAAGGCTTTATATAGTTATAATTTGCTGCTCTATTATAAACAGTTATTTGACCGATTTCAACGGTTTATTTTACGTTGTTAAGTCGACTAAATAAGATGATATTACAATTTTGAGTTGCTTCTGCAACAAGAAATTCGATGATTCGATACGAGACGATGACTACAGCATAACCTTCCAATATGCGCATGGTTAACACAGCCCGATTTGGTATATATTTGCACGTCTATGTGTGTTACAAACTTCTGCAAAGATGATCTACTGTATATGCACTGTATAGTTGACCAGCTGCTGAGATACTATTAAAATGATCGTGCTGTTTGCAGCAATACGGTTTTAAAACGAACCTTAAGTTAACGCAGGTTTCTTCGCGACTATAGTTATGAAATAGGTATGTTTTTACAGAAGAAGGAGATACGTTCGTTTGATAGCTACTAAATGTTTAACGATCTTTGCCAAAGTAGCAGCAGCGAACTTTTAAAGCGATTATTTTACAATTCGAGGTAACTTTGGAGGTGAACTCTTACTCACCAGATGATTACTTAGTTTACAGTTACAGTGAAAAAAATTTATTAATATATTTATAGGAGTGAAGTTTTACTGTGGCACGTGGCAATGCACTGCGCTCATCTCCTAGACATGATTAGTTCTTCAGTCTTATTTGCCCAGAAAAATAATAATTTAAATTGTTTATTGCTTAAATGTTACAAATTAAATCAATGAAACTAACCAAATTCTTATAATTAAAGATTGTAATATAAGTCGCTTTAGTATAATTTGGTACATTACAACTAACTCAAGTGCTAAAAAGTAAGGAAACGGTCCAGACCTGCAAACCACATTAATTGAATGTATTTTTCGTGTATGAAAAATCGTTTTAATATGTTTTTGACTACTTTAGATTATAATAATAATATTTATTTCCAACTTACCTAAGTATTACTTACTAATAGCCTATGTACTTAGGTTACAACTATATGCTAGAGTACACCATAAACATTTATTTTACTTATATAATACTGAAATAATTAAAAGGTAATACTTACTATATTTTATACGAAATTAAGTATTACTTTAAACACACTTAAGAGAGAGAAAAAAAAAAAAACTTAATCACCATGCTTATTACACAATATGTACCTACCACAAAAGAAAAGAGAAGTATATAAAATGAAACCTGCTAATTTAATATAAATGAACTAACAGAAAGTGAATGAAACAAAATTTATTTAATTAGCTATAGGTACGTATATGTATAAATATACTTGGCTCATTCAGAATCATTAGTGTGATCACGGTAATTTTATGTTTTTTGTATTAATTTGACTGTTGGATTAAGTACGTTAATGCAGGTTTTTTTATTGTAAGTACATGGCTAAGCCCTAACTCCTAACTAGATTTCCCTGTGTTTAGGATATCAGTGCCCTTATTATTATTATTTTATTTTTTCTGTTATTGTTCTTGGTATTTAATAGTATAGGTAAAAAGCATGTCTGAACCCTTCTCCCATAATTACTGTTATATTTAGATAGATAGAAGATAGATAGAAAACTCTTTATTTGTACACTATAATAAAATATAAAAGAGAAAAACATACGATAGAAAAAATATAACATTGTTGTACAAAAGGCGGTCTTATCGCCTAAAGCGATTTCTTCCAGACAACCTTTGTGTAGATAGAATAGTATTTTCAAGGACAGTGGTGAATAGTATCAGCGTAAGTATAGACAATATTGAATAGGTACATGTACCTAAACTGATTAAAATATATATATATATATATATATATATATATATATATATATATATATATATATATATATATATATACATAAATATATTATTATATATATTATATATACATTAAATATAAATATATATAAATAAATTATACATAAATACCTACATAATATAATATAGTATACATACTGCCTAATTAAAATAAAATACACACAATACACATTTATATATACTAATACATATAAACTACAAGCCTAATATAATACAATATAAGACATATATAATAATTAAAATAAGTGTCAAAAATAGATTTGACATTTTAGCAAACACCAATCTGTGACAGATATAATTTTTTAATTCGATCTTTAGGCTTGCTGCGGTGCCCTTCCAACCTTAACACAGGACTTGGTTAGACATTATTGTATCGCGGTAGAATGTGACACTGAGGTGGTACTAACTAAGACGGTCTTTTGCACAAGAGGTGTTCCACCTAGTAAGTCAATCTGCTCTTAGATTACGCTCGGGAATCATTCCATCGAACAAGTTGCATTTATAATGAAAAAAGGTTGCGGTCGCTGAGGTGACTGTGGGGTACCTACTTGAAGATGTACATATTGATGGAGTGTGCCAGGAACGATTCATTTAGTTAGAATGTCTAAACATTTTTAGAGAGAAAAATTCACATCCTCGCACGAGATTCAAACACGCGTTTTCTGACAATCCGTAGACACCATGACCACTAGGCCACCGGGGCTTACCGTCCGACAATTGAATTTTAACTCTCTATATGTTTTAACCGTAGTATGGGAACGGTGGCCTAGTTGTAATGGCGTCTGACACGGCCGGAAGACGCGGGTTCGAATTATCTCTGAGGATGTGAATTTTTCTCTCTAAATTTGGAATGTTTGGTATCACTAAGCAGGCGTAAGGGTTTTAAAATAATATTATAGTTAGAATGTCTAGTTTTAGTCGTCATACGACTACTGCCTTTGGATTTCTGAACATTATATTGGCTTGTACTTCTGAAAAAGCTAATATCACACAAAAACAGCTGAACGGATTTGGATGAAATTTGAGGTGGAATTATTTTGTTATATACCCGGGGTTATCACTTAGGTTACTTATTATGCCGACTGATCGGTCAGTTTCCGCGAGGTCGCGAACGAAGTCGTGAGCGAAGACTAGTATTATATAAGTTGGTAAATTTAGGTTCGACTACGTCTTTAAATTGTGTTTTTTCTGTTGTTTTTGTATGTGGACTTTCGGGGCGATGTTTTTATTCAACGACAAAGCCTCTTGATATGAATTTTAAGAAAACCTAGTTAGTCGGATTTCCTCACGTGTGGAAAGGAAATAATTTAACTCCCTCACGGAGTAAAAGTAAACGGTGTGTTGTATAAATAATCGAACTGAGGGTTTTTCTACTACTTTATAATAAAATCATATTCACATCATCATCATCATCATCCCAGCCGTATGACGGCCACTGCTGAACATATGCCTCCCTCACAAATTTCCAAAAGGACCGGTTTGAAGCGGCCTGCATCCAACGTCATCCTGCTACCTTTATCAGGTCGTGAGTCCACCTTGTCGGTGGACGACCTACGCTGCGCTTGCCGATCCGTAGTCTCCACTATAGAACCTTTCGGCCCTATCTGCTACGTGCACTATTGGAACTCGATCGCAATTCACGTCAGCAGAAAAGCAAAAGACAGAGAAAGAGGGTAGATAGATATGTGTGCTCTTAATGTTTCATCCACCCACCCGCATTCTCCAGTCGTCCCGCGATCATGGCGCTTGCCACAGTCGAAATATCGGGAACTCAATTAAATAATTACCACGGTTTTCATCCCGTAAGTAGCAATATGTTTATTAAAAACAACCGTGAAAGTTTAAAAAAGTGCTCAACTACTACTAGTACTTATTTTTATGCACATATCGGCAAATTTATAGTAGGTAAAAAAGTGACAGAGCACGGAGATACTGAGTTCACTGTAGGTAGTATTCTCATGTCCCACAAGTTAAGTAAACAACGGTTGCCCTCGTCAGTTGTCAGGAGTGAACCGCGAAAAGCCAGGACGTTGCCTAAAAATTGGTTTTCCACCCGACAGACCGTGGGATTAATTCACTTGTGTGAAGCCTGGCGCTTATGAGAATCCACGTGGATGAAGATGCTCCATCTGAAGATGCTTTCAATGTCGTACGTTTTTTGTTAGATTCTAATCACCGTTGGTTTAAACTTGTTCGATAAGAATTTAGTAGTTAGCTCTTTATTAGTTTGACAGCAGAACCATCGCAAATGTGTAGAGGAAGGTAGATATTAATAAAAACTAGATATTTACATGGTATTGCGTTATGTTCTCGATCATGGTGCTTGCAACAATGCATATTTTAATAACTTATGTACTTATAGATAATAATTGACCGAGCGAGCGAAGCGTCTCTGCTTCAACTAGCCAAATTATCCGTGTCCTTTCAAGTTTCCGTATGCATGTTAGGTTGTATGTTGGTCCTCCTGTACAAGTCGCAGTTTTCAACCAATATTCACGAAAATTGGTATGCATTTTCTACTATTCAATATAATTTAATGTTGTAGGAAATTTTTAGTAGGGGTGGAACTTTTCCTAAAAAGGGGGAAGATTTGCTGCGGCGTTATTTATCGACAGATTTTGAACAAGTACAATTTGAAAAAAATAATATAACTTCCATTCTATTCAGTTATTGGAGTGTAACTCAAAAACTACTGGACCGAAGTTTACGTAATTTAAATGGGAAGCACCAGCTTTCAAACAAAAACAAAAGAATTTTGAGAATCAGTTCACCCTATCAAAAGTTATGAGATAACAAACAAAAAAAATACAGTCGAACTAAGTACCTCCTCCTTTTTGGAGGTCGGTAGAAAATTTGGTCGTTTCGTTACCGAATTTCATAAGTAAAAATATCCAAAGTCGAGATTCGCATCTTTCTGTAATACTGGTCTAAGGATGTCAGTTCTAATCTGCGTCAGTGTTCCAACGCAGATTGTAAACTGTTTAAGGTTTAAAACTTTTTATTAGTCAGGTTAATTAATTGCTCGGAAGCCGACGCGGCGGAGTGAAGACTTTGAATAATAGTTGTTGGGGGTTTATTGGATAAAGAGGGTAGGATGGTAGCTGGCTATATCTTAGGTGCACTTAATTCCGCTAGAAGCTCAAACAAAACCATGAAAACGTGTGCAGAAGCGCAGATAAAACTGTATATAATGCATCATCTAATGGGATAGTGAATAACGCTGGAAGGGTGCCCTTGATCACGTAGGAAGGGTGCTTTCCTGAACTATGAAGCCAAAGACCTAGGTCTGCTACTGTCATTGTAAGGCGCATTGCAGACGGCGGGGCGGGCCGGGCCGGTCTATTTCCCCGCGGACGATAGCGCAAAGGGAATCCTATACTACCAACGCACATGGAGGACACAACGCACATCGTTCGCGGCGAAATTGACCGCCCCGGCCCGGCCCGCCCCGTCGTCTGCAAAGCGCCTAATGAGTTCGTAATCGTGTTCTGTATGTCTACCATGAGTTTACAACACTGACACCAATCGATGCTCGCTATCGACTGCCGCGAAAAAATGTATGAAAAAAGAACAGTGCCACCTCGCGGTCAATTGTAAAACTAAAATTGACAGCGAGTGCACCAATCACGAGCTTATATTAAGCTTATATTAAGGTAGGCGAGTATCGACTATAGATGACATTTATGTTGCCAACTCATGGTAGAGGTACTGCACATTTTGCCTACACTTGTGAGCGTAGGCAAAATGTAGAATCGTAAAACGTCGCTTTGTGTTTTCCTCGTCAAACTTCGTAATCAGTTTTAGTAACGCACCCACCGCATTACTAAGACGTGATCTAAACAGGTCAGTGACTTAATGACAGACTTATTTATGTGACTATGACTTGACTCAACTACTTAAAAATCTCACTTGATGCTCGATGACTGGCGAATGTATAAATATTTATATAAGGAAATAATATTACAATCTCCTTGAGTCAAACTCAGTCTGCAATTTTTTTCCTTATTACTCTGGTTTCACAAGTTTTTAAATGATTTTTAACCGACTTGAAAAATGGAGGAAGTTTTAGTATTTTATCCTACTAATATTATAAACGCGAAAGTTTGTGAGTATGGATGTGTGGATGTTTGTTACTCTTTCACGCACAAACGGGGGGCTAATGTTGATGAAATTTGGTATGGGGGTAGATGAGGCGTTGGATTAACACATAGGATACTTTTCATCATCATCATCCATCACCACGCGGGTGAAACCGCGGGGCGCAGCTAGTGTACATATGTTTTTTTAAAGTATGTTCACCGATTTCTTCTCCATTTGTGGAATGATTCTCATAATTCTTTTTTATTTGAAAGTATATACTTCCGAGGTATTGTAACTCAAAAACAGCTTGACTTAATTTGATGAAATTCAAATGGGATTTTTGAGTTACAATAACTGAAAAGTGTTCAGCCTATCTTGATAATATCGTAATTGACGCTGAATGACAATCGATCCCGTAAGTGGCAAGGGTCACTAACAAATGTGATTTATTTTCCCATGCGCACAATATTGTGATTATAGATATTTTTGAACTATCATGGTACCGACTTCAACAAGTTATTTCATACTTTTTAGCATTGAAGTCTGTACAATTTTGTGGTACTTTTTTTAATGTAGCATATACATATTGGGTGAAATTCGAAACAAATGCAAATCGATAAGAGTCAATTATTTCGAAATTATTTTATTTATTTTATTTTATCCTCTTAGTTAGATACGTGTCTTTGCTATTTAATTAAAGCTAAAAACCTATAAGTTGACGCTTTAAATTTTAAAATAAACATTATTTTCCATTTCAACTAAGATTATTTCGGCTAGGTCAAGTTCGTCCTCGTGTGGCATAATATTTTACTATTACAGTTAACACAAATGTTTAGGTAACGAATTCCTTGGTTATTCAACTATCTCTGACAAAAATTTCATCCCTTAACTCGCTATAGGTATGGTACAAGAGCCGTTTGTTACCAACTCGGCGCAAACATACTGACGTGGGCGGGGGACGTCGCGCTGCGGCGCCCTCTGCGCAACTCGAACTGCGCGAGAGTCGTTAGGGAAACTTACAGCTAGGTCAATTATTAAGTCAGATATAATATACATACATAGAAAGCTAAATTAAAGTTTCCACAAATAAACACTGATATTAAACACATATTAAGTTTAGCAAGTAGACAATCATCATTATTATAGCAACTACATGTAAGTAAAGTAATAATAAACATGGATTAGTACCAACTATCACGTAAGAACATAATTTAGGCGTAGATAATAAATTTGTAGCCAGTATTATACTTATAAACAATCAGCTTTTTACCGATACCTAGCAACATTAAATATCGTACTGTTAGTATTTTCCCAATAAAAGTAACTATTCCGCGGCATAATGGCAACATTTTATGGTCCGTACGTATGCCAATATGGTGGAGCGATACCGTTCCTAAAACGTTCACGTGATCGTATGAACGTAAATACTTACGGTTATAGGCATCGATACCTATAGTACATTTTACGTAACTTTGTATTTATATAAGTGTAGTTAACATTCAATACGTGTAAAATAACTTGATTGGTAGGTTCAGTTATAACCGGGCACTGACCTAAATCTATACTAATATTATAAAGTGGAAAGAATTGTAAGTATGTTTGTAACGAATTAGCTCAAAAAGTACTGGTCCGATTTCAAAAATTCTTTCACCATTGGGAAGCTACATTCACCCTGAGTAACATAAGCTATATTAGATTCATCATCATCATCATCATCATCCATCACCGCGCGAGTGAAACCGCGGAGAGCAGTTAGTTTAATTATATGTCTGAGCGGAAACATTGGCACCATCGTTAGCCCTCATACGGGCGTATAAATAGGGATGATAGAAAGAGAAACAGCGAGTACACAAAACACTTTTTATGTCTTTTCATTATCACACTTCCCAATCGAAACGAATGACAGCTCCTAGGATGGACCAGTTTCGTACTCTCGTTTTCTCTATCTTCCTCTATGGCGCTGAGACTTGGACTCCCGCAGACCGCTAACGCATCGATGCCTTCGAAATGTGGTGCTGGAGAAGGATGTTGCGAATTCCTTGGACGGCATTTCAAACCAACGCGTCAATATTAAGACAACTGAAAATAATCACAAGGCTCTCAAGTACCTGCCTAAAACGCATCCTTGAATACTTCGGACACATTGCCAGAAAAGACGGAAACAATCTGGAAAAATGAGTTGTCACTGGCAAAGTGGAAGGCAAGCGATCGCGTGGTCAGAGCCCGATGCGTTGGTATGACCAAGTCCGAACCGCACTGGACACTTCCGTCTACGATGCTATCCAAGTAGCCAACAATAGGAGTAGATGGCGAAACATCGTATGGGAGAGGATAATGGATGGACGACCCTCAGACATGAGGAATACGAATCGAGGAGGAGGAGGATGGAGGTACAGCAGTCCGTGCGCTTCTCTAATAATTTATTCTAGAGCTCACCGATGTCAAATACTTTATGAGATATCGCCCTTGTACGTAAGGTTTTTTTTCCAACGTTTCTTGGCATCTCGTCATTTGTTTCACGGATGTTTTCAAAGATGCAACGATGTTTGCTCGTAGCGAGTCGCACGGCTGATCTCGAAGAAGGCCGATTGGTAAGTGAAGTGCATGGTAAGTGAGTGATTTCTCCGCGCGCCTCCATCGGCTAGGCACTGTCGTAGCTCGAAGTTAGCCGAGTTCAGACGTCATTGCGATGATTCTGCCACCTCTCGGGAGTCTTATATATATATATATTGTACGCGCCGCTTAATTAGCTATTATGAGTAATTTATTATCTGTAAAAAATTACTATATCTGTTACCATTCATACACTCACTCAGTCACTCATTCAATCCCTTCCCGCTCCTCTCGACGCACGCGCTAGTAAAAAACCTCGCAAAACAAAAAATACTCTAAAATATACACAAAACTATACCGCGGCCGCGAGTGCAAAATCTAAATAAAAATGTAAAAAAAAACTGTTTTATGGGATGGTGGAAAGTGAACTGCGACCTATACAGCCATATCGAAGGACTTCGCCCAGGACCCACAGCACGTGAGCCTCTTTCACTGTCCAATCACGCTAATCCTAGCCTACAAGCTTTTCTGGTCCTTCAAGCCGGATTCCAAAATTCCATTACATTTTACACTTACACAAATATAAATACGCATTATTTTATTAGATTCTTGCATTCCAACGCCATTTTGTACGCTGTAAATCACAACGCAATCGCATTCATATTTGTTGTAAATTTGCAATAGATATTTACTCGTCTCGCCTAGGTACTTTTCGCATTCATGTACTTATATTTACGCATAATTAACGCATATATATATCTTATTGCATTATTTTATATATATATTTGGTAGCAAAACGAAGTTCGGCAGGACATTCTTCGTTTTTTACAATCAATTCAATAGGCTTTAACTAAATTTAACAATCGACCCATTTTTCTAAATATATTAATATATATATTATAGTAACTAACATTGTAGTATATTGTTTGCATTACAGTCAAATTTTAATTGTAAAGAGTTTTTTAAACTTTTTTTAAAGAAGCATGATAAGGTAAAATCTATAATAGTTTTATTGTATTTTTTTGATAGGAAATCGTACTAAGATATGCCTATTAGTTGCTTAAAATATACTTTGTTTTTTTTATTTGATGTTATGTTTGATGGATGGGTTAGAATCGCAGTAAAATTGAATATACTCGTTTTTAGAACTCACAAGCATAAATGACACTTATTAATACAGCACGGTTATATCGCATATTACAAAATTTGTTACATATATGTCTCTTCCAATCCAGCCATTCACGTGCTAAACATTATTATCCAATGTACTTTGTGTGCAACAAACTACAGCTGCCGCTGCAAGACACTTATAAAACGATAAAGGAACTCGCAGACGCCGTTAAACCAATTTTTATTTAAGCCACAGAATAAGTAATACTTAGTAAAATAACGTAATATACTTTCGCGGGAAAATGTTGAAGCATCCTTGCGTTTTCTCAATGAACTGATTATTTGCCTCGATAGGACTTTTCCACATGTCCGACACCGAATTATGCCTCAAATAGGGGCGCTGACGCACCACACCTCGTGTATTCGCAATTGTTTATTCCTCAATAGCTCATTGCTTCAACATTAGGGTTAAGAATTAGAATGGCTCTTAGAACCCTGCCTCACCATTTCCCTGTGTAGACACGGACTCCCCATCCCTTGCATTTTCTTACATGTGTAGGTTACGTAATATGAAACCAATCAAACTGCTGTTTTTTTTCTTGGCCTAATCTATAATGACCTAAAACTATTCATAGTGTATTTTCAAATTCATACGCGCTAAAATCATACTAGTAAAAGAAGGTATCTGACCAACACTACAGGGAGAACAAAAATATTTCAAAAACTGTTCTTTAAGTACTAAAACCGCTTTTAACTACACACGTTGCAGTTCCTGGAAAAGTGGGTGGTTTTCTGCTAAATCTATTGTATTATTGGCCAAATATAGCGAATTGCAACGATTATTACGTGAACTTTTAAAGAATACGCATAAACTAAGGTACAGAAAGAAAATACAGTTAAAAAGGTACAGGAAAATTATCTTAGACTTTACCGAATCTCGAATCAAAGTGAGGATAGTTTTAATATAAATTGTTGAAATTTATATGGATGGATTGCATTAAATATATAAGTAACACATCGCTTAAATGTGGAACATTGGTGAAATATATACCGTTTAGTTATAAACAGTTAAAATATCATCATCCTCATCCATCAACGCGCGGGTGAAACCGCGGAGCACAGCTAGTCATTTTATATTTTAATAAGATTCGCTTATGTAAAAAAACGTCGCGATGGACTTGCGAAAAGTCAGTAAAACCAAAATATTTAACCATGGAATCAGTTTCCACCCTTGAGATACCTTTAATATAACTACGAGTATTTATCCTCTTAGCAACAAGTTTAATATTTTAAAATGCTCTGCAATTTCTATTTAAATTCTACTTGTTGTCCTAAACTTTCGTCCAAACATGTCTTAATTATCATATTTCACTAACTAACCCTGCTAAACTTTAACAACACCAAAACTCAACTAAAACAACTGCAAGAGAACTGCACAGCTCTGCTATTTAACAAACACCCTCACGAGATAGCGTCTCACTCGAAGCGGTGTTTTTCGCTCACTTCGCTCGGACGAGCGTTTTTTAATGAGCTTTTTCGCTATTTTGCTTCGTACTTGAACAAATGAGAAGCTATGAAGAACTATCAGGATCGGAATGGAATAACGAGCTTTCCTTTTGTGTCGCGGATAAACGAACAGAATGTAGGGAAATATTGATAAAGGTTTGTTTGCATTGTGCTCTGCGTTCTACTTTTAATAATAAAGTTAGCAAACGATTTTATTGGTGAAGTATTTCATTCTAATACTAATTGGAACTTGCCGTTTTTTGTTGTGTTTATAGCAACAGTGTGATATATAAGTGTGTTTTGACTTGTGGCAAGTGAAATAAATGGTCAAATGAGATGTTATGTTAGATGCTAGACGAGTGCGTAGTACGACGCAGTAGTAGCGGAGTTTTGAAAGTAAGAAACTAATTCTAGCTAGTAATATAAATAGCTACCTTACGTTTCACTTCCGAGACAAGGCTCTAGTCTCAGTAAGAGTATACAATACACATACAAACATACATAACGTCACGCCCGTTTCCCGGAGTGATAGGCAGAGATCACAGATTTCCACTTCCTACAATCATACCTCTTTTTCTTTCTCCACTCGCATCACATTCTTTTTACACGATTGTCGGCTCTTGGTACTCTTGACCTCGCCTTTCTTCAGAATATATCCTATTTGTTCGGATTACGTTCGCCGAGGTCTACATCTTTCATTAACTCCATCCACGGTAAGTACGAGTATATAAGATTATGGACCATGATTTACCAGGAGTACACAGTGCCGCATGGTCATAGTTCCAGTTGTGACCGAACAGGCTTTCCTTAGCCTAATAGAGAATGACCAGAATAAATTAAAGTGTTTCCAAATCAAACAGAAAAAAGGACGGCCTTATTTTTGTCCTTTGAATTTCGTGAGTTTGGTTTTTGCATTAATGAGTTCAAATGCTAATTAAAATTAAGTTTTGTTTACGTTAGAAGGTTGTGGCGCACCTCATTTAATTAAAATTCAAAATGATGAGCATTTAATAATAAGGCACTAAGGACGCACTTCTAAACTTATTAGTTAATTAACCAGTTGACTCTTGATTCGCCATATTTGGCCAATAATACAATAGATTTCGCAGAAATCAACCTACTTTTCTAGGAACTGCAACGTGTGTGGTTAAGTATACTAAAAGACTAGATTACCTCCCTCATGAACTCATCAGTGCATCATGCAGTGCTTACCATCAGGCATTCAGCCAAGAAAGAGGGTCACAAACTAGGAAAACTAATAGATACAGGCAACGTCGAAGGAAACCGATCGAGAGGGCGCAGCCTTTTAAGGTGGTCCGACCAGGGGCCTTACTATGAGCTCTTAAAACAGGACTTCTAGACAACTGCCTGGTTTATTCGTACCATGACAACTTTAAAGCAGGCCTGCCCAAGCCTACTATTCAAGAACCGCAGAAAACCCGTTCACCTGCTTTTTTGTATGGACTCTCGTTAACATGTTGCTCTAAATCCACTCAGTTTATTAGCTTTCAAACGTCTAGGCGTCTGCAATGTTGGCTATAGTAAATTGTTAGAGTGCTAGAGACAATATTATCCGTTCACCTTTGAGAAAACAATATTCAAACAGTTCACCTAAATGAGCGTCATGGTATGATTTCATTCAAAAATGTTTATGTCAGGTTTAAGAACTGCACGGAACTTGCATTGTTTTTACGAAGCTGATAGTAAGGCCCCAGATCCGTTCTGCTCTGGACACAAATGTTCATAAGGCACTTCACGACGCAAACAATAGAAACAGATGGCGACGCTTTGTCAGAGCTTAAAATTATACAGAAGGGCAATCACGACCCTCAGTAATGAGGAGAACGACGCGACGACGACCATCAGGCTCAAGTACAAGTGGTGAGCCTTATGGTAACTACATATTGCCAATGACAGTTGTAGTACCGCCCAGAGCTTAAATAATAATAATAAATAAATTCTTTATTCACCATAATTTTAGGTACATTATCAACTTAGGCACTATAAGTAATAACTAGCCACGAGTATATCAGTGGAAACAAAATAAAGGTACGAGTGTTACTAGCTTTGTAGCTGACCACAGTTTTTGAACCAGTCAGGTAGTATGTTGTACATAGGTTATACTAGATCCCACACTAAGATTCCCTGTGTTGTGATGCTAGTCTCTTCCTATTGTGACAAAAACTGTGATGTAGGTACCACAGTGACCCAGATACAAAAAGCATTTTAAATTCCGCTACATACTTTAAAAAAAATCTACATTTTTGCAGTAAAAACAGATGTGAAACTATTATCAAAGGTAAAAAACTAAATTATCTCCTATATGTCTAATACGCGTGTAGGTAGATCCTGGAGTGATCAGTCCCAAGATGTTTTATCCTCCAAGTAATCCGAAATTTTGTAATAACTTTTTTGACAGAGTTTAGTTTTACACTTATTAATAGGCAAACCTCGAATAACATTTGCAAGTTTATTATAAAATCTTATATGTTGTCCCATTAAAGAATGACTTATTCTGTCTTATATCCTTTACTTATCACAAAAACATTGTAACTTTCATAATCCTACCTAATCTCCAAAATATTAATCCTACACGTAGAAGCTTACACGACAATTTGGGTGTCAGACGCCCGCTTTAATTCACTTTAGCTTAGCAATAAAGCTAGTAAAGCACTGGCAGTACAAGAAGCTCGACAGTAGATCAAGTTTAACTAAAATAATAATGATTAAATTTTGGTTGGTATAATTGGTATTAATATGTAAGCTAACTAGTCAGAACATACGCTCGACCAAGTCTGCAGTTTATAATGGAATCATGTTACCAGTATACTTACTTAAATGATTCGTACTTTATTATATTTTTTTTTGTTATTTTCTTATAGATGTATTGTTGGTTTTTATGGTCATCAAATACTTAGTACTTAAATTCTTAGGGAAACTGTTGTAACTATAATATACCTCCGTGACGTCACAAACCAGCCCCAACAGAAGACCAGCGCTGGTTTAGAACTAGCAATGCTAAGTTGTAACATTTGACATTGTTATTGTTCTTGATTACTTTTGTCTATTACTTTGTTTTATATTTAGCAATGTTGTTGTTACAAATAAATATATTTTCATTTCATTTCATTTCAATTTATGAATATCTGGACCTATATTATTATATCTGGATATTCTGGGTAAGCCCAACTATCCGGTTCGATAACCTACAAATCCTAGCTAGCGAGAACCGCTATGTGCGGAGAATGTTAGGAGACTACATATAAATTAGAAAACACCCTAATTTCAATAGAGATGAATATGTGATGAATAGAGTGATCAAGCTAATAAAAGAAGACCTCTGGACACTGTGATTGACTACTGCGTGCATAGGGAACGTTTTGATTAATATATGATAGGCGTTTGATAAACATAATATGCATAACTCTTTATCAGACAACTGTCTACCAGTCTACAAATGTTAGAAACATCGACTTAAAAATGATCATAATTATTAAATAGGCGAAAGTTTGTGAATATGTTTGTATGTTAGTTACTTCTTCACGCTAAAACGGTTGAACTAATTTTGATGAAATTTGTTTAGACTTGGATACTTTTCAGCAGCATCATCATCATCATCATCAATCACCACGAGCGTGTAACCGCGTAGCGCAGTTAATATAAAATATACGCGATTTAACTCGATTAAAGTTGTTTTAACATGTTGGATGCAGGCCGCTTCCAACCGGTCCTTTTGGAATTTTCTGGGGAGGCATATGTTCAGCAGTGGACGTGCTATGGCTGAGATGATGATGATGATGAAAGTTGTTAAATTTGAATGAATATCAGTATCGTGGGGAATTGACGAGTGAGAACGAATGGCGAAATTCAGTGAGAGGGTAGATATAGACAGCTGAACGGCACTTGATAAGAGAACGCTTGCCCATAACATCTTGGAACATGTCTTACTGCTTTCATTGCGTATTGCGCTATACATGAGAACATGATGTTAATGTCTCCATGTCTTCACGACATTGAAGACACTGACGATGTTTCAGCCCATTTCAGTGGTACAGCGTCTAATCGTAAAGAACTAAATTAAACTTCAATCTTACATGAACGGTGGTAGATAGAATATTTTTTTCTTTGTCTCAACGGTGATATAGTAAATAAAACATACCACCATAAAAATTTACAACATATTTGGTTTACTTCAAGATTTATGTGTTATTGTTAGATTTAAGTTATTTTCTATGACTATTAATTAATTTATTGTATGTTGAATTTGATGGACCAACTACACTAATATATAGGTAATCTTGACATACTATTAATTACGACACATATACGATACATTCCGGTAGAACATGTTCAACGAACATGTTCTACCGGAACCGATTGCGATACAGGGCGCCGTTCTCGAAGTTGTTCAAAAATATGTGTACCTCGGGCAGACATTGCAGTTGGGAAAAAACAACTTTGAGAACGAGGTGAATAGAAGAATTCGGCTGGGCTGGGCAGCGTTTGGGAAGCTACGTCGAGTCCTTACTTCGCCGATTCCACAGTGCCTGAAGACGAAAGTCTTCAATCAGTGCGTCCTACCCGTCATGACATACGGAGCCGAAACGTGGACACTGACGGCTCGAATGGTCCACAAGCTCAAGGTCGCTCAGCGGGCTATGGAAAGGGCTATGCTCGGTGTTTCTCTGAGGGATCGCATCAGAAATGAAGTGATCCGTCAGAGAACCAAGGTCATCGACATAGCCCACCGGATCAGCAAGCTGAAGTGGCAGTGGGCTGGCCATATTAGCCGTAGAACCGACAACCGTTGGGGTAAACGAATTCTAGAGTGGAGACCGCGTCTCGGCAAACGTAGTGTAGGACGTCCTGAGGCACGGTGGAGTGACGATCTGCGCAAGACGGCTGGCAAAAACTGGATGCGAGAAGCCCAAGATAGACCTAAGTGGCGTGCAATTGGAGAGGCCTATGTCCAGCAGTGGACTGCTACAGGCTGATGATGATGATGATGATTATGATATTAATTACAATTGTTAGGTTTAAGTTACTTTCTAAAACTATTAATTATATTATTGTATGTTCAATTCATGGACCAAGTTGGGACAATAATAATGTACGAGTATACGATCAATAATGTGACACAGTCAAAAAATAAATCTGAATCTGAAACTGATTTCACTAGAATCACAACAAGTCTGACGGTTGTACGTATAATAAAAATAACGATTAAGAACCGGCGAAAGTACAGACTCAAGGAGGACGGATAGACGGACAAACAGACAGACGGACGGGTAGACGGACAAACAGACGCATAGACAGACAGACAGCTTACTAAAAAACTATACTGTGGAGAAAGGTTATTTTTTGATCGTTTGAATTATGAAAAATTGTTTTTATTCATCGTAAAATTCGACCCAGATTCAATTTAAGTCAGCATTATGATCATCCTAAAACCATGGACTACCTAATTCCACTCCAACTTTCAAAATTCATCAAGGACCTGTCTCCTTCAGGTGATCCGAAGGTCTCAATTCAATTGAGCCCTTAACACTTACATTTGAGACCCTAATCTTGTAAGAGAGCCCCCATCAAAGGGCTACCAAATATGCGGTTAGAAATGGGTCCATATTTGAACAACGGTGGGTAAGTAGATGGTTGTAGGTGCCAGGGGATGATACAAGTACAATTTGAAAAATTTAATACAGACTTCCATTCTATTCAGTTATTGGAAAGTAACTCAAAAACTACAGAACCGAATTTGCTGAAATTTAAATGGGACCACACGGGGAGCACCAGCTTTCAAACAAAAAAAGAATTTTGAGAATGGGTTCACCAAGTCGAAAGTCTTCTAATGAGGTAACAAACAAAAAAAACAGCGGAAATGAGTACCTCCTCCTTTTTTTGGATTTCGGTAGAAAAAGAGAGAATTTTGAGAATCGGTCCACAAATAGGGAGAAATCGGCTAACATACAATCTATTACGAATAATATCCTCCTTTTTTGAAGTCGGTTATAAACAGAAGGTATACTCAAGAAGGTTGCCATCAAAGCGCTACGTAAACTACCTACAGAACTGTTTAATTAAATTCGGTGTCCCGCTGTGGTGTGCTCCCAGGTCATCTAGTGCTTTTTGTTAGTCTAGACTTGTTATTTGATAGTTTATGAACTCTGGAGGTGTGATATGTGTTTGGTCAAATTGCTAGCGGGTGGTTAGTGTTTTGCATTGTTTGCACTGAGATGTAGGAACTAAATGAAGGTATGTAACAGGTTCTTTAAGTATCTATATACACAAATCCCGTATATTATTGTTCTTTGGACATGTTCCCAGGCGAGACAACGACTCCATAGAGCGCCTAATCGTCCAAGGCAGAGTGGAAGGCACCAGACCGCGCGGTAGGTCACCGATGCGATGGACCGACCAAATTAAGTGTGTGGTCGGTGGTTCCTTGCATGAGTGCTTTAGGATGACCGCAAACAGGCAAAAATGGCGTGACATCGTGAGGCGTATAACTTCTGGCCCCACCAACATTATTATACATGGCGATCACGACCACTCTGTCAAGAGCGCAATGAAGAAGAATAAGATACACAAATAAATTGACGAGGTAACAGTTTGTTATGGTCATTATCATCGACTCCACATAACAATGGGTTCACATAAAAGTTTTAGTTTAGTTTAGTTAGTATCGCTGCGTATGGGTTTCGTAAACTAAGATAAATTGACAGACGTTCTTGCGGGATAATTAATCTACTTTATATACTTTGCACAGCATAATCATCACCATTATCTTAGCCGAGTTCACTGCTGAACATAGACCACAACTTTCCAAAGGAAACTGCCTGCATCCAACGTCGTTTTGCGACCTTTATCAGGTCTTTGTCCACGTCGGTGACGACCTACGCTGCGCTTGCCGGTCCGTAGTCTCCACTCCAGAACCTTCCCCCCCATCGGCCATCTGTTCTGCGTGGTATGTGCCCTGTCCACTGCCACTGTAACTGGCTTATCTTCTGGGCTATGCCAGTGACTTTAGTTCGTCTATAAAAAGAAGTATCTATGGAACCATACACATATACATACCTCCTCCTCCTAGCGTCGTTTTCCTCATTGCTGAGGATCGTGACCCCTTCCACGGATCACCTTCTGCCGAACGAAGTCTTTCCACCTTGACCTATCTTCAGCAGCGTGTATCGCACTGTGGACTTTACTGTCAAGTGCGGTACGAATTTGGTCCGACCAGCGCATTGGACTTCTTCCCCTTGGTCTTTTGCCTTCCAACTTGCCTGTGATGACAAGTTTCTCTAGGTTGTGACCGAAGTACTCGAGTACTCGTTGGAGGCATATAGATGACAACCTAGTGGTAATACTTAATTCCTCAAGTATCGACGCGTTCGTTCTTCCGGCTGTCCAGGGGATGCGCAACATTTTCCTCCAACACCACATTTCGAAGGCATCTACGCGTTTTCGGTCGTTTGCCTTAAGCGTCCAAGTTTCAGCCGCATATAGGAAAATGGAGAACACTAGGCTTCTAACCAGGATATACATATAGATGCATGTATATATAACGTTGAGGTGAAATGAGAAAGCTAAAAAAGTTGGTACACAGAACAAAACAGTTCAGAAACACAAAACACCTCTGACAACCATAACCACACAAAAACCATCAAAAACCTCAAGCATAGAATACATGTGCCTCAAGCCCGTCGTAATATGGTGTGTACACACTGGAGCGGGCGGCTGGAGTTGTGCTAGTAATTGGACACCCCGCTCGGAATGAGCGCGCTGAGCCCGCTCAGATTGTTCTGGGCTCTTTTTAATAACAGCCTCGGTGTGAACAACGCTCAAGGGCTTGTTGAAGTGGCAAGTTTAACTTCAGTTTATAGTTTAGTAACATAAGCCAACATTATATGACCGAGGGAATGAAGCGTCTCTGCTTTAACTGGCCAAATTGACTTTCATCTGTCCGTATCGTATGTTGGTTCTCCAGTACAGGTCGTAGTTTTCAACCAATCTTGACGAAACTGGGTATGCATGTTCTACTATTCAATATAATTTTTTGTCGTTGACGATTTTTGATTGGGAGGTACTTTTCCTTTTTTTTAATTTATTTTCAATAAGCATACATTTTTATTACAAAAATTTTAATTCTGCCAAACTGCAGAACAGTTTGTCGGCAGATACACTATCATTACAATTTGTGATTTTGCATGCAATAAAATTCTCTATATTATTAATTCTCTTCCCTTAGTTAAAGGCTAACACTCGCTAAAATAGAAATGTCGCTCCTTAAATAGAGGGTTGTTTGATGTGGCGCTATTTATTGACCAATTTTCATAAACTTAGTATAACCCGCGGCACGTAACTCAAGCGCTGACCGTTATTGCGCAGAAGTCAAAAATTGGGTATCACAGGGGGGCTAGAGGGACGAAGGACTCTTGTCTCTCTCTGGCACATCGAAGACGAGGGACTCTTGTCTCTCTCTGTCACATGTGCGCGACTGTACCCATGCGCAGATATCCCCTCCACATTTCGCTCAGCGCTAGAGTTACGTGCCGCGGGTTATACACACATTAGATAACTGACTTCAAAGAGGAATTTCGAATATAAGCATAATTGGTCAAGTGGTTGTCGAGATAATAGGTTGTGAATTTTAAGAACTGGAAGATTTTTGGTAATTTACACTAGAACATTTTGGTACCCACATATACATTTTAACAAAATGCCATAGAATTTTTTTATATAGCTCTCGGTGGCACTCAACTGTCATGGGTAAGCATAGCCCTTACCATCAAGCGGCTAACTTGCCCGTCTCGTTACTTGATAGAATAAAAATAGGCAACCTAACGTATTCCAAAGACGAAGGGACTCTTCTATAATTCAGTTCCCTCAGGGAGCGAAATTAGATAAATGTTTTTTGGTAAAAAGATAAATTTCCTAAAAAGACCCATTTTTAGTTACCCCTGTTACTTACGGGATCGATTGTCATTCACCGTCAATGAGGATCTCATCAAGATAGACGAAACACTTTTCAGTTATTGGAGTTTAACTCAAAAACCGCTTGACCGAAATTGAAGAAATTTAATCGGACTATTCTGTTAATATGTATGCTTAAGGCTTATTTATACTAATGCTATAGGCTTGGTCGTACATAAAAAAAATACACGCATCGACTTGAGAACCTCCTCGTTTTGGAAGTCGGTTGAAAACTTATGGAAGTGTTCATTATTATCTTTTTTCTACCTTTATCAGTCAGAAATATTACTTTAAATCTGCCTCTTCTAGAATCTCCACATCACAGATATCAGTTCGCGGCCTATACGTGGGCCTTTTATTGCCACCCGACCCCGCGCGATAGTTGAATGCCTTTTCTTACATTTTGCCCTTCTGTTATTTTATTATAGTCTTTGCCTTGGCACGATGCTGATTAGATTTTGATTGCGGCTTCAGTATAATATCCCATATCGGCTGTAAAAATCGAATAGATATATAAAACTCTTTGTTGGAACACTATACAGTACAAAAATCTATATATACAAAAATGAACCTCTATTTCTCCTGGTCACGCTATAATTTGAGAACGGATGGAACAATCTCTCTAATTCTTTCTTTGTTATATTAATAATTCGCTGGAGAAGGTTCTTATGAAAGAAAACCCGAAAAAATATGGAAGGTACTACACGAACGAAGTCGCGGGAAGTCACTAGTATATACGATAATATTGAAGACAGCGATGAAAATCTGACTGTCTATAACCACTATAACACTAAATAGCCGACTATACTGCGGTCGAAGCCAGTATCACGCTACCAGCATGGTTATGGATGATGATGAATCAAAATATATAAGCCTATGTTCATCAGGGATAATGTAGAATTCTAATTGTGAAAGTTTTTTCAAATAGGTTCAATGGTTTTGGGGCCTATTGAATTCAAACAAACAAATCTTTCGTATATAATATTACGAGCGACTGCCCGCGACTTCGTTCGCGTTGTAGGCTCGGCCTTCGGCTCGACATAACCTCCCGTCTTTCCTTGATTTTTCTTTCATAACCTTCTCCTGACAATCATTAACACAACGAAAAATTATTAGCCAAATTGTTTCTCCGTTCACGCGTGATGCGATGACCAAGGGAAATAAAGATTCATTTATATATCTACACTAATATTATAAAGAGGAAAGATTTGTTTGTTTGTATTCAATAGGCTCCAAAAGTACTGGACCGATTAGAAAAATTCTTTCACCACTGGAAAGCTACATACAATACCTTAGTAATATAGGCTATATAAGATTCATCATCATCATCCATCACCGCGCGGGTGAAACCGCGGAGAGCAACTATAATTAAGAATTAAGTATATCTTGCGTTTTTAATATTTTAATTGAATCAAGATGAGCATCTGATAGACGTATTTAATTATTCAGTCCCTAGCGTGTTTTGCCGGTTATGAATAGAGAAATGTGTCTAATTCTCGAGAATTACTATATTGAAAAATAATTGTTATAATATGAGACGTATCTTTACAAATCAGTAAGGTATGCTTTAATAATATTTTATGCAACTGTCATATAATAGAGGGTATTAAAACATGAGTGAAGTTTTAAAATAAATGAAAAATAAAATAAAATAAAATACTCGTATGATTACACGAGTGTTTTAATACCTAATTATATGCAGTTGCATACACTACTTTATTTAATCTCATGACATTTTTGCTACTAAAGTTTTATCCAACAAAATATTACTCAAATTCGTATGTACGAAATAGCGCCAAAATGGAAAAGTCTTCTTCTTCTTGTTGTTTGTATGGCTTGTGCGGCGTAACCAGAATTTTGCCAATATCCGTGGAAAAAGTCTGTTATTGGTCTATTGGCTCGGAACCAGCGCTTTGCGCGCGCAGCGCGCTCACCACAGATAATGTGTTAAGTACACATTATCTGTGGTGAGCGCGCTGATTGAATTGAAACCTCCTTGGTCGGGACACATTGTACTTTAATAATTAACAAATTGTTTTAAAGCATTGTTTTGTTAGGAGAATAATGCTTTAATTTAATTTTCATAAAGAAGTATGTAAATAAAATATGCCAATAAAAGTCTGTATCATTTAATAATTGGAATATTACCGAATGAGATTATATAAAAATATATAATTTATAATATAAAGTACATACTTATATATTATATAAAATAAATTAATTTATATGTATCAAAAAGATACGTTGAAGATATTGATCAGATATCTAGTATAGTATATATTATAGTACATAGTAGTATCAGTAAGATAATCAGCAAGAGATATGTAATGAGACGATATCATGCACAGAGTCAAAGAACAATCAAAAGGGTATCTAAAATTCACATCTAGTTCTCCTGCACAAAATTTCTATGCACCAGGTGAATATAAAATATATCCGCGAATATCTCCCGGGAACCTATCATTAGGCGTCGATTTAAATATCAAAAGAATAATTTCTATCCATGGCTTGGGTTTCGCATTAATTATGTATCCTGGTTTTATTATATTGTGTCGAAAAGGATAAATCTTCCCGATTCTATCTATTTTTTTGTATCTGAATTCACGTTAAAGGGTGAAAATTTACAAATTTTGGGGCAAAAAGGAAATATCGATGAAATATCAGCTGAGTGTTTCAGTTTTAGTGTTCGAGGTAAACTATATTACTACGCCTTTACATTTTACATCCAGTTAGGGCTCGGCAGAGAGAGATACCAACGAAATTTGACACTCAAACTAAATCCAAAAATTGAACCGACTTCAAGTTGTCAACCGAGTTGAAGTCGATTCCATTTCTCAGTCAATAATATTTTTCACCCTTATTTACTAAAAAGGTCCTTGCTACTTATAAAAAAAAAATACGGTCAAACAAATCACCTGTTCCTTTTTTGAAGTCGGTTAAGAACTATAGTGACCACCACTCACCAACACGCTGGACTGACTCTATTAAAAAAGCCACGAACTCCACCATTTTACCATGTGCTCGCAATGCCAGTAACCGACAGAAATCGACAGCCCTGGAAATGGAAACTGGCGAGGACCCGACGTTTACCGTCACCATGACCACGACCACTCTGCCAAGAGTGTCCGACTAAGAAGAAGAAAAACTATAGTGAAATAAGATTTTATTTTATTAGAAGGAACCATGAGGAACGCGTGAGTTTGTATGTGTGGTTAAGTGTGTGTGTGTTTGTTAAGGTAAGTTTAGCTTAACATATGTACATACTTTTTATGCTGATTCAACGAGTAGTTCCTCATGATATAATCAAAAATATGAAAGATCTTAATCCGAAAGTGTGAGAACAATCACATATTACTCCGATTTCACATTATTATTTACGATGTTCATATTGTTTCCGCCACGAAACCCCGTTTTGTATCTCTATCCTGTCGTAGAACATCATTTCACGATTATGGTATACGTGATTTTACTTCATAACTTTAGGCATTAATTCGTATACATGTCCCTTCTGCTCGAGAGTTTTCTACTCTATAACATTCAAAATAAGGTCGACGTCACAGAGTAGATATCGAAGAAGAGATAGTTTTACCAATCGATGGTTTTATGACAGCCGGTAAATATAAAATTAAACGTCATTTTGTAGGTTGTTATGTGACTAATAAATTTTTAATGCCACGGTAAGGTTACTGGAGTGTTATGTTACTTGAGTTATATTTCTATTATTGGTACTCGATTGGTTTATAGTGAAGCTTAATCTCGATTAATATGGTCGTTTTAATATATTGAACCGGAGTTTATGTCGCTTATCTGTTAATGTAGGGGATACATACAGGAAAAGGTGACATGATGGTGGGAAAAACCCAACTGCGATTTTGTTTTATTTTCCTGGAGTTTATTTTTTAAGATTTTATGTATGGTGAGCGACATGGACAAATAATTAATACATCATAGCAATACCTTAGAAAAAAATGTCTGCTCGTCACACAAATGGAATCGAACCAGGGGGCCTACTCGCACCTTTTACGAAACTATCATAAATCAGGAGCGTTTTGTAACACGCTTAAAATAATCATACTTACTATCGTACTCCCACCGACACAAAACGGTCAAACATATTACTTCAGTACTATTTACGGCATGTTCCTTTTTAGCCGAAATCGATCCTAATGGTGTGTTTCAGGATCAATACCTATAATGCTCAACCCGAATAGAACACTAACGCAGTTGCAAAGTACGCGAATTGAGTGCACTATTTGATAATACGTCATCAGAACGTCTGACGTAATCCATTATTACTTTAAGCTTGCTATATTGACGTGGTGGTACCAAATTTAATGGTAGTGTTTAAATATGACTATAGGTGGGAGTAGGGCCCCTAGAACTCTGCGTTTCCAAAGCAAGGTAACTACCATAATGCCACCTGACAGATAACATGTCTTTATTTGATCAACCGACTTCCAAAAGGAGAAGGTTCTCAATTCGACTGTATATTTTCAGAACTTTTCGACTGGGTGAACCGATTTTGATAATTATTTTATTTCGTAAAGGATAGTTCCCAGGTGGTCCTATTTAAATTTCACCAAATTCGGTCAAGCAGTATTTGAGTTACAATAAGTGAAAAGAATTCGCGTATCTTGATGATATTTTAATGGACAGTGAATGACAATCGATCCCGTAAGTATAGCAAGGGTCACTTAAAAGGATGAAAAATATTTTTTTTTCCCATAATATACATAGGAACCGACTTCAACGCCAAAAAGGGTGAAATAATATGTCGAAGTTGGTGCACACAAGGTACTTTAAGGCACTTTTCACAACTATCATGGTTCTGATGAAGTTATTTCACACTTTTTAGTGTTGAAGTCGGTTCCATTTTTTGGTATTTTTTATTCGTATCACCTTGCAGTATTTTCTAAGGCCGTCTCCGTGAAAGCACCTATTTCTGGTTCATTTCCCCGGGTCCCGACAACCCCGCGGTATTGGCCAAGTCATCCGTTAATGGACATAGGATATTACTGATCCCGACAGCTACTTAAAGAGGTATTATTTTTAGAAAGTGTATCGCGAATATGTCTCGTAAAGACCTGCAGGGCTATTATGTATCTCAGTTGCTAACAAATGTTGATTGAAATCTTGAAAAATGGCGGCTCTATGTCAGTTTTGGCAATTCCAGTAAGCAAAAATGTTAGTAATTTGATCACTGAAGCTGACAAAAATGACATAGAGCGGCCATTTTTTCAGATTTCAAGCCACACTTGTTAGCAACTGAGATACATAATAGCCCAGCTGGTTAAATAGATTATTAACTTATTGAAATGTTTTCGCTGCTTTTTTTGAGGCTTTTATTTACAAGATATTAAAAATATAAATAAAAATAAAAACTAATCTATAAGCCCCATGATGGGGCTTATACACAGACAGACGACCTGATAAAGGTAGCAGGACGACGTTGGATGCAGGCCGCTTCCAACCGGTCTTTTTGGAAATTTGTGGGGGAGGCATATGTTCAGCAGTGGACGTCCTACGGCTGAGATGATGATGATGATGATGATGATTATTTGTCCAGTCTAGATAAGGTACTTATCCGTATACTCCGACCTCCGCTCCCACATATCGAACGAAAGTCTTATTAGCCTCAGCTATTTCAAACATCTTTCCCCATTCTTTAATTATAGTCTCACACGCGTGATAATGATGATGATGATGATGAAAAACTATCCTATATGTTATTCCAGCGCCTCATCTATCTACACACCAGATTTAATTAAAATCCATTCAGTAGTTTTTGCGAAAGAGTAACAAACATACATACACACAAACTTTCGCGTTTATAACATTAGTAGGATTAAGAACGTGATACATCAAATTTTAACTAGTTTCGATTTACGGTTCTGCCCATGAAAGGGATACCCACATGTCAATTTTTAGTAGTCATATCCACTCAACATTTCAGTTAAATAAGACACATTCCATTGGGAACCAATAACAAACACACTCGCTAACAAACTTTCGATCTCATAGTACGAGTTTTACGCATAGCCTTAAACTTTTCCTAGCAAATACAATGTAAATCTAGAACCAACAGAATAATGCATAGTAAGTACGGTTGAACTAGTATTAAACTGTGCTTAAGGGACTACGTATTCCAGCCAGCCTGTCCAAGACGAGGTCGTTAGTGCATATTGTTTGAAGCTAGAAACCTAGGTAGTCTAGTCTCGTCTTAGTAACAGGTTACGGCGCTACGGTGCTCGTTAGAAGAAGCTATTCTCTTAAATAATTGTTCAGAATAGGTACCAAGAATTTGTATTGATTAATGGTTTCCTTCTCCAAGTCAATGATATAATTATTCGGCACTTTAAGTAGTTTCTTATAGAATATATTAACGTTGCCTTCCTTATATGTATTTGAAAATATAATGTATGTTCGTAAAAAATTATATAAATATAAGTTAAATAGTGATCACCACACTTTTAATACTAGAAATACAAATAGGATAGCTGTACCTAGTTTTAGACTTGCGAAGACTAATAAGTCATTCCTAGGAAATTGTGTGCATTTTTACAATAAAATCCCAAAACACATAACTGAGCTCACAGAGGGCAAATTCAAGTTGACTGTAAAACACGTTTTAATAAAAAAAGCTTACTATAAAGTTCGACATTATATAGAGGATTTAGGCATCAAAGACGCACTTATGAACGTCAACTTTTCATTATAATGTACTTTAAAGACGTAGAGTCTTTAAAGTACGTTCCAAAATATATAGAGCCCACCGAGAAGAAGCGACAAGAAACTCGGGCCATTCTTTTCATATAGATGTTTACAATGTTTCTACTTAGGTACTACAAATATTACATTTTATGGCTGACAGAGTGACAGCTTGCCAGAAGTGGAGCATTCCAAGCATCTTCTATATAATGTAGAACTTTATAATAAGCTTTTTTTATTAAAACGTTTTTTACAGTCAACTTGAATTTGCCCTCTGTGAGCTCAGTTATGTGTTTTGGAATTTTATTGTAAAAACGCACACAATTTCCTATGACTTATTAGTCTTCGCAAGTCTAAAACTAGGTACCGCTAGACTAGCTACAGGTGTGTATGCGTGTGTGTGTGTGGACGCGTGTACACGTGTACACGTGTGTGTGCGAGCGCGCGATTGTAGGTGTGTGTGTTTGTGTGTGTATGTATATCTGCAGCTAAGGACCCGTTTTTAGTTAAGTAGGTTAGGTAGGTTAAGAAGGTACCCTTGTAAGATCATCATCAAGAACAATATAGAATATCTAAATTGTTATGTGTATGCCTGATTCTCTGTCTGTAGACACTCTTTTTGAAAACTTGTAAATCAAAAAAGAAATGGACCATTTATGCCTACCTACATAATATAATACACCCTCTCACTTGTGCTAACCGTAGTCCAATGTAAAAAAAGGTAGGAATCTACGACCTACTCTTGGTACACTTTCATCCTCCTCCTTGCGTCGTATATCCTCAATGCTGAGGGTCGTGACCTCTACGGAGTATTTATTGATAGACCACATCACGCCACGTTGGTAGCCTCGGCAGCGAGCATGGCTTCACATACGGTGGTTATTGAGTACGGTACGAATTTGGTCTGACCATCGCATGGGGAATCGACCCCTTGATCTTTCTCCTTCCACCATGCCACTTTCACACACACTTTCATAGGTCAAACTAAAAAAAATCCAAACAATTATCATTCAAATATTGGCCGGTGTGCGGAAACTTGGATGTTTTAGTACCGTACAGCGCCATCTGTTATGTCGACATAGAATCACATTCTTCTCCAAGAATATTTATCTTTACTAATAATAATTACAATTTTATAAAGAGGTAAAGTTTGTAAGTTTTTTTTGTAGAAAGTAATCTCTTGAACTACTGAAACGATTTTGAAAGTTCGCCCGCTAGTGTAAAGCCATATTGTTCCTGAGTGGGTGAAGCTATATTATGATTGTAATTAATAACATATTTAATATAACATATTGTAAGTGCGAAAGTAGCTCCGTTTGTTTGTTTTTTTTAACTAATGGGCTATAAACAGATCGTAATGAAATTTGGGACAGTTAATATCCCGGGAAAGGACATAGGATACTCATCTTCATCTATCATCACACGGGTGGAACCGCGGAGCGCAGGTAGTACTAGCATAATTTGATGCTTGTATAGTTCATATTTATATTATATAATAAAGAATTGGTAGCGATTCACTTGTTCAAAAAAACTAAACTAAGCTACCGAACTAAAAAAATATTATGGAGGTCCTTATTCTCTTACCAATAAAATCCAAAATCATTTAACACTTAGAATGACACTTCTAAAAATAGGATTATTCTATTCAATTTTGGGTTATTTTAGATTAATTTAGCAAGCACCAAGTCACGTGACGACTAAACTGTCTAAAACATGGCCAAAATTGAAAGGCAATGTCTAATTTTAGTGCTGTCATTCGGAAGTGTTATACTAATTTGGATTTGAACCTAAACAAAATAAGTACTGCCATAATTTTAGAGATTTTTAGTTAAGGTAATGCTTACAGAATCGATTCAAATTAAACTTTTTAATATACTGTTTATTTGTTATTGTCAAGTTTCATTAGCTTTTACATTTAACAATTTCGGGAGTCAAGGTCGTCATTAAAATAATCTGAAATAACGGTTTCCAAATAAACTTCTTTAATTTTAATATATATTCAAAATATATTTAAAAATAAAGCTACAAACTAAATGGTTCTCTTAACTCCCGTATCATTATTTCTTAGTCCACAACGGTACCTAACAAACGAAAACAATTACTTAGGTACCTAATTCTAGCGAAATTTCGGGGGCAACAGCTTTGGGAGCCGTACGAAAATAATGGATGTCAACCACGCTATACAAAATCCTTAATAAACATTGCCCCGGTATACTTCGTAAGGTCATGGCCGACGATACATTTAAAGACAAGTACAATTTGAAAAATGTACCGACTTCCATTCTATTCAGTTATTGGAGTGTATCTTAAAAACTACTGGACCGAATTCGATTAAATTTTAATGGGACCACACGGGCAGCACGAGCTTAAAAAAAAAGAATTTTGAGAATCGGTTCACCCAGTCGAAAGTTATCAGGTAACATATATAAAATAAATACAGTAGAATTGAGTACCTCCTCCTGTTTTTGGAAGTCTGTAGAAAATAGGATTGTTGGCTCCAAAACAAGACTATAACTGAATGACTTCTGAGTGACTGTGGTGAATTGACTTTAACCACACACGTTGCAGTTCCTGGAAAAGTAGGTTGATTTTTTCGAAATCTATTGTATTATTGGCCAAATATGGCGAATCGCGAGTCAACTGGTTAAATGTAAATTTTACTCAACGAAACAATTTTAGATTAAGCTTTGCAATTTAGAAAGAAAAGGAAACATTCTTGGACGGGATTCGAACCCGCGTCTTCCGACAATCCGTGTCAGACGCCTTCTTTCGGTTGGATAATGTAATGTCCAATGGATGTCGCTCCGGCCCCATACGACGGTTAAAATCAAATAGGGAGTTAAAATTCGATGCTCGTACGGTAAGCCTCGGTGGCCTAGCGGTCATGGAGACGAACCCCGTCCGAGGATGTGTATTTTTCTCTCTAAAATTGAAAAGCTTGGTCTCGCTAAGCAGGCGTTAGTGCTTTAAAAATATACGTTCTTTTTTAAAAATTAGTTATTTGTTTTGGTTTTTTCGAATATCGGTAGCATCTTAAGCTGCTCTAAGGTATAATATTATAGTATATTCACCGTGTGTGGTCGCTCATTGAATTATATGGTGAGCAATATGTCCGAATCTGCTCTAAGATAATATATATTTTATAGTATCTTCATCGTGTGTGATGGGCTTTACTCCATAACAACATTATATTATTATATCCTTTTGTTATTCTCATTCGTTTTGTTGCTTTTACCTATTTTTGTATGCCAGCCTTACCATACCCTAGTCGAATTAAATGCTGTAGTTCATATCAGAACAATTTTTTATATTATACCGGTAAACTCAGTGATCATATCCTTAGTTATCATATATTTGCCATTTAATTTTGTTAATATTGTTTCAAAGTAATAAAGGCGTACTTAAAAAAAATTCAAATGTACTCGTATTTTCCGTCTATGATTATATAATTATATACCTATATATTTATATACCTATCTAAAATTAGCTAAAGTAGGTATGAATCCTTAGCTTGAATAGCATGCATACATTTACCAGGTGTAGTAAAATTACAGAGCTAGTAATAAAATTACATTTATTGGCCCTAGATATTATCTCTATATCAGTGGTTCTAAACCTTTCAGTGATGAGAGACCATTTCACAAAATTTCTGTCTTGCCATGGACCACTACCTTAGTTTGTTTGTACTGTAAAGTAAATGTAAATGAATAAAGGATTGTTCTATCTATAATATAAATGTGAATTTTAATTATGAATTTTTTTAATTTATATGGGACCACCAATGAACTCTATTAAACAAAAGAAGAATCATCAGAATGGGTTATTAACGACGAAGTTATCCACAAACACACATTAAAAAAAAAATTGAGAATTGAGAAACCTCCTCCCTCTTTGGAAGTCAGTTAAAAAGAAAAATCTAAAACAAACTATACGCGATTTCATCCGTTTAAAGTTTTTTAATTTCAATGTATAAAAATCGCGAAGTTTAAGATATACTCTGTACAAAAACTTCCAAATGCATTCCTATTTCGAATGTATTCAATTAGGATGGTTTCGCAGACCACTTCGGGTGCTTCCAGGGACCACTACCAGTGGTCCGCGGATCACCGTTTAAGAAGCACTGCCCTATAATATAAACTACCTAGTATTCTGAAGTGTTGGTTGACGATTCCAACTTCAGCAGTGTTAAACCTTACCTTTTGGCTTCAACCTAGTTGCGACAAAATGAATTTGTTTGCTTACCTGTAACAGAATGAAAATAAGATTTTAACAACATAAACGAAAGTAGTTAAATGTGCCTAAAGGCCTTTTGTTTAAAAATCTGTCTTAGATGGAAGCTAACGCAGTGATATTCTGCATCAAAGCGGTAATATTTTGCGTTACCGTTTAAAGTGCATGACATCGTCAATCTTAGACGCTTTAGACGGGCCGATGCAAATATTGAGAGTCTTTTTTATGTAATTCTATTATAAGACACTCGTCTTAATAAAGAAATAATTGTAGGACGAAAGTTTCTTTTAGATAGTAGTTTTGCCACACAGAGCCACAGGGCAGTGGTGGCAATATAATAATTGCAATACTTCTTGGTTTGCCCTCCTTTTACGCAGCAACAGTTCGACTTAGCTATTAAGCCTAAGTTTTGTACAAAGGCCATCATCATCATTTCAGCCGAAATACTTCAACTGCTGAATACCTCCCATATATTTCCAAAATGTCCAGTTCGAAATGGCATAAAAAAAAAATCCTGCGACCTTTATCAGGTCGTCAGTCCACCTTTTCGGTGGACGACTTACGCTCCGTACAAGGTATAGTTCGAGAGTCATTACTCTATTTACTAAAGGTCTACTATTGGTTATTTCGGACCAATAGTAGACCTTTAGTAACTAGTTACATAACAGTCGTACAATCTGGGCGCTCCAGTAAGATCATATTCTGACTGCGTCTTTTCTGGCCTATAACAGGACCATTAATAACGTGTGATACTCATACCTATCACGTGAATGAAACCACATTATAATTACTTGATATTATGTTATTTAACGCGGCTTAATCGCGTTAGTAATAGTATTTATTTACCTCGACGTTATATAATATAAATATGTGTTCAAATCGCGAATGTTTAAAAATTACTATTGATATTATGTGTTTGAATATTCATGGATCTCGCATTGTCATTCATTTTCCATTTTAACCTGATTTTCATGTAACGTTATGTAGTTTCGTATAAAACCTCATCTTGGAATTGGCGAACGGATGTGTTAATTTTGAAAATGAAAGAAAAGATTGTGTTGATAGGAGAAAGTCAATGTAAAAAAAGAAAGGAGAAAAAAAGGATTCCGATGTTGAGCTGGAACCTGGTGGAGGTACAGCTCCAATTCCATCAACATAATTAATATTATTTATCTCACTTGAATATTAAATATTATTATTTAATGTATGTCTATATTTTTGTGGTTATAATCTTCTTTTTTAAAACCAAGGTCTTATAAATGTAACCCGTTGACTTGCGATTCGCCATATTTGGCTAATAATACAATAGATTTCGCAGAAATCAACCTACTTTTCCAGGAACTGCAACGTGTGTTGTTAAGCATATTTATATCCGTGTATAGTTGTCTGGAAGAGATAACTCTGAGGGATAAGACAGACCAATGTGACAATGTTAATTTTAAGCCCATAATTGTCGTTTATTTTCAATACAACATATTTGTATTAGTTAATTTTATTTTGTATATAAACATAATGAATTAATAATGTATATTGAAATAAATTAATTAATAATGTAGCTATATAGAGTTTAAGTACTAAATAAGTAATGATTTTATGTACTCAAAACTATTCTCTATGCTACACCTTAACAGGGTATGTATTTGTGTTTTATTTGTACAAGGACATGAATGCAATGGATAAATAAATAATTTTATATGTAATATAATTGGTAGTGAAAGGAAACAATTTGGAAGGCTACCTGGTTCAGCTCGCCCCGCGTGCTTGGTGTTATACGACGCGCCGTATTGCTTCTTTTCCTTTCCACATCGACGTTGATTTTCTCGGGAGTTATCCGAGGATGATTAGTAATGCGCGAAGACCGCGGCTGATGTTGCCTTTCCGTCCGTTTAGCAATATTTTTGAGGAGAACTATGGAGATCTCGACTCGTTCGCGTGCCGGTCAGACGTCAACTCTTTTTCCCAAAAAACTACCTCCCCAGGTTAGCCAAGATGTTGTAAGGTGATATATGGAAAATGTGGGTAGTTTGGAGAAAGGTGTTGACAGGTTGCGTTCAGATAAAATTGATAATATGAAATGTTGCGTTCAAAGATTATGGCTCACCAATATTGCGAATATTAGCAAACAATAATTGTACTGTGGTAGTTATTTCAATAAGTAAGTAAGTATAAATAAGGTATATCTATGTACTTAAACACGTCCTCGAGTTACACTTACGACTTAAGAGGATTGCATAGCTAGTACTTTCCATACTAAAAAAGAAAAAATTTTTTCTACCTCTTAACATTGTCCGATTTCAGTGTTTTTTTTTCATGGAATCATCACATTGTTTACTATACCCGTACGTTTTGATTTGATCAGTTTTTTTAAGTTCTAACAAAGGAAATGTATAGTACTTTGAAATACTGAAAAAATCAAAACGTACGGGCATAGTAAACAATGTCATGACTCCATGAAAAAAAAATCACTGAAATCGGACAATGTTAAGAGGTAGAAAAGAGTTTTCTCTTTTAGCATGGAAAGTACTAGCTATGCAATCCTCTTAAGTAACGTATCAAGTAATATGTAATATGCAGCTCAAGTGAGACTTAAGTTCACGTTTGATCTCCACATAAACCCTAATTGAAATTGATAACATCTCAGCATATCATTGATCTACTTCGCGATCCCTTTGAAATTTAAATCAAGCCCGTGCATCGAAACTTGGAGTTAAGGTTGTGTTTCTGTTAGAATACTTAGCGGGTTAAATCATTATCCTAGACTAATCTATCTAATACCTTCAAATGAGCAATTCTTGTATATCTATACTTAATATTAGTACTTACTATATAATATATAATAATATTATAAAGAGGAAAGATTTGTATGTAAGTATGTTTGTAACGAATTGGCTCAAAAAGTACAGATTTCAAAAATTCTTTCACCTTTGGAATGCTACATTCACCCTGAGTAATATAGGCTGTATAAGATTCATCGTCATCATCATCATTCATCACCACGCGGGTGAAACAGCGGAGAGCAGCTAGTATAATATATTATATGAATTTCGGAAAAGGCTCCAGCGATTTCCATTTTATCCGTGTTTTCAGGCAATGAGAAACTGACAGAGCAACACTTAATCTACTTGCCAATAGATGGCGTTGTTAAGCAACAGTAAGCCAATGAGTGTTAGATTTAAGGTTAGACCAAGAAAATCAATTGGTTAGATATAAGAAAAGATCGGTCATACAAGTAGTATCTCTTAATGCGCAATGCCATGGGATATTCGATATAATACTTATAAACCGATAAAATGCATATGTAAAATAAATATAAATTCATTTTATTGTCGCTGTCGTATGATCTTATCTAATATCGTAATAACACTTCAATATAAAAATATGGTAAACTCTAAATAATATATATTATGTTGCGATGGTAATATACGATTCAATAAAAAAATTAGATAGATAGATAACACTTTATTGAGACACCACATTTATGACTTAATATTAGACTATAAAATAAAAAAACAATGCTTAAAACTAGGTGCAAAAATGGGCGGTCTTATCGCTCAGAGCGATCTCTTCCAGACAACCCATCTATTTATATTTTTTTATTTATTTATATTTTACTATATAAGAAAATAGCAATGTTATTTTTAAATGTTATTCTAGGAAGTTTGTGTTATTCTATGATTAATAATTCAAATTTACATTTTCAACATCCTGTTTCCGGAATATTTCATAAAAATACCTAAATTTCCGCACGTTACGAGACACAGAATGAATGCTGGTTATCATACAACCAAACTCTACCTCAGCTGATAAATTTTAATTGCATAGCATCAACGCGACATTACAACCAAAATGATGGATTAGTTATATATACGAAATCTAACCTCGATTGTAATGTTTATGAACCTTCATTTTCGGACGCAAATTGTTTAGTCGCAATCATTAGAAAGAGTATTGCTATTGTAGCAATTTACAGACCCTGTGAGTTCAAAAAAACTGATAATTTTCTAACGTCATTGGACTTGGTGTTGAGCTCACTAGTGAAATTTGATTCTATCATCATAATCGGTGACATAAATGTGGACATAACATTCGATTCAAACGACCGTCGTGCCAACATGTACCTAATATTGACTTCCTCTCACGGTCTCCTTCCAGCTCATATTCTGCCGACGCGTCACAAAAGCTGTTTAGACCACGTCTTAATAAAGTCCAAACAACCATCTATAACTTTAATCATTCAGAATAGCCTAACCGATCATGACACTGTTCTTTTCTCATTAAACACAAAAAACAGTAACTTAAAATTATCGAATCGAATGTCAACGTATAATAGAGTCAACTATGCAGGAATTCGTAAACAATTAAAAAACACTGATTTTCTTCCTGTCCTTAACTCATTGAATTGTGACGACTCGGCAGAGCTTCTTATATGTATGGTTTCCACAATCATTAATGCAAACACTGTTAAGGTCAATATCCCTAAACGAAAAGCTCCAATCAAGCCTTGGATTACTCCTGGTCTTGTGCGGTGCATGAGGAACAGAGATAAGCTACATATTAAGTTTAAAAAAAATCCAAATAATGAAACTATAAAAAAGACATACACTCGGTACCGGAACTTTTTAACTGGACTACTTCGAAATGTTAAACGGCAGTATGAACGCTCACTCATGGAAAATGCTAAAAATCCCAAACAGTTATGGCAAGTAATAAACCAAGTTACAAATGTAAAGCAAAATAAAGCTAGTTCTCAAGAATTAATGGAAATAGCTACAACTCCTATAGACGCTACAAATAAAATCAATAAATATTTCGCTAGCATAGGAGAGACTTTGGCGCAAAATATTTTATCTAACGTTAACAATGGTATACCTACCACAAATTCTGAAATGTCTCCTCAACTTTCGCTCAAATCATTTTTATTACTTGAGACGGATATAACAGAAATTATCTCAATAATTAACTCTCTTAAAATGAGTAGCACTGCAGGCTTAGATCTTATATCAACTAAAATAATTAAAGAGAACAAAGACATTTTGGCTGGACTTCTGGTTCACATTTGCAATTTGTCTCTTAATTCAAGTTGTTTTCCCAAACCTTTTAAAACCTCAGTTATTATCCCTGTACATAAAAGCGGACCTAAAAACATTGTTAGTAATTTTCGACCTATTTCTATTTTGCCATCTTTTTCTAAAGTTTTGGAACGAGTCATTAACACAAGGCTAATCAACTATCTCGAAGAACGCAAATTGTTGTCACAAAATCAATTTGGTTTCCGGAAAAATATATCTGCGGCAGAGGCCGTTGCTAAACTTACTGAACAGGTAGTGATGAGTCTGGATGCAGGTGAAAGGTGCCTTGCAATTTTTCTAGATATTGCAAAGGCATTTGACACCGTGTCCATTCCTCTTCTGATTCTAAAGCTGGAAGCTCTAGGAATTCGCGGTTCTCAACTTCTATTATTTAAGGATTACCTAAGTGATCGGAAACAGCGTGTTAGAGTGGGTAATACTCTCAGTGATTCAGAGGTCGTTAATTACGGAATCCCTCAAGGCAGCATTCTTGGCCCGACTTTATTTCTTATTTACATAAATCAATTGTGCGATTTGAACATTGTAAATGGTAAAATTATAACTTTCGCAGATGATACTGCCATAATATTCCACGGCGAGAGTTGGGATAAGGTTTTCTCTTGTGCTCAAAAGGGTTTCAATAAAGTGAGGTTATGGCTAAATCAGAATTTGCTGAGTTTGAATGCTGAAAAAACCAAAGTACTGACGTTCTCTATTAATAACACCACACAACCACCATCAAACATTTGTTATAATGTAATAGCTCACTCGCATGCTGATCGAGGTTGCCTTAGTAATAATTGTAACTGTGCTGTTTTGGAAAGGGTTGAGTCGTTGCGTTACTTGGGTGTTATTCTGGATAACCAACTGAATTTTGATAGGCACATTAAAACACTTACTGGTAGGATTCGTAAACTCATCGCAGTTTTCAAAAACATACGACACGTTGCTACTAAAAACACCTTAAGAACCGTTTATTTCGCACTGTGCCAATCGTTGCTTGCGTATTGTATTGATACATGGGGTGGTGCTGTCAAAACACGCTTGTTGCCTCTGGAAAGAGCTCAAAGAGCTATATTAAAAGTTAGCAACTTCCTGCCCTGTAGGTACGATACTTCTGCTCTTTACAAAGAAACTTACGTACTCTCGGTCAGACAGCTATTTATACTGAGAGTTGTATTGCAACATCACAAATTAGGTCTCCTAGGTAAATTTACAGGGGGCAAGGACATAAAGAGACGCATAGACAAAATATCAAAAATTACTACAATTAAACATTTAAACAACTTTAAACTTAACAAAACGGTAACAAAACTATTAAATTCCTACTCTTACTACCAAGTAGAGAACTTATTATCGGTTACAAGGTAATAAAGTATATTTCTGCATTCTCGTATTCACCGGAAATAAAACACACACGTACACCCTTACACATCTACACACACCCTTGCACACACACACACACACCAAATCAACTAGTTGGAATATTAAAAATAAAAACTATTTTATATGTTACCTTATAATAATATAATATTATAAATTGAAATTTGATTAAACTGTTGTATAGGTTCATTAAATGTAACTAATAAGTACTATAATTATATTTAAGATGTTTTAATGTTGATGAATTATTATGATATGGTCATGATTATTGAAAATGTGTCATATTATATATGTTACCAACTTTATCAAGTTCAGTAATGTGGGGAGCGCAGATCCCTATAACACAGGCTTCTAGCCTAGTATAGAGTTCTGAGGCCTATCTTATATTATTTGAATGCCAGTATCCAGTAATGTAAAATTAAAATTTGTATTCTTTATGTCATTATGTCAATATGTACAATATGCCAATAAATTATTATTATATTATTATTATTATTATTACAGAAAGTTGCACGCTACCTTGATATTTACGTTACGTTAGTGATTTTTTGACAGATAACTATATAGAATGTACTATATGAATATTAAGAAAGCTCTCAAGCCGCCCTCTCTCATCAATCCCGCATTTGCTCTAGCTTAGACAACAAAAGTCCATAAAATTATATCAGAAACCACAATCAGAAAACACTTATAAAATACTGACAATACACACGAAATTATCTGCAAAATGCGAAACGCATCGTAGACGACAATCAAATTAATTTTATGTCTATAAAAGTTTAATATGTCACTTAACTAAATAACACACTAATATATTTTTCACAATACATATTCGTAATCAATGATGTATTCGGAAAATCTTGTCTACTTTACTCTAAATTCGAACCTATAAAAATTATACGTACGTATAGTACTTACGTCATACTTAAGTTCCTAGTTATCATGATTCAAAATCGTAACTTCTCCTGAAATTATTTTCTCGCTTACCGCTACCGCTTATGAATTCAAACGCGACCTTACCCGCTCCAACAGTTATCTATGACCTCGGGCTCCAATTTGCATGTGGCTTTGTATCCTAGTTACATATTTTTTCATACATTTTCGATTTTGCACTGTTTTCTCTTACCTACCATTCACATAATCGTGAATGTTGTACGTTTCTCAAATATAGGTTAAAGAATAAACTAAGTAATACTAATAGGTTTAAAATCTACGAGTATATGCTGCTGAACATAGGCCTCCCCCATCATTTTCCAAAAGGACCGTATGGAAGCGGCCTGCATCCAACGTTGTCCTGCGACTTTTATCAGGTCGTCTGTCCACCGTGCCGGTGGATGACCTACGCTGCGCTTGCCGGTCAGTGGTCTCCACTCCAGAACCTTCCGGCCCCATCGGCCATCTGTTCTGCGTACTATGTGCCCTGCCCACTGCCACTTCAACTGGCTAATCTTCTGGGCCATGTCGGTGACTTTCGTTCTTCTACGGATCTCCTCATTTCTGATTCGATCACGTAGATAAACCCCGAGCATAGCCCTCTCCATAGCTCGTTGTGCGACTTTGAGCTTGCTTATGAGGCCCATAGTAAGAGACCACGTTTCAGTGCCATAAGTCATCACTGGTAACACACATTGGTCGAAGACTCTTGTCTTGAGGCACTGAGGTATTTTTGACGAGAAGACTTTGCGAAGTTCTAGAATATTGAATCTATATATTTTATATATATAATAATAATAAAAAAAACCTACACACTAAAAATATGTATGTATGTATATTTTATGTAGGTATTATAGCTGACTTCAAACATAAAAATTAATTGCTGTTTGTTAGTCATCCTCAAACTCGAGAACGACTGGACCGATTAGGCTAATTTGTGGCAGTCCAGGGAAAGTTTAAACTGTGCGAAATTATGTATTATGCAACAATTTTATTTTCCCGTACAAACAGCCGTGTGATTCTTTTATCATTCGTCGTTGTGCTCGTCGACGAGCTCACCGATGACAAATACTTTATGAGATATCGCCCTTGTTGTTGTTTGGTTGTGTTTCCAACGTTTCTTGTAATCTCTTCATTTGTTTCACGGATGTTGTCAAAGATGCAACGATGTTTGCTCTTAGAGAATTGCACGGCTGTTCCTACCTGTCAAATGTTTTCTCGGAGACATACAAGCAACAAAAATCGGTAACCATGGAAACTATCTTTTTATCGACTCATAATAAAGGAGTAGAGGCAAAAAAGTCTCTACTTGGAAGAAAAAAAAATGTGGATCAGAAGACGTAAAATTAGCAACAGCTGCTTTATTCGCTATGCTATGACCATTCAAACACAACGCGTTGCATTACGATATATTCATGTAATTATCGTAAAATCCTTACATACTTTCCATCATTCCATGAAGATGTCGTAACGCGCCGCGTTATGTGTTTGATGGTCAAAGCGAATAAGCCCTCTGAACAAGAATATGACGTTATTGAAAAAAATGTCTGTCTGTCTGTCGGTATGCTCACGCATAACTTCAAAACTATCGCATAGATTAAGATGAAATTTAGTATATGGATAGAATAGAGCCTGGAGCTCTCAACTATAAACTTTTTATCTTGATGCGTCACATAAATCCAAGATGGCAGCTTGATCTCTCTATGCTACACGGTCTCATATAAAACTGGTGTCTCGAGTGACTGGTTGGCGCGCATGAACTTCTATGGTACGGCTAAAAACCTACGCTATGACAATAAAATAAAACTAAAACACCGATGCGTGTATTTACTAGGCAGTAGGGGGTATAAAGAATGTAACACGTATTTTCATTTTTGCAATACTCCCCCTAGAGCGCTTTATAATGAAATACATGTTATTTTTAAATCATCATCATCATCATCATCATCATCTCAGCCGTAGGACGTCCACTGCTGAACATAGGCCTCCCTCATGATTTTCCAAAAGGACCGGTTGGAAGCGGCCTGCATCCAACGTCGCCCTGCGTCCTTCCTCAGGTCGTCTGTCTACCGTGTCGGTGGACGACCTACGCTGCGCTTGCCGGTCCGTGGTCTCCACTCCAGAACCTTTCGGCCCCATCGGCCATCTGTTCTGTGTGCTATGTGCCCTGCCCTGCACACATTTTTAAATACAATATAACAAATCGCCACGCCTACATTTTCGAAAGGGTAGGCAGCAGCGGTTTAAAACGCCTACGTTTCGCTAGAGAGATAATATTTTTTTAGTCGTATGTAATTCAAATTCAAATTCAAATTTTTATTAGCATAAATTCAAAAGACTTAAGAATAAAGATTTTTAGAAACTTAAGGTAACATCAAATATGCATCATCAATAATTAAAATATCAATATTCCATATAAAATGATAAGCCTCAGAGTCAAGCCTATTGCCATCTACATGACACTGTTCCAAACTCCAGACTGTTGTTATGAATTTCTTTGTCAGAAAACACCAATAACGGTCCGACCCGAGTACTGAAGCCAGGGCCTTACTCCTAACTCATATAGTAGTCATACTTAAACCGTACCGTTAAATTTGGCACCACCACGTCAATATAGCAAGCTGAAAATAATAGTGGATTACGATAGACGTTTTGATGACGTAGTATCAAATAGTGCACTTAATTCGCGTACTTTGCAACTGCGTTAGTGTTCTATTCGGGTTGAGCATTATAGGTAGATCCTGGAACCGCACCATTAGGATCGATTTCGGCTAAAAAGGAACACGACGTAAATGGTATTGAAGTAATATTTTCTACCGTTTTGTGTTGGTGGGAGTACGATAGTTAGTATGATTATTCTAAGCTTATTACAAAACGTTCCTGATTTATCATAGTTCCGTAACAGGTGGGAGTAGGCCCCCAGGACCTCGAAATCCCATCCAAAGCGGCGCTCCCGCCACTACTTACATCACGGCCAAGCGAGGCCACTGGCGGGTCAGCTAGTAAGTAAGTAGGTATATAAAAATGAAAATGATTAGATATGTGTAAAAAGAGTTTTTATTAAATAATGCACGTGATACGAAGTTCATCGGGTCATCTTACTACATACTAATGAAGTATCCGATGTAAACATGTGTAACAACAACAAAGAAACACCGTTTTAAACTATCACGGTTGTTCTCTAAAGTTATATGATTATTAACGGGATATTTACCGTGGTAAGGTTGTGGAATGAATCTTCAGTCTTCCCGTGAACATGGTGCATGTAACTGCGCCGAAATATCGGGAGCTCATTCCACAACCTTACCACGGTAAATATCCCGTTAATAATCATATAACTTTAAACAACAAAGAAGCTTCAATGAACTTCCAAAAAGTTATATACATATTAGATAAAATGAAATGAAATATATTTATTCGGACACACACAATATTATATAAAACCATAACATAAAAACAAAATACAAAATTTGAATATAGACATGAGGTTAATGTAAAAAATAAAATAAATAAAACAAAGAAATTTAAATATACAAAACACATGCATATATTACATTGTAGGCATTTATACAATATTGCGTGCTGTCACGCACGAATATAGGTCCAAAATCAGCATTTAACTAAGATCTAACTTAGATCCTAAGTACTTGGTGATAATTATAAACTACTTACATAATAATTGCTATAAAATAATTGGGTACGTCCGTTCTTATCTCACTTTGTTATCTCACGCACAAAAAATAATAATAATTAATCCGTTTTTATCTCGCTAAATTACAAGAGTGCGTTTTTATCTCACCGCAGTCCTACGCCCCAGAACTCTCCGGAACTGCACCTACCATAAAATATAATACTAATTATACGTTACTAGTACTTTTGATTATAACTCCGGTACAGATGAAAAGTAACTAGCCAAAATAATCATATCGTCACAACCACGCCATTTAAAACTTAAAAACAACGAGCAACCTAAGATATAAAATAATGTTACACATTTTTGCAAAATAGTTTTGGATTGGAAGAAGAAAATGAAAAACTCTTAGTCTCTCTGTGTGCCAGCTCACCTATATACACAAAGCTGTAATATTTTTTTTTAGCCTGCAACATAATTTCAAGGCGCGTTGAGCTGATATTTCCTCTAACCCGGCGCCGGCGACATTGTTCCACAGATAGCTTAATAGTTAGTACGTAGTCTACTGTTCAATTCAAGCATGTATCACAGATGAATTACATAGTACACAATTGAGTCCCTCGCAGTAGCCGTCCCCCCGCGCACACCGCACACACCTCCGTCACCCGCGGACGACAGACAACGCCCGGCTGCCTGATTTTGTAACACATAATTCGGTCACAAACATTTTTATGGAATACAAAGTATGTGTTATGTTTACGTCTGTACAGGCAGTTGATATATATATATATAGGCATGTGTTTACTCTATGTGATGATAGAAATATGTACGCAGCACAACACAATTTACAAATCACCTGTGATGATCGTAAAAACTAAAATTTATTATCGACGCGGCGCGACCAGAGGTCGTAACACAAACAATTAGCGAAAAAGTATTCGTATCGCAAGCGTCAGCATGTCACCCTATAAACTATTAGTAATCTGTGTCGCAGTTGCCCTAGATAAATTACAGTTTGTACTGTATCATGCGAACGACACGTTACGTTACACTTACACACGACACGTTACACTTACGCAGTTATTTGTACTAGGGCCACTGCGCTTCCAAAGCAGGCTCACTACCAACTAGCCTAACGAGGTAGTAATCATGATGTAAATACCCTTATTCCCTCTAGGACCTACGGCTTACGGTACCCAAAAATATTCTAATTTTCATAAATGGTTAATCAGCCGTTCAGTGGTGTGGTGTCAGACCGACAGACAGAGTAAATTCCTTAATATTAGTGCGAATGACGGTGTATTACAAATGTTGTATTTTTTGACAAAAACGGCAAGTCGCGCGCCTGATGTTAACTGCGCTAACTACTGTAGATTTACGTGTTACTGCACTGCAGTCGTTACCCCGAGATATTGATAATTGATCCTTTCTTTTGAATATTTTCCCAGTAATTGCATTTGCTGCAGTGCCCTTCATACTTTCACTTTTACTAAGTAATTTCACTTGGTACATCCCGACTCAAATCTTAAGAGGCAAGGAAACCTAATATACTAGGTTGTAAGCATCTTGTGCGCAAGAGACCGTCTTGATTATTAACTTACGAGTAGTACCACGTAGCACCTCAGTGCTAGATATTTTTCCACGAAGCTATAATGCATAAACATTACTGTGTAAGAATGTAAAGAGCGCTTTACCAAATTGAATTACCTACTGGGGGGAAATGCTCAAAAACCAATGTCTCAAACTCTCAAGCGTAATGCTTATCATCAGGGCTCACATCTTTACCGCCTCGTTAAATGATTGCATATTGAACACTTTACTTTTAATTGTTTACCTATTTTACTATATACTTTGCTCTACACATCGACTAAACATGTATATATATTAAAAAAAAAATTAAGCTTATAATGTAACTACATACTTATATTTTTGTATATTATCACACTTATCTCTATTTTCTTACCATATTACATTCTAGCTTTTTGAATAATTAACACTGTTTGCACGTCAACAACTTAAACCTCATAACTTCTTTACGAAATTTGTGGTCAACGAAGTTGGTTTCACATTTATTGTAACCTAGAATTTACACATTTATATTTAATTTACATTGTGAAACTGTTAGTTCGTCCTTAAAAATAAATTTACAAAAAATGTATTTAGTTGTACAGGTAGAGGTACTTGTAAGTATTCGAGCAAGAAATTATTATACTTGATTTAAAATACGTTACAAAATCAGGCAGAGCTCCACAGTTTTGGTTATACGTGTCGCTCTCGCTCTAACTTCGAGGGAACCTCGTCCCGCGCGCCCTTACCCCGGCACGCCAGTCTGGCTTTAACAAAAAGGTAGACCGCACGTCGCATTCCTTCGCCGGACAAAAATAAGTGAGTATATATCAAATTGTTTTGTTATATTGTAGTAATATAGCTACGCGACGCCACGGTAATATTATCGACGCGCCTCCGCCCGTGCGATAATGATTATCTCACAAAAACATTTATCTAGAAAATTTGCGTAATATATTCTTGCAGTACGAGCAAGAATCTGTCCACGATATACTTGTCACGTCGATAAACTGATTTTATCAATTGTACGTACCTTGTCTCTAGCATGGATCCACTAAAGCTTATATCGAAGTCTGTTTTTATCGATATTTACTGTCAAATTGTCTCCTATCTTATCGACAATCCATGATCCCTGTTCTACCTGCATTTGTAACATATATTATATTATATATCTCATTTGTTATAGTTCAGTGACGTGACGGGCAAGTGATTCGCTTGATGATAAGCTTCGCACCAGCATGACCGTTGCATTTTTATCCAGATCAAGTTCCAACAAGTACAATTTTAAAATTTTATACCGACTTCTATTCTATACAGTTATTGGATTATAACTTTAAAACTACTGGACCGAATTTGATGAAATTTAAATGGAACCACACGGGAAGCACCAGCTTTCAAACAAAAAAGAATTTCGAGAATCGGTTCACCCAATCAAAAGTTAGGAGGTAACAAACAAAAAAAATATAGTACATACTTGTAATAAAAATACAGTCTAATTGAGTACCTCCTCTTTTTTAGAAGTCGGTAGAAAAGACGCTCAATTTAATAGTATATTTCCTATCCCACTTACTTACACCAGGTTACAATTCATCATCATCATCATCTCAGCCGTAGGACGTCCACTGCTGAACATATGCCTCCCCCATAATTTTCCGAAAGGACCGGTTGGAATTAAACTTCTTTAAATGTATCGCATATTTGGTAAATTGTTTGAAAAAGATGAGCAAGTCGCTATAGTCTGATATTAAGCGTCACGCTTGCCCATATAATTTCAGTGCCATTCAGAATTTTAAACTACAACTGTTCAAAACCCTACAGCAATGCCCTGCGCTCGGCACCCTGAAGTATAAGATGTTAAATCTATTGCCATATAATTTCGCTGGAAACATTGCCCTTCTACGAAATACTGCATAATTTGCACACTATTGCCTCACGGTTGAATAACTGACAAGGATGTGGTTCTTATCCAGGCAGAATTTAAAAACTCTAAACATAAATTGCTTCCTAAAGAAAATACAATGCACTCACATCCATCCATATTCATGTATCCAAAACTTTCATTGTTATAAACATATGCCAACATTTTTTGACCCAATAGATTAAAACTGCAAAGCTAGGTACTAAAATACATTCGAAAGACAAAACCTCTCGCAAGCAAAACCTAATGCCTTTTGCAATAATTTATTTTACAAAACTGGTTAAGGTGCTGTCAATTCTTTATCTCGATAAAAAGGGGGGTTTTTAAAGCAGTTTATCTCATGAAAAGTGGTTAACTTAAAACTACAAAAAATATATGACATTTCTAAGACTTTTGTACACATTGTCTGAATTGAAAATATATTTTAACATACTTGAGTGCATTTAAAAAAATATCAAACACACCGCTTATTTCACCTTTAAAACAGTTTTTCTCTTTATTTAAAAATTTATTTGGGTGTTATTTAAATGGTTAGCATAGTATTAGTATTTTTGAAAGAAGAAAAATATTATCTGTCAGCAGAAATAGCTAATTGGTCAGCAACTCATGGCCAGCAAACATTTCAAAATCAATCAGCAATTTATGTCATTCTGGATGGCTGTAATTATTTTTGTACTGCATATTAATTATATAAGCAGCCATAAGCTGTTCCTGTTTTATAATATTTGGGTAAGCACTCAGTCGCCGGCCGCTGCACCTGCACGCTCGCTTCGCTCGCTCAGCTCGCGCGTTGTAGGTAGTCACAAGTAACCAAACACTCCTCCTCGCTACGCTCGTCGTCGTACCTATATATGACTTTGCCCTAGACTAGTATAATTACATATGTAACATATAGACATGTTTTCTCTGCTGATCAATCATAAAATCTTGCTGACCAAGTAGTTATTTTGCGGACCGAATGTTTATTATGCAAACTCATGGTATTGTTATGCTGCCTATTAATGATTAAATTTTTGACCATTATCAAAATTATCTGCGGAACAAAGATTGCAGCCTGATTTTTATTATTGCAGACAAAATCTTTGTATGCTGACTAAATCATTTCATTGCTGGTTTGGGTGGGCTCACCAAATTTTATAATTGCGTATCATTTAATTACTTCTCAATTTATTTTACATGAAATACATGTAATAAAATAGCAATTTTTAATACACATACATTAGCGGATTACGTTTTTATTTATACGATTTTACTAGTAGATAAAAATTACTTTTTTAAGAGTTTTTATACATTTTTACGAGGTATAATAAAACTGCTTGGTTGTAGAAGTATCTAAAATGTTTTTTTAACCACGTCTTAATTTTTTATAATACAAATTATGAAAACACTTTCCTAATTTTAGCCCATGACAGTATTTTAACAGTAGGTAATTGTCAATTATTACTTATTACCGACTTAATATTAGTAACTCAAATGTCAATACTTTAATTATTTGTTTATTGTTTTCAATACACTATGATAAATCGATAAAATATTTATTACAAAATATAGGAATTGCGATAAACATGAGGGATTTGTGCATATAGGAAGAACTTTGTAATTTCAATTATGAATATCATTTTAATTAAAGAAGCCGAATTATAGTTATAATTTCTTAAACATCATGCATTAATAATAATTCATATAATGGTGTTATTCTTTTAATTTTTCATCGATTCGTTTAGTTTAATTTTGCCTTTTCTAAACTGTTTAAATTATGGTAGATACATCTCAATCTGGGTAACTCACATCGTACATTTAATATTATTGTATTTAAACCTCACTTTTAACGTTAATAAATAAATATAACTAAAAAAACAATTTCAAAACGTTATTATTCCGTAGTTAATTTCTTCAGGCTTAAATATACAAGAAGCTTCTATAGGTTCTGTTTCATGCGGTATATATTATATTATCTTAATAAGTAAGAATTAATTATTATTATATAAGATGATTCGGACACTTTTCAGCCGGTAGGCGGTAAATAAAAAAAATCATAAATTTAAGTCAGACCTGTCATTAAAGGTACCTGTGGATCATCTAGTAGCACCTTGGGGATCTACGTCATCTAGTCTATCCAAATCTACGATCACAGAACAGTATTCGGAAAAATATGCGTTTAAAGATGTATTTAAATTCAATAACATATTGTTATTTTCCTTTACAGTACACACACACACGCGATGAATGAAGACCTTATAAAACTAAACTTAATGAACAAACTAGGCACTTGCCGCCTCATCGTTAACGCTTGCAAACAAAACGCAGCCATTTTTAATCATAACCCTGATAACAAGGAAGAGTTAGTGGAATTGTTGGAAAAGATAACCTTTCAGAATGAAAAAACGATCAAGGCATACGTTGATACAATAACACCTACACTATCATTTACAGAATATTTAAGCAAACCCGCCGAAGAAGTCAGTACCATACCATACGAATCGATCAGAAATGTAATATATAAACTTTACGTGAAAGATCAAGTGGTTCCAACAAGAACTAATATACGAAAACATTTCTTAAGTTCAACCAAAGAATACAGTGAAGAGAAACTCAATCTGGATTTAAAAGCAAACAGATTCATACTTAAACAACTGTTTCCCACACAAAGTGCACTAATAGCTGAAGATCCTAAGCAAATATACAATAGAATTAAATATCTGAATAAAGTTAGAAACTTTAGACTTCTAAAGAGAAATTTTATTTATGTTATTAACAGAGACGAGAGTTACTGTCTGGCAATATCACCTCACAGTGGAGTTTTAAGTTTTCAGTCTTACAAAAACAGCACAGACGATAAAACAACACGAGCGTTCAAGTTCATAAAAGGCTTAATACCATATATCCCAGAAGATTCCGTGGTAGTTTTAGATTCTCAACATTTACTCGACTCAAAATCACCTCCAAATCAGTACTCTTCGAAAGAGCAGATGCAAGAATGGCTGATAAATCATGATTTAATGTATGCTGGTGAAGCACACACGGCTGAACTATATTGCATTATACAGAAATTTAGCAAAAAGTTCGTAGACACGTGTGACATTGGAGATATGTTGAAAAGTCACGGTTTGGATTTGTTACTAGTGCCACCGGAGATGCAATCTCTAAGTTACTATAACCCCATTTTACAGCAGATAAGACACCTCAAGCATATGTCACAAGCGCAGTATCTAAACTCAATTTTTAGGAAGTATGGAAATGTAAAATTAGTATCAATGGAAGAGACGTTGAAGACTGAAGAGATTAGAATATATAGCGAGGATTTGGAGCTAGAGAAGATTATAGATACAATTAGAGTGGTGGCCACTCGAACGGCAATACTTCCAAAGCCTTTGGTCTCATGTGTTATGAATAAAAAGGAAATAATTTGTAATTATATCATACTCGATTAGATTATATTATGTGATCATGAATATGATCGTCTTGACACATTTTAAATACGAAAATAATAAAATGGATTCTTCCAACTTCCGACAATTCTGCGTCTTGCTTTGCAAGATCAAGTTTACTAATTTATTGAAATCACATCCGAGTGATGTAAAATATTTTAAAATAAATAATTAACTCATGATGTTCTGAATCTTGTATAATAAATACTTATTACCACATATAGTTAATTAGGTTCATTACTGGACATAGGCAACTCCCACGGATTTCTAAAAAGACCGGTGGGATGGTTGCGTCCAAGGTCGGCTTGTGCTGCGACCTTTATCAAGTACTCGGTCGGTAGGCGTCTACGCGGTGCTCGCTGGCCCGTGGTCTCCAATTCCGAACCTTCCGGTCCCATACTACATACACCACAGCCACAGAAGCTGCTATGCCTTATGCAAAATAAGTAAAAACCATGTCTGATATTAATGTTGATGGAGAAAGTGTATTAGAACTAAAATAATTTTGGAGGTTTCACGTTACAAAAAACAAATATATTATATCTTTAAATCTTGCTGGTGAATTTTTACCACCAGCAATTTCCTTTGAAAGTCCATTATAATCAAGTTTTGTTTAAAAGTCAGGTTCATTGAGATTTTATTAAGAATTTAATTATATTATATGTAAAAACGCAGTGCAAGCATAATTGCCTAATTAAAGAAAATAAAGCACAGGAAAGAGACGAAAGCAGTAGAGGTGGTTTTTTTTTGTAATTACCTACTTGCTATAAATATTTGTGACATTTAATAAAAAGAGTTCTTCAAGCGACGAATCCCCCACTTGAGTTTAACACGACGTTGACGATTAATAGTTTTTTGCTTTAAGCAACAACAACTGCATTGTACCTCATGTAACAACACCTGCATTGTATCTTATGTAACAACACCTGCATTGTACCTTATGTAACAACACCTGCATTGTATGTTAACTTGGCACATAAGCAATAAATGATTTGAGTTTGAGTTTTTCCCGCCATCCCATTTGCATAGTTGACCGAAAAAACATATGGTATTTCATGGGACATTTATCATATATTTTGTAATTATTTGTATTTTGACATATATAAATTTTTTTAAACACAAGTGGGGGATTCTTACATGGAGATATTGCTATTAGTTTAATCATTGTTAATTCATACTAATATTACAAACGCTAGAACTCTTTTCTTTATTTGTTACCTGTTCATGAGTAAACGGATAGTAATGAATTTGCCAATAAGATAGGATAAGTATATTTTTTTAATTACATATAAAGGTACTTTTATTAATTACAATCATTATAAAACTTTGTTTTAAGCAAATAAAGTGCTGTATGTATCTGTAACAAAGGCGAAACTACAGATAGATCTCTGGGTGAACCACAAACCTGACCCGCCCGTTAATATTTGAAACAAGTCTTATAGCAGCTGAGTAAGATACCATTTGCTGCATCAGTTCTATAAGTAGGTGTGCCTCGGTAATGGTGATTGCTTCGAGCCTTAATATCGGTAACGGTAACCGCAGTACGGTAAGAGCACCTGACCATTAAACTGGCAGTTCTACCGTACCTACTAATACAACTCAAGCATGGTACTGGAGTACAATTCTACTATTACACAACGTTCAATTTATTCCCGCTGCAACAGGACCGCGTTCGGAATCTCGGTTAGAGCGCACTCGGAGTGCAACTTTTCGCACTAACGCCGTTCGGAATCTCGGTTAGAGCGCACTCGGAGTGTAATTTTTCGTACTAACGCCGTTCGGAACCTCCGGGTAAATCATTCGGTTGTTCCCACCGTTCGGAACTTCTGGTTGCAACTTTTTGATCATCAAAACCGAAACGGTTGCAACCGCATCTGATATAACTTTGTTGTTGTCATATGACAGCATTGAAGCGGCAGTGAACCACAAACATCTTCTAAAGTCTTCTTCTTCTTCCCTTTATCAAATTAAAAAGACTCAAGTGACATATCAGTGTCGAATTTGTCAAATCCTGTTTGAGGTTAGAAAACAACCGTGGCCGTTCGGTACCTAAGAGCAAGTTTGAAAACAACTAAACAACCGCACTCTGAGCACGGTAATACCTAATTACCGTGTTCTTAAGTACCGAATTCCGAACGCTTCGAACGAACAGTTCGACTCTGGTTGTTCAATAATTACCCAAAAACGGAGGGGATAGTAATGTGGATAATAATAAGAGAATATAATTGAACAATAGCGGGTTCTGATTTGTATTCGTATTGTTTGAATACCTATATCCTGTATTTAAACAAAGTTTATTTAAAAAACACAAATTGGAACGTAACGTCAAAAAAAAACAAAAATAAAAATAAATACAAATAATAAATAATAAAAACAAATACAAAAACGAGACAGCGTTCCGTTCATGATCAATCGAGTTAGCAGAATGTAAAGTTTGGACCCAGAATTTTTAATAGTTGTGGAATTTTTATTTTTAGGCGCAGACCACATATAAATGACGTTGGGCGCGGACATGGCGCGGTCGGCTTCATAACCCGTTCCATAGTGGCTGACGAACTTAAAAAAAACGCCACTTTTGCGCATTGCCCTTTCATACAAAATGCATGGAAATAAAACGCCATTTATCCATCCCTCCATGATGATGGGATTCGATCCCGCGTCTTCTGACAATCCGTATCAAACGCCATGATTCGTGAAGATGAATTTTATTAATTTTGACTCGGTGGTTTAGTAGTCATGGCGTCGGACACGGATTGTCAGAAAAAGTTCGAATCCCGTCCGAGAACTTGTATTTTTTTATTGTTATGTTCGGTTCCCGCTATTCAAATTCAAATTCAAATTCAAATTCATTTATTTCGATCGCCAATTTGATCATACAATTATTAAAATAAAACATTAAAAACATAAAACTAGGTACATATTTAAAATTAATAAAATAGATTTAAACTAACACACACCTTTCACCATTTGCTTGTTAGTCAGTACATGTACCATTGAGCACTGGTTCATGTACTGACAGTCAAACCTATTCGCAAATACGTTCAGGATGGTGTTGGGGCTGGCCCGGACCCTGCGCGCCAGGGACGTGCACCGTTTTCGCATGGTCGTGTAGAAACAATCGACCCGTGCTTCGGCGAACATCCCCGACGCGCTGCAAGCACGAGGCAGCCGCATCAGCACCCTAAACGCATTATTGTACTGCACACGAAGGGCATTGTACTGTTTCTGCGTATATGTCACCCACAGGCTGCTCGTGTAGAAGGACGTACAAAATGCTCTGAAAAGAGTAACTTTGACATCCCTCGAACAACGTGCGAACCTGCGGGCAATCATATTAGCCCTCACAGACAACGCCCTTCGCTCCCTCTCCACATCTGCATCGTCCTTCAGGTCAGAGGTTACTAAATGCCCGAGATACTTGAAAATTTCGACCCTTTTAAGTATTGTGTCGTTTAAACGAATGGCTGGTATAGTATCCGGACATTTCCCTCTGGCCCGAAAGACCATGCATTCGCTCTTCTTTGCGTTATAGAGCAAACCATGACGCTGTACGTACTGTTCACATATGCCTAACAGTTTGGTCAGCCCACAGACCGAGGCACTCAGCAGCACCATGTCGTCCGCGTAGCTAATATTATTGAGACAAACTCCATCAATATGGCAGCCGACACGTGTACTGCTGAGCTTCTCTATAAGTGCGTTCAAGTACAAGTTAAAGAGCTTTGGGGAAGTTAGCCCCCCCTGCCTCACCCCACACTCCAACCTGTATGGCTCCGATAGCGCATTTGACCACCGAACAACGTTGACCTGATTCAAATACCAGTACTTGAAGATATGTACTAGTTCTTCAGGCATAGTCAAGTCATCAAGTTTTTGCCAAAAGACATCATAACAAACCAGGTCAAACGCTTTCGATAAGTCAAGGAAACATGCATAGATCGGCGTGCCCCGATCGGTGTAGTACTTGACAGTCTGCTTCAAACACAAAATAGCTGTTTCGGTAGAGAGACCATATTTGAATCCAAATTGGTTGTCATGAATATTCAAGTACTTATCGAGCTGAGTGTTAAGCAAGCTGTCAAGCACCTTTGCGACTATAGTTGCCAGTGAATTTGGTCTGTAGTTATTGTGATCACTTATGTCACCTGTTTTGCTCTTTACAATTGGCACCACTACAGTCCTCATCATATCTGATGGTAAGTATGAGTGTCCCATACAAAACGTGTAAAACATAGCAAGAACTCTTGGCAAGTGGACGCCCGCATGCTTTAGGTGTTCAATGCTCAGGCTGTCATGGCCAGGAGACTTTCCGCGCGACATCGATTTAATAACTTTTCTGACATCGTTTGCCGAGAACCTAGTATTCATCTCCTGCCCATGAAGTCCGCCCACACTGACAGGCTGTGACGGCCCTAAAGGCGATTTTACAGTAAAGTGGTCCTTAAACATGTCTGCTATACATTTCGAGTCATTTAATCCATTGACACTCACAGGCAAGCTCGGTCTATGCTTCAACTTATTGGTGGTTTTCCAAAAGCTACTAAAATCTTGCTTGGAATGCTGAGATGCGAGAATGTCCATCTTTATCTGTTCGCTGTTATTCTGACACCACTTCAAGCGAGATTTAAAGATTCTACGACTTTCACGCATCTCATCCCAAGCACGACCTTCTCTTGGTTTACCGCACAGAACCCATAACTTAAACTTACACCTGGCAACCCCGTGAACCACTCGAACATGCTTATTTCATCCAATTACAGGTCTTTTATTTTTTGGCTGGTTAACTGAATGACTATCAGACGCTGCCCCACTTAAGGCGTCAATAATATCTTGGTACATTTTATCAATTATACGTCTGTGGTCTAATTCGTTGCATTTCGTATCACTACAATTACTTAATTCAGTCGGAAAATCTATTTGTGCCAATTGTTCATGACATAACATACTATATAAATTAATTTGTTCAGGATGTCTTTCACCCCATCGTACTTTATTACACATTGTATTTGAATTAGCTTGTAATAATTTTGGCTTAATTAAATCTAAATTACACTGAATTACTAGGGGTAAGTGATCAGACCACACAGGGCCATGCTTAATATGTGCGTTAACAACAGTTTGTAACCCTGACACAGTAACAACGCAGTGGTCTAACCACAATGCTATAGCAGGCGTTGATGCTGTAATAAAAATTATATTTAAAAAAATAGGTTCGGATTAATCTTTGGCGTCAATAACAACGTAAATGAGGGTGGACTGCTTTTCAATAGCAGAATAAATGTTTAGCTACGGTTCGATTGCATTAAGAGCAAAGTTTAGTTAGTGGAATTGACCCCTGAATGGCTTGTATTTCGTACTAACAAAAATAAAATCAAATTGGAAAGATCTTGGAGAAGACTGAACCGATTCACCAAACATTTTCGGCCGTGAAGGAACTGAGCAGAACATTCTTTCCACAGGTCCGTTTGCGAATCGTAAGAGGCGAAGAAACCTGATCTACTAAGTGGTAAGCCTCTTCTGCAAGAGGCCGTCTTAGTTAGTACCAGATATTCTACCGCGAAGCAGTAGTGCACAAGCATTACTGTGTTAGGGTGTGAAGGGCACTGTAGCTAGTGACATTACTGGGCGAAACTCAAAAACCCCTTAGGGGTTGAATTTCATAAAATCCCATCTTAATGAGCACCTACGTCCTAAAAAGAACCCGCATGCAAAATTTGAAACTCCTAGCACTTGTAGTTTCTGAATTGTGGTGAGTGAATGAGTGACCTTTCGCTTTTATATTTTATTTATATTTATATAGATAAAGCTTTAATAAAACAAATTCCTATGGATTACAAATGTAACACCCATTACAATAAAACAATAAAACCAGATTATGCACATGTATTCCTTAACTTGAAACTCAAATCTATACCAATTACATTCAACTGAATTTACAAGACGCTAACATTAGTTAAGTAACAATTACATGAAAGCCTACATAAACACCATATCAGTAATATTGGAAAGTTCTATTCGAACGTAGACAAATTATACAAAAGTAACGTTACACTAGTTAACCCGCCCGCGGCTTGGCTCGCAGAGCCTACAGGAGAGGGAGCCACATAAATTAATGTACAAATATTTTCAGTCTACTTGAATCATAGTAAACTGCAAGAAAAAAAGAGATGCTTCATAAGATACAGATTGCTTTGGTATTTACAGGCTGTAATATTGAAAATTCCTGTTATAGCGTAGGCCGTAGCCGTACCATACAAGGTAATGAACCGAACCAGTCAATCGTGACCCTAGTATTATATGAGACCGTGTGGCATAGAGAGACCAAGCTAACATCTTGGACTTATGTAACGGATCAAGAAAAAAAATTACAGCTTGGAGTTCCGAGCCACGATAATATGTCCGAGCTCTATTCTATCCATATACCTACCAAATTTCATCGAAATCTGTGCGGTAGATTTTATATTAAAAAAAAAGTAGTTATATTATATGAATATTAACATATTCTTGTTCAGTTAGGTTATTATACCTCTTCTGACCAACAGATGTTCTATTTTTTTTATGTACAGACATTTTGACCTCTATTCGCATATTATAAGATAAAATATATATATTATAAGTATAACAAAACCGGAAAAATGTCAAATTCATTTTTGGCTATTTTTTTTGCCAGATTCGTTTGTTTGATTGTGTATTTGTATGTGCAACAGTATCTGCAAAAAACGTTTTACCAAAGAATAGAACAGACTTCAAGACCAAAGAGTGTGACATATCTTGTTGAAGTCGTTACCATAATAGTTCAAAAGTTCCTATTATCACAATACCGTGCGCATGGTACCGATATCAACACTTCAACTTTGTTCAACCCTTATTAGTGACCCTTGCTAATCACGAGATCGATTGTCACTCACCGTCAATGATATTATTATCATCAAATCAGGCGAAACAACTGTTAGACCGAATTTGATAAAATTTAATTGGGACTACCTCGGAAGTATACTCCTATACGACGAAGTTATCCGCGAACACTGTCTCTGTCAAAATGCAGCTTGCTAATCTAAATGTTAAATTTAATTTAATGCAAGGTTATTACAAAATTTCGAATTCCTTGGAGGATAAAACAGCTTGGGACTGATAAAAAAAAAATAGGTCTACGTACTCGTGTCTTACCATGTCAAAGTGTAGTGTGTCTTGCCCTACTGATACCATTATTATGTTCTCTTTTGTAAGGCAACACACTGGAGCTAAAAATAAACGAACATTTGTTATATACATCAAGAAATTGGCGATACCAAAAAATGTTAAAAGACAAGCCCGCTGAGTTTCTTGCCGGATCTTCTCAGTCGTGGTCGCGTTCCGATCCGGTTGTCGATTTAAGAAATATTTAATGTAATATGACAATTTGTAAGTGCCCCCGTAGGCCTGTACAGAATGAACGATTTCATTTTCATTTTCAACACTCGTAAACCTCCTCCTTAGTTTCTGTCGTCGTGGCCATACGGAGAACTAACATTTAGACGTCAGGCCAATTATTATCACCGTCACGCAATTGCCAAGTGTGATCTCCAACTCGATAAAAATATAAAACAGTAAAAATTAGCACACTCGCAACCTCAACTCCTAGAACTCTTCTCTTTTTGCGCAGACTCTGATCTCCACAATAGTTGAACCAATTTAAATTTGATGTTCAATTATATACCTAAGACAAGCTTTGATAATAATTAATATTTGTTTTAATGACATCAACTGATACATTACAATAAATTGTATGCCAATATGATACTTATTTAGATATTAGTTTTGCTCTTTATTCACGATTAAATTTGTCATGAAACACATCATAAAATAGCAATGTTTAATACACATAAACTGACGGATACTGTTTTTTTATAGAAAAGCGACCATGAATTTTTCGTACGTTTTTACGGATTCAAGTGAATAAAATTATTGAAAGAATTCAAGCTCTGAACTGGCAGCGCCTTATAAACTGAATTAATGAACTTTCAAAATGTTTACATGTGTACTTCGGCACCACCTTCACAATATACGAGTAGGTCCAGTATAAAACAAAAACAATGTAGGTAAGTACAAACTTGATACAAAATCTTTATTCAGGCCATAAAACTAACTAACGTACATATTGTTATATGTTATCTACTTAATAATTATAAATGCAATTTATGTGTGACACAAAACAACTAGTATTGTTATATATTATACATCAAATCGTATAATCCAACTAATATTAATTTAAATTTTTAATTCCAACAAAGTGATTACGATCTTGTTTAGTTTTGGTAATAACTCAGATAATTATAGGAAGCATTATTAGATCCGTTCATTAAGTAGGTAGGTGCTTATTTAATCAAAAACAGCATGATAACTATTAATAATAGCTTTCGTGTAGTTATCGTTGGAAGTTGATTGGATATTTACTCTCAAATCAACCGAGATTCAGTTAATGCACTGTTTTCAATTTACAAAATACAAAATATAAATATTCGGCCATCACAATCCAACAATCCTTATGATTATTCAGAGTCGCTACAAGACGGCAAATCGGAATCAACATAGGCATCCTTCTGCTTCGCACTGCTTGACTTCTTAATCAGCCCGTCGTACACTTCGTCAACTTTATTATCCATCGCTACCATGTCATCTTCATTTTTCGCAATGTATCCCTCAAACTCATCAATGTACGTCGAAGCAGAACTCCTAATCACATCTCGGAACAACTGCTTCAATTCCTCTGTCTGATTTTCTGGGTTCAGGGCCGATTCTTGGACAGTTTCCGGAAACGTTTCGTTCATAACTCGGTACAGCAGAGCCGCTGACGTTACATTTTCAATACATTTGGGAATCCTCAAAACCGAGTGTCCTTTTATTTTTAACGTCTGGTCTATCTTAAACAAATCCATACTTAGATCCGTATATTTTTCTGCTAACGCAAACAGTTCGTATTTGGACATTCTTGGATCGTAGGTTATGCCGTGCCTTTCCAACCAGCGTATGGTGTCAGTTTTTAAACTATCCAGTGTTGGTGTTTCGAGCAATTTCCCGTTGTGATGATCCGTACTTTTTAATACGAATACACTTGGTTTTTCTATTTTTGGTATGAGGGCATCTCTGACCCATTCCTCGACTTCCTCGCTTGAAAATGCGGTAAGTTCTTCTAAAGCGTTTATGCCGTTAGGTCCCAAAGCGTAGATTACCCTCTGTACCCATACTTTACGTATGGGAATAGAGCTATGGCTACCTTTAATAAATTCTTTCGTCAATTTGTGGTCCCTGAATTGACCACTGAAATCGTAGGAATTGCTGTCTATGTAATATATATCCGAGCCTGAGGATCTGTGGACCTGGATTTTCTTTAAGTAATTGTATCTTTCAAAGCGTACTAGGGGATTCTCAATGACCACTGCGGTGGTAGGCGATGTCTTCTTCCAAACAAAGTCCATTTTAACGAGTATCTTCCGAAAATTCCCAATGTCTATGTACGGAGCTATTTCCCCGTGTAAGGCAGAAAACAGCTCTAGGGTGTTCGGTATTTTGTTTCTGCTGGTGTAGAAATATGTCAGCTTGTTGTATATCACTGACCGATCGAGAGGTTCAATCCATGCTTCGAACTCGTCAGAAGTCTCAAGTTCTTTCAGTACCTTTGGATGAAGACCAGTGTATTTTGATGCTGTTGTAAGGTAATCTTCAGACAGGCCAGCAAATTCTCCCGCAGTTAGCTTCTTTATGAGCCGTTGGATTATACGTCGTCTTTCCGATTCAATTAAACTCATTTTGAACAGGGAACCAGCACTATTAAATTAAAATAGAGCTAACAGAAGAAGAAATTAGTGTCTTTGCAAAGATTACGTAGTAACTACGTTGCGCACCGCAAGCGGCAAGCCAAGGACAGACCATGTGAGCGAGAATCGAAAACTCCGTTGCGAATGTAAGCGGTATGGGTATATAGCGCCATCCTTTTCTACTCGGTGACGCAGCTCGAACGGTGCGCGCCAGGCATGGGCACGACTTGTACCTACTAACAATGCGCTCAAATAGAGTGCACACGTGATAAGTATTTTTAATATTCAAATTATTTAAGCATATAGGATAACTTGAAACAATCATTCTAATGGCTACCTACACTATATGAATACAAATGCCTTATCTTTATTACTTATACATATTAAACAGAATTAACCTATGCGAGATATAATAATATGAAACAAGATAAGTACTTAGGTACTTAGGTAAATACTTACCTACTTACTTATCTACACATTTCAAAACTTTTTTATTGTTTCTAGAATTAATATTTTGTTATGTGAAATAGGTATCTGATAATATCGGAGACATCGAGAATTTATAATAAGTACCTAAGGTATATACATATATAGGTTCAGATAAAACAAATGTATATACCTCTATCACATTATGCCTACCTACAATAGGTACAGCACATCCTTTTGACATTATTACCACATAATTCTCTCAACTCTGTGTGTCGCACTGTAATACAGCGAGCAAGTCATAAACATTCCAATCGCGCTAGTCCCCTGTCGACGTCATTCGCTTCGTCGTTGCGTCGTCGTGTTTTATCGTAATCTCGATTACGTATTGCCAGCAAACGGATATCATTGTATTGGTTTATGAATTAATACAGTTGTAATCAAGACGAAAAAAGTAACATTGCAGCAACACGGTTTAGATACTTAAGTAATAATATTTCTACGCGCTCATTGTGTTTGTTTTTGAGGCGCGGTAGTACGGGCGACGCGACGCGATGCGAGGCGGGGAGCCGGGATGGAAACCGAACCGGCTCGACTCGAGCGTGCGGCGTTGCCGTTCCGTGCGCCCGCCATGCGGTGAGCGGTCATTGTATTGTGCCCAAACCAGCCGAGCATCAACTTAACCTAGCTAGATTCTGACGCCGGCCGGTGTTTGTTAACGTTTATTTTGAAAACTTAAGTTCCATAACGTCAAGTTTTTGATAAACTACACTATACAGTAACTTAATTATAATAACAATCTTGTTCTTTAACAGTATGATTGCCTGACTGGATTCGAATAGTAGAAGCTGATCAGTGAAACTAAACAGACGTTTGCCAAGCTGCGCGCTGCCGCCGCCGCCATTTTTATTTTATAGACACGACCCGGTGAATATTTGGGTAAGTTTTTGAATCACAAAATAATTACTATCTATCTATCTATACCTCCTTTTTATTTTTACTCATATAGGTACCTACCTACCTACTTTAATTATCGGCAGAATAAAATTATAAAATGATCAATACAATACAACTTGTGGGTAGGTACTTAGTAGACTTACTACTACTAGGTAGGTGTCCACAAGTTGATTTCATGAATAGTTGCCCGCCAGCGGCTTCGCTCGCTTGGTATTGGCACGGTGTATTGGTGTAGTGGCGAGAGTTATTCTATAAATTTCAATAGGTAGGTAGGTACCTAACTTTTTTATTTATGAACCGAATGACATGAAACTAACACTACCTAAATGGTAAGTGAAGCTTACCACAATATATTAATGAAAAGCACATGTAAATCGGATAAGCTGTTTCTGAGATTAGCGACTGCACAAACGCACAAACAGACAAAAAATCTACCACTCGTTTTTATTTTCGTTTAAGTAAGTACTTACTTATACAAGTCCCAATAATAGTTTTTTTTTCATATATCTTCCATGTACAGACAGCGATCCCACGGTAATAATAAAACTATCAATCCAGTATGAACTCTGCCCTGTCCTTGAACTAAGTACCTACGGCCGCGCGGTAGGGCTGCCCGCGCACAGTATTTTAATTTCATCTACCTTCTTAAGTTTCTTTCTAGTTTTGTTATTGTAATAATTATAAAGATTATGTTTATTATTTTAAAAAGCAAGTGGTGAATAAAATGGGAAGTGTTCAATAAAAATACATGTTCTTTATTGTTAAATTTAATTATATAAAAAAATCTGTGTAAGAATTCAAGGATCAATTAAATTGCAAGAAACCACTGAAAAGCTAAGAAGAAAAATTACTATCTGTAGTTACCTATATTATAATTATATATCTTTTTACATCTCCGCGTATTAACGTCCCTATTACGTACCTACCTATAGCACAGATCAACTCAAAATACCCATATTTTTTTTATAACAATCAAAGCTTCTATTTACCTACTACAAAATCTTACAAGAGTATATTATAATTTTAATCTTACAAAATAATACTAGTGACCATTTATTACTCTCATAATCATTTCATAATGCTATTTCGAATTATAATTATGAAAGTAACTAAGTACATAAGTTAGTACAAAGCCTAGCCTAGGAAACTATACAAGTACCTCTAGGTTTTTTTAACTCGAGCGTCCCTAGGTGTCTCTTGTGTGTCACTTTTTCACCCTATCCAATTATTTAATTATTCGTCATCATCATCTCAGCCATAGGACGTCCACTGCTGAACATAAGCCTCCCCCAGAAATTTTCAAAAGGACCGGTTGGAAGTGGTCTGCATCCAACGTCGTTCTGCTACCTTCGTCAGGTCGTCAGTCCACCTTGTCAGTGGACGACCTACGCTGCGCTTGCCTGTCCGTGGCCTCCACTCCAGAACCTTCCGGCCCCATCGGCCATCTGTTCTGCGTGCTATGTAGCCTGCCAACTGCCACTTTAACTGGCTAATCTTCTGGGCTATGTCGGTGACTTTAGTTCGTCTACGGATCTCCTCATTTATGATTAGATCACGTAGAGAAACCCCAGGCATAGCCTTCTCCATAGCTCGTTGTGCGACTTTGAGCTTGCTTAATTATGAGGCCTATAGTAAGACCACGTTTTAGTGCCATATGTCATCACTGGTAACACACATTGATACTACTCGGTGGAAAAAAGCAAAATACCTACCTATTAAAAGAAAGAAACAAATTACTCTTTCTTACCTTTCAGAGTTTCCAGGTAATTTATAAAATGGTAACTCTGCGTGCGTTAAGGCAGCATTCAAGCAACCTAAAACTGCATAATATTGTTTACTTTAGCTATTTGCCATATTAAGTAAGCACTTGTACTTATTACAATCAAATATTCACAAAGCAAGAAAACACAGATAACACGCTTATTGTTTACAAAACCATCACACAGTTCATTCGTTACTGTGGCACAATCGCGACAGGCTGCACGCCGAGTGCACACCGAAATCGAGACGCGTAGTTGCCTCGCGCACCATACCTCGCGTTTCGGCCGTTTCTATGAAGACAGGATACTGGATAGATAATATTACTGTATCTCTGTATATCTATATACTGTATATCTTAATTGGCCAAATTGACTTCCATCTGACCGCATTTTGTTGGGTTGTGTCCTCTTTCTGTATGTTGTTTCTCCTGTACAGGTCGCATTCTTCACCCTATCTTGACGAGACTTGGTATGCATGCTCTACTATTCAATATATTTTTTTTTGTTTTCGGCGATTTTTGATTAAGGGCTACTTTTTCTAAAAAGTACACACATTTGGTAAACAAGAGTTTTGAATAAGAACGTAATTGGTCAGAGTGGTTTCCGAGATAAAACGTTGTGAAGTACCTGCCTACCAGCGTTGCCAGATATAATTTTTGTCAAGTCGGGATTTTGAAACGTTTTGAGTGAAAAAGCGGGATTCTTCCGCCGAAAGCGGGACATAGTAAAAACACGTAATCAGAGACTTGTAAAAATAATAAATAAAAGCAAAAATAGTCATATAATGTAGATAATATATATTATATTATATATATTATATGTAGTATATATTTATGTGTGTTTCAATCACGGAGCTGATACAAAGCTCCGTGGTTTCAATTAATAGTGTAAGGAGTGAGTATTACAAATTAACTTACAATAAGATAATAATTATTTTTAAGAATACACTACTAGACTTCTATACTTCTGCACTAATATTATAAAAGGGGAAAAAAATGTTTGTTTGTTTGTTTGTTTGCATTGAATAGGCTCCGAAACTACTGAACCGATTTGATAAATTCTCCTCCATTAGAATTTTACATCCCTGATGAACATATAGGATAGTTTCAAAAAATTAGAGATCCGTATGAAAACTTTAATAATGTAACCAGAGATGTGAAAATAATACCAACGAAAAACCTTATTAACCTTACCTTAAGTGTATCGCATACGCTGCGGAAACTTTTGGCAATTATCTATTTTGGCATAAATAGTTTTTCATGTTTATATATGCAATTGTATCGCCGAAAACCCTAAAACTGCGGAAACTATTTACAATAGAGGAAAGTAATGTTCTCGGGATGTAATCACCATGAATCGGCAGCCACTGTATGTCGGGGCGATTCAGACCACGCCAGGTGAGACCCCTAGTTGCCTAAAGGAGGCCCAGTGAGCCAATCAGCGACCACGACAGTGATCACCGACGGAACCACCCTTGTATCTTCTATCTCTTCAGATTTGTCCGCCCGTTGGACGAGCTCTCTGATAAAGGCTTCGACTTTCTTGGATTCCAAGCCTTATGTCGCTCGGCTACGACTCTAGCTGTTGTGTTAGATAATTATTATTTCTGTTGATGATTTTTTGGGATTGACTTAATTTAGTACAAATAAATTTGCATTGAATCATGCGGGGGTTTATGGTACACGTTACTGAAGTACATATGAATTGCTAGTGAAATTAAATCCAATTGATTGGTATATTTTTTTAAATTACGCTTGTTTAAATATTTCTCGTTTGTTACAGTTACTATGCCGAAAAAAAAGAAGTCCACTAAACCTAAGGCAGGTGAGCCTCGTGAAAAGACCGATTTTAAAACATCAGTATCATTCCATGAACCTGAAGATGACACACTTTGCTCATCATCTTATTTCCATGAAGCAATCGTTTACAAACCAAAAGACTTGAAGCAAAAACTGATGATAGCAACTAATATATCTATAGAGTGCAAGGAACAGATGAGCAAACTCGCAGCAGGGAAGTATGTAGATGCAAAAGATGATTCAATTTTAAAGAGATTAAACGTTTACACAAATCTTCCCATAGATGAATTGAAACTTATAAATGACCAAGTCAGAACAAGAGACAGATCCTTCGAAAAAGCATTGAAAGACATAAAGACGATCCACTATCCTACCTTGGGAATTTTATGTAACGATATTAGAGACATATTCTTGAAGTTCGTGGTTGAAAAAAAGACATTGCCTTCCAAAATTGATTTGTTAAAAGATCTCAAGACCAGGATGAATAAATACACCAACGAAATAATTTCCATTCAAAGGCTGGTGAAGAATAAACTCATTAAATACCAGTTCTTCCCAAAATTTAACAGATATCTCTTATCTGAACACCCGGAAAGGGTATACCAAAGAACTGTGTACTTAAATAATGTAATTGAACACAGAAAACAAAACAAGAGCTTTGTTTACGTGGAGGTTAAAAGAATAGTCCCAAGAAGCACGTCATCAGGTTTTATAGCTGGACTCGCTGCTTTTCCAAGCGCCGGTAAATTGGAGAAGTTTTTCACAAAAGACTCGGCTGAATTAATAGCAAAGAAGTGGCTCCAACAACGTATATTGCCTCTGATTCCAGAAGGCAGTCTCGTAGTCTTGTCTCAGCCAAAGAAACGCAACAAAGTATCGATTCATGGAAAAAAAACGGACTTAATATCATGGCTTGAAGATAACGGGATCCCGTACGACAATACACACACAGCTGAATTATACACACTTTATAACAGGTTCCGGACTAAGATTAAGGAGCAAGGGATATACGATCATGTCTTCCTGAATGCAGGTTTTGAGGTGATCCACTGTCCCGTAGAGTGGGCAAGTCTCAATTTCTTCAAGGTTGTTTGGGCTGATCTTGAAGTGATGGATGCGTACCATACGGGAAGACCAGAAGCTTTGAAACAGAAAATTCTCAACGCAACGATGACTATATCGAATTTGGAGGATACAGAGAAGAGTTTAATAGAAGAAGAGTTCAAGGTCATGATGGAAGATAATGCAATGGAGGAAATAGTCGAGAAGGTGCTTGTAATGATGAAGGAAGGAGATGTACAGGCACAGGAGTTTCCTAATGAGTGTTGCGGCGATAAGATCGATTATTTTGAAATGCGTGTTAGTGATATTATTTTGGATAATATAACTTAATAAATATAAATAACTGTGAGTACCTATTTATTGTTTCATAGACCATTTCAATTGCAGAAAAAAACCCCACGTCGCGTGCGCGCGGTCAGCTCAGTCTCGAGGGATATCATTAAATATATATATATATATATCATATAGAGATGAAACATGGCTTAAAATTGAAGGTAACATTTCATCAAATGAACAGAGAAAATTGCATTAAATATGTCAAACAGTTAATAAACTAAAAAAATAACTTTTCATCCTCTATTCCAGAAGAACCCTTAGGATCGTTTGAAAAGATGTGACAATAAAAAAGGTGGTAGGTATTCCGACGATGCACCCTAAAGCCTAGTTCGGACTAATTTAGTGTAGTGACGAATTTGTAATTTAGTAGAATATGTAATTTTATTTTCTACTTACTCGCTACTGCTATTTAATCGTTCGCATTACGGTCAAGTACAGTATTATACACAAGTGAGTGGTGTTTTTCAAAACGAACGGGCTACACTACAACGCAATAAAGTCAATAAACTGAGCTAATCGTAACGGCTATTTTAAAAGAGGTGGATGACATTGGTGTAATTAATAAAAATATGTTATGGGTACGAAAATAGAAGAGATAAACTTCCTAGTTTAGCTACTAATTTCCTTCTGAAGGAATTATCATTCGAAAATCCCGAAGACTATTTGTATAGACCAGCGAAACGATTTTTTAGGGACAACTACTTACGGCCGTTTTCAATAACCTATCTATCGTCGGTTTACCTTACTAGAGATAGATAATTGACACTATTTGTATGGACGTTATGTCAAATTTCAATCGGTAGTAAAGAAAACTATGGATAGATAGAATATTGAAAACGGCCGGTAATGAACTTGACTAATCGACAGGTTCGGACTTGTTTGACCGGTGAACCAGTAGGCATGGACGCGTGGTGGAAGGGGCTACTCGCCCGGTAAAATAGAATACAATTTGAAAAAAATTATACCGACTTCCATTATACAGGGTGTTTGGTAGAGGGACCGACAAACCAAATGAGCGTGTTGGGGGGCCCACTTGGAGAATACAAGTTGGCCAAAAAAATCTCCGACTCCCAATTTTCTTTTCCCTTTTTTTCTAAAAAAGCTTGCTAGTGGGTTTTTTTATCACTGTGAAAGTTGAACTATGAGGGAAAATTTATTTCATATTTTCACTCTATGAGCTCTAAATCAGTTAGCTCTGTTTTGTATCCAATTTTGCTTTGCGTGGCCTGAAGGTGTATTAGAGACCAAATTCAACTAAACACATCCGGTCTAAAACAGATTTTACAAATGTTATGGTGGTAAATAGGTACAATTTCGGAGTAAAAGGAAAAATTCAAAAAAAAAGTAAAAAAATATTGGGGGCTAGGGGACTTTTTTTGGCCAACTTGTGAAACAGTGGGCGGACACGTGGGCCCCCGAACACGCTCATTTGGTTTGTCGGACCCTCTACCAAACACCCTATATTCAGTTATTGAAGTGTAACTCAAAAACTACTGGACCGAGTTAGATAAAATTTGAATGACCACATGGGAAGCACCAGCTTTCAAACAAATTTTTGAGAATCGTTTCACCAAGTCGAAAGTTTTGAGGTAACAAACATTAAAAAAAACAGTCGAATTGAGTACCTCGTCCTTTTTGGAAGTCGGTAGAAAATGGATCGACTCGACTTAATCGTTCACTAAACTACTTGACTACCACTAAAATACTCGCCACTTAACTAAATTACTAGCCTAGTCCGAACAAGCCTTTACGTGGCACAGTGTTAAAATCCGGTCTACCACCGCTGCTTCTTGGGAGAAAGCTTGCTGTTCATTTCCTTTGCTTTCCCTGTGCCATCAGGTATACCCGTGAAGGTTACATATGAAAAACCTATAAATAAATCTGATTTTGAGAAGCTTACATCTCCAAGGTAACCTTATAAAAGGACCTCTAGCATTCTACGTGTCAATATTACATATTCCGTATACATACATATTACAAGAAATAAATCATCTTTAACTACGTTATTACATGTAGGGTAGAAACACGCGTGGGTAGTTCAATGTTCAATATTGGTTTTCTACCTAAGAATTGTTTACTTTAGGTATGTATTAATTTTGTTTAGATTTTTGTGAGTTTTGCACATAGTTGATCTTATCTGCCGCACTCAGGCCTTTATTAATAAACGTTGCGTAAACCTTTAGGCGTAACATGCTTTGTCTTGAATTCACGCGTAACATTTACTGCAAGCGAAAAATTGACAGATAGATGTTTTAACTACTCCGGGTGTAAGCCGAGTTTATTAATAAGGCCGTCAGAGTTTAACACCATCAAACATAAACTCCGAAGTCAGAAAACCGACGTATTATGATCACACAGAAGGATTTCTTAGTCAAAGTCAAAGTCAAAATTATTTATTCAATTTAGGGTTCACAGTCGCACTTATAAACGTCAATTATTCATTATAATGTACTTCAGACTCAACAGCAGCGTTCCAAAATACAGGGTGTTTTTTTGAGACGGGACAGTAACGGCAGGTACCTTAACCGTTATAGTTAAAGGAAAACGTTTTTAGGAGACTATCCATAAGTTTTTAAGGTATTCTGAACTGCAATTACAGATTTTGAAAAAAAATTAAGTACAGCTAGCAAGAAAATGGTAATTTTACACAAAAACTTCTTTTGATGCCAATTGATCCTGTTTCTTATAAGGACCAAAAGTCTCTACTGGACCGACTGAGGTTTGAGTATTAGAAATGTCAGATCGCGAAAAGCTTTTTCCATACATTTCGGTAAAGAAATCAAACAAATTAGCCAATTTTTTTGTTATGGATAGATTTGCTATGATCCTCTATTAAAAAGACTGGCTTAAAAGTAGGTAAGTAAAAAGGCTTAAATTTCAAACTTCAAATACGATTCGGTTTTTTGGGTTATATCAGTTCATTTTGAGTTCATTTTTTTGTTTGTCAGATTCTTATTATATACAAAATACGCTTCAAAAGTCCAAACGTTTGCGATGTAAAGAAATTTTTAATCTTCTTATTAAAAATATATTTACATCGCAAACGTTAATAACTGCGTAAGTGTAACGTAACGCGTCATTCACGTGATACAAACTGTCATTTATCTAGGGCAAATGTGACACAGATAACACATAGTTTGTACACCGAAACGTGACGCGTTGACGCTTACGATACGAATAGTTTTTCCGAAGTTGTTTGTGCTACGGCATCTGTCATAAGGCTTACCTGTGGCCCGACAGTACAAACTATGAGTTATCTGTGCCACAGTTGTACTAGATAAATTATAGTTTGTACTAAATACGTCAACGATACGTAAACGTTACACTTTAGCAAATGTTTGTGCTCGGGCCACAGTACGCGTAAGTCCTGTTGCTGTCGTTGAAGTTTCAGCAAATGGATAAAGGTGTTTCTGCTCTAGATTAAAAATATAGGACTTGATTTAGATTATTGGATCTCAAGTAAGCCTCGATTTGATGACGCACGCACACACTTACAATGCGATTAAAATAAGAATAGGACGGGCTCTCGGCTAACTTCACTCATATAAGTACGGTCAGCAGAACAAACTTAAAAATAGTACAAATTACTATGCCATTACGTAGCAGCGAGCACGTAATGAGTGACTAGAATTGACCGAGCGAGCGAAGCGTCTTTCATCTGTCCGTATGTCTGTTAGGTTGTATGTTGGTCTTCATGTACAGGTCGCATTTTTCAACCAATCTTGGCGTAACTTGGTATGCATGTTCTACTATCTAATATATTCGTCTTGTTGTCTGCGACTTTGAGTATTTTCTACCGACTTCCAAAAAGGAGGAGGTACTCAATTCGACTGTTTTTTTTTTATTACATCATAACTTTTGATAGGGTAGACCGAATTTAATTTTTGTTTGAAAGCTGGTGCTTCCCGTGTGGTCCCATTTAAATTTCAACAAACTCGGTCCAGTAGTTTTTGAGTTACACTTCAATAAGTGAATAGAATAGAAGTCGGTATGACATTTTGTACATTGTACTTGTGAATATGAACATAGGTGAAGTGGCTTCCGAGATTACTTACTTACTACATTAAACTTAGTAAATTCAGTACTGCGAAAAATTTGTAATGTTCATCAATGGCAACTCAAAATCAATTATAAGTTGAATTTTATTTATTTTGTTATTTGATTTTAAAATGCCCTACTTTTAGTGTTGATATACATTCAATTTAGGGTAACTGAACACGTGAGCATCCGTTTTACATGATTGTAGGCGGGCTATCAGTCCCATGGGTGTTTCCACTAATTTGTAACATAGTCACAAATTAATGCTGAGATATTACCAAAGTAAAGTAGATCGGAAATAGGATAATACTAGTAGTAGTAATTCGCTTACGCAGAACACTAAACTAAATTTTCTAAACTGTGGTAGTTCTTATTTTGTTTAACATAATATCCACAATCGTGTAACACCGACATTGACAATTCTAAATGTATGATTATTCTATTCAAGTGTGAGTTTTACATCAGTTTACTAGAGATTTTTCTGAGGTAGGTATGTCTTATGTCTTATATTGTATTGTGGCCTGAATTAACAGACAATCGTTATAGGACCGTTACCTAGGTACATCCTATAATATAATAATAAATACGAGTAAGTACCAAAAAACGATATAAAAAAATATTTAGTGACACTTCCGCTGAAAAGAAAACAATGATTTTGGCCTATTTGGGGGCGTGCACCACCCTCCCTCCCGCATAAAATGCTAATAGGAAGAATACAAAATAAAAAAATACAAGAAACCCCAAATAAACCAACACCGATTCGACACGTGTTTCGCCTCTACACGAGGCATCCTCAGGAGATGTTGACTCGTCGAGCGCTTCTTCCTATTAGCATTTTATGCGGGAGGGAGGTTGGTGCACGCCCCCAAATAGGCCAAAATCATTGTTTTCTTTTCAGCGTAAGTGTCACTAAATATTTTTTAATATCGTTTTTTGATAATGGATTTCCGCAAAGTAACGCCTGAATAAATAAATTACGAGTAAGTACCTTACGAGTTATTAAGTACCTACCTCTATCACAAAATGAGTTTAGTTGTGGGTAGTGGTTTACCAAATATTCTCAACCGTGTAAATATCATATCACAATACTTGTCTTAATGATTGATACCCACTACTGAATCTGTAATACCCATTTACCAAACTTATATGTAGAATGTAACAAAAGGTAATTATTGTTCTCGTAATTAAGTACACCTACTACTAACTATTAAAATTTTCTTGTTGCGGGAAGAGGTTGGTATCCGGGAAACAGAATTTCTTGTCCGGACGCCAACTCACAAATCGTACATTTAAAATATTGATGTAATTTATATAAGTTATATTTAAGATATTCAAATTGTGTTACTTATTACCCAATTAAGTTTGAATAAAGAATTAATAGAGTAGAGTTACATGACGACTAAATTAGCACTAAACATACCCACGATTGAACAGAAATGGCAAATTTAAGAACTGTCATTCGCAAGCGTTATACGAATTTGAACTTAGTACGAACAGAATAAGAATTAAGTATCAAAAAATCCAAAATATGGAACAGACTTCAACACCAAAAAGTGTGATACAACTTGTTGAAGTCGATACCACACCACGATAGTTAACAGGTACCTTTTATCACAATAGAATAGAACGCGTGGTACCGATTTCGACAATAAATTTTCAAAATGTTATATTGTGTTATTAAGTTCATGTAAGTTTATAATTATGTATCATATTATTAATGCATGGAAGTATATTTATGATATAATATAAAGATGGATTGTTATATATAAGAGAATTTTATTTAAATTCTAACCTTATATCAAGTAATAAAATATTTCTTTATGATGTTGCACCACCGTCCATATCAGTACTGTATTTCCCATCCATCCAAAGGTTGTCTGGAAGAGATCGCCTTTAGCGATAAGACCGCCCATTTGTGCCTATTATTTAAGTTATTTATTATTTTGTGATTTCTTTGGTGCCAATAAAGAGTTTTCATGAGAATCCAACTCGGCTGGGCAGCGTTCCGGAAACTTCGCGAAGTCTTCTCGTCAAAAATACCTCAGTGCCTCAAGACAAGAGTCTTCGACCAATGAGTGTTACCAGTGATGACTTATAACACTGAAACGTGGTCTCTTACTATGTGCCTCATAGATAAGCTCAAAGTCGCACAACGAGCTATGGATAGGGCTATGCTCGGGGTCTCTACATGATCGAATCAGAAATGAGGAGATCCGTAGAAGAACGAAAGTTACCGACATAGCCCAGAAGATAAGCCAGTTGAAGTGGCAGTTGGCAGGGCACATAGTACACAGAACAGATGGCCGATGGGGCCGAAAGGTTCTGGAGTGGAGACCACGGACCGGCAAGCGCAGCGTAGGTCGTCCACCAACACGGTGGACAGATGACCTGATGAAGGTCGCATGACGACGTTGGATGCAGGCCGCTCCAACCGGTCCTTTTGGAAAATCATGGGGGAGGCCTATGTTCAGCAGTGGACGTCCTACCGCTGAGATGATGATGAATAAAGAGTTTTTGTATAGTTGTATTGTATTGTAAGTTCCAATTTAGCGTGCAAGTAGCGCTCGTAAGAATAGAGTAATTTTCTAAACTCATCCTAAACTTGCCTTTTGTTAGAGAGTAACGCTTCTGTCTACTATAGGTACACAGATACGAGTAGTTATTCTGTGACAGTATAAACTGTACGTACCTACCTACAGCGCGCGTAACTAGAGCAGGGACCGGTAACGTAAGTGAGTTAGTAACATCAATAACTCGATGATCTGAATCCAAAGTGAGTTACCGTAGTAACCGTTACCGGGGGCCTACTGTCACATTACGTACATTTAACTATAGATACATGTTCTATTGGATATTCTTGTCGAAAATACAGAAAGTATTTAGTATCTAAGTTTGTAAAAATTCTTTTAGTTGGATAAAGTTTGTCAAGCTGTTCAATAGATGTCGCTCCGTCCCCGTAATACCGTCGTTAAAATCCACTAGAGGTGAAATTCGATGCTTGGACGGATAAAATGGCAATAGCGTCTGACACGGATTATCGGAAGATGCGGGCTCGAATTTCGGCCTAGGATGTGTGATTTTTTAAGCTGAAATTGCAAACTTTTTTTTTTCTAAATAAACAGTTGAGATTTAACCTAAGTAAAGTGCCTCAATTATCTTTGTCTACTAAATAATGTCTAATCTCATACTAAATACGTTTTTATTGCACTTTGTTTTATCCTGAATGCCCTTTCCGTGAGTATACGTAGTAAGTATTAATACTCATCTGTGCCGTAAGATCTGTTACGTTATAACGCTTGTATCTGGAAGAGGGATTATTCTGTATCCAACCAAACTGATAAGTACTATTCTGTATCCAACCAAACTGATAAGTACGGTTCTGTATCCAACCAAACGGATAAGTACGGTTCTGTATCCAACCAAACTGATAAGTACGGTTCTGTATCCAACCAAACTGATAAGTACGGTTCTGTATCCAACCAAACTGATAAGTACATTTCTGTATCCTACCAAACTGATAAGTACATTTCTGTATCCAACCAAACTGATAAGTACGATTCTGTATCCAACCAAACTGATAAGTACGATTCTGTATCCAACCAAACTGATAAGTACATTTCTGTATCCAACCAAACTGATAAGTACGATTCTGTATCCAACCAAACTGATAAGTACGATTCTGTATCCAACCAAACTGATAAGTACGATTCTGTATCCAACCAAACTGATAAGTACGATTCTGTATCCAACCAAACTGATAAGTACGATTCTGTATCCAACCAAACTGATAAGTACGATTCTGTATCCAACCAAACTGATAAGTACATTTCTGTATCCAACCAAACTGATAAGTACGATTCTGTATCCAACCAAACTGATAAGTACGATTCTGTATCCAAACAAACTGATAAGTACGGTTCTGTATCCAACCAAACTGATAAGTACGATTCTGTATCCAACCAAACTGATAAGTACGATTCTGTATCCAACCAAACTGATAAGTACGATTCTGTATTCAACCAAACTGATAAGTGCGGTTCTGTATCCAACCAAACTGATAAGTGCGGTTCTGTATCCAACCAAACTGATAAGTACGATTCTGTATCCAACCAAACTGATAAGTACGATTCTGTATCCAACCAAACTGATAAGTACGATTCTGTATCCAACCAAACTGATAAGTACGATTCTGTATCCAACCAAACTGATAAGTACGGTTCTGTATCCAACCAAACTGATAAGTACGATTCTGTATCCAACCAAACTGATAAGTACGATTCTGTATCCAACCAAACTGATAAGTACGATTCTGTATCCAACCAAACTGATAAGTACGATTCTGTATCCAACCAAACTGATAAGTACGATTCTGTATCCAACCAAACTGATAAGTGCGGTTCTGTATCCAACCAAACTGATAAGTACGATTCTGTATCCAACCAAACTGATAAGTACGATTCTGTATCCAACCAAACTGATAAGTACGATTCTGTATCCAACCAAACTGATAAGTGCGGTTCTGTATTCAACCAAACTGATAAGTACGATTCTGTATCCAACCAAACTGATAAGTGCGATTCTGTATTCAACCAAACTGATAAGTACGATTCTGTATCCAACCAAACTGATAAGTGCGGTTCTGTATCCAACCAAACTGATAAGTGCGGTTCTGTATCCAACCAAACTGATAAGTACGATTCTGTATCCAACCAAACTGATAAGTACGATTCTGTATCCAACCAAACTGATAAGTACGATTCTGTATCCAACCAAACTGATAAGTACGATTCTGTATCCAACCTAACTGATAAGTACGATTCTGTATCCAACCAAACTGATAAGTACGATTCTGTATCCAACCAAACTGATAAGTACGATTCTGTATCCAACCAAATTGATAAGTACGATTTAGATGCATATGCCGATATTGCTGAAATACGCTTAAATTCCACACACAGGAAGAATGTAATGCAGAGATGCTCCACATATTAAGTTTTTTGGTAAAGCGGTGACCTCTGCTTAGAACAGATACATTCCGTGATGTGACGAACTGCATTGCCACCATAACCTTGAAGGTGCTCTTATAAACGCTGCCCTGAATGACGTTACGAGTATTTATCGCACATCAAAATTGTGCCGTCCCAAGCGACGCCATTCAAACTTAAGCAGCGCTTATAATGCTGTTGCAGCAGTTGTTAAGTCTCACGTGCAGTTTCGCCGGCAACCAACTTTCAACCAGAACGCAGTATTGCGAACATTATACTGCTTCAGGGCTTCAGGTTGGCAGTACTTCAACGGACGAACTTATCCACAAATATTTCTACTGCACCAGTTAAAGGTACATGTGAATTGTACTATAAACCAGATTCAGTACAGATACCTAAGTACCATGCAAAGTCAAAGTCAAAGTAAAAATTATTTATTCATTTAGGCATCAAAGACGCACTTATGAACTTTTCATTATAATGTACTTTAAAGAGACTACCGCCGCGTTCCAAAATTTATAGAGCCTACCGAGAAGAAGCGACAAGAAACTCGGAGCCATTCTTTTTATATAGATGTTTACAATGTTTCTACTTAGGTACTACAAATATTACATTTTATGGGTGGCAGTGACAGCTTGCCAGAAGTGGAGTATTCCAAGCATCTTTATCTTCTATATAATGTCGGACTAACTGATTAAAGATTAGGGTAGGTACAAAAAGTGTTTTAATACCGGCAAGTGATTCATTCGTGCATTTATGTAGAATTTAAACAGATATTACACACAATAGTTTTTGAGTTTATTCACTACAAGATACACACATAAAAATACAATTTCCTCTTTATGATATTAGTGTATCATTAGTGTGTGATATCATTGTTTTAGGTACCTAACAACCCAATGCACACTATCGTTGTGTCACTGTAGTAAATTTTACTATCGCAAAATTCAAAAAATCAGACCAAATAACATGTATGGAATCAGTTAACCCCTCAGTAACTCAGTATATCCGTATGTGAGATTATGCATGTTGTTATAACGGTATAGAACAGGTGATGTCAAAACAACACGCCCTTTTATCTTACGGTGGGACTTATACAGTTGGAGGTAAGAAATTGACACGCTAACGAAGTTACGATTTTTTTATATAGTGTCAATGTGACGTAACGTGCAAGTAGTTGACTTAATGGTTACCGTCGCTTGTGGGCTAATCAATAAAAAAAATTATTTATGCAATACAATACAATGACTCTTTATTGAATACTCAAAAATATTCAAAAAAGAAAAAGAAAATTACTTATAAATAAGCGCGATTTACACTTCAATAAGTACAGTGGCGAGTTAATTTGTTCCATCGGCGAGTTAAGTTGTTATTGTCGTTTGAACGACACAAGCGAGTTACGTAGTAAGTTGTTGATTAAGTTGACTTGAATAGATCACGATCCTATTTAAGTCCAGTGCGCAGTAGTCCTCTCTCGCGTCTCTCGTACCGCGCCAACTTAACTGGCAATGCCGGCATGTAGACGGGCGAGTTTAGTACAGTCCGTAAGTTTGATGAAGTAGTCTGAGACAGCCTGTAAATTGGTATGAAATGTAATTATACTACATATATATATATAATTCTACATCCATTTTCTGAATTAAAAAAAATGTTTCAGAAGAACAAAACAACCGACACGACTAGTCTTCTCGGAACGGTAGCTTATGACTCGCGCACGTTTGGACGCTACTTGCTACTTAACTGGCCGGTTACTTAACTCGCTACTGTACTTATTGATGTGTAAATCGGGCTTTAAGGACTATAAATAAAAATGGTTACACAATTGACGACAATCTAACTTTACCTTTTTTTATTTTTTTTCAACCTGTAAGATTATTAAATAATAATACAGAATAATACTCGTGTTAAGAGCACGTTACATTCGAAAAGATTATTTTAAGGCGACGAGGAAAAGAGGAGTAAAAAAGCCTAAAACACGTTTGTTTCTTCGATACGGTTTAACGAATGAATAGAGTTGAGATAGTTTAATCTGTCCGCATCAGGACAAAAAATAACAATAGATTTATGAATGAAACTTGCCTCGAATGAGGCTTGCTGATTCGGACAGATTAAATACCTAGGAATAACACATAGCCAATTTTATCCCGATGGAACTGGTAGTTTCCGAGGGTTAGCGACCTCGGCGATTCGCGGGAGGTTAGTTAGTTTACAAGATTTGTCACTCATTAGCGCCAAATTCATAAGCCAAAACAAATTGTTTTCAAGAACGAATCTATAAATGCAAAATAGTGTGATATAAATTTAATAAAAATAACTGCCTACTAGCCATTAGATATGCTTTTACTAGTGATTCTTTTTTTTATCTTTCCTAATGTATTTTTATCGATGAACTTCGTCAGATTCCTTCCACGTAGGACTGCAATTAAAGTTACCCTTACAATTTTAAAATGTCATCTAGATACGTCAAAAAATAAATTTGCTATTTTAGAGGGCTTAAAATTTCACATCTTCGAACTCGGGTCTTCTTGCAATCCGTGTCGGATGTCATAACCGCTAGTTCACGGAGGTGATCCGCCCGAGCATCGAATTTAGGTAACTCTCTGTTTATTTTAACAGTCGTATCATATTTATTACTAGCTGCTCTCCGCTGTTTCCCCCGCGCGGTGATGGATGATGATGATGATGAATCTTATATAGCCTATGTTACTCAGGGTGAATGTAGCTTTCCAATTGAGAAATAATTTTTGATATCAGTCTAGTACTTTTTGAGCCAATTCGTTACAAACATACATACAAATCTTTACTCTATATAATATTATATATAGTAATATAGATGGGTAAGCATTACTCTGAGGAAGTGCATTTTTCTCTCTAAAATGGTAAAGTTGGCTCTCGCTAAGTAAGCGTTAGTGTTTTAAAAATAATATAATAAAATTATGAAGGATTGTGTCATCGTTTTTTATAACCTATCCCATGTACGTTAGAAGACCTTTGATTAGCATGTTGTTTTGTAGGTTGATTTTTGACCAACAAAACATCAAATATAGCGGTACTCAAAATAATAAATGAAAAAACCATCTCCCATAAATGTTGTCCTTAACTGTACCAACACGTATGTACACCAAAATGTACAATCAGAGATATCGTTGCGGGATTTTATTTGAATAATTTAAGGCGGTGGCGGCGGGGTGCGGGCATGATGCTATCACCGGAATTGCGTGCCCTTAAGGTAGAACGTGTGTCTTGTTGGGGGTAGGAACGTGAAGCTTTAAGGACGCCATTTGATGTGGTAACTAATATATTAAACATTATCTGGGTGTGCTTATCTAAATTTGTCAAAAAGCATAAAACCCCAAGATAGATAGATAAACTCTTTATTACAACACCATATAACAAATTATAACACATTAAGAAATAAGAAGAAAATGTTATACAACAATGAAAAGCTTAAAATGAATCGTCACAATGTCCTATCGCTCAGAGCGACTTCTTTCAGACAACCATGCACGGAAACAAATAGGTATACAATTATAGGTCCAGATCAAGATGTCTTGTTCTATTTTTTCTCATTGCTCTTGATTTTGTGATAGGTTTGAAAACAGGTTCATCTGTTATATGAGGCTCCTTCGTGAGTAACCAATTAACAATTATATTGGAGAGATATAATGCAGGTAGGCACAGCAGAAATATTATAGCACCTGAACCAGTATCACTGGAATTGTACGAAGTCACAAGATATTTTCAAACTTTTTAAACAATCCAAGCAACGACATTCAAGTTATTTCTTAATATAGTAATAAAAAAAAACAGTATTGTATTCTTATTGATTTTTACTTTATTGCGTTTTAGAAGACATTTTGTACAGCCCTACACTGGTAGTCTGTAGGTCATTCATGAGTTTACAACGTTGACAGCAATCGACTATCGGTATAGACTACCGCGAAAAAATGTATGAAAAAAAGAACAGTGCCACGTTGCGGTCAATTGTAGAACTAAAATTGACAGCGAGTACGCCAATCACAAGCTTAATAGGTAGGCGAGATCGAGTATCGACTGTAGATGACATTTATGTTGCAAATGGTAGAGCTACTGGTACCTACCGCATCCTTTTTAAGAAGTTAGTACATCCACAACCAAATGTGGTACAACAAATAAAATCTCAAATCGAGGTGTTGAGTCAAATGACTGTGTTCAACGCAGGCGTAACCGCAGGGCCAAATACAGCAACGTAAAACGTACAGATAACTTTCAACTTTAATTTCAACTCTTAAAGTCCATTATCGCATGCGCATTTTAGATTATTCTGATTGCATAGTATTCTCTCACGAATTCTGAATCTTGATTGTAATGGTACTTAATCTACAAGGGAATAGGGTTTGGAATTGGATGGACGATGTTGATGGGTTTTATTTGATAAGCAAGCGTTGATTTAAGGTGGAGCAGATGTGATGATGGGAATTTAATTTCTTGTATTCGAGAGAGTATTGTAATTATTTTTTGAAGGTTTGTTTGAAATATATCAAAGTTGGCAATTTAATAATTAAAATTAAAAATACTTTTGTTCTCTCTAAACATAACAGGCAGCAGTTTTTAGTATAGGATTCAATTAAATATCCAAACTTAGGGCATATGAGTTAGTCAATCGAGACGTTTTAGATGGGAAAGTGACTTAACTCTGTCTTGATTAAAGCTTTCATAAGTATTAATTAATGTTACTATTAATTTAACGGTTAAACTAGCACGGTAGGTATAGTCGAGTATCTCGACCGGTTTCGTGGCTAGTCTATGAAGAAGTGGCCCGGACGGTCACGAAACCGGTCGAGATACTCGACTATACTACCCCATAAGTTTAACCGTCAAAATAATATTAAATTGACTACTTGAATAAAGATCTTACTTGAAGCAACTATAAATAAATATCTAAATAACGAGAGGAATAGCAAATGTACAAACGTAAGAGTCAAATTATAAATGAAAAAAAGATGTTCATCTAATGGTAAGGGTCACGCTTGCAGTAGCTGTGCCATCCAGTTCTGTGAGCTGCTAAGTGTTGCGTAGCATTACACCGAGCTCGTTAACCCTCACCAGTTGTCCAGTTCCAGTCGCTTAGCGGTTTTTTTATTGCCAAAAGTAGGCAGACAGGCAGGCGGCCCACCTGTTGGAAAGTGGTCATCGTTGCAACACCAAGGGCGTTCCCATGCGCTGCCGACCTCTAAAAGGAATAGAAGGAGTGAGAGGGGAAGGGGGAGGAATTGGGCTTTCAGAACCTCCCTTATTATATTACGTCGGTGTTATGTGGGAGTGGTACTTCCCCGGTCGTGCCGCCCCATTCGGCTGTGGGGTTACAGCGTGGCACTACCACCATAATCAGTATTAGCATAACAGTGCCTTTACTCTTCGAGGCAGAATACTTGCGGTGGTACCTAACAGGAGCCACATGGAAAATAATTCTAGCATATCATCTGAATGTTTCCATCCAGAGTCCAGACCCCCCTTAAGTGATTCTCTAAAATAAAAGCCTTAGTTAATCCTTGTAATATAAGCTATCTGCCAGTGAAGGTCCTGCCAAAATTTGTCCAGCCGGGTTTCGGAGTGAATAATAATTAATAATAAGTGAATGAGACGTCCTTGAGAGCAAATGGTTTAAATAAGTCCATTCTCTCACAAATTCATCTTCAATAGTCTGATTATTTTTTTACTTAATTCAACCATTATTTCGTGGCCTTCGAAGCACAGCTATGTTTCGTTTTCAATACATACTACTGCATCCTGTAACACGGAGTGAATAATAAAAATTATTCATTCATAGCCGGTGAACGTGAAGCTAAGGTACAGACATGCAAAAATTACATTATTAAGTATATGTAGATACCGTATATTATACTTTCATACATAAATATATAATTTAAGTAAGAAGCTGTTATTTTATTTTATTTATATGTATAGATTTAAATAATGAAGGTCGCAGGACGACGTTGGATGCATGCCGCTTCCAACCGGTCCTTTTAGAAAATCATGGGGGAGGCATATAATATAATATAATAATATGGGACAACATCCACACAAAGGTCTTCAGATCCCAAATTAGGCAGAGCCTGTACTATGGTAACCTGATGACTGATGAGACATACTTAAATACGTATACACACCCAGACACAGATCAAACAGACATGTTCATGCACACAAATGTTTGACCTGTCCGGGGATCGAACCCGGGACCAGCGGCTCAGAAGGCAGAGGTGCTACCAACTGCGCCAACCGGCCTGTCATCATCACATCATGGAGTCAGTTTCGTAGCAGAATTAGAAACATATCTCAAATTGCTTTCTGTAGACTTACCTGGAACAAGATAATATTTTTTTATTAGAATAATGTATGTATTGTTAAAAGTTATAGTTCACGAGTAGGCTACATACAATCTCCAAAGAAACCCGTTTATATCATTATTGGAGTTATTTAAAAATCAAATACTTTTCTCATGAAACTTTCTGTTTTAAATTTGTCGACCTAAGCGCGTGGCGCCCCTCCCTCTTTGCCCTTCAATCTTTCCTTACTTTGTTGAAATTTCGTGCATTTACGAATAGACAATTGATAATAACCCTACTTTCTAAACCTCTGGTCCTCAGTCCGATGCCCAGACAGGTCGAACATTTGTGTGCATGTACATGTCTGTTTGACCTGTGTCTGGGTGTCTATATGAATATAAGTATGTATATCAATCATAAGGTTACCATAGTACAGGCTCTGCCTAGTCCGGGACCTGAAGACCTTGTGTGGATGTTATGTCACATATTTATTTACGTAGAATAATATAATCGGTCTTGCGCACAGCCATATTCCCTAACGAAACCATCATAGCCCCGAACTACTAGTTCCAGCCTAGCATTGCATCCCCATATACTGTTGAAAACTTCTTACACGAACCAAAAAGTTTAGCAGTTCCTACATCTGTCGTGTAAGTACATTGTGGTATGCTCTGCTGGCGTACGTATTTACGTACAAAAAAGCATCTCATAGATAATTATAGGGGTGGCGATTAGTGCAACTCTTTCCTCACCATCGCCACTCATCCCCAGTTTCACACGTTTCTCCCATGACAAACGATTTCCTATAACGCCCCCTAAACTTTGAGATTATTTTTAAACATCACCACGTTTGTTTCAATAATTACAGTAAATCAACTGCGGACAAACAGCATAATACTTTTTTATCATACATTGTTTTTTACAAATCGATCTGTATAAAAAAATATCCAACGTTTTTTTCTATAGTCAATTGATATTTCAATCATAAATAAGATAATCAATCGTTAATTTTTCGAGTCAAGTGTAATAGCAATAATTTCGATCGCGCATAGTAAATCCATACGCGTTATAGAATCAATCTTTTTAAATATATCCACTAATTTAATCCACATCATTTTCTGTTCTGCATTCTTTCCTAAATTAATTTGAGACAATCCATACAATCTGCTTTTTCTCGTTGTGTGGCGCAAACTTTGTTGTCTTAGGACCTTCAGAGAGCCCGCCACCTCTGCGAGTTATTCAAACGTAAAGCAGTAGTGTGCAACCAAACACTATTGTTTCGGTTTCAAGGGCAATTTTAGCAGTAAAAAGAAAAAGAGATTTAAAATCTCCTAAGTAATGAGCATTTTGGGTTTGCACTGTTGTGGTTTAAAATTTTGAATGGCACTGAACCGTTGTGGGCTCCTTTTGCACCGACTTACATAAAAAAAATAGTTAGCCATTTTAATATATAGCCATAGTCAGTCATTTTAAGCTCAGAAAAGGCACTTCTTATATATTTCTTTTGTGTTTCTAGGGTGGCAGTGGAAACAAGTGTGATAGCCAAAATTTTTAGCAATGTTTAAATATTTATAGATGTAGCATTTGATGCACTAGTTCTAGTCTAAGCATTTCAAAACAGATTTTGGAGTAAGGGAGAATGCTGTAGAGGAGAATGGCTTAATGCTGTGAATGAGCAATTGCTTTAAAAACAATATAGTTCATGACTTGTTGATCACCAAGCACAAGACATTAATTTGGACGGCTTGTTTCCTTATTATGGCTAGATTAGAGTTTTGCGAGAGCATTCACAATCGCTGAATAAGTTATATTAATGTTATATTGGCTTCTATAGAAAAACTAAAAATACACTCGATAGAAGTAAATTACTAAAACGTGGCTGTGACAGGATAGTGACCTAATTTTAAACTAATTTATGTGAATTGATTCTGACTATTCTTTCTAACCCTTTAGCATTCTTCAACGTTAGTTTCAGTTATAAATATTTTGTCCTTAGCGTAAATATGCCAAGTCGACCAAAGTTATATGATTATTAACGGGATATTTACCGTGGTAAGGTTGTGGAATGAGCTCCCGATTCTCTCTTCTCCCGAGCGCAGTTACATGCACCATGTTCACGGGAAGACTGACATGGTGCATGTAACTGCGCCGAAATATCGGGAGCTCATCCCACAACCTTACCACGGTAAATATCCCGTTAATAATCATATAACTTTAGAGAACAACCGTGATAGTTTAAAACAATTTAATACCAACTTCATTCTATTCAGTTATTGGAGTATAATTTAAAACGAATGGATCGAATTTGAAAAATAATGAAATTTAAATGGGACACACACGGGAAGCACCAGCAAACAATAACAGAATTTTCAGAATCGGTTTACCCTTTCGAAAGGTATGAGGTAACAAACTTAAAAAAATATATACAATCGAATTGAGTACTTTTTGGAAGTCGGCAGAAAATCTAAATTAATGCAACTATGATATTTACCCATTGTATATAACAGACGAATTGCAAATGTCCGTCTGAATCCAGTAATAAAGAAATAAAACACACTTGAAACAATCGTTTACCGATTTTACAAACTTCGTAAGTTTTAATTAAAAGAATAACATATAAGTACTTACACACAGGAATAATAGTAAATAGTCAGTTTTAGTTTCACAACCCATAGGAAACTACTTCGCACCTCACCACATAAAACTCTCATAAGAACTACAGGTACCAAAGTTACCTACCCAATCTGTACCCCTGAGCCCTTAAGCCTTCAATATGGGTATTAAGCACCCACCCTAATTGGGGGGTGCATTAAACGCTTACGCCCATATAAAATGATTTATGTCCGGGCCCACTGGTCGGCAAATTACGACTCCAGGGGTCTACTAAGGGACTTGTCGAAGTTCAAACATCTACATAAAGACTTAATGTCACGCAAATGCTAGGATCTACGACTATGAAATGCATTGTCCCTTGATATCCGTATTGGCAATTGTCAAAAATATGGTAATGATTCACTACCTATCATGTATTTAACACTACTTGTTTTACTCACGTAATATTTATCGGATAGGTCCGACTATAGTTTCGACCACATTCGGTGGCCTTTTTCAAGGAGTCTTCGGGACGCCCGCGTCGATGACGTCTCGCTTAGCACACACACTCCTTGAAAAAGGCCACCGAATGTGGTCGAAACTATAGTCGGACCTATCCGATAAATATTACGTGAGTAATCCCGTATTTTTTAATTAATAATGATTGAAAACCACGTTAGTTTTTATAACAAAACTGCTTGTTTTGTTTTTATACTTGGGCCTTATTTGCTATGACCATTCAACAAGTAACGCAGCGCGTTACGTTATCTTCGAGAAATGATCGCAATTTTGTATTGATTATTTGAAGATAGCATAGCACACTGCTTTATTTGTTTGTATGATTATAGCGAATAATGACCCTTGTTATTTATTGTATTTGAGTTTTGAATTATAGTATAGAGTTAAAATACGGTGTTTTTAACCACCGTCAACTCTTTCTTATGATAGATAAATCCAAAGGTTTTCTGGAAGAAACTGCTATCAATATTAGGACCTTCTGTTATACTTACCTTATTTATATATTTTAACAAGTACCTTTTTGGTATATTTAGAATAGAATAAAGAATTATTGTATTGCATCTGTGTAATTTTTTGTATATATTCCAAGTCTTTTTTGTACTTTTTAGTACAGAAACCTACTTACACAGAAACTTATACTAATCTCCTATACTAATACAAAGTTCCTGATTTGTACGTTTGTTATAACATGCATATACTTCAAAACAAAACATGTTCGTCTGTGAACACTTTCTGGGGCCTGATTCGCTATGACCATTTTTAAACAACTAACGCGCGTCGTTACGACATCTTCAAGGAATGACTGTGAAGTCAATACAATTTCACTATCGTTCCATAATCCGTAACCCAGAGGTCGTAGCACAAACTATTTGCGAAAAAGAATTCGTGTCGTAAGCGTCAACGCGTCACGCTTCGTTGTACAAACTATGAGTTATCTGTGTCACAGTTGCCCTAGATAAATTACAGTTTGTACTGTTTCACGTGAACTATGCCTTACGTTACACCTACGCAGTTATACGTGCTAGGTTCACTATTCTGAAGCCAAACATAGTTAAAGTATAACTATTTTTCATCAAACAAAGAAAATGGTTTAGTATAATTAAGGACTTTATTTAGTTCTCGTAATCTGACGATCCATTTCAGTGACGTCCTGGAACTAATTAATCAGAGCTGGCCAAAAACTATTATGCGGAACATAATTTCAAACCAATCTAACATCAGAAGGTATAAGTACATTTTTAAATCAACAACAGACAAAAACAGGGGCCTTATTCGCGGGCCTTAATGACCATTTAAACACTTAATGCGGCACGTTACGATATACATGCAAGGATTAAGAAAAAATTATATCACGTTATGAAAAGCGATGGTTATTTAAGAAAATAATACACAAACTTTTCATTGCCAAACAATACACATTTACTAATGTCCCAAACATACACAATGTATCACATGAACAATGCATTTTACGAATAGGGAACTTCATTTATGTTATAACAATCTCTATGAAGCAAGTGGGTGACGGGATCCACGTTATGTGGGTCGTAGATACAGTATTGGGATGCTGCACATACACACCGGCCTCCCATAACACAGGTGGCGTTGCAGTTCCAAACTCCACCGCAGTGACCAGGGCATCTGGATGCACATGTCTCCCAACTGTAATAGTTAACACTGCGCGGCGGGTCATCCTCCGGGCATGGGTTGAAGTAAGCTGCGATGCTCATGCCCAGTTTCATGATTGTTATTGGAGTCCTGGCGGCTCCTTGCCATCCCAGCGTGATGATTGGGGGGAGAGCTTCGTTCGTACACACCAACACGACCAGTAGTAAGAACGCGGAGCGAATATATGAAGTCATCTTGACTTGCATTATGTTATGTTATACGAATGAAATTACCGGGGCAAGCCCGCACGTTTAAATAGTAATGTAGTAGTGATAACAATGTTCAAAGGCTATCATTGCACTGGGATATTCCCATTATCATTGACAATAATATGACATGAACTGACCGAAAGTTCAATAACACATTGTGGTATTTACACTTAATTGTTACCTATACAAAAAAATTAAGTGAATATTTGTAATAAAAAAAATTATAGCTTTTTACTAAATGCATATCATATTAATATGGTAGTATAACCAAAAGACCGTGTTTTTTTTATATGTCTATCTTTTTGGCTCCTAAACGGCTGGACCCATTTTGACGGGGATTTGCTGGCAGATAACCGATAGTATAAGAAGTATTTTACTATTTTAAAACTTTTTTTTTTGTTTATAAAAATCCCATTAAATGTTTCTCATATATCTTCCATGTACAGACAGCGATCCATCATCATCATCATCATCATCATCAGCCTGTACCAGTCCACTGCTGGACATAGGCCTCTCCAATTGCACGCCACTTAGGTCTATCTTGACAGCGATCCGTTACATTTAAATTTAATTATAGATTAAACATTTTAGTTACATAGATAGCAAGATAGATAGTCTACTTCGATAGCTCAAAGTCGCACAATGAGCTATGGAGAGGGCTATGCTCCGGGTTTCTCTACGTGATCGAATCAGAAATGAGGAGATCCGTAGAAGAACGAAAATCACCGACATAGCCCAGAAGATTAGCCAGTTGTAGTGGCAGTGAGCAGAGCACATAGCACGCAGAACAGATGGCCGATGGGGCCGAAAGGTGCTGGAGTGGAGACCACGCACCACCTGACTGGACAGACGACCTGATAAAGGTCGCAGGACGACGTTGGATGCAGGCCGCTTCCAACCAGTCCTTTTGGAAACTCATGTGGGAGGCTATGTTCAGCAGTGGACGTCCTATGGCTGAGATGATGATGATGATGAGACCTATACTGAAATCTCCTATATAATTTTACCCGTAATTACCCACCATTCAAAAACGTAGCGCGTTACAATATATTCAAAGAATGATAGTAATCATTGATATTTTTAATTATATTTCGTACTTATACACTAAATGCATTCTTATATAACGTTATTCTGACCCATAGTAGCCCCCTAGCCATCAAACATTCATGAAATTAACCCTGCTATGTCTTGGGGACACTGTGTGATGTCCCAAAGCTGGGATTAGAAATAAATTATAATTACAAAAGCGCGTCTGCTTTGTTTCCTGTTCCTAATCCTGTGTGCATTACGTTTATTAGGTAAGGATCTAAAATTCACTCCTCTGTGAATAAAGTATGTACATAAGGATGAAAAAGGGAGACATTCGGACAGCGTAAGAAAATTTACCCGTCTATTACGACTGGTAAATTTTCATAGGCCGAAGATCTGTCTTAAGAAAAGCTGCCGGGACACTGTTAGGTGCTTAGAGACAGATGCTCAAGCTTGCAAGTGGTATTCATGCTGGAAGTGTATTCTCCGGCTTGGTCACCTTCTCAGGCGCTGTGAATCGGTTAAGATCTATCCGGGCCTACCGCTGGGGCAAGATGGTGATTGCTATCGAGACTCTATCTCGTCCACCTTGGCGGAGGAAAGATCACGGGCGGGTTTTAAGTGTGTATGAGCTCTTTTCGGCACCGCTGTGGTGGATGGGCAGAGCATTTCCCCTCCCTAAAAATGCTTAACTAAAAATATTTTTGGCAATCACTCCAGTTGTGTTTGAATTTATTCGTTGCATATATACAAAAATTCAAATATTTTTTCTTAATATCAGTACAGGTAGATAAGTCAGTGATAAAGTGAGACAATGGATCGACAGTATCCCATGTGATGGTTAGTGATGATGCGGTCCACGATGGATTTCATTACACCAGACTTGTATCATGTCATTGCGTAGATGTCTGATACTTCTTCAGATCCAGTGATTTGGATGGTTGCGTAGCGGATATTAACTCTGGTTATTGATTGTTGTGCCCTACGATTTCGGTACAAATTTTATACCAAGTTTTTGTTTTTTTTTGTTGTTTTTTTTTTATTTTGTTTGTTTTTGTTGTTATCATTGCTTCCCAAACGAGCTAACGTGAAGCCAAAGATTTCCTTTTCTCCAATACTCACTTGCTACCTTCCACAACCTAATACTACTATATGCTATGTTACTTCGCGGCAGAATTCAGGCACATCTACGATAAGTTACAACCAAGATATTATCTTGCTTATGAGCCCTACCACCTAGTGATTCGCATTTCCTCGCCTCTTGCATTTTCTCGCCTCTTGCATTTCCTCGTCTCTTGAATTTCCTCGCGTCTTGCATTTCCTTGCATCTTGCATTTCGTCTTCTCTTGCATTTCGTCGTCTCTTGCATTTCCTCGCGTCTTGCATTTTGTCTTCTCTTGCATTTCGTCGTCTCTTGCATTTCCTCGCGTCTTGTATTTCCTCGTCTCTTGAATTTCATCGCGTCTTGCATTTCGTCTTCCCTTGCATTTCCACGCCTTTTGCATTTCCTCGTCTCTTGCATTCCCTCGTCTCTTGCATTTCCTCGCATCTTGTATTTTGTCTTCTCTTGCATTTCGTCGTCTCTTGCATTTCCTCGCGTCTTGTATTTCCTCGTCTCTTGCATTTCATCGCGTCTTGCATTTCGTCTTCCCTTGCATTTCCTCGTCTCTTGCATTCCCTCGCCTCTTGCTTTTCGCATTTTGACGGCAGAGGGAATATTTTTTCCAAACCGTCCCCTCACCGAGTATAGGAGGGTTTTATTGTACTTATCTTTCTTCTTATCTTCTATTTTACTTTACCTACAAATATCCTTAAACTCTAAATATTCTTAAGACATACTTTATATTAGTAGGTAAGTGGAAATACCAATATGTGTTCTTGAACTTCAAGCATTCAGTTTACGTCACCTTAATGATAATGTGGTAAATCCAATACAATGATAGCCTTTAAACATTATCACGACTAAATTACTATATATATTTACGCGGGGTTGACGGGATAATTTCATTCATGTAACATAATTCAAGTCAAGATGACTTCATATATTCGCTCCGCGTTCTTACTACTGGTCGTGTTGGTGTATACGAACGAAGCTTTCCCCCCAATCATCACGCTGGGATGGCAAGGGGCCGCCCGGGCTCCAATAACAATCATGAAAGTGGGCATGAACATCGCATCTTACTTCACCCCATGCCCGGCAGATCCACCGCGTAGTGTTTACTTTAGCAGTTGGGAGAAATGTGCATCTGAATGCCCTGGTCACTGCGGAGGAGTTTGGAACTGCAACGCCACCTGCGTCATGGGAGGCACTTGTATGTGTGGAGCATCCCAATATTGTATCTACGACCCAGACAATATAGATCCTGTCACTCGCCTGCTTCATCGAGATTGTTATGATATACCTAAATGATGTTCTTTCTTTATGATTATTTTTGTTTATGGGACATTAGCAAATTTTAAAATAAATGTATATTCTTTAGGGTTTAAAATGTTGTGTATTATTTTCGTAAAAGAACATCGCTTTTCGTAACAAACTTTGCACAGAGTAAGTACAGACAATTTTCTACCGACTTCCAATAAGGAGGAGGTACTCAATTCGACTGTATTTTTTTATGTTTGTTACTTCATAACTTTCGATTGGGTGAACCGATTCTCAAAATTCTTATTTTGTTTGAAAGCTGGTGTTTCCCGTGTAGTTATTTAAATTAATAAATCAACAAATAAATCATCAGTCAAATCCGGTCCAGTACTTTTTGAGTTACACTCCAATAACTGAATAGAATGGAAGCCGGTATTAAATTTTCAAATTATACTTGTAACATCTTGTAACAACGGTGATCGCTTGGTAGACTTGGTACAGTTACCGATTGGTGCTACAAGGATCAGTTCTCCGGTTCTTCATCATGAGGAGGTCAGGAGGACATTTATATTGAACGCGGATTTTGATCAGGAACAAATACATTGACCACCAAATTTAGTAGATACTTACTAGTACCTAACTACCTAACACCAAATACTAACAACCAAATTAGCGTAACATTGCAAACTAAACAAACATTTTACCGGAGTGTCTTTCAGCGCAGACATATCGCACATCGGCAAGTAGAGAGTCACAACACATAAAAATACGAAATTGAGATAAGTATGCCATAAGAAAGGCAATCGCAAACTTTACCTGCTAAAAAATCGTCATAATTCTAGTGCGATTCCTCGCCGAGAGATGGCATTTAATACCCTTTTTCACCGAGCCACTTTTCGACCTTTTGTAGCGTAAACAGTGTCACATCACAGTTGATACAGAACAGACGTGCATCTTGTGTGTGTAGTACTGTCACAACCTGTGTAACGACCCTATTAAGGTAAGTAATTTTCATTCATTTGCTTTGATTTCGGCAAAAAGATAGTCACATTATGTGAAATGACCATATTTTTGAGTTATTCTCACCAAGTATTTTAAAATTAAAGAATAGAACTGTCACATCATGTGAAGTGACTATATTGTTGAGTTATTCTCAATATTTATTTTAAAATTATAGAATAGAACTGTCACATCATGTGTAATGACACTGTTCTTGCTTTAGAGTTGGTTGATACCGAGTTAATAAAAGGGTAGAAGTGTTTTAACATGTGATATAACTGTACTACCAAATAAGACAAGTATTTAACTGGGTATTATTTAATATTACGACTCTCATTCTGCTAAAATAGTGTTTATAATTTATCTTAGGACGCATTACAACTGTTATTATTTTTTACTTTATTAGGACAAAATGAAGCGGAATTCAAGAAGAGCGGAGTTCATGATTGATTTAGTTTTACGCGATAGCAGCTTGGATAAATCTGAAACTTCTAAAGAAAATATCAATAATACCAACACGCTTCCTAATATTGACGATGGTAAGTGATAGTTTTTTTTTTCAAATACGACCTATTTACAAAAAAATATGTTGTGTATAAATGTTTATTACAATTACAAAGGGCTTACTTAGGAATATTAATGCTTTCTTCACATCAATTTCAGCACCTGCATCTACAAGTTTAAAAAAAATTAGTTTACAAAATTATAATTTTGATGACACAGTACCCGAAAATGAATGTTTAGATGACACAGTACCCGAAAATGAATGTTCAGTTAATGAGGACGGTGTGTGTAAGTATAAATTGTTTATTTTAATTTTGTAATTTTTATTATGATTATGTAAAACGATTAAGAATTCTAAAGAAACTAATGATTACATGTTTTTATTTCAGGCACATATACCTTGCCAGTGGAAGCTACAACTCCTTCAAATGAAGACGATTTCATCGAGGATAGTGATGATAGCGTTAAAGATCCCGATTTTGTTATTAGTCGTGGTATGCTCAGAAGAAGATTTTTGCTTAATAGTCAGGATGAAGAAATAACTGGTAGCTTACTTTCTGAATCTAGAAGTATACTACAGCAGGAAGTGCATCAAAATAATCCCGATTTTAATTACGATATGGCTTCACCTAATTTAAATTCCGAAAACATTCCTAATTCTAATCCAATTCAAAATCTAACACAACTGGATACTAATTATGACTCCGATTCTTCTTCTTCAAACTCATCTTCTAGCTCCAATTCGTCGTCAAGCTCTAATTCATCTTCTGGTTCGAGCTCCAGTACTTCGCGTTCAAACTCCCCTATATTACCATCAAGCTCTACAGCCAATGCCTCATCCCCACCGATCGCAGTTTCTTTTCAAGGCGAAAGGGAACCAGAATCCGATCAGCAATCTAATCCATCCAGTTCAATCATCAGTTTAATTAATAACGAAACAAATGCAGCAAAAAAAGGGAAAAAGCGTTTATGTCGAAGCGAAGAGTGGTTGAGTAATAAAACTAAAAAGGCTAGGAATTTAGGTGAGGCTTATATTTCAAGAACCAAGGAGAGAAAAGCAATACCTGCTAGGTCAATGTTGCCTCCATGCAATGAAAAATGCACATTAAAGTGCACCGAAAAAATTAATGAAAGCCAGAGAGAAAACAAATTTGATGCTTACTGGAAACTGGGTGACATTACTTTACAACGGAATTTTATTCATAAATCTATTAAACCTATCATCCCTAAAGTTAGATTTACTGCTAAAGAAGAAACCAAGAAGACTCAATCACGCTTTTTATTTAACATTCAATCAAGAAACAGTACACGTCTGTAAACTCTTTTTTAAAAATACATTAGGCATTAATGACCGTGTCATTCGTACTGTTATAAAAAAAAGTGAAGATGGGTTTTTACAGCAAGATCTAAGAGGTAAACATGGTCATCACCATACAGTAGATGATTCTATAAAACAAGGGGTTAAAGATCATATCAGCTCAATACCAAGAATGGAGAGCCATTACATTAGGAAAAATACAACACGAGAATTCGTAGAAGGTGGTAAGACACTTGCAGATTTATATAGAGATTATAAAAAGGATTGCGAATCAAAACAGTACCCTTACGCTAATGAGACAATGTATTCACGAATCTTTAATAAAGACTTTAACATAAGTTTTTTTACCCCAAAGAAAGACCGCTGTGAATTGTGTGCAAGTTATGAAAATGCCGAAGGCACTGCAAAAGAAAACTTGAAGCCGAAATATTTAAAACATCTGGAAGAAAAAGAAGAATCAAGAAGAGAAAAAGAGCGTGATAAAGGAAATATCAGTCCAGATAATGTAGTGGCTGTTTATGACTTACAAGCTGTCTTGCAGCTACCTCGTGGAAACACCTCAGTATTTTATTATAAGTCAAAATTAAATAATCTTAACCTAACGATTTCAGAACTGAGCACTGATAGGAATGAATGTTATTTTTGGCATGAAGGGGAAGGTAATCGTGGGGCTGATGAAATTGGCTCGTGTGTATTTAAATACATTCAAAGCAAAATGCAGTCTTATGAAGGCCCAGGTCTTGACTTAACATTTTATTCGGATAACTGCTGTGGTCAAAATAAGAATAGATTTATTGTATCGTTATATTCATTTTGCCTACGTAAATATTCAAAAATTAATAGTATATCTCATAAGTTTTTGATAACTGGACATACTCAAAACGAAGGTGACGCTGTCCATTCGACAATTGAAAAACAGATACAGAGAAGGTTAAAATCTGGGCCTATTTACGTGCCAAGCCAGTATGTTGAAGTGATCAGATCAGCGAAGAAAAAAGGGAGACCGTATAACTTGACTGAAATGAGTTCCTGCGATTTTATATCGTTAAAAACTTTAGCACAGGATATGGGCATCCATACACAATCCTTTAAAATATTAGACGTGAAAATATTGAAGATAATGAAAGATTCACCTACAACAATATTTTATAAAACTTCGTTTATTCAAACAGAGTTCCAGAAAGCTGAGTTATCTCGAAAAACAAATTTGAGCGAGATAAATTTGAAAGCAGCCTACAGAACCAAACCTAAAATAAAACCAAACAAAATAAATGACCTAATAAGTTTGGTTGAAAGTAATCACATTCCTCAATTCTATGCGTCGTTTTATAGATCTCGCAATAACAATTAATTTATTTGAAGATTGGCTTATTTGAAGACTGTTGATTCTATGTTCCTATTAATTATTGAAGACTGTTGATTCTATGTTCCTATTAATTACAAGAGAGTAACTATTTTATTTTCATAGAAATAATTTAATTAGTAATTTCCATTTTTATTTTCATAAAGATCTGATTTTTATAATTTTGTTATTGCACCAACGGTGTTTTTTCGAATACTTTACTATTTACTCTATTTAGAATGTTTTAGTTATAAACCAAGTACCTGAGTACAAATTTTTGATATTTTTCTCTTCTAGGCTAGGTTAAGTTCACACAAATTATGCCATCCAATTTTATTTTGTATGTGTAAACTATTTTCTAATAATTTTCATAATAGTTTTCTTGTGGAGAGATTATCCTATTGTCTGAAAATGTGCTAATTATTGTTTTTATATGAAAAGTTTTGTATCATTTCGTTTCTAATGTAACTAATAGTAACTACCTACAAAGAAACCTACAAAGATATTTAATATTACCTGATTAATTTTAAAGAAACAATAAATAATATTAACGAATAAAAGTGTTTCATTTCATGAATCTTTCATAAATTTGTCGACAAAAGTGACACACTATAGGAATTTAAAAGTAAAAAATTAATATAAAATGGAAAAAATATCTTCAGATTTTAATTTCCATAAAAATATAATAGAGCATTAAATATTCTTCTTAAATATATCTTAAGTTCTTTGATACGGTCTCTCAGAATTTTTTTAATGGAATTATAAGTTCTAAAAAAAAGAAAATCGTGATTTCCCAAAAACTATGTTTATTGTGTTGTGACACTCTACTTGCCGATGTGCGATATATCTATATATAAGGTATTTGTTAACCTTCGCTGTCTTTAACCAGGTTAACAATAGATTATCAAAAAATTACATATATTTCTTATTATTATGAATCCATATTCGCCGCTCCACGCCCTTGGACGTCGCCAACGCACGACCCGATGCACCGCTACATCGCAGAATAGATAGCAGTAAATACGCAAGACATACCTACCCGCTTAGAATAGGTATAAAGTGCGGACGATGACCCGCCCGGGCCAGCCGTCGTTTAGGCATAGACATCAGCTGCGTAAACATTCGTGAATAGGTAGGTTCTTACGTCGTTGTATCTATTCTAAGTATGTATGTATATGTATTTCAAAATATTATGTAAGTTCGTAAAAATTTACATAAATATAAGTTAAATAGTGATCACCACACTTTTAATACCAGAAATACAAATAGTATAGCTGTACCTAGTTTTAGATTTGCGAAGACTAATAAGCCATTCCTAGGAAATTGTGTGCGTTTTTACAATAAAATCCCAAAGCACATAACTGAGCTCACAGAGGGCAAATTCAAGTTGACTGTAAAAAACGTTTTAATAAAAAAAGCTTACTATAAAGTTCGACATTATATTGAAGATAAAGATGCTTGGAATACTCCACTTCTGGCAAGCTGTCTCTCTACCACCCATAAAATGTAATATTTGTAGTACCTAAGTAGAAACATTGTAAACATCTATATAAAAAGAATGGCCCCGAGTTTCTTGCCGCTTCTTCTCGGTGGGCTCTTTATTTTGGAACGCGGCGGTAGAGTCTTTAAAGTACATTATAATGAAAAGTTGACGTTCATAAGTGCGTCTTTGATGCCTAAATTGAATAAATGATTTTGACTTTGACTTTGAAGTGAGTAGGTATGTTTCGCGTAGTCACTGTTGTCTATTTTGTGAGATAGCGGCGCGCGGTCAGTCGCGAAATAGTTATTAGCTGCAGAGCAATGTGTATAGGTTGATAATTATAAAAAAATAACACATTTTTTTCTTCACTATAATGCCCAGTTATCGATTCCAAACCACCCCATTCGATATTGTGCCCTAACTAACAATAACCTTATATATACTTATAGACTTAGATATTAAAGTTGCTGGCGCATGACAACTTGGACATCCTCGCCCACGTCCACGTGTACAAATGGTCTATACACTTAGAAAAATGACTAAGGATTGCCATCTACTTCTTATTCTCTTTAGAAACTAGTACCTTTTCTAGTGTGGGGTTTCAGTTATATGACTCGATACGTGGCACTCGTCACCTATCTAAGTTAATGTGTGCACACTGATTCTTCCATATGCGTACGCGTGTTCTGCCTACTGGGATGGATGAATGAAAGTACGACATTTCGGTGATCACCACTACTATTCTTCATTATTCAGAATTACTATATTTAACAAAAGGTTACATTATGTAGGTGGCCTGAAGTACGGACACTCGGTACAAACGCGGCAGGGCAACTGAGCGCATGGCACTTTTGCAATAACAGCAAATTGCGCTCACGTTGCATGTATCGTGCCCCCACATCCACGTTACATTCTCTTTGCCTACATCTAAAATCAATAATTTATGAGTTATAGCAGTTTTAAATTTGGCAGATGTCATCCGAAACATAGGTCTCGACGCGATTTAATCATTTCTCTTCAGGACCCGATATTTGGGGATTAATAGTTTCAGAGTTATCGCAATTCTCAGTTTAGCCGTCATGCAAAATCAAGATCTCGACGATGACTATTATAATTTCCCTTTAGGTACAAGTATTCTAGGATCAATAGTTTCAAAGCTATGGCGGTCAGTAGTTATCAGAATCAGTACCTTCAGATCAGGCTTCGACTCTAGTCGGAGTTTACTCGGAAATCAAACGGTCCTAAGTAGACAATACCTAAAGCCTAATTTGGCTGAAATAATCAGCATAAACTAACTGTGGGCCGGATGGAGCATGGCTTTAAAAGACTAGTTTATACTGGAATATTTACTATTTTTTGCACTTTTTCAACGCCCTTTTTATGCTCGATGGCGTAAGCGTACGATGACACACGATGATATTTTGAGAATTTTTGGAAAGCGAAGTAAAAAGTGTTTCACTTTAGTTTCCATAAAAGACATATTGAAGACCTTTTTACGTCAAAACTGTTTCTCGCATTTCGTATTTTCTCTGCAATCGGAATCTCAAACTCCCCACAAGATGTCGGCTATACGATGCTTTATATTTTTAATTCTTCTATACGGAGTAGAACGCTAATGTTGAAGTGGACGTTAACCAGAAAACTAAACAACAAATGTCTAAAAGATTGTCTTGAAGCTTTCGAAATTTCGGTATATACAAGGATGCTGAAACCATCACGGACAGCTCTAGTAAGAAATTAAACTATGGCAGTTTCATGAATGCAAAGAATGAAAGGTTTGGAACAACTGAACACAATCAATACGAGAAAGCTACAATATATATTGCACATTATAATGCGCAATGACTAGTATAACATACTACAACTTACCATCCACAGAAAATACAAAGTTGTAGACGACCTGGCTGAAGACGCAGACTCCTGGCTTAAGAATCTTTGAGATTGGTTCTCGATCCTAGATCCCTATTTCGGGCAGCATTTCCTAATGATCGCCGACCACTATGGGATGACTGGTGTGGACACTTTACGTGGCTAATATTCTGGGCTATGTTGGTGACTTTCATTCGTTTGCGGATCTCCTCATTTCTGATTCGATCGCGTAGAGGCCGTAGAGAAACTCCGAACTATGGAGAGGGCTATCTCACGGGCATTCCATATAGATATCGTACGCCGTGTTACGTGATTGAACGGTCATAGCTAATAAAACCACTGTAGTTATAGCTAACCAAACCTGAAATCACCTACCGTTAGGCAACGACTCCCTCTTCGCTACTAAATGTAACCTAACGTTCTTTTTTCAATTTACGATGTTCGAAGGATCTTTTTCCCCCTAAATTCTTTAATTAATGACCTGCTATTACTTACTCCTTGGGCCGGCGATGTTGCGTGTGTAATAGTAGAATTGTTTCCTACTTTAATGGTCGGCTGATTTATTTCAGTTAAGGAACGGTTGCAGATATAAAAATCAAGTAAGTATAGGCAGGGGAGTTTTACTCCGCAGTTTAGGTACTTTCGGCCGACGCATCGCCCGGGCGGTTTTTTGTTTGTAGATTGCCGTTCGACTCTCGACTCGCGCGGTTACGAGTCAGCGGTGCCTACAGGAGTCCTTGGCGGTCCTCACAACAAGTTTCAATTTACCGTGCATGCATAAACGGTCATTAGAGTGGGGCTTTCATACTAAACTTGACTTCTGTTCGAGATTGACGCTTCTTCTACTATTACTTATTCTGTGTTAGTTAGTTATTTTTATGATTTTGATTTGATTGATAGTATTTTCAAACTGATATGCAGGGCTATTATGTATCTCAATTGCTAAGAAATGGTGATTGATATCTTAAAAAATGGCGGCTCTATGTCAGTTTGGACAACATTAGTAAGCTAAAATGTTAGTAAGTTGATGACTGGAGCTGACTAAAGTGACATAGAGCCGCCATTTTTTTTAGATTTCAATTAACATTTGTTAGCAACTGAGATACATGGTAGCCCTACTCTGGTCACTAATGCAAGGATTTTGATTGATAGTTTGTTTGACTCAAGTTAGGTAATTTGCGTATACTGTACACATTTTGAGTTATCTGTGCCACATTTGTACCAGATACATGGTAGTGTGTAATGTACACGTCAACAATGCGATTACGAAAATATTTAATACTCTGACAATTTTTGGTTATATATTTAAACACACATACTAGACCTAAATAAGCGTCATTGTATCTATAACATCATTTTAGTAGCAGATCAGGGATGAAGGCAGTTCTCCATAAGGCTCACTTACACTAACTAAATATAACAAATGTTTAGTTCACAACACGTTCCAAGAAGTTTCAGAATTTTGTTACGACACGAAATTCTCAAATTTATGACCATCGGGTTTACGTTACTCCTAAAAGTTTGGTAAGATACAGATCATCATCATCATCATCATCATCATCATCATCATCTCAGCCGAACATAGATAGAAGACGTCCACTGCTGAACATAGATACAGATACAGATAGATAGGTTAGAATTGCTTAGCTAGATTTGTCCGCCGCAACAGGTAAACAAGGTAAAGTAACTCTTACTGCGGTCAGGACATGGGTAACCTTCTCTTCTTTAAGTGCCCCTCCATTAAGGTTGGCAGTCAGCTTCTTAAATATGCATTATATTTAATATGCAATATACATGGGTAACCAGGTCACTGCAAATTCAACTAGTATCTGTAAAAACTGTGCAACGGAGTCCAGGGTGCAGAAGGTGCCTGCAGGACGATGAAACTATGAGGTATATGTTGTTGCAGTGCACGGCTACGGATATATACGGAATATAACCGGACTACTCACTCTCATCTCAGATCATCAGACTATCACTCAGGATCACTATAGTACTAGATCATCATCGGCCTACACACCACAAATATTACTTTATGGAGATCAGCATTAAGGCGCGGTCGAATCCTAATTTTAAAACAATTTACGATGCTTTACATAAGGCTGAGAATTGCTTACCAGAATGGACGATGTAATGCGAAAATTCAATTGAATACGTGCTAATACTTTTTGTATTTATTTCGTACAATCAAATGATTAAATTTTAAAGATAAAGGAGTCCATAGTTCACTAGTAAATTTCTTTGGGAATTTGGATATGATACATTCATTTAAATATATTTGCCCACAATTGAATAAAAATGCCTTTTCCCACGAAGCACGTAAGAAAAATTGCAAAATTTAGGGAATGTTGCCGATTTTTTTCTATCGAGGCAAGTTTGCTCAATCGTGTATTGTCTCCCATACTTCATAACTATATTCAATTTACACTACGTTTTTATTTCGAACTTCGGTTATTAGGTTTAAGCGTCGAAAAACTAAGTTTTCGAGAAGTCGATTCATGAAATTTGGAACTCATTTCGCCTTAATTGCAAACAGTGCTGGAAATATCGCTCCCAATATAATTAAGAATAAGATGGATGACTAATAGTGGAATTTCAATTAATCGGGATTTCGTATCCGTGTTTTGGAGAGCACCTCGTAGGACAACAGTCTTAGGCTATTGCGGCTCCGGATGGCCTGAAAACTTCGAAAATGAGCTAGCCTATCCACCAAGCACACATCGTGGTGATGGATTACGGCCCATCTCCGCAGGAGGAAAGCTCGAATAGGCAAAGGGAGCAAAGGCTGATACTTTATTTGAGGGTTAGAAGACGAAAACGGGTGTCTGAGTAATTGATATCAAATATTTGAACAACCATTTATCTATTGTAAACACGTACATCTACATATTTTCAATAGTGACCCACTTCTAAGCCAATATCACCCTTTTTAGCGTATCCCTCTGTGACAGCGAAGGTGCCCTTTCGGCCATTTTGCGTACCATATTTTGCCCTTCACATATTAACTGTCTTTAAAAGAGATATGGTCGAGGTAGAACTGTTAAGAATAGAAATGAAATACTTGCTGCTCTCCGCAGTTTCACGCGGTGATGGATGATGATGAATCTTATATATCCTATGTTACTCAGGTGAATGTAGCTTTCCAATGGTGAAAGAATTTTTGAAATCGGTCCAGTATTTTTTGAGCCAATTCGTTACATACATACTTACATACAAATCTTTCCTCTTTATAATATTAGTATTAGTATAGAAGTATCGATTTATTAATAATGTGAATATTCCTTATTCTGACTGAGAAATACCTGATATATAATATAGTCGGATCTATATTTCTAACTTTAGCGACCATGATATTTTTTTTTTAGATTCGGGAGGAGGAAATCCTTTATGGATACCGCAGAGCAGTATTTCTGAGGTTATGTCCGAGTCCACCGGCGGGGATGGGAGAGCCAGTGTGTACGGACTACAACCTCCTCCCTCTTTCCTATACACAAGGGTACATACACTAGATCCGTACTCTTACAATATTAAACCTTTTATTAATTACTAGTCTGAACCCCAAGTATCTAACGAGACTTATAGACTAAGTGTGAGTCCAATTAATAATAAATATATAGTTTTTTTTTCTTTCTTTGACTATTACATTAACTTACACGTTCAGAGGCTGATATAGAGACTATCTTTATCCTACAGAAACGTGCTATTCGAGCTATATACGAAATGGGTCCCCGTGAATCTTTGAGAGATTTATTTAAAGAAATCAACATTAACTTTGCCTTCCTTATATGTATTTGAAAATATAATGTATGTTCGTAAAAAATTACATAAATATAAGTTAAATAGTGATCACCACACTTTTAATACTAGAAATACAAATAGGATAGCTGTACCTAGTTTTAGACTTGCGAAGACTAATAAGTAATTCCTAGGAAATTGTGTGCGTTTTTACAATAAAATCCCAAAACACATAACTGTACTCACAGAGGGCAAATTCAAGTTGACTGTAAAAAACGTTTTAATAAAAAAAGCTTACTGTACAGTTCGACATTATATAGAAGATAAAGATGCTTGGAATACTCCACTTCTGGCAAGCTGTCACTCTGCCACCCATAAAATGTAATAGGTATTTATATATTTATATATTTTTTTTATATATGTATTTATATATTTTTTTTTACCTATTTGTAGTACCTAAGTAGAAACATTGTAAACATCTATATAAAAAGAATGGCCCCGAGTTTCTTGCCGCTTCTTCTCGGTGGGCTCTATATATTTTGGAACGCGGCGGTAGAGTCTTTAAAGTACATTATAATGAAAAGTTGACGTTAATAAGTGCGTCTTTGATGCCTAAATTAAATAAATGATTTTGACTTTGACTTTAACTTTACAATAAAAGTTACTAATTTACAATTAACACGCTATTATAAGACTTACAAATACTTGACCGTGATATTTAAAAACTCATATTACGAATCAATACCAATACGCCATTACTAAGGGCTCGATTTTTTATGAACCCAAATACACGATAAGTACCTATAATCGTCGGACCCCTGCCACTCCACCTTCTCTTTAAACCGGGTCCTTTGTCTAATCGATGTTTCATTCAATGGGCTTTTAGGTCTAGATTGTTCATTTTAAGGGTCCCCTAGATTACATACTTTTGTGAAGCATGAGAAGGGTTGGGTGACAAGTAGTTAAATCAGGGGTACATACATTTACATAAGTATGTACCCCTGAGAGATTGGATATATTTCTACGGCTTTTATGCTGATTACAAACATATTTTTACGCTTTGGAATTTGTGGCTGAAATTTAGCCGGTTTGGTCTTCATAAACAACATTATTCCACCTTTAGTAAGCGACTTCAAAAAAAGAAGGAGGTTTCTCAATTTGACCGTATATATTTTTTTGTTTTTATGTTTATACGCGGATAACTTCGTCGTTTATGAACCGATTTCGATGATTATTTTTTTGTTTGATAGAATATACTTCCGTGGTGGTCCCTTATAAATTTCATTAAATTCGATCAAGCCGTTTTCGAGTTATACTTCAATAACTGAGAAGTGTTTCGCCTATCTTTATGAATTGATGAATCATTGACTATCTCTTATGTAGCGATCAATAAAAAGGGAAAAATAATAACCAAAAAATAGAACCGATATCTACACTAAAAAGTGTTAAATATATGATCGGTACCATGAGCACAATATTGTGATAATAGGTGACTACTTTTGTATTATCACGGCACCGACGTCAACAAGTTATTTCACACTTTTTAGTGTAGAAGTTGGTTCTATTTTTGATAAAATTATTACATCAGAGGTCGGGTAACTACTGTATGTCTTTCGCTAATCATGCATATACATTAAGTAAAGGTCTTCCATATCTTTTATAACCCTCTTTCTAGAATATTTTTGCCTTGCCTTTACAAAGTGGTCCATTGTGAAAGAGCCTGCACCTACCAGTACCACCGCAGTGCCAGATATTCTGTAGTGCGCAAGCATTACTGTGTTAGGGTGTGAAGGGCACTGTAGCAAGTGACATTACTGGACGAAACTTAAAAACCAATGTCTCGGGGTGACGAGCGCAGTGCACTGCAGTGCCACGCGAAACTACAGTACAGTTCTGGGTGGCACTGCAACTGACATGGACAAACATAGCGCATAATATGAGACGAAAAACTTGCCTGTCTTGTCAGATTGTTGCATAGAAACAAGTATCCCATCTGATAGTAAACTCGCTTTTGTTCGCATAATTTCTCGTGTATTGTTCATAACTACTATGCAACTATTTTTTATGTTGGGTTTATTGGGTACATAATTTCTTAATGGTCGGCAGTTAAGTTAAGTTAATTATTGTAATATACATATTAATTAAATATTAAGTATATTAATTATTTAATATAAATTAATTATTAATAATCAATTATTAAATATATTAATTATTAATATTAATAATAATATTAAGTAATAATTAATTTATTTAATATTTATATATTAATTATTAATAAGTATTAATAATAATATTAATTAATAATTAATTTATTTAATATTTATATATTAATTATTAATAAGTATTAATAATAATATTAATTAATAATTAATCTATTTAATATTTATATGTTAATTATTAATAAGTATTAATAATAATATAAATTAATAATTAATTAATTTAATATTTATATATTAAATAAATTAATTATTAATTAGGTTAATTAAGTTGGTAACGCCCCTTGGTGTTGCAAAAGTCTATAGGCGACGGTGACAGGCGACGACGGTGACCACTTTCCATCAAGTGGTCCGCCAGCTTGCTACGTAACGTAACGCTACTTTTGGCAATAAAGGTATAAATACTGTCAAAATACAATGTAATAATTGTTATTTTTATTCAAATCGTGCGGTAGAGGTACCTAGTACTTATTATGTTATTGTACTTACTTACTGTGATATTTGTAATAACAATAATTATGCATATTAAGGCGCTACCCCAAGGCTCAGTAAAACACTGTTTTTCGTCGCACAGTTAAGACATGCTAGTTACTCATACATACTTGAAAAAAATACAGTGCATAGTGAAAAATGTGAAAAAAAGACCTATATAATAATATTGCACAATGGTAGTAATTTGCTTGTTCAGAACACCAAACTAAACTAGCGAACTAAAATCTATTTTTTAGTAAATTATGATAGTTCTTATTCTGTTCATGCTTAAGTCCAAATTCGTATAATGCTTGCAAGTGACAATTCTTAAAATTGCCGTTTCTGTTTAATTGTGGTTATGTTTAGTGCAAATTTAATCGTCATGTATGTTCTAGCTCTCTAAACTAAACTCATATAAAACTACCCACATTTGAATAGAATAATCATATGTTTAGAATTATCATTTTAAGTGTTACTCGAATGTGGATCTTAGTAATAACATAATAAGAATTACCAATAGTTTAGAGAATTTTAGTTTAGTGTACGCACAAGCGAATCAGTACCACTATTTATCTGGGATTATAAAGAAAAAAATCAAAGGCAAACGACAGAAAAAAATCTTCCGTATCGCTTTTTGCAATATTTTGAGCGACAATAATATATTAATTGTAATCAGAAAAAAAATATATTAAATTTAATAATTATCAATATATTTTTACCATTGTGGCTTCTTTTATTTTTAAACACATTAAAACTGCGTAAAAGTAATCATGTTTACAGACGCGCGCTTGTTCCTGTTATGGCCAATGCTTCACCCCCTCAAATACCTAAAAGTTTGCTCTTGCAGGGCCTAGTCATTTACAGAAAACTGAGTCCTTCGATATATGTCCATATAGATGCACAACCGGGCAGAGTAGGTTGATTCTAGTAGTAAATTCTGTACAAAGTATGTAAAATTTTAGATCAAAATTTAAAAAATATTTGCTGGATAAACAAAAGGCAGATGCAAGAGTTGGTCTTTTCTAAAAAAAAACCATTGGTTTTACTTTATCTCTTGCATTGATGCATCGCTAAAACCAAACGCTGCTGTCACGCCGTGGTGTTTATTTGTTGATCTATGTACTCGTATATTTATGACAAAAAAAACGATATTAAAAAATATTTAGTGACACTTCCGCTGAAAAGAAAACAATGATTTTGGCCTATTGGGGGCGTGCAAAGCCCTCCCTCCCGCATAAAATGCTAATAGGAAGAATACAAAATAAAAAACACAAGAAACCCCAAATAAACCAAAACCGATTCGACACGTGTTTCGCCTCTACACGAGGCATCCTCAGGAGATGTTGACTCGTCGAGCGCTAGACCGACAGTGACTTTTTGAAACTCCTGAGGATGCCTCGTGTAGAGGCGAAACACGTGTCGAATCGGTTTTGGTTTATTTGGGGTTTCTTGTGTTTTTTATTTTGTATTCTTCCTATTAGCATTTTATGCGGGAGGGAGGGTGGTGCACGCCCCCAATAGGCCAAAATCATTGTTTTCTTTTCAGCGGAAGTGTCACTAAATATTTTTTAATATCGTTTTTTTGATAATGGATTTCCGCAAAGTAACGCCTGAATCAATAAATTATCTATTTATGACAATATTGAAAAGTTTGTTGTACCTTGACTATTTCTATTGATATTTAATTTTATATCTATTTTCATTAATGTAATTATTAATTCTTGCACATACATACTGAAACACATACAATCACACCATATAATATCTATAGAAACTTGAATTATTATCATTATAAGCATATCACTATATAATCTAAATATATTTTAATTATTAGGTATTTTGTGTCCGTGTGTCACTAACGGTCAGAGCTAAAAACCAGTGCTGTTGGACATTCCACAGCATTATGCTGAGCTCAGACCTTTTCTGGCAGTACATACTGCATATGACAGCAGGCCGAATACATGTGCACATGTTAGAATAAGTCAATCGTCGAATCCAACTCGGCTGGGCAGCGTTCCGGAAACTTCGCGAAGTCTTCTCGTCAAAAATACCTCAGTGCCTCAAGACAAGAGTCTTCGCCCAATGTGTGTTACCAGTGATGACTTATGACACTGAAATGTGGTCTCTTACTATGGCCCTCATAGAAAAGCTCAAAGTCGCACAACGAGCTATGGAGAGGGCTATGCTCGGGGTTTCTCTACGTGATCGAATCAGAAATGAGGAGATCCGTAGAAGAACGAAAGTCACCGACATAGCCCAGAAGATTAGCCAGTTGAAGTGGCAGTGGGCAGGGCACATAGCACGCAGAACAGATGGCCGATGGGGCCGAAAGGTTCTGGAGTGGAGACCACGGACCGGCAAGCGCAGCGTAGGTCGTCCACCGACACGGTGGACAGACGGCCTGATGAAGGTCGCAGGACGACGTTGGATGCAGGCCGCTTCCAACCGGTCCTTTTGGAAAATCATGGGGGAGGCCTATGTTCAGCAGTGGACGTCCTACGGCTGAGATGATGATGATGATGTTAGAATAAGTTAATACATTTAAGATTTTGTTATTTATTTCTTTAAGAGATTTGTACTTTGTTTAATGTTGTTGTGTGCAGTTCTGTCTCGAATAAATTATTTTCTTTCTTTCTTTCTTTCTATTCAAACGAACATCAATAAGTGACTTTCACAAGGAATCGAGCTATGGAAGGCTTTGATAATATTCACGAACCAATGGATCTCCGTATCGTCAGAGGAAATACAACGTTTGCGATATGTATGTATGTGGAGACGGTTTTATCTTACAATGTCTGTAGAAACTTACCTTGTATCTTGGTAAACGGTGAACTAGGACTTTGGGTAGAGTTGCCAGATGTCCGGATAAAGCCGGACATAGTTAGGCATTTTGAGATAGAAAACTATCACGAGTTATGTTCATAATTACGCTTTAAAACCGGCTAGGACTCGCGGTAAATATTACGCGAGTCCTAGCCGGTTTTAAAGCGTAGATAGATAGATAGATAGATAGATAGATAGATAGATAGATAGATAGATAGATAGATAGATAGATAGATAAACTCTTTATTGAACACCTTAAACTAAAACAAAATTTAAAAAAATATTTAGCTTATATTAGTGAACAATAGGCGGCCTTATCGCTCAAAGCGATCTCTTCCAGACAACCTTTGGATGGAGAGGAGCAAGTTTTGACAAGGGATGGCGGTGTACAATATAGTTCATAGTAATTATATTTATAAATATCTACAATATTATATACAATATAGATAATAAATATGTTCTTACACAATATATACATACAAAAATACATACATATATACTTATATATATAAATATATATAAACTACTGATGGGCCGAATGTGGTTTGAACCGAATACGAACTTCGGCCGAACATTCGGTATAAATGAAAAATTCGGCCGAAGTTCGGTTCAATTTCGCCGCGCTTTTTCATGATGCGACTTGTGTAAACAACACGGCCGTCGCTCGCTGCAAATGTCCCCCGCCCGCACTCCGCGCACACCGCGGGCCCTTTAGGCGGCCGGTCAGTTGTAATGTAAATACGTCACCAGCTCGTCACGTGCCATTGTTTATATTACGCAAATCAATTGTTTTAAAGTGGTTTAATAGTCCAAAATAATAAATAAATTATTCCTTAATGTTGTAAAAATGAAAAATTTACCTAATTGGTGGTACCTATGTTACTTAGAAGTATTATTTTTTTAAATTCATTTTACGAATTGTACTTTATTAATATATGACACTGTGTCAAAAGAATGCAAGAAAAGTTTATTTAATTTTTGTTATAGTAGATCTGTAACAAAATTTAAACAAACTTTGCATTCTTTTTAGACGGTTAAGGTGACCAATTTAATTTACGGCCGTTTTCAATATTCTATCTATCCACGGTTTTCCTTACTACCGATAGAAATTTGACATAACGTTCATACAAATAGTGTCAAATATCTATCTCTAGTAAGGTAAACCGGCGATAGATAGATTATTGAATACGGCTGTTCGACTATTGAGGAGACCAATTTAATTTAGTATTTTTATTAAGTACTACCTATGTAAAGATTTCTAAGACTGGTTATTAAGAATATCAGTTTCACTGTGTTTTTACTACGTAAGAGAGAATTCTAAGACTTGTTGAGAAGAGCAGTTTTATTTTGTTATTTAATTAAGTAAGAAAAATATCTAAGGCAAATAAGTAAGGAGAGCAGTTTAATTTTGTTGTTTAATTAAGTAGGACAGATATCTAAGGCTGATTAGTAAGTCAATTTTGTGATTGCTAAGTAAGCAAAGATTTTTAAGACATTTGATGATTACTTTTCTTTCTTTATTCAAATAAATGACTATGAGTACCTATGTCACACTAATTTTATTTCACTGTTATTATTACAGATATGTTGTTTTAATTTATTTCTATTATGTATGATAGTGCAAGTGTAATAAAAAAATCGGTTGTTTTGCACCGAATGTTCGGCATATAAACCGAATTTCGGCCGAATGACGAAGTTCGGTTCAACCTGCCGAAGTTCGGTTAAACCGAATGTTAAACGAATTTCGGCCCATCCCTAATATAAACATATAAATACGATGTTTACACGTATGGAGCTTATACTAGCACGACAGGTAATGATCCTTAACTTTGTCTTTAAAAACATTAAACAAGCGTAATTATAGTTAGGCATTTTGATTGTCTGTCCGGCCAAATTTCACGGTGTCCGCCCCAGACCGGATTTTTGCCGTGCGACTTAAATCAATAAATACTATATCGGCGATTCAGACAGAGCGATTTGACGATTCCTAGTAACGTAAGAGGTGAATGGTGAACAAAACACACACGGTCCACAGAATAAGTCATTCTTTTATGGGACAATGTATACGATTCTATAATAAAGTTCCCAATGTTATCCGAGATTTGCCTATTAATAAGTTTAAAATTACTATTAAAACTAAACTCTGTCAAAAAGGTTATTACAAAATTTCGGATTACTTGGAGGATAAAACAGCTTGGGACTGATCACTCCAGGATCTATCTACTCCCCCCCCGAAGGGTTCTCGCATTGACGTGGCGGGGGGCTCAGTAACCGTGGCTAGGTACACCACGGTGAAGCCAAGAGGAACCCAGGGGCCGCGCCGGCGTTGGGGTGCGCTGGCCGGCTCAGGCGGGCCGCTCCTATGGGCTTTGGCCGCCAAGTCCACATAGGAGTGGTGGGGTCCGGGCGCTTTGGCGCAGACTCGAGGAGGTGGGGCCCGGGCGCTTTGGCGCAGGCTCGAGGAGGTGGGGCCCGGGCGCTTTGGCGCAGGCTCGAGGAGGGGGGCCCGGGCACTTTGGCGCAGGCTCGAGGAGGTGGGGTCCGGGCGCTCGGCGCAGACTCGAGGAGGGGGGTCGCGGGGGGCTATCCCTTGTGGCTGACGTAGCAGGCGGTGGGGCTACGTATCCGACCCACCGCAGGGAGACCACGGGCGACCAGACACGGGGAAGTCTGGCGCCCATTGTTGGCGAGTTTGGTCTCCGAGGCAGTTGCGGCGCGCCATGTGTTCTGGCGTGCCGCGAAGAGAAGGGTCCGGCAACGGACAGCCACGGCGGGTTCACGGTCGTGTGAAAAATCTGTCCCGCGTTCCCGCCGAGGGCGGCAGTGACGGAACACCCCGGGGTTTTGGTGGGTATACGGACTCCCACATAACCACCTCCCTCCCCGTGGTGGGTGGTATCCATAAAGGATTTCCCCGGGACAAAAAAAAAAAAAAAAAAGGATCTATCTACTCGTGTACTAAGATGTCAAAGTGTAGCGTGTCTTGCCCTACTGATACCATTATTATGTTCTCTTTTGTAAGGCAACGCACTGGAGCTAATATTTGTAGTACCTAAGTAAAAACATTGTAAAATCATCTATATAAAAAGAATGGCCCTGAGTTACTTGCCGCTTCTTCTCGGTAGTCTTTAAAGTACATTATAATGAAAAATTGACGTTCATAAGTGCGTCTTTGATGCCTAAATTGAATAAATGATTTTGACTTTGACTTTGACTTTGTCATTTGGCAAACGGATTTTATAATTTAATGATTTCTGAAGTCTCGAGATTTTTGAATGTCCGTTTCAATCAATTGTCCGGCCAAACTGGGCGGTAAGTCCGTTTTTCAGTATATTACATCTGACAACCCTAATTGAAATGAAATCGCATATATTCATGACACAACATCAAATTATATAATGCAGACATACTAAATAATATATATAAAAAATACTTACACATAATAACAGCGGTAGCGAATAACGCTCAGGTCTGAATAGGCCTTAACGTCTTACATTCTGGTAAGCAATTCTCAACCTTATGTAAAGCATCAAAAGTTGTTTTAAAATTAGGATTAGACCGCGCCTTAAATAATTTTATTTACCCTTCAAAACGATCATTTGCCAAAATCAATTGAGCCGCTGTGTAGTTACGATCGTACATAGAAACGGACATACATAAATACATACATGTCAAGTCAACACATAACCCTGATTTTGGGGTTCGCATTCGGGTAAAAACTGACTGGAAATTATTAGTAGTACATAATCACGGATTTAGGAATGGAGGAAGACGCGGGTTCGAATCCCGGCCGAGGATGTGTAAATAACGATTACTAATCTACCACTATTACACGTCAACACAGTAAGTAACACTATCGTACAAAATTATTGATAGCCAATGTTGGAAATTTTCCCGCCACGCGCGATGTGTTTCATTTTGTTTCCATACATTTTGACAGGGCACGTGTCCGAGTCCTACAATAACAAACAAAATCCCGCTGAATACTAAAGTGACCATAAAATAACAAAACTAGGGCTGATCCTTCAACTTTTTGCGGACAGCGCGTACACTTTATTATGAATACGACTTTTTCCGTCATCGGCTACATCTTCGCTAGGGCTGTCAGTTTTACTTTAATTTATTTCATATTTAAATATAAAAAGAATTCTCTTGAGCATAATATAGAGCGGCATACCTGACGAGGATTTATTTGGAGCATAAAGCGACTATACAAATGTGTTGATATAAATTTCTTCAGCGCTACTTATCTTTTATTTTTAAATGTTCTCATTTTTTAAATTTATATCTACGATATTTGTATAAAGATATTGCGTCGTCAGTTAGCTTGTAGGTTTTAGGTAGGTTATTCGACCTTAATAGGGTACTATTATTGAACAATTGACCTTAATAAAGCTTCATACACACACACACACACACACACACACAAAGATAGACAAGGAGAAAGAAAGCTATATAACAATATATGTAAGGACGGCTTATGAATTAACAGAATAATATCATTATGCTTTACATTAATTACTTTATACTATATTTGTATTAAACATTAACAAAACATGAGTCTTATGATGAGTTCCTAGGGTTATTAATCCTAATAGAAACACAGAATATATATATATATATATATATATATATATATATATATATATATATACATAGATAATAACGCATGATATAATATATTAATATATTTTACCTACATGTCTTCAAGTGAACACACTTTGCTATACTAATGCAATATTTTGGTTACATAGAGATTTGTAGGGAAAAATAAATAATTCACGTATTGTTTTATAAATATAATTATGTAATTATAGCAGTGTCTTTTATATGTTAGTTACAAAACAATATTTTTAATATAATCGAAGTTTCAAAGGAACACATAAATTTGCAATTTATTTATCATTTTATTCGTCTTTAAATTATTTCAGCTACAATGCCGCGCATACATAATCATGCTTCTACAATAATTCTTAATTAACACTTGGGGAGAATATTTTACATTGATTAACGTGGTAACCCTGTACTGAGTATTTTTTTTTTCTGTCGTCTCTAGTAGTAATGAATAATTCAGTATGTTATCCGGACGGTTTGCCGACGACCTCTGCGCGTAATGCCTTACGGACAGACAATGTGTTTGATTCCGTTTATATATTAACATTAGTAAGATAGAGATATTAATGTTTTTGGTTGTGAATGGTTGGTAGGTTTAACATTTAGAATTATTAATAAAAATATATACTTAGTCTATATTTAAGAAATAGGTTTAGAAACGGGATAGTTACCATGTATTGTATTTATTGTGAGCTCTCAATGTGTCGACACAGTTGCATGCGCCATGTCCACGAGTAAACTGAAGTATCTGCGGGTAGGTGTAGTTATGAGCAGACGAAACGGTCTACCCTCTTCCTCACAATAAATACAATACTTAGTAAATACCCCGTTTCTAAAGTTAACTCTTGCATTAGTGACAGTGTCAGATTTAAAAAGTCTATATCTAGCCCTCCTTAATTATAGCATATTATATATTCATAACTATAAATGAGAAAATTACTGTTTTTGTTTGTTACCTTTTCCCGACTAAACGGCTAAACGGATTTTAATGAAATTTGCCAACGAGATAGATTACATCCTGGGGCAAGACATATTTTCATCATTGCCTTGCACTACGCGGGTGAAAACGTGGGACAGGCTAGTTAGTATTATGTACATAGTATAATTATATACTTTTCGACATTTACGCGTCGATTTGAGAACCTCCTCCTTTTGAAAGTCGGTTAAAGGCATCAACTGCCAATATTTCAAGTTTGTACTTTATAGCTGTAGCGATTGGTTCTGCATTGACAAATCATTCAGTCAATCCGGATATAGATTATCATCGACTACATCTGTGTTCCGTACAAATGCTAAAGAGAGAGAGAGAGAGGACGGCATTATTCATTTCTTTTACCTTTTGCGTCTCTCGTAGCTATGACAAAAACCATTTCTCATTAGTTACGTACAAACTTTTGTCTAATCTGTTACATTATCGTGATTTATTAGAGTGGCACAGCGATAATCTCTATATAATTATGATTAATCACCTATCGTCTTAATTAAAGAAAGAGAAAACAGATTTACGGAATGCTTTTTCAGGTTGTAAATCTTTTTTGACTACAATTGTTCGAGGTGTTTATTTGTCTGTTTAACGCGTGTTTGCGATTGCCATAGAACCGATCCTAAAAATGCGTACCTAATATAATAGTGTTTTAAATGTATAGATAGCTAGCTGCTCTCCGCAGTTTCACCCGCGCTGTGATGGATGATGATGAATCTTATATAGCTTATGTTACTCAGGGTGAATGTAGCTTTTCAATGGTGAAAGAGTTTTTGAAATCAGTCCAGTACTATTCGTTACAAACATACTTACTACAATCTTTCCTCTTTATAATATTATATACATTATACTAGCAGAGCTGCTCTCCGCGGTTTCACCCGCGCTGTAATGGATGATGATGATGAATCTTATATAGCCTATGTTACTTAAGGTGAATGTAGCTTTCCAAATGAATCAAGGTGATTGTAGTAAAATAATTTTTGAAATTGGTCCAATACTTCAGCAAATTCGTTACAAACATACTTACATACAAATCTTTCCTCTTTATAATATTATTATATATTATATACCTAATTACTAAAGCGTAATTATGAACATAACTCGCGATAGTTTTCTATCTCAAATTATATACCTATATAGTATAGAAATATGTATATAGATACCTACAGATAAATAAAATTGAAGTGCCTGTTTGTGATACTAAATCAACTACTTTTAAGTTTTAACTAAATGCATATTAAAGTATATTATAGGTACGGTAGGTACTTACTACTTAAAACCTTTTTTAAATATTTGTTTCACAGTCTGTTTGTTCCTGCTGATCTCCGAAACTGCTTTCACGGGCAGATAGCTGATGTTATGGGGAGTATTTAAGGATACTTTTAATGAAAAAATATATAAAACTCTGTTATCTAATCTATGTCTGTTTGTGACCTTATCACGCCTAAATGGCTGCACGGATCGTAATCAAATTTGGCAAGATTATAGATTATATTCCAGTGAAGCAGGATACTTTTCATCATCGTCATCATCCATCACCACGCGGTGTTAAGCTAGTAGCATTAATAATAATACCGCAGGGGCGGCCTTGTGGCGAGCCGTCGGTGAGTGGCGACACCGTGGACCCTGATTCTCCCTGGGGCTAAATGAGACCCCTGACCCCCAGCTTGCCTTAATTGGCCGTCTGGGGGTGGAGACGCAAGAGCAAGTAACAAAAAGCTCCAAGGGTGGAAGTGTTAAAGGGCACGCCGGTAGTTGCGCTCTAGTGAAACCGCAGCACACCTCTTAACACCCTTCAGCCGTCCACACCAACGTTGCCCCTTTTGTCACCATTGATGGTGGCTCTTATGGGTTTAGTGGGTGGCAAGTCACCACCTGCCTAAATGTTTAAAGATGAGACTGAAATTGGCAGGTGCCGTAGTCTCGTCCATAGCCCACTATCTCCCGTACCACTAATAAGTACATATCAATAGCCATGCCATTTTACCCACTTTTTTAATAGATATACCATGTAACCATCCATCCAAAATCTTTCTGTTTTTATACTACATTGCATTTTTATATCAAACGGGCCTCTAAGTGTTGGCTACAGCCCCACTTATGCCTATGTAAAGGACCGAGTGAAACCCGTGAAATATGTCAAATAAAAATAATAATAATAATAAATTATTTATTTGACAAAACGGCTGCATTCACAAGAATAGGGCTATGATTGAGCAACTGGTTCCCAAACTAGGCTCTTGACCCGTGGTATAGGACCCAGGCCTCTTTCGTCGGATTATTCACAAATTATTGTCTATTAATATTTTTACATGAAATAGGTATATAAATAATTAATAAATTGCGTAAATTATAGACGCTACCGCCACGTAACCTTGGCAGTATTTTACTATTCACTAAACTAAGCATTAGTATCTAGCATTTATGGATGCATTTGTTCAGTAGTAAACGTTCTACGGCTGAGATGATGGTCTAGTATTTTATCTGGTCTCGAGGTTACATCAGAAGTTCCACACAGAACCGTACAGCTTTAAACTGAGTGGAGTGGTATTAGACGAAGACTATCGCCGTTTTGTCACTGTATAAGTATCATTAATAGTAATGAAAAAGTACAAAGTAATTTCGTCCTCGCAGTTATCCCTCGAAATTCAGCTAGTATTTTACTTTCAAGCAACAATTCCCTGAAACTTTGCAACCATTGTCTCAAACCATTAAAATTTAACCCCGTCACGTTCAACCTATACCTATTTAAAACGGGTGTTGCAGACGGACTGCTTTTAAACTGCCTTCTATACAGAAATAATGGGTAAGAGGTATTCAAATTATCAACGGGATAATTACCATTTACATTTTCTAAGAGTTTCCGATATTTCGGCACTGTTGCAAGCGCCATGATCACGGATGAATGTTCCCGTTGATAATTTGAATACCTCTTATGTTTGTGACCATGATAGTTTAAAAACTTATAGAAATAATGGGTGTCGGTGACACGTAATATGTGTAAAACCCGGCCGGCTCAGAGGGGCAATGTGTGTGGCGAAGGCCCCTAGAACGATTGTCATTGGTGAGTTTGGTGACGGTCGACATTCTGGAACCACTTCGTACCGGCGAAACGAGCCAAACCACGCGCAACTCATTGTATTTTTCTTTCGTTTTATAATTATACATTTTCGCTAAATATAGGTATATTTTAATATTATGGTATATAGGTACCAGTTTACCCTATAAATATCGTGTTTCATTCGAATAGGAGCGATGTTAGCTACAATGAGATCAATAGGAACGCAACTGCTAAAATTAGTACATGGTAGGTATAAGGTCTACGTTTCTCCTTGCATTTAATAAATAAATATAGGTACGTCACAACCATATGGCCGGATTGCCTGTTCTGCGGGCGGCATGGACACACACATTAACACATCAGAAACATCCAATACCAATACCCCATTGCAAATATTTTTGTTCATCACAAAAATATAGGGGGGTCAGATGTCAAACCTGGGACCCCTCGCTTCGAAGGTAGGTACTACTAAATATGCTAACAGGGCCGTCGCATTAATTATATTAGTAACTCAGATGATACAAACAATGGAGATTTTGCTGTTACGCCAAATTGTTCGTCTTCCGATGTCTCCACATTGCTTCCACCAATTACACTAACACAAAAACTATGATCACGGCGCACATGCTGATATTTCTCACGCACACTAAGAAACTAAGCTCTACACCAATAGGTGTAGCTGCTAGTTTCTTGGTGTTATTACCTTGTTTGTATGATCTGAGGTTGGTAATTTACGCCATTTTTTCTACATTCTACTTATTGATGGTTTTCCTCAGTAGATACTTAAAAGATAGTTTGGTTTTGATATAGAAATAATGTCACATTCATGTCTATTGGGTATAACCATCGAGATTGATATCAAGCACAATCATGCACGCACTAGGATTGCCTTCCGCGAAAATCATGGACTTACACGTCACAAATATCTAAGACTCGAGAACAAACATTTGCCCTTGCCACTAGGGATCGAACCCATTTGGCAATGATACGAATTCGCAATAATAGAAGTACCTGGATGAGCTTTGATCGTAAGTAAAACAATTGATTTTCTTGGTCTAACCTCAAACTAAACACTCATTGGCTTAGTGTTGCTAAACAACGCCATCTATTATCAAGTAACTTTAGTGGTGTGGCAGTTTTTCATTGTCTGAAAACATGGAAAAACGGCGTTTTCTAAAAAATGTATCTAGCTAGATAGATTTATCGCCCCCGAAGCCCCCTGCATACTAAAATTCATGAAAATTGTTGGGAGTAATATTATCCGAGATTCAGATTATATAATATATTATACAGACATATTAACAGAATATATATATATATATATACAAGAATTGGTCGTTGAAAGGTATTAGATTAGACGTAAATCTTTAACTGCCATATTGAGATTGCCAAGGCAGTTGAAGTGCAGCTCGTCTGCACAAGTCCGAGATGTCTCCTCAGGCACAGTTAAGACTGCAGTCACTACGTCTAAGGCCCGTTTCGGTCTATTTCAGCGATCTTTTACGACTAGGTATCAAAATTTCAGGCATGTCAGTCTGAAACTCGGGCCCTGTAATTTCCCAGCTGACTTTCATTTTCAGTTAGTGTGTTTTATTTAACGGGGTGCTATAACAGCTTTAGTTACTGTGTTTTATATAACGTCTAGACTCTCGTTTATGTTAAATAAGGTCCTTGTGAGACATTCAGTGAAAGTTTATTGCTGAAGGATTTGATCTTATGATATTTTTTTAAAATAAATTATATAAAGTACTTTGAGAGATAGTTGTCTTGCAGAATCTAGCATGTTCTTTAAACGCGTCGTCACTGACCAAAAATCTTATTTAAAAAAATGATACTAATGTAAAAATTAATGACCATTTCGTATACATTGACGAAATTTTAAAGGAGTCGAAAATGTATAAGCTGTTTAGAGTTAATTTGTCACACAGGTGCAGTCTCACACAAAATAGTCGTAGTTTAAATATACAAGGATGTGCATGTAGGTCTTAAATCTAAATAGGTTTCAACATGTTTTGCCTGCGTAGGCGTACAAATAAACGTAATAAGACGCGGTCATTGGACCACAATAAAAGAAATATAAAGTCAGAAATCAAATTAAAATTAAATGCATATATAATCATAAAAAAATATTATCTGACGAGAGAAATAATAATTCAAATTATTGTACTTCAAATTGCATGTCATTTAAACAATCGTTTACACTGTTATAACATTTACAGCCGTATTTATAAATAAGTAATTACTTATTGCTAAGTAATTTCTTAATGAAGTAAGCACTTAACGATAGAATACTTCAACATAAAATCTTATTCTATAGCCGAGCAATGAACGTTACTTACTAAAGTAAATGCATGATATAACCCTATCAAAACTGGATGTATCTTTATACACGTGTAGGTTGTTGCCATGGGTTTTACATTTTTACAGCATAATAAATCCTTCATAGTTCAGACTTGTGTGCGAATGTCATTTTTATACAAATTCACTTGTTCCCATCGCTTAAGCAAAATAAAAAGTGACTATTACTCGGCTAAGAATTCTAGCCTTTGATAATTAATAATGAACTTCAGGCAAATTCTAGCCTATAGAATTAAAATCGTAGCATAAGTAATTATTTTTCCTTAAGTAATTACCTACTTGTGATTGTTTATAAATGCGACTGTTAGATTTTATTCAGTAATGTTGTGTCCTTAATTTTAATTTATCGTTCAGTTATTTCCCTGTTGGGGCAGTGTAGAGAAGTATTCTTGCAAATATTTTATCGTTCAGACCAAAATATATACTTTGTACAGCAATTATACCTCGCTCAAAATATATACTTTTTATTTTATTTTACAGTAATCACTACATTATTAATGGTCAAGCCAATCTAACTTTTTTTTAAAGTAGCAGCAATGCAAACAAATCAGTGACGAGGCGAGCTCGTCTGACATTTAGTGTCACGCTTTGCCATAACACTTCAGTGCCATTCAGAATGTTGACACTGCGCTTGTCACCCTGAGGTATGAAATGTTAAATCTCTTAGCTCCTAATTTCGCTGGCAACATAAAAACACTACTGTTTCACGGTTGAATAACCGGCAAAGGGGTGGCACTTCCCCAGGCGAAATCTGCAAAAGTCCTACCACTACAAAACCGTCTTCTACAGTTACGGAAATATTTTAATTAATTAATTTTAAATATGAGTAATATGTGCTACTGTGTGGCCAACTTTAAAAACAATACAAGCAAAATATCCCGAAAAGTTACTCAACTTTTGTATATTCTCCCATATATACGAGTATATATATGATATCAAATATATCATGATATAAAATTTAAATACAATAAATATTCATTATGTTTTAAATAATATATAATGCAATATCATCATCATCATCTCAGCCATTGGACGTCCACTGCTGAACTAGGCCTCCCCCATAATTTTCCAAAAGGACCGGTTGGAAGCGGCCTACATCCAACGTCGTCCTGCGACCTTTATCAGGTCGTCTGTCCACCGTGTCGGTGGACGACGTACGCTGCGCTTGCCGCTTGCTTCCAGAACCTTCCGGCCCCATGGGCCATCTGTTCTGCGTGCTATGTGCCCTGCCCACTGCCACTTTAACTGGCTAATCTTCTGGGCTATGTCGGTGACTTTCGTTCTTCTACGGATCTCCTCATTTCTTATTCGATCACGTAGAGAAACCCCGAGCATAGCCCTCTCCATAGCTCGTTGTGCGACTTTGAGCTTACTTAGGAGGCCATAGTAAGAGACCACGTTTCAGTGCCATAAATCATCACTGGTAACACACATTGGTCGAAGACTCTTGTCTTGAATGCAATATGTTCACGTGTTGATATAAAAGTAAAATGTTATTAACATTTTTTATGATCAATTTATTCTGTCAAAACGTCGCTCATGCTTTGGTCGAATGGTTGACCGTAGTTAAGGGTGAGCGGAGCATAACGCTGCAATTTTAGTGGACAGTCAACCGTGTATGTTGTACGGATTTGTGCAGTGCGTCGCGTTCCAGTCAACGGTCAAGTGGAGGTGTTTATATTATTTGTAAAAAAATATATTGGAAGCGTTTATATTATTGGCAAAAAATAATATTTGAAATGGTACAAACAAAACAGGCCGATTGGCGCAGTTGGTGCGCTCTGAGCCACCGGTCCCGGGTTTGATCCCCGGACAGGTCAAACATTTGTGTGCATGAACATGTCTGTTTCATCTGTGTGTGTATGTATATAAGTATGTACTTCAGTCATCAGGTTACCATAGTACAGGCTCTGCCTAGTTTGGGATCTGAATACCTTTGCGACTGTGGATGTAAAAAAAGAACAGAAAGAAAAGTACAAAAGGATTACAAACGAAAAGATTGATGAAAAAGTGATTTAAGTATTAATTATTTTAGAGGTGACTTTCGTTTAGCCCCAGGGGGGTATTTTCCTACGCGGTTTCAATGAAACCACTCCCAGCGACTTGCACTTTGTAGCTGCGCAGATTATTTCTGTGATTAATAATATATAAATATGGGACAACATCCACATAAGGTTTTCAGCCCCAAACTAAGTAGAGTGTAGTGTAACCTGATGACTTAATACATACTTATATACATATACACCACCCAGGCACAGGTCAAAGAGACACGTTCATGTTCACAAATGTTTAATTCATTGTACTGATCATTAATGTGATACAAGTACTTGCGTGATTTAAAGACGATCAGCGCCATCTAGCATAATCTACAGTATAGAAACTATACTACAGATTATGCTAGATGGCGCATAGACATCTATTATATATTGGATAGACATCAATCTAAATAGTTTGTCTTATTAAATTGTATTCGTTGATAAGCGCATTATTTGAGAACGGCCGAACCGATTCAAATTTATTTTATAGAATGTTTGTAATAATCCGAATAAGGTTTTTGGAGAAAATAATATTGAAAAAATTTACCGAAATTGGTATGAAATATTTCCCACGTAATGTAAGTAGGTAGTAACAATAGTTTTTATTCTAAATTGTACTGCTATCATATTCATAAAACTATAATGTAACTTTGATTCGAAAAAAAGTTAGGTTTGATTTATTAAAGTACTTAGTATTAACCATATTACCTCAAAATCCGGCATCTTCTAGTTCACTGCCCAAGATATTGAGTTCAATATTCTCAAACTTACAAATTAAAAAACGATACTACTAAAAAAGAAACAATAAAATGCAGTAAAGAATAAAATATTCTTATATTTTATTGTTTCTTTCCGAATTGTATCTAACCTCTGGTTTGAGCTACATTTAAAAAAATCACAATAAGTACTTTAGTATGTTTAGTCTTTACTCTTGTCAAATTACTGGACGGACCTAAACGAGGCATTAAGGCGCCACCACACCAAGAAACCAATTATTCCAGTAGTGTAGTAGCTAACTACGCCTCCAATTGTAGCAATTGAATCATTTCTGTAATTTGTTGTACAATTTACTTGGATGAGAGTTTTAATACCTAATAATGGCCTTGCAAGGACTCTTGTGCTAGTCACATTTTGTTTTGCGGTTCGCCTGAAAGAACAAGTACAATTTGAAAATTTTTATACCGACTTCCATTCTATTCAGTTATTGGAGTGTAACTCAAAAACTACTAGACCGAATTTGATGAAATTTAAATGCGACCACACGGGAAACACCAGCTTTAAAACAAAAAAAGGATTTTGAGAATCACCCAGTCGAAAGTTATGAGGTAACAAACAAAAAAATACAGTCGAATTGAGTACCTTCTCCTTTTTTGGAAGTCGGTAGTAAAGTATGTTTTAACACCAGTGTGAGAGTGAGTTATCTATGCCACAGTTTTGCTAGATAAATGACAGTTTGTACTGATGCTTCAAGGATAATATACGTTACGCTTCCACGTCAATTTTCGTGCTAAGCCCACATGTGAACGCCCTAGCCGTCTTGTAAAAAATAAAATTGCTTTGGATCATTGAAACAAAAAGTCGTAATAATAATAAGGAAAATATTAAGATTATATAATAATGTAATTGACCGAGCGAGTGAAGCGTCTCTACTTTAACTGGCCAAATTGACTTTCATCTGTCCGTATGTTTGTAAGGTTGTGTTTTTTTATTTCATAAAAGGATATTTATAGTACTTTGAAATACTGAAAAAATCAAAACGTACGGGCATAGTAAACAATGTCATGATTCCATGAAAAAAAAAACACTAAAATCGGACAATGTTAAGAGGTAGAAAAGAGTTTTCTCTTTTAGCATGGAAAGTACTAGCTATGCAATCCTCTTAAAAGTTTTATTAAATAACCCTCGATTTTTTATTTATAAAATAACGACAAAATGCGAGAAACAAACAATTTGTTTCATGCTCACTCGTACGACGGGTATACGTTATATTTTTAATAGCTTGATCCATACCTGTCTGCAAGTTATAGGCGACAGCGATTTTGCGGTAAATAAAAAAAACCTTTTCGGGCTAATTTACCTACGAACTTCGTGAACGACGCCAAGAATTGGTTTGTTTAGCAATTCCGGTAGCAACTCGGCCAGACTAGGTAAAGATTATATTTATATTTATTAGGCCGGATTATAGTTGAAATATTTCATTTCAATTACTTTCTGGTGTGATCATTCCCACTCTCCTCATCAGTTTTAATGATCATCACAATCATTCTCCTCACCATTCTCTTCATCATACTGATTATCAAAAATATAAGATCCGCTTAACAGCTTTAAAACCAGACTGATGTGGTCAACGAACATTTGTTTTTACAGCAAGAAAGAATATCTGCATTTATTTTCAATTAATTGGAATTATGTATTTAATTTAGAAATAAACATAGATATTTCCGATCCGAATCCGAGATCCGATGTCGGTTCGATATAGCTTCGTCCCTAGTCGACGGTTAAAATCAGATAGAGAGTTAAAATTCGATGCTCGGACCTCGAGCCTTATAGTGGGTTATGGAAGAGACTACGGCACCTGCCAATTTCAGTCTCATTTAAAATATTTAGGCTGGTGGTGACTTGCCACCCACTAAACGGGCCCCCCAAAAGGGCCACCATCAATGGTGACAAAAGGGGCAACGTTGGTGTGGATGGCTGAAGGGTGTTGAGAGGTGTGCTGCGGTTTCACTAGAGCGCTACAACCGGCGTTATGCCCTTTAACACTTCCACCCTTGGAGCTTTTTGTTTCTTGCTCTTGCGTCTCCACGGGGGTCAGGGGTCTCATTTAGCCGCAGGGAGAATCAAGGTCCACGGTGTCGCCACTCACCGACGGCTCGCCACAAGGCCGCCCCTGCGGTTTTATTATTATTAATATTATTATTATTAGTTTGAACATAATACAACAATAGCTATAATATTATATCTTGCACCAACTTTTAATAGCAAACGAGAAAAATAGCTCTGTTTGTCTCCCTCAGCCGGCCGCGTCGGCCTATTAACCCACCGCTTACAGGATATGGCGCCCTGGTACAGCTAGTTAATAAACTACATGCTTTCATCTCATTTCCCTTCATTTTTCAATTCAAAATTAGTTTTAATTTACAAAACCAACTACATACTAAAACCATAACATACTGAATAAACTGTGCGTTCACAAAAACTTCATTTTAAAATATCCAGCTATGTTTATATTGTTCATAGTAAGTTTAAGAAAAAAAACTTACGACAGCTGTTGCCTCTCCAAGATTTTTTTGGGCTAGAATATGTCTGCGGTGACCCGCACTACGATAAGACGGACTTTTGCAGAACTGTCCTTCCATCAATTCCACAGAAAACCAGGTTGAGGCTATTAATAGAGCGACGTAATAGATAATAAATGTACCTGATCTGAGATTAAATGAACTAAAGTTAGGTCATAGCCAATTGCTAGTTTAAAAAAGAAACCACTATACCGTGAAGTGACGAATGTGGGTCAGCGAAACCATCGGGCAAAACGTCAAACGCAGCCTCGAGCCAAGTCGGGAAAAATAGTAATTCTTTATGAGAATCGGAAAAACCTTTACAGTGTAACCCATACCTACTGTGATGAAAACTTTTTTACCTACTAGCGAATTTGTAATCGAGTTTCTATATATTACGGCTTCGAAAGCGAATTCAACAATGCCTTGAAAGGGCTGGTGAATAAGAATAAACTGCTTATGCAGTTCTATCGCTAACAAGTGATATTTAAGGTGCGTTCGCTTATGAGGGCATTGGTGGCGTTGTCATTGATGGATCTTTTGTTATAGCGTTCGTAAAGCTCAAAAACGTTACTTTTGCCACTTTTGCCCGCACCCTATTCGAACGCTAAACTGAGCATAAGACCTAAAATCGCATGATTATGCTGTCAAATACATAGCTGTCAAAAAACGATCACAATTATGCTCCGGACGTGGGTCAAAAATTGCACTTTTTGGTGGCAAAAATTCCTCTTTAGCTTTCCGAACGCTGAACAAAAAGAGACATGAACGACATTTTCACCCGAAGATTCCCAATTTGAACGCCCCTTGTGAGCGTTCGTAGCGTTATTTTCGCTAAAAACGCTCACAAGGTGTCTATTCGAACGCACTATTATACACTAGTTGCCACGCCGTCGCGTCGTGACGCTTGCTTCAGTCCCTAAAAGGCGATTTCTAAAATCTATCCTACGAAGTTAAACAAGACAAGTGCAATTTTAAAAAAAAAATACTGACTTTAAAATCTGTTATTGAAGTGTAACTCAAAAACTACTGAACCGAATTTGATAAAATTTACATGGGACCACACGGGAAGCACCAGCTTTCAAACATTATAATTTTGGGAATCGGTTCACCCAGTCGAAAGTTATGAGGTAACAAACATAAAAACATTTTTATTGTATTATTTTAGTGCTTAAATATACTTTTGTAGTCGATTTTTGAAGTAACCTTTGTAATAGCCACGTTCAGAGTGCATGGTTACATCATAGTCAAATCAGAACAGTATGTTGTAAGTTATTGTGCGACACCCGATAGCGCTACCGTGCGATTCTCTAAGAGCAAACATCATTGCATCTTTGACAACATCCGTGAAACAAATGACGAGATGACAAGAAACGTTGGAATAACGACCTTGTGCACAAGGGCGATATCTCATAAAATATTTGACATCGGTGAGCTCGTCGACGAGCGCAACGGCGAATCATAAGAAAATCGCACGGCAGTTTTGGCAGTCTACATATTTGTCATAGTGCGTGCGACGCGTGCGTACGGGCGCGCACACATGCAAGCCGCGTTCAGTACCATTCTATGAAGATAGCCTACTTTTCTGGTTTAACTACACTTATCCTATTCAGCAAAAGTATCCAGTGCAAAACCTGTTACCGCATCTACAATGCTATTAGAGGGAACAGCGGGCGCACACAAATTGCAGTTTGAACCCACTCGCAACCGACGCTTTGTTAGCCACGATTGCGCTATCCATCTCCTTTTACATTTTACTTTCATCATGAAACAGTAAGAGACCCCTGATTATTTTATGTAGGGACCAACCAGTTCCCTCAAAAACGGTTTCTCACAAAAGTGAATGCAGCGAGAATGTTATTTTTCATAGTAAGTAATTAATTTCCTCGAAGTATTGATAAGTATTGAAAAAATAAATCACGTTTTTAGTGGGACTTGCTACTTACGTGACGATATTCACTGTCGAAATTCAAGATAGGCGAAACACTTTTCAGTTATTCGATTGTAAATTAAAAACAGCTTTATCGAATTTGGAACCTTGGAAGTATACTCTACCTACTAAACTAAACTACCTACAAAAAAACAGAATTATCAAAATAGCACTACTCTGTAAGAAGATATGCGTAATTATGCATAAAAAAATATATGCGTCTTGAGAGAACTTGAGAACGACTTGAGAACCTCATTCTTTTGTTTTGGAAAATTATATTTAACCTTCTGAATGGCTTAAGTCAAATCTTGGCGGACCCTCATACTACCTAGTACCTAGGGTTCCCGCAGAAAAACATCCGAAAAGGCGCCAATGCGCGCCTTTTTTAATGTCGTCTATTTCATCTCCTCTCATAGGGAAATTATATGTTTCTTACTTTCTAACGTTGCAAGATACAAAATATATTTCAAACTAAACCTTATTTGAGATAACAAACTAATATTTGTCTGTGGGTAGAGGCGAACTCGATGGATTAAGCATGGAGTTTACGATCGTACTCAAATGTGAATGTCTAAATGCCGAGTATACTCGCCATCAATAGAGTTCGAGCTCATGCGAGACAGCTCAGAGTAAACTCCACACACTGACTGTGAATGTCAGTCTATGTCTCTTACAGAGCGATCAGCTGAAAGGTTCAGAGTTGCGCAAAGGACGATCGAGAGAGCTATGCTCGTTACGCGACCGAAAAAGAAACAACTGGATAAGGCAGAAAACGCGCGTGAGGGACTTGGTGGAAACCTATGCCAGACAGAAGTATACATGGGCAGCTCACATAGACCGAATTAACACGGACAGGTGGGCACGGAAAATCCTAGAATGGAGGCCGTGGACGAACACCAAACCACGAGGCCGCCCACCTAAGAGCCATGACTGGATGAAAAAAGCTGCAGACAGAGTGGCCTAGAAGAAATAGGGAAAGGCGAATGTGCAGAGAAATGCACGAATAAAGGCTAAAGAAGAAGAAGAAGACTTGTTGTGTCATGTGACGATATAAGGAATTCTCCTGATGCTTAGTGCAATGCCTGCCTATAAGTCGCAGCGTCACCCGGAACATTGTGTTGTAACCCTGATCACATTGTAATTCAGTAATTTTATAACTCTCTTGGTTAAAGGTCGACGAGGGTCTACCTACTTGTGAGTTTTTTTTAAATCTGTCTTTTGCAAAGACTGAAATATATAGCTAGTTTTCTGAAACAAGCTTCATAAATCATACAAACATCCTACCTCAAAACCAGCTAACTGCGAAGTGTGAAGATAAATCCATCGCTAAAACAAAATAAAAAACTTAAAAAACTTCGCAGTTTCTCAGCTAGACACATCTGAAGAGTTCTGGCGTAGTGCCAATCGGGTGGCGTTAAGGGTGTTGGTTCGATGCCCAGTCGATTATAACGAGATACTACTGGTGTTATGCATTATAAAATACATAAAAAACCGGCTAATTGAAAGTCAGGTTATATCACGTATAGATCAGTTCAGATCGCTTGAACCGGAGCTTGAATTAGCGGTCTTAACCGGTCTAAAAGTTAAGCAACTCTTGCTGCGGTCAGGAAATGGACGGGTGACCGCTTATGGCATTCGTTCGCATCTGAAGGCACGTCAAGGCGTTAGTCTTGGTTGAATGTCTTCCGACAATAGTCGTTAGGCTATGTCAAAGACCGCCGGGTAAAAAAATTTCAGCATAGATTGGCCACTAGCCTATCCACCGAGCCCCACGGGGCCCGCGTGATGGGTTATGGCCCAGCTCCTCTCTATGAGAGGAAGGTTCGAGTCCCAGCAGTGGGAACATAATGGGATAATTATGTTGAACAACTCAGTTTTCCATATATTTTTAGCGGAAATATTCCAATACTAATATGGAGTGAATAGATTTTTAGATCGTTCATTGTTATTTTGTGTTCAATTAATAGTTTAGCAAATGTTTTTGAAGATCTGTTCTCGGGTCTATGATGGTTCTTGGATCTTAGGAGGCAGGGGCTTCCTAAGATCCTGATCCTGAAGTTCAGGAAACCATCACAACAGGAGGATCCTAGCGGAGGTATGAGTGTGTGAACCGGTTTTTTCTTACATTGTTAATAGTAAGGGAAAAAACAAAAACAAACCTACGTATGAAATCACTAATCTGAATTTAATAAACACACCTGTAAACAATCTTTCCTACAACTAATTTTGTATTTTGCGTGTTCCTAATAATTCGGAAATCATTTTTAACTCTCGCACACAATATTGTGATGAGTTTTTTAAACCTCTGTAGCTGTAATCAGTGTTTTTGTTAATGATAACTGGGCAGTAAGGAGTGTCAAAAATACAATGTGTCGAGTGCACTGCAGTGCCATGCAAAAATTTAACCAATTTTATCACTTTGTACAAATATAAATAAGAAAAAACCATGAAATGACAAAACATCGAAGGGTTACAGTTAAATATTGAGAAGTAAAAGCTCTGGAGCCTTACTATCAGCTTCATAAAAACCATGCAAGTTCCGTGCAGTTCTTAAAACTGGCATAAACAGTTTTAAATGAAATCATACCACGACACTCATTTAGGAGAACTGTTTGAATATTGTTTTCTCAAAGGTGAACGGATGATATTATCTATCTTACTATCTATCTATCTATCTATTATCTCTGGCATTCTAACAATTTACTATAACCAACATTGCAGACGCCTAGACGTTTGTAAGCTGACAAACTAAGTGGATTTAGAGCGTCATGTTAACAAGAGTCCATACAAAAAAACAGGTGAACGGTTTTTCTGCGGTTCTTGAGTAGAAGTCCTGGGCAGGCCTGCTTTAAAGTTGTCATGGTACGAATAAACCGGGCAGTTTTCTAGAAGTTCTGCTTTAAGAGCTCATAGTAAGGCCCCTGGATTACATTGCAACTTTCATTGTTGTTGTAAACACCATCTTACTGTATGACTTTCCTGTCGCATAACTTAATCGTATTAAAGAAAAACCCAACTTCAGCTTACTAAAATACAGTTTTTCAACATTTCATTCTATCATTTAGTTCCCATCTATGAAACTTGTCAACAAGTGTAAGTTTCAAACTAACCCCAAAAAGCAAACTTCCCATATCAACCCAGTCCATATTCCAAAGCGACCTAAACAAATGTTGGGCGATTGTTGTCAGTTGTGTACGTCAACAAAAAGTGGACGGTTTTTGTGCAAAAGTTGAACACAATAAGTTATCCGTGAGGGGCGTGTGTTCGATAGTGTCGTGGAGTGGTGGAGAATTAGGGAGGGGGCGTTGGAATCCAGGACAATTTGGTCGATAAAACTTTATATTTGTTATACCACAGTATAATATTATATACGATAGTTTGTGAGTGAGTGTGTTTGTTTGTTACTTCTGTATGCTGAGACACCTTACCGTGTGTAAGTCAAAGATTTCATTGACACCGGTCTGCATTAATGGTAAAATTTAACGTATTCCGAAAAAAAATACTAAATATTATACCGACTTCAACAAGTTATTTCGCACTATTTAGTGTTAAAGTCGGTTCCATTATTTGGTATTTTTTAAATAGGCGAAACTTTTTCAGTTATTGGAGTGTAACTTTAAACCTGGAACCCGGATTTAATAAAATTTAAATGGGAAGCAACTTTAACATAAAAAAAAATCGTCAAAATCGGATCACTCAGTCGAAAGTTCTGAGGTAACAAACATTAAAAACAGTCAAATTGAGAACCTCTTCTTTTTCTTTTGAAGTCAGTTGAAAAGATTCTTGCGATTTTCCAAACAAAAAAGTGTTTTGCGACTGGAGCTTGATTAATTAATCATTTATAAAATTTATAAATTAGTGGTAGTATTTCAAGAATTACATATTTACTTTAGAGCTAAAATGAAGTGTTCTATTTCTTTTTATATATGACATATATTTAAATATGATCAGCAGCAATGCGATCTATCCACGTTAAACTTGTGATATCGATAAACAGATTTTTATGTATCGTATCTCGCATTCTCTCTAGCACCTAGTTGCGACAACTATATCGTCGGCTGTCTTATTAATTACTGTCAAATTGTATCGTGTCGACAATCCATGCTCAGTGCTGGTACTTTAGATTAGTTTCTAAGGTTTGAATATATTTTGCAACTTATACTTTCAATCATCTTTTCCTGTGATTAAAGTAGAATTACGCTTGCGCACTTATTAATAAGTTTATTAAAAAATAAAAATATTAAGAACTCATTACATTGTGTAGTTTATAAGTCTTATTGCTTTATTTAACCCTTTCTATATCGTGATAATTAAAACGCAAAGATTTATGAATGAAACGCACGTAAATTTACGTCTCTGGGACGCAAAGGAATGGATTATTAGACAGTTGAACTAAGAACACATAAAAAAGTACGTAAATACAATCTAAAAGGGTGCCTGGTACTCTGTTTTATTAACCAAACTATCGATACGAGTACATCCCTAGAGCATTAAGAGTACAGCCAGCAAAATAGGCCGTCTCCCGGCTAACCCGGTTGCGAGACAGTCACAAAGGCGTCCACATTTGATATTGTGCTAGCTACACTGGGCTTTAGTCTGGAAGCCACCGGGCGGGTCACTTGAGGTTAGACAAAACATATCAAAACGAGATTGTTTTTTAACGAAGTGCAGTACTTACTTCTTAGGACTTAGTGATGTTTGATTCAGCCCGAGAAACTAATTTACTCGTAACTTAATTAATTGTAAGTGATATATTTTTTGTATAATTTTAACTTTTCATACAAATAGATTTTTAATGTGTTACAAAAACATAAGTTCATATATTAAGTAAGTAGGCAACTAACCAATTGCAAAAAACGACGAATCATAATAGTAGATTACTCACCGAGGGGGTAAAGCAGTGTCGCGAGAAGCATATTCAAGCCGCCCAAGACGAAGACAGGCTTCATCCTTGTCTTTTCATATCTACTGCGAGGTATTTACTTGAACATTGTCGAGCAGGAGGTATGAAAAATCAATTTTTGTACTTCAAGCTTTGTGGGGGTGTTTCTACTGATGCCCAGGAACTAATCCTAATGACAAACTAATATACTCAAGATTAAATTGTATACAAATTCAGGTTTTATATATTTAAAATAATTCATATCTAATCAATGAGTATTTGTCTATATATTGATCTCCAGATTAGATCATCACTAAAATATTTCATATAAACATGTTGATTTGACGCCAGTTGAGTCTAGCCGTTATGACGCGGTCCAGCCCCAATTTTAAAATAATTTACAATGCTTCACGTAAGGTTGAAAATAGCTTGTTAAATTGGACGATGTAATGCGAAAATGCGTTAATTTTTGACGTTTTCTTTATATTTTTGGATATATACTAACACAATTGAAAAAACTGCTGGTTATTACTTTAGTACTATACGTTAGCTATGTATTACCTAAAAAAATATTGTGTTATCGCTGAAAATTCTGAGAGTTTGGACGTGAAAGCTTATTTTGGTGGACCTATTCTGGATTTTTTCTGCTGAAAGAGAGTTATATTTATGAATTCTATTCGGTTATTACTCTTTTCCTATTCCTTTTCTAACCTTTGTATATTTTTCATAATATACTATCGATCTGTTTCGTTACACTAGGTGTTTAAAAATTCTGCTTTTTCTTTAATCAGGGTACGAGCGCGCCTTAAGAGGATTGCATAGCTAGTAGTTTCCATGCGAAAAGAGAAAACACTTTTCTACCTCTTAACATTGTCCGATTTTAGTGATTTTTTTTTCATGGAATCATGTCTTTGTTTACTACTTTTTACGTTTTGATTTTTTCAGTTTTTTTAAGTTCAAAAAAAGAAAATTTATTACTACGTACGGGCGTAGTAAACAATGTCATGATTAAATGAAAAAAAAACTGAAATTGGACAATGTTAAGAGGTAGAAAAGAGTTTTCTCTTTTATCATGGAAAGTACTAGCTATGCAATCCTCTTAAGTTACTAAATTTACCAGCAGCTCCTAGTCTACTAAGTGACTGGGTGTTTCACAGAACGCTTTGATGTTTGCCAGTGACGTGTTTAGAAAAGTTTTCACGTAGGTGGTAACTTTAACACCAGGTGGGGCTTTGTGCAATCTTGTATAGCAAGCCAAAAGTAGTTTGAGAAAGAATTATAGTGCTGATGATAGCGTTATTAACTCTTAAAACTCAGCTGTTTTGGCTAGATTCTCGGACCTTGGCCTTTTCTAATTTATATCAACCACATATTGGCCATACACTGTACGCACATGATACGTGTGTATTTTTACTTCTACACTTCAATTATTCTAAGCCTCAAGAAATTCTTAACACCTTGTTCTGTAGATTCTAATACAAACTAAACTAAATACATCCAAAACATGCTACGTGATTTTCACTAATTATTAATTAGAAATACGGGATTACTCACGTAATATTTATCGGATAGGTCTGACTATAGTTTCGAATACATTCGGTGGTCTTTTTCAAGGAGTGTTCGCGTCGCCCGCGTCGATGAAGTCTCGCTTAGCACACTCCTTGAAAAAGACCACCGAATGTGGTCGAAACTATAGTCTGACCTATCCGATAAATATCACGTGAGTAATCCCGTATTTCTAATTAATAATGCTACGTGATTTTTATCGCAAAAATATTTGTTCAGCTTACCTCTTGAGCCATTAGAAATCGATAATGTTTAGGAAATTTTGTTGATAACCATTGAAGGAGAAATCTTATCGATTTTTTTTAAAGTGTGTAATAACTTGTTGAAGGTACCATGATAGTTCATAAGTACCTATTATCACATAATATTGCGCATGGTACCGACTTCGACAAGTTATTTCACACTTTTTAGCGTGGAAATCGGTTCCGTTTTAAAAAAAAATTTCACCCTGTTAGTGACTCTTGCTAATTACGGGATCGATTATCATTTGCCGTTAATGATGTATATATATGTATAATCTGAATTTCAGAAACGGCTTCAATGATTTTCATGAAATTTAGTATGTAGGGGGTTTCGGGGGTGATAAATTAATGGGTATGTAGCGCGTAACTAATGCTATTCTGCGCTTTGGCGTGGTATAATTAGTAATAGAACTAAATTAATTTATAATTTATTTTTATAATTTAGGCCGCAGTTGTTCCCATGGTCCCCCGCGGTAGAACTAACTTACTTGCTAAGAGCCCATTGAATCGAATGTTCCAAGCACTAAATCAAGTTGCAAAGAAAATAGACCTGTTTGTGTGTTTTATTGTAGAATTTGAAAAGGCGATATTGATTCATTTATGTTATGAATTAATTAATAATTGAAAAATTAATTTATTGACTACTTTAATATAATGACATAATATATAATCTAATTTAATCTAATCTAAGGCATGTATAATTATTTAACTACTTGACTAATTTTCTATATGTAATTAATTTTTTAAAATGTTAACTTGTAAACTACACTATTGTATTAGGTTTATCCTGTAAAAATAGTTGTAATGAATGAAAAAATAATAAATAAAATAAAATGTAACCTATGACTAGAGTAGTACATGTTCATCACTAAACCAAGCCTTTGAAGTTTTGAAGTAATTGTCTAATTTATTATCGAGAAGAAAACATCATAAAGGGCGGCACACACGACCGCCGGCGTAGCGGAAATCCGCCGATTGCTTTTATAGCCCGGCCTTTTGAACGCCAGTGTGTATTCACCATTATTGATGACTTTCTTTTTTATGATCGCGATATTTCTCCTTTATTGTGATAATTTGTTTTGTGTTGTAATTGCGTGTGTTGACAACGGGGTTAATAAACGATCAGTAAAATATACTTTAGGTATTTACGGATGTTTGATCTTTGATTTTAACACGATTTAAAAATAAAATAGGACTAATTGGTATACACTGAAGTATTTATAGCTAAGTCTTATCGTTCGTTGCAGTTCGGTTCGGTTACGGTACTCCGTGAGTAACCGACCCTGCTTTCCGATTGAAGTAAAAATAATCGATTTTGGCGCCTTAATCGCCAATCCGAATCAACGAAAGCACGACAACGTAGAACAATGTGACGTAATGGATTACGTCACTGAAGACGCCATTTTGCGATTTCAACGACAACGCTACGAACTGAAATCATCGTGAGCAGCTTTCAAGAATGACAGTTCGTTGATGTGTGCATGTTTACTCTTTTTCGTTCAGGCAAAACACAAGTTTTTATAGCCTGTTTGAAACGTATTTTCTTGGTTTATTATATTGTTTTATGTCATATCGTTAAATGCCTTTTATTAAAAGCGTATAATCACTGCACTGTCAGCCATTCCGTAAGCAACATGAGCGTGATTTCAACCCATTCCGAATGGCTGACAGATCTCACCTGTCAAAAGGGCGATTTTTAATCGGAATACACAGTTATATCGCCAAAATCGATATTGACTTCAATCGGAGAGCAGGCCTAGACGGCCTGTTGCACAAGTGATCTACTACCTAGTAAAATCGAGTTACCTTGACTCTTACGAATCGTATCCCGATAACGGAAAGATTTTTTTAATTTGTTTCGTCTCTGAGAAATCTTTAGAAAATTGGTTTCTTTTTGGACTTGGAATCCTAATAAGTAAGTATTGTTTACGTACACGGTACACACCTATATTATACAACATACATTAACATGAAAGCTAATTCCGACCTCTTAGAGCGTGTAATTTGTAAAGAAATACATACAGACATACAAAGGCAGTCTCATTTGTATTGTTTAAGGCGAGCCGTGTGTGACCAGGGGAACTCTTATCTAATCTGTGTCACTGATTACAATGTTGATTATCGTATGATTAGTAATATCCACAGCTAATATAGGTACTAGTAATATTGTTGGATAAGTGGCATTTTATGTGTGAATGTGCATCTTGAGCTTTGGTATCCAGGGTTCCGCTATGCGGAGCTTAGTAGAAGCCAGCTTGCTAAAACATGGTTTTGGGGTTCCTTAAAAGAAAAAGGAACCCTTATAGCACCACTTTGTTATACGTCTGTTTGTCTATCTGTCTTTTAAGATCTTTTTTCTCAGGAACGCGTTGAGGTAACAAGTTAAAATTTATATCGAATACTCGGGTCTACGGTCTCTTTCAGCTGTGAAAAAATCCAACTTGTAAGTCAACGCGATTAAAGATATGTTATGTCGCAAACTTTCGCATATTGTAAAACCTTTGATTAAAAACAAAAAAATCGTATTAACTTTTCCCATTCCTCATCCTGTCTACGTCACGTTATCGTAACGAGTTGAATCTATTACTAAAACTTTCTAAGGGGATGTCGAGGAAAACTCACAAACTACGTTTCATGATTTTGTATACTTTGCCTACACTCAAGCGCGGATCCACCGTTGTGGGCACGATGGGCATGCCCACAACCCTAAAAGACTTGTGTCATCAGACGTCACACTTTCATGTTCGACAGGCCGATGATCTGACGTTTTATAAAGTGTACAAAACCTGGATACCGATGAAATTATTAACGCTTTCGCGAAAAAAAAAAACGTAAGCTTCTTTTAAATTTAATTTGACATCATTTGATATCCTTTGTAGTTGTTTCCAGCGAAGTTACAGAGCAAGAACATCTTATATCTCCTAGTAAAAAGCGCAGTGCTTTGCCATGCACGGTTTTGAAGTGTTGTATCTAGTTTAATATTCTGAATGGCACTGGACTGTTATGGGCAAGCGTGACGCTTAACATCAGGCGTGCGACTTGATACTATATCGATCATGAAAGCGTTCATGCGCCAACTCGTAGGTACTTTGCTGATTTTCGGGTGGCTGTGACCACATTCTTTTTTGTGGACTAGATCCGCGCCTGCCTACACTTGTACATCACTACGAACGGAAATAATCCACCACTATTATAGGCGTCAAACTCGTGAAAATCTACGAAAATTAAATAAAATCAACGACATTGTACTTTTTTCCCGCCATCATTTAATAAGTTTGTACCAGATATATCATCTCGTTCCTTTATATAAAGATATATACACACGTACGATTCGACTCGCCCAATATTGTTCCCGAAGATAGATTGCAGGTTGGATGAGGGAGGACGATTTCCCCTGAGCATAGGATATCCGACACCAATATAAATGAATTTCGGAGGTGTGAACGCGCCTTTTGTCGAAAACATTCACCCATTGACTGTTTTTGTAACCTTATTGGATATACACACTTTATATAATTACTAGCCTGCGACTTCGACCGTGTGATATAAAGTTACCGCGATCTTTTGAGACCTGTTTAAACTGGATTAAAATTAAGCTAATGCATCTTTTCCGGTATAACTTATAAGCTACCTTCATTCTGGATTTCATTTAATACGTTCAAACTAGAAAGCGTGAAAAAAATACACAAATACAACATAATTTAAAAAATCTCTGCCACTTGTTTGCTTTAGCATTTAGTTTTAATATTTTAGCGAATTAGTTTTCTACCGACTTTCAAAAACAGGAGGAGGTACTCAATTCGACTGTATTTTTTTATGTTACCTCATAACTTTCGACTGGATAAACCGATTCTCAAAATTATTCAAATTCGGTTCAGTAGTTTTTGAGTTACATTCCAATAACTGAATAGAATGGACCTCGGTATTAATTTTTTCAAATTGTACTTGTGTGCACTGTGGTCGTAATATTGGGCTCCATTAAAAATATTGATATTTATACCCGTTTTACTTTTTATAGGACTTGAAAATATATTTGGCGCATCGAGTCAATTTTACTATATTATAGTCAGCAGCATGTCATAGTCACAAGACCTGCCAATAAGTAATATTTATCTTTTAGTAAGACTTTGGATGGATTATTAATTTATTAATACCGCTTTTTGATTGATTTTACTAAAAAAAGTTCAAACTTGTCTCAACATTTAATTTGCATCGGCATTTGGGTGTAAAATCCTTGAGAGTCATTCTACTTAATTATTAACTAAAATTTTCACTCACTCAATATAATATAAAAGCCCACTGTAGATGCGGCGGTGGACGTAGCCAGGACGTGCTTTCAAGGGTAAGTTTCTAATTATAAATGTTCACGCCTACAACTTTCTAATTTTCAAAATTGTTTATTTCGAGTAAATTGACTCATTAAAATAAAATCAAGCAAATAAAAATCACAATCAAATATAAATATAAACCAAAATATAAAATGTCAAAAATTATCTTATGTTAGCAAATATCATAGTCAGTATTGCTATTAAATTAATCAAGTCATAAGTACATAAAAATAAAATTGAATAATAATAACAATATATAACAAACAAATCTCAACTAACAAATTATAATTTTCTAATCGGCATTGGAAGTGCGACATGCCTACCGCAGCCATGCCGGATATACGGGCAGTCCAATCTTCTGGCAATCATGGCCAATACGAATGGCAAGATTGTCCAAACGTGCTTATACTATTGGGCGTCGCGCAGTAACATTTACCGAACTACCTGCCTGTTATGTTTTTTATTCACTCCCATCTTGCTTGTAACGCATATCTTGACCGTCAATCAAAAAATGTGTTTTATTAGTTTATTAAAGCCAGCATACAAGAAATTGGGTTTATTTATTTAAAATAAGCCACATTATGTACACTATGATACAATAACTGTCAAAACCACTAGGTGACGCCATATATTAACAAATGAATACAAGCTGATATAGGATAGTTACGTAAGAGCCTTTGCTTATAAAAACAGTACAGAAAGTTTACATAGTTAAGCTTTTTGTCACACACCACAAATCACCAACTTAGATGTTGTTATGATAGACAATAATAGAAATATTTAAATCAGCGTGTCAGTCCAAGTTAGATTTTTATGCCCCAGCCCTTCTCTCTGAGTACGTCCCATCTGGTACTGTTTGGCTTTAGGCGTCCAGTTTAATCCAGATTTTAGCGTGCTCTGTTACCTCTAGTGTGGGGTAAACAAAATCTGGGATTAATAGGGCCCTGGCTCTAGTCCATATACTCCATAAGTATTATATGTATACACGACATTACAATACTACGCTGTTTTTTATTATTTGTATGATGTTAACGTGTAAGTACACACATAGTAGATAACAAATGTTTCATCTTTGTATCTAGTAAAAGCTAGACAAGATTGGCCCCATTCAGTGTAAAAATAAATTACGATTACAAACAAACTCACACCCGCACTAGCATTCCCTGTATCTGTCTGCTAGAGTCTCGTAAAAGAAGAGTATTTGATGTCGTTCGTAAGGCTTCATATCAGGAATAGTTCAGAACTAGCTTTTGCCCACGGCTTCGTCAACGTAATAGGGTATTTTTCCTACATTATGAATTGTTATTGTAACAATATGTACATGACTTCTGCCTGCTACATTTGATATTTCACAAAAGTTCAAATCTAAACTATCTAATCACAAATTGAGACACTTAAAATAAAAAACAAAGAATTTTCCATGAAAAGTTTCATCCCCATTTTCACCCCCCTAAGTCATCCCTGTCAAAAATATTAAGGAACACCACGTTTTATTTTAAATGAATTATCTAAATACAAATAAGCACTAGAAATATTCAAATTATAAACGGCATAATTACCATGTATATTTTCTATGAGTTTCAGTTTGAGTTCATCCGTGATCATGGCGCTTGCAACAGTGCCGAAATATCGGAAACTCGTAGAAAATATACATGGTAATTATCCCGTTGATAATTTGAATACTTTTAATGTTTGTGACCATGATAGTTTAAAAACAAATGAGCACACCTATAAGTTCAAAAACAAACGTCTTTCATACAAACGTTTTTGCTCATGTTTACCCCCAAAGGGGTTGAATTAATAAAACATTTCTTAGTACACCTCTACCCACCAAGAAAAAAGCACCCTCCAAATTTCAAGTCTACGACCAGCTGCAGTTTAGGCTGTGCGTTGTCTGTCAGTCAGTCACCAATCAGGACTTTGATTCTTATATATATTGACGACATTGTAACCCCTGTACTTATCCAGCCCCTTCTCCCTGAATACGTCCCTATGTACTGTTTAGCATCCAGCGTCCCATGTAAACCAGATTTCAGACGCGCTCTGTTACCTCTGGCTCGGGGTAGCAAAACCGGGGATAAAAGGGATGTTTGCCTTTTGATTTACTTACTATTATACCTTTAGCATGTTTATTTTCATGACGGGATTAGGTGCGGACTCTATTAATATTTTAGTACATTTTAAGGTTACAGGGGGCATACTTCCACCTTTTACGAAACTATCATAAATCAGGAGCGTTTTGTGACAAGCTTACAATAATCATACTCCCACCGACACAAAACGGTCAAACATGTTACTTCAATACTATTTACGACGTGTTCCTTTTTTAGCTGAATTCGATCCTAATAGCGCGTTCCAGGATGAACACTAACGCAGTTGCAAAGTACGCAAATCGAGTGCACTATGTAATAACACGTCATCAAAACGTCTATCGGATTCCATTATTATTTTAAGCTTGCTATATTGACGTGGTGGTACCAAATTCAAAGGTAAGGTTTAAATATGACTACTTTAAGAGGTGGGAGTAGGGCCCCAGGGTAGGTACTTACAGGGTAAATTTATGTAGTTGGCACGTAACTTAATTTTCTTGCAAATTTATCCTCTTGTCCAGCTACAAATCGAAGCTTTTGACAATTGACATCTTATACTGCTTCTAGAAACGTTTGCGCGACCATGAGTAGTATACAATTAATTCATATTTTAGCGTTCAGTGGCCCGAGCACGAACATTTGCTAAAGTGTAACGTAATTGTGTCTTTAACGTATTCAGCACAAACTGTCATTTATCTAACAAAATTCCAAAAGAACCGGTTGGAAGCGGCCTGCATCCATCGTCGTCCTGCTTACTTTTATCAACTCGTCAGTCCACCTTCTCCACTCCAGAACCTTACGGCCAACTGTGGCACAGATAACTCATAGTTTGTACTGTATACGTAAACGATACGATAACGTTACACTTTAGCAAATGTTCGTGCTCGGCCACAGGCATCACCTGGCAGTGACGGTTACTATCGGAAATGCTTATTAAAAACCCCTATGTAATAGCTCTTACAAAAATCGTCACCTCTTTTACCAGATTAATTAAACAATAAAATACTAGTACAATTTCTACAGAAATATAACAAACACAGAAAAGAATCCATTTTCCCTTGTTATATGTTTGCTCGCCCAAATATATTTCCTAGATAAATAGAATAAATTTTCAGCCAAAAAGCCTTTTTTCTAGTATATCCCTGTCAACTGTCCCTTACAGATATTATCACTGACAAAGATAAGAGTTTTTCACTAGATTGTTTATTTGCTGTTCGATAAAATAGGGCAAAGGGAGACACTTACACCGAAGTAAACGTTTATTCTGTGATCAAAGTAACATGTTCGTTGACGTCAATAAATGTAATGAATAAAAAAGTAAGAAATTATAGATACTTATGACAAGTCCTAAAGCGAAAACAAATACGTTTAAAGGCCTATTCAAACCTGGGCATTATTCGCTACCGCGAGCGATAGAGAAATCCGAAAGGGTATACGTTAATTTCACTGTTCACACCAAAGCGGATACCTCTACCGCTGGCGGTAGAGAGATATTCGTTGGCAACTGTTAGCGAAGCGGCGAAACTAGTTTCGCCAAACAAGAGAAAATACCGCCTCACTAGGCGGAACAAATTTCGCTGCAATTATGGAACTTCATACTATTTACCCATCGAGTTCCGCGTGGTATTTTTCGCTACCCACAGCGGTAGCGAATAACGCTCAGGTCTGAATAGGCCTTAAACTGTGACGTCTTTCGATTAGTTCGCTTGTGACCTCACAACGCGCGCTACCAATAGCGGCTTATTCTTCTTCTCGGTGTGCCATCTTCTAATGAAGGTCGGCGATCATCATTGCAATTTGAACCCTCGACACAGCAGCTCTGAACAATGAACGGGTGCTTTTATTATACCACTGGCGTAAATTATTCAGCCATGATGTTCTTCACCTACCAGCACTGCGTTTGCCTTGTATCTGCGGCTTATTGCAAGTGCTTAACTTATTTACATGCTTAAGTGAGAGTGCATGATAAATTAATTAGCGTATGATTTATTATGACTCACACAATGTCTAGAATAATGCATTAGTTAAATACTACTTAGGAAATCAATGCGAATATTGGCCTTGGGGTTTTCCAGAAATTAGTGCTTTATTCCTCCGACTGCATTTGACAGCTTAAGTCTAACACATGATAGTATCTTTTTAATTTTGTTGCTATTTTTTTGTATGTAAGTATGATCGATTGCGAGGCTGACAAGTATAGAATAGAGTATATAAATTATGTGAAAGCTTTATTGCAAGAGAATCAAATAATTTAATATTGAGATAAAATGGATGCGATCTGTACTCTTAAAATGTGATAAGTGAGGCTTCGAGAAATGGCCGCTGTCGCAGGCCGGAACTGGTGGGGGAATTATGGTGCAGTTGACAACAAGCGCCCTCTGTGGAGCTCTTCAATAGTCATCTGCAATGAAAAAGGTACAGATGGCGCTGTGTTAAACACTGTATATCTGTGAAATCAAGAATGACCATATTAAAGACAGCGGGATTTATTTCAGTACATTTATAACAACATCTGTGAGCTCAAGTCAACTAATGAAACGAATGAACAATCAACTAATGAAGCCATATACCCATATAGCGTTTAGTGTGATACGATCAACAACGAATGGCTTCATTCGTTCTTTATCCAAAACCGTAAATGATATCGATGATGGACGTGATGATATCCATTGGTATGAGGTGCTAATATGTTTTCAGTGTCATTGACATCATGTTTCAACAAAATGGAATTGACATCCATTAGTGCGACCAGCAGGGCTGTTATGTGTACAAATGTTGATTGAAATCTTGAAAAATAGCGGCTCTATGTCAGTTTTTACAACTCCAGCAAGCAGAAATGTAAGTAAAATAATGACTGGAGCTGACAAAAGTGACATTTCCGATTTCAATCAACATTTGTTAGCAACTAAGATACATAATAGCCCTACAGATGTCAAATACGGCTGTACCTTGCGAAATCGCACACTATAAAGTAGTATTCAATTACGAATTAAGGAACACTTCAAAACGGAATACGCTATTCAATAAACTTACGCTACGGTGTAAGAGCCGGCCAACACAATAGATCGGACAGAAGTGCCCCTGACTAAGAGGAAAAACATTGTTTTCTTGGAGTCCCCCAAATTTCTATTGACTTATTTTTCAAGTGTTTTGCTTCCCTCATGTGGGTTAAGGCCAAATCACTGAATAGATGCGGTTACTGCTCGTAACAGTAGTATATAAAGCTCTATTCTGCTGTTTTTGGTATAATAACAATTGTTACTTTTTGTTTACCGTAGAAAATTTAAATATCATCTTGTCAAATTATCATGTTCCAGCCTTTGGTTTTTATAGACGTAACCCGGTTTTGGTTTCAAAACGTAGTGTGTGTGCACTGTGTGTGGATATTGAAGATGATTTAGTTATCTGAACTGCCTATAAATAGCGAAAAACTATAATTTAATATTCGAATAAAAATGTTGCTTATTTATGATTCGAATCTACAATAAATACCTATCTCAACATTTTTCGCTCGCTTCGTTCGCGCCGCGCCTCACCTGTATTTAGACGCTATTGCGTCAATCCATGTCTCGATAATAAGTTGTCAAATGAAGATACAATAAAGATAGTAGTTTAACAAGAGTCATTGCAAATATCATAAGAGTATCGTATTATGTATGGTTCGAATTTTAAAATACCATAATTATGTGTAGCAAAGTGTTTAAATTTTTCCGCTCACATCGCGTTTTTATATAAATATTTACTTGTTGAGTCACTCCGACTCCAACTGTCATGGGCGTTGCGCTTACGATCGAAAGACTAACCTGTTTTGTTACTTTGGTATTGCAACAAAATACAGTGTAACCTAGAAGAAAGCCTGAAGATAAGCCAGTTGAAATCGCAGTGGGCAGGCCACATAGCACGCAGAACAGATTGCCGATGCGGCCGGGAGGTTCTGGAGTGGAGACGGCGGACCGGCAAGCGCAGCGTAGGTAAGATAAAGATAAAGGTAGCAGGACGACGTGAATGCAAGCCGCTTCCAACCGGTCCTTTTGGAAATTTATGAGGGAGGCCTATAGCAGTGGACGTCCTACGGCTGAGATATGATGATGATGATGATGATGAAATTGTAACAGAATTAATAGAATAGAAAACAATCAAAGTTAAGATTATAAGTCCATTACCACCCAAGTCAAAAAGCAGAATAGCATCCAGTATATCTGGGAAGAGTGTCGTGAATGTTATTTATTTCATATCTAGTGTAGTTGTAGCGGGAAGTCGCATTTGTAACATTTCGTTCTGTTGTTCTTTGTTATTTTGATCCGAATCACTCATAAATCGCCGTGATTTAGGATTACGACACGAGCTGTTGGTATAACATGATACAAAATATAATCCAACATGAACACCGTATATCATGCGATTATGCTGTCGTCGGTTCGGTACTATCTATAGGGGAAATTACATACATACACATTTAGTTTTATGAGGCACTGCAATGCACTCGACACTTTGATTTTTGATTTTCTTTACCGCCCATTTTAAGGTGCTGTCATATCATTATGTCGATAAATGAAATGAAATGAAATGAAAATGTTTATTAGCCAGATTTGCATCCATTATTACACATTGTTAGAATACATACCTACGAGTATATAAAATTCAAAAATTACAGAAAATTAAAAATTATTTATAAAATATATTTATAAAAATGAAGGTTTTTAAAGCAGTTTATCTCATAAGCAGCGATTTAATTAAAACTACAAAAAATAATATAACATTTTTAAGTACACATTGACGGAATTAAAAACATATATTAACATACTATATAGTAAGTACATTTAAAAAAATTCAAACAAACCACTTAATTTGACCTTTAAAGCAGTTTTTCTCTTTATTCACCATTGTATTTGTTATGAAACACATCATAAAGTAGTATTTCTTAATACACATACATTGACGGATTATTTTTATATTTAAAAGTGCACATTATTTTTTTATGAGTTTTGTACGTTTTAAGCCATGGATTTGCTTGATTTCAAGAAAAGGAAATTTAACGTAGCCAAGCGCTGTCCTGACAGCGCCTTAACTTCACTCGCTACAATCTTAACAGTAGTGCTTATAAACTACCACAGAATTGATATAGTGGGCCGTAGGGAATAGTCACTCACCATTGTGCAAGGTTCTATTTTTTAATCACCTTCGATATGTTTTAAAAGATTTTCTATAGGCATTTTAAGGCGAAATCTGTGAATAAATTAGCCGAATGGTCGCTTGGCGCAGTTGGTCCCTGCATTTTGAACGGGTGCCGAATTTGATTCGCGGACAAGGCAATTATAAATAAAATTTGTATGAAACATTTTTATTTGTTCTGTATCTGGGTGTGTATATGTATTTCCATATGTATGTATGTACGGTCATTAGATTACCACAGTCCAGGCTCTGACCTTGCGTGGATGTGTCCCATAAAACATATATATTATAAATTGATTTTAAAAAGTATAGATATGTTTTATACGCGCTTATAATGTGCTACAATGCGTCACAATCAGGAGGTTTTTCAATTGGTGACAACGAGGTTGCACGACGGAAGAGACGCATTGGCAGCTCATCATTTTTAGATAACTACGACTATCTCTCTTACCCTGGTGTATTACATACATACTATTCAGTAAAACATAATAAGTACATACATTACTTGATGCGATGGGGCATAATAACATAATTTTATATGCAACACGCCCCAACTTGGAGCGTTTATATGATGAGCATGACAAGAGGGAACTATTGTAGTGGCAGTATCGGGAACTTAATAAAACATAATTATACAATAAATATCTCGTTTTTCTACCGATTTCCAAAAAAGGAGGAAGTACTCAATTCGACAGATTTTTTTATGTTTGTTTCCTCATAACTTTCGACTGAGTGAACCGATTCTCAAAATTCTTTTTTTGTTTGAAAGGAGGTGCTTCATCATTTCATCAAATTCGGTCCAGTAGTTCTTGAGATACACTCCAATAACTGAATAGAATGGAAGTCTGTATTAAATTTCTCTAATTGTACTTGTAACCGTTAACGAGAGTAAAAGTGACTATTATAGTAAAAACTTGATGAGCAAGGCATCTCTATAGATAGATAGAGAGTCATTATAATAGGGCATGTCTTTAAAGAGCATATTATGAGTACCCACGCAATTATTTCAACAAACCGTCGTTCTGACATGAAGACAATACACGATCTAATTTCCACCCCCATCAGATACCATTATCGCAATCCAAAACATACCCCCAAAATGCCCCCAACTTAAATTAACCCTCCACAACCTTACAAGGCCCCCAAACCCTCAAGATATCACCGGATGAGGTTTATGAAGACATCAAAACCAGATTATTGTCAAAGGGAGTTATACCTGTCATAAACACGAAAACAAACTTATTCTACGGAGCTCATAATCTTCAAAGTTTAGTAATATAAACCGTATTGTCTTAGCGATAAGAATTATAAATGTCTGATAATGAAGTTTGATAAAAGTGAGGTTATATTGTTGGCGCAGTAAATAGGATGACTTTATCAAGATATATTTAATTATGGAAGTCGTATGGTAAGATTTTAGGTACGTAATTGTTGAAACAACTTCTGTTCATCATAGACATCAAAAATATAATTTTACTAACATTATATAATATGCGCGGTAAAAATTATTATTAGGACTAATGATTGAAAAAAAGACTTACCTGTTTTTCGAACGTTCCATTCAATGAGATAATTAAAAATAAATGATATATGTAAATAAATAAATGAAGAAGTTATAGGAAGTTCTGCCGTCAAAATATTTACCTGAAACAAAAGACAAAGTAGTTAACACACAATTTCACGAAAAAAATATTTATAGAACCTTTTTTCTTAAGTATAGATACCTAAAAATTAGATTTTATTCTGCAACTGACTGATGTTCATATAAAAAATGGCAACGAAGTGATAAATAGACATCCACGTTCTAAGCGAGAAAAAAATACGACTTATAAAATTATTTTTTTCTATATCAAAGAAGATTGCAAGTTCAAGTCGGGTTTTCAACAGATTTCCGCCGGCGCTTCGACTGAAGTGAAGTACAGTTAGCATAAAAACATGTTCAGATATAATTTAGTCTAGATATATTTACTATTAAAAAAAAATTGACAATTTAGACGAAGAAGAAATATTTAGTTAAGATGAATAATAATAACAGTTTATTCATACCATAAACATGGCAGGAAATTCCATAACAAACCTTTGCCAAAGTACTTGGAGCGAGCCCCCCCGTGTAAGTATGACGTCTTCGCGATAAATAGGCGGCAAATTAAGTGGTAAGAGGCTGTGCGGCGGGGGCGGAGGACGCTGACCGGCAGAGCAGTCGGAGTTGGCAGTTTCCAAAAACTGTAGGCCGAGCGCGAAAATCTGCTTAAGTGTAACGTAACCGTATCGTTTACATACTCAGTACAAACTATGAGTTATCTGTGCCACTATTATACTAGATAAATGACAGATTTTTGTGCTTGGCCCACTGTTGTGTACGTAGGCTACCAACAAATAACATCGACCGAAGATTTTTTCGTAGATGCGATGTTGACATCCCTACACGCGTCTCGCGGTAAACCTGCCAGAATCAACGCTAGTAGGGAAGATGTTTTACTTATACATATTTACTTACTTTGTCTATTTGCTGGTGCCCATTAATAGCATAAGAGGGCCATAATTTTTCTTATGATTCAGTAAAAGAGACATTTAAAGAGACTTTGGAAAATACTGGCCAAATGTTATTCATTTGATCATCATCTTTTTAGTTGTAAATATTAGTTAGTATTAACCCTCAGTTTCTAGAACGTTTATCAAAGCCTTGATTAGTTGACCAACTAAATACTAAATGCTCATTGGCCAATGGTATTTAACAACGCGATAAGTGACCAATCAGCGGTCAGTATTTCGTCTGTTAGCCAAAACTTTAATATACGTTACAGAAAAAACGCTGGAAAAACTAGAGGTTAATGTTTGACTTTTTTTGCTACCACTACTCACAAACCATACTTCATACTAAGCCGCACCTCAGTCATTCATCTCCGTGAATTCCGCATCCATTTGTTACAGATAAGTCTGTATCCGAACACACTCACTGATTTTGAGATAATCCTGACGTATATTACACAAACATTGTCAAATTCGGTTTATCTCGGCGTGGGGAGTAGCTCAACTGTGGCATTCGGTAAAGGTGAAAATTATCTTCGCTTTTTGGATTCGGATGACTTCACATTACATTAATGATTCCTTTACATGAAATGATTTCCTTATCTTATATTTGTTAGCGATTTAGTATTGTACACAGTCCACTTTCACTAATACAAGTACAATTTGAAAAATTTAATACCGACTTCCAATCTATTTAGTTATTGGAGTGTATCTCAAAAATTACTAGACCTAATTTGATGAAATTTAAATGGGACCACACGGAAAGCATCAGCTTTCAAACAAAAAAGAGTTTTGAGAATCGGTTCACCCAGTCCAAAGTTATGAGGTAACGAACATAAAAAAAGTACATTCGAATTGAGTACTCCTTTTTTGGAAGTAGGTAGAAAATTAGGTTTTTGTCTCTCGGACGAGCATGTTGCCATCTTATGTCTTTTTTTCTGTCTGCTTTTATGACACATAATTATATAATAGAAGAAGGCGAAATGATGTATACCTTCTCTTACATATGATGATGGTTAAAACACCTGGTAAAAACATACTATAAGTTAAATAACTCGACTACGGAGGTAATAAGCCCGCTCATTAAGGCGCATAAACAGCGCCATTTTATGTCACCAGTGACAGTGGCGCCACTAAAACGAATTTAAAGACAAAGGTATCATCTATCCAAATCGGTTCAGCCTGAGTAGTTACGCGTGGACATAGGAACGGATGTACATACAGGTCAAACACATATCCTTCCTTTTGGGTTCATCGCAATGGGGGAGACAAGGGCCCACCCTTGCCCACAACCCATTGTGAGACGTAAATTAGGATGGCTCCGAAACATCCATTGCCTGGACGGACATAACGCTGGAACCTGGTGGAACGGAAGTGGTGGGGTCAGCATTGTGTGAACTTGAATGGCAAACTTTAGTAATGGTGCGGCACTCGTAAGCTACGTTCCGGAAAGTGCCGTCAACGCTCACAACTGCCGCACCCCGGTTTGCCTTTGTTGGCTTTCCCTTTGGTTGACAGTGACAGCTCGCAAAGACCGCGTAAACCCAACTACGATCCGCGAGCATTGTGAGCGTTTTTTTTTTGTGAGTTCGTTCAGTCGCTCACGATGATCGTGGGCTTGTAAGGGAATGGGTGTGCGAACGCCGCGAGTGATTTCGGCGCTTTCCGGAACGTAGCCGTAGAAGATAATTCAGTCGTTGAACACTCGTAGAATTTAGAACTGACACTTTTCTTTACTTTACTCGAAAAAGAAGGTCTTGCCAACAGGTGACACATCAAGTGACAGAACTCTTCTTCTTGGGTTTAAAACATTGGAAGACGTTTGTCTGCCAGTGTCAAGCACTAGGATATCATAAACACATAGAACCTCTTCAGTAAACGTAGCAGTCAATTTTCAGCATGTCAATTCCAAGCCATAGTGTGCAATCATAAACTTTGCTGAGGTTGTAAGGCGCTGTTACCTAAGCAGGTGGAATCAATAATTATATGAATTGATACATCCACACGCTGATACCCAGGACTTGAATTCCCTGTGTCTTGGGAGGAAGGTTCTCACAAACATCACAGAGATCTAGAGAGATGCCAATCCGTGCGCTGAGTACAAAACCTGGTGTCGCAAGCAGCGGCCTTATTCCTCGATTCAACGTATTATGTTAGTTTCAATAAGTTCATTATCCACTGCGGTATTGAAACTTAACGTTTGAATATTCGTAAGTACAGAGCCAGCATTGCAAACTGTTTCCATGCAATATCGCGATCGTTCAGTCACATAATACAAAAGTTGCGAACTGCCGCGAGCAATGTGTTCTGTTTTTGGGCATATTGCTGCGACACCGGCCTCGCCCCCTTTTCATATCTCCCTTGTTTCTGTGATCTGTGACAAACATCCAAGACCTGAGAACAAACTTTTCTGCTTATAACACCAATATTTGCCTCAGCCAAGGAAAGAAGCTTGAACCTCTCGCTTCGAAGATAGGAATACCACCAAGGTAAAAAGAGATCATCGTATAGAAACGGTTTACTTGTAACTCATTGTCTTTTAAGCTTAATTGTCTACTTTGCAGACCTATTTCAATTAAGACACCGTGATTAAAATAACCGTGAAACAGAAATGTTCACATTACTGTGTTTTGTTTTATGGTCGCCGGCGAAATTACGGACTTAACAACTTAATATCTCAGCAGTGCAAGACCCGAACTTACTGATCGATAAATTTGAGTTTTGAATTCGTCATACTTCGAAAAAACTGGTTTTAACGATCTTTTGTCGATCATTGCAAGTAAGTAACAAAATTAAGCGATCGGTAGACACATTCGATAAGCTTTAACGATTATTTATAACGATATTTATAGCATGAAACTGTTAAATTACGTTTGAGATCGTATATTTGTAACGATTGTTTTGTCAGCTTTGAAAATTACCTCGATATAGCTTCGACAGGCGACGGGAATGGGGATATTGTTTAGTTGCGTTTGATCTAACTAATATTATCAACGCGAAAGTTTGTATTTATGGATGAATGGATGTTTATTATTCTCTTACGCTCGAAAGGCTGGCCCAATTTTGATTAAATTTGGCATGGAGGTAGATGGGGCGCTAAATTAACACATGACGATGTTGCTGAAAATTACTATCACCATGCGGGTGTAACCGCGAGGCGCAACTAGTATTCAATAAAAAAATAATCTTCGGCCTTATTTTGATTGTAGACGAGCGAAATGCTCGTAGAAATCTTCAACGAAGGAGAAGGACGCATTGTGGAATGCAAACAATTGTAATAATCGATATACTGTCGACAATATGACGATCGTATAAGTTGAAATTTATCGATCTTAGCGACTCGACAACTTTAACGACTATTACGGTACTTGCACTGCAGGTGTCTTTTGTGACGAAATGCATCTGTTACAGGCAGGGGTTACCACACCAGACGGGTCTATGCTAATACTGTTTCCTAAATAAATTAATAAAAACCAAAAATAGACTTAGATAAGTACTTTCAAACGCACTTTTTAGGTTGAAATATATAATTACTTATATACGAGATGCTGCTAAACTCATTCTGAATGGAGTCCCTTTCAACTCAAATTCATCCATGTGTCGGACCCTTTTAAAGGCGTGAACGAACATGAATGGAAGGGATTTTTGTGGAGTCCATTTAACGAACATGTGACAGCTAACTGACATATTTACTCTAAGCCTATATAGGTGAAGTGAAACTGAAGCGTTGCTAGTTCTCACGAAAGAGATAAAAATAACAAGGAAACTCCAAACATTTAAATTAATTATTTTCATTTTGTTTCGGGGACACTAGTATATTAACTCTCTTCGTAAATCGATTCCTCATGACTGAGGGTCGTGACCACCATGAATGGCTTGGTTCATGGTGGTTTTCTTGGGATATAACAGTAAACGGTGGTGACCCATTCCTTTCCGTCCCATTGTAGAGAATATTTAGTCCTCTCGGTCACTGCTTACCGCTTCGTGTGCGCTTGGTGGCCACGGTGTTGTCAGGTTGTTTTCCGCCGCCTGAGGCTCGGCGTTGACCTTTTACAGTAGGTATGGTCCCTCCTGAGCAACCCACCTCCTTTTGCATCCGGGCTTGGGACCGGTATCGGCGCAGTTTAATAACTAGGTACAAGAGTATATTAACTAGGAATGTTCAAACGTGTATGAACTACTAGTTTTATAAGAACTAAGTTTGACGAAACAATCAACTTTATATTTATTTAGATATATTATGAGCTTGAAACAGTGTTGCCAACAACTAAATAAAAAGTTTTTAAATGACAACAGTGAAAAAATAGGAGATTATTTGCCTAGGGAGCAAACAACTATTTTTGTGGCGAGGTTGTATCTTTGAATTTGGCGAGGTTTTTTTTTGAATCCTCAGCGTAGCGAGGGATTCAAAGTACGTCACTCGAGCTTAAATTAGTGTTCTCCTGAGGTGGACAATCTACTTTTTATCACTCTCTATGAGAAAAAGGTAAATGCAACTTATTAATATAAATAGCACGTTTATTAATTTACATACAATTATAACGAATGATTGCAGTGTACTGTCTTAGGTGATACGAATATAAATTATTTAAGTAATTCTAGTATTAAAAAGCAGTTAGTAGACATACTCGCTAGCTACAACTTTGTCCAGCTAGTAGATCAGCCGACACGTAGGCAGAATGAGTCATACAATGTATAAGAGAGTATAAGAGTATAAGAGACTAATGTTTATTATTTGAGCTATTATGGATATGCATCGTACCAATTTTATTTCTATACTTGAAAAAGACAATATTTTTTTATAAAACTTCAACAACAACTAAACTAACAGGCGAACGAAGTTGTATTTTGCTTCTTCACAAACTTTTTTTATTCGGCGCGCTCTTTCATTACTACCTGCTACCTACTTGCGTTCATACAATTTCGTAAGTTCGTAATTGATTTCTTCGGTGATTGGAACATTTACTTACAATAGCCACATTCCAAATTCAAATCACTTTTAGTCCCTAGGGATTAAAAGCTATTTTGTTTTTGTTTACTAGGAACAATCTAGTCGTTTACGAATAGATGTGATACAACCAATATTTTATAAACTTTATTGCTAACGTAAAATGAGATTTGTGAATACGAGACAGCATTGTTGGAGCATCTGACATTGTATTTTCCAATAGAATAACAATAGTATCTGATGTATTATTGATAACCTAGTATAAAATATAATAAGTAGGTACTTATAGGTAATGTTTCCATCAAAAATACAAGTTTATGAAGAAGCGTTCAAAGCAAACAGTTTGTCAAGTCTTTCGTAGTTTTTTACACTTATAATGATATATTTATGTATGCGACTGTCACTTAACTATTACAATAAAAACTCACTTGATGCTTCTATAAGTATTAACATTAATAACTTGAGGAATGCCCAATCCAAAACGGAGTCCATGTGTAAAGGAAAAAAAAACAATACAACTCGTATCCAGGAATAAACACCGTAGGCCTATATCCCGATGCAACGGGTAGTTGTCAAGAGATTGCGATAACTTCACGAAACGTTTCATTATCAATAAACATTGTCACGCAGCTAACGACACGTAAACAAGTCACGTGGAGTAACCAGCTGACCGCTTCGCCAGCCAATTTTGACGTTGAGATTTGACAAGTATGACATCTGACAAATGTAGAATAAAACGCTAGTAGATAGATAGAGAATAAAATGTAGAATAAGCTCTCTAAACTAAAACCAGTCCAATATTGAACCACTGAACAGCTTGACATAGAATACAACACTTCGTGGACATAGGTGCTAACACTTCGTAGACATAGATGCGAACACTTCGTGGACATAGGTGCTAACACTTCGTAGACATAGATGCGAACACTTCGTGGACATAGGTGCTAACACTTCGTAGACATAGATGCGAACACTTCGTGGACATAGGTGCTAACACTTCGTAGACATAGATGCGAACACTTCGTGGACATAGGTGCTATAATTTGTGGGCATAGTTGCCAACACTTCGTGGACATAGGCGCCAACACTTCGTGGACATAGGCGCCAACACTTCGTGGACATAGGTGTCAACACTTCAGTCATTTACCGACACTCCTGTTAGCTTAGTTGGTAGTGCTGCTTTTGAAGCGCGGGTCCCAGGTTCTAACCCTGGCAAATATTTGCATTTAGGCTAAATATTTAGTCTTGGCTCTGCTTCTGTTATGCCTACTGCAACACAATCAGTGGTATAAGGCTGTCGTCATTATTTTTTACTGCTCACCTAACACACATTTTAAACAGCCAACTACAAAAGAAGTTCAGCGTATTTTTTACCGACTTCCAAAAAAGGAGGAGGTTTTATGGTGCACTGTATATGTTAAACACTTTCTGCGCCAACAGTTAAACAATTTAAACAAAACTTTTGGTTTCATCGCATCAAGCATCTCATGTGGATGAGCTGATGATAAAAAATATAACTCCTAACTATTAGGAGTTAGTAGATAATCAATAATAGGCTGGAGTGTCGGATTTAAAAAAAATCTTATTGTACTTATTTACATATAAACAGCTATATTTAACATAAGTACCTTCTTAGCGAGACCAAAATTAGCAATTTTAGAGTGAAAAAATACACACAGGGTTCGAACCCACGTCTTCCGACCATCCGTGTCAGACCCCATGACCACCTAGATCCGGTGATCTAGGGGTCCGGGACCTCGAGAAAACTCTCGAAAACACTCGAGAAAATTTATCTCTCTAATTGATTTGAAGCCCCTCAACTATCGCTAACCGAGATAACAATAGATTTTCTATTGTGTCTGATCCCTAATACACGTGAAGGCAGGCTAGTGAATAAATAAGTACACATAATAATAATTTTATGTCTTTACTTGATTATCTAGAATGCGTTCTTTTAATATTCCCATTACGATGCAACTGTGGTGCATAGTACATAAAAAAATGTTGCGTATTTTAATATATTAATCCGTTCGTGATAAGTAATAATTAATTGATTGATTGATGAATATGTAGATAGATACATACGTCTTGAAACATAACAAATGTTAAATGTGTCTAATAATTCTAAAACACATGAATCTTATGTACTGTTTCACAGTCACCATGACATTTGACATCAGTGTCGGCAAGTGTCACTCAATTCCATCACTCACGCCAATCTGTTGAGAAACTTTTTGATAACATAAAGGTGTTGATTTTTTATAGTTGTTCAACATATGGCAACATGTGTCGTTGGCGAATTCGCGTGTTGCAATTTTTTGTAACAGCTGGTGGTGACGTAAGGAGTATGCACGATCTACTCCTGAAGAGGCAATGTGTTATCAACTTAAAAAGTTTCTAATCCATGACCTGAACTTCTGATGAATGCATTTTAATCTGTCAGAATCAGCAGGCCTCATTAGAGGCCAGGTTCATTCATAAATCCATTGTTATTTTTTGTCCTGATGCGGACAGATTAATATTATGCTTTACCGTTACTATTATATTTTAAACGACTTCCAAAAGGAGTTCTCAATTAATGCGGAGAAATTACTTTTTGTATGAACACACATAACTTTTTACCGAGTAGTCCTATTTTAATAATTCCCTTTTTGTTGGGTAGTGTATAATTCCGAGGTGGGCGCAATTGGTCAAGCGTTTTTTGAGTTACACTCCAATAACTCATAAGTGTTTCGCCTATCTTGACAATATCCTTATTGACGGTGAATGAAAATCGATCTTTAACTAGCAAGGGCCACTAAAAAGGGTAAAAACATTTTTTTAACAATAAATGGATCCGATTTCAACACTAAGTGTGAAATAACTTGTCGAAGTCGGTACCATGCGCACAATATTGTGATAATAGCCACTTTTGAACTATCACGTTACCGACTTCAACAAGTTTTTTCACACATTTTAATGTTCATTTCATCGCATTTTCTTGAAATATACAACAAAATATTTTTTCAAAATAATTATAAACAACTTTTACATGGTGCTTGTCTTTAAATTTTTAAAAGCCATGATAGGTGTTGAGGGATAAGTAATCGACAATCTGAAGACCATAGGATCGATCCTTGGAGTTGAGTTTACGGTGAAGGTAACATCTCTGATGATGTCCATAGCATGGTGGTAGCTCACCTTCTGGTTTTTTGATATAATGGTTCATCAAAGTGACTCCCTCTCGCCTAATGGAAAGCGAAGACCGTATGCTGCACTAATCTCCACCCCTATGATGACCCGAGAGATGTTTTTTCACGCCCCGCTTACAAGACCCAGGGTCATAGCTGCAAGGAAATACGTACGCCGGCAAAGCATTCCACAATTACTTTTTAATATTTTTTAAACGAAATCAATGACAGTCATTGTGTGGGGTTTTACCGCCATACATTGCCAGAGTTTGTTTTCTCGATACATACAAATATGAAGTACTAGCTGGTGCCCGCGACTTTGTCGGCACATGGTTAGTACTTCGAGTAGCTTATTATCTTCTCCAAGGCCATTTCTATTTTTATAACAAAATACCAATATGTCATAAAATCATTTGTGTTACATTTCATCACCCTTGACGGTCGCCGAATACGTCTCGAATCGAGCTATCAAAATGATAGCGTGCTTTTGATAAAGCTATCAGTCAGAAACCGACACAAACTTTGACAGAACTGCCGTGCGATTCTCTAAGAGCAAACATCGTTGCATCTTTGACAACATCCGTGAAACAAATGACGAGATGACGTTAACGTTGGAAAAACAACCTTATTTACAAGGGCGATATATCATAAAGTATCTGACATCGGTGAGCTCGTCGACGAGCGCATCGACGAATCATTAGAGAATCGCACGGCTGCAATAATTATTATTACGATCTTAACGTAGGCCGAGATCTTGTTATTTTGTATATGCTGTGCCCATAAATATTACGCTTTTTCACTCGCGTGATGATGGATGATGATGATGATGAAAAGTATCCTATGTGTTAATCCAGCGCCTCATCTCCATACAAAATTTCATCAAAATTGGCCCCACCGCTTGAGCGTGAAAGAGTAACAAACATCCACACATCTATACTCACAAACTTTCGCGTTTATAATATTAGTAGGATTAGAATCGCAATTAAAACATAAATAAAACAAAGAACCCATGTTAATAAATTATTGTCACACCCTTTATTCCAATTAAAATGTTTGACAATAGAATTATGTTACAAGAAACATCAACATAACAGTTTGTTCCCAGTCGTCTACGATAATGTTTTCTTCAAGAAAAAATATACCAAAGACAAAAGTGCAATAGCGAGTTTGCAAACTTGACGACATTTGTCATGGGGAATGTCCCCTACTACATGTCTCTAATGTTATTCTTACCTGTCGCTATTGAAGCCTACCGAATGGATGTGCCTAGCATGTGAAGCAAACATATACTACACAGAACAGAGGCACAAACTATTTGGGAAAAATATTCGTAGTGTAAGTACACGTCACGCTTCGGCGTGCAAATTATGAGTTATCTGTGTCACAGTTGCCCTAGATAAATGCGCCAAAGCGCCTGGGCGCCCTCTCCTCGAGCCTGCGCCAAAGCGCCCGGACCCCGCCACTCCTATGTGGGCTAGGCGGCTAAAGCCCATAGGAGCGGCCCCTCCCGAACCGGTAAGCGCAACCTAACGCCAGCGCGGCTCCTAGGTTCCTCTTAGCTTCGCGGTGGTGGCAAGCTACGGCTACTGAGCCCCCCGCCACATTAAGGCGGGAATCCTTCTAGGGGAGGTTAGCTTGTTAAGTTTAGCTAAGTTAAGTTTGTTATGATTATGATCTTTATTCTCTGTTCATGCCAAAATCGAGCTTAGCGAACCACTTGTATAATTGTGTAGTTTGCTTGTCTTCGACCTATGTTTTGTCCCGCTCCCACCTATTCTTTTTTCCTACCCCGTACCCTAGTACCATTGAGTCTCTGCGCGTACGTCGAACTGACAAAGCTGTGCTCGCGACGTGAAATCTTTTCCGCGGTCTCAACCTGTGATATATATGTGCCTACGGCTCAGTGCACGACATTGGATAATCATCCTATAACATTTGTGTTAAAATCCCAAGTGATCTATTCCCGGCCCAAATCTGTGGAGGAATGCCTGGTACGTCCTACTTTTAATTTAACCTATTTGCTTTTACGCTACCATGTGCAAGCGATGCACATCCCTGGTGCGCAGAATCCGGACCAGCCTCAGCAGCATCCTAAAAGTTGTTACTCTCAGACTATATACAGTATAGATTGACAAAAAAAAACCGTAACAAAGTACTCTCCAACAGATTTGACTGCCAGTACATGAATCATTGTCACAGGATTCATGTACTGGCTAATTGTTTGTATGCTAAAATGTTTTAATAATAGTAAATTGTGTTCAGTTATTTTTTGTAATAATATGTTAATTTAATAATAATAATGAATGTTATAATTGTGAAATGACAAATGCTAATAATTATTAATTGAATTGTGAATGAATGCATATGACTTGGAAAATTAGTCAAATTAAATGGTTTTGATTTGATTTGATTTGATTTAATTCCTTACCCTATAACACGCGTATACATTCTCAAGCATATAAGGTGAATCTTTAGTAAGAAACACACAGTAGGGGTCAAAAACATTTTTCATTACACCGCGAAGAAGTTCCCAACTATCGGGCGGCGTTATTGCGAAAGTGCTAGAGGACACATTACGTGAGACGAAACATTGCACAGGCCGCGCCGGGATAATAATTATAGCTTGTGTGACATGATTTATTGCAGCCATTTTGTATTATATGAATAAGTTTTGAACTTATATGACGCAAACTATAGGCAAGCGACATAAATCACAACTCAAATAATATATTATTCTGAATGTTTGCATTTCAATTTCAATCAACTATATTACCGTTTGTTTTATTACTGTGTTAATTTTGTAGATTTTATTTCTTTCTTTCCTTTCTTTCTTTCAATATTAAATTTATTAATAATATTAATATTAAATAGGTTTTTATGCTACAAGTGATAATGCGGGCAAGGCACCTGATGGTATACAAGACGATGGCCCATGACAGTTCCATTGCTATCCATAGTATAGAACTAAAGGACAAGTACAATTTGTTACAAAAATTAACAACGACTTCCATTCTATTCAGTTATTGCAGTGTATCTCAAAAACTATTTGACCGAATTTGATGATATTTAAATGGATCACACGGGAACACCTTTTATTTTGGAATTCGGTAGAAAGTAAAAGTTTCTTACTATACACCAGAATCGCAGGAAACTCTAAGGCATGGTACAAATGCCTATAAAACCGAATACACATTCATAAACACACTTAAAAATACACAAACACTCGCATACACTAACGCTATGTTAAACTGTGAATGTTCTACAATAAAATTAAATCTTATTTATATTTTCTACCGACTTCCAAAAAATAACTACTCAATTCGATTGTTTTTATGTTACCTCATAACTTTGGACTGGGTAAATCGATTCTCAAAATTCTTTTTTTGTTTGAAAGTCCCATTTAAATTTCATCAAATTCGGTACAGTAGTTTTTGAGTTATACTCCAACAACTGATTTTCACCAAAGTATAGAATGGAAGTCGGTATTAAATTTTTCAAATTGCACTTGTTAACCTTTAAGATTTTACAGATTTAGGCCGTTACACTTGAGTGGAGATTTATCAGAAATAGGCATGTATTCTATCTACTACTGTCATACAAAAATGTATTAGCCGTGCGATTCTCTAAGAGCAAACATTGTTGCATCTTTGACTACATCCGTGAAACAAATGATGAAATGACAAAAAACGTTGGAGAAACAACCTTGTGAACAAGGGCCATCATACCTCTTAAGTATTTGATATCGGTGAGCTCGTCGACGATAGCAACGAGGAATCATTAGAGAATCGCACGGCAGTTATGTACTTAAGGCTAGATTCACTATTTAGCGTTGGTAGTCCTATAATACCGCCCTTAGCTAGCTGAGTGTTATAAACAATAAATAATCGCCTCGTTTCACCTTCTCGCATAAATTATTGTGCAAAATAACTCGTGTAAAAATCCATTTTGTAAGTAAATTATTCCAGAAACATGATGCTAAGTATCATTAAGTTATTTACCTCAGGAGAAAAACAAGGAAAATATATTAAGGAAAACCGAATAGAATGCCGGGTAATATTTTTCTGCGGAAAAGTTGTTTGGTTTGAATAGATCAATGAACTTCCGGTTACTGACGTCAATAGTACACGTTGGTTACAAAGCTACGAAAAATTAAGCCAATTTCGCAATCACGTCATAATAAGTCAACCCCATTGGCTAACTTTTTGTGGCATGTCGTCGCTTAGCGAGCTAACTCGCAATATATCTCGTGGCTGCCAGCCTTAATACCCTTAGGTTGACCTTATTATTTACAATTATGAATAATGTATAATTGATAAAAAATCTGTTCCTAAAACTAAGCAGATTTCATTACTCGCGGATACTTTGGCTAAGAAGTTCTAGGGTTGTCATACCGGAGATATGAAATATCCAGATAATCATTCAAAATGTCCAGATTTAATGTCATGAGGTATCTAATTTTTTACTATGTGTCTCAATAATAACTATAACTACCTTCCGATCAACACACAATTATTTCGGTATTGGTCAGTACTCATTCAGTCTTTCTTCTTCAGAGAGCTTATGTTTGAGAAAGCCTTGCTGTATTATACGTATTTTCTAATCCAGAAGGTGCTTGACAACGTATGCAAAAAAATAATAGCTATTTGTAAAACGGGGGAAATCAATATTTTGTGGTAATTGCGTTAATAGGTGCGTTAATTTCAAAGCGAAGCGAAGAATTCTATATTATTTAAATTCTATATAGAGTCTAGAGCCTAGCAGGAATTCAATATACGCCAACCGAATATCTTTAGCCCGACACCCTATTTTTTATCACTATGAGAAAAAACATGAGCTGCGTTTCGAAACTTGTAAGTAGGTATGTATAAAATTAGGGTTGACAGTATACACAAAATTCTAAATAATCATAAAAAAAAATATATTTTTGTAGCTTAGGTTACATAAATAGGTTAGAATAAGACTAATAATAATAAGTTAGCATAAGTTAGTTAATATAATTAAGTTAGTAAAGTAGTTAATGTAATAATAAGTTAGTTAATATAATAATAAGTTTGCATAGGTATGTAACGTTTACAAAATTGGTGAGTGAAATTTAAAATAATTTAACTTTATGAAAAGGAAGGTTATTTTGATGTGCAGAGCTCTGCACACGGGGCAAAGACTTCTACATTTCAATGGACTAATCAGAAGGAAGAAAGCATAGCTTACTAGATTTCAATAGACCAATCAGAATAGAGATTGAATAAATGTCATGAGAACAAAATCGAATTATGCTCCCGCTATCCTCTGAAGTAAATTCAGTCGTTTTTCGAATAGGTGTGATGAAAAAGTCAATAATGAATTAAGTTATAGGAATTTCATTGTTTCGTGTCGGAGCTACCGACGGAATAAATAATTTCCTGAACGTGATACCAAAGAGGCTGTTGTAAATGTGGAAGTTCGTGAATTAAAGAGCGCGTGAGTTTATATGTGTGTTACTTATACTGAAACGGAATACTGAAAAAAAATATTTAATTCAGGTGAAATTTTAACAGGTTATATCCTGCTTAAATAGGTGTTACTTTTTCTCCGACCGCAGGGAAGCCCAACGTGTTTCGTGTTTGACATGTATGTGTCAGTTCTTATGTCCCCTCGTAACTACTCAACTTAAGAGGATTGCACAGCTAGTACTTTCCATACTAAAAAAAAAAAACTTTTTTCTACCTCTTAACATTGTCCGATTTCAGTGATATTTTTTTTCATGGAATCATCACATTGTTTACTATGCCATTTTGATTTTTTTCAGTTTTTTTAATTTCTAAAAAAGGAAATTTAAGGTACTTTGAAATACTGAAAAAAACAAACGTGAAACAGTACAAACTGTCATGTATTATTTTTTTAAGTTCGAAAAAAGCAAATTTATGGTACTTTGAAATACTGAGAATGTACGGTCATAGGAAACAATGGCTTGATTACATTAAAAAAACTGACATCAGACAATAGTAAGAGGTAGAAAAGAGTTTTTTCTTTTAGTTTGGAAAGTACTAGCTATGCAATCCTCTTAACCGAGTTTCATGAGTGGAGGGCTCCCACACATAAACACGATACGACGTCGCGTCGTACAACGATGCGGCGTCGTTTCACGATACGACTTCGCGTCGTGGCAATCTACGACACGACGTGGTAACGTGTCGGTGCACGATACGACGTCGTGACGTTAGAAACTCACGATGCAATCCTGCGCAGTTGTTATTCGAAATTCAAAGATGACGGATGGTATTGAAGTCGATCATTTAATTACCCTAGTCGAGCAGCGTCCCGTACTATGGGACAAAACATGTGAAGAATACAAGAATAAAAATGCAAAAACAACAGCATGGAAAGAGGTCTGCGATAATTTATTTCCTGGTTTTCAAGAATTAAGTAATCAAGAAAAAACAAAACATGGTAAGTAATATCCTATATTTTATTTAGTTGCCAACTAAGAGCTCCCACATCACTATTAAAGTAATCACAAAATTTATTTCTTATTTCGGTAGCTCTTGTTCTTGTTCTACCCTCCTGTGTGGACTGTTGTAGTTCAATAAAAGAATCGTCAATTAACATATCTTCAAATGTTTCGGCTCCTTCACGGTTTAGAATGAAATTATGTAAAACACAGCTTGCTTTTATGATATTTGTGCAAAGATCGAAAGAAACATTTAATGGTCGATGAAATACCCTCCACCTGTTAGCCAGGATACCGAACGCACATTCTACAAATCTTCTTGCTCGGCTCAAACGATAATTAAAAACTCTTTGTTGTATCGTCAAATGTTTTCCTGGGTATGGGCGCATTACATTATTTGTTAACGGTAAGCCTTCGTCTGCAATAAAAACAAAAGGAAGAGGCGTTTGGGAGCCTGGTAAAGGCTTTGGCGTTGGTAAATGGAGTTGTCCTTTTAAAGTAATTCATTCAATTTTGAATTATTGTAAACGGTTGAGTAACATTCCTTGCCATATGCTCCAATATCAACATATATAAATCTGTATTCAGAATCTACGAGAGCCAACAATACAGAATGATAATTTTTGTAATTATAAAAAAGAGATCCGCCATGTTTGGGACTCCAAATACGAACATGTTTCCCGTCAAGTGCGCCTATGCAATTAGGAAAGTTGGCAATCTTGGCAAACTTCTCAGCAATTTTTGTTAGCCGCTCAGTAGTTATTTTCGGTATATTTTCGATCAAAAGATGCTTCCATATAGCTCCACAGACTATTTTTACAGTTTTAGCAATAGTAGACGCTCCACGATAGCAGTTTAAATGCATGTCTTGAAAGGTGTTTCCTGATGCCAAAAACCTGAAATAAATAAATGAAATAATTTGTAGTATAGGCATAGCCCACACTACAAGTTAAAAGTGTATACATAAATAAATAATGTGAAGGTATGCATGTGTATATGTGTATCAGTGTGGTGCGTGTGTGTGCGTGTGTTGGTGGGATGGACGAGTGAATGTATTATTTATTTATTTATTTATGCGTGTCTAAACATAAAATACTATTGTTTCAGGGAATGCTGTGTTAAAGAAATGGACTGGTATTAAAGATAACTATGCCAAGTACGTAAAAAAACTTAGAGAAATAAATAAACCTGGAGCAGGCGCTAAAAAACTTAAAGAATATCATTTATATAAACAGCTCCTTTTTTAAAAAAGAAATGATCAAAATGAAACCGATGATAGTATACTAGATCTAGAAACAAACAATCGGAACACACAAAAGGAAAGTCCAAAAAGAAAATTTAAAAGTCCATCTCTCCCTCAGCCATCACGAAAAAGAAGAAATGTCGTTACATTTGAAGAAGAGATTATGGCAAAATTAGAAAAGCCCGAAAACAGATATTTATCTTTTTTTAAAGCGATATTACCATCATTAAATAAACTAAATGATCATCAAACGTTAATTTTCCAAAGTCGGGTCTTACAAGTTTTAACGGATCTATACGAACAATCACAGCAACATACCTCTATATATTATTCTCAGAGCAATTATCCATCTTCGTACCAGGGTAACTATAAAACACAAAGACCCCAAAGTTCATGGCAAAGTTCTTACCACGGTGGTCACCAAACAGCCGGAAGTTCGACACAGTCTACCCGAGAAGCAGCACTGTCACCAGCTGCCAAGCAAGGCCAAAGCGATGAGAACGAATCTAATGATTATTCGAATACATCACGTGAGCCAATAGTATCACCCCTATCGCTTTACGACTGTGTTATGTTGATTTAAAATTATGTTTAAGTTGTTGATTTAATATCTGTTAATTTGAGGTGAAGCTTTCTTTGTTAACTACTTAATTTTCAAAAATTGTTGTTTAGTGTCGTTGATTTGTGGAATGAAAAAATATGAGAAAGTTGTTGTTTCATTTACCTTATAGTTATCCCAGCATCTCGAGAGGTTCGATGGGTGGTCTGCCTCTGCCATATTTTCCTGCTATATGTGGCGTTATCCGATGAAGTAACTCTTCGAAACTTGATGCACTCATTCTAAAGTAATCAAAAAACTTGTTGTGGTCTATTTTTAAGGCATTGTACTTCTTTATAAAGTGACTCCCGTTATTCATGTTTGAAAGAAATGGGTGAACCCAATATCTTCTGAGTATCTGTCTTTTCTTTCTTCGTCTTCTTATTAACAGCATAAGCAGAATGCGTCTAGAGCGGTCCATTTTTCGGAATGAACTAACCCCACTGTATCGACGGCATCGTGCCGTGTATCGTGCGTGGCACATTACGTTAAGATGTCGTGTTTTTTTACGATGCTCATCGTAGATTTCCACGACGCGACGTCGTATCGTGAAACGATGCCGCATCGTTGTACGACGCGACGTCGTATCGTGTTTATGTGTGGGAGCCCTGATACGTCGTTACATTCGTCTTGAATGCGCAAGTTTGTGCGCAGTGGATTTTAAACTCTTTGCGTCCCACAGACGCATATGTACGTCTCTGGGACGCAAAGGGTTAATGTGCAGACTAATTATTCCATTGTCAGGTTATTAAACTTTTGGTAAGATAGAAGATAGTGAAACTTTTCGCTCTTTTTTATCTTCCTGGAAAAAAAGGATATAGCTTTCGGAAAAAACCTCATTCTTAAGGAACTAAAAGAATAATTTCTTGGACCTCAAAAAAACCTGTAAATACGTTATACGTTACGAACACATGTTTTGGGCGGCATTGCAATATATCACCGAGCTACGCCCCTTGTCAGCCGAGTTCGCGTGATCCTAATGTAGGTATATATTATTATATAATATACTCCGCGGACGTTCCTTATAAATCTTCACGAAAATGTGGGCGGAGATGTTATGTCAATTGAATATATGAAAATAAATTAACATAACAGGACTGTAACACGCAAGTTTCTTTACTCATTTTAAATTCAAAATGTACCGATCTTAATTAGCGATCTATACGAATTTATAATACGAATTGAATCATTTTCTATACCGACTTCGAAAAACAGGAGACTGTATATATTTTTTATGTTTGTTACCTCATAACTTTCGACAAGGTGAACCGATTCTCCAAATTGTTTTGTTTTATTTGAAAGCTGGTGCTTTGGTTCATCAAATTGAGTCCAGTAGTTTTTGAGATACACTCCAGTAACTGAGTAGAATGGAAGTCGGTATCCATTTTTTCAAATTGTACTTGTCTGTATTATGCACAATAGATTTTAAGGAATAGGTAAATTAATTTTACAAAAAAAAATAGTTAATTCAATTTAGGCATCAAAGACGCACTTCTCATCGTCAATTATTTATTATAGTGAACTTTAAAGACTCTACCGCCGCGTCCCAAAATATATAGAGTCTACCGAGAAGAAGCGGCAAGAAACTTGGGACCATTATTTTCATATAGATTTTTACAATGGTTGTACTTAGGTACTAAATCAGTGACTAAGAATTATATCCTTACTCGTATGCTGAGTCGAAGCCCATATTCAAAGCTCATTCTAATTAAAAGGTTACTATAATATATCAAGTCTGTTATTTCCTCGCATGTGTGATGAAATACGTCGTATGATACGCGTGTGGGATGTTATCACACACTTGTATCATAGTCAACGTCAAAATCATTTATTCAATTTAGGCATCAAAGACGCACTTATAAACGTCTATTTTTCATTATAATGTACTTTAAAGACTACCGCCGCGTTCCGAAATATATAGAGCCCACCGAGAAGAAGCGGCAAGAAACTCGGGGCCATTCTTTTTATATAGATGTTTACAATGTTTCTACTTAGGTACTACAAATATTACATTTCATTGGTGGCAGAATGACAGATTGCCAGAAGTGGAGTAAATAAATAATATTAAATAAATAATAAATAATATTCCAAGCATCTTTGTCTACTATATAATGTCAGACTGTATCGCCAATTTCTTAAATAAATTAAATAAATAAATATTCCACAACTATCACACAACGCCATCTAGTTCCAAGCTAAGCAGAGCTTGTGTTATGGGTACTAGACAACTGATAAACATACTTATATATTTCTAAATACATACATATTATAGATAAATTACACCCAGACACAGAACAAGTGATCGTTATTACACAAACAATTGTCCTGGGTGGGAATCGAACCCACGACCTCCGGCATAGCAGTCAGGGTCACTAACCACTAGACCAACAGGCCTGTCAAACGATATAACAAATGTTCGCTTATTTTTAGCTCCAGTGTGTTGCCTTATATAATGCATAATGTACTATTATAGCACAAAATATCTATATGAACAATGAACAATGAACATATATATGACAAATATATTTTTACGTACAATTATATTAAGATAGACTTTCCCAAGTAGTAAATTCTCTAATGGTTTTCCATTTCCTCAGCCTATAAAACACCAACTGCATTGGTGCACCGACTTCCCCTAGCACACACTCCCCTGGCAAAATGCGATAAACGTCTTAAAACAATAGCGAAAAATCGTGTTTACTTCTTCCATAAATATAAGATTTCTTAGTATAAAAATGAAGTATTGGAGGCTGCGTCGCCTGCAGCAAGAGATTGTGCTTTCTCGTCGTTCCTGAAGCTTAGAGCTGTTTGGGAAGGGGATTGGGAAGGATTGTTATTTTAAAATTCTCCTGTGTGATTTTATTGGACTATTCGGAAAGGTCCCACTTCCGGTCCATTTGGTTTTATGTCATAGAAGTGTATTCGCAGTGCCCCTTGCGAGAAAATTGGTATAAAGTTTGAGGTTTTGGTTTCAAATGTTGATTCGCCAGTTAGCACAGTTGATAGAGCATTCTGAGCCGCTGATTCCGTGTGTGATCCCCGGATAGGTCAAACATTTGTGTCCATGAGCATGTCTGTGTCTAGATGTGTATATAAATCATCAGGTTACCACAGTACATGGGCTTTACTATCAGCTTCGTAAAAACCATGCAAGTTCCGTGCAGTTAAACCTGACATAAACAGTTTTGAATGAAATCATACCATGACGCTCATTTAGGTGAACTGTTTGAATATTGTTTTCTCAAAGGTGAACGGATAATATTGTGTCTGGCATTCTAACAATTTACTATAAACAACATTGCAGACGCCTAGACGTTTGTAAGCTAATAAACTGAGTGGATTTAGAGCGACATGTTAACGAGAGTCCATACAAAAAAAAACGGGTGAACGGTTTTTCTGCGGTTCTTGAATAGTAGGCCTGGGCAGGCCTGCTTTAAAGTTGTCATGGTACGAATAAACCGGGCAGTTGTCTAGAAGTCCTGCTTTAAGAGCTCATACTAAGGCCCCAGGCTCTGTGTAGTTGTTAACCTGAAGACATAGTGTGGATATTGCCCCGTATTATTAATGTTAATTTCTAAACAATTCGACTTATAACAACCGTGATAATAATTTCTAGTGATATTTCGACACTGTTACTGTGAGTAACAATATGTTTATTAAAAACAACCGTGAAAATTTAAAAAAGTGCTTCATTCTTTTTTTATTTATATAATATCAAAACCGACATTAATCACGTAATTAGCCGAAGTTGTTGACCTAGGTTTCGGGCATGTCACCCATCCTCAAGGAGGAACTTCGGCTTATTACGTGAGTAAACTCGGTTTTGATATTAAATAATTATGTGTCAAACTCACGAGAATTTTCAAACTAAAATTCGACTTATATGAAATAAGCTTAGATTTCGCTGTATTTATCTTTTATGAACACATAGCCTATACGTAATGGGCTACAAAACAATTATGCCTCGTAACAACTTCTAAGCGTTTTCAGAACAAACAGTTTACTAAAGTATTTGCATGTTGGCAATACGTCAGCGATTCAAAAGTTAGCAGGCTTAGAATGAGCTTTACAAATTAGAACCGTTGTGTTGCTCTTTTGATAACTTGCTTAAAATGTTGGATATGAATAGATAACAAATAAATCACAAAATACATTCAAAATCTGTATTATATATTATAATGTTATAAAAAGAAAATATTTGTTTGTTTGAATTGAATAGGCGCCGAAACTATTTAACCGATTTAAAAATTCTTTCACCATTAGAATCCTACATTATTCCTGATGAACATAAGCTATACATTTTGATTCATCATCATCATCATCATCATCCATCACCACGCGGACAAAACCGCGGAGCGCAGCTAGTAACTAATATATTTTCAAGTCACAGTTAACACTCCATGAAGCAGTATCATTAAATGATAAAAAATAAATTCTATTTAGTAACAGTAGGTAAATATTTTGCCTTTTTTGATGAGATTTGTTGGAATGGCACATAGGACACGTTTCACCATCATCATCCGTCACCACGCGCGTGAAACAGCGGGCCGCAATCTATTATATAAAAATTAACCCATATTTTTCCTGGTCACGTAACTTTGAACTTGTAACGTGATTGACGTTTCCTGGTAACTTGAGAGCGGCTTTACCGATTTCAAACATATTTTTTGAAATATTTTCTGATACTTTGTAGAAGGTTCTTTCATTAAAAAAACAACAAAAGACGGGAGGTCATGGCGAGGGTGAAGGCCAAGCCTACTACGCGAAGGAAGTCGCGGGCAGTCGGGCAGTATATACAGGCATGGTTGAACACTTTACATATTGATATATAGTGCTCAGTACTCGATTCTCGTTCTAATTAGGAAAAAAAAATAGGAGCCTAATATTTACCTAATTTAACTTTAATTGTCTACTCAAAACAATAAACATGGTCACTCGCGGCGCGCGTGTAGTAATAAAATTTGCCTTAGCGCGGCAAGGTAAGTACTTGTTTGTTTACACCGGCGCGGCGCGGCCGGGCGGGCGGCCGACGATCGCGGCATCCTTTGATTCCTGTGAACGCGGCGCGGGCGGCGCGGCCCTTTGGGTCATTAACCCCGTTCGGACGCAGCTTGATTCCTTTGAACGCGGCGCGGCGCTTTGGGTCATTAACCCCGTTCGGACGGTGTCCATAATTTTCGAGTTATAGCACATTCATAGAATGAAGGTTTCCTCTGTAGTTTAACGGTATTTTTTTAATTTTATTTTTTTAAACGTTTCATGTGACCATGAATTATCATGTCCTTGTTTATGTAAAGTGTTCAACCAGTCAGTCTGTATATTTACATATATAAAAATTACCCCTATTTCTCCTGGTCACATTATAACTTGAGATCGGCTTTACGGATTTCATTTATCTTTTTTTTAAATGTTTTCGTATACTTTGTAGAAGGTTCTAACATTAAAAAAATAAGAAAAGATGGGAGGTTATGGCGAGGCCGAAGGCACACGCCATACATAAATGACGTCGGGCGCGGACATGGTGCGGGCGGCTTCATAATCCATTCAAATTTCATACAAAATGCATTGAAATAAAGCGCAATTTTGAACACAAAGTGGCGCGTCATAACCACGCCCGAGCAAAGACATACCTTGTGTCTAAATTGCGTTTTATTTCCATACATTTTGTATGAAAATTGAATGGATTATGAGGCCGTATACTACCGTGTAATATGGACAGATATTAGTCTGAATTAAATAAATTTTATTTTATTTATATATTTTTATTGGAATAGGAAGCCGCCCGCGCCATGTCCGCGCCCTACGCCATTTATGTGTGTCTTGCGCCGAAGGCCGAGCCTACTATGCGAACGAAGTCGCGGGTAGTCGCTACTAAACTATAAAACTAAATTAACAATTATTAAAAATTATACAACCTTTATAAGAAGGGCCATAAAACTTTAAAACTAACAATAAATCTTCAAGTTCCTTTTGTAATCTTAATTTGTTAATTAATCCTAACATCGTCTTCCTAGCATTTCAAATTAAACACGACTTCTTTCACAGGCCCGTAGGCTGTTCTTTGATAAACTTAATTGCGAAAAAACCTTTCTTTTTATTCATCAAAAGTATATTTAAATTGAACCAATTGCTGTTCTTTGAAGAAATCTGTTGAACTGGCCGGTAAATTAACAGATGTTGATTTTGAAATTTAATTAAACCTTGCTTTGCTTTATAAGTAACTACTATGTAACGCTTTGTCAGTATAGATAGATATATAATCTCTATTAAACACTTTGAAATAAAACAATCAATACAGTAATATAGCATAGAATAGTGTAAAATAGGCGGTCGTATCTCTTAGAGCGATCTCTTTCGACCAGACGACCTGGGGACTTACTATGAGCTCTTAAAAAGCAGGACTTCTAGACAACTGCCCGGTTTATTCGTACCTTGACAACTTTAAAGCAGGCTTGGCCAGGCATACTATTCAAGAACCGCAGAAAAACCGTTCACCTTTTTTTTGTATGGACTCTCGTTAACATGTCGCTCTAAATCCACTCAGTTTATTAGCTTACAAACGTCTAGGCGTCTGCAATGTTGGTTATAGTAAATTGTTAGAATGTCAGAGACAATATTATCCGTTCACCTTTGAGAAAACAATATTCAAACAGTTCACCTAAATGAGCGTCATGGTATGATTTCATTCAAAACTGTTTATGTCAGGTTTAAGAACTGCGCGGAACTTGCATGGTTTTTATGAAGCTGACAGTAAGGGCCCAGTTAGATAGGAATAAATTTAAATAATTAATTTAATTTAAATGGGACCATACGGGAAGCACCAAGTTTCAAACAAAAAAATACTTTTGAGAATCAGTTCACCCTATCGAAAGTTATGAGGTAAAATATTTAAAACAAATGAAGTTGAATTGAGTACATCCTCCTTTTTGGAAGTCGTAGAAAAGTATAGGAAAAGAAAATAAAATTTTAAAATAGTGCGTACAATGGTACGTATGTTTGTAAGGTTGTATGTTGGTCCTCCGGCACAGGTCGCATTTTTCAACCAATCTTGACGAAACTTGTATGTTCTAGTAATCAATATATTTTTTTCGTTCGCGATTTGTAGGTACGACACTATTTGTAAAGGAACTTATTTAAAACTAGCTGACGCCAGCGGCTTCACTCGCGTGGCCTCGCGGGTTACGGTTAATTACAGTTTTTTAACTATCCGACGGGACCTCTTTAATCTGCCCGCATCAGGTTTACGCTATAACAAAAGATTTATGAATGAACTTGCTGATTCGGTCGGGTTAATATACCGGGATCAAAAGTGTCCTATATGTTGACCAGGGATATAAGCTACCACCATACAATATTTTCGTTTAAATCGGTCCAGTCGTTTTGGAGATTAGCCCATACAAACAGACAAACATAAAAAAAATTGTTCGATTCCACTCCTTACATCCCCTGATTTGGTTTTTAGCATTTTTTTTCATTGTACAGAAACTAATAGATGCTTAACATACATCAGGTGCCAAAATTGCAAGTAATAGCCGTTATTATTATTTTATATCATCTCATTCGGTAATATTCTAATTATGAAATACAGACTTTTATTGGTATATTTTATTTACATACTTCTTTATGAAAATTAAAAAATTAAATTAAAGCATTATTCTCATAACAAAACAATGCTTTAAAACATTTTTTAATTATTAAAGTACAATGTGTCCCGACCAAGGAGGTTTCAATTCAATTTAAGTACACATTATCTGTGGTGAAAAAATCCACGCAGACGAATTCGCAGGCAAATACTAGTTTTGTAAATAAATTATTATGAAAAATAACATACTCTCACATGTCAAACATTTAACCATTAACATTTCTAGCAACTATACAATAATAAACGCCTTATTGTAGAGATTTGACATTTGAATACAATTCTCATCATCAATCATCAAGCATTTGTAATAAAAAGGCCCGCAAATTGGTCAATAACTTAATGTACTGTGGTCGAGTGAACAAATCGGATAATCGTAATGTAATGACAGTATGAAAGACAGTCATTTCGCAATATATTAAAACTTACGAAGTAATAATATTTTACATGTGATTGTGTACTCGTATGTACCTATGTATGTCGACACTGGCAATACAGGGAATTACGAAACACGGGGGCAATTTCGCTATTTGAATGATTATTAGCCGATGCATATAATTAAACTGACCAGGCAGAGTCAGTACGTAAAACATTTATAGGCTTTTCTACCGACTCCCAAAAATGAGGAGGTACTAAATTCGACTGTATTTTTTTTAATGTGTGTGGGTACATCATAACTTTTGATTGGGTAAACAAATTCTTAAAATTATTTTTTGTTTGAAAGATGGTGCTTCCCGTGTGGCCCAATTAAAATTTCATCTTTGGTAAAATAGTTTTTGAGTTACACCCCAAGAACTGAATAGAATGGAAGTCGGTTTCAAATTTTTCAAATTGTACTTGTTAAAAGAAGTCTTTGCTACTGATAGTGTTGCCAGTATTATTTTTTATTTTATATTTCTTTTTAGCATCTGCTGAGGCCTCATAGATACACGAGCAGCTTGAAGCAGTCAGCTACCTCAAGCTGCGACTGCACAGTGAACTACAGTCTTCTACGTACACACATACACGAAACCGCTCGAGCAGTTGCGACAGCTTCGGGCGGTTGGCGGTCGAGCAGTCGCCAGACATACACGGACTGCTCCAGCAGTCGACTGCTCTTGCGCAGTTTACTCCGCCCGCACTCTTCATTCCACGTCACGCGCGCTTCCCGCCCCTGAATTGAAATTGTGAATTGTTGAGCAGTTATCAATGACAGCTTCAAGCTGTTGAATATGACTGCGAGAGCAGTCCAAGTATGTTGCTCACTGGCTAACTGCTCGAGCAGTACGTCTATATCGGATCTTAAGGCCGTTATTTAAAAACTTTTATCTGTGCACTTGTTTGCAGACACTGTATTTTGTAGTACAACTGCGGCACAGATAACTTAATATAATAATATAATAAATGCTTGCGCACTACTGCTTCGCGGTAGAATATCTGGCACTGCGGTGGTACCGACTAAGACGGCCTCTTTAACACGGCTTCCTTGCATCTTACGAAGAGGTATTTTATTAGTCAGTTTTATTTAACACTAGTTGCACCCTGCGGTTTCACCCGCGTTGTGATGGATGATGATGAAAAGTATCCTATGTGTTAATCCAGCGCCTCATCTATCTCCATATCAAATTTCATCAAAACTGGCCTAGCCGCTTGAGCGTGAAAGAGTAACAAACATCCATACATCCATCCATCCAAACTTTCACATTTATAATATTAGTGAGATCAACGTGTACCTATACACTTTTGTCGAAGTAAAATTACACATGATACCCATTTCTTTAATCTTGATCCTTTGAATGGTAGAAGTCCTGATCCAAATAAATTCAGTGATGCCGTAAACTAGGTAAAGAGGTACAAAGCGCCGAAATAAAGTTTTGTTCGGAAGTGGGCTTCCAGCTCCACGGGTATTAAAGTGAGGTAAACAAACGCAAGGGGAACTTTACAGCTGCGTTGCATCTTGGGGTACTGCGGATATAGTGATGGAAGTAGCGACTTGGCGGGTGGAAGCAGCGATTATTGTTTTCTACTTTGGGGATGTAATCTCTAACTCAAAGAGATAATCCATAAGTAAAATTTGAAAAATTTAATACCGACTTCCATTCTATTCAGTTATTGGAGTGTAACTCAAAAACTACTACTCAAAAAATACGGAATTTGATGAAATTTAAATGGGACCACATGGGAAGCACCCGCTTTCAAACCAAAAAAGAATTTTGAGAATTGGTTCACCCTATCAAAAGTTATCATCATCAGCCTGTAGCAGTCCACTGCTGGACATAGGCCTCTCCAATTGCACGCCACTTAGGTCTTGGGCTTCTCGCATCCAGTTTTTGCCAGCCGTCTTGCGCAGATCGTCACTCCACCGTGCCTCAGGACGTTCTACACTACGTTTGCCGAGAGCTCGGCATCAAAAGTTAACAAACATAAAAAGATACAGTCGATTGAGTACAGGAGGTACTATACCTTTTTGGAATTCGGTAGAACATTGAAGACAACCTTGTGTGTATCATGAAGAAAAAACAACGCAATTAACAACTTTATAGCGACGCTCTCAGAATGACATGGTGCCAATAGTAGTAGAAAAAACAGAAACAGGCAAATTAGATATAAATAGTCCTGAAATCATTAAATCAATCAAAAAATAAAAGTTTAAATAAAGTGTGCCATTTTAGAGAGAAAAATTACACTTCCTTGGACGGGATTCGAACCCGGGTGTTCCGACTACCCGTGTAATACCGCTAGACTAGTTGATTTTAATTATACCGTTGTATGGGGCTGGCGTGGCGTGCTAAGGTTTCAACCAGCTTTCCAAGTTTAGAAATGTTACGTTAGCACTAAAGACCATACTACATTCTCTACCATTGCAATATAAGGATATTAATTAATAACATGTCGGCTTCAGATTTCAGAATTTTTCAGTTGTAGCAGCATCCAATTCTGGTATTATTATATTAGAATTCGGCACCATTATTTAAGAAGATGTACCAAGAACAATGAGGTTTATGGTTTCGGAATGTTTAGATGAAATTTAGCTGTATGTTATTTAAAGAAACAAGTACAATTTGAAAAAAATAATACCGATTTCGATTCTATTCAGTTATTGGAATGTATCTCAAAAACTACTGGACCGAATTTAATGAAATTTAAAGGAAGCATTAGCTTTCAAACATAAAAATAATTTTGAGAATCGGTTCATCCAGTCGAAAGTTACGAGGTAACAAACATAAAAAAAACATACAGTCGAATTGAGTACCTCCTCCTTTTTTTAAGTCGGTAGAAAAAGAATTTGAATGAACTCCACGGATCTCGTATCGGAGTAATCTCTAATCTCTAATCTTGAGTACATTTTTGGAATAAATCGAATGCATCAAACATGTTTTCCCGCTCACCGCTCCGCTCATCACCAAACTCAGTGCAATACCATCGCTATTGTAAAGCACGTAGGTAGATCGTGATTTCATCTGAACCATGTTCCGTATCGTCGGATTGCAGGTATTTAACTATAAAACGGAAAGAAGATTTTATAAAATTCTGAGTTGAGAATAACAAATAGTTCTTGGAGAAGGGAAACTAGAAGAGAATAAGATAAGAAATGATAGTGTAAGTATTAAGAAAGGAAGAGTTATAATAATAATAATAAACCATTTATTTTGCATTATTAGATAAGGTTTCCACATTAACTGATATCCTGCCTCTTGGAAAAGCGTGAGCTGTGGACCAGGAGGCAGTTCTCCCTTAAGCATTAGACAATGGAAAATATAATATAGGTACTTAATTTAAATAGTTTACATAAAACGGTTTTTACATTAATTTCTTATCCTAGTATGATGTAAACGTATGTATGCGCGCATGTTTGAGAGGATGCCAGTGTGTGAGGGAATGTTTGGTGTGACGCTTCGCGCGTGTGAGGTTTGGGTGTGTTTTATATATCACGTTTACCTAATATACTATATTTAGCTATATACTATATTTATATATTTGACTATTGTTATTAAATCTACACTTTACATAATTACTTACTTACTTAACAACTTGAAATAGAGTTTCCGTGTCTGTATAGTCGTAATTGTTCACCCAGTCTAATATTACCTGTTTCAGTTGAAAAGTGCTCAATTTCTTTATTTTTAATTGTCGATCAATTTTATTATAAAGTCTAGGTTCGGACTAGCACTAGCTGCTCTCCACGGTTTCACCCACGCGGTGATGGATGACGATGATGATGATGAATCTGTTATAGCCTATGTTACTCAGGACGAAACATGTAGAGAAGCTCATAGTAGTTGGCCAATTCGATGGGAAAAGACCACGCGGTCGCTCACCTTCCCGATGGACAGACGTACTAAAGAAGCTTAACGGCCTGCCAACCACGAAAGCTATTAAGACCGCCGAAGACAGATCGACGTGGAAGAGCATAGTACATCAAGCAGTCAACCATTCAGACTAGACACGACATTCAGCAATGAAGATGCCGACTATGATGATGACTCAGGGTGGATGTAGCTTTTCAATGGTTTTTTTTTTAAATCGGTCCAGTACTTTTTGAGCCAATTCATTACAAACATACATACAAATCTTTCCTCTTTATATTAGTATAGATTACCATGATTGAAACTTTCGTAAGTTAAGGACTTTTTTTAAATCATTTAGTGGTAACTTACGCGGTAAGTAGTGTGGAGTATCCAAAGTACCTATCCCGCGTATAAGTTAAACCATCTTATTCTGATTCGTTTTGGGGGCGATGAAGCCTGCACTGACGTCCCGCTTGGGGTGTTTTGTGCAGTTAAGTTGTGGAAGTTAAACCGTCAAAAAAATATAAAAACATGTCAAGGTTAAACTAAATTTGAGGTGATAAGACGAAAACACCTCAATACTGTACCCTTCTTTTGAGTAGTAGAGTAAATACCGAAGAGACAACATAAGAAAGGTAATTTAAATCCAAAGCGCACGTATAAAACAACGGAATTTGTAGTTATGATTGAAAATAAGGCAGTAATGAAGCGGGCCCGTGACTAGAGCGCGCGTGACGATGCTGTAGAGTGACCAGCGCTTCACGGTTTAGTGAGACAGTACTAAGTAATAAATTTCTGACGTCATTGTTATACCGATTAATTAATTTTAATTTTCCATTGATTCTTATTCCTCCCAAAACGATTTGTTAATTATAACGCTGTTACATTATATAATGTTATTATATCTTACTGTTAATTTGACTTGCCCAGTAACTATTAACTACTACTGTTATAAGGCTTATATTTTTTCTATTCTATTCTACTTCAGTAATACATTATATTTATAGAAAAAATCATATGACTTTCACACACACCCCCGCAGTATTATATAGTGGTAAGCAAGAGGCATGGCCACACACATAAACACAATATTAGACACAAATATTAGCCCCAATCAGGGATAGAACCTCGGACTTATCGCTTAGAAAGCAGGATCACAACATTTCAGCCCATAGATCGGTATCTAGAATTTGTGTTAATGAAAGCAGCAGATGTTTTTATGTAGTGACGAACAAAAATCGTAAGATATCTATAATCATAATTATCATTTATCTGGCTACATATTCGACCACGCGAGCGAAGCTGCGGACGAATCACCTAGTATAGAATAAAAAAACCAATGACATATCGTTTGTGACCTAGCTTGAACGAAATGAGGACTGGACGAATGTAAAATTTGACGTTCAACGTATATATATATATATATATATATATATATATATATATACATATTTAAAATATAAACAGGAACCCTCCTGTACCCTCTGATCGCACCGTATCTGGTCTAGAAGAAAATTAGTAGCCGAATAGTCTCAATATTTTTTGTTATAAAGTTTGTTTAATGGCAAAAGTAGGCAGACAAGCAGGCGGCTCACCTGATGGAAAGTGGTCACCGTCGCCTATAGACGTTTGCAACGCCAACAGTGTCACCAACGCGCTATCGACCTCTAGGAAATTTAATAGACGTATTTACATGATTTTTTTCCCGTAAAAAATGCATATTTAAATCTAATAATTGTTTTGTATTCTTTTGTAATTGTAAATTGCAATAAATTTCAACACTAATTTTATTATTATTATTATATTATTACACAACGGACCAGCTTAGTAAAAACGTTTACACTTTTCGTAAATCCTACGTAAGTCATTATTATCATGAAATTAAAGGCATTGATAAAGTGGGAAATCCCAACATTAATTATTTTGGTGTAACTTTACGTACAATAGAGATTTTAACATTATCAGTAGCCTACTGGTAGTATCTACTTTGTTTGTTATTAAAGCATAATTAACTTTGATTATTACAAATGATTGTAGGTCAAGAAATCACCCTCGTTATCATTTTACTTACTAGCACTTCCTATAAGTATATATTTTGCTTAGAATTCTTCATTTCGACTATCAAGATTACCAGGAAATTGATATTTTTCATACATATCGCACTGTTATAGGTAGTAATAACTTCGCTAACCATGAATTTTTAGAAAAAACAATCTCTTGTTTGTAACTGTTACCTACCTATTAGCACGGATAGTTACAAAGGACTTTGTTTTTATATATTGATGCCTAATATATTACGGTCATTTAAGATGCAAGTTGGTAGCCGGCTACACGTCGCAGCCGCAGACGACGACGTGTCGTCGCTTCATGTCGCTGCAGTCATGATTTCGAATCCGACTGCAGACGGCAACTGCAGATGGCATCAACCATTTGAAAAGCGATACGTAAGGTTTTGTTTAAAAGCTTTTCAGTTGTTTTACTAGGTAGATTGGTACTCGCAAGCGGCACAACTGATCTGCGGTCGGGTGACAGTCTGTTCTGCCGCTCGACGACGTGATGCTAGTATCGTGTCGCTAACTATGTACCAATGGTGTTTCATAGAAATACGAGTACATAGAAACCAGTAGTGTCGCTGCGACACGTCGTTTGCCGCGGCTTAATGAAGCTGGCTTCCAACTTGCACCTTAACATAACTCCTGATAAACTAAAACCTATAATATTTGACAAATAAGTATAAGGTTATGGAACATGGTGAGCAATGATAACTAGGGATAAAGAAAGAAAGAAAGAAAGAAAGCAAGAAAGAAAAGGCATTTATTTGAACAGATACTGAACACAACAACATAAAAAATGACTATAAAAAATATTAAAAATATAAACCCAACCTCATTTTATTATCTAAGCTCAATATAAGTACAGTATTAGTGTTTTACTTCACTAGGTAGGCCTCTTATGCAAGAGACCGTCTTGGTATGCACCACCGGAATACCAGATATTCTGCCGAGAAGGAATAGTGCGCCAGCATTACTGATGTCTCAAAACTACAGTTGTATCCTTTGGGTGGCATAGCAACTGTTATGGGAAAGCTTAGTATTTAACATGAGGCGTCTAACTTACCCGTCTTGTCTATTAAACCCGTCCAATGTCTACTACTTTCGGTTTCTTTTCGAACTATGCAAAACAGTTCAGATAAAAAATAATACTCTTGAATAGTTTGATCAACTAAAAGCAAATTTATACCGGTAGAATGCATTGGATCTGATAAACTTCAAATAAAGTTTTTAATATTATAGAGTATTATTTTAGAGTAAAGAGTAATTTTGAAAGTTTCATAACTATTTATTCTAATATTATTTTGACCGTTTAACCACACACGTTGCAGTTCCTGGAAAAGTAGGTTGATTGATTTGTGTGTGAGTTAATTCTGCGAAATCTATTGTATTATTGGCCAAATATGGCGAATCGCGAGTCAACGGGTTACCCGTTACAAATAAGAAGTAGCTCACACACAAATTAATCAACCTACTTTTCCAGGAACTGCAACGTGTGTGGTTAAAAAGTCAAAATAATATTAGAATGATGGTTACGAAACTTTCAAAATGACTCTTTACTCTAAAATAATACTCTATAGTATTAAAAACTTAATTTGAAGATATTTGATGATACCTCACTAGCAATTTTAGTAGGTATAATGTTTGCATAACTGCAAGGTGAAATGTGGAATACTTCTTACTTTATTTTATAACAACTTTTGTGTTCACTCATATTCTGGTAAATAAATACATTTAAATTGAATATATGGATTTTATTTAACTTTTTAATTTGGTTTACCCTGGTGTTTATTATTTAAAATTAGACGGAAATCAATGTTAGGCAAACAAAAACATAAATTGGCAACTTTTGTAAGCGAGTGTCGTATAAATTAGTGAATGTATGTTTATGTGTATGTTTGTTACTTGTTCACACTCAAATGGTTCAACGAATTTAACAAAATATTTTTTTTAATATGAATTTTACTTTTAATTTTACTTTATTTCACGTAATTAGACAAAGTTATCGCCGCCACCGCGATCTTATGAACTCCCTAAGGATGAGCAGTGGGTATGCCCGAAACCCTGGTCACTAACGTCGCCATTTTACATCAGTAAAATCGGGTTTGTTATTAAAAAATTGTGTTTATGCGATACTAGCTTCACCCGCAGATACATCCGCGATAAGAAGTACTATCACTAAATGTTTTGCCTGTCCATCTAAAGGGTGATTTTTGCGTGAAATGACCATTCACTAACCCCGCCTATTCTGTGCTTATTAGTGTGTAATAATTTTACTTCGAGACATATTTAGTTCTTGCGCTATTTGCGAGATATTTTGCCCAGAATTGCGCGTGAACACGCTTTGACTGCGATCCATTTGCGATAGGTTGCTGTAAACACTCATACTGCACAAAGTCACAGACACGTTTGAAGAGTGCAAGATCAGATAATATTGGACAACATCCTCACGAAGTCTTCAGGACCTAAACTAGACTAGCCTAGCAGATATCAGGTTACCATAGTGTACTATGGTATACTATCTGATATATATTCAGCCAGCAGCTCCGGTTGCCAAGCGCAGCTGTTTTATAGGCGGCTGTGATGATGGGTGTGCGGTGAGTCAACCGCTCGCCCGTTGCGCATACTCCGTCACAATAGGCGGCCGACGCCGTCAAATATATAAACTCACAATAAGATCAAACAAAAAAGTTTTTTTGTGTCCCGCGTAATAGTAAACTCATGGATAACATAAAGTAGCAATAGCTCCGACCAATCGTTCGGTGCTAACCGACGCCGTCGGTAAACATAATAACCAAGGAAAATAGGATCGGTTCCATTGTACTGATCCGCTGGGATTGGTAGCGGGTCGTTCAACTTTAATTGTAGCTTAGACTACTGACTCTCCGATATAATATTGGACAACATCCACACGAAGTCTTCAGGACCTAAACTAGACTAGCCTAGCTACCACTACTCAGGTTACCATAGTGTACTATGGTATACTATCTGATATATATATTGTTAGGATTTATATTAATATGATGCTAAACTGTAGATATGCAAGTACTTCCGTAGTTAGTTTGATATGTTAAATGTATTGTTTTGACTAGGAAACGGAACAATGTTAAGGTTTATATTATTGTGTTGCTAAACCGTTGATATGTCTAGTACTTCCGTTGCTAGTTTTATACTGTAAAAGTATCGTTTTGACTAGGAAACAGAACGACGTATTTAATTACAAACGATTAAAATTATGAAATGTTAATAGTAATTCATTATTATTTATGTAATATTCAAATTGTATTAATTTACAATATTAGTATGATGGGTTAATTTATAGCTATAATAAGAGTTAAAAAGACGAGAGTACTAGCATACCTCCGGGGGGTCGGGCTTGGAAGCAGCCATGTTGGCTCGAGCAAGCGTTCCTAACGGACGAATACTAGTACAAAGAATATTGCAAAGCTAGTGATTATTATTTCAGTATTAACAGTGTTTAAGTTTGTGATATTTAAAGGGCCGATTGTAGAATAGTTTAAAATATACTCTTTGGGACTTAAACATAGTTTGATTTACCACTTCTGATCTAATATCAGAAGTGGGATCATCGAACGAAATGGGGAGCGATAACGACGAACAATTTGCAAAACGCTCCCAAAGCCGTGAAAGGCGTTCCCGCCCACGTAAACGCCGTCGCCGACACCGATCCAGTACTGACAGCCAATCATCTGCGTCGCGATCGAGGCAGAGTCGCGAAAGATGGGCTGAAAATAAGAAGAGCAAACGTCGCCACAAGAAACGTCAGCTGCGGAGAGCAACGGCCACGCACGTGGATTCTAAAGCGAAAGACTACCAGTCGACGGCAAGGCGACATGAGGATGTGAACATAGAGGGTGTCAGAGCGGAACATCATGCGTTAATGGCAAGTTACCTTTTGATTATGAGTGTTTCCTTTGTTACTCAGTTCAGTGTGTAAAACAATTGATATTATTCTATTTTGTTCAAAGTACTATAAGAAACGAATCTTGTTTTTTTTTTGTTTTTATTTAAGTTGTAAATCTAATCGAGGTTGCACAGTGAAACTACAAGACATAGAATACATGTTCATTTTCTACCTAGCTTCAAATTAGATTTGAGTATACTAACCACAACAGCGGGCCGATACAACATAGTACCTTTGTTTAATTAGCGAGTAACCTTAAAATTTAATAATTTAGATAATATGAGCGGATAGCTTTTTGTAATTTATTTTGTACGATTCTACCTTTTTTTCGTCTTTACTATGTGACATATATAAACATAAATAAAGTGCACCAATGTGTATGTTCAGGAAGCACCGCCGCGAGACACAGATGTACCAAGTACATCGAGCACACAGGCAGCGCGCCAGCCTAACTGCATGCAAGCTGAGCAGCAGCAGCGTTATTCGGCAGCGAGTGGAGCAGAGTTTTCTCAACCCGTGCAGCCAGAGACGGCGAACAATTCGGACATTAAATCAAGTAAAGCTAGTTTAATGTTAAGTGTTGATGATATATCGCAAATAATTTATAGCTTAACTAGAACTAACTCTCAGATTAAGTATGATAGGAACATTATACCTACATTTGACCCATCGCAGAAAAATCAACGCATAGAAAGATGGATAGCCAAGGTTAATGAATGCGCTAAGATATACCATTGGACTGACGAACAGACTGCACATTATGCATTACCCAAACTAGATGGACACGCTAAGAAGTGGTATGAGGGGTTACAATCTATACTTTTGACGTGGAGCGAATGGCAAGATAGGTTGATAAAAGCATTTCCATCTGAAAGTAACTATGGGGCTCGGTTAACAGAAATGTTAGATAGGCGTATGAAAGTAGGCGAGTCGGTAGATGAATATTATTATGATAAAATGTTGTTATTGAACGCATGTGGCATTTTGGGAAAAAGAGCTGTTGACTGTTTAGTTTTAGGGATAGAAGATAGGACTATAAGGACAAGTGCGTCTTCCGCTAGATGCCAGGATCCTGAGGAATTGTTTAAATTTCTTAAGGATTTATGTAGGGAGACTAACGTTTCTCGCTTTGCCCAAAGATCAATTACGGCAATTGCTTCCAACACCAGTGTCAATGATAACAAATGTTTGAAATGTAATAAGCCAGGACATAGAGCAGCTCAGTGTAGAAGCAACACAAAACAGGTTTTTACTTGCTTTAATTGCAATGAATCTGGTCATATATCTAGTAGATGTCCAAAACCAATAATCAAATGTGACAACTGTCAACGAGTTGGACACACAGTCAACGACTGTTACCGACCACGTGATAGTAATGTATCAAATAACGGCAACAAGTCCGCTAAGAAAACCTAACTCACCCAAAAATCTAAATCTGACTCTAAATATTATAAAAGTGTTATTAATGATACCATTAACACAAAGTGTTATGTTGATTTTGAAAGCGATTGTACACTGATTCGGAAGGACATTATCGAGCAGTATTCTTTACCAACAATACGAAACGATGCTCCCAATATACGCGGGTTTGCAAATGGTCTAACAATTCCATTAGGTAAGACTAGATTGCAATTACGTATCAGAGAGGTTACAGCCGAAGTTGATTGATAGATATTGAGAGTCTTCTTTGCTTAGCGAACCTATATTGGTTGGTCAAGATTTTACAGAAAATAGTGTTAGGCGAGTAGAGGATGCGAATTATTGTGTTCTGGGGGTGTATACGGTTTTGATAATGGACAATGCCAAATAACCATTTGCAATTTATCAGAAGAACCCATTTTATTTGGTGAAAATTCTGTCCTTGCACGTAGTAAACGAATCATCTCAAAAAATTCTCGCGACAATTCTGACATCGTGTGTCTTCGAGTCACCAGTGGCCCACTAGAACCATTTACAATAGCCGACATTAGATTAAATTCTAAGCTGACTCAAAAACAGCCACAATCTATACTCGATTTAATAAATTCATATAGAGATTGTTTGGCTCAAACTATATCGAAATTGGGGTGCACAAATGCAACTGAAATGACTATCGAGCTGAACGACACCACACCTGTAGTTTACCGTCTATACCGCTTAAGTCACAGTGAGAGAGAACAGGTAGGGGGAATGGTACAAGATCTTATTGACAATGACATTGCAGAAGAATCTAATTCTTTTTATGCAAGTCCCATCATCATAAGAGATACTTTTAGTAAACGAAATTTGATACCTCGAGTAGCACGTTGGTGGAGAGCTATGCAAGAGTTTGATTTTGACGTACAATACAAACATGACACTTGTAGATGCTTTGCCGAAATCTCTGACGTGGTCCCAACGGTTCTGAATATAGCTCAAGACAATTGGTTGCGCACTTTACAGTTACAGGATACAGAATTACAGCGACTCAGAAAACATGTTGTAAGATGCTGAATATTCCGATGTCAAAAAGAATTATGTTCTCTAAATAATAGACTTCATCGTAAAGTTGGGGATAATCCAAAGTGGTGGGTACCAAAGACTGTTCGATTCCAATTATGCAAACTAAATCACGATGATATCGGTCATGTCGAGGTTCTTAAAACATTGGACAAAATTGCTAAAGATTTTTGGTGTCTAAAAATGAAATAAAAAAAAAAGTCCGTTAAGTATGTACGGTCGTGCGTAGAATGTGCATACAGTAAGGAACCATCTATGCCTAAGGATGGGCAATCTGCATTCGATTTATAAAATTGACAAACCTTTCGAATTACTAAAGTTTTAGAGAATGATAGGTACGAGGTTCCGAGCATAACCGGAACCAACATCACTCAAAAGAATTACAGTAACGTATGGGCAGCCGATCGCATTAAACCATGGATATCCATCTGCGACGTCAAGAAAAACAGTTCACGTGACAGTAACAGTAGTAGCGAACCAGTCTTCTTAACTTACCTAGTTGTAGTGTACTTTTCAAATGGAAATATACCATGAAAAAGTCCCCAGTTATGAGATATGTATGAATTAATTTGCTGTATACCTACACAGGATTTAATTATGTTTAATTAAGTATGTTAAGCTTGTAAGTAGATGTACGAGTAAGAATTTAGAAGATAATCGCATTGTACAAGGAGTAGTAATGGCAGTTTATAAATTGTGGAAGGAATATAAAAGTACGAAAGATGTAAATATTTGATTTTGATAGATCAATCGGTATTTTATTGCCTAAAGGTTGAAAATATTGGGTACCATGTTGATAGATCCATGGGTATTTTCAATCAATTGAAAGTGATAAAAGGTGGCTCAGTATATGGTGAAAAGACATTAAAATATTTGATTTTGATAGATCAATCGGTATTTTAGTGGCTTAAGGTTGAAAATATTGGGTACCATGTTGATAGATCCATGGGTATTTTCAATCAATTGAAAGTGATAAAAGGTGGCTCGACATATGTTGGAAGAAATTAAAATATTTGATTTTGATAGATCAATCGGTATTTTAGTGGCTTAAGGTTGAAAATATTGGGTACCATGTTGATAGATCCATGAGTATTTTCAATCAATTGAAAGTGATAAAAGGTGGCTCGACATATGTTGGAAGAAATTAAAATATTTGATTTTGATAGATCAATCGGTATTTTAGTGGCTTAAGGTAGAAAATATGGTACCGTGTTGATAGATCCATGGGTATTTTCTACCATAATTGTGACAATGTCAATGTCAAGCGAGCGTAATGAAAAGATTGGAGAGATGTACTGGATTATTTAATGAGCATACGAGTAAGTCAGTAGTTTACTAAAACCAGAAGATGAATATATGTAATAGAAAGATTTTAATCGAGTAGTAATTTAAGAATTATTGTATTGTACGTATGATGTTTATTATTTAATGAGCACCATTAAATAGTTTGCTAAAACCAGAAGAGATGAATATTATGTAAAAGAATTATTTCAGTCCAGTATTAATTTAAGAATTATTGTATTGTACATTATAATGCTTATGATTATAAGTGCTCCTATAATGAGTTATGATAATGTCTTATTTATATTAAGTTTGAGGACAAACTTAGTGTCAGGAATGGCCGAATGTTAGGATTTATATTAATATGATGCTAAACTGTAGATATGCAAGTACTTCCGTAGTTAGTTTGATATGTTAAATGTATTGTTTTGACTAGGAAACGGAACAATGTTAAGGTTTATATTATTGTGTTGCTAAACCGTTGATATGTCTAGTACTTCCGTTGCTAGTTTTATACTGTAAAAGTATCGTTTTGACTAGGAAACAGAACGACGTATTTAATTACAAACGATTAAAATTATGAAATGTTAATAGTAATTCATTATTATTTATGTAATATTCAAATTGTATTAATTTACAATATTAGTATGATGGGTTAATTTATAGCTATAATAAGAGTTAAAAAGACGAGAGTACTAGCATACCTCCGGGGGGTCGGGCTTGGAAGCAGCCATGTTGGCTCGAGCAAGCGTTCCTAACGGACGAATACTAGTACAAAGAATATTGCAAAGCTAGTGATTATTATTTCAGTATTAACAGTGTTTAAGTTTGTGATATTTAAAGGGCCGATTGTAGAATAGTTTAAAATATACTCTTTGGGACTTAAACATAGTTTGATTTACCACTTCTGATCTAATAATATATATATACCTATATATATATATATATATATATATATATATATATATATATATATATATATATATATATATATATCAGATAGTATACCATAGTACATATATATAGGTATATGATATGATATATTGATATATATATATACACTAGCTGGTGCCCGCGACGTCGTCTGCGCAGGATTAGTACTTCGAGTAGCTTATTATTTTCTCCAAAGCCATATCTATCTTTATACCAAAATGTCATAAAATAGTTACATGGTTATATGAGTAAATTTAAATACATAGTGAATCAATCACTAAACACTAATAATAAAATACAGTACCTACGTACACACAAATATTTAATTGATCACCATGGAAAAAACTGTCATTACATTTCATCACCCTTGACGGCATTTGTGTACATTTGACACTTGACGGTTGCCGAGTACGCCTAGTGTATCGAGCTGTCAAAATAATAGCGTGTTTTTGACTAAGCTATCAGAAACTGACACAAACTTGGACTGAAATTATGTCATCATTACGGTTTTATTATTTTGTCTATGCTGTGCCCAAGCATATTACGCTATTTAGCCCACGTGGTGATGGATGATGACGATGATGAAATCCTATGTGTTAATCCAGCGCCTCATCTACCCCCGTACCAAATTTCATCAAAATTGCCCCAGCCGTTTGAGCGTGAAAGAGTAACAGAGATCCACACATCCATACTCACAAACTTTCGCGTTTATAATATAAGTAGGGTACATATATATACCCTCAGACACAGGTAAAATAGACATGTTTATGTAAACTAATATTTGATTAGTCAGGTGATCGAAGTCGCGACCAACGGCTCAAAGGGCAGGGTTGCTATCAAAGTCAAAGTCAAAATCATTTATTCAATTTAGGCATCAAAGACGCACTTATGAACGTCAACTTTTCATTATAATGTACTTTAAAGACTCTACCGCCGCGTTCCAAAATATATAGAGCCCACCGAGAAGAAGCGGCAAGAAACTCGGGGCCATTCTTTTTATATAGATGTTTACAATGTTTCTACTTAGGTACTACAAATATTACATTTTATGGATGGCAGAGTGACAGCTTGCCAGAAGTGGAGTATTCCAAGCATCTTTATCTTCTATATATTGTCGAACTTTATAATAAGCTTTTTTTATTAAAACGTTTTTTACAGTCAACTTGAATTTGCCCTCTGTGAGCTCAGTTATGTGTTTTAAGATTTTATTGTAAAATCGCACACAATTTCCTAGGAATGACTTATTAGTCTTCGCAAGTCTTAAACTAGGTACAGCTATCCTACTTGTATTTCTAGTATTAAAAGTGTGGTGATCACTATTTAACTTATATTTATGTAAATTTTCACGTACATTATATACAACATACATTATATTTTCAAATACATATAAGAAAGGCAACGTTAATATATTGACTTCTTTAAATAAATCTCTCAAATATTCACGGGGACCCATTTCGTATATAGCTCGAATAGTACGTTTCTGTAGGATAAAGATGGTCTATCACTGCACCAACCGGCCTGTCATGTGGTCAATTCATTATGTCAACGACGTTTAGTATTTACGACTGTTAAACGACTTATAAATTATCTGCCGTGCGATTCTCTAATGATTCGTCGACGAGGTCGTCGACCGCCGATGTCAAATACTTTATGAGATATCGCCCTTGTGCACAAGGTTGCTTTTCGAACGTTTCTTGTCATCCCGTCATTTGTTTCACGGATTTTGTCAAAGATGCAACGATGTTTGCTCTTAGAGAAAAGTCCCATTCGCCCGATAACTACAGAGCCCTTCAACTATTACACAGCGCAATTTTACTCTTAGCCGCGTTTATCACCGTGGAGACTAAGAGGCTGACATAGTCGTTGGACGAGTAACAGTCTCTTAAGAAAAGAAAGAATATTAAAAACACATTTATCCAATAATGGAAGGATTGTAACAGGTCTGGAATTTCTGGGAGAGAACTGTACAGACAAAAAGCAGCATTTAATTTATTTAATTTTTATTTTTATCATACATGGAAAACAAACAGCTGCTGATTTGCTTATTTATGGGTCTAAGATAATTAACATCAAAGAGCCTAAAGAAGTTTTCGCTTATACACATATGTAAGTAAAGTATCCTACAGAAGAATAAAATCAGCATGTAACTTACAGAATAATAATTAGAAAAATATCTTATGTGCAATAAATAATAATAATAATAATATTCAAAGCCATAAAAATCAATGCAAAGAATAGAAAATGCAATAAATTGAAACAAAAACATATTAAAATGCTAATTGTGAAGGAATTGGTCATTGATAAAATATTTGCGAAAAAAAACTTAACTTATGTGACAAATAAAAGAAACCACCACCATTTCCGCTAGTCAAACATGGCGACAACAACGTGAACTGAAGTACTTCCGCGAGTCCAAGATGGAGGGCATCACGGTTTGACGTAGCCTCCAACAGCCAATGAAGAGCATGGCATTGTCCCGCCAAGAAAATGGCGGCGAAGGGAAAACCCATGTGAGTTTAGTTGCTGGTATAGTCTTGTCAGAGTCAGTCAGATGGCAAAATACTTAGAAATGTGTTAAGGCTGATAATTATAAGCTAAGTATATTTCTGTGTAATCTGCTTACTGTAACGTAACTTTTGTGAAATTTGTCTACGTTCGAATAGAACTTTCCAATGTTACTGATGTGATGTTTATGTAGGGTTTAATGTAATTGTTACTTAACTAATGTTAGCATACTGTAAATTCAGTTGAATGTAATTGGTATAGATTTGAGTTTTTTCACAGGCGCTGAGGCCCGGTTAAGATCAATCCGGGCCTACCGCTGGGGCGAGATGGTGACTGCCAGCGCGACCCTGTCTCGTTCCACCTTGGCGGAGGACTGCTCACGGGGGGGTTTTAGTGGGTCTGAGCCCCACACGCCCCCTTCCGTCACCCCCGTGGCGGAAGGGAAGTGCACAGCATTTCCCCCCCCAAAAAAAACTAAAAAAAGAATTTAAGTTTCAAGTTAAGGAAATACATGTGCATAATCTGGTTTTATTGTTTTATTGTGTGGTTACACTTAGTTAAATCATAATAATACCTACCGATATGAGTTCCCACGAAATATAGTAAAGATTTTATAATTTACGCCCTTCACTTTATAAACACAATGGCGAAGCTAATCGTTAAGTACTTTATTACAAACTAAGAATTACCTACGTTCTTGTTGTGAAACACTCTTACAGCCTAATTAAATTGAACTTAACATCATGGCCACTGTTCTTGCCATTTTATCCTTATATTTGTTTAATTATCCTTTTTTTCATCACTGCATAAAATAGCTGCGCACAATAATGATGATGATGGATCAAAATATGTAATGCCTATGATCATTAGGGATAAAGTAGGATTCTAATGGTGAAAGATTTTTTCATAAACGATCCAGTACTTTGAAGCCTATTAATTCAAACAGATCTTTCCTCTTTATACCATTAGGATAGAAATAGATAACATAAAGCCGCTTTCCGCGTCTTTACTTACTTAAACGCAAGTACGCAAACTCCTAAACTATCATGATTATGATGGGGGTTTCACATTCAGATAGATAATTTTTCAGGGGTAATAAAACAATAAAGTTTTCATGTAGTAGAAAAATATTTTCGTAAAAAAAGGGTTGAAAAATTTCAAGGTTATTACTTTAAATTTTTCACCCCCTTTCTTTTTTAAATACTCATGTAGCCGGGGCGGCGCGCTACTCTGTTATAAATTAAAGCTAAAAAGCTCCACGCGTTGAAAAAATGCAATATATGATCTCGACGCACTGCCGAATAACCTTTGTCCTTGTTTTCTTGAGGTACGGATAACCTTTTTCTTTTTTTATCCTTAAGAAATATGTTTCACGGAGAATCATTTCAAACGCAAATATGAAAACGAAACGTGCTCCTTCAGATACCAGCCGCTAAATGCAGAGAACACATAGAGTCGTTGCATTCCTTTAAATATTCAGAAGCTCTCGTGAATTCCTCCACTCGTGTCAAGCGGTTGTTTGTTACAAAAATGCATACATTTTTCAAGTTTCCACTCACCACCTAAAATAGCCTTTCGTACTAGAGCGCTCAAGTCGGAAAATTATTGTTCACCAAAAACTTTAACGCAGAAATACTGTTATTTTTGGCATTTAGGTTTTGTTGAGTTTCCCACATTAAGAGATCTTTTGAAAGCAGTAATAATTTATTGTGACTAAATATATAAAAATAATAAGATAGTTCTAACTATTGTTGTTTATATGAACTCACGATTACAGAAAATAAAACCATCGAATCGCAGATTTGAGTCTACAGTATCTCTACCATGAGTTGGCAACATAAATGTCATCTATAGTCGATACTCGATCTCGCCTACCTATTAAGCTTGTGATTGGCGTACTCGCTATCAATTTTAGTTCTACAATTGACCGCGAGGTGGCACTGTTCTTTTTTTTCATACATCTCGCGGCAGTCGATATCGAACATCGATTGGTGATGTTGTAAACTCATGGTAGACCTTCTGGCATCGAAAAAAGTAGCAGTCATTTAGGTTTAAGGATATGCACCAATATGGCAAGATTTACTTAGTTCAATTGCTTAATTAGTTGTAACATGTTGTAATCTCCAAAACTCAGGGTTCTATTTTATGTCAAATAATTGAAGCATTAACACAAAGCCATAACGTAAAGAAAATACTTCCACATGGCTAATGTCGTGAAGTAATCATAACAACTCCTTTAAATAAGATATACATATTTTCTAACGACTTCCAAAAAAAGGAGGAGGTACTCAATTCGACTGTATATATATTTTTTATGTTTGTTACCTCATAACTTCCAATAGGTGAAACGATTCTCAAAATTATTTTTTTGTTTGAAAGCTGCTTCCCGTGTGGTCCCATTTAAATTGCATCAAATTCGGTCCAGTAGTTTTTGAGTTACACTCCAATAACTGATTTTTACCAAAGTAATAGAATGGAAGTAGGTATTAATTTTTTCAAATTGCACTTGTATTGCACTATAAAGTGTTTATGTAAGTTTTAACAAATAGATAGGCAAATACGTGTTTACTTTACAAACGGAGAGAAATTTACGTCTATGTATATATGTCGTACGTGTACGTACGATCAATCGACACCAGTGTGAAAGCATCGTAAAGGCGAGCGAGGTGTGTTAAATTAAGCATGAAACTTAGAAATTGCTTGTTGGCAATGTGGGAACGTATTGGCGGAGTTTCGTGCAGGTGGCTGTTCTAGATTGCTGTAATCTGCCGTCTTCAGCCTGTGATGGCGGCTATAAGTGATATTGGATGGAATTGTATGTAGAGAAACATTTATTTTACTCTAAATTTATATTTCTTTTTAGTTATTGACCACGCTATGCAAAATAGGAGTCAGTTTTATCAGTATTTTAAGATACCTACTATGAAGTTTGGATTATTGATGTGCCTTAAATTTCAATATTGGATATTCATATTTTAATTATTGATGATGCATGTTTTAGTTATTGATGTTGCCTTATGTTTCTTACTTTCTTTATTCTTAAGTCTTTTGAATTATTTGCTAATAAAAAAATCATTTTGTGTTTTGAATAAAGGAATAAGGATTCTTATGTTGAAATTTATAGAGAGAAAAATTCCATCCTCGGACGGGATTCGAACCCGCGTCTTCCGACTCTCCGTGTCAGACGCCATTGACCAACTAGGCCACCGAGGTTCGGGTCCGAGCATTGAATTTTAACTCTCTATTTGACTAACCGTCTTGCGGGGACGGAGCGACATCTATTGGACAGCTTTGACAGTACCATCCAACCGAAAGAAGCATTATTTAGAAATACTTAAATTTTCGTATTGACATCGCAACCCTTGTAATTTTTATAGTATTACTTTTTAAAGCACTAACGCCTGCTTTAGCGATCTCAAACATTGAAATTCATAGAGAAAAATTCATATCCTCGGACGGGATTCGAACCCTCGTCTTCTGACTCTCCGTGTCAGACGCCATTGACCAACTAGGCCACCGAGGTTCGGGTCCGAGCATGGAATTTTAACTCTCAATATTTTTTTTTTTCAAAACTTGGTCAATGGCGTCTGACACGGAGAGTCAGGAGACGTGGGTTTGAATCCCGTCCGAGGATGTGATTTTTTCTCTCTATAAATTTCAATGTTTGAGATCGCTTAAGCAGGCGTTAGTGCTTTAAAAGTTATACTATAAGGATTCTTATGATGAATACTAGTACTTACCTACCCACCTTCTAGACAATCAAAATCGAACTCTCCACAAAGTTAATCGTGATCATACATTAAAAAGTATACGCGTCGACTTGAGAACCTCATTTTTTTTGAAATTATGTTCTCCTCTGACGCAGTAAATAGGAAGCTTGGAAAATTAAGAGAAAAATTATGTTATATTAAAAATGTAATAATTTGTACAAGAGAAGTTACTCAATTGTAAGAGAGTGATTGGTTTAATTTTCTAACAACTTCCAAAAATAGAAAGAAGTACTCAATTCGACTGTATTTTTTTAATGTTTATTACCTCATAACTTTCGACTGAGTGAACCGATAAACCTGCCTCCTAAACAAACCTAAAAGGTCGAGAAAATCGCTAGAAAATCCTTCAAATTGATAGCGAACCATAAAAGCGAATAGAAGGACGTGCATCTAAGCTACTTACTCTACACAAACTCTACATCAACTAGATATATGGGAACTTTTGAAAAAACATACTTATTCGGGATCTGACGCCATTTGCTCATATTTGTATGTTATACCTACTTATACAGCGTGTAACAAAAAGTATATATACTAAAACCTCACACGCAGAAGCTTGCATACAACTGGGACCTACGAGTGACTATCGCGTCCCCGGAAGTAGTAAACATTCCAGGAAGTATCTGAGTATCAAAATTTTTTCTAATACTCATGCAGGTTCATCCCTGAACAACTAGACTAAAGGCGGCAATTTCCAGAACGAAGACTAAGTCAAGAACCTGGGCTGTGGTGTGGCGCGGGGCGCATGCCGGGTAAGGGACGGAGATGAATCAATAGGTGGAGTGGGGATCGTAGAGCGCATTGACCCCAACAAACTCCAGAATAATAATAAAATAAAAATAAAGCTATATTTATTTACACATTTACAGAGTTTTAAAAAACAAGCATTTCAAAGAGCTGTTCAAGTTCAAATAGTATTTGTTGATTTGTGTAGTCCCTCTTGGGTAAAAGCCTCCTCCAACTTGAACCATTCCTCGCGGTTTCTGGCGATTTGCATCCATTCATCTCCTGCTATGTTGCTGGTGTCATCCACCCATCTTTTCCTTTGTCGACCTACATTCCTCTTGCCAGGTGGCCTTTCCATTTTGTTGTTTGATACGTCCATCTTTTGTCTTGATATCTAGCTATGTGTCCTGCCCATTTCTATTTTTGTTTTAGGCTATGATGAAGTGCATCAGTTATTTTAGTTTTTATGCGTATATCTAAATTTCTTGTTTTTTGTATTCTTCTTAGTTTTAGAATGCTTCTCTCCATGGCGTGTTCTCTAGGACAGGCATGTCTAATTCTTTTTCTTATTGATCGAATCCTCTTGACTGAGGGTCGTGACCACTATGAATGGCCTTCTAGACTATGTTTCTCCAAGAATTGCGGCATTCGGCTTGTTACATAGCAGATGATACATTTGCCTTTGTCATCTCTTTGACAACGTCAGTCCACATGGTGGGAGATCTTCCACGGCTGCGTTTTCCTTCCACGTGACCCACAACAATGAGCTTTTCGAAGTTGTTAGCGTCTCTTCTGGCCACGTGTCCGAAGTATTGTAAGTGTCGCTGCAGGCATATACTGGAGTCGAGTTTAGATTTTTTATTATGTTAGGATAGGCGCATTGGTGCGGCGCGCCGTCCGTGAAATTCCTAACATTTTACGCCAGCATCACATTTCGAATGCATCTACCCTAGATCGTATACGGGCTTTTAGCGTCTAGGTCTCTGCGGCGTACAGAAAAATAGAAAAGATTATGCTGCGCATAAGGTTTACCTTGTTATTTCGGTTGATTCCTCTATTCTTCCAAATCCTAATGGGGCATGTCTAATAGGGCTGTCCAAAAAATATCGGATAATATGTTATTTATTTGTATGAAAAAAATTATAAGCGATTAAAATATTGACACTTTACCATCTGAATCCTGACTAGGTATGTATGCACACCTCTCAGTATTACTACACCTTTTTGTTACAGGCTATATAGACTATAAGTACGCATATATACATAAACATCCTCACCGACATAATCTTATACGACTGCAAAATTCCGGGTTAACACAAGCTAGTCCTTCAAAATATAGTTGGCGTATGCCAAGATTCAAGCAAATACCTTTAACCCACCATGTCCAATAGTAAAATCTCACTAAATATTGTAAATATGATCTTATTAATGACTAGCTGCTCTCCGCGGTTTCACCCGCGCGGTGATGGATGATGATGATGATGATAAATCTTATATAGCCTATGTTACTCGGGGTGAATGTAGCTTTCCAATGGTGAAAGAATTTTTAAAATCGGACAGTACATTTTAAGCCAATTCGTTACAAACATACATACAATTCTTTCCTCTTTATAACATTAGTATAGATCTTATTAAGGATTGCAATAAGGATATTAATAATATCTACCTACTTATGTGACAAAAGAGCTGAGGCCGTAGCACAAACAATTTGCGAGAAAGTTTTCGTATCGCAAGCGTCAACACGTAACGTTTGACGTACAAACTATGAGTTACCTGTGTCACAGTTGCCCTAGATACATGACAGTTTGTACTATTTTACGTGAACGACACGTTACGTTACACTTACGCAGTTAATCGTGCTAGGCCCGCTGACCAAGATTATGACGTATAGGTCCATGTAAGACAGCCGGCACAGTATATATTTTACGTGTGGACTGTCTTGGCCTTGTTTACCTAACCGTATAGGTTAGGTAAACAAACATATGTCTCGGTGTTCTGTTTTCAAATCTCACACTGATCTCGACAGCGCTAATATTAGTTAAACTGGGACGCGTTCAGAACCTCGGTTAGAGCGCACTCGAAATGCAACTTTTCGCACTAACGCCGTTCCGAACCTCAGGGTAAAGCACTCGGTTGTTCTCAACTGGCGTTCCGAACCTCGGAGCGTTGCAACTTTTTAACAATCAAAATAGATCGGTAAACGGTTGCATCCCGTGTCTGAAACTTTGATCAATCAGACCACAACAAACTTCTTCTTCTCTCTTCTCAGATAAAATTAGGTAAGGATCAAGTAATCTGTTAAAGTCGAATTGGTCAAAGTCTGTTTGAGGTTAGAAAACAAACGTGGCCGTTCTGTACCTCAGAGCGAGTTAGAAAACAACTAAACAACCGCACTCTGAGGTCCTGAACGCGCCCCTGTGACGGCACCTGTCTGTTACTCGCTGGTACTATTCGTTATTCTGTGGTGACAGTGACCCAGTGGGTTTAATACCTAATTCACGCATGAACGCACCCTATTCCCGTATCGGGTAAATCTGCATTCCAATAGTAACGCTGTTAGAGTTAAAATCAATTTCTTGTCACAGATGGTAGAACGACCGCCAAATATTGCCCGAGGACTGAGGTTTTTTTATAAGATTGGTACTATATACTACATAGATAGGTAGGTAGTACATAACTATGAGCCGTAGTTCTATTGGATATATAGGACGACATAAAAATACAGTAAAAATTTAGCAGCTTTCGTCGAAATTATAAATGTATAATATCGATTCTCGATTTTTATGCTGTTTAGGCTAAACCCAAATTAGTAAAACACTTCCGAATGACAGCACTAAAATTAGATATGTCTCTTCAATTGTGATTACATTTTAGACAGCTGTACGATTCTCTAATGATTCATCGATGCGCTCGTCGACGAGCTCACCGATGTCAAATACTTTGAGATATCGCCCTTGTACACAAGGTTGTTTTTCCAACGTTTCTTGTCATCTCGTCATTTGTTTCACGGATGTTGTCAAAGATGCAACGATGTTTGCTCTTAAAGAATCGCACGGCAGATAAGTCGTCACGAAACTTTGTGCTTCCTAAACCTAACATAAAAATGCCCAAATTTGAATAAATCAATCCTATTTTTTTGAATTGTGAATAAAAGTGTTACATAAATTTGAATTTTGGCGCGCTCGTACCCTGATTAAAGAAAAAGCAGAATTTTTAAACACCTAGTGTAACGAAACAGATCGATAGTATATTATGAAAAAAATACTTAGGTTAGAAAAGGAATAGGAAAAGAGTAATAACCGAATAGAATTCATAAATATAACTCTCTTTCAGCAGAAAAAATCCTGAATAGGTCCACAAAAATAAACTTTCACGTCCAAACTCTCAGAATGTTCAGTGATAACACAATTTTTTTTTAGGTGATACTTAGCCAACGTATAGTACTAAAGTAATAACCATCAGTTTTTTCAATTGTGTTAGTATATATCGAAAAATACAAAGAAAACGTACAAAATTAATGCATTTTCGCATTACATCGTCCAATCTTACAAGCAATTTTCAACTTTACGTAAAGCATCGTGAATTATTTTAAAATTAGGGTTGGACCGCGTCTTAACAATAGAATAAGGAGTACCATAATTTATTTTAGTTCGCTAATTTAGTTCAGTATTTTAATAAGAGAATCGATATCTATATTTAGGAACTGGACGATTTAAAAACAAATGTTTACACTATGGAGATTAGAATTCCATATAATAGTATTAATGCGCTTGTGTGTACACTAAACTAAAATTCTCTAAACTATGGTAGTTCTTATTATGTTTATTACTTAAATTCACATTCGTTTAACACTTAGATTGATAATTCTAAACATATAAATTTTATATTAATATAATATAATATAATATAAATTTTATTCTATTCAAACTGTGGGTAGTTTTACATCAGTTTAGACTAGCTTAGAGAGTACGAACTTTCATGACGATTTGCGATAAACACCCACAATTAAACAGAAACGGCAAATTTAAGAATTGTCACGTGCAAGCATTATACGAATTTGGACTTAAGCATGAACAAAATAAGTACTAACATAGTTATATGATTATTAACAGGATATTTACCGTGGTAAGGATGTGGAATGAGCTCCCGATATTTCGGCGCAGTTACATGCACCATGTTCACGGGAAGACTGAAGAATGCTTGGTTGGTCGAAAAGTTAAAAAGTAAGGTGCAGACATAACGATCTACCCTCTTTCTTAGTCTTCTGCTATGGTTATCACTGGAACTCGAACTCGATCCTAAGTCCCGACAAAACACACTCACTGTATCACTGCGTATAGTATTTTGAACACATTTTGAACGCGGACTTTTATTTTTAAAACAACCTAATACTGGATTCCACGCACTGGCGAGTTGAAAACCATCACCTCGATTGAAATTCTGGCATTTCGAGATCTCAATAGTTTCCTTTACTAGCCTTGGTATGTAATGGCGTTCGGTGGACAAGATTTTAGGGTTATGGAATTCAATCCAGTGGTTAGGACCCGCGTCCAGCAGATGCTCAGCTATGGCAGATTTGTGTCTTTCATTGTTTTTTACTGCCTTTATGTGTTCCTTGATGCGGCATGAAACAGTTCGCTTCGTCTGTCCTATGTACGAACTTCCGCAGCTGCAGTTAATTTTGTACACCCCGGGATGCTGAAAAGGAATCTTGTCCTTAGGGGAACGCAGACATTGCGCAATCTTCTGATGAGTAGTAAATATGGTCTTGGTAGCATATTTGTCAAGAATTCGACCTATTTTGTCTGTGACTCCTTTAACATATGGCAAAAAGGTCGGCTGTCGTTCCACCTTCGGTTTCATCAGTTTCTTCCTTGGCTTGGTTATACCGACCTGAGCCTTATAACCATTCCTGCGTAACACCATCTGTACGTGGGATAGTTCCTCTTCAAGGTGTTCTGTATCGCACAGATCATAGGCCCGATTTGTCAGTGAACTGACCACAGAATTAAGATGCCGGGGATGATGGTGAGAGGTGGCATGCAAGTACAGGTCTGTGTGTGTCGGTTTTCTGTACACTGTGTGGCTCAGAGACCCGTCTTCCCTCGCTGTTATTCGAACATCCAGGAACGGCAACACTCGATCTTTCTCAATCTCAGCCGTAAACCGCATAGCGTGATGAACACTGTTTAAATGTTCCAGGCATTTGCTCACTTCTGTTTCACCGCCCTTAAGTATGCAGAAGATGACTCTGAGCCACACAGTGTACAGAAAACCGACACACACAGACCTGTACTTGCATGCCACCTCTCACCATCATCCCCGGCATCTTAATTCTGTGGTCAGTTCACTGACAAATCGGGCCTATGATCTGTGCGATACAGAACACCTTGAAGAGGAACTATCCCACGTACAGATGGTGTTACGCAGGAATGGTTATAAGGCTCAGGTCGGTATAACCAAGCCAAGGAAGAAACTGATGAAACCGAAGGTGGAACGACAGCCGACCTTTTTGCCATATGTTAAAGGAGTCACAGACAAAATAGGTCGAATTCTTGACAAATATGCTACCAAGACCATATTTACTACTCATCAGAAGATTGCGCAATGTCTGCGTTCCCCTAAGGACAAGATTCCTTTTCAGCATCCCGGGGTGTACAAAATTAACTGCAGCTGCGGAAGTTCGTACATAGGACAGACGAAGCGAACTGTTTCATGCCGCATCAAGGAACACATAAAGGCAGTAAAAAACAATGAAAGACACAAATCTGCCATAGCTGAGCATCTGCTGGACGCGGGTCCTAACCACTGGATTGAATTCCATAACCCTAAAATCTTGTCCACCGAACGCCATTACATACCAAGGCTAGTAAAGGAAACTATTGAGATCTCGAAATGCCAGAATTTCAATCGAGGTGATGGTTTTCAACTCGCCAGTGCGTGGAATCCTGTATTAGGTTGTTATAAAAATAAAATTCCGCGTTCAAAATGTGTTCAAAATACTATACGCAGTGATACAGTGAGTGTGTTTTGTCGGGACTTAGAATCGAGTTCCAGTGATAACCGTAGCAAAAGACTAAGAAAGAGGGTAGATCGTTATGTCTGCACCTAACTTTTTAACTTTTTGACCAACCACCCGCATTCTTCAGTCTTCCCGTGAACATGGTGCATGTAACTGCGCCGAAATATCGAGAGCTCATTCCACAACCTTACCACGGTAAATATCCCGTTAATAATCATATAACTTTAGAGATCAACCGTGATAGTTTAAAAAAGTACTAACATAATTTACTAAAAATAGATTTTTGTTCGCTAGTTTAGTTTGGTGTTCTGAACAAGCAACAAGAATCAGAGAAAACTTAAAAGTAAAAAAAAATACCCGTTGAGTCGCGATTCGCCACATTTAGCCAATAATACAATAGCTTTCGCAGAAATCAACCTAATTTTCCAGGAACTGCAACCTGTGTGGCTAAGAGCTTCTTCTGCAGCCGTCGAGACCCCAACTGTAAGAGCTAGGAATCCCGACTTATTGAGCGTAGGCCTCTTGTGCTAGAGGCTGTCTTGTTGGTACCACCACAGCGCCAGATATTCTACCACGAAGCAAAAGCATCTCTGTACGCGGGCGTGAAGTACACTAAAGTAAGTGTAATATACCTACTTAACTAACTAATCGGGGTATACCTAACTAACTACCTAGTCACCAGGAGAAAGGACTCAAAAACAGTCTGTCTTGATTTGTATGAACAGATGGGACCCTAAACATAACAATAATCATAATCGTTTATTGACATCTGTGTGTTACATGTCGTTAAAAAAACTTAAAAATATATTTAAATCATACAAAAAAATAATTATAATAATATTTGTTAGCAATTAATGTCAATTACATAATGTCATGGAAATATATTTATATTTATTAAAAAAAACAATTTTATAAATATATATGATCACTGTTAATTAGTGCACAATATCGAATGGGGTGGTTTGGAATCGATAACTGGTCATAATAGTGAAGAAATAAATTGCATGTTTTTTTTTTATAATTATGAACCCAAATTCATTGCTCCGCAGCTAATAACCATTACGCTACTGAACATACGCAGCTACATCACATCATAGATAGAAGTGACTACGCGAGACATATCTACCCACTTAGAATAGGTACAACGATGTACGATCCTACCTACTCGAGAATGTTTACGCAGCTGATGTCTATGCCTAAACGACGGCGGGCCCGGACGGGTCATCGTCCGCACGTTGTACCTATTCTAAGCGGGTAGGTATGTCTCGCGCATTTACTGCTGTCTATTCTGCGATGTAGCGGTGTATCGGGTCGTGCGTTCAGTCGCACTATGGCTCTTAGCAGTGAAGCGGCGAATATGTGTTCATTATAATAAAAATTATACGTCATTTTTTTCTTTTATTTACATGACCTGTTATCGATTTCAAATCACCCCGTTCAATACTGTGCACTACTTAACAAATACCTTATAATATTTGTTAAGAAATAATTTCATTAATTGAATGTCAAAACTTTAATTTGTATCGGCAAATGATTGAATAATTTATTTAGTGCACATTACATAAATACTGTCATTATAAAATTTATTTCTAGAGCCCTGAGGGAAATTCCTGGAAGGTTTTTGTGGTTTAAGTGAAGTATTTACAGTAGCAGTATTTTTTTTATAGTATTTTATGTCAAAGCTAGTAAAGTTCTGCTTTACGAATAGGCATGCCTACAAACACTATACATTGATGGTAAAGGAAGTAATTTTTTTTTTTAATGTTTGGCAAACTTTGTTTTTATCTTGCACTTCGACATTGGAACCGGTTATTGCTACCCAAATCCCGGCTGCAGACGCACTCCTCTAGTACGTTACCGATGTCAGTAATTATATACAACAAAATACAAAACCAACTTGATTGTGAACAAAATGCCAAAATATTTATGGCTAAACTAAAACTGTTTCTACAAAACAAATCATATTACTCAATCGACGAATTTTTGAAAGAAAATTAATATAGTTACGATATAATTAACTATTGACATTAAAATTATTCCTACCATTATTTTACAAATTAATTTACATTTCTATAACCATAACTGCGTCTTCCTCTCTTCTAACTTTGCGGTGCCCGACAGGGGGGTCCATATAAGACTTTATGTACATTTTTTAACACCTTTACATTGTATATGTAAGCAATAAAATATCTGAATCTGAATCTGTCTAGCTCCCGTTAGTGCTCTGATGCATTTCTTTTGTATTATAAATACTTTACAGAGTAACAAGTAAAACTAACATACCAAAGAACCTAAAATTTACTCGTACCTTAACAAGGTTTAGATTCACACGACTGGCACAACAGTTTCAAACCATTCAAACACAAAAGAGTAAAACCTCGTCATCAAAGAAAATAAATCAAACTGTCAGTTATAAAAAAAATACCACCATAAAGAAAACAGAAACAGCCAATTGTAGACAGTGTTTATATTTTACCCTCTCGAGATGGGTCCAGAAATCTCAACAAATAATTACAGACGGTTATCTTCACGGTTAATAAATTCATCAGCTCATTCACGCGCTATTGAGGCCCTCCAGAGAACAATAAGGCAAGCCATTCACAACCCTGCAAATCGTGGTCGGAACAGCGAGCTATCTGGTAAGATAGCTAAAAGCTAAGGTAAGTCACGTACGTAAAAATGCAGCTATAAAATTGGGTGGGCATCCGAGTTTGTATTAAAATTTGATGTAGGTACATATTGTTAAGTTCATTTGATTAATAAACGAGTTAGAGATCGAACGTAATTTTAATATTGCATGCATTATACTTTGACACGGTTATAGTGGTGTGATTATTGCCTTCTTTTGCCTTAACCTTATATATAAAGGTGATATCTCATAAAGTATTTGACATCGGTGAGCTCGTCGACGAGCACAGCGACGAATCATTAGAGAATCGCACGGATGTTCGGATTGAAATGACTCAAATATTACAAATGCGGCCTGCAAAAAACTGCTGAACAGGTTAACCACAATTCGTTCAGAACGTTGCAGTTCCTGGAAAAGTATGTGGATTTCTGCGAAATCTATTGTATTATTGGCCAAATATGGCGAATCGCCATTCAACCGGGTAACTAAATTTTTAAATATATGAATGTGACGGACCTAATTATAATTACGCTTAGAACCGGCTAGGACTCGCGTAATATTTACCGGAAATATTCTCCGACCAGTTTCGAACTTATTTGAAGTTCTTCTTCTGGGAGTCACTCTTGTGCACAGCGGCGAGCGCGGGCCACAGCACGTAACTGGCGCTGCGACGGTCGCGCTGTGTCTGTAAGATTTTTTTCCGTCGAACTGTCACTTACGTCAATGTCACTTTCAGTGTCACTGTCACTACCGTTTTTTAGTTTATAGGGCTGTTGACACACCACACTTGTTGAGTCGACCTCACGGTTCCAGAGCTCCGAGGTCATCTTGTCAATGTTCAACACTGGTATCCAGGCCGGCGGTATATTCCACCCACGATCCCGATTGAAATCGCGCTCGCCGCTGTGCACAAGAGTGACTCCCAGAAGAAGAACTTCAAATAAGTTCGAAACTGGTCGGAGAATATTTCCGGTAAATATTACGCGAGTCCTAGCCGGTTCTAAGCGTAATTATGAACATAACTCGCGATAGTTTTCTATCTCGGACCTAATTATGTCATTATTTTACCGTTCTTTTATTTTGGTGCGTATCTGTATGTTACTCAATCAAGGAAATAATGTTTATCAGATCAGATTAAATAATATTTAAATACACGTGAATAGTAATTGTCATAAAAATCATCGATGATGTATAAAACTTGCACCATAATAAAGCACTTTAACAGTATCCGAAACACGTGTAACTATCATTTATAATGCTGCTACAAAAAGTATCTGTTTTATTTATAATATGACATATTCAATAGAAATTAAATTTAGAAAGACAAAACAATTATGTAACCGGAAAAAAGAAACTGCAACTTTTTAATCTGGTTTATTTTTAATCTAATTTCAAGTTTTGTAGCGTCATGAATGGGCACCTTTCCGGCCCAAAAGATGGAAATCTTTCATGCTCTTGATATTTGAATAGGAACTCGAGGACCACTGGAGCGTATCATTTGCAGCTTGGATCTGGGCTCATTTCGTAAGATTTCTCGTATATTCATAATTCTTTTCATATTGAATTAGTTAAGTTAATTAGTAATTTATCACTATTCTAGTATTCAATCATAAAACTGCGCGACATTTTGAGCTACCAGATGTTCAGCAGTACGCCAGTTAACCATTGTTATAGTACCACCTAGAGTTAGAGAGCCCAGAGCACAGCTAGCCTACCACCTAATAAGTCGGGTTTCTTCGCCTTTCACGATTCGCATCTCGACGGCGGAGGAGTAATATTCTACTCTGTTCACAGCGTAAAATCAGAACTGTCTTAACCTCATAGATTAATTGTTCTTTACAAAACAGTACAAACTTGCGTACATTATTATAATATAACAATAATAAAACATAACAATATATATAAGTCTCGTCCACAGCCGTCTATCTCCCTTATCACTATTCACTATCACTTCTCTACATATATAATAAAAGTGTAGAGGTCGAATTTCTGTACAATGAAAAAAATGCTAAAAACCGAGTCAGGGTGATGTAAGGATTAGGAGTGAAATCGAACAAATTTTTTTTATTTTTTGTTTCTCTGTTCTTCTGTCTGTTTGTATGGGCTAATCTCCGAAACGACTGGACAGATTTAAATGAAATTGTGTATGGTGGTAGCTTATATCCCTGGTCAACATATATGATACTTTTGATCCCGGTAAATCAAAAAGTTCCCGTTGGTTAACTATCCCAAAAACTGTAATTAACCGTTACCCGCGAGGCCATGCGAGCAAAGCCGCTGGCGGGTCAGCTAATAAGTTCATATCAATAGCTTTGCCATTTTACCCATTTTAGTAATATTTATATACCAAGTTACCCTTCATCTAACATTGTTTTATCTAGATTCTTTGCATATTTCATACGGTCTGTTTACAGTTATATTACCTCTGCTTTTGTATCAGGATAATATTTATTTGTATAGTAGTAGGTAGTAGTGCTGTCAGAGGTAATGTGAACGGACTCGGGACTGTACCAACTAGGCCTCTAAGTGTTGGCTACAGCGCCACTTATGCCTTTGTAAAGGACCGGATGAATTCCGTGACATACTCGTGATTGAAATAATAATTAAATTTAACTGGATAAAGAATATGAATCACTGCGGTAATACGCACCAAGACAGACAGCTGTAGAGGCCACGTGGTAAATAGTCTCACCTGTTTTAACGAATGGAATGTAGTATGTCGGGGCCCAAACTACTTTTTGAAGTATCTTCGAAACTTCACCTTTGAAACTAAACAAATTGAAAGTTTGAAATTGCGTTGAGTGTTAGATATGTTAAGTTACACACAAGTATGTTTAAAACTCGTTCAATGAATTTAAATTAAATTAAAGGGCGACTAAATACAACTTTCAACTGTTTTGCTTCCGCATGAATTTTTCTTATTGTTAAAAGTAGGCAGACAAGCAAGCGGCCCACCTGATGGAAAGTGGTCACCGTCGTTGTTTGCAACATTAAGGACGTTGCCAAAGCGCTGCCGACCTCTAAGGACTCAAGACAATCTACCTATCTGAGTTATATTTTACCAAAAAATGCGGGTAGATTACAACTTCATAAGTAGTTTAACAGAATCGCCATAAAGCTTACCCTTGTTCCAACATCACGTGTGGTTGATTATTTAATTATTGGCATGCTTTATTTTAAGCTTAAGTTGTAGTTTAAATTAAACACCTTTAAACAGATTTTATTTTCTACCGACTTCCAAAAAGGAGGAGGTACTCAATTCGACTGTTTTTTTTAATGTTTGTTACCTCATAACTTTCGATAGGGTGAACCGATTCTCAAAATTGTTTTTGTTTGAAAGCTGGTGCTTACCGCATGGTCCCATTTAAATCAAATTCGGTCTAGTAGTTTTTGAGTTAACACACTCCAATAACTGTATAGAATGGAAGTCGGTATTAAATTTGTCAAATTGCACTTGTTAGTCCGACGTTTCGAATACTTTTCAGTAAACATTATCACAGGTAGACCAGATTAAATTAATATAAATATACACGATTCAATTCGTTTAATTTCATTCCGTTCCATATAATAATCGCGAAAGCCGAAGTAATCATTTTAATCTACTACTACTATTAAAATTTGTATATCCTAGAAAATATAATGTACGTTCGTAAAAATATAAAGAAGTTTAGAATAAATAGTGATATGCATATTATTAATACTAGAAATAAGGATAGGATAGCTGTATCTAAATTTAGACTCACGAAAACTAAAAATAAGTCCTTCTTAGGAAATTGTGTACGTTTCTATAATAAAATCCCGAAAGACATTACTGAGCTCACACAAGGGAAATTCAAGTTACGTGTCAAAAATATACTAATGAAAAAAGCCTATTATAAATTGAGTCACTACTTAGAAGACAAAGATGCCTGGAAGCTTTCCACTTCTGCCTAATAGCCAACTATTGAATAAATTTGTTATTTTAATACTACTCATAATGTAACCTCAATGTACAAAGACTTGAAAAAATAATGGCCCACGAGTTTCTTGCTGCTTCTTCTCGGCTGTGGTTCTTTTCCGAAGACAGCGGTAGAATCATTTAAAAATTTTGACGTTCATAAGAGTGTCTATGATGCCTAAACTGAATAAATAATTTTTGAATTTTGAATTTTGAAAAAAGGTGGTTATATGTTTTTGTATACATTCGAGGGGGGAAAATGGGACCACCATTTAAATTTCATCAAATTCGGCCCAGCAGTTTTTGAGTTACACTCCCTTAACTGAGGTTTAAGGACAATCGATTCAGTAATCAGTAAGGGTCACGAAAAAGGATGAAAATATTTTTTTATATAGAACCGACTTCAACACCAAATGTGTGAAATGTTTTGTCGAAGTCGGCACCACAATATTGTGATTATAGGTACTATTAAAATATCACGGTACCGCCTTCAACAAGTTATTTCATATTTTTTGGTGTTGAAATCGATTTCATTGTTGGTATATTTTGCTTTAGTTTTAAAATCGTCCGCATGACTCAAATCTACCCTTTCTATTAATTCCTGTGACGATCCTGTTACGAAACCACCCTCCGATATTAGTAAAAAAACCAGGTTCTTAGTTACCAATAAAATCCGATCTAACGATCTGAAAAAAAACCTCCGCTGCAATACAAAATACTTAAATTTATCACAGCAGGTAACCAATAAACTTATTTCCTCACCTTTCCACATCCTCGAGGTTTTCCCATTAACCACCTCGCCAATAAAAAATCACCCCATCCCCGTTACAAATGGCGCCCCATCGAGAGCACGCGACCTACCCCCCACTGCCGTGCGTCAATCGGTCTTGTCTTCAAAACACGATTTACAAGTCAGTGGTAAATGGTTCACAAGAAAAGTACAGTCATAAAGAAACAGCTAAGTGTGAGTCGTGCGTGATGACAGTTCCGTACTTCTATACAAACACACAATCTATATATATATATAAAATGTCCAGACTGACTGACAGACAACGCACAGCCTAAACCACTGATCGTAGAGACTTGAAATCTGGAGGGTGTATTGTCCTTGATGCGTAGAGGTGTACTAAGAATGGGTTATTCGAAATTCTACCCCTAAGGGGGTGAAAACGTTTGTATGTACTCCTTTGTTTTGTTATCTTAGTTGTGAAAATTTGTATTTGGATAGGTCATTCAAAATAAAAAAAATTTTGGACTAATTTTTTTTGGATAGGAGTTGGAAAGTTTTTATGGAAAGCTTTTTGTTTTCGAACATACAGTAGTGAAAATTAGCATTTGGACAGTTTAATGTGATGATTTCAATATTTATTGACAGAGATGACTTAAGGGGGTGAAACGGGGATAATTTATTTTTTCAAAAGTTCTTTGTTTTTGGAGCTACAGTGATGAAAATAGATAACTAATTGGTAATTTGAAATAAATAGTTTAAAGTAGTAATGGTAAATCAATTTCAATATTTTTGTCAGGGATGACTTAAGGGGGATGTAAGGAGTGATATTTTTGATTGAAATAAGTTCAAATTGTTTGTTCCAGTATGTTTGTCTGTCTGTTTGTACGGGCTAATATCCGAAACGACTTGTGGTAGCTTATATCCCTACAACCAACATATAGGATAGTTTTGATCCCGGTAAATTAAAGAGTTCCCGTGGGATAATTCGGAATCTGTAATTATCGTATTCCGCGAGGCCACGCGAGCGAAGCCGCTATCGGGTCAGCTAGTATAATAATATAATACTTAAACAGTCATGCCCCACTCTAGGATTCCCTCTTTTGCGGGAAGCATGGACATACGCACATCACAACATACAATACCCGAGAACAAAAAAATCTATTTAGCACACAAATCTGGCCCGATCGGGGATCGAACCTGAATCACAGCGCTTCTAATGCATGATCACTTTCAACTAAGCTAACGGAGGCGTAATTAGCCTCCAAGCACGGACCAACTCGCAGTGGGACGATTTTTGGTTAAAGTACTTTAGTCAAAGTAAGTAAATATCTATCTATAAGTAGAACGTTTTCCCTACTAGCGTTGATTCACGTAGGTTTAGCGCGAAACGCGTGTAGGGATGTCAACATCGCATCTGCGAACAAATCTTCGATCGAGCACAAAAGTCTGTTTAAGTGTAACGTAATCGCATCTTTAACGTATTTAGTACCAACTGTCATTTATCTAGTGTAATAGTGGCACAGATAACTCATAGTTTGTACTGAATACGTAAACGATACGATTACGTTATACTTAAGCAGATTTTTGTGTTAAGCCTACATTCATTTAAAAACTGCCAACCCAGACTGCTCTGCCGGCTAACACTTGCAGGCAAGCATCCTCCGCCCCCACCGCACCGCACTTAATTTGTCGCCTATTTATCGCGAAGGCGTTCTGCTTACTCAGCGCCGAGTGCTGCAAGTACTTTGCTTTATTTATAGCACTATAATCACATCAATAAAGATTGATTGTATACGCATTACAAGCACACTCTTGACAGAAATATACAAATATGACCAACACAAGTTGTACATAATAAACTATGTATTATACAATACCTACTAATTACAACCCGCGCTTTCATCTGCGTGGTAATGGAAAATGTTGATGATAAATATTTTTCTTCATAAACTCATTTAATCAATTAAAACTTCTTAAAATCTCGATTTTTAGTTTTAGCGAGAGTAACGAACAGCAAATTATTTTTATATAACAGCGACTGCCCGTGACTTCGTTCGCGTAGTAGGCTCGGCGTTCGGCCTCGCTATACCTTCCATTTTTTCTTAGTTTTTCTAATGTTTTCTAATAGAAGAACTTTCTACGATGTATTAGAAAACATTTCATAAAATAAAAATGAAATCGGTAAAGCCGTTAAGTTATAGCGTGATCTGTGGCCCGAGCACGAACATTTGCTAAAGTGTAACGTTATCGTATCGTTGACGTATACAGTACAAACTATGAGGTATCTGTGCCATTATTGTACTAGATAAATGATAGTTTGTACTAAATACGTTAACGATGCGATTACGTTATACTTTAGCAAATGTTCGTGCTCGGGCCACAGTAAACATATACCTACATAGGGGTTCATTTTTATATTTTAGACAAAGATAATACAAATACATCCAAAACTTTTGGAACCATTGAATAAAGGAAAAGTGTCCAGAATGCTGGCTGAATGGCCAAATTTTTTTGTTCTCTTTTTCTAACTCTCGTTTTCTACTATTACGTCCTGTAGGTAAACGCAATACAGGGGTTGTTGCGTTTACCTACGGGAGGTAATAGGAAACTACGTTTCTCTATGTGGTTACTGGTACATTAGCAAATCGCTAAAATACATTTGAACAGTTATATAAAAGATATGATTATCGTTTTATTCGCGGAAATCGCTCGTAAACTGCACATGTGGTATATGGTAATTGTTATAAGTACAATATGCTCGTTGTATTCAACTATTTATTGAAAGGGTTTTTCTTTTAGTTTTTATGTTGCTTATTTTATTCTCATTCATTGAAATTTATAGAGAAAAATGCACATCTCGCACGGGATTCGAACCGCCGTTTGAGATCGCTAAGCAGGCGTTAGTGCTTTAAAAAAAAGGGAATACTATAAAAAAAATTTCTCATTGTCGCACGATATGTGCTTTTATCTAGTATAATTTTCATTCAAGTTTTAACATAAGGGGCCGTCCATTAATTACGTGTTTATTTACCATTTTTTAACCCCCCCTCCCCCTTGCTGATACGTGGTGAGGTTTAAGACTAACCCCCCACCCCCACCGAAAATCACGTGTATTTTTAGTACCCACAAAGAATCTTAAAACATTTCGAATATTATCTTTAAATGCAGGTACAAGTATAATCTCATTTTATTCTAGAAAATCAAGGACAATGATGAAAAGTCTAGACGGCAAGGTTGCAGGTTGTTTTTGACTGGTATTAAAATAATATAACTGGAATAGTGTAATCATGCGAAAAACAAAAATTGTACTATAGTATATGAAGATATATTAGAATGTATCGCGTTTGACGAAAAAAAATTATACACGTGGCATCTTACTACACCCCCTTCCCCCCTTGTGATATTTCATGATTTATGCCAAACCCCTTCTTTCGAACCTCACGTGATTAATGGACGGCCCTTAACGTGAATCTATATAAATTTAAATCTTTGCCCCTGTTGTATCAATCAGTAATAAAGTGAACTTTTTACTTATCATTATGGAGGTTGAAAACTTATACAATGTAATTTTCTACATTCTGGATGTCATACTAAAACTTTCAGAGGCCGTAGCACAAACAATTTGCGAACAAGTACAATTTGAAAAATTTAATACCGCCTTCCATTCTATTCAGTTATTGGAGTGTATCTCAAAAACTACTGGACCAAATTTGATTAAATTTGAATAGGAGCACACGGAAAGCACCAGCTTACAAACAAAAGAATTTTGAGAAACGGCTTACCCAGTTGAAAGTTAGTAAGGTAACAAACATAAAAAAAACATACAGTCGAATTGAGTACAGGAGGTACTTTTTTTTGGAAGTCGGTAGAAAAGAATTCGTATCGTAAGTAATAAATAACAGTGTTCGCGCCTGAACCGCGATCACCAATTTACCGTCGCTGCGAACGACCGCTTCTAGTGAGTCTAGTGCTCATGGGACAAACTTTACCCAAAGTGAGACATCAGCCCGAACCCTTCCGACGGTCATCAGCCCGCACGACCCAGAGGAAGAACCACACGGATCACCCGCATTCCTGTGAGTACCTATCCTTTAATTCCTAACTTCCCTTTAAATAACGTGAACGACACGATATGTTACACTAACGCAGTTATTCGTGCTAGGCCCACAGAGGAAATTGACAAGAATACCAATCCCATATATATTATATTTTTTTCTGCGTCGCCGAATTGTAATGACTGTGGGATGCTTGAAGATGTTGTACATGTATTGATGGAATGTGTCCGAAACGATTCACATAAAATGTCTTGTTTTACTTTCACATTGGCCTTTTGAATAGTATTATTGTCCTAACTCTATCTAACAATCAAAATTTCACTGAAATAGATATTTTTAATTGTACTACTAATAGATTTAAGAGTGCAGTTTATCAATTTCTTTTGTAATTTGTACTCCTTCTCGTGATTATTGTTTGTTGGTTAGTAGCCCTATGTGGCAAAGTCAATATTATTTAAGTAATCTGTGAATAGTGTCGTGGGTTATGTTATTATAAAATCTATGTTATGTTAGACTATTATTTTATGTTTCGTAATGTAGCTGTTTGCTGTTCCAAATAAATAAAATGATAAAAATAAACTCTGAAAAAGCCAAAATATTATTTAATTTAGCATATTTAGGTTTGGTTAAGTCTTGAAATGTATTCCTTTATGTTTATTGTTTTATTTGTGGACTTTTCGGGTCAATGTTGTCCCTCAGCGACAAAGTCCTTTTTATTAAATAAAAATTTGTGAAAAACAATGTCACGCATTATTGGCCTATCGGTTACCGCCAGTATTTCTTGATTTTGAAAAAAATATCTTATCTACGACAAAAGGACTTCGCGCCAAAAAATCTGCTTTTTGATGCATATTTACGTCCTAACTTTCAATGGCAAACGTCCAAAGCTCTACGGCTAGAAAAGAAAAAAAATATAGAAACAGATGCGCAGAAAATTAGCAGGTAAATTGCGGAAAACTTAACTAATAAACATTCTTACCGCACGGATGAGCTAGTCTTAAAATATAAATTAACTTCAGAAAACCATTTAGCTAGAAAAACCCGAAAGCAACCGAACCGAAACCAACAAAGGAAAGTAACAAACTGAATTATCATATGAGTATAAAAGTATAGGTTAAACATTAAACTAACATAGTATCGTTGTTCTAAAAGTGTTGTGTGATAATGTATACTTTAATAATATATTTAATAAAATAATATAAATATTGAAAAAAATTAAAATGAGAGACACCATGGTCACAGAGCTCATAAAATATACATAATTAAAAGAAAGTAAATACTAATCGGCTACTTTGAATAAGTAATCCATATTAGGGATCAAATGTCTCTTTTCTTTCTTAATTTTTAAATGTATTCTTGACCAGTTCAGTCACTTTACAATGGAATTTCTCTAAAATACAATAAAATATATCTCTAATTAAACTACAGTAAATTTATTAATAAAAAGGTAAGTACATACTACTATTACTACTAACTACTACTATTTTTTTTTTTGCATAATCACAAAACATTTGGTACGAAATAAATTCAACTTAACTTCTTTATTAAGTGGCTTGTGTTGGTCGAAGACATAATATCAGGAAGAGTAATTGCCTTAAAAAAATGACCCAATAAAAGTCTTGCTAAAACAATAACATCGTTCACGCCGCTATGACTCAGCTGTCATAGTAGACGTTGCAGCACGCGCGTGGACCAATCCCTGCTTTCCTTCTGAAATTTAAACCAATCACCGAACATTTCTATTTGTAACCTCGATAGTAATTGTGGTATTTGGAATCATACGTCGTTTTGGTTTGAAGGACCACTTTTTGTGTGGAATTTGTTCTGAGTTATGGTTCCTGTCATTATTTCTTCGTAGGTTTGCCACAATTCCGCCAGTCTCACTCGTATATTATATTAAATCAATTCAATATGAATTAGAAACGTCTATCAGTGTGACAGGGCGCGACTACAGTTGCGAGTTATTGACGTACAAGTCGCGGTCCCAATAAGTCAATCGGCTATTCTGAGATCTGACGTGTCGCGGACAAGTGTGATGCTGGCATACTGTAGAGTTAATTTTTATTAGACAGGACTTAAAAAGTCTAGTTAATACAACATAACCAAGACGAAGACATCCTATTTTTTTTATCTACCAAAAACTATGAGTTTGACATATCTTAAAACATGACATAGTCATACTAGGCATGTCTTGATTTTAAACATGCTAAGAAGAAAAAGAAGAACTTTGGCCCGCGTTAATAAACCTAGAAGACCTTTTTTGTACTTATAAAGATTACGTGTTCCGGTCAACATCTTTTACTCGGTGAGGTGAAGAATACTGCCTCCACCGTCAGGCGAATCTAAGAAGCAGGGAAACCCGACTTACCCTACTTACAGTGGTAGACCTCAAGACGCCGTCTGTCTGGATATTCGAACGTCCCACACACATCCCGCTCGACGCGCGTGGTGAATGAGTACCCCATAAGAATATACTTCCTGTGTACTCAAGGTATTAGAAGTAGACGCATTTGTTAGAAAATACCTACTTTTTAATTAAACAAACTGTAAACCTCAGCGATATCCAATAAGATCTCAATATAAGTTAGTACTGCCTATATCAAAATTAAAAATGCACAGCTCCGGTCCAAATGTTATGTCAATAAAGATATTCAATATAAACTACCAAACGACTTAAAGGCTGAAGAAAGGAATTATATAGCAAAGCGTTTAAGAGACTTACTACTACTATAACTGGGATGAATGCATGAAAGATTCATACATTTAATGTAGATGTTTGATAAATAATAATTAATTTTGAGTAACTTTAATGAATCCGCCCGCTCATTGTATTGTATTGTACCTAATATAGTTACACCATAATGTTACCTCTACCATAACTTTAACATCTGTACAATGTACATATGATTGCAATAATTGAGTATAAAGCACTGTTTTAAACTATCACGGTTGTTCACTAAAGTTATATGATTATTAACGGGATATTTACCGTGGTAAGGTTGTGGAATGAGCTCCCGATATTTCGGCGCAGTTACATGCACCATGTTCACGGGAAGACTCTTCCCGTGAACGCTATCACATGCCGAAATATCGGGAGCTCATTCCACAACCTTACCACGGTAAATATCCCGTTAATAATCATATAACTTTATTGAGTATAAATATGATTAGGTCTTACATGTTAAAAAATTCTGTCTAATTGGTTATGTAGTTTTGGCGTGACAGTGTACTCGTAATAGGCCCAACAAACTCACGCCGAGAAGTCTCGGCAAGAAGTCTCACCGAAACTTCTCGCGAGATTTATAAAACTGTCCACACTCACAATGTTTCTCACTATCTGTTCTTGTTTCCACCCCCGATGGACGACTGTGCAGCAGCCATGGTTATTTGTGCATTAGCATATAATGACCTTATTAAAACCAAACAAGCAACGAAAGAGCAAAGAAAAAAGAAGATCCAGAACTTCAACTCGAATTCATTACTCCACATTTTTATAAACGTATAAACAAGTATTCACGTGATTCCGCTTCCTGGTTCGCACTGAGAACGAAAAAGAATGTGATAGCGTTCTCTTTTCTCGCCCGAGAAACCCTTTGAATCGGGCAACCGACACCGAACAGAGAACACCCGAGCACGAGAGCGAGAGGTAGAGAAACCTCTCACTTTCACGCTTCTCGGGCGTTCTCGGGGTTTCGGAGTGACTCACTCCGAGTGAGTCTGTAGAGCTTATAACAATCATCCATAAAACCAAAATGTGTTGATTTGGACATTTTCAATATTGTGTGAAAAAATAATAGTTATCCTCAGGTCCTCTACACAAATATTTACCTGGATTTATTAGGAGTGAAAATGAAATAGTAATACTTTATAGCAAGTTTAATTGGAAACTGCCAGTAGCAGTGTTTTGTGGTTAAACCTTTTAGAGCATTTTAATGGCTGCGAACTAAAAGGTTGTCGGGAGCATTTTTAATCCAATAGACAACGAGTTTATTCACAAAGAATACGTCTATCGCAAAACCACTATGCTGTGAACTTAATCCAAAGGAATTAATAGTGTTTTAGAAAAATCTTTAATACTTTTTAGCTATAAGTATGCGCGATGATCCGTATAAATAGTATACTAAATGCTGGCTACAGTAAATCAAGAGTTACAAAATTGTAATTTTTAAGATAGGTGGATTATAGAAGAGAGAATAGACCAAATATGTAAAAATGATTACTATCAAAACAAAAGACGACACAACTAGGCAATAAACTACAAAACGAAATTGTTTGAGTTTGCATTCCCCGCAACATTTACATTTTTTCCTAACGATTAAGTGGACGTGCACGTTTTTACATTTGCCATTACTGAAAAAATAAAAAAAATATTAAAAGTATTTTTAGGTAAAAAAATATTTTTAGTTGCATCTTGTGATATTTTTATTCAAGAAGTCAGAGTCATGTCACAGTCACATCCATAAGACTGTAATTTAGTCACTGCCCTGCTCAAGCCACGTTCTTGTAAAGCGGTACATACATGACTAAAACTTTCTAATGCAATTGACGAGAAAAACACAGAAACATCATTCTATGATTATGTACACTTTGCTGTCACTCATGGACTTTTATGAAACCTTTAATAATTTTAACAGTAATAGTCCACCATTATTACACGTCAAGTACTCAAAGTAATATAAATCTAGGAAAAAATGGAATCATATAAAATTAATCCATAAATTTTACCCCTGACATTTATTCACAAACCATTCTGTATCGTGTCAAAGTATCATGCCATGTCTACGCATAGTTAGGACTTTAAATTAACGCCCTGTCCACACGAGACTAATACAAGAATAGAGAATACAAAGTGATATCGATTAATGCGCTACTAGTTTTGTTGGCCGACTGTGAATTCCCGCTTTGTCACAATACCAGCTTTGTCACCGATCGGCGTAGCTGATTAATTCACTTGTCGCTAGCGGGCACACAGACGAGCGATTCGCAGGCGATAGTTGCATGCAAATTGCTATTTATAAAACGAGTCGTTGCCAAAATAAACTATTACTAAAATATAGCTTATTGGTATTGATTCGCTTGTGTGTACACTAAACTATAATTCTCTAAACTATGGTAGTTCTTATTATGTTAAAACTAAAATCCACATTCGTGTAACACTTAGAATGATAATTCTAAACATATAATTATTCTATTCAAATGTGGGTAGTTTTACATCAGTTTAGACTAGTTTAGGGCGCACGAACTTACATGACGATTAAATTTGCACTAAACATACCCACAATTAAACAGAAACTGCAAATTTAAGAATCGTCACTTGCAAGCATTATACGAATACGGACTTAAGCATAACGATAATAAGAACTACCGTAATTTACTAAAAATATATTTTAGTTCGCTAGTTTAGTCTGGTGTTCTAAACAAGCTACTACCAGTATGTATGAAAACAAAGAGGTCACGCTATTAAACATTAGGTGACAAACTGTTTTGTCATTTAGTTTAACAAAAAACATATAGATCTGTCATAAATTCATGTTGCCGAAATACAGTTGAATATGTGTATTGTTCATATTTAAAGAACCTATCGTCCACTATAAAGTTTTCCTTTTTGTATGTATTTATTAAATATGTATTTATTTCTTATCTCTACGGTAACCTTTTATTTGCCGTCAAAACAGAGACAAAAAAAAACATTATCAAGACATGCAAGGCCAAATAGTAAGCCTAAAAATAGGATGGCTTTTTCATTGGCCTATCACTACTATCATTCTCTTCCGTTTATGCAGTTGGTGGTACCTTAGTCTTGGTGGTGGGTATATATTACAGTTATGAGTGTGTAAGGTTATTTTCATTTTCTCTTTTAACCAATCAATAGAATAGAATAGAATAGAATTATTTATTTGTGAGACGTGGTATGTATACACTTACAAGAGCATACAGGATGGTATAGTCAAAATGTATTAGTACAACGCATGTCCTTTCCTTATTCGGCATACAAATATTAGATTAGAATTTACATGATAATAATTAACATCAAACATTATGTCATATCTTATAAAATACCATTACAATGTCACATTATTCATCAGTTATTCAATTTACATGTCAAATTTATCACAAAAAAAAGACGTGTGGCACTCGGAGACTGCCGCGGTTTTATCAACTTATGCAATTATAATTATTTAACCAATGCCATCTAGAGGCGAGTTGCTGAACTAAAGAGACAAGCGTGATATTTCAAAAAGTCATTAAAAGTTCTGCTATTCATCGATAGATAGAGTCGGAGTGGGTGGTGTTAGGTTATTTTCGTTACGGTCTCCACGCTCAAGGCCCGCGATAGAAGCTATGCAATAGCTTAAAAAGTCAGTTACACTATAATAACACTTATCAATAAGTAATTGATTTAATTAATTCTTAAACTGACATATATATAACATATATAAATTACTGGGTGAATAGATCTACAGTATCTCGGAGCGACGAAAGCAGTACAGTGTTACAATATTACTAGTACAGCAAAATAACAGATCAAATAAAGCCATTGTATCGCTCTACACTGTTGCAAGTCTGAACCCGACCTTCAGCCAGGATCGTCCACACCTGTGCGTTTTATTGTCGCGAGTGTGAGTCGTCCCTAATGCGTCTTTAGTCCCAGCCGCGCCTTTTATGTCTCAATGCTTGTTTAGATTTATTACTGACTATCTTTTGTCCGTGACTTCCCTCTGCTAAATGGTTGTTTCTTTTTGTTACGCGGAAAGGATAGATATCATATCGTCATCATGTATCATCATGAACATAAACATATTGAGAAAGGAGCCAAGAAAATGATGACAAGCTATCGACCCAAGTGTTATGAGGCTAGAACATCATAGCAGGTCGCAAGTCCGTCAGTCTTTCATCGGATAGGTATATACATTTCGGCAAACCCTATATATCGGAGCACAGACAGACCAACGGTGCATCACCGTTAGATTAGATTAGATTTAGATTGTTATTATTTTTATTCATTTTTAGTCACGGATTTGTTATCCGGTCCTTTACAAAGGCATAAGTGGGGCTATAGCCAACACTTAGAGGCCCGTTTGGTGTGAAACATACAAAAGTGTATAAAAACAGAATTTGAGATGACGGTGACATGGATGTGTTGAATGACAAGGCTATGGATGAGACTAGGGCACCTGCCAATTTCAGTCTCATTTCAAAATATTTAGGCAGGTGGTGACTTGCCACCCACTAAACGGGCCCGCCCCCATAAGGACCAATGGTGACAAAAGGGGCAACGTTGGTGTGGATGGCTAAAGGGTGTCGAGAGGATAATATAATCATTATTATTATTATTATTATTATTAGATTTAGATCACCGTTAGATTTTTAGAAAAACGTATGAAGAATTTGCTTCTAGATTCCGCATGCTTAGCGCTCACTGTTCATGCGACGTACTCTCCTGAGTCTACGTTTCCACACATATAATTTATGGAATCTTCAAGAAAATAGTAAATAGTTATTTTCTGGGCAAGTGTACTGACCGAATCCACGCTTGTGGTCAAACGCAAGCACATAAAGTTTTTTTTTTAATTGATTTATTTTTTATTACCTATTCTTTTAAGTTTATATGACCAAATTGTTAAGTTGTAGAGTGGCAGTTTAAATTTGTGTATTAATTGTAATTTAATTTTATTATGTCGATTTGCCATCATTTTGTATAATAGAATGTCAAAGAATTTTATATAGTGTAATGTATAATGAGGGTACTTGCGGTTATATTTAGGTCTACCTACATAAGTAATAATAAACCAGTCTTGAATACGATCTAATGGCGGTTTCATTGATTATTTACATATAGATATCATGTCACATCATACATTTGTCTGTAGATAAATGATTAACTACATTATACAATTAAAAAAAATATCTCTCAAGTTGCACTCCACTGAGAAGAGAATGGTTCTTGGTATCTCGCATTCAACACCTACCCAACAATCATAAAATGTCACCAGGCGCATTTAGCAAGATTCTATATATGATGATATCACTGCAGGTGGCATTTTTTGCTTCGCACTGTTCAAAGGTTCAAAGGCGGTGAGGGTGCCGTTTAGGATAGTTTAAAAAAAACATTTATCCATACAAATATTTTTGTAAAGATCAGATTTTACTTTCGGCTGCAATTGGGGGAAACAACCAAAAGGTATATTCTTCTAAAGGTATGCTTCTATATCTGTGTTTGTTAAGCACATATAACATTCTCTATCTGTTTTTGTTAGGTTGAGCACATATAATATTAATTTAATTTATAAAAATAACTAAAAATAATGTATACTTGAGATATTGAGGCGTAAACAATGACGGGATTCGGTTACAAAAAAATATACAATGCCGCTACAGCAAAATATTTAGAAAAAAACTCTTAATATGTATTGCAAATACATAGTAGGAATACTAAAAATAAAAAAAAAAACAACAATTTTGAAGAAAATACATATTTTCAGAGTTACAATTAGATGAAATGCCCCGGCAAAAGCAAAAAACTAAAACACACCAATTGCAGAGCGAAAAATCAAGTTAAATAAAAGACAATGGATACAAGTATCAAAATTTGTTATTAGGATGAATTAATTCGTTTTGTTTTGTAAAGTTTCAGTTCCATCAGGACTGGAAACATCCGTTTTCACACACACATGGTAATATTTAAATTATGTTTACGATATTAAACCTATCTATCAACCGCGTCACCCATTTGCTTCACCCTATTACCAACAACAGCTTATGCACGGAAATATGTAAGCACAGTATGGGCACACTGAAGAAATCTACAATAATACTAGATGCGCTTCGTTGCTTTACACGTTTGTAAAATTACTCCTACAGGAGAATTTTGGCTGTGGATAAATTCTATCACCATCCCAAATTTAATTCAAATCTGTCAAGTATCATCTTAATTTATTAACAAATATTTAGAAAGTGGCGATTTAACTGGTATAACATTAACAGGCTTTATTGACATAGCGAGCGAATTGTCTCAAAAGTTAACTGGCCAAATTAACTTTCATGACTCCGTATGTTTGTTAGTTAGTATGTTGGTCTTCCTTTACAGGTCGCATTCTCAATCAATCTTGACGAAACTTGCTGCGGCGCTAATTACCAACCTATGTTGATAAAATTAGGTCTCAGCATACGACTAATACAGAATTCTTAGTTAGTCACTGATTTTTAGTCGCAAGTCATATTCATAACCTCACGAACCCTAGGACAAATATAATTTATATTAAAGAGTTTATTTTCAGGAAAAAAATCCAAAAATCGACTTCTAGACTACGCTTATATGTAAAAACTAAATAATAAAAAGTAGAAAAGATTGGAAATCCTAGTTAAAGCTAGTTAGCTTGTTAGTTTTTTTTTTTTTATTTTGATAAAAATTTCTAAAGAATCATTCAAAATTCAAAATTCAAAATTCAAAAATTATTTATTCAGTTTAGGCATCATAGACACTCTTATGAACGTCAAAATTTTTAAATGATTCTACCGCTGTCTTCGGAAAAGAACCACCGCCGAGAAGAAGCAGCAAGAAACTCGTGGGCCATTATTTTTTCATGTCTTTGTACATTGAGGTTACATATGAGTAGTATTAAAATAACAAATTTATTCAATAGTTGGCTATTAGGCAGAAGTGGAAAGCTTCCAGGCACCTTTGTCTTCTAAGTAGTGACTCAATTTATAATAGGCTTTTTTCATTAGTATATTTTTGACACGTAACTTGAATTTCTCTTCAGTGAGCTCAGTAATGTCTTTCGGGATTTTATTATAGAAACGTACACAATTGCCTAAGAAGGACTTATTTTTAGTTTTCGTGAGTCTAAATTTAGATACAGCTATCCTATCCTTATTTCTAGTATTAATATTATGCATATCACTTTATTCTAAACTTCTTTATATTTTTACGAACGTACATTATATTTTCTAGGATATACAAAGATGGAAGAGTTAATATATTAATTTCTTTGAACATTTGTCTTAAGGATTCGCGGGGACCCATTTCGTAGATGGCTCGAACTGCCCGCTTTTGCAATATAAAAACTGTCTCTATGTCCGCCGCTGACCCCCACAGCAGGATACCATATGACATTATGCTGTGGAAGTAAGCAAAGTAGACCAGTCGAGCAGTAGCTATATCTGTCAATTGCCTAATTTTATGAACCGCATATGCAGCTGAGCTCAGTCTTCCAGATAGTGCATCAATATGAGGACCCCATTGTAATTTAGAGTCTATGCTAATACCTAGAAAGACTATTGCCTTGTCAATTTTCAATTTATTTCCGTCGAGTAATACGTTTGGCTCTATATGTCTTACATTAGGCATGGAAAATTTTAAACATTTCGTTTTCTTTGCGTTGAGAAGCAGGTTGTTTGCGGCGAACCAATTTGAAACAATAGTTAACGCGTTGTTGACTTGAACTAGTTCTCTATCTTTCCTATCTACTTTAAAAATCAGAGAAGTATCATCCGCAAAAAGAACTATGTCAGCAAGGCCCTCAACCATATGTGGTAAGTCATTGATATATGCTAAGAATAAGAATGGACCCAAGATCGACCCCTGTGGAACCCCCATTCTGACCAAAGATCCAGAAGATGTCACGCCATTAATGCCAACTTTTTGCTGCCTATCAGATAAGTATGATTCTACAAGATTCAGAGCAGCTCCACGAAATCCATAGTGGTGTATCTTATAAATTAGAGTGCGGTGCTCTACACAGTCGAAAGCTTTGGAGAGATCACAAAATACGCCAATGGCATCCTGTGAGCTCTCCCAAGCCTCCAGCACATGCTTGACTAACTGGACTCCTGCATCTGTTGTTGATCTGCTTTTCGTGAAACCGAACTGATTTTCGTGTAAAATCCTATGTTCATTAAAATGAGACAAGAGTTGTTGGAGCATTATCTTTTCGAATATTTTGCTCAAAGCCGGAAGCACAGAGACCGGTCTATAATTTGAGGAGTCGGCCTTACTACCTGATTTAAAAATAGGGGTGATTTTACTCATTTTCATTAGGTCAGGAAATGTACCTCTATCAATACATAAATTAAATATGATCATCAAATGTGGCGCTATAACATCTATTATTGACTCTAGCATTTTACGGATAATCCCCATAAATCCTCTGTTGCTTTAACGTTTAAACTTTTAAATGTTTTTATTATTTCAAAAGTAGATATATGTCGGAACCTAAACTCAGGAATTTGGAGCGGGAAATTGTCTTTCAGAAAGCCCACTGCAACACAAGGGCAAGAATCAAGAGATTTGGTGACTTCTAGTGGTATGTTAGAAAATAAATTTTCAAATGAATTCGCAACATGACTTGGGTCTGAAACTTTTTGGTTATCTATTTCTAGCACATATTCTGAATTAAAAGATTTACTTTTGCCGGTCTCTGTATTAATAGTTTTCCAAACTGTTTTAATTTTGTCATTAGATTTTCGAATTTTATCCCTTATAAACAAAGCTTTTGCGCGTTTGCATACTGACTTAAAAACTTTTGAGTAATTTCTTACATAATCATGAAAATCTTTACTAGAAGTTAAAGATTTATTGTGATATAACTCAAACATTATGTCTCTACTTTTTCGAATACCTCTAGTTGACCAGTCACCAAATTGTAACCTACCGTTGAGCTGCAGTTTTTTCTTCGGACAGATTTCATTAAATTCTGTACTTACTAATGAAAATAATGTACTATAAATGTCATGTGGATCTTCAGAAGTGAATTCCACCAGACTAAGTTTCAACTCTATATTTTGTTTAAGCTTTTCTAGTTTACCTTTTGTTAGCGGCCTATGTTCGATAATGGTATTTTTCTTAGTTCTCCCGATTTCGAATTTGATAGCGAGGCAATTGTGGTCTGATCTAACTCCCACCATTACTGATTTTTCTGTAGTCTTACAGTTTGAAAAAATATTATCAATGCAGGTGGATGAAGAGTCGGTTACTCTAGTTGGCTCACTGAACAAAAAATTCAAATTAAAAGATTTAAACAAAGAGATCAGATTAGTTTTATCAGTTGAATCTACCAGTTGAATCAAACCATTAAAATCAATTCACAATTGGCGGAGTAACCGCGGTACAAACAAACAGTCGAATTAAGACCTTCTCTTTTATTGAAGTGGATAAAAAATATTTATCGCCCTACTATTGTCATCAAGGACATTGGAAGGGAATAGTGTTGTTTTACTTTTGCGGTAGTAATGTTTATTCTGATATTTTCGTTGCTAACATCCTTACTGATTATACTGTGTATCGTAACTCCTACGACATAACCCTTCAAATCCGGGCCTCGCAGGCCCCTTACGCACGAACAGCTCGATCGGGGGTCTAAAGGACCCTCTATCCGTCTGAGGGGTCCATATTGTGCCGAATGAAACACATGTAACGAGACAGTGAGCGACAAGTACTCAGATATGACCACTTGGGGATATATTGCGAAGTCGTGTGGGTCTCAAGGACCCATGTTTGACGTGTTTGGAAACATGAAGATTTGGTGAGTTTCTGTCAAGTTTTAGCAAAGCTACGCAATAAGGAAAGTGTATTTTTTTTAACTTTGAGTATTAAAATTTTATAATTTCCGTTATGCTAGAGATGCTAGTTTAAGTGGCAGCGGGCAGGGCACATAGCTCGCAGAACAGAAGGCAGATTGGGCCGGACGGTTTCTGGATTGCAGCACAGACCGACAATATGGACAAAATACCTGATAATCGCAGGACGACCTTGGACAACAGGCAGGCCGCTTTCAACCAGTATATTTGTAAAAATGGGGGATGCATATGTTCAGCAACGAACGTCCTACGGCTGAGATGATGATGATGAAAAGCTCGGGCGCGGCCCAAAGGAGTAGGAGCGTGGCCCCAGGTCTGGCTCTTACAAGTCTCTGTAGTCATCTAGCAAAACAATGCGGAAATTACAAAATGGGTCAGGGATCTATAAGCGGTGGACTGTTTTCATAGTTGCATCTAAAATTTATCAAAAAAATTTTGGAAGACAGAAGAGTTATCTGCAAGTATATTTTCTTATTTAACCAATAATAATTACCTACGTACCTATTCAATTTGTATTAATTTAATAAACTGAGACCTTTACTTAACATTTATTTTTATCTACAATATCTATCTCTAAACGAATATTAAAAGTTAATATTTGTTTGTGAGTTTGCACGTAGGAGGTAACCTCCAGACTCCAGAACCAATAATCCTATTCTGAACATTTTATTATCAACACAAAGCTACAATATCACGGAGTGCTATAAGCATATAGGCATTTTATTCTGATGAAAGCAAGTTTTTGATGAAAAAACACATAATCTGTACTTCTAGTCAAGAAAAAAATGTCCGTCTGGCTACTTTATTGACGATTACAGTCCACAAAAAGTCTACAAGTAAACAAAATTGGCAAAAATATTGACCTTGATTAACCTTACAAAAATATCTGCATCTACATTAACAATATTTTGTCGATTAGTCTACCATGGGATCAAACCTCATCTCGAGCTGAAGCTCGGTACCATCGTGATGGAATCCACAGCACAGTCTGGCTAGCTACCCTCATGTTTGAACATCTATCGCTACACACTCTTTATTAGTTGCTTTGTTAGATAAATAAAATAAATAAATAAAAAAAAACATACCTAACAGTGTGTTCCGGCAGCTGTCCTTGAGAGCCACGAGCTATTCTAGGTCTAGTGTGGTACCACCTTCGACCGCATCATCACTGACCATCAAGTGAGATAGTAGTCAAACACTAGCCTTTCAAGTTTATTAAATAAAAAGATGTAACTATCGATTAACACTTCTAGATAATAAGTGTATTATGCACACCAAGAACAATAGAACTTTTCTTTTTTATATTGTTTAAAAAAATCACACAAATAAGATTTTGTTCGTACTTTTGACAGTCCTGACCTTAGCCGCGGAGATAATCCGAAGTAATGCAATCTGTGGCATAGCAGAAACATCCAGTCAAAATGTGCCCTTACCTGTAAATAAAGAGAAAAACGGTTAATGAAATGCAAAATAATAACAAGTACTGTGAGCATGGATTATCGATAGGATAAGATATGATAAAATTTGACAGTAGGTAATTTAAAAACACATGCAAGAGACAAGGCTGATAGCTGATAAAATCAGGTTATCGACGTGACAAGTTCATCGTAAGACCAATGCTCGCATTGTGTGTATGCATCGTTTAGCAGTATAGTATTAGATCTTTACCATGAAAATTTTTAACATACATAAATGTTGGCATTTTTTTATTTTAGCTAATTAAAGTTCTGGCCCAAATCATCTATACAATTTTGTCATTTGATGGCAGTTTGTCAATTCCCTTTACTGTAGAAGCAGACTTCTGACAGACGGCAGACCGTACTGGAGGCGACTAACTCAGGGAAAGCTTCTCGGGTTTTGAATATTTTCCTTTTTTGTTTGAAAAATTTCACAATTTTGATACAAGTGGAAATCTGTTGGGGCAAGGTCCGGTGAGTACTGTGGGGGACGGAGAGCTTCCAGCTGTAACTCTTGTAGCTTTGCGATGGTCTGTGAAGTGTGAGCTCGCGCATTGTCTTGGAGAAGCAATGGGGAAGAGTAAATGACCAGTCTTGGGTGTTGAATTGCGAGCTTCTTCTTGGGCATCTGTCTTCACTTGTGCTATTCGGTAAGAAGCTGTGATGGCACCGGCACTGGTCCAACAGACAGTCACCGTCACCTTCCTATGAGTAATGTATTTTAGCGCACTGATTAGGTGCTGTTCCCGGGTCCACCCACTGAGACGAACGCTTACAACTGTCGAACAGAATCCAGTTTCCATCGCAGGTAACAATCGATTTATTTCCCTCGTTTCCGTTTCTCTGCCGTATCAGTAGTGCTATGCATGCTTCGACGCGTAAGTCTCGCTAGTCGCTTGGTTAGTGTGGCACCTTTTTTACTAGCTTTTTTATCTTTCCGATTTGACTCAAGTGCTCCAATGTTGTTTTGACACTAACTCCAAGGCCCACAGCAAGCTCAGCCGTAGATTGAGTTGGACCGCTTCCTCTATCGCCTTCAATTCGACGTTGTCGACAATGGTTGCCGGTCGACCGCGAGGCTCAAAATTTCCAGATTTTATACGATTGAACCAAACATGGACTGTGTTTATAAGCAGTGTTAGGCCCATAAACTTCGGTAATGTTTCGATTTACGCAGCGGTATTTCCACGTAATAATCATATTCAAAAAAATTACGAATATTCAGTTTATGTATAGTATATTGTATGATCATTAAGGTGTTGTCAAATCATGATGTCGATAAAAATGAAGGTTTTTAAAGCAGTTTATCTCATAAGCGGAGATTCAATTATAACTAAAAAAAAATATAAGACATTTCTAAGACTTCTAAGTACACATTGACGGAATTAAAAACATATTTTAACATACTTGAGTAGATTAAAAAATTCGAACATACCACTTAATTTCACCTTTAAAACAGTTTTTCTCTTTATTTAATATTGTAATGGTCATGAAACACATATCATAAAATAGCAATTTTTAATACTCATACATTGAAGGATTATTTTTTTTTATTTAAGAGTGCACATTTTTTTTTTAATTTTGTACGTTTTTACGAGATGCGCTTGCTTATTTCAAGTAAAGGAAATTGAACGTTGCCAACCGCTGAGCTGACAGCGCCTTAAATACGAGTACCTATTATACAGTGGTTGTTAATAAAATTCATATAATAACAAGTACCAAGAAGACAGTAAGATTATTGTCTTTACGAAACTACTATACAAGACGAGTTTATGGACTAAAGTTTAGGCTTAAACCAACCTATCAGTACTGACCTACCAAGTACCGCCATCTCGACCGAACTACACTGAATCAATATCAATCGGGCGCACACAAACGGAACGATAATGGGCTCCGTACCGTAATTTAGGGTTAGCGATCGCCGATAGAATTGCAAACCTCGATCTTGGACGGAATTGCTGGCCTCTAGATAGTTTTGGGGACACAATGAGAGAAAATTTTAAAAAATATGTCATCTTATCACACTGTTTAATATTAGTACCTGGATGTGCGAGCTTTAAGTAAACAATTGATTTTCTTGGTCTAACCTCAAACCAAACACTCATTGGCTTAGTGTTGCTTAACAACGCCATCTATTGTCAAGTAGCTTTAGTGTTTGCTGTGTCGGTCAAAACAGGTTATTGTAGCAGTTTTTCTACCGACTTCCAAAAAAAGGAGGTTACTATATACGTCTGTATTTTTTTTACCATTACCTCATAACTTTCGACTGGGTGAACCGATTCACAAAATTCTTTTTTTGTTTGAAAGGTGGTGCTTCCCGTGTGGTCCCATTTAAATTTGATTAAATTCGGTCCAGTAGTTTTTGAGACATACTCCAATAACTGAATAGAATGGAAGTCGGTATAAAATTTTTCAAATTGTACTTGTCATTGCCTGAAAACACGGATGAAACGACGTTTTATAAAAATGAAACCTAGCTAGATCCATTTATCGCCCACGAACCCCCTTACATTTTATATTTCATGAAAACTGTAGAAGCCGTTTCCGACGTTCAAATTATAGATGGTTTTCACGCTTAGTTAATTTATAAGATTACATTTATAGGATTACACATACATTGGCTAGCATTATTACTTTTTATCCAAATTTAACGCGGTAGGTAGTACAGCTTTTAGTAGATAGAAGAAATTAGTCATATTATAAGCTTTCATTAAATTTATCAAAGCATGTAAGGCTAAGACTTGATGCAGATGACTGAATGTAATCCTTTTTATTAACTTATAATTATGTTTTTTTTATAGGCATTCATAATTGTTTATTTCTGTATAAGTACAAAGTTACTGATATAAAATTAATCTACCTATTACAACAAAACTAATTCACTAAAATATTTCTAAAATATATATATATATATTTTAGAATATATATGACGGAGAAAGCACCTCCGGAGTGTTCTTTAAAAGTGTGACGTCAGCATTGCTGACGTCACAATTGTTGTTTTCATGATGATCACTCATTTTTGGGTCCTCGAAGTAAAACTTCACAAGTACTTTTATAAGCTTCGTATATTCAACGAGCAGCGTAACAACGTCACAAAGAGGTCCGTACTGTACGGCGACTCGAGAGCGACTGAGACTAGCGCCTACAGTGCGGCCGTACTTATAGGACTCTGCGCACGTGCACGAGTTTACAAGTTTGTTGGTAAAGTATTGAAATTACAATCATAACATTAATTTTACATCGTAATCAACTCAAAAATAATCAACTGATGATTTATAAACTATTTTTAGGGTAATCAAATGATTAAACTTAATTATTCTCGACGAACTGTTGTAGTCGCGCCGATACGGCCATACTGACAGGCGGTGCGCGCTCTGCACCAGCCTCGTTGGTTCTCGTAGATTGTTATGGATTCTCGTAGACCATTTATTCTGATAGTTCATCTTGGTTCGAGTCGTGGTTTGGCTGTACTTGCAGCCCTTCTCGTGAGGTCGACGGAATGGGCTCATTTGATTCTGCAGTGGGATCTCGTTGAATAGGTGATTCGTTTCCCGCCGATACGGTCAACTGATCCCCAGGTTGCGGAGCGCGGCGCAGCTGATCATGGGCAATCTTGCGAGGTCGTCCTCTACCGACAACTTTCTTTACCAGATATCGGTCATTATCCAGTATTCTACAAACTTCATATGGTTCGCTGTATTTAAGGTCAAGCGAGTTTTGGTTTCGAGGATTATTTTTCACCAATATGTAGTCTCCTCTTTGAAAATGATGGATTTTGGCCTTGTGTAGGTTGAAGTGTTGTCTGTCTTGTTCGCTACAACGAATCATTTTCTGTTGCACCTGTTGAGTGAGCGCTTTAATATCAACGGTTTCGTTGTCAATATCCACCAGGTTGAGAAGCTCAGGAGGTACACAGTGCTTTCGTTGTGTAATAAGTGTCAGTGGAGCAACACCGGTGACTCGGTGGATTGTACAGTTCATTGCCAGCTGAAGTTCCTCGAGTACAGTGTGCCACTGCTCTGCTTCGTAATTTTTAATCATTACCAAAGCATTTTTGAGGGTTGCAACGACTCTTTCAACTTAGCCATTCGCTCGGCTGACTCCTGGAGCGATAGCATGGATATTTATTCCGATGGCGTCACAGTAGTCCTTGAGCTCGCCAAGGAACTCTCTTCCTCCATCCACTATTATTTGAACCGGCGCACCAAATAGATGCACAGTGCGTTCTAGAGCGGCCAATGTGCTGTGTGGGTTTTTGTTGGTACTGAAGTACAGTAAAACGTACTTTGAGAAAGCGTCAATGGTGACTATGACGTATTGTTGATCATCTGGAGTGCCCAGCTTCCCTGTTATGTCCATATGAATAACTTGGAAGGCGGCCGTTGGTTTTTGTATGGGGTGTAACTGGGCTTGAATGGCCCCGGATCTTCCTTTAGATGTTCGGCATACAACACAGTTATCCACAAATCTTTCGGATAATGGAACTCATTTTGTTGAACCAATAGGTTTCTCTGATCTTCTGCAGTGTCTTTTCCCAGCCAGGGTGTTTTAGTGCAGTGTGAAATGAGTTTATAATGCTCCATTGAATTGATTTGGGAACGACGGTACTGAGCTGCTGACCGAAGACAGGATCATTGACGTTCCTTTTTTAAAACGTTGTCCTCTAACACATAGTCTTCCACTGGGTTATTGTCACTGAGACTGCCCATTATCGGACGCAGTTCTTCATCCCGTCGCTGTTCAATTTTGAGCCAGTTCAAGTCTCTTGTCATAACATTGACTGCAAGCTCAACTGGATTGAGACAGCGATGAATCCTTGGCAGAAGGTCCTTTTTGTGTTTTGACGCTTTTAATGCGTTGCAATCCGTTATCACGGTGAATTTTCGCCCATATAGATACTGGCGAAAGTGTTTTATGGCTCGTACCACTGCCATTGTCTCCAACTCGTAGGAGTGGTACCGACTCTCGGCTTCCGTGGTTCTCATGCTCATAAAGGCAACAGCATGTTGTCGTTTTACACGTTGACTAATTATTGTTGGCTAATTTTTGTATCCGCGTCGATACGGCCATACTGACAGGCGGTGCGCGCTCTGCACCAGCCTTGTTGACTCGTTAACTCTCGCAGACTGCTGTTAATTATGGCTGGCCTGCAAAGAATGAGATATTCTCTGAGTAGTGAGTCTGTAAACAACTTACGTTGCTTTATCTTGTTTGTTACATTAACACAACTGTTATGTAACCTTAGGAGTCTTTTGATTAGTAAACAGTACACAAAGACATCGTGCACTGCCTTATTGATTTAGAATCTGTGGTGTATACGTGTCTACCCATAGTTCCACAAGGCGTCCCCACGGTATCTCAGGGTTCACTTGTGGATGCATCAAGGATCCGTGGCTAGCTCAAGGGTAACACATGGTTAGCTCAGAGGTATCACTCTCCAGACATTTTTATAGATTACTACAGTACACTAAGACATCTTAAGTGCACTGCCTTATTAATTTAGAATCTGTGGTGTATACGTGTCTACCCATAGTTCCACAAGGCGTCCCCACGGTATCTCATGGTTCACTTGTGGATGCATCAAGGATCCGTGGTTAGCTCAAGGGTAACACATGGTTAGCTCAGAGGTATCACTCTCCAGACATTTTTGTAGATTACAACAGTACACTAAGACATCTTAAGTGCACTGCCTTATTAATTTAGAATCTGTGGTGTATACGTGTCTACCCATAGTTCCACAAGGCGTCCCCACGGTATCTCAGGGTTCACTTGTGGATGCATCAAGGATCCGTGGTTAGCTCAAGGGTAACACATGGTTTAGCTCAGAGGTATCACTCTCCAGACATTTTATTCTTGTAGATTCTAGTTGAAAATATCGTGAAACATAATGAATTTTATACTCGCCGGTTTTAATCCGTTGATGCGTGTTCGTCGTTGTGAGTTATCCGGACTGACTGGCCAGCTTGAGATGTGGATGACACAGAATCAGGGGCGATTGCAGCGTTGTTTTGCAGTGTATCGAGATCATCTCCCGCAGCGATTGGTGTGGACGTCATGTCTGTGGTAATTCCCGTTGTGATGGGCTGCATGGTATTAAAGTTGTTTGCTGGTACTCCTGAAGTGTTCAATGAGGCAGGGCCTATCAGCCTGGTACTGCCCTGCGCTGTTCCAGTCGTGACAGGTTGAACCGAAGTCGATGAGGATGTGGTTGGGACCAGAGCTTGTTCTGATCCCACTTCTGATGACGGAGAAAGCACCTCCGGAGTGTTTTTTAAAAGTGTGACGTCAGCATTGCTGACGTCACAATTGTTGTTTTCATGATGATCGCTCATTTTTGGGTCCTCGAAGTAAAACTTCACAAGTACTTTTATAAGCTTCGTATATTCAACGAGCAGCGTAACAACGTCACAAAGAGGTCCGTACTGTACGGCGACTCGAGAGCGACTGAGACTAGCGCCTACAGTGCGGCCGTACTTATAGGACTCTGCGCACGTGCACGAGTTTACAAGTTTGTTGGTAAAGTATTGAAATTACAATCATAACATTAATTTTACATCGTAATCAACTCAAAAATAATCAACTGATGATTTATAAACTATTTTTAGGGTAATCAAATGATTAAACTTAATTATTCTCGACGAACTGTTGTAGTCGCGCCGATATATATATGAATATAGATATATATATGTATATTACAGATAAAAAACAGCATTTCAGTCCCTGTCTACGGGTAGAGTGCCCAAAAAGCTGGCAACGTTACCTCGTTGAATAGCCAGGCTGATACGTTGTCCGAGGTAAGTACCAGCTCTTTGGTCACCTGTAATTTCTTTGAGGATATATTATTAATTATTGTTATAAATAAAATAAATGATTTTTATTCACGAAAAATAGAGTAATACACAGGTCTTAGTAGCTATTTTCGTTCAGTCTATTTTGTCGATAACCGACATGTGAAATTGTTACTGTGGTGATTATAAATTAACGAGTACTACAATTTTCCATTTAGTTATAAGAAGGAAGAAAAAGTTATATAAGTTAGTTGTGTATAAAATAATAAAATAGTTAAAAATGTCCAATGAATTCAAATAACTAGGTAGTCTCAATATAATTAATTTAAAATAATAAAATAGTTAAGTATGTCATTGATTTCAGCACTAAATCATTTTACTAGAACATAACACCAGTCAAAGTAAAAACAAAATATCGTTTTGCCAGTTAAACTCACGAGTGAACTTTACTTCAGATTTAATTATGCATTTTGTACTAGGTACATCCAAAAGTTATCTGCTGGAGAAATTCCTTTTAAACGTTCCAAAAATTAATAATGATTATAAATGAATAGATTTGCATGTTATTAACGAATTGATCGATAGCAGAAAGTTGATATACATGCATTATTGCTTTAAAAGTTAACTATATAAAATAAATAAAAGTAGATTACAAAGTTATAGTACAAAAGCGCTTTTCCATTCGAACAGTCGAACATGTCATGAAAGATATTTTAAGAGATTGTTGAATTATGGAATAAAGTTAAGGGAACAAAGCCCTATGTACCTCAAGTACGTTAAATTATAATGCAAGTTGAAAGCACAATTCTCATGAACTTAACCCATCAAGTATTGTTTATTTGTTAACTAGCTGCGCCCCGCGGTTTCGCTCGCGCGATCGATGATGACGATGAAATAAAAGTAACCTAAGTTAATCCTTATAACATCAGCTATCAGCCAGTGAAAGTTCCACTAAAATGGGTTCAGCCGTTTCAGAGAGTAACCAGACAAAAAATAAAACATGTTTTTATACTTTCATATGCATTACATAAGTTGTTAATTTGGAATTACAAACAGACAATTCAGTTTTCTTTATCTGTATATTTGGGGATCAGGCGATTTCCAAATGTGCAAAAAGAAAATCCGATTTTTTTACGCTCATTCCGAGAAATTGAAAAATTTTAAAATGACCACAGAAACGATTTTAAATCTGTAAAAATTACGTGATTAGCAGCCGTTATTTAGTTTCAGTATTGTCTATTCCTATATGTAATGGTTTCTTTTTCTGTTTAAGAAAAGTCAGGTAAGTAAGTTAAAAAAGTATCATACAAACAAACATATAGTATAAACTGGTTGTCAAAACTTATAAGTTTTTTTATTTGTATGGTTGTCTATTAACGTAAATAAAGTTAAAGGCAATATAATGTTTTTTGTGTTTGTCAGTATACACTGTTTATCATAATCAGCTTATTCTAACAAAGCTATAAAATGAATATCGTTTTATATTGTGATGATTCAATCATTTTGTTTTCATTTATGTACCTATTTTTCTTTCTGGAACTTAATTTTAATACATTATACTTAGTACTCACGGGATGTACACCACGATTAGGCGGGTTTTGGAGTTCCCGATATTTCGGCGCAGTTACATGCACCAAGTTCACGGGTAGACTGAATATGCGAGTGGATGTGAAAAAAGTTCGAAGTTTTAAGAGCAGACAAAATAGTCTACCCTCTCTCTCACTCTTTTACTGCGGATACCACTGGCCCTCGAACTCGATAGTAAGTACTAATTATAATGTAGTTAATAACCGCGAAAGTCTTAAACAGTGTCTTAATTTTAATGTTGAAATATATACCTATTTTAAAAAGAAAACTGGATTCTGAAGACAAAACTTTACATCTTATTTTTTTCCAACTATTTGTTGAACGAACGAAATCTCACTGTACCCTCAACTTTTTTAACCTCCACGGATAGTTAACCCTTCTTTTACGAGGTCGCACCTAAAAGGAAAATCTAGCGTTTTACACCATCTCTTATTTGAATTAACTTAGTTTGGACCAACAGGTAAACATAAAATGGGTCGAATGGGAAGTTTTGGAGCCCTCGATCTACTGAAACATATTCTTTACTCTACTCACTACCCGAGGGTTATGTGTTTTTTCTCAAACATGCTTGGAAGTTTGAGCATTATTTTGACAACTTCCTTCGAGATAAATCGAAATTGCTGTATTGGCCAAATACAAGCGAGTTGCGGCCGGCGATAGTTGTATGAAAATCCATATGTGAAATGGTTTAACGACCAAATAAATTACACAGTAAACTCATATCTGTCGTGGAATTTAAAAATAGAACGATCTTTTACTCCGTAACATGATATCCAAGGAGGTGTATTATCAAAGGTTTTATTTAAATTTCGAACTGGCTTGCAAATGGAAACTGTTTGTTGGAAAAAAATTAACACTTTAACGCGGGAAAATAATTTGTTTTTTTTTCCTTTTTCGAATGGCCATGAGATGTTCGTCATGTTCTGCGCATTGTTTGAGAAAAGTGCTATACAAGCCGAGGCCACAACTAGACATTGATGGACTTATGTATGTGTGCCCACATTTACACGTTCGTTTAGCAATGCCACTTTTGCTGGCAGCTGCAGTAATGTACTGTACTGTATGTATGTACGTTCCTATGTCCGCTTGTGACTATTCAACGGCTGAGCTGATGCTAATAAATGCTACGTCTTTAGATTTGTCTTGATCGCGCGAGTGTCAATGGGTACCTAATTTATATTCATATAAAATGGCGGAATTTATGCGCTTTAATGTGCGGGTTACTTATTTTTGCAGCATTAAAATTTTAGCTTATTTTCTTGTTGTTGGGGAACTTATAATAAGGAAAATAGCATTAGTTAATTACCCACAGTTTAAATCATTAAAAAAAATGTACTTTGAGATACTTAGATTAGAAGTAAAGCCTTAGACTCAGTGGGTTTTCTGTTACATATTTCAATGAGGTTTTTTAGGGATCCGCAATAATGAATGCCAAACGCGTGTGTGGATGTGTGTGTGGAGTGGATGTGAATGTGGAGCATCGTTAGTAAAGCGCACGCGCACACTTATACCATACTTCCCTCTATGTAAGTGAATGCTATTGTGCATGTGTGTGTTGGCTGTAGCTGTGCTATGAGTATTACTCGGCCAGCTCACCTGACCGGTTTTTATTTATATGTGTGCGCTGCGCCCTGCGAGTAAACATTGAGATACCTACTATTGTTTACTTAAATTGTTTGTATTTTATATTATAACTTTATAACAGATGTTTTCATGTAGATTAGAGTATACAGGGTGTTTGGTAGAGGGACCGACACACCAAATGAGCGTGTTCGGGGGCCCACTTGGAGAATACAAGTTGGCCAAAAAAATCCCCTAGCCCCCAATTTTTTTTTAAATCATTTAGCTCTGTTTTGTATTCAATTTTGCTTTGCGTGGCCTGAAGGTGTATTAGAGACCAAATTCAACTGAAAACATCCGGTCTAAAACAGATTTTACAAATGTTATGGTGGTAAATAGGTACAATTTCAGAGAAAAAGGGAAATCTCACAAAAAAAAGTTAAACATATTGGGGGGTCGGGGAATTTTTTTGGCCAACCTGTATTCTCCAAGTGGGCGGCCCCCGAACACGCTCATTTGGTTTGTCGGTCCCTCTACCAAACACCCTTCGTAGTATATAACGAGGAATTATGTTTGTAATTTAGCTGACAAATATTAAATTTAAATACTTATGTTTGTCTAGCTTTATCTACTTAACATTGGTTTTTTAAGACAACATTAACCATTGATGTATTCACGCCAGCGGCTACGCTCGCGTGGGCTCGCGGGATACGGGTAATTACACTTTTTTTACCATCCCACGGAAACTCTCTAATTTACCTGGATCAAAAGTACCCTATATGTCGGCCACGGATATAAGCTACCAACAGACAAAATTTCATTTAAATCGGTTCATTCGTTTCGGAGATTAGCCCGTACAAACAGACAAACAAAAAATTTAAAAAAAAAAAAATTAGTTTGATTCCACTCTTTACATTGGTCGTAGTGACGTGGTTTTTATCATTTTTTTTCATTGTATAGAAATTCGACCTCTACAGTTTTATTATATGTAGTTATGTAGTGATGATAAAGAAAAAAAAGTTTTTACATTCTGTTGTTGTTGGTTGTTAGTATCTATAAACCTATCTCGTTTAACAATAGCTATACGTTTCACCCATCAGTTTTATTTCCCTCTCCTCTGCACTCTCCCTCCCATTTCCTCCCTAAAAATAAATTAACATGCGTAGATTGAATTGTCAGAAAGTTCTCGAATTCGGTTTTATGTTAATTTGGACTTGTAAATGGCCGGGATTTTTTGCGCCGTCTCATCATGTTGTTGAAAACAACCTAATTCCGTCGTGATTTTGTTGAAAATAACATTAATTATAGGCACATAGACTAAATAAATAAATAAAGTTTATGTATTTATATTCCCGCACTGTGATGGATGCTCTGTGTCCTGGGAAACATGGACACACATATTAACACATAACAAACATCCAATATCCAAGAACCAACATTTCGGCTCAACTCTCAAATATTTTCCTCACCAGGGATCGCACTTTCATCTACCAACTAGGCCAACAAAAGTGTATTGACATGAAAGTAATCTGATCTAACGTTTCTTACATTTCAAATGATGAATCGTCTTATCACACCAATATTATAAAGGTGAATGTTTGTGAGTCTGTTTATATGTTTCTTCTTCACGCTCAGCTCGACCAACTTTAAAGAAATTTGGTATAGAGGTAGACGAGGTTCTGAATGAACACATGTATTTATTCAGAACCTCGTCTACCTTTATACCAAATTAATAAATAAATAAACCATTTATTGCCTTATGAGTACACAATTATATAAAAAAAACACAATTAAAATATCTTTCCAGCAGGCAAAAGGGTTACGCTCAGCATAAGCAGCGCTTGCGTCCATCAGACGAACGCTCCGCTGTTTTTCAGCATACGAGTAACCCTGCTCGGGCAGATGTTTGCCGAGAAACAAATTAAAGAAATTAAAGCGGATCACAAAAGAATAAAATATGATAGGAACAGCTTGCTATACAGTCAGATATAAAATTATTACTATGTCTAGGGTTACAATACATTGAAAGTGACTACGACAAAACATTTAATAATATAAGTAACTATTATTAACAAACTCTAGGTACATACACAGAATAAAAAAAAAGGAAGTACGGAGATTGTGTGTGTGTGTGTGTGTGTGTGTGTGTGTGTGTGTGGGTGTGTGTGTTACTTATACTACTTATTTTCATCACGCGTCACCCATTAAGTGGTAAATTATTAATAAGACCTAAATTACTAAAGCACGTTTTTATTTGCAAAAAAAATCCCTTCAGCACTTAGCTCATACAGGCATAAACATAACGCAAGAAAGTTTTAGCAATAACACTTATTCCCTGCCTAAGGTTACATCTAATGCGCTAAAACTTTTTTCATATCAAACGTAGCTTGGAAAGATTGTATGTCATAAAGGGCACAGTATACAGCAAGAAAGTAACTCAACTCGTGCACTGTTTTACAAATAATCTCATACTTCGATGAAAACCAAAACTCTTAGCCTATGAAGAATAAATCTGCATTTTAAAATATATCAATGCTCTTTTTTTCTTTCAGCTTTCAATCACGGCTCCTCGTATTCTTCGGACACGTTTCGAGGCGGGGCACCCAGTCTTAGAGCGGCTTTTCGTTCAGGGCAAAGTAGAAGGCAGTAGACCGCGCGGGAGTTCACCCATGCGATGGACTGATCATATCAAATCTGCAGTGCGAGGTCCCTTGCATGAGTGCACTAGGCATGACTGCGAATAGAGGGGGATGGCATGACATCGTGAGGCGCATTACATCTGCCTCCACCACAACTACATGACGACCACGACCGCTCTGTCAAGAGCGTTACGATTGAGAAGAAGAATGCTCTTTTTAGGACCCGTACCACAAAAGGAAAAAGTAACCTTGATAGAATTTGTTTGTTGTCCGTCTGTCTAGTCAAGGCCCTTTCCTCAGTAATGCGTAGAGGTATCAAGTTGAAATTAAAATTATATTAAATGTTAGAGTCTACGGTCTCTTTCAGCTGTGATAAAATCAAACTTGTCAACGCGGTCAAAAGATATGACCGATTAGCCGACGTTACGCTGCAAGATGACCACGCGTGGTCGCCGCTATCTTGCAGCGTATAAACTCCTTGAGGATGGGCATAGGACATGCTCGAAACCTAGGTCGATAACGTCGGCGAATTACGTGAATAAGTCGGTTTTGATAATAAATAAATGTGTGTCAAACTCACGGGAATTTTCAAACTAAAAAAAATTACCGTTTATATCACATATTTGGCGATTTTACTTTATGATACTCCCATTGACCTATATCATAAACTTTGGCAAGAAGCTGCCTTACAGCTCAAATAAAGGAAAAAATCAGAAAACCATAAACATGTAGTTTAATAACAAATAAAGCGAATTTAATATTAGAACCTATATGGCGGTTGGTGCAATAACCGGTGTCTATAGGGATAGAACGGCAAAGTTAAGTTTGTCCTTTAACCTAGTTTGTCTTTTAGTTGGAGCAATAATGTTAGAAGCTTTCTTAATGGACGGAACCCTCGGTACGCAAGTTCAACTAGCATTTGGCCGGTTTTTTATTATATGCCTTACTTGATATTTAGAAAAGTAATATTTTTGTTTATATACTTACTTGAAAGGAAGGTAGTTGGATCTGATATTCAGTCGGATCACATGATGCTGAAGGCTGACTCTCAAGCACAACTGCAGGAGCATACTGTGAGTTAAAATTGTTACAAATACCCGCCAATACTAAAAACACATAAAAGACGAAATTCTAAAGTCCTCCATTATGAAGCTAGCCAAAAATTCAAATCCTATTTAATATTAATCAGATTTTTTTTTTCTTATCCATTAAATCAACCAAGTCAGTTTACTGTTATTCTCCGCTGCGTAAATGGTCTGTTATATTAACGAAATTATAAGAGAATTTGTGCAGCGCAAATAAACAGACTAAACGAGAATTTACGTGAGATGCTTTTTTTCTTCGTAAACATAAAAGTTGATGAGTTTGGTAGTACGAGTAGTCTAGGAGACAGGCTTCTACCCCAAGCTCCTTATTCACAGCCAAATAATAATAAAGAAAGGTGTAAACGTTGTATTTTAGCCATATAATCTTTTGTGTGTGTTTTGGTAATATACAAATTTCAAATATTTTAGAATGCCTGAGGGTGTATTTTAGCTCTGAACCTTTTGTTAGACAGATAACATTAATTTGAAACGCGGATTAATTGGCGCGGTAAGTATTACCTTCAGGTGGACGGTATGGCCATGGGTTCGCCGGTAGATCTAGTGGTAGACAACATCTTTATAGAGTGGTTTGAGGCTGCTGCGTTGACTATGACTATGTGTTTGTCATTATTAGTACCGATGCATTTAACAGATTTAGTGCATCATCGTCATCATCTCGGTCGTAGGACGTCTACTGCTAAACTTAGGCTTCCCCTTTAATTTTCCAAAAGGACCGGTTGTACGCGGCTCGCAACTAACGTCAATCTGTCCATCTTGTCGGTGGACGAGTTACGCTTTGCTTGCCGGTTCGTAGTCTTCACTCCACAACCTTCCAGCTATAATTGGCTAATCTTTCAGAATCAGAAATAAGCTCTCTCCATAGCGCGTTTCGCGTCTTTGAGATTTAGTGCGTACTTAGATACAATGCCCGCACAAACTAGTATAGATGCTAACGCTATGCCCCCTTAAATTCACGTCACGGTTGAGAAAGAAGAAAACTGAGTCTACGGACATCTAGAACAATAGATGTGCGTGTTATCAGGAAGTCAATTGGTAGGTGGTCTCACTCTGTATATTCGAACCGACACATACGGACAGCTCCTGCGAGCAGTTACACCACCATCAGTCACAACTGGCGTCTGTAACGCAAGTTCTTTTAAATAGAGTTTTACAGATCTGCGACCCTCAAAAAGGCGACGCTGAATTAGAACATGTTAGGAGCGTCCTGGAGACAAACGCGTTTGTCTGGAAATAATGTACACAATGGGCCAATATAAGTAAATGACAACGGCTGCATACAGCAGATCAGTCTCCAGTCTATCAGCCTTTTGTGAAGGGGTGACTGACAAAGTTGGACACTGTCTGACGTGGAAGTTTGTGAAAACGATTTTCCTCACCCCCGGGAAGCTGTGATAACTTCTTCGATCACCCAAGGACATAGGTCTCTTAACGGTCCACGTGTTTACAAGATACCATGTGAGCGAAAAGTCGTATATAGGCGTGACCCGACGCAATGTTTCTACCAAAGTAACCGAAGTCAAAAACATGTATATCGCGAGGTCGGCGGTGGACATTTAGTTCGAAGTAACGCGTGAACCAATTAAATTGTAACGTCACCTCCTGGACTAGCCAAGATGTCATTAAGGGTGCGCAACAATTTAAGTTTATTGTGGACATATATCGCGGAATCTCGCTTTACTGTGTGTGTTTGTAGTAGTTGTAAAAAATATTGTTATATTTTTTTATTGTTTTTTCAAGAGTAGATGCTGTGTTGTACCTCCAGTTAGTAGACAAGTAGTAAATTTCTTCTGTAATCCTTATAATATATTTTTTGTTGTCTTGACTGGTTCATCAACGCATTCATGGATTTTATATTGTAAGCATCCACAAAAAGGGTTTTTAGAAATGTCACTGCTTGGGGGCTGAAGAGTGGGCATCGCGTCCCATAGAAGTAAGGATGGCCTGAAAGTGGTGACCAACGAGTTAAGAGACATATCTGCTAGAATGCAACGCTGGATGCTTTTGGAATTAAAAAGTGGCATATCACCATGGTGTGGGTTTGCCCACGATGTTTTACCTTCACAGAAAACCAACTTAATTCTGCGTCGTTACTTGAGCGAACAGCTGTTTTGATAAGTCCCGATAAACATTTAAAACATGTGTTCAAATCGCGAAAGTTTAAAAATTACTATGAATGCGTCATTCTAACGGTCCCTGTCATCGAAGAAAGTTAAGTGCTTTGGGTATTTTTACCTACGTTCCCTTCAACAAAAACTTACCTGCCTAATTAAAGATCAAGTAGATGCCTTTTCTTTTTCTTAAGTCTCGGGGAACTGCTATACCTTACGGCATTAATATTTTTATTATTAATCAGTATCCTTTTTATGCAAACAAGTGAAGATAAGCAAGTCTTGCGCATGATGGTGAACAACCTCCAAGACAAACGAACAAATATATCTGCTCACTACACAAATATTTACCTGACCACGCATCAAACCCGGGTGCTTCAAAAGCATGGTCGTTACCTACTAAATAATTTATGCTCGTAAAGTGAGATTTTTACCTATTGCATCAAAGGCCGCACGGCCAGACACAATAGAAATTTCATTGTTATAATGACATCGACCCTTGAAGGGTTAAACTTCTTTCGAAAACAAAAACATAGATATTTGAACCGCAATAGATACTACATAATTAACGAGGGCAATAAGTTATCTTCTAAAACGGGTTTTCCCAACTTGTGCCTGCAAATGTTATGTACAAAACAAACGTTCCGTTATCTTAATAGGCCGGCGATGCGACACTAACAACAGTATGGGCTGGGGAAACGGAACAGAACATAAACAATCTAATACACGCTAATGATATTCTTACATTGAAACAAAAATTAACAAAAAAGATCTGTCTTATCTAATGAAATCAATATCGTCATTAACATCCACCGATAAAAAAATCTTCGATGGAATCTTGGATAGGTAGGTATATGTATTCGTAATTGTTAGGCATAGTTGGCATTTGATATTAAAATTATATTAATTTTGTACCCGCCACTTGAATAAGCGAATAAATATAATCTAGACCGAATGGTCTACATCTGTCAACATTGTCTTCATTCAGGAATGTACATAATCTATTACATTCAAACCCTCAGTTCACTCATATCCTTCACTCGTTCTTAACCACAGAATTAAAGATGGCGGGAAAAAAGATGAAATTGTTATTTTTCTTATATATGTGTTTTTCGACTTTACACGTGTAATAGTGGATTATTATACAGTTAGTTTTAATGATGGCAGCCGGTATCTTTAAATTATTATTCGTAATGATGCACAAGTGTAGGTAAAGTTAACTACATCCTGAAATGATGTATTTGTTTTTTTCTCATCAATTGACGTATAAAGTTTTAGTAATTCATCCGCCGTTTTACAAGAACGTGACTTAATGGCAGACTTATTTATGCAACTATAGACCCTGAAGATTTGAATAAAACCCTTACTTGATGCAACTATATACATTTACATCTACCTATTTTTTTTTTTACCTAAACAACTTGATGCTATGGCAAGTGTAATCGTAGGAGTATAATTACAAAAAAATAAGTTCTGTAGTATTTTTGACGTGATAACGTCTTATAAATCAATGAACGCCGGCTGCACGCATGAAAAAGCATGACTCATTGTTACAGTACGCCTGAGCTTAGGCCGATCGATTCTTCCGTTCGGCTTGTCTTATGATGTTATCACGTTAAATTATCGTCCGTAAGTCGAATTTACAAACAACCATTTCTTTACTAGAAGACTGTACTAAGAAAAGACTAATAAAGTTTTAAACGTAGTTGCTCTACTGTAATCGCATTGTACCGGTAACGCGTGTGGGCAGGACGTTATAAAGGAAATGTACTACTGCAGATGTCATAGCAACTATATTATTTTGGTTTCGGCGGATGTGCTTTATAAAAGCGTTTCAAGCTCCTCTCCTATCGTGCTTAGTGGGTATCACTGTACTTTTCATTATCTTCCTTTTTATGAGTGTAATCGTACGTTATAGTTGCATCAAGTGAGAATATTAAGTATTCAGAGTCAAGTCACAGTCACCTAATTAAGTCACCATTAAATCACTCTCCTGTCTTAGTCACGTGTTAAGCGGTGTATGCATTACTACTTATTTCTTTCCAAGCTGATTGATGAGGAAAACAGCAAAACAAAGTTTAATTATTTTGTACATTTTCCCACATTCATGTTCATGTCATGTTCCACATTACTGGTTCCTCCGCTATTACACGTAAAAAAAGTCAAACAAACCTAAGAAAATTTAAATTTAATCCACTGCTATTACACGTCAAAAGTCAAACAAAACTAAGAAAATTTAATTTTAATCCACTGCTATTACACGTCAAAAGTCAAACAAAGCTAAGAAATTTTAAATTTAATCCACCGCTATTACACGTCAAAAGTCAAACAAACCTAAGAAAATTTAAATTTAATCCACTGCTATTACACGTCAAAAGTCAAACAAAGCTAAGAAAATTTAATTTTAATCCACTGCTATTACACGTCAAAAGTCAAACAAAGCTAAGAAATTTTAAATTTAATCCACCGCTATTACACGTCAAAAGTCAAACAAACCTAAGAAAATTTAAATTTAATCCACTGCTATTACACGTCAAAAGTGAAACAAAGCTAAGAAAATTTAATTTTAATCCACTGCTATTACACGTCAAAAGTCGAACAAAGCTAAGAAAATTTAAATTTGAAAATGACAATTGTAGGATATTTTTCCCGCCCATTGATACCACCAGTTTACTCTTTATCGTTCCTCTCTTGCGCTAGTGTGAAATGTCATCTAAATACCTCCGAAATCTTTAATTTGTAAAAAAAACAAACGAACTTTAAATTTTGATGAAGAACTTTTGAACAAGTCAATATGTGAGATTCAATGCAATCGTGTTTTTAAACAGTGACTTTGAAATTTCTATCTCAATGTTTCGAACATATTTTTTCAATGTAAGTCTAAAAATCGCAAAAGCTTAAGAAACCATTTTGACTTTCATGTTAATAATCCATTAATTTGCAGTAACTGCAACCTATATAAAGAACTCTAAAAAAAAACATTTTATAAATTTAGCTGCACAAATGAGTGACTTGCGCTTCGTTCATACATTTGTTCACTTAATCTAATTACTTTGTATGATAAAGAATGAACAGGGAATGAGTTGCAGAATTGACATGATTTTTATTGTTATTTGTTGTCTGCTTCTTTGTTATATTGAATTAATATTCATTTCATAAGCGTGGCATGCGTATTATTTTATTTTTACATTGTTGCAAATAATAATTTCGTGGACGAATTAAGGCGCGCTCGTATATATATCGCTCCTGATAATAGTAAAAAGCAGAATCTTTAAACGTAGTCGTTTAGTGTATCGAAACAGATCAATTTGTATGAAATTTGTATCAGAATTTGTATGAAAAAAATACTTAGGTTAGAAAAGGAACAGGAAAGAGTAATAACCGAACAGAATTCATAAATATTACTCGCTCTCTGTATAAAAAAATCCTGAATAGGTCCATAAAAATAAACTTTCACGTCCAAACTCTCAGAATTTGCAGCGATAACACTATATATTTTTTTAAGTAATACATAGCCAACATATAGTACTAAATTAGTAACCAGCAGTTTTTTCAATTGTGTTAGTATATATCGAGAAATATAAAGAAAACGTATAAAATTAAAGCATTTTCGCATTACATCGTCCAATCTATCAAGCGATTTTCAACATTACGTATAGCATCGAAAAGTATTTTAAAATTGGGGTTGGACCGCGTCTTAATTTCTTATTTTTACTTTCATTAATTTAGGTTAAAACTAAGTAAGTAGCTACAGGTATGTTCCAGTAAGCGCCATCAATGCTCACATCTGTGGCGGCCAGGTTTGCCGTTCTATTTAGTTCCAGTGCATATAATGCCCAACCTGAATGGAACACCCATGCGGTCGTAAAATGCACGCCAACTTTTCTGTCGAATAATTCAAATGTTTCCTATACATAGTTGATATTTTAACAGAGACAGCTCGCAAGGACCGCAAAAAAAACCCCACCTTCCATCCGCGAGCGTTGTGGTGGTCGCTACGTGAGCGTTATCGGTGACGCTATCGATGACGTATAGAGCTCACTCTCGATTACTGTGGGCTTGAAAGGGAACTCTTAGGTCAAGGACGCGATTGATTTCAGCTCGTAAAGGAACCAAACGACCTACATAATATACACTTACATCTGTATCCGTATCTCTATACCGTAAGGCCTTTATTAATAAACGTTGCGTAAACATAGATTAGGCGTAACATGCTTTGTCTTGCTTTCACGCGTGACATTTACTGCGAGCGAAAAATTGACAGATAGATGTTTTAACTACTCCGGGTCTCTACAAGTTTATTAATAAGGCCGTAACAGTATTACTTATTGTATCGAAGTTATTGTCCTTATTAACACTGACTTCTAGGTGGGCATTTATATCCATATACCGAACAGGGATTGAAATAAAAAATAGGTGTTCATTCACTCGTAGGTACTATTGTCAATAAAATAAAACACAAATTTACTCAGACCGAATAATATAATAAAACAATATTGTGATTCGTTTTCGCTAGAATTTTGGGTGCCCGAACGTGCAGGCGCGCGGTGCTGTACTGAGCATATACCTACACCTGGAGGGGTTGGTAGGGGCGCAAATATCCATATTTCGACAGGCATATTGTTGATCTCATCACAGAAAATATGAAGAAATTATTAATCAAAATGTTAATCTGTGTTTTTTAAATTTATTTTTTATTCTAGCTACTATCTTTATTGTATACGAGTAGCATTAATTCTATTTTTAAAATCACCCAAATTATTAATACAAATTTCTTACACTACCTACCTTAAATTACTAACTTACATTCTACCTTATTCTACCCTTGTCTGAGTCCTTTAGGAAGGAAAGGAGGGATCCTTTGCTCTACCTGAAGGACTCTAGGTAATCTGTGCTATGGTGTGAAGGGCACTGTAGTTAGTGAAATTACTTGACGTATGAGATTCAAGTACCCATGGCAGAACAGTAGGTACATTGCCACGCAAATTAGAGCTCTGGGTAGTACTGCAACAGTCAAGGGCGTGGTTTCGTAATTCTACATTTGTAATGCGGTCTTTTAATAATGATTTAATCTATCTATGTATCTATCTAAACATCCCTGGTGTTAGTTGATACCCTACACAACAAAATGTATTGAGCAGTGTTATCCTGCTAATTATGCGTATTATTTCCCTTAGTCGCCTTTTACGATCATCGAAACAGTCGAAACTGTACGGCACATTCCTAATATTATACTCGAATTTTAGTCTTATAAAATAACTTAAACAATTAAATCCCCGAGTACATTATCTCTGCAACATTGATCACAAATGTTTCATTTCAGTAGCTTACGTTCAAATCCTATGAAGATCGTCTTAAGGAAGTAACCCTTCATGGGATCTGGTTTAAGATACAGGGGATCATTTGATATTCTACGGTTTCCACCTCGAATCTCGAGTTTTTTATAATAAGTGATTGTTAAAAAAACTCGATCATAGCTTGGTAGGAACCCAATTTTTTTAAGCTTCAAAAGCATAAGCTAAATCAGTGATTGGTATCCTTTCGCCAAAGAGTATTATGCAAATTAATTCAGTTTGAAACACTAAAATAATAAGTACTTATGTATTTAACCGTTTCGGAACAGAAAGTTGAATAAACAATGCGTAATATAAAAATATATGGAATACGCCAAGGCGAATGGATTTCACTGTAAACCCGTCGTAGAAAGATCTCCGATAGGCGGGTGTTTTTAACACAAGGTTTTATATAGAGGACTAAATATTACGGTGCTGTCATACCATAATGTCGATAAAAATGAAGGTTTTTAAAGCAGTTTATCTCATAAGCAGCGATTTAATTAAAACTGCAAAAATAATATGACAATTTTAAGACTTCTAAGTACACATTGACGGAATTAAAACTTATTTTAACATACTAGAGTACATCAAAAAAAAATCATTCTATACAACTTAATTTGACTTTTAAAGCAGTTATTTATTCACTATTGTATTTGTTATAAAACACATTACATAAAATAGTAATTTTTAATACACATACATTAACGTGTTATTTTTTTTATTTAAGTGTGCACATAATTTTTTTATGAATTTTGTACGTTTTTCCGTCATTTGCTTGATTTCAAGTAAAGGAAATTGAACGTAGCCAAGCGCTGAGCAGACAGCGCCTAAATAACGTTAAAGAAATTTGTTTTCATCGTCATTTCATGGCAAAATCGTAGCAGCAAACAGACTAGTACGTAACTACTAATTGAAGAAGACAAACATCCGTATTCCGTAATGAACGAACGCAAACTCGCACGACATCGTGTCACGACTAATTTTCGACACTCGCCACTTACACCACACGTCGTCGACATTCTACATTTAGTAGACAATAATCCAATTTATCTGTCGAGGCGGGAACACTCGTAAATTCACTCCAAAACTTCGTTAAGTAACAGCCGAAAACTCGCTTTGACCTGATTATTGTTATTGAGGATCCGGCCGTCTCGTGGCCTCGTTTACATGCCTTGCTAGATTTATTAGCACGCCTATGTTTGTTATTCTAATTAATAAAACTGAAACTTTGCAATTTGAGATAGAGTAAATACGTCCTCGGCACAGAGTAAATAGACGCACAGAAGCGTCACTGCCATTGAAAACGTTTACATGAGTTGCGAGATTTATTAGCACGCCTATGTTTGTCATTCGAATTTATAAAACTGAAACTTTGCAATTTTAGATAGAGAAAATACGTCCTTGGCACAGAGTAAATAGACGCACAAAAGCGTCACTGCCATTGGAAACATTTACATGTGTAGCTAGATTTATTAGCAGGCCTATGTTTGACATTCCAAATAATAAAACTGAAACCTTACAATTTTAGAAGAGAAATGACATCTTCGGCACAGAATCATCACTGCGATTGAAAACGTACATGAGTTGCTAGATTTATTTGTACGCCTATATAAGCCATTACAATTAATAAATCTCAAACATTGTAATTTTAGAGGGAGAAGTGACATCCTTGGCACAGCATGAATAATACTAAGTACAGAAGAGTAAAAAAGCAAAAGTTTACATGAGTTGATAGATTTATTTGTAGGCCTGTGCTTGCCCTTCAAAGTAATAAAACTTTCCAATATAAGAGAGAGGCATTACATCCTTGACAAAGAATAAATAGTACGATGTGCAGAAGAGCCACTTCCATAGAAAACGTTTACATTACTTGCTAGTTTTTTTTTTTTTGGGATTGGGATTGAGATTGGAGATTGGGTGAATAAATATCATAGAACTCGTGTCATCGTCATCGGCTTTTCGGGTGAAGAATAATCAAGGAATTCGCGTCACCGACACCGTTACCTTGTCATAGATAACGTAGTTTTGAAGTGAAAACTTCTTTAGATGCATCATAATAGTTTCCATGACTACCTAATACCTATATTGTTGATTGTGTATCTTATAAACTTTTTGGGTGATATTAAATCAAGGTTTTAAATCAAGCGTTTGGTGACGGTTCAACGGTTCGAATAGTTTTCACTTCTATTGGCAATCCCCAAAGACTGCCCCGCATGTTTTTTTTTTAACTTTGTATAGATAAAGATTGAAACTTTGTCATGTGAATCCTGACTAGGTACATATGCAGTCCTTTCAGTCTTACTCGTCGACTATACAATTACTACAATTTTTTTTTTAATGATTTATACTCTGCCCGCTGAGTTTCTATCCGGAACTTAGTCGTGGTCGCGTTCCGAACCTGTTGTAGATTTAAGAAAAATAAATGTAAAATTACAATTTGTAATTGCCCCCATAGGCCTATACAGAATAAATGATTTGATTTGAAATGGTGGTACGGTTTTAATTCAAAAAACATTTAATGTATGAAGTTTACTACATTACATTATTACAGAACCTGTAATCTTAAATCGACCAGTGTACATGCGCCTTTACGTTGTTTACGAATGGAATTACACGAGAAAGTTAAATAAGTAATTGAAAAAGTTTTAATTGATGCTTTAAGATTATAAAACTGCGTAAATAGGTCGCATTTGGGGAGGTCTGTAATTTTTTTCAACGTTGTTCTGTATGATTATGTTTAATTATCCGCGCCCCGCCATTTTTACCCGTTTTTGTACCTAAAGTACCAAGTTTCATCTAGATCCGTTCAGTTTTTCCGGCGTGATTGATTAACAAACATTCATCCAAACTTTTACATTTATAATATTAGTGTGGTAAAACGCTGTCAGAACTAAAAAAATAAAATAATAATAAAAAAATTCTGTAAAAATAAACAAACAAACAAGATACTTTTTATTTCTTGCATTTGAAGATACATGTTTGATTTGACGGCCCCTTTAGCTCGTAATTCCGTCTTCGAAGCGGGGGGAGGGGTTTAAGAAGGTTTAAAATCACTACCCTGTAACGATTACAAATATTTTTGGGAGAATGTTCGTTCTTGGGTTTTGCATTATTTTAATTTGTTAGTGTGTGTGTTCATGTTCCAACAGATCTCCAACTAGGTGGACTGATGTTGTCAAAGAGACAACGAGAACAAATATAGCCACGGCCATTAGACAAGCCGAGTGCCGCAACACCTGGAGAAACCTTGTCCAGAAGGCCATTTATGGTGGTCACGACCCTCAGTCATGAGGAAACGATTAAGAAGAAGAAGTGTTCATGTTTCTCATGACACATATGCAGGGGTATGAGTCTATATCCCCCCGAAGGGTTCCCGCATTGAAGTTGGGGGGAGGGGGGAGTTTGTTTAGTAGCCGCCAAGTCCACATAGGAGTGGTGGGGTCCGGGCGCTTTGGCGCAGACCCGAGGAGGTGGGGTCCGGGCGCTTTGGCGCAGGCTCGTGGAGGTGGGGTCACAGTGCTCTCCTTACCCTCTGTGGGTAACGTAGCAGGCGATGGGGCTACGTATCTGACACACCGCAGGGAGACCACGGGCGTCCAGACACGGGAAAGTCTGGCGCCCATTGGCGGGTTTGATTTCCGAGGCAGTTGCCGCACGCCATGTGTTCTGGCGTGCCGCGAAGAGAAGGGTCAGGTAACGGACAGCCGCGGCGGGTTCGCGGTCGTGTGCAAAAGCTGTCCCGCGTTCCCGCCAACAGCGGCAGTGACTGGGTTTTGGTGTGTATACCCATAGTGGTAGGTGGTATCCATAAATAGTTTTCCCGGAAAAAAAATTGTTTATATATGTTATTACGTGTGTGTACACGTTAAAATATTATGAACTATTGAGCTCCCAGCGATTTTCATGTTACTTCTAACTTTCAAACTTCCTACACCACCACAAATTATACTATTAAGGTGTCAGCGCGTATTAAAGGAGGTGATTTCGGTAGTAAAGTTGGTAGTTTCAGAAATTTCTAAACTAGTTAGCGGAATTACTAGTTGCGGGGATACGGCAACTGATAAGTGAATTTGCTAATATATCTATGGGGATGGTGTCGCGAATTATTAGCAGTGATTCTGACTTTGTTTAATGTATAAAGTTTTTGTTAGGTTTGAAAGCTTAATGGGAGAATTAGTACATTTTAACTTCTATAACTCAAAGGAGACATGTGACAAGCAATTATATAACTATATCACCAAGTAAGTTAAATGCTTGCTAGCAAACGATTTCTTTTTTGACCAATATGACTGTTAAATTATAATTGTTTTTTAAATCTTTTGTATTTGTTTAGTTATATTATGGTTATTTTTTCTTTGTTGTTATCTTATTTATTCTCTTGATTTGTCGTCATCATAAACTGTAATTTTGTAAAAAAAAAATTAAACACATTTACGGAAACTTGTAATTGGCCTTCAGCATACATGTGTAAATGCATGTTTTCTAGTAATTTCTTTGTACTTAACTGTAAGTTTACTTAAAATTCTAAAATAAAATAAATAAATAAAATATCTATCTCTCCGTCCCCATACGATGATTTAAATAAACTAGAGAAGTTGCCGTAGTGGTAGGACTTTTGCAGCGTCTGCCTGGGGAAGTGCCACACCTTTGCCAGTTATACAACCGGGAAGCAGTAGTGTGCAAACATTACTCTATTTCGTTGAAGGGCAACTTGGTACTTGGTGGGCTGGCTGTTTTCCGCAACCAGACCGCTGTGGCGCGACCCATTTTTCGTTATAACCGCGGGTGACGCTGATCAGTCCAGCCACCCGGTGTCGCACAGGAAAGCCAGCAGCTCCTTCAGCTTAAAGGCAAAGGTTGAAGGGCAATGTTTCCAGCGAAATTACAGGGCAAATTAACATCTTATATCTCAAGGTGGCGAGTGCAGTGCATTGCCATGCAGGGTTTTGAACTTGTATAGTTTAAAACTCTGAATGGAACTGAACTTTTATGTACAAGCCTGACACTTAACACGATCTGCTCGTCGCCTCAATGATTGTCATAAAAGATGTATCTACGGGTACAGTGTCGCTAATGATTAGAAGTGATGTCGACTTTTTTTGATCATGAAGAACCTATAAATAAAACTCCGCCAACTTTATCTCACTGGGGCCTCGTGGTGGATTCGGCTCTATACTACTCTCTCGGAGGAGCAATAGTGCGCAAGCATAAGTGTGTAAAGGGCACTGTAGCATGTGACATAACTGGTCGCAAAAGACTCAAAAATCAAAGTTTCATGGTGATGCGCAAAGTGAAGTGTCACACAAAACTACAGTTCTAAGCTCTGAGTGACACTGCAACTGTCATGAGCGAGCGCAGTGCTTAACGTCAGGCATTCAGGCAGTCAGATTTGCATCTTGCGAAGTTTCGTCATGATGGAGATTTGGTACATTTTAACTTCTATAATCTCAAACCTGTGACGAACGCAATGATATAACTATATCTATCTCATTTTATCACGTTATCAGGTAATTTACTTAGAATAGATAAGATGCGTATACACGGTTTCTATTGCTTTAGTTATTACTCTGAAGCCGTACCTTTACCCTAATCCTAACAAATCTCCATCCAATATTACACAACCAACTGCCTCGTCTAATCAAGGCTTCAATAATCGAAATCACTTACAGTATCGATTAGAACCACTCGAGTCAATGGCTCGTAAAAAAAGGTCCACTTATATTGACAATCGAGATTCTTGTGTCAATTTGTTGGATGTTTCTCAGTGGTACTCAAACTTTTTATTATTCGTGAAGAGTGTGTTTTGAGTGATATATGTATTGTAAGAATGTGATTTTCACTATCTTATTCAATGTTTTATGTGCAGCTGGCCGCATTAACATTTATAGTGGCTTTCGCGTTTTCTTACCTTCTAAAAGTTTCCCGTCACATTACATTATGACGCTTACATTAACGCAACTGCAGAATATTCAAGTACTTACGGTTGTCTGCATTACATAATTTTCATAACTTATGTTTATGTTTCATAACTTATTAGTGTTAAATTTTATAAAAATGTACGCCAAAATTACTGTTTATAATATTATTTTACTACCTGTAAACTCTGCCTGGTTCCTAACTGGTTCCTACAAGAACCTATAATCGGCGTGCCGCAAGTTTCTCTTTCGCACACGCCATATACACAATGCGTGTGCACGAGACACACTAACTAGATATTAATCAGTTTTCCCTGATATATCCTCTGAATTTTATTTAATCGTTAATTACTTAGGTACTTGACTTTGAACTAGTAGTTCTGACGATGAAAGGGTTTTAAAAATCTTATGTTCTGAAACTAAAAGCAACTTTATAAGCATAGGGTTTTTACATGGGTTAAGGAGTATGCATACTCCTGAAACCATGGTAAGCCAGCCATGGGTTTATGGTGACAATCAACTTGTTCGACATAGATGTACAAGGAGAGACGTAAAGTAGAATACAAAGTTTTCGTTCTATTTTCATTAATGACTTAGCTTACGGCTCTGAACACGCTTCGCAAAATCCTTTTCTTAAACTCTAACGAAGTATAAAGGTTCAGGAACTCGATGCTACTCTTACCAGTAAAAACTTTATTTTACCCGCTTCAGTAAGTACACAATAATACGACAGTCAAACGAACACTCGCAATAACTTCCTCTTTGATAGATTTGTGTTTGAAAAGTTATATAGAGGAGGACACTCACTATAGAAGTTACTCTGAACAGAATCGATTAAAGGCACTAGAGCGTCTTGACTCTTTTGACGTACGTTATTTTGTGTCAATCTCACTTGACCATTTTCAAGTGGTTCTGAATGCTTTACTCTATTTTCGTTTTATAAATAATTAATTTTGCTTAAAATCTAATGTGATATAAAGTTTTAATTGACAAATAAACCTCCTTTACCTTATTATAACCAATGTCAAAAAGTCTCAAACTTCCGTTTTAATATTGACCTCCTTATATTGGACCATGGTGCCTATTATCAGAACTACTCGTGACTATATCGAAACTCAGGAGTATCTTGTATCATAATTATGCTAAAAACACTCGTTCGAAGGAGATTTTGTATAAATAACAGTTTTAAAATCGATTATAAAAATTGTTCACTAAATTTTTTACCTTATCGCTTCTTATGCTTTTTGGTATTACTTTTACTAATTGATGAAGTGATCTAGCCCGTTATTCTAATTCACTCGGAAACGATTCGGAGACAGAAACGGCATATCTGTCTCTGTCATCCGAATGTAGAGGACAGAGACGGGTAAGCCGTTTCTGTTTCGGAATCGTTTCCGATTGAATTAGAATAACCCAGCAGATCTCTTTGACGTCGAATAAGATATTATTTTTAATTTTATTAATTCAAATCTTTAAATTTAGACTTAAAACGCTCTCGATGTCACGAGTCTTCGCAACTTTTCCGAAACGCCGGGGTAAAAATACAATTTTAATATGTTATACCCGAATAAACCAATATTAAATAAGAATTTATTTCGTGAAAGCACAGATTACTGAATAAGAACAGATACTTCACTCAGTAGAAAATTTCCAATACCTATTACGATAATAGCCTACTCCCTCGCGTCAACAACCACTGTATGCTAAAATGCGCCTAAATGCTCAAGCGTACAGCAGTGATTGCTTCGCACCGCGCGATTCCACAGTAATCGCAGGGCTGCCTCTTCGATAAAATTAAATTAACATAACTTTTTATCTATGTTATTGAGAACTGTGAATATGTTCTGACTTTTATGTGGCAGTTAAAAACTTTATCATTTATAAAATATTTAACCAACTTAAAAAAAAGAAGGTGATCAGACATACAGGCCAAACTGAGATGTTTGACTTGTATGGTTTGTAGGTATGTATGTTTGTGCGCGATAATCTCGCGTTTGGCTAAACCGATATCGATGCGGTTTTCAGAAAAGGATTTGTTACATTTAGGAGAACGTTTTAAAATAAGTATAATACTTCTTAGTTTGATGATGATCTTCGGAGATGTTCACTAGAAATGAAAAAAAAAGCCTTAAAAAAAGAGAACCGACTTTAAATAAAGCACTAAGCCGTAAGTTATTTTATTAACGAGTGTAACACTCTCACACAAAAATACATAAACACTGCAGTTTTCGAAAGTTTTCACGCGAAAAGTCAATGGCCTTCAAAATAAAAAAAATATATCTAGTTACTAGTTGTACATATCTAGGTGTATTGTACTACTACCAATTATCACGAATCAAATTTATTAAGATTAATAAATTTGATTCGTTTTCTCGCAACAAGTAACCTTACAACAGACGCGGCTTGTTCAAAGGTTTTCATCGGGCGTAAGAAAAAGAACCTTTCTTCATTGACAGGTAAATGGAAAAATGTTAGGTGTTTATCCCTTCTTTTGCTTGATTTACACCCATCTACAGCACATAAGGCACCACACGTCATCGTAATACGCGTACGAACGAACAGCACTATTAAAATTGAACGGCGTGGGCGCGCTTCACTTGCGAAAACCGCACTGAATGTGATCCGCCGGCGGACCGAGACCGCTCGGCTGAGCGGTAGGCACTTATAGCGCGCAAGTACATGGAGTGACGGAGGCCTGGTGAAAGGTTAAAAAGGATAAGCAGTATGTTTAATCGAGCGTAGGTACATTGTAATAGATTTATTCCCTCGTAGACGTTGAAAAGTTTGAGCATCACCTTCTCGGGGCATAAAACGACATGTAAGCGCTGTGATTGGCTGGCACCGATGGTCGTGTCAACTAATTGACGAGGTTCGACAACTACATGTGTATAAGAAATCACAACGGGAAGTCGCCTTTATGTTCAGAGCGGCGATTGATAAATGTTAAAATTAAGAAACCAAGTGAAATGATGCGGAAGGCGTTTGCCTGATAAGCGTCAACCAGTGCCACTAACTAGTTTGGTTTTCTTGAGTTATTGCGATTATTATAGACTAGCTGACCTGCCAGTTGCCTCGCTTGGTCTACGGGATACGAAGACACTAAAATAAATAAACTTCACTTCACTGAGTTAGGGGTGAAATTTGCAAAAATCCTTTTTGTGAATATGTATTAGTGCCAAATAAATATGGCGCAATTTAGCTAGTAAGGTCATTGTAGCCAGTGAAATTACCAGCAGGCCTAGACAAAATTCAAACTGGCTTGTTTCCGCACACGCTACAGACAAAAATGTGTCTACGAACTTAGCGCGACGTCACGTGACTTTTCCACAGGTAACAGATAAACATTTATTGGTAATTATACAATTACAGGTCATATCCACATTTACGTGGGGCATATACGTACAACAGGCGTATTATTACAAAAAAAACAATAAATAAAAAGATAACTCTTAGGTATCACTTTGAATTATTAATAATTAATTATAAATAATATATCATATACAATTATTTAAATAACATTATTCCTACTGTTATAATATGTCAACCTAAAATAATAAAACGGTAATGTCAACGCCATAAATTTCTAAGTTGTGGTTTGGCGTTAACGATAACAGAAACATCTTTTGTCTAGGCCTGCTGGTGAAAGAGACTAACAAAACAATGTCTCGGGTGATGAGTGAAGTGACACACACTAACATATTTCTAAGCATTGGGTGACACTGCTCCTGTCATGGGCAGGCGTAGTGCTTATAAGCCTTGTCACCTTGATAGTATAAAATCGTATCAAAATATTTAACTTGACTAGTAACTTGACACACGTCTTCGCTAACGAAGATAAAGAAGAACTTAGGTGGGCTCGCAGCTGACAGCTCGTTTATAAATAAACGAATCAACCAAAAACTTTCAACATTCTCCACGTTTTATTAATCACCTCGTTTTGAATATAATTGTAGTGATTAATATAGAATTACTTCACTAGCCACTCTGTGGTTTATGATAGTGTGGGTGTCGGTCAATGACCTAAGAACTGTAAGTGTAATAGATTTCTTTATATACTGTCCAGTAACGAGACGGGAGTGTTGCCTTGGTTGTACTACGCGTGCCAATGGCAGTTGCAATGGCACCCATAGATGAAGTTTTTGCTGGTTGCTCGGGACATCGAGACATTATTTAATAATTACTACGGATATTTTAATTTAATTTATAATTATTGTAAGATAAATGAATTTGTATAATTATGTGAAACTGTACTTACTAAAATGTTTTAGTATTATTACAGTTCCTTTAATAACAATTCTCATCATTTAGTCTTAAGTAACATGTCAATTAATACTCGTACTATTAATATTTTAATAGTATTTAGGCAAGTTATTATATTATCTTTTTACACTGGCGAAAGAGGTCTGGAACCTATCGCACGGGTCTTTTCAGTAGCTCTTCTTACTTCAAATTGTGAAAATATTGCCTTTTACCGAAATAAATATTATTATTATTATTATTATTTAGTTTCATTCAGCCAAAACTCCCACTTGCAACAATGCCCTTCAAAAGCTGCGAACATTCATCCGAATTTTAGACATTTAATTTTTCTAGACATATTTAGATTATAATATAGAATAGTTCGTCAGTATAACACTTTGTCTAAGACAAACAATATCGACATATTTGGAGACAATATTAATAGCTTCAGGAAGTCCCTGAGGCCTCTGACTACACAAATTATTTTTTTTTCTTTATGAATACAATATATATTTTTTATTGACTTTTAAAGACTCTGTTTATTGACTGTATTATATTTATTTACAGCTCTTACTTGTTATTGCATGCTGTCTTCAACTGTAATTATTGTGACATTTAGTTAAATAAAAAAAATTAATTCGTTGAAAATGTATTGGTGGACACAATGCAGGTTGGACTTAATAAATAAATTAAAAAAAATGTTTTCCGATCTGACAACCTTAAATGAAGTAGATACGTAAAAAAATGTTGATAGTTCAAAAGTATCTATGATCACAATATTGTGCACATGGTACCGATTTCGACGAGTTATTTTACTCTTTTTAATGTCGTAGTCGGTCGAAATGTATTTAAAAAAATGTTCACCCTTTTTAATGACACTTGCCCTGCTTACGGGGTTGATTGTCATTCACCGTCAATTATAATACAAGTATCATCGATATCTCTTTTCAGTTTTTGGATTGTAACTCAAATACCGCTTGACCGAATTTGATGACATTTAAATGGGACTACCTCGGCAGTATATTTTACCAAACAAAAAATAAATATCCAAAGCGGACCACTATGTAAAAACTTGCGTGGTTATACATAAAAAAATATTTATGAGCGACCTCTTTTTTTGGAATATGGTTGCAAAACAAGGAACTAAATGGCCAGAAAAAAAATAACTAAGGATATAATTTATTTCGTCTAATTTTCTTAGGTTTGTGTTTCTTCTAGTAATAGTGGTGGATTATTAACCGTTAAGTGTTCGTAATGGTGCACCAGTGTAGACAAAGTGAACAATATCATGAAATTGTGTTTTCCTTGTCTATAAAAGAAGAGGAAAACACATTTTAGAGGCTACATTAATGCCATGAAAAGTTTCATTTATATATACCGCTTTACAAAAACGTGATATAGACTAGAGAGTTACTTAGGGCTCGTTCAGACACGCGGGAACCACGCGATTACAAACCGAGCGGTTTGAAACCGCAAAATTGTAGTGTTCAAACAGCCGGCGGTTATTGAGCGATACGCGTGTGCGGAGCGGACAGTGCCGGTTCAGTATTAAAATGGAAGTCAACGAAGAGACAGTGTTTCATATTTTTTATGAGCAACTACGGTGTTTATAAACAAGTGCAATTTGAAAAATTTCATACCTATTTCCATTCATTACTTTGGTAAAATTCAGTTATTGGAGTGTAACTCAAAAACTACTGGACCGAATTTGATGAAATTTAAATGGGACCACACGGGAAGCACCAGCTTTCAAACAAACATTTTGAGAATCAGTCCACTCAATCGAAAGTTATGAGGTAACAAACATTTAAAAAAACAGTCGAATTGAGTACCTCCTCCTTTTTTGGAAGTCGGTAGAAAATAAGAAAAGGAAAAGGCAATATTCATCCAATATTATGTGAGCAACTCTTACATGGTAACATATCCCAAAAGTATGTTGAGGGATTTGTTTTTTGACTATCTGAGAATGTCAATAAATATACTTTGATGAAGTAATGGAACTGATCAGGGAAGATTACTATTATGTCATGAATAAATGAGATTTCATTTCATTTCATTTTTATTATAAACTATTTCGAGCTTGCAAACACATATATTTATTTATTCTATTTATTAGCGGTTGAGTGCGATAACCGCGCGGTTATGTCTGAACGATCTATAAATGACATCTACATAAATAAGACCCGCCCGGTTCCCAAGCGATTTTGAAACCGCGCGGTTCCCGCCGTGTCTGAACAAGCGCTTATTGGCAGGGAAGTAGGTATATGAAGAATTTTAAGTTTTTTTAAATATGATGACGGTATTGTGAGTGCGTTAGTGGGCGAAAAAACTTTATTCTAATTAATTCTCACAAAGGATTCATGCCATCAGGACCTATCAAACAGAACAAGAAAGACAAACGACACAAAAATACATGATCATTAATTAAAAAAGCAACACGAAAAATATTCCATCTGGGGATATATAAAAAAACAATGAAATTTGATACGTGGAATTCGGATGTTAAACTGAAATAATGATGTTAAATATCGATAATTTGGAATCGATAATGTTTTCTGATAGTTTTATGAGCGATATTAGTATTCATTTATGTTAATTGCTTTTATTTATAAGCTAGATTCTAATAAGAGAAAAACGTTCTATTAAATTGATAGTTGATAAAAAAATATGAGATGTATATATTATTGAAGGTTAGGTATGAGTTTTTAAAATTTGCATTGTCAGAGTTGGCGCGTATTTCATTCATAATTATTCATTAGTAACAGGCTGTGACTCGCGTGATATTGACAAGAAAATTAATATGGCCAGTTTCGTATTTATTTGAAGTTCTTCGGCTGGGAGTCACTGTTGTGCACAGCGGCGAGTGGCACATAACTGCAGCAGAATTACTACAAGTAGCCGGTCATAATAAATATGCTACAAGTATTGCGTTAAGAGGGATCAGAACAGATTTCTTTTGATTTGTTATGTTTAAAAATATCCTTTCCTAATTTATAATAAACAACATGCACTATATACCTAGTTTAAGCTCAGCAGTGTCACACACGCACACACTACATAATCAGCCCATTATGGGTCTAGAGACTTCTCTCAGAGAGAAGAGTTGAGCCTTAATCCACCACGCGGGCCCAGTGCAGCTTGGTGGATAGGCTAGTGACCAACCCATGTCGAAGCTTTCAGGTCAGGTTTTCGACATCGCCTAATGACTGTTGTCCTAAGATAAAGAATCGGGACCGACGGCTTAACGCGTCCTCCGAAGCACAGAACATTAACATATCGGTTATTTGAAATTATGTGTGACAATAAGGAATATCAGGATATATAGATAATTTATTGACTCAGGCGTTACTTTGCGGAAATCCATTCTCAAAAAACGATATTAAAAAATATTTAGTGACACTTCCGCTGAAAAGAAAACAATGATTTTTTTTAGGATATATAGCTAAAGACCTTGATATGAGTATAATAATTCCATAGATAGAAAGGATTAATCGAATATCCTTTCTTTCACTTAAAGCTGTTAAAATTTAATTTAGTAAAATTCGTATAACTTTAAAACCTCCCATAATCTGCAGTTGTTCGTAAATTGGCACAGGTTTTTGTTCGTTTTCCTCATTTTTTTTCACTTTGCCGTGGCATAGATTTATAATTGTTTTACTGGCGTCCCGGACGAGTGTGTCCCATTCAATTTGAATGTAAAATTTGTCGAATAGATTGAAAAAAAACGGGAAGTTTTGTTTGAGTGGGCCGGAGTGACAGGTTGTTTTGAAATGACAGGATATTAAAAAGTTAATCTGATATAAAAATGTCTGACAGAACATACATAACCGAAAACATGCTTTACTTACCTACTGAGTTGGTTTTATTTGTTTGTAAATATTGTTTGCGTACAATATTCTTAAAATCCTACTAATATTATAAACGCGAAAGTTTGTGTGTATGGATTTGTTACTATTTCACGCAAAAACTACTGAACTGATTTAAATTAATTTTGGTATGTATAATTAATAAGGCGCTGGAATAAAATATAGGCTACTTTTTCATCATCATCATCAGCACGCGGGTGTAACCGCGGGGCGCATCTAGCTAAACAAATGTGTACTAATCGTAGGATTTTGGAGCCAAACACTAATTTCAAAAAAATCTTAGGGAGAGGTAGGAGATATAAGTTCGTTACAGAACCCAGAATGAAATTAAGCAACACTAAAATATAATTACATGGTTGTTATGGAGTCAAACAAAATTCTAATCAGTACTGTCTACTGAGTCAGTCTTACAAAGTAATATTTTTAGGGTTTTGTACACGATGTGTGTGTATACGAAATCCTAAAACTAAGCTTTTGCTGTCCGTTTTTCTGTCTGTAGGTATGTCTGCCGTTATGTCTGTAACACGCGCTACTTCCAAAACTATAATCCAGCTTTCCCTTGGGTTACGTACCACGAAAATTGGCTAATAGCGAATTAATTGCTACAAGCGTTGACGTAGTTGTCGATTCTTAGTATAAGGTTTCAGTTTAATTCGCTAAATACCGAAAATTACATTATTTTCGCTATAAATACAAATGAGTAACTAGTGCCAATTAACATAGATGAGAAAGATTTATGAAATGATAAAAACCGTTTATCCTCTCAAAATAATTTTCAGAATCTTATAATATGAGCCTAATAGAAAACCAGTCCAGTATTATTATATCAATGGTAGCGATTCTCTAGGTCAAAAAACCTTAACTAAAGTAGCGAACTAAAATTTAATTATAGTCTCCTTTTGTAAAGACTAAAATCCAAATTCATGTAATATTTAGTATGAAATTTCTAAAAAATAGGATACTCCATTTTAGATATTTTAACGTTAGTTTAGCGAGCACCAAGTTACGTGACGTATGAAATTTCTAAAAATAGGATACTCCATTTTAGATATTTTAACGTTAGTTTAGCGAGCACCAAGTTACGTGACGACTAATCTGTCTAAAATATGCCCACAATTGAAGAGAAATATCTAATTTTAGTGCTGTCATTTGGAAGTGTTATACTAATTTGGATTTTAGCTTTAATACTGAATTAGAACGGTCATAATTTAGAGATTTTAGTTTAGACAATCCTTACAGAATCGATACTAATATTTTTGTTGACTAAACACCGTAAAATACAAACATTTATGGTGCAAACAAATATTTTACCAACAATGTTTCTTTAGATCCTTGACCTATTTTTGACAACGTTCTTATCATTTTATTTGTTTGGAACGGAAATGAAAATGGTAAACGATTATAAACCTTCGAAACGTACAGGATTTGTAGTTTTTACGATAATTACCAAAATTATATTGTCTTTGTTAATTTTGAACCGTAATGTGTCATAAAAATGTCAATATCGCGCGACACAAAATGATGCTGCGATCTAAGTAAACTTTTATATAACACACCCTGTCCTGGAAGGTCGATATCCTAGGCTAAGTCCGATTGGGGGATGGGGAATAGTTAGTGCTCTCGACTCTTATCACTGTAACAACTCTAGGTACCGTCTGTACATAAGGTTCTTATTTTTATGAGTACCTGACTGATGATTAGTGAAGGCGAGATAATTATTTTTCTTCCCTTTTGAACTTATTAGAGTTCCTATTTTAGTTTGAAAATTCTCGTAAGTTTGACACTTGTTTATTTAATATCAAAACCGACTTTACTGACTCACTGGTCGCCGCGATCTTGACGGGTAAACTCCCTGAGGATGGGCATCGGACATGCCCGAAACCTAGGTCGACAACTTCGGCTAATTACGTGAGTAAAGTCGGTTTTGATATTAAATAAATTATTAGAGTTTCATTATTGCTAATCTGCTCTCACTTTTACTCGCAACACTGATATGTACTTATATAAATAAGTACACAGTCCGTGTTAGGTACAAACTAGTTTGTATTGGGGCGTCATAGACTCTTTTTACTCTTAAGTCAATTATATAAAACAAAGCCGTGTTATCTACATTTATATCTCAAGAAAGGCTGGACCAATTTTTATGATTTTTGTGTTTCTCGATTTGTAATATCTCGGGGCAGGACATAGGATACTTTTCATCATCATCATCCATCACCACGCGAGTGAAACCACGGGGCACAGCTAATGTAACATAAGACATCTACTTATAAATATCACCATCTTTCATTACAGTGCAAAACTTATTAATCTTAGTATCAGAAACATTTGACATGGAGGGAGCACCGCACGGTAGGCATGAATAGAGATTGGCGCCTTTGTTTTTTCCGTTCATAAAGATATCTACCTCGGAGTGCAATAGTTTCTACACTGATGAGAAAATTTTGCGAGCAACAAGTAGAATTTGAAAAATTTTAAACTTCCATTCTATTCAGTTATTGGAGTGTATCTCAAAAACTACTCGTCCGAATTGGATGAAATTTAAATAGAGCCACACCATCATTCCTGATATTATTTCTTCGTAGGTACCATCTCCTTTTTGGAAGTCGGTAGAAAACATATTCCACTAATTGTTATTGTACTATATCCTTGGTCAGAATGTTGGTCGTTGCAAACGATAAGAATCAGTTTAATCGCGGGTCTTGTTTATTTATTCTGTTAAGCGTTTAATTCTCGGCCGTTGTTTATTTAAATCGCTATCGATATCATGTTCACCGCTCCCCGTCTCATCACTAGCGGCCCCGGACGCGTATGCAAATCAACTAATTTGCATTTTACAAATCTGTTGGTACTTGGTACCCAATTATTGTTATTGTCTATTAATTAAATTAACCACTTGTGGGGTCTTGGGGTATCTCATTTAAGTAACTAGTTAATGTACATAATATTAGTTTGTGGCCGTTGTATTTTAGTAAATACCTTAAGAGGGTTTAAAATTTGAAAGAGCTAGTAGCAGATGAAAAAGTTTTCCACAGTTAACATACAGTGCTTATAAATTTTTTTGTCGTTTTAGTATGTGAGAGGTTACATGTGCAAGACTAAGTTGGTACTACCACAGTTCCAGATATTGTTTCTAGAAGTAGCCTCAACAGTGACGAGCTAAGTGCAATGCCACCGCAGAATATTATCGTTTTATAGTATTGTATCGTTCTGTACAACAAGGTCTATAGAAACGTATTCGATTCTATTTTTAACATTAATTAATTAGCTAAATAAATTTTCGTAAATTGTCGATTGTAAATTGATTTTTTTTTAGTTTCACATTTCAAATTGGACGAGAGAGGATATTCGCGATTTACTGACTTTGAATCTTTAAATTATGACTTTAAATGAGCTGACTGACTTGAATAGTTAATCAATCGCCTAAATAAATCCTATCCTACTAATATTACGCGAAAGTTTGTGAGTATGGATGTATGGATGTGTGTATCTTTGTTACTCATTAACGCACAAACGGCTGGGAAAATTTTGATGAAATTTGGTATGGAGGTAGATGAGGCACTGGATTAACACATGGGATACTTTTCGTCATCATCATCATCCATCACCAAGCGGGTGAAAAAGCGTAATATACTTGGATAATATGACAGTTCTGTCAAAGTTTGTGTCAGTTTCTGATAGCTTAGTCAATTTGACAGCTCGATACACTAGACGTGCTCGGCGACCGTCAAGGGTGATGAAATGTAATGACAGTTTTATTTTCATGGTGATTAATTTTATATTTGTATGTACGTAAGTCCCGTATTTTATCATTAATGTTTACTGATTCATATACTAAGTATTTAAATGTACTCATATAATACTATTATAGCAATTGCGTTTGACCATGTAAATATTTTATGACGTTTTGGTATAAAGATAGATATGCCCTTGGAGAAAGAATAAGCTAATCGAAGTACTAATCCTGCGCAGACGTAGTCGCGGGGACCAGCTAGTATATATATATTTATTTGGGCGATATAAATATCCAAACACAACATTTGAATTAGGGATGCACTTTGTGTGTGCTGATGGGACCTAATATATAGTCAGAGCAACCCCTCTACTGACCCCTTCAGGAATGTATAACCGTGATGTCCTGACACCCTCCGTCTGGCACCTACTTGGATATATGGCATTGAATGGGTGACGTCTTGTGTTCCTTCGGTCATGATTATCATACTTCATACTTATAATTATAAAGAGAAAAGATTTGTATGTTTGTTTGTAACGAATTGGCTCATAAAGTAATGGACCGATTTCAAAAATTCTTTCACCATTGGAAAGCTACATTCACCCTGAGTAACATAAGCTATATAAGATTCATCATCATCATCATCATCCACCACCGCGCGGGTGTAACCGCGGAGAGCAGCTAGCTTTAGATAAAATGAGATTATGCAAGGTCGGAGGTATTAGGGTAGTCTGAAAACTACACTTGTATAACCAACAATGGGGTTTCCTGCGAGAAAAAAGGCAGTCTTTTTACAATCTTTAATCATTAAATTATTAAAAATAGTTAAACCATTACAAATTACATTACGCGCCATTACTTAAAAGCGTTTCACCGTAACCACTAAAGATACTAAGATACAGTTATTTCACTTAAATTCATATCTATACAATAAATTACTGTTATCGCATCTTACCAGACAATGAGCTGTATCTGATCTCATATCTAAGGCTTTAGTTCCACGAGCGTTTATTAAACGCTGATTTCGTCTAAGCGGCAAATAAATGCTGTGAACGGCCAACAAATACTAAGACAAGTTTTGCAAAGTGTTTGAAATATCAATTTAAAGTTAAACAAATTGCGATAGACACAAATAACTTCGTATGAAGTAACCCTAAAGATTTTTTATAAAAAAAACTGTTCATTTTGAAGTGATGACAGTTCATGTTATTTCCTCAGGCGGGCTCTGCATTAGTACTACCTACAAAGGCCTAGCTGGATCTGGATATCACCCTCAACGTTAAAAATAATAACAACTATTACCTAATAAATAAGTAACAATGTTTGAAACCTTAACTTAAATCGTTCTAAGCTTTGTTTTAGATTCATATCTTTCCTGTACTTGCTCATATATATATATATATATATATATATATATATAATTATATTATATACGTTGTAGTTTAATTAAATCCCGAGATATAGAAGTTTACGAACACCAAGAAATGTTATTGAAAAAAAACCACGAAACATTTGTAAGTTACTAACCGCTAGTCTTCAGAGCGTTGCCAGTTTACAGTTCATCAGATTTTATATAAAACGTTCGTATAAATGATGCCTTAACGAAGAGAGTATATTACTATTTAGAGATAAAGCGACAAGGAATTCGCAATGCGTTTCTGGTATAAGATAGCTTTTGTTTTGATGTAATATGCCTAAATTTACTATAGTATTTAAGTTTGACATTTTCTATGACTATTACTTTTGATGTAGGATATCCCGTTATTTTTTTCATATTTTAAATAAGCTAACGTTTTACTACTATCTGGGATAAATATAACCATAATAAGTGTAAACAAACTGTGTCATGAACATGTGATATCTGTCGTGACTCTGCCGATCCCTTCAGTGTACAGACGAGGCGATCCGATTACCTCAGCTCTGAAATGTTTTATCTTGACTCTAGATTCAAGAGCCATATTTGGATTGTTTTGATTTGTTCTCTATCTACTTACCGCAATATTGTGAAACAACCAAAGAAGTAGATCGATGAGAAGTAGAACCTACCGTGGTTCTAATTTTCTACCGGCTTCCATAAAATGGAGCAGGTACTCAATTCGACTATGTATTTTTTTGCTACCTCATAACTTTCGACTGGGTGAACCGATTCTCAAAATTATTTTTGTGTTAAAAGCTGGTGATTCCCGCGTGGTCCCATTTAAATTCAAATTACGTTCAGTAGTTTTTGAGATACACTCCGATAGAAATAGAATGGAAGTCGGTATAAAATTTTTCAAATTGTACTTAAATGAACAACAAACACCAATCTGCCTCTACATAATATTTTCAAGTCACAGAGTAGAGTTCAATAGCTCACATAACAAGGGACCCTCTCTAAAGCATAGTTCACACGTCCACTCGCTAGATTAAATTCCGGTGATCACACACCGACAATAGACCTGATTTCTTTCACCCCTAACGTAGATAGACCAACATAATATTACTTGGAAAATAACATGCTTTAAAAATGGCAATAAAAACTGGTTCTAATTGTTTCAATATGGAACCAGTGATATGAGAATTGAAATGTTATATTATGTCACATGTTGTTTTAAATGATAGAGACGAAGCCATATTTTCATAGGCATTAACTAGTATGTATATGCCTAGTACGTGTATGTCAAAAATCTCAAGAATTTTAATTTGATTAAACCCTGTCGAATGGCCGTAGTTTAATTAGTTGAAAAGTTAACGAAATAGTAAGATCGCCCCAAACCTCACTTGTTGAAGTAATAACTTCTTATGGGAGGGTGAACCGATTCGTAACGCGTTACGGCGCCAGTCTGTCTGGCTTCCCTTTCTCTCACGCATCCTCTCTTACTCTAACCCCCCGCGTTACATTAAAGTTATCACGTCTGTCGGGCGTCCAAAGACTTTATTTTTTAGTAAGGATGATGAAAAGTAGAGACCGGCAAGGCTATTATTTATCTAAGTTGCAAAAGTTGATTAAAATCTGACAAACATGTGGCTTTATGTCACTTTTGTCAGCTCCAGTCTTCACTATACTATCATTTTTGCTTACTGGAGTTACATAATTTACATAAAGCCGCCATTTTTCAAGATTACAATCAATCTTTGATGACTGATTATGCATTACTGTATGCTGTTGCGCAATTTAGTTGATAATCCCTCAGCATTATCTCGGTTAAGTTATTATGTACCGTAAAACTATACTCGCTTAGGCGAACGTCGCCGGCACCACCTGCTAGCATTTTCTAGCAGGTTGCGCACCCTATATGCCAGCAATGCGCCCACAGCAAGGGCAATAAAGTTACTAAATTGTTTTGTCAACGAGGTCCACAATGCCGACATTCATGTCGACCCCCTTGGAAATATTTATAAGAATATTATATTTTGTTTAAAATTGAAACCGTTTTGGCTGTTAGCTGTAAGTTTACTTTTTGTACTAAATAAATAAATACATTAAAAAATAATTAATTAAATAAATAAATTTAAACCGAGCTTAGTAGAAGTATCGTTAGATAGTAGATATATCCTCAGTTAGTAGTATCTTAAATGTCAGCTCATAAATAAAATATTCGGATGCCCATATCTTTTAGTAGAATATCACAGATCGCAGGCCTGTACAATGTCTAATAAATCTTCGTAGAGTCGAAGATCGCGTGAGTTTTATTCGGCATCTATTGTGAGCACTAAGTATTAATGGAACCTGATTGTTTTTTTATATTATTAATATCAGTTTCGCAATATCAACTTTCTTTTTGAAATATTATTTATTACGTTGTGAACTTTTCTTCGTGATACGACTTACGCTCATTGTCTTTCAACCTTTTGTTTATTACTGAACCCGTATAATGGCATTCTCAATGATCAGTGATGAAGTGCGATATCACATTAGACCTAGAATAGCTTGTGGCTCATTAGGGCAGCTGCCGGAATTCACTGTTAAGTGCTCAGCGACAGATATTTAAACTTGAGAGTGGTAGCTAGCCAGGCGTATCCCTGTGCTGACTTCATCACGTTTTTACCTTCACTAAAAGCTGAACGGGGTTGGAGATTGAACCCGTGGTCGTGGTCAACGGCCGATCCTTGTTACCCCCTGTATGCACGCACGGTGGTTATGTGGGAGACTCCAGTCTAAGGGCAGCATACTCACCAAAACTCGGCGGTGTTCCGTTCCGTCACTGCCGCTTTTGGCGGGAACGCCGGAACGCTTTCGCACACGATTGCGAACCCGCCGCGGCCGCCCGTTGTTGGACCCCTCTCCCTAACGGCACGCCAGAACACATGACGCGCCGTAACCTCGACAGTAGACCAAACTGCAAATGGACGCCAGACTGGCCATTATCGCATTCCGACTAATGCAAAGAAAAATAAGTAATGACACAAGACAAAAGTATTTGACCAGTGTGTGTTACCAGTGATGATGACATATGGCACTGAAACGCGGTCTCTTACTATGTGCCTCATAAGCAAGCTCAAAGTCGCACAACGAGCTATGGAGAGGGCTATGCTCGGGGTATCTCTACGAGATCGAATCAGGAATAAGGAGATCCGTAGATAAACTTAAGTCACCGACATAGCCCAGAAGATAAGCGAGTTGAAGTGGCAGTGGGCAGGCCACATAGCACGCCGAACCGAGGTGAACAAGGTGGACCGACGGCCTGATAAAGGTAGCAGGACGACGTTGGATGCAGGCCGATTTCAACCGGTTCCTTTGAAAACCTTTGTGGGGGAGGCTTACGTTCAGCAGTGAACGTACTACGGCTGAGATGATGATGATGTTGATGATAGGTAATGTGAAAGTGTATACTGACACACCGCGGGTTGTCCTTCAGTATAAGTGTGTTATAAGACGGCGGGAAAAACATTACGTTAATTTTTGTCTCAAGAAGATACAAATTTTAAGGTAAGTAATATTTCTAATAGTAATAACATGTACTTTCGTAAAATATTTCCATTTTTACAATATTAATACACCTTTATACGAAATTGGTCCTCTTATTGGGTATTCCGCACGAGGGGAGATTGGACAAAGTGGGGCTATACAAAAGTCAGATATATTATGAAAACACGCGGCCCTGTCAATCGACGAGCGAAATGTAAAGCGCTTTGGTAGTAATAGAGCACGGGGATATTTTGGGTTATTAGATTTGGGACACACGGTCGGCACGGTTGATGAACTAAGAAAATACATTGAAAACAACATTAAATGGATAAAATCCCGAAGTTTCGATCACTTTTTACTGAACATGATCATGGGTCTTTGATTCGATCGAGACGTGGGCAGTGCTTGAGTCTCTCTAGCGGTGCCGTATTGACTATCGGTATATTGAAGTGCTGCAGTGTTTTTACAAACATGTCAGTCCGAGTACAGGAACAAAGTTCGAAGGCAATTCCATTGCAAAGAGGCGTGAGACACGGAGACGTTATATCTCCGAAACTGTTTACCGCTGCATTGAAAGACGCCTTCAAGCTCTTGGAATGGCAAGGACTTGGCATCAATATCAATGGCGAGTACATCACTCACCTTCGATTTGCCGACGATATTGTAGTCATGGCAGAATCCATGGAAGACCTTAGCAAAAGTGTCCTACCACCCAGTAAAATATTTAGAATTTCAAAATTGTCATACTAAAGAAACAGTATATCACGCAACAATAAGAGGAGAGTGGGGACAACCGGAACACATGATAAATAGCTGTGTTACAACAATATAGAGTTACAAATTCGACCTTTTGTCATCGTAATAGAACCGGAAGTAGTTTCAATACAAATCGTATTCACCTTTTACTCGTAGTTCAGTATATTGAATTTTACACTTTTGTTCTCACTGAGTTTGGAAAAAGGTCAAAAACAATAGAATGACCTTGCAAGGCATTTTTTTATATGTCCTCCGAAGCTGGAGGACACTGAATCATTACCATGAATTCAATATAAAAAACTGTCTTGCTTACATAGGCGCTGATGAAAATAAATTACGTTTACACACTGATACCCCCCACCCTACGATTCCCTGTGTCGCGATAACCATGGACACACACAATAACAAATCGCAACTTTCAAGACCAAAGAACGAAGATTTTTGCTCATCGCACAAATAATTCCCCTGGACAAGAATTGAATCTGAGACCCCGCGCTTCGAAGACAAAGTCGCTACCAACTGTGCCAACAGAGCTGTCAAATGTAACGACTATTTCGGCCCCACCGGCCATCTGCTCTGCGTAGCCTGCCCACTGCCACTTCAACTGGATTATGTTCTGGGCTATGTCGTTGACATTGGTTCGTCTACGGATCTCCTCATTTCTGATTCGATCACATAGAGAAACCCCGAGCATAGCCCTCTCCATAGCTCGTTGTGCAACTTTGACCTTATTTATGAGGCCCATAGTAAGAGACCACGTTTCAGTGCCATAAGTCATCACTGGTACATATGGTACACACATTGGTCGAAGACTCTAGTCTTGAGGCACTGAGGTATTTTTGACGAGAAGACTTCGCGAAGTTTCCGGAACGTTGCCCAGGAGAGTTCAATTCGACGAGTGACCTCTTTCTCAGTATCTCAGGTATACACTGCGTCGGTAGTTTCGACATAGGTAATAGGTACTTGGTGTGCGGGCTCTTTTTCGGAATCAATGTCGTAGCCTAGTAGTCGTAGGTGCCGTAGTTCGGAGACCTCTGACCTAAGCTATGGCGATTTATCGTACTTCTTTACGTAGTATAGATGTTTTTTAATTCAATTTTACGAAGCACATCGATTTGTAAACCAGTCCTTCATCCGACCCAGTAGGAATAGTATGTTATTCGGTTAGCTAAAATTCTCCTGCCTTCCTGAGGTGTTGACTCATGAAGTTTGCGTAGCGTTAGTGCGACCGGGTGATAAATCAAAATGTTTGTTCTGTCTAAAACGCAAACCGGGTTACTCTTTCGAGCTTATCAACTTGCGGTAGTGATTTAAGATGGAGATACAAATCAAGAGAGAGTAAAATCCTTCGCCATTTTGATAAAGGATTTAATTTAGCGTTTCGAACGAACTCTGTTTTTGAGAGGATTGCTACGATTTAAAATGTACATTAATACAATATAAACGTCTAAAACCCATTGGGTCTACTGCGTCCCAGGAAGTAGTAAAAATTCCGGGTTAAGAGTAACTAAAGTTTTTATAATACTCAAGTACGTTCACCCTGAAAAACTATGCCAAACAAAAACTAGTGATGCCTGTGCTGGGGTGCAGCGTGAGGAGAGGGTAAATACAGGTTGGGGATGGTAGGGGGACGGAGTTGAATAGCGTGGGTGGGGATTGTAGAGGGCATTTACCCCAACGAACTCTAAGAATAGGCATGTCTAATAGGGCTGTCGAAAAACAAATTCAAATATTTTTTGACATTGAATGTAATACATTGTACGTGATTAAATTTTTTATACGTTGCCATGCGAACCCTGCCACGTTCATATGCACAACTTTTAGTATAACTTCACCTTTTTGTTGTTCACGCTGTATATACAATTTTGATTAAAGCATATTCTTCTGTAGCTTTCATGCTCACATCATCAAAATATGGAAGTTAGGGTGGGGGTAGGTATTTTAAATTCAACTACATAATTCAACACATACTTCGCTTTCGTTCACACCCTGCTCAGCAATAAGTCACATTTCAGCCCATTAAGACCATTTCAGATTCAATATAAGGCAATAAATTACCGGATAAATCGTCAACAATCGATACCTAATAAGCACAATAAGTTCTCGAATTAAATACACATTTCTCGCCTATGACGTATTGCCATACCATTTCAAGCAGACCTTACATCTGTCACTGTTCGAGAAATATGACGGGTCAATGTAAACTGGTTGTTTTTATATCTGTGATATACGGAGGGTATTATATTTAATATCGGAATATTGATTTATGGATGTAGTAGTGTCCTACATTGGCTCAGTCTCCCCTAAATTGGGTTTAGAAATATACTTTTATTTGTGTAAGGTTATTTTTGTATATGATTTTTGAGAGGGTAGTCCCTACGTACGATGTCTACTCACATTGATAAAGATTTTTTATATGCTGCTAGTTAGCTTTCATACTGCATTGACTTTTACTACTCGTATATTGAATCTACTCGTATTTTAATGTTTGTCAAGAAGGTGGGGGTTTTGCGGTCGTTACGAGCTGTCACTGTCAAACAACAAATAAGTAATTCTTTCAATTTATGATAGAAAATTTGGCGCGCATTTCGCGACCGCGTGAGTGTTTCATTTGGGTTCGGCATTAAAAGCATTGGGACCAAATGGAACGGCAAACCGGGACGCGAGCGATGTGAGCGTTGACGGCGCTTACCGGAACACATTCTTATTCAGTTGATCATTGGCATTACACAGGGACTGCTTGCATAGTGATTCGCTGTGATATGAGTGTTAGAAATCCTCTTCTAACTTCTTCGGGAAGGAAAAACTGCAGTGGTATATCCAAAATATAAAATCAGGTTATTTATCTACTAAGCTACTTTTGATCTGTAATCAAATCCTGATTTAAAACCCGTTTCTGTCTTTTCGTTCGTGGATAAAAGGCGATTTTGTTCATGTAAATTCAGAGCAGAGAGAAAATTTTGTACTTACCTAGTTCTTATTTTCTGTCCCATGTTTTATCAGCGTTTTATATAATCAACTTACCTGTAACAAAATATAAAATATTTATTAGGTTTGTTACAAATGTAGGGCATAACTATACAGATAAATAAAATTTAAGTGTCTGTTTGTAATTCCCAATTAAAAGCTTGTTACTAAATGCGTATGAAAGTATATACGGTAATTACAAAAAAGAAAACATTTTTAATTGTCTGTCTATAAGTTCAGGCTAATCTCTGTAACGGCTCGACCGATTTTTTATTTGTATGTACACGAATAACTTTTAACAGAGTATTCTGATTATGAGAATTCTTTTTTGGTAGAGTATACTTCCGAGTGGTGCGGAGTTTTTCAACCTCGCCAAAGACCGGGTGAAATATACGCTGCTGGAGCTGACAGCCAGCCCAGCCTTCAGTAGTTGGAAAGGCACTGGAAGAAGAGAAGAAGAAGATACTTCCGAGGTGCTCCCCGAGGTGGTGGTGGTTTAAATTTCATCAAAATTGGTCAAGTGGTTTTTAAGTTACACTCCAATAACTGAAAAGTGTTTCGTTTGACGACGATTGACAACCGATGCCGTTAGTGGCAAGGGTCAGTGAAAAGATGAAAAAAAATGTTACACAGGACTAAAACAGGACTTTTACTGGAAGATAGTTGATTATAAGGAGTAAACTAGGCTACTTTTATTTCATCATCATAATCATCATCCATCACCACGTGCAAGGGGCGTAGCTAAGTGCAAATAAAAAACTGGACTATCGTGTCACCCGATATTTTAAGGTGACGATCGTTCTGCAATGCAGCGCAAACAGTAAACGCGAATCGTAAGAACCCCATCTACTAGGTGGTAGGACTCTTGTGTGGGAAGTCGTCTTGGTCGGTACCTCCCATCCCAGTGCCAGATATTCTGCCGCAAAGAAATGGGGTGAAAAGTACCTATTGAGAAGGCGGCGAAAGAGACTCAAAAAGCAATATTACAGGGTCACGAGCGCAGTACAGTGCTACGCAAAACTACAGGTCTAATTCTTCTAATCTCTTAATTTCATAAAATATGGTATAACTGTAAAAACAACATGCAATAACAGCGATCGATCTTATTGTTCAACTCTTTTTAACCGACTTCAAAAAAGGAGGAGGGAATAAGTTCGACTGTATCTATTTATTTGTATGGTCCTGGATTTCTCTGCCATTTGGACCGAATCTCAATATTCTTTTTTGTTTGGTAGAGTATACTTCCGATGTGCTCTTATTTAACCCGTTGAATCCCCATTCGCCATATTTGGTCAATAATACAATAGATTTCGCAGAAATCAACCTATTTTTCCAGGAACTGCAACGTGTGGTTAAATCACCAAATTCGGCCCAGCATTTTTTGAGTTATAACCGAATAACTGAAAAGTGTTTAACCCATTTTGATAATATCATCATTGACAGTGAATGACAATCGATCCCGTAATTAGTAACGGGCACTAAAAAAGGTGACAAAAAACTTTCTACCAAAAGATGGAACCAACTTCAACACTCAAAAGTGTGAAATAACTTGTCGGTACCATGCGCACATTATTGTGAGAATAGGTACTTCTGATCTACCGTGGTATCAACTTCAAGAAGTAATCACACTTTTTGGTATTGAAGTCGATCTCATTTTTTTTATAAAAAAACATATTCAGCAAACCTTGTTGCGATAACTGCTTGGATGGGTGAGCTCTAGTGGTGTTTAAATACATAGCAATTACTCTAGCACTGGCTGACCCCTAAACGATATATCTCAAGTCGAAAAGAAGAGTAGGGTTTCAGTTCAGGGTTTCCCGGATTGGTTATGGGGCAGCATAGGTGGCCCCATATGCAGATCTTGCAGCGTAGGCCTATCCCCATGGTGGCCACGTTGTGGTTCACGGTCCATACTGTCTCATAGCAAGGCGTTTGCGTTTGAGCACTATCGCACGTGATGGTCAGTGATGATGCGGTCGAAGGTGGTATCTCACTAGACGTAGGGACGGGAGGAATACGGACTGACTCTCAAGGACAGCTGCACTTTCTTTAAACTCTTAGATTTTTCAATTTATGTAACTTTATTATTTACTAGCTGCTCTCCGCGGTTTCACCCGCGCGTTGATGGATGATGATGATGACGATGAATCTTATATAGCCTATGTTACTCAGGGTGAATGTTGCTTTCCAATGGTGAAAGAGTTTTTGAAATCGGCCCAGTACTTTTTGAGCCAATTCGTTACAAACATACTTACATACAAATCTTTCCTCTTTATAATATTAGTATAGATTAATTATTACTTATTAAGCGTGCAATAATACAAAAAACGTATACAATACAGAGCAGACACTGCAATGTAAACATTAATACTCTATACTTACCTAGTAATAACTAACCAGCGACCTCTCCAAGATAACCTTTGAATGGCATGGAATGAATACGCTACAAAATTAGCATAACTTAATTCAAACTTAAACGTAACTTTAAATCATACATCACAAAAAGGGTTCTGAATAAGTTACAGTGACTGAGTAAACAGCCCTTAAGGAGAATTTAAGTTCTTGGCTCAATGCTGCATAACCACTGTCAAGCTTAGCTATTGCTTTTATCTTCTACGTAACTTGACTTCGTACTATATTCCATGGAACTATGATTAATAACTACGAGTATTAATATTAAATATGGCAACACCTTTTTAGATAACATGATTTGTCAAAAAATCCAATATGGCAGTTGTAAATCTTCATATTGTATTTCGAAACAACAAAATACTATTGACTCATATATACAGGCTGACTGGTTGAACACTTTACATATTGATATATAGTGCTCAGTACTCGATTCTCGTTCTAATTAAGAAAAAAAAATAGGTGCCTAATATTTACCTAATTTAACTTTAATTGTCTACTCAAAATAATAAACATGGTCACTCGCGGCGCGCGTGTAGTAATAAAAGCGCGGCGCGGCCGGGCGGGCGGCCGACGATCGCGGCGATCGCGGCATCCTTTGGCGGCGCGGGCGGCGCGGCCCTTTGGGTCATTAACCCCGTTCGGACGCAGCTTGATTCCTTTGAACGCGGCGCGGCGCTTTGGGTCATTAACCCCGTTCGGACGGTGTCCATAATTTTCGAGTTATAGCACATTCATAGAATGAAGGTTTCCTCTGTAGTTTAACGGTATTTTTTTAATCAGGGATTAAGTAGGATTCTAAAGGTGAGAGATTTTTTTCTAATCGGTCCAGTAGTATCGGAGCTTATTAAAAAATTCAAATTCAAACAAACATTTTGTACTTTTTTTTGTTTATTATTTTATTAGTTTTTTATTTATTTTGTGCTCTATCTATCTTGTTCTGAGTAAAATTCCTTTTTTATTTAGTTATCTCTGTGAAATGTTCGGTTGTCTTTAACTCTATAGTTTGACTAAAATGAAACAGATAACATATTTTTACAATCAAAGCTTAGTTAGTATAGTATATATAGTTAGTTTAGTATTGGATAACCAGAGTATTTTTGCCGTTTACAGATACAAAATAAGTTCAATAGATATTTTACTACAATTAAATTATCCCGAAATACCCCAATTTTTTTAAATGTTGGAAATTCGCGGGGTCTATTCTCGAGTGGCGCGCAAATTCTTTAAATCACAGGACAATCAAGGGTATATGCAATTTCTAATGGAGATGGTTTGTACTGGTGTTGGTACTAACATTGCTATTTTTTATTATTGATATTTCGATTCAAGGGGTAGTTCTCGAGTGAGTATACTAAACTTATTTCACAAATATCACACGAATGAAGTCGGGAGCGAATACTAATAATATATATTGCGGAATTTTTCGTAAAAGTATCGTCATCTTTTATCGCCTATTAATCGCGATGTCGTTCTACTAACTCGGGGCCGCGCGGTCTAAGTACTTTGCCCAGACATAAGTTAAACATACATGTTTGACCTTTCCAAATCCACTGGCGATCGAACCCGGGACCAGCGGCCCAGAAGGGCTACCAACTGCGCCATCGGCCAGTCAAACCAAACACAATCGCAATATTGGAATATGAGACGTCACGTGCAATATCCGGAAGGTAACTTCCCACCCCTTCAATATCATCCCTTTTCACCCCATATCGATACGCGGAACCCGGACTTATACTTTTCAAATCTTTTTTTCTCCTACTGTTTTTTCTTATATTTGATACCAGGATGGTATAAATTTGAGGTGGCATTTTGAAAGCCTTCGTAATAAATAACCGAGTACTTTATACAAGACAATGTTAGCAATTCGCTTTTTCAGACACCAAACTACACTAGAACACTAAAACCTACTTTTAGTAAATTATGGTAGTTCTTATTATGTTCATACTATAGCTCAAATTCTTATAACGCCGCGAATGACAGTTCCTAATATTTTTAATGTTATTAGCCAACGGTACAAACAAAAGACCCACTTGATGTTAAGTGGCAACCTCTGCTTAGAATAAACGCAGTTCTTCACAAGTGACAAACTGCATTGCGCCCGTAACTCTGAGACATTATTAAGTCTCCATTGAGTACAAACAGATCAATTGTAATTTTAAAGGTATCTCCACATTCTTTGGTTAGGAGAAAAACTTAAGGCGCGCTCCGACCCCAATTTTAAAGTAATCTACGATGCGTTATGTAAGGTTGAGAATCGTTTGTTAGATTGGACGATGTAATACGAAAATGCATTAATTTTGTACGTGTTCTTTGTATTTTTCGATATATACTAAGACAATTGAAAAAATTGCCGGTGACTAATTTAGTATTATAATAATAATAATAATAATAAATCTTTATTCATTACCTTAGAGCTAAGATGGACATCATGTTCCTAATTCTAATCCAATCTAGTTATATATTACACTATGCCTGAACTAGGTAAACCTGTGTCTCAGGCGAAAAATGCTTACACATGTTTTGAACTAATAAACAAATTAACACAATAATGAGTGAACAGATTACAACTTATAATATAAATAAATGTAATACTAATTTAAATAAATTATGGCTACGTGGTATTTTTAAATATATCTACATGAGTCATTTATCTAGGCCACTAAACACACAGCTTATAACTATTACATAGGTACAATTAATAACTCCTCGGTTTCCTCGTAAGTCATGTTGGCTAGGGCACTCAAGATGGTTTTCTTACAATTTATGAGATTCATTTCGTATATATATAAATTGCGATTAAGTTTATTGTATAGATATGGCCCTAAGAACATAAAAAACCTAGTTGCGAAAGCATGCTTATTAGTTGTTGTGTTGGTACAGACAATGTCTTTGCGTCTTTTGTTAGTAACTTCAGTACTATAGGAAAGTGCTCTGTGTTGTTTTAAGACTGTGTATAGTATAAATAGCTGTCGAACTGTTAAAACTTTACAGGACTTATATAATAGGTTGGTTGGGTAGAGAAAGGGACGGAACGTGGACACCTTTAGGATCGCTCTTTGCGCTCTTTCTGCGGCTAGTATAAATGTTTTACAGGCTCCGCCCCAAGATGTTATACAATAAGTGATGATTGACTGACATAAAGCAAGATATATTTGCTTAACTAAATTCGTGTCAGCAATATAGCGCAGCTTCTTGAACACATATATTAATTTTCGTAGTCTATTACTCATAACTTCAATATGTTGATTAAACGATAATGTTTCGTCTATTATTACGCCAAGATATTTAATGTGGTTAGTAAATGAGATGTTAGGGCATTGACATACATTATCGCATTTAAGGTAATTGCAAGCGTGTGCATATATAAGTGGGTTAGTAAAAATGGCTGATCGCTGTTTTCGCATCGTGAATTTTAGGTATTTTGTTTTCTCAGCATTCAGTGTTAAAAGGTGACCTCGAAGCCAGCTGTTTACAATATTGAAGCCGTGTTGTGCCAGTTCATACAGATGTGAATCATTACCTGCTGAGAAAAGTAGAGCAGTGTCGTCAGCATAGGATATTATCTTGCCGTTGGCAAGTTGAAGGTTGCATAAGTCATTAATGTAGATCAAAAACAGTGTAGGTCCCAGAATGCTCCCTTGTGGAATTCCAAAAGAAGCATTTTTTAAGTCAGAACTGACCACACTGTCTATTCTTACGTATTGACACCGATCACTTAGATAGCTGGTAAGAAGTTTAAGCTGGTTATCACGCACACCAATGTTTTCTAATTTTTTAAGTAAGATAGGGGTAGGTACGGTGTCGAATGCTTTTGCAAGGTCAAGGAATATCCCTATTGTTTTGTTCCCTTTATCAAGTTCATGTGTGACGAAATCAGTAAGTTCGTGTACAGCGTCCGCAGTAGATAGTTTTGGCCTGAAGCCAAACTGGTTCTTTGATAGAAGGGCTTTGTTTTCTAAATAATTAACTAATCTGTTGTTAATAATCTTTTCAAAAATTTTAGAAATGGGAGAAAGTAGAGATATAGGCCTATAGTTAGTTATATTTTCCTTGCTTCCTGACTTATGAATTGGGACAACAACAGCTTTTTTCAAACATGTAGGAAAAACACCCTCTTGCAAACATTTTTGGAAAGCAAGAGTTAACGGTCGTGCAAGGATGTGCTTGTACTTCTTAAGTATTTTGGTAGGAATATTATCCCAGCCAGTAGCACAGTCGTCCTTTAACCCCATTATAATTCTTTCCACTTCCGTACAGTCAATATCCAAAAAAACAAAAGATTGTAGCTGAGGCTGAGTGATTTCTATTGTAGGCGCAAACAGTTGGTTTTGAATCTGCTCTGCTAGAGTTTTCCCAATGTTAGTAAAAAATTCGTTACAACTATTAGCAGCTACTTCTGGTGAGGCATGTGATTTTAACAAACTCGAGGACGATTCACGTTGTTTTGCTGTGTATGTAACATTTTTTATGATTTTCCATATTTTTTTGGTGTTATGGCCAGCACCTTCTAATAAGTTTTTGTCGTACTTTATCTTAATATTTTTGAGAAGGCTGTTACAGAAGTTACGATATCTCTTGTATGTTAGTTGTAAAATAGGGTTATTTGGACAAGATTTAGCCTTCATGTGAAGCTTATCGCGATTTCTCATGCAGCGAATGAGTCCCGGAGTGATCCACGGCTTAATATTTAAGTTTTTTCTGCTTATTTTCACTTTTACAGTGTGTTTTCGTATAATTTGCTGAATTTCGCTTATTAGGTGTGACATACAAGATTCCGCGCTTGCTGAGTCATAAGTAGAAATGAGGTCAATGTTACATAAATCGTCTTCCAAGTTGTTGTGATTTAGTTTGAAGGTGCATGTTTCATTTTTTAGTTTAGGCTCCTCACGGCTAAGTATAAGTAAAACGGCTTTGTGGTCAGTCACAGATGAATTTGTTACAAGGGTGATTGCAGGCAAGCTAGACTTAAGCATTACGTGGTCCAAGCATGAGCCACTTTGAAAAGTTGGTAGTGTGTGTGCTGGGAGTAAGCCATTGAATGAGCATCGATTTAAGTACTCCTGTGCTGGCCCATCACAACACCCAGGGAGGATGTTAATATTTATGTCACCTACAAGTGCAATATTTTTAAATGATAGTCTTTGAAGGTGAGAGTGCATTGACTCAAGAAAAGTGTCTACACTAAGATGAGGTCTATATACGGCTAAAATAGCAATAGTAGTTTCCACTTTCACTAATAGGCAGCTGCAATCCCGAACGATTAACTCTTCGACAGATATATTTAGATAATTTCTAGCATAAACTACTACTCCATCGTTTTGATTATGACATGTCTTAGTATAATAAGCTGTGTAACCTTCCATACAAGGCAGGTTGCAATTGTGGGAAGAAAGCCAGCATTCTGTAAGGATTATTACGTCACAATCAAAATTAAGCCGTTGTAAGAAAGTGCTGAAATTATTAATATTTTTGTGAATACTGCGAATATTTTGTGTTAATATAGTTAATGCGTTAGGATAAGCAGATATGTGTTGTATACAATTTTCAACATCGCAGGACGTAGAATCGGAAACTGAGAAAGTATCAAGATCGTTAACTATTCTATGAGACATAGTTGTTTAATATTAAGGCTAGACTTATAGTGAACGCGGCGCTCTTAGGCGCCTTCATAATCTGTCGAGTTAATGTACCTTTGTTCGGCTATTTTCTTGGCGGGGCAATCTGGGTCACCTGTCTTGTGATCACTTGGCTTTTTGTAGCGCAGACAAGTTGCACATTTCGATGCTTGTTCTTTCTTAGTGCACTCAGATGATTGATGACCTAGATCGCCGCAGTGTCCGCAGGTGTATACATCCGCTCTGCAAGTCTTTGCTGCATGTCCATATTGTTGGCACTTAAAACATCTGGTCACAAAAGTAAAGTCTCTCACGGGACAGGAACACCAATTCACAAAGACTCTATCTTGAGTGATGAGGGCTTTACGAATAGTAGGAGAAACCTCTATTATGTAGTTGCACGATTCAGCACCCTTTCTTCCTGATTTGTGGCTCAGTTTGATGGCAGCAAGAAACTGATCTCGGGACATGTCTATTAATTTGTCGCACAGATTTTGTTCGTACATACATTTGTAGACCTCTCGCTCCTGCATGCTTGATGGTACTCCAATTACCACTATTCTTGGTCTGCGTCTTTTTGGTTCGTCGATAGTAAGCGCTGATGAGGACAGGTGAACTGAGTTTTTTAGTTTCTCAATGTCATCTTTGGTGTCTGTACTAATGATGACACCTCCATTTATGGTCTTCCGAAGTCCCCTTACATGTAACTTCATTTCTTCAGGGCTGATAATTTTCTGTACTAAGCTTTTAGTCTCCTCACTGGATTTAAGTTTATCCTTGGGATAAATCGCGACAGAGCTAAGTTGTGTAGGGCGGATGAAATTATTTGTGCTCTTTTTAACCATGTCGGCAAAAGATGCTTTACTTGATGGTAATGAGGACTCTTCAATACTTTGTCGCAGGTCATGCAGGCGCTCGGATAGATTTTGCCTATCTTTGAGGGCTTGTATATGTGCATGCGCTTGAATGGTCTTTTGCTTCAAAGCTTGGTATTCAACGGCCATTTGGGATGTACCATGGCCTACCTTTCTGCACAAGTTATTGATTTTAAGTTTTTGGTCTGAGTTGAGTTTGCCATCGGAGGCAATAGAGCATACTTCATTCAGGCATTGCTCAATGGTGTCCATCCAGTTCTGAATCTCCACCGTTTTCACGGCCTCAATGGGCACATCAATCCTGGGCGGGGGCGGCATCGGGGGCTGCTCGGCTCGGGGGGTGGGCGGTGGACTGCGTACTATTTTACTACTTCGCCCAAAAGGGCTATCCATGATGTTGTTTTGATGTAGATATAAGATCAAAACATTTCGACGACACAGTTTACAATTACACTGTTGGCATAACTTTTGCTGACTCTGAACTAGGTCAGATTGTGAATTTATTTATTAATTTGTGCAATTATTATACCGATACGTCCGTTCTCACCGAGAGTCGAGAGATCGATCGATTATATGATGGCTATGATTTACCCAAAAAAAATGTGTTATCGCTGAAAATTCTGAGAGTTTGGACGTGAAAGTTTACTTTAGTGGACCTATTTAGGATTTTTGTATGCAGAGAGCGAGTAATATTTATGAATTCTGTTCGGTTATTACTCTTTGCCTGTTCCTTTTATAACCTGAGTATTTTATTCATACAATATTATCGATCAGTTTCGTTACACTAGATGTTTAAAGATTCTGCTTTTTACTATTATCATGATACGAGCGCGCCTTAATTGAATCGTATTATGGCTAGATTAGCAGATTAATGTGATTAATTATAACGGATAATTATGTCAAACTAGCTGCACTCCGTAGTTACACCCATTGGTGATGGATGATGATAATGATGATGATGATGATGATGATGATGTAGAAAAAATATCCTATATGTTATTCCAGTGTCTCATCTATCTATATACTAAATTTCATTAAAATCCATTCAGTAGTTTTTTTTGCGTGAAAGAGTAACAAACATCTATAAATACAAACTTTCGCGTTTTTAATATTAGTAGGATTTAACCCCGCATATGATCATCTGGAGCTATAATATAATACAGTCCCTTAATCAGTATATTTAGAATTTACTTTATATAATATACTATAGGTACTCGTACCTATCTATACCAGCTGCAATCCGTGGTGTTGCATGATCATGATGATGATGAAAAGTATCCTGTGTCAATCCAAAGCCTCATCTACCTCCATACCAACTTTCATCAAAATTGGCCTAGCCGTTTGAGCTTGAAAGAGCAACAAACATCCATGCATCCATCCATCCCCAAACTTTCACATTTATAATATTAGTAGGATATCTATTCTATCTATATAACTATATATACATATAATGAAACTGTAGAGGTCAAATTTCTGTACAATGAAAAAAAAAAAGCTAAAAACCAAGTCAGTGGGATGTAAGGAGTAAAATCGAAGTAATTTAGATTTTTCCAAATTTCTCTGTTTGTCTGTTTGTCTGTATGTTAGTACGGGCTAATCTCCGAAACCACTGGATTGATTTGAATGAAATTTTGTATGGCGGTAGCTTATATATATAGTGTCAACATATAGGATACTTTTGATACCGGTAAATTAATTCCCGTGGGATAGTTAAAAAACTGTAATTAACAGTGTACCGCGAGGCCAAGCGAGCGAAGCCGCTGGCGGGTCAGCTAGTCTATACTCCTATATCTATAATATACTAATATTATAAAGAGGAAACATTTGTATGTTAGTTTGTAACGAATTGGCTCACAAAGGAATGACCAATTTAAAATTCTTTCACCATTGGAAATATACATTTACCCGCTGCGGAGAGCAGCTATGTATCTATCTATATATGTATCCAGACAATTACGTACCAACGCAACATGTAGTTGGATGTCACGCCCGTAGGCATATTGCATGACATATTCACGTACACACATGTACCTAGGTGTAGCTTTTATCAGAATCAAAGAGCAACGCTGCCGATGAGTTTTTTTTAGGCCAGCGTTAGACAACTGCGGTTCAATGCTTTTATCACTGCTAGACCTACCCCATCCGGTGACGCTGTTAATGCCGGTAGAGGCAAACAGCATTAAGGCCGATTCACACTTCTCAGTGAAGCCACAGTTCCGACATAGTACCGGCACAGTACCGGCACAGTGCGAAATATTCTTTCATACATTCTCTATGAACGCATCCCCACTTGTCAGTGTCAGTGCCGACACAGTGCTCTCAGTGTCAGTGCCGACACCGGAAATCACGGACGTATTCGTTGACGACGATATTTTTTGTCGGATCACGGACGCCGCGGCATCAAAAACAAAATGGAGGACGAGCGATTGATAGAATTGGCTTGCGAAAATAGGGTTTTATATGATTTGTCTAATGCAAAGTACACGTATTCGTGCTGCTCTTCTTCTTCGTCAAAAGCAATAGCTATCATTGCTAGCCTCGCAGTATTGAACAGAGCCATAGCAACAATCACGATACTTGACGACGGACACGTTTTCACTGAAGCTCCGTGAACTGAGTACTGACATGTGTAAATTGAATCACTGACGCAACACTGTAGCACTGATACCGAAATGAGCGAACACGTTGACGGAACTGTGTATTCACTGATAAATGTGAATCGGCCTTTAGTCCGTTCGAAAAAAAAAGCTAGACCTACAAAGCTCTCGAAGGCAGCTGCCGAAAACCTATATAAAATAAAGGTTGCGTAAAAAATTGTATTGATTTATAAACTATTAGCTTCTCTCCGCGGTTTCACCCGCGCGGTGATGGATGATGATGATGATGATGATAATTATGATGATGATGAATCTTATATCGCCTATGTAACTAAGGGTAAATGTATATTTCCAATGGTGAAAGAATTTTTGAAATATGTCCAGTACTTTTTGAGCCAATTCGTTACAAACATACCTGCATACAAATCTTCCCTTTTTATAATATTAGTATAGATAAGATATGTTAATTAAGAAGCATGATGTCAGAGTAGAAGACATTACAGAATTAACATGTATGTTATATTTAAAACAATTTAAATATATTTTATGAGACAACAAGAATCAATACCTGCCCAGAATGGTTGCAGTATTTCTCATAGTTTTAAGGTCTACGTTGCATGGGGATCACATTTCACACCTATAGATTTTTTGCAGCATACATTATTTCATGTTTAATTTTTGGGAGTAATATTAAACTTAAACTTTTATATATCATAAATAATATTTGTCCGACAAAAAATAAGGTAGGCCGGCACAGTTTCCTTTGTGTGTTTAATTGTTCTTTATTAAGCAGCATCTGAAACTATAACAAAATGTTTGGATTGGAATCAAATATAAAGGTTCAAAATTTTTAAAATATCGATAATAACTTTGTTAAAATAATAAAAGATAGTTAAGATTTAGGATGTTCATAAACAATCGCAAACTGATATAATGGCACTAAAAAGGCGGGTAAAAAGTTTGAGCATTTTGTATTAGAAATCGAATTATGAAAAATTTAAAAAAATTATGAAGGATCGAAAGTTTTCGTTCTTTCATAAAGAATGCTTTAAGCTTTTAGACAATAGACAGTATTTTATTTGTAGCAAAAAACATAAAATGATACACACTTTAACAAGTTATAAAATGAACGAAGTAAAATTTGTTTTTTGCCACAAACCTTTGGGTTACGCAGTTATTTAGGTAAACTCTTAAACTATGTATAGACTTGGTGTCGATGCTGTAAGCATTCTCTTAACAAAAACTCTCTAAATTATGCCAGTACTTATTCTGTTCAGGTTAAAATCCAAATTAGTAAAACACAACCGAATGACAGCACTACAATCAGATATTTCCCTTCAATTCCAGTATATTAAAGACAGATTAGTCGTCACGTAACTTGTTGCGCGCTAAACTAACTTAAAAATACCAAAAATAGAATAGAAAAATCCTATTTTTAGAAATGTCATTCTAAGTGTTACATGAATTTGGATTCTGTGTTATGGCACGCTCGTACCCTGATTAAAGAAAAAGCAGAATTGTTAAACACGTAGTGTAACGAAACAGATCGATAGTATATTATGAAAAAAATACTAAGGTTAGAAAAGGAATAGGAAAAGAGTAATAACCGAATAGAATTCATAAATGTAACTCTCATTCAGCAGAAAAAAATCCTGAATAGGTCCACAAAAATAAACTTTCACGTCCAACCTCTCAGAATTTTCAGCGATAACACAAAATTTTTTTTAAGTAATACTTAGCCAACTTATAGTACTAAAGTAATAACCAGCCGTTTTTTTAAATAGTGTTAGTATATATCGAGAAATATAAAGAAAACGTACAAAATTAACGCATTTTCGCATTACATCGTCCAATCTAACAAGCGATTTTCAACCTTACGTCAAGCATCATAAATTATTTTAAAATTGGGGTTGGACCGCGCCTTAACAAAATACGAACTACCATAATTAAATTTTAGTTCGCTAGTTTAGCTTTTTGAACATGTGGATCGGTACCATTGGTATTTTAGGTTCACATTAAGGAAATTTAAAGTACTTAGAAATACTGAAATAATCAAAACTTACGGGCATAGTAAACAAGTACAATTTAAAAAAAATTTTACCGACTTCCATTCTATTCAGTAACTGGAGTGTAACTCAAAAACTACTAGACCGAGTTTGAGTAAATTTAAATGGGACCACGCGGGAAGTATTCAAACAAAAAGAGAATTTTGAGAATCGAAAGCTATGAGGTAACAAACATAAAAAAATACAGTCGAATTGAGTACCTCCTCCGTTTTGGAAGTCGGTAGAAAAACCACTGAAATCGGACAATGTTAAGAGGTAGAAAAGAGTTATTTCTTTAGTGTGGACAAGTACTTACTAGCTATGCAATCCTCTTAAACTAACTGATACAGTACAAACTATAATTTATCAAATACAACTGACACAGATAAGTAATAGTGACGACACAGATAACTAATGGTGAACAAGAGGAAGCGTGGCGCGATTTTCAATAGTTTACGTATATGATATGAATAAATCATCGCAAATTAACAACACTAAATAGATAAATACTTAAACAATAAATAAATAATTAAAGTATTCATGCTAGCGGCCTCTGTAAACTGCCATATCTACGAAGAGCGTGCTCCATGTCACACCCGCAGGCCTTACGTATTCACGAACATGCGTACGTAGCTTTTAGCGAATGCTTGAACTCCCCGCGATGCGCAGATATGTTTGGAACTGTAAACTATGTCGGGTTGTTGACCTCAGTGACAGATAACCAAATGGCTTTCGTGCTATGTATCTAGTTTAAATAGTTAACGTTATGTAGCTTCTGTGAATCAACTACCATACTAGTAGTTCTGCCACAGATTACTGAATAAGAACAGATACTTCACTCAGTAGAAAATTTCCAATACCTATTACGATAATAGCCTACTCCCTCGCGTCAACAACCACTGTATGCTAAAATGCGCCTAAATGCTCAAGCGTACAGCAGTGATTGCTTCGCACCGCGCGATTCCACAGTAATCGCAGGGCTGCCTCTTCGATAAAATTAAATTAACATAACTTTTTATCTATGTTATTGAGAACTGTGAATATGTTCTGACTTTTATGTGGCAGTTAAAAATTTTATCATTTATAAAATATTTAACCAACTTAAAAAAAAGGAGGTGATCAGACATACAGGCCAAACTGAGATGTTGGACTTGTATGGTTTGTAGGTATGTATGTTTGTGCGCGATAATCTCGCGTTTGGCTAAACCGATATCGATGCGGTTTTCAGAAAAGGATTTGTTACATTTAGGAGAACGTTTTAAAATAAGTATAATACTTCTTAGTTTGATGATGATCTTCGGAGATGTTCACTAGAAATGAAAAAAAAGCCTTAAAAAAAGAGAACCGACTTCAAATAAAGCACTAAGCCGTAAGTTATTTTATTAACGAGTGTAACACTCTCACACAAAAATACATAAACACTGCAGTTTTCGAAAGTTTTCACGCGAAAAGTCGATGGCCTTCAAAATAAAAAAATATATCTAGTTCCTAGTTGTACATATCTAGGTGTATTGTACTACTACCAATTATCACGAATCAAATTTATTAAGATTAATTAATTTGATTCGTTTTCTCGCAACAAGTCACCTTACAACAGACGCGGCTTGTTCAAAGGTTTTCATCGGGCGTAAGAAAAAGAACTCTCGCTACACAGACTTAAAGCGCATTTTGATTCGTTACGAGCGCGTCAAGGACTTGTAGGCACATTTTTTGAAGGTCACGTCCGTGCTTTGCAATGTTTTATGAACATTATTGCAGTTGTTAGTTTAGCAGTTTATATTCGAATGTTTTCTTTCGAAGAGTGCATCTTCTGTACCTTGTACTATTAATTATTCTGTGGTATAACGTTTCTATGCAACAAAATTATGTAAATCTGCGTCTGAAAGGCAAGCTAATGCTTAGTATATACCTATTAAACTGTCAAATTCTAAGTGGATACCGGTGTCCGCACACCTACTGTCTTTTAATTATGTCTCTAATGACGGTATGTGAATGGAAAAAAATTTAAACGACAAAAACTAGTAATAATTTATCACTTACCATTCTTCATTGACAGGTAAATGGAAAAATGTTAGGTGTTTATCCCTTCTTTTGCTTGATTTACACCCATCTACAGCACATAAGGCACCACACGGCATCGTAATACGCGTACGAACGAACAGCACTATTAAAATTGAACGGCGTGCGCGCGCTTCGCTTGCGAAAACCGCACTGAATTTGAACCGCCGGCGGACCGAGACCGCTCGGCTGGGCGGTAGGCAGTTATAGCGCGCAAGTACATGGAGTGACGGAGGCCTGGTTCTGCGAACAGTAGACCCTGCGAGCACATAGTCTTATCTGCTGCAATTTGACGCAGTATTTCACGACCAACAATTTCGGAAACAACTTGACCAAGTTCATATTCAAAATTCCTCTTTGAAGTCCTAATGTGTGTACCAAATGTATAAATATTAAATAATAAAATATACATATTAAATTTCGTCAACTTTAGGTGAAAAATGCGTCCTGTACAGGAAAGACGTACATACAACTTAACATACATTATCATCATCTTAGCCGTAGGACGTCCACTGCTGAACATAGGCCTCCCCCATGATTTTCCAAAAGGACCGGTTGGAAGCGGCCTGCATCCAACGTTGTCCTGCGACCTTTATCAGGTCGTCTGTCCACCGTGTCGGTGGACGACCTACACTGCGCTTGCCGGTCCGTGGTCTCCACTCCAGAACCTTTCGGCCCCATCGGCCATCTGTTCTGCGTGCTATGTGCCCTGCCCACTGCCACTTTAACTTGCTAATCTTCTGGGATATATCGGTGACTTTAGTTCGTCTACGGATCTTCTCATTTCTGATTCGATCACGTAGAGAAACCCCGAGCATAGCGTTCTCCATAGCTCGTAATAAACATACGGACAGATGAAAGTCAATTTGGCCAGTTAAAGCAGAAACGGTTCGCTCGCTGGTCAATAAAACCCACATTTCAAACGCGATCTTCAACGATGAAGAGGAAAAACTTCTATGCCATTTCATACACAAAAATACCATTATAACAATACCGCAGGGGCGTCTTTATGGCGAGCTGTCGGTGAGTGGCGACACCGAGGACCCTAATTCTCCCTGGGGCTAAATGAAACCCCTGACCCCTGTTGGCCGACTGGGGGTGGAGACGCAAGAGCAAGTAACAAAAAGCCAAGGGTGGAAGTGTTAAAGGGCATAACGCCGGTAGTAGCGCTCTAGTGAAACCGCAGCACACCTCTCGACACACTTTAGCTATCCACACCAACGTTGCCCCTTTTGTCACCTTTGATGGTGGCCCTTATGGGGGCCCGTTCAGTGTGTGGCAAGTCACAACCTGCCTAAATATTTTAAAATGGGACTGAAATTGGCAGGTGCCGTAGTCTCGTCCATAGCCCACTATCTCCCTTATCACTAATAAGTTCATATCAATAGCCTGGCCATTTTACCCATTTTTGTAATAGATTCTACCTACTCGTATGTAACCATCCATCCAAAATGTTTCGGTTTTTATACTACTTTGTATTTTTATACCAAACAGGCCTCTAAGTGTTGACTACAGCCCCACTTATGCCTTTGTAAAGGACCGGATGAAATCCGTGTCATTTGTTGAATAAAAGGAATGATAATAATAAGGCCCATACTCCGTCTCTCTAAGAGAAAGAGACCCGCATCCCAGCAGTACAAAAGCAATTAAAACTAAAACGGCCAGACGAAGATGCATATCAAGTAACCTACTGGTAATATTCTGGCCATATTAAATTATTCGCTTGTTTAACCCTGGCTACTCCTAGATTAGTTAGATACATAACATGTCAAGTGCAAACATGACATGTTCAACCTTCCAACTCTTGCTAACACAATCTAGACAGGTCTAGTTTGGCAAACACAAATACCTAAAGCACTAGTTAAGTAAAACTTTGCGATATGATGCTGTTAAGCACCCCTACAGTTTCAGTGTTAAGGGGTTGGACTATACGGTAAAAGTTGGACTTTCAGCTTTGATTTTGTTTACGTGTTTTTAACATGAAACGTTAGTTTTAAAGGGTGACTTATGTTATAGACTCTAACATGTTTGTCTGGAAAAGATCTCTGAGCGATAACGTCGCCCTGACACTTAACTTTAAAATTTTCTATGTTATTTTTTATTTATTAAATTATGACATTAAAATACAATTGTTTACTTACTACCTGTAAACCTCGTAAAGGTTTGTCCCAGTACTTAATATTTATGAACGTTATTTTAATGACATTACTATATATATTTGCGCTTATCTCCGAAATCTTATTTATCTATTCCCCTTAACAAGTGTTTGCTCAACAACTTTGCCTGATATGACTCGATTAGCAGACCCTTAGGTATAGACTATTTATAGATTACTCCCAAGATATTAGACATTGTGTTTGTTTGAAAAGTTCTTTGAAAAGGTCTTGATCAATATTATTAGGATAAGAAAAAGTTTTCAGGTCTGCCTTCTCTCCAGGGAGAAACTTTAGCGTCTGAGAGAATACTTACTGTATAAGATTACTGTATAAATATAATAAGATATAGATTTGATTATATTTATTAAATTTAATTATATAACTATATATTTAATTATAGATAGCCCAAGATAGACCTAAGTGGCGTGCAATTGGAGAGGCCTATGTCCAGCAGTGGACTGCTACAGGCTGATGATGATGATGATGATGATAGATTTGTTTTGGAGAAATAAAAACCCAATAGTTATCTGTTCATTACATCCAATACTTTAAACGGGAAATTCTTGTGTATATGTATGTATATAATTTTCAGCGATTTTCATGAAATTTGGTATGCAGAGAGTTTAAGATAGACCTAAGTGGTGTGCAATTGGAGAGGCATATGTCCAGCAGTGGACTGCTACAGGCTGATGATGATGATGATGATGAGAGTTTCAGGGGCGATAACTCGATCTGGCTAGGTTAGGTAGGCTAGGTAATTTTTAAAAAAACGTCGTTTTATCCGTGTTCAAGCAATGAAAAACAACAGTTTGTTTGTTGCGGTCGTTCCGGCCTTCGGGCGGCCTGAAAACTTCGATATGGGTTGGCCACTAGCCTATCCACAAAGCTGCACTGGACCCGCGTGATGGATTATGGGCCAACTCCTCTAAGAGTAAATCTCGAGTCCAAGCAGTGAGAACATAATGTGCTGATTAGGAATAGATTTGTTGATTGTACTTTCCACGAGATAGTTCTTATCATTTTCTGTGATGAGGTCATGAACATGGCTGGCCAAAAAATAATATACAGAAAGGCTTCCTCAAAGGTCGGCAACGCATCCTCAAGACCTCTGTTATTGCAGATTTTCATGAGCGACGATGATCACTTACCATCAGGTGAGTCACCTGCTCGATATATATATGGGACATCATCCATACAAGATCTTCGGGTCCCAAACTAGACAGAACCTGTACTAAACATACTTATGATCGCGCCAAAGGCGCGACGTCACCTCAAGGAATGCCCCCCGCCCGCGCGTCCCGCCGCCGCTGTCCTGCAGCTGTCAAACTACGAGCAAGCGTCTGAAGGGCAGCGGAAAAAGTCACCATTTCGGCGCAATCGGCATCCGTTATCAGCTCAAATCAGCCCGAGCCACCTCGCCTAACTTCGCCGCGAGTGACCGCTAATCAGCCCGTGTTTACGCGTAAACCAGTGCACAAACAATAAAACAATACAATGACTTTATACCTACAAGTGAATAACAGTTCTTCAGCACGACGTCCACAGCAGGACGCCTCCCCCGAGGACTCTCAAGGTCATCAGCTCCCATCAGATCCAGAGTCACCCGACATCCCGTAAGTACCCCACATTCTTACATAAACCCACCTATTCCCTCCTTTTAATAGCCGGATAATTAATTCGGCACCTTAATACTTTTACCACGAGCGTATGGTGGCAGATTGCCTCACCACTTATATACATATACACACCCAGACATAGTTCGAAGAGACAAGTTCATGCACACAAATGTTTGACCTGTCCGGAAACCGAAACCGGGATCAGCGGCTCAGAAGGCAGGGTAGTAGCTGCTACCAACTGCGCCAACCGATCAGTCAAATATGGACGATTATAGACCCCTATCAAGGATGTAAAGGCTTTCCGACATTTAACAAGTCAAAGTCGATTGTATCTACGAACACGCGTGTATTTGTTAAAAGACTAGCTACTGCCCGCGTTCGCGTAGTAGGCTCAGCCTTCGGCCACGCCATAACCTCCCATCTTTTCTTGGTGTTTCTTTCATAAGAACCTTCTTCTGATAATAATGAACACAACAAAAAATAATTAGCGAGATTGTTCCATCCGTTCTCAAGTTACGTGATCAGTAGAAATTGGGGTTCATTGTTATATATATAGATATATGAAAACACGTGTAATTGTAAAATATTCAGGCGTATTTTCAACCCCTAAATACTTGTAACATTCTTACAAGTTAATAACAGACCACTTTCGTAAAATTACGGATGTCTCCGGCAGACCCTCGGTGGAATTCAAAGAAATTCGTCCCAGAACAATAAATTCTAATATCCGGGCCCTTGTACTTTTCCTCGTTCATTAATTTAATGCCCGTCCCCCAGTAATTAATTATTAATTTGATTTTACAGATCATAAAGTCCGTGTTTTAGGTGATATTTTGGCGCGGTAGCCAGTTACGCCAGAAACGGGAGAATTTCTCTGGACTCAAGGATACCAACATTTAAATCGTGGCACAAGTTATTTACCGCTTTTTCTCTGTCGGGGTATATTTTTTAATTTTTCTACTCGACTTTAGATACTTTTAGAACTTTGTCTTACCCCCAGGTTCTAGAACGTATGCCTTGATTAGTTGACCAACTTAATACTAAACGCTTATTGGTCAATTGTATTCTATGACGTGATATGCGACCAATCACCGGTCAGCATTCTGTCTGTTAGCTGATTAAGCTTTGACATACATTCCAGAAACTGGAGGTTAGTGTCTAATATCTATTTCTCAGCCTATTGTGTTCTTACCGCATATTATTATTAAGGTTTTAATTACTTCATCAATTATTTCTCGGTGGTAGTGCCACGCTGTAACCCCATATCTGAATGGGCCGGCACGACCGGGGAAGTACCACTCCCACATAACACTGACGTGAAGTAACATAACTTACTTATATTGCGTTTCATCGGTTTGTGGGAGGTTCCGGAGGCCCGACTCCCCCCTTCTCCATTCTTCCTCTCCTTGCCCCTCCACCCTCACCCCTTTTATCTCTTCCTTCCTATCAACATCAAAAGACGGCAACGCATCCTCGAAACCTCGGGTATTGGGGCTGTCAGTGGGCGACGGTATCACTTACCATCAGGTGAGCCGCTTGCTCTTTTGCCAACATATCACATAAAAAAAGTTTTAAGATCAATAGAACTCTTTGTTAATGAGTTCCTCCGGGCAAGTACTTCCTCCATTACTTTTTCTAGCCTGAATCAGTAATAACCCTGAACAACTAGCGAACTGGTCGCAATAATTTGTTTTTAAAGGTGTTTTTTATGTGCAAGCCATTCACCTGATGCTAAGCGTCACACTGCCCGTAATAGCTCAGTGCCATTCATAATGATGGATTTAATATGATGTTAAATCCCTTGCTCTGTATTTGTATTTGGCTGGAATTGCCTTTCCACCCGAAACACTAATGTTTGTGACTACTACATACATCAGACTTTAATAACAAATTCTTATGTTACCAAAACGTACCTTAATCTGTCCGAATCAGCAAGACCCATTAGAGGCAAGTTTCATTCATAAATCTATTGTTATTTTTTGTCCTGATGCGGACGGGTTAACCCTTTGCCTACCAGAGACGAAAATATACGTCAGTTTCATTCATAAATGCTTTGGTGTAACCCTTTGCCTACTAGAGACGTAAATATACGTCAGTTTCATTCATAAATCTTTTGGTTTAACCGTTTGCCTTCCAAAGACGTAAATATACGTCAGTTTCATTCACAAATCTTTTGGTTTAACTATTTGCCTACCAGAGACGTAAATATACGTCAGTTTCATTCATAAATCTTTTGGTTTAACCCTTTGCCTACCACAGACGTAAATATACGTCAGTTTCATTCATAAATCTTTTGGTTTAACCCTTTGCCTACCACAGACGTAAATATACGTCAATTTCATTCATAAATCTTTTGTTTTAATTATCACGGTATTAGAAGGGTTCATGGTTTATGATATATTTTCAAAAATAAAACTGAAATGTATGGATAAAAACGGGAAATTCAGTTAAAGAAGATACCCATCACGTGCCTTATATCATATATAGACACCTACTTTTATATATGTCTTTACGAACCCATCCTTATCATTCCCGACAGGAGCCCGAGTTTTCCATATGACATTCGTACGGGTATCAAAATTGAACCCCTCCCACCCCTCCGTATCGGATTTAAGTTTAAAAACTATTCTCATTTTTATCTGAAAGTAATTCTTTCTATATTCAATTCTAGAGTTACCATATGGAAGTCTAAATACGGATCTTGGTGGGACACACGATTGTAGTCCCAGCCACGGTGCGGGTGGGAGTATACACCGCGGCCCCGGTCGCGATGTATCCTCCGGCCCAGGTAATGGCTGCGGACGAGGTAACACTGGTTTTCTATGTAGTCCCAGCCACCATGGCTGTGGGCGAGGTATTACACATTCTTATTGTAGCCCCACCCAAAGTACAGTCATGAGTGCACAACGCGACGATCCTGGTCGCGGTGTGGACCCATGTCGCGGAAATGGGAGGAGGCGAGGTACACAAGGTTATGATTTAGTGGTAAACACAGTCAAACACCGAGCTCGCCGGCGAGCTCGAGGCAAAAGTTATGTCTTGGTTAGATTCTCTCCAAATAGTCGTAGAGTTAAAATTCATAGGGCCCACTTTCAACGGTACACTTATGTACCGGGGCGATTCTCTCCTACTCCCCTCTCTCCTGGCGACGGCCCAAGCCGAGGTCCGTACCCTAGTGGTGCCCTTGAGCAAGTCGCCTACTCCTCTCCTTGCGGCGAAGCGTCTTCAACGCTCGCCTTAGGCGGTGCGCCCTCTGCGCCCGCATCTGGCTGAGTGCCATCTGCGCTCGCCAACCGTCCGGTGACGCTGTAAATGCCGGTAGAGGCAAACAGCATCTCGATCTTGGTGGGTACCACGCCACTGACAGATATTATGAATTCATGCAGATGTTAGCATGCACACTACCGCCAAGATTGAGAAGAACATCGACACAGATTTTCGACGATATTGCAACATTTACACACTCACCACACATATGCCTTGTGCCGCACGAAACATAAACACACATAAAAACACATATAACCTATTCAGACCTGAGCGTTATTCGCTACCGCTGTGGGTAGCGAAAAATACCACGCGGAACTCGATGAGTAAATAGTATGAAGATCCATAACTGCAGCAAAACTTGTACCGCCTAGTGAGGCGGTATTTTCTCTTGTTTGGCGAAACTAGTTCCGCCGCCTCGCTAACCGTTGCCAACGAATATCTCTACTGCGCGCGGTAGAGATATCCGCTTTGGAGTGAACAGTGAAATTAACGCATACCCTTTCGGATTTCTCTATCGCTCGCGGTAGCGAATAACGCCCAGGTTTGAATAGGCCTTGAAACAAATATTTTCCCAAGTCAGGGATCGAATTTGGGACCTTCCCCTTCAAAGGCAGCAACAGTATCGCTTACTAATGGTTCCATACCAATATTTATAATTATCGTTCGAATAGCACTTGGCCGGTTTTTTAGTACTTGTTGTTATAGCGGCAACAGAAATACATAATCTGTGAACATTTCAACTGTTTTATCACGGTTCTTGAGATACAGACTGGTGACAGACGAACAGACGGACGGACAACGGAGTCTTAGTAATAGGGTTCTGTTTTACCCTTTGGTTACAGAACCCTAAATACGACGTTAAAAGAAACCTCTAGTGAAACTTTCACAGGTAAAAGTAAGTTTTCCAGCGGAAGTGTCAGTAAATATTAATTTTAATATTTTTAAAACGGATTTCCGAAAACTAACATTAATATGAAATTAACATTTAAAACTATTGAAATACGCTCCAAAGAAAGACAATGGCCGAATAGACTCCAATTAGGATGAAGAAGAATAGATGATAGATCCTGTCTTCACTACAATAAAAGCAATCAAGCGAAACCACTTAAACTCAAGCATTATGTCTCTGAAATCATTAAAACGTTTTTCAGCCAAATTGGAGATACTTTACCCATAAGCTATGTATTAATCTGTATTTATTACCCTTCCAAACAAACAATTTTCAACTTAAACAAGCAAGTATAAGGTTGAAAGTAGGTCGAAGTAAAAAAAGATCGTAGAGCACAAAATTTACAACTACCCGCCATAAGTAAAATGTCTTAAGGAATGAGATATGAGGTCAATCTTTATTCATACGTATGGGACCGCACCAATATATCTGAATCGGCCATAATATTTGTCAAAATTTTGTTATACGATCGCTATATTGGATAGGTTTAGATTTGTTTCAATTGGGATACTTAAGGCGCGCTCGTACCCTGATTAAAGAAAAAACAGAATTTTTAAACACCTAGTGTAACGAAACAGATCGATAGTATATTATGAAAAAAATACAAAGGTTAGAAAAGGAATAGGAAAAGAGTAATAACCGAATAGAATTCATAAATATAACTCTCTTTCAGCAGAAAAATATCCTGAATAGGTCACAAAAATAAACTTACACGTCCAAACTCTCAGAGTTTTCAGCGATAACACAATTTTTTTTTCAAGTAATACATAGCCAACGTATAGTACTAAAGTAATAACCAGCAGTTTTTTCAATTGTATTAGTGTATATCGAAGAATATAAAGAAAACGTACAAAATTAACGCATTTTGGCATTACATCGTCCAATCTAACAAGCGATTTTCAACCTTACGTAAAACATCGTAAAATATTTTAAAATTGGGGTTGGACCGTGTCTTAAACAAAACTTTTGTTTCGGAAAAAAACAAGTTTAGGCCTTGCTTAATATCGGCAAAATTGTCTAGTGGGAAATTAATTTTATATGCATGTGAGTAACCCTTTGCATACCAGCGACGTAAATTTACGTGCGTTTCATTAATAAATCTTTTGTTTTAATTATCACGGTATACAAAGGGTTAATTACGACTAGTAGGGTCTCAATTTTAGTTACATGTGATTAATGAATTAATTATTATTTAGTTATTTGAATAATTGGATAAACGTTTCATACGAAGGAAGCCACAAAATGCAATGCAGGTAACCCATGAAATGTTACTGGCAGAGGGCTATCATGTATCTCAGTTGCTAACAAATATTGATTGAAATGTAACAGAATAAGGACTACATAATACAATTTTAGATTGCTTATTTAGTTTCTTTTTTGAACAAGTGAATCGCTACCATCATATACTAAATTTTAGAACAAAAATATCACTACATTTCTACAGCAAAGGCGACGATACAAAACAAGTCTTGCGCGTAGACCAGTAAGCAATTATTGTAATAATTATTAATCACAGGACCGTAAGCTTCCCCCCTTCCATCCCTCCCTAATTGCAGTCCCGTAACAATGGAGAAAAGGAAATGGCTTGAAAAATTACGCACTATTGTACTTGTGTGACTTTGCGGTGTTTGACGTCGATCGATATAATGTCGATGGTTACAATTTTGCATTAATCAGGTTTGTTTTGTTGTCGGTTTGTCAATACGTTATTTATTTATTAAGGGTTCAATTTTCAGAATTCCGTAGGGGTTCCATGTTTCTCATGGCTAGCTTACTTTGGTTTTGTTTTGGCTGGCTATATACATCTCGAATCAGACTTCCAAACAAATTTTGCATTTTTAACAATTTTCATCAACATATATCAGAATAATGTGTAACAGATATCAATGATGTTAAAACCAGTTTGGAATATATATAATGTGTTTTTTATTTAAGTAGGTAAATTTTAATATTTATTAGCGACCCGCCCCGGCTTGCACGGGTACAATGCTGATACTAAATAATATACCTACCTACTACAGAATGTCCTTACAAACAACGTTTACAGCTTTTTTGTCATTAGACAATACAAACATATTTTGTTTAGAAGTTACTCTTGAAAGAGCGACATATAATTGACCATGAGAAAAACACTCAACGCTCAAATCTAACCGCGCCGCCTCACCGCTATGTCCCTGCATTTTAAATCTGTAATATCTTCGGGAATATTCATTTCAATTACATGCTGTAAAGGGCCATATAGATCTATATTGAATGGACAATGTATTTAAGTTTCTTAATTGGTTAAGGATTAATGTTGTATTGCTTAAAATAACTTCCTAAATAAGCCTTTTTTTCCCGTAAAATGTAAAGGATAAAAATGGTTATTGTGGGTTATCCTTAAAATATAGACATATACCATTGCAGATTTTTTTGTTGACCTTTTTAAGGTGTACAATACCGTAGTACATTATTTTGATTTATCTCGTGTGGTTCAGTCAGCGTTTGCAATGTAAGCGTAAAAAAATGTGTTTATTTACGACATCACATTAGAAACCTGTAAATTCATCAGTGTTTCTCTACAATATTATGCATGTATCATACATATAAACCTTCCTCTTGAATCACTCTATCTATTAAAAAAAGCGCTTCAAAATCCGTTGCGTAGTTTTGTAGATTTAAGCTTACATAGGGACGGACAGACAGCGACAGCGACTTTGTTTTATACTATGTAGTGAAGTGATTATTTAATTACTTGCAGCTAATAAATAATGCAATTTGGCTGAGGTTTTAGCGTAACGACATTGGGCCAAGCACGAATATGAATGTTATTAAGTTTTAATCGCAAGATCGCAAATCACTTCTACAGGGTGTTTGGTAGAGGGACCGACATACCAAATGAGCGTGTTCGGGGGCCCACTTGGAGAATACAAGTTGGCCAAAAAAAATACCCGACCGCCAAATTTTTTTTAACTTTTTTTGTGAATTTTCCCTTTTTCTCCGAAATCGTACCTCCTATTTACCATCATAACATTTGTAAAATCTGTTTTAGACAGGATGTTTTTAGTTGAATTTGGTCTCTATACACCTTCAGGCCAAGCAAAGCAAAATTGGATACCTAGATTTTGAATTGTTTTGTCTTTGTTTTGTTATTTGATTTTGGTTTGTCGGTCCCTCTACCAAACATCCTATATATTCTTTCTCTCTTTTTATTCAACTATGTATGTATCCTACTAATATTATAAACGAGAAAGTTTGTGAGTATGGATGTATGGATCTTTGTTACTCTTTCACGCTCAAACGGCGGGGGCAATTTTGATGATATTTGGTATGGAGGTAGATGAGGCGCTGGAATAACACATAGGATACTTTTCATCATCATCATCATCATCCATCACCACGAGGGTAAAAAATCGTAGTATGCTTGGGCACATCATAGACAAAATAATAAGATCTCCGCCTACATCAAGGTCGTAATGATGACAACTCTGTAAAAGTTTGAGTCAGTTTCTGATAGCTTAATCAAAAGCCAAGTCAATTTGACAGCTCGATACACTAGACGTGCTCGGCGACCGTCAAGGGTATTGAAATGTAAGACAAATACCGTCAAGGGTGATGAAATGTAATGACAGTTTTTTCCATGGTTATTAATTATATAGTATGTACGTAAATCTTGTATTTTATTATTTATGTTTACTGATTGATATACTAAGTATATAAATTTACTCTTAAAATACTATGATAGCAATTGCGTTTGACCATGTAGGTACATATATTATGACATTTTGGTATAAAGGTTGGTATGGCATTTGAGAAGATAACAAGCTACTCGAAATACTATTCCTGCGCAGACATAGTCGCGGGCACCATCTAGTATCAAATAAAAAGCAAACAAAAGTTCGCAGTAGGTTTGTCAAAACTACATTTGTTAAAATAACAATAATTTTATATACATTACTATATAATAGCAAAGGACTTGTGTCCCATCCCCATATTATACTAAATAATAATACTTAATACGGCTTATTCCAAAAATCCCTCGCGTGTCGTCATTCGGTGTCGAAAGGGGATAGTTGGACAACTTTCCAGAAATCCCCTTCGCAGGGGATCTGTTAAGGAGATTTCTGGAATAAACCACTTAATACATCTTATTACCTACGTTGAAGTATATAAAAAACGATGGTAAAAGTTAAATAACTGTACTCTTTATTTATATATTTTGTTATTTAGAATTGTTACCAAAACAAATATAGCACATAATTTTCTCGAATGTCTTCAAGATACAGCCCTTGTTAATTGCAACACGACAGATGGGTCTAAAAATCCATCAATGAAGATTACAAACGACCTTAAAAAACAAACCTTAATAATATCGTTTTAAGAGCCACTTTCCCTAGTCTCGTATAATTGGAAACATTTGCAACAGCAAAATAAGATATTTCTGTATAATTGAAGAATATCAGCAAATTGTTACTGGCTTTGGTTACAAATTGGAAGATCTTTGGGAACATCACGGGCTAATTGTTTCAGACGTAAAAATGAATTGGAAAAGCTATCTATGTATTAAATGTTAGCTATTTTGAACATACTGATTTTAAAATTTATAGAGAGAAATAAATTCACATCCTCGGACGTGTAACATTTCATTTAACACTATCGCTGTAATATACTTGATAAGGAATGTATTCCTTAATAAGGTATTCTAAATAAGACATTCACTTATTATTTTACATTTTATTCAATAATTGACTAATCACTATACTTCGCATTTAATACTATTTCTCTCTGTTCAACAATGTTAAACCACAAGTATAAATTATTCTAATTATTTATTTAATGTATAACATATCCCTTTAAATAAAGATTTTAGTCAACTTGTGCTCAGATTTTATAGTTGTTCCGACATAAATTCGACGCTCAACGTTTCCTAGTGTTCACCTCGGCTAACGACAACAGACTGGCCGCTTTCCTTTTTTTTTTTTTTTTTAGAACGGACTAATGCTGTTTGCCTCTACCGGCATTTACAGCGTCACCGGACGGTTGGCGAGCGCAGATGGCACTCAGCCAGATGCGGGCGCAGACGGCGCACCGCCTAAGGCGAGCGTTGAAGACGCTTCGCCGCAAGGAGAGGAGTAGGCGACTTGCTCAAGGGCACCACTAGGGTACGGACCTCGGCTTGGGCCGTCGCCAGGAGAGAGGGGAGTAGGAGAGAATCGCCCCGGTACATAAGTGTACCGTTGAAAGTGGGCCCTATGAATTTTAACTCTACGACTATTTGGAGAGAATCTAACCAAGACATAACTTTTGCCTCGAGCTCGCCGGCGAGCTCGGTGTTTGACTGTGTTTACCACTAAATCATAACCTTGTGTACCTCGCCTCCTTCCATTTCCGCGACATGGGTCCACACCGCGACCAGGATCGTCGCGTTGTGCACTCATGACTGTACTTTGGGTGGGGCTACAATAAGAAAGTGTAATACCTCGCCCACAGCCATGGTGGCTGGGACTACATAGAGAACCAGTGTTACCTCGTCCGCAGCCATTTGCTGGGCCGGAGGATACATCGCGACCGGGGCCGCGGTGTATACTCCCACCCGCACCGTGGCTGGGACTACAATCGTGTGTGTGTGAATTACCTCGACTGCGACTGGGGCTGCGAAGAAGATCTCGGCCGGAGCCTACAATGCGATCGGGATCACAGCCCTGGTCGGGTCTACAACCATTACCGGGGTTCCCTTGGGACGACGCTAAAGCTGCCGAAGTAACGGCTGCGATGGGGTCGTCCGGGTCACCCAAAATATGCCTTGGACGGCGACGGGGGGGAAGCAAGTGGGGATCGGTTATGTCAGTGGAGTAGTTCGCCGCTTCGACCACGAGGGGATTCGAGTGGTGGGGAGCTTTGTCGAAGTGGCGGCGGGAGCAGTCTTTCATATACTGCGTAATAGAGGGGAGGGTGAAATCGCAGTGCAGTTCGGCGTTCCGCAAGTACCACGGAGCGCCCACTGCCCTGCGCATAAAGCGATTCTGAATCACTTGAAGTTTGTGGAGGTCGTGTTTCTGAGCATGGGCGAACGCTACAGATGCGTAAGTCATGATTGGGCGGATGCAAAGTTTGTAAAGAGTCGTCTTATTTCTAAGAGACATTTTACTGTTTTTGCCTATGAGGGGATTAAGACGACCCATAATGAAGGCCGCCCTATTGCGAACAATCTGGATGTGTTTCGCGAAAGTGAGTTGGCAATCAAGGGTGACGCCCAGGTATTTGGCAGATTTAGCCCAAGGGATGGGTTCGCCGAATAGGACTATGGGTGACGGCATGAGATTTCGCCGGGTCTCAGTGAAGTACACTGCTGCACTTTTGCTAGGATTTACTGCAATCCGCCATTTACGAAACCATGCACCGATTACGGTGATGGCTCGTTGGATGGCGCATCTCTGCCTGACCTTGAACCTACCAGTAGAATAGATTGCAGTATCATCCGCAAACTGAGCGATCTGAACATTAGGTTCAGATCGTGGGATGTCGCTGGTGTACAGCGAGAAGAGAATGGGTGAGAGTACAGAGCCCTGAGGGACACCTGCGTGAATGGGATGCGGGGAGGAGAGCGTTCCCTCGGTGCGATAGCTAAACGTTCGATCCCTGAGAAAGTATTGTAAGATGAGTACAAGACGGTCTGGCACACCCAGTTGGTACAGCTTGAATATCAAGCCGTTGTGCCAGACTTTGTCGAACGCTTTTGCTACGTCGAGGAAGACAGCTATGGTCCCTTGGGGCTTTGGTTTCTTATTGAAACCGCCTAGGATGTGCTCCGTTACGCGGTGCACTTGTTGGACGCAAGAGTGTTTGGCTCTAAAACCAAATTGCTCATCGGGAAGGAGGTTATTGGACCTAACGTGGGACCAGAGTCGGTTCACAATGAGCCGCTCGTAAATCTTCCCCAGAGAGCTGAGGAGACTTATGGGACGGTAGCTGGAGGGCTCGGCTGCCGGTTTGCCTGGTTTGTGAATACCAATGACAATGGCATGCTTCCAAGTGTCTGGGAAGGAGCAGTTGCTCATAGCCGCATTGAAGATGCTAACTAAGAGATGGACTAGTGGGACTGAGAAGTGTTTAATCACCTTGTTGCTGATACCATCAGCACCAGGGGATTTACGGGTCTTGAGGCTCTTGATCAGAGACACAACCTCGGATGATTTTACCGGTGGGAGGAGTGGGAGGCCAGAGATGGACATAGAGCTTTTACGTTCGACTTCAGATTCCACCGAATCGAGGTGTTTCTGGTCGACGTGATCTACATTTAGAGTACACTGAGCCTCAAGGCTATCAGCTAAACACTCGGCTTTTTCTTCGTCAAGGAACGCTATGGAGAGGGGAGGTGGCCTAATGAGTGGGGGCATTGTCTGTTGTCCGTCAGATTTCAGAGTTCGAGCCAACTGCCAGTATGCCTGGTGAGTTGGCTCAATCTCTGACAGTTTGTCGTCCCACCTTTGATCACGCAGCTCACTCATGCGTTTCCTTACAGCACGCTGTAAATAGCGCATGGTGGCTTTGTTCTCTGGGGTTGGCATCGAGTCATACGCCCTAGTGGCGGCGTTCTTAGCTGTCAGTAATCTCCTCGCACCCTCGGGCAGTTCGAAGCGGCGACCATCCGCCACTTGGACCTGCTTTGAGGATTCACCTACTGCGGTGCGGAGGTGGTCACTGAGAGCCTCGATCACAATTGACACGTCTTCTACTGTCTGTATGTCATCGGGGATTCTATCGAGAGCGGGTGAACTGATAGCTTGGAGGGATTCCAGTTCACTACCGTTCTAGTGATAGGGGTTATGTCCGTCGGGTCGGGGCCTAATTTCAACAATACAGGGCGGGTCTGAAGTCAGTTCGTGTAACACTTCTATAGAGCGCAACCGGAGGGTGACGTTCTTGAGAAGTGCTATGTCAAGTATGTCTGGTCGTTGGTTGTCAACATAGGGATATCTTGTGGGCTCCAGAGGGGAGAGAATATCAAAGTTTAAGTGGCTGACCAAGCCTTCAAGGATTTTACCATTACTATTGTTACTAGTACAGTTCCATATGACATGTTTACTGTTGAAGTCACCGATCAGAAGGACGGAGCTTCCTAGAGAGAAGAGGGCTTCCAAGTCTGTCTGTAATAGTTCTTTACCAGAGGGGAGGTAACATGAGGCTATGATGACTGGTTGATGACCTGACATCGCTAGAAAGCAAACAGAGGCTTCTAGTATTCTAAGTGGTGGAGTAACAATTGGGATACAGTGCAGAGCTCTTTTGTAATAGATGAGAGTGCCACCTTTTGGGGTGGCCACTCTATCATTACGAACCAAACGGTAATTTGCAAACCTAGGGTTCGCTGTACCTGGTTTCAGAAAGGTCTCCTGCACGCATAGAATATCGACCTGATGGGTCTTACAAAATTCGTGAACTTCGTCCTTTTGACTAGAGAGGCCGTCAGCGTTGAAAGTCGCTACGGTGACTGAGTGGGGTTTAATTCGTTTCGGTGTACTATCCATATTGGATGATACCTAAGAAACGCTGGGGAGGGCGTAGCGCCTCACTGCGCTGATTAGACCCGCGTGTGTGAGCGTGGCTCGCAAGCGGTCTTGGTCGTTTGTGGCAGTACGAAGTTTGTGCGCGAATGCACGTACTTCGTCCACGTCTATGACCATCGCGTAGTCCATGACAAGGGCTATGTCGGCTGCCAGGTCAGATTGACCTGGGGCGTCCATGAGCCCAGCCATTGGAGGACTGGCCGCTTTCCGCCACGCTCACTACTTTTATAACAATATTTTAGCGGTAGAACTACTCTCCCACCATGATCGTCAACAATGCCACCTTGCGGTGAATTCAGGAAACATCTGCGAGTCAAATACATTCCATTTATCTAATAATACAATTTTGCTAATTTTAACCTACTGTAAATAATTTGTCTATAATGTATGTTTTTATAGTGAAATAATTATATATTGTTAACAGACGGGATTCGAACCCGCGTCTTCTGACTCTCCGTGTCAGACGCCATTGACCAACTAGGCCACCGAGGTTCTGGTCCGAACTTCGAATTTTAACTCTCTATCTGTCTAACCATCGGGGACGGAGCGACATCTTTTGAACAGCTTTGACAGTACTATCCAACCGAAAGAAGCTGATTTTGTATGTAACAATTGCAGAGCTATTTATGTATTAATTATGGGCAATTATGAACGCCAATTACGACCCCGTTAACCTGGTAGTGGTGCTGCATTCGAAACTAGGGGTCCCGGGTTCGAACCCTGGCGAGGTATTCTCGGTTCTTGGATGTTGTGATGTGTTATTGTGTGTCCATGCGTTCCGCGACACAGGTATCCTAGTGCGGACGTGTGAGTGTGCCTAAATCTTATTTATTTATCTCCTTTACATCAAAGCCGTAGGTAAGATTATTGTTAATAAATTGATTTATTAACATTGGGATTTGAACGCAGATATTAATACATATATATATATATATATATATATATATATATATATATATATATATATATATATATATATATATATATATATGTAGATGATGGTGAGACCGCAAGCAATATATTTATAATAAAGTGCTTTTCTTTAATGTATCTAATTAACTTAATTACGCGACACTCGACTAAAGCTACACCAAAAAGCTACTACAACACATGAAAAACAAAACTAATTAACCTAAAACATTAGATCTAACTTAAATAATTTACAAGACATCATAACCAATTAACATAATTTAGTTTTCTAACAATCATTATCAACTAGTTCAAATATCAGCCTAAATAAAAAATATTCTTTTTCAGACTCCATCTAGAATTCTCGACTTGCATACTAATGATCTAACCGCATTAACTTAATTTTCGTGCCCTAATTTACTTTACAAATTTATTTTACTTACTTTACTAATTAATAGTTATTACTTATAATAATAAGTCAAAGACTTTTATTATTATAAGTCTATTTAGAAGTCGCTCACAGAGGAGCTTGACTTGGCGATCTGAACTGATCAACTAGTTGGATGGGTGTGTGCTAGTGGCATTGTTCAACTGAGCGCTTCTGTGCTTCGGAGGGCACGTTAAGCCGTCGGTCCTGGTTGTGTGTCTTGGGAAAACAGTCGTTAGGCTATGTCGAAGGCTTTCGGGCGGCCTGAAAAATTCGACATGGGTTGGCCACCAGCCACTAGCTTTACTAGCCTTTCCACCATCCGCATGGTGGACGGACCCGCGTGGTGGATTATGGCCCAGGCCCAACTACCAACAAAAAAAAAGATCTGCTGCTATTAAAGCTTACTGCCACTACAGTTTATTATCTGATAAAGGCTGATTTAATCTATCGTCATCATCATCGTCTTAGACAAAGGACGTCCGCTGCTGAACGTTTATATAAATATATAGCTCCACGATACATTTCTAAAAGGACCAGCGTGCATCCAACCCCGGCCTGCACCTTTAACCGTTCGTCTATCCACTTTGTCGGTGGACGACCTACGCTGCACTTCTCCGTTCCTGGTCTCCATTTCAAGATTTTCCGACCCCCTCGGTCATCTGCTCTGCGTGCTATGTGCCCTGCTCACTGCCACTTCAACTGGCTTATCTATGCTTATTAACTGGACTATGTTGGTGACTAGTTTACGGATCGCATCATTTCTGATTCGATCACGTAGAGTAACCCCGAGCATAGTCCCCTCCATAGCTCGTTGTGCGACTTTGAGTTTAGTTACGAGGCCAGTAGTACCCACGTTTCAGTGCCTCTCATTATTGGTAACATCACACTGATCAAAAACCAGTATCACTGGTCAAAGATATGTCACCAAGCTAATATATAAATGATTCTTTCGCTAGATCGCCATATCTGTCGGAGTGACTCAGCTCTAAGCTATATGTGAACAATATAATTATGATGGTTGAATATTTTATTTGTCTTTCTTAGGAGTCATAACTTATTTACAGATAGTAATACTAAATCAAATTTAGCCACTGGCGGTGGTAACGGCCCCGGTACCTCATTTGTTAGTGATCCTCATGATGAAGAAACTAGGCATGAGGAGCATATTTATTGTCGGATTCCAGTTCCAATATCCAAGACCTGATTATTGTGTGTGAGCGAAGCGTCTCTGCTTTAACTGGCCAAATTGACTTTCATCTGTCCGTATATATGTTAGGTTCTATATACGTCTTCCTGTACAGGTCACATTTTCATCTTGACGAAACTGTGACTTGGGGGGTTAGTTTTTCTAAAAGGGAAATTTGCTGCGTCGCCTATCTTGATTTTGTTACTCAAATTAAGTACCTGAGTTTAAAGAGGAATTTCTAAATGAGCATATTCGGTGAAGTAGTGCGAAAAATTGCCGCTGATAAGAACAGTCTTATCAGATTGAGCACAGGCTCAATCTACTGTTCGCAGAACTACTACTTATCAATTTTATTTACTGCCTATGCTGCTAATTAGCCTTCTATCTGACATCTGTCATATATGTACTATTAAAACCGTTTACGCTTGACCAGTTCATCACTGATGGTGCCTCTAGAAATATCATAACGTTGGGTTATTTATGCATGGGCTTTCAGGTCTAAATGCGTTTCCATGTTTTTGTCGTTTCGTTGCTTTCGCATTTTATATGCATCTGACAATTTATACGCTTTTGACGCACGGTATTTTTAGGTTTATGCTCTTAAAAGGAAAATCACAAGTAATAAAACTAGTGGCCTGGTGAGTTGTGGACCACGCGAGTATGTCTTTGCAGAGCTTCATCATCATCATCCCAGCCGTAAGACGTCCACTGCTGAACATATACCTCCCCCACAAATTTCCAAAAGGACCGGTTGGAAGCGGCCTGTATCCAACGTCGTCCTGCTACCTTTATCAGGTCGTCAGTCAGCCTCGTCGGTGGACGACCTACGCTGCGCTTGCCGGTCCGTGGTCTCCACTCTAGAACCTTTCGCCCCATCGGCCATCTGTTCTGCGTGCTATGTGGCCTGCCCATTGCCACTGGCTTATCCTCTGGGCTATATCGGTGACTTTAGTTCGTCTACGGATCTCCTCATTTCTGATTCGATCACGTAGAGAAACCCCGAGCATAGCCCTCTCCATAGCTCGTTGTGTGACTTGCTTATGAGGCCCATGAGACTGAGTGTAATAGTAAGCTGATTGTTGTGCAATTGTTAGAAAGATTTCATTAAGTAACAACTAAATTACTTGTGAACAGTGGATAATTACTCGTATATCTATGTGAGTTTGAGTATATTTTTGTAAGTACCTACATATTACATACGGGTGCAAAACAGATGCGATTATTGCGAGTTATGTTTCGTATAATGGTTGTAATTTTGGTTTGCATCTTTTTAAACCTAACTTAGTACTTATACACAGTTTACATTGTAGTCCGTGCACTCACTAGTACTCATTGAATTACCGTGTATTTCTCTAACAAGTGAATTGTATTTTTTATGGGAAATAAATATCTTAAACCGGAATACGTCGTAAGTGTAGATAAACACATTTGAAACGTTTTGTTAAAATAAATTGTGAACTAAAGACATAACACACAAGTTTTTTAAACCAGTCTATTTGCATATTAAGTAAAATAAAGCATTATAAGACTATCATCTCGTAATGAAGTCATTGATGTATCACTTATGATGAACATTTAAACACGTACCTATAATGACATCATCAAGCTTCAATTTAAAGGCATGTTAATGCAAAAGTTTCTTGGTATTTATGGATCATTGATGTAAGATCTCATTTTGAATGAGTAATTTTTTACTTTAAAAAAAGGTTCTATGTTTTACTGTATGTGCATTTTTTATGTCTTATTACCGATTTCTACCCCGTTTGTGGACTTGTTCTCAAAAACTGTTTTATTTGAATGATACTTGATACTTCAGACGTGGTTCCATCTAACTTCATCAAATTCGGCCAAGCAGGTTTTGAATTACACTCCAATAACTGAAAAGTGTTTCGCATAGCTTAATGATATCCTTATTGATGGTGAACGACAATCGATCCCGTAAGTAGCAGGGGTCATTAAAAAGGGTGAAGAATTAGTTTTACCAAAATATGGAACAGAATTCATTACTATAAAGTGTGAAATAACTTAGTCGGTAGTACCATGCGCACAATATTGTAATAATAGGTACATTTGAACTATCATGGTACCGACTCAAACGTGTTATTTTAAACTTTTTAGTGTCCATTTTTTGGTAAAAACAATTATTTTAGTTCTAAACATTTGATCAACTGGCAGAGCACTCTCAGATCGCAGGTGCCAGACATTATATTCGGTTCGATAAGGCGACTATATTAGCGCGGGAGAAATTCTTCGTCCCGCGTAAAGTACGAGAAGCCATCGAAATAAGACGTCACCCTAATTTCAATCGGGATCGTGGGTTAAATATACCGCCGGCCTGGATACCAGTGTTGAACATTGACAAGATGACCTCGGAACTCTGGAACCGTGAGGTCGACTCAACAAGTGTGGTGTGTCAACAGCCCTATATACTAAAAAACGGTAGTGAAAGTGACATTGACGTAAGTGACAGTTCGGACGTAAAAAATCTGACAGACACAGCGCGACCGTCGCAGCGCTAGTTACGTGCTGTGGCCCGCGCTCGCCGCTGTGCACAAGAGTAACTCCCAGAAGAAGAACTTCAAATAAGTTCGAAACTGTTCGGAGAATATTTCCGGTAAATATTACGCGAGTCCTAGCCGGTTTTAAAGCGTAATTATGAACATAACTCGCGATAGTTTTCTATCTCAAATTTGATCAACTGATGTTACGTGACGATGCAGTAAAAGAAGTTGCAAGATCATCAAGAAGCCGTTGTGGCTGGTACCACTGCAGTGAGACATACTGTAAGCACTCGGAACTGGAGGAACTGCACTGCGAGCATGGGATTGTCTATAGGATAAAATTAGACATAATTTTATCCATCGTTCTTTGTCTCTAACATGGCTGGCTCGAGCAGCGACAGCTTATATCAAGGGCTGACCTTTATCGATTACTGTTAAATTTTATCCTGTCGACTATGCATGCTCGCTGTACTGCCTGAACTGCCTCCTTGTTGTCTAACTTGAATGAGAGTGAAATGTCACTTCATTCTCATTCTCATTGATGGTACCAGCCAATAGGCTTGCAGGGTTTCGTCGAGAATGGGATTCAAATGTCAAAATGAAGCCCATTCCCATTCTCCGTAAATCCGTTAGTGGGTCTGTAGTAAGTAAATAACCGCAACCGCATAGTGATGATGATGATGATGATGAAAAGTATCCTAAGTGTTAATCCAGCGCCTCATCGACCTCCATACCCAATTTCATCAAAATTCTTCCAGCCGTTTGAGCGTGAAATACTCGTAGTAACAAACATCAATACATCCACACATAACTCGCCATAGCTTTCTAACTCAAATTACTGTAAGGGTTTGTGACATTACAGGATTAATGAGAGTCAAAATCCTTAATGTCCCGAAGTGAGAAGCACTGTTTAGTTATACATATATACAGGGTGTTTGGTAGAGGGACCGACAAACCAAATGAGCGTGTTTGGGGGCCACATGGAGAATACAAGTTGACCAAAAAAAATCCCCGACCCCCCAATATTTTTTAACTTTTTTTGTGCATTTTCCTTTTTTCTCCGAAATTGTACCTATTTACCAATTTCGGAAAACAGGAAAATTCACAAAAACCTCTACCAAACACCCTATATATTTATTATGTATAATTTATATTATATATAATTTGCCATCAGAGATTTTCAGTATCTTGATATAATAATGACAGAATTTCAGAGGGATTCATATTTAACTCTTTGTTTTATCTACCTGTACATCCAGTTAATATATTGATGTCGACGCGCTACTACTGTTTCTATCTATCTACTGTCTGTGCCTTTTCAGCGTTACCGACTAAATCATAATTAGAGTTTGGTATACATGAGGGTAGGATCAAATAGGGTAACATAAATAGGGCAATAAACTAACAAATAGGTAGTTGAGTACGAAAGTAAGAAAACCAGGAGAAGAAGTATCGTTTCCCAGAAAAAAACACCTACTGAGAGGAACTAACTTTGCGAATTTTAGCTATTACAAGATAAATCCTTTAGCAATAAAAAAAATACCATCAGTAATTAGTGCCAAGGACTTTTACGGCTATTCAACACATTTATTCTCCTAAGCACTATTATACAATACCTGGTAATTACAAATCATATATTACCTCCGCGAGCGCATGATACACAGATTACCTAATAGTTACAGCCACGGAATATTCGAAAGCGATTGAAATGGGTATTCGAACTCTGCGTCCGATCTCGCGGCTATAATCAAAGTAACCAGAAAATAAAAACTTTTCGGATAAAGTAAATTGTATTGTAATGCAAGTTTTCGATCAATTCAAGATAGATCTGTTATATCCAGAATAGTAGATAAAGTGTGATATAGCCATAATTTTTTTTTATTTGTACTCTATAAAGAACTGTTGGTAATGCGTAATAGAGTAAAAAAATAATTTATAAGCAATGGTATCCCACCCCGGGCAAAAGGCTTGACTTCATACAAATAGTTTCAAATGTCTTACTGTACAGATGGTTAGATCTGATGTTTAGTGAGTATGTTAGACATCGTGACTACGTTGTAATTTTACCACAAAAAATATTTTTCAATATAAATTGCAGAGTATAGCGAAAGAAACTCTTAAGAAAATTTAAAATTGCTTCAATAAAAACTTTTAGACTAGTCTACAAAACACTTACAAAAACACACACATACAATACAATACAATACAAAAACTCTTTATTTGCACCAAAGTAAATACAACATAAGGAAACAACTTAAATAGTAGGCACAAATGGGCGGTCTTATCGCTAAAAGCGATCTCTTCCAGACAACCTTTAACACATAGATACACCAGAGCTAATAATTTGTGTACTTAGTACTTACATTATTTATTTTTGTATTAGTAATATACGAGTTGTCGATATCGGGATCGACAATTGTTAAAACGTTTACTATATTTGTATTACGTGTAGAAAACACGTTGTATACATAAAATATTATGAATGCGCACCACACAACCACCACACCGCATATATTGCTGACCTAGGGGCAAACCCCCATCGACTTCACTGAGCACTGTCAGCATTGTATGTTCCTATATAATCCGCACTTTCCAAACTAATTTGCCTTTTGTTTTGTGATCTTTATGGCGTCTTCTAAATCGCTCTTAAAGCTAGCTGTTGCTGCCAGTGCAGTATAGACAAGTAAAGTGCATGAATTCCTCTTGTTCCTATGTTAGTAAAATCGTGTAAATTTTTTTTTTTTCGTGGATGAGGTACCTATTGTTTTTCAAGACAAACAGAAAGACCCAAACAACAGAACGTTTTGAACAATACAAGATAGAGTATTATAACAAAGTAAGGACTGCCCTACATGAAAACTAATCAATAGATCATAAATTCCAGTTTTGTTAAGCTATCTTTTCAACTTGTAGAGCATAATGTTGAATTTATAAAATAAAAAAAGGTGTGCATCTCGAGACGCCCGACAGAAGTGATAACTTAAACTAATCTATAAGTATAGTGCTGTGGTTAGCATAGTGCTGTGGGTTAGAGTGAGAGAGAGGGAAGTCAGATAGACTGGCGCCGTAACGCGTTACGTAACGAATCGGTTCACCCTCCCATAAGAAGTTATCACATCAAAAAGACTGTACACGAGAAACACTACTCAACCATTCCACAAACAAATTCTATGTTCCGTAGATCGGTACCCTGGGCGCACGAGGTCTTAAGGCCGCGACCCTATCCTTTCCCCAGTTGCGTAAGTACCAAACTAACTAGTTATCAATCTACGGTACAATGTATTGATTTAAATACGTATTTAATGTGTAGGAATCCGATGTGAATGATTCTTTTATTGCTTGTAATTTGTTGCTTTCATTTTAATGGACAATTGCTGCACGAACCACGATATGACCTGTATGAAAGCATTTTAATCATATTTCACCAGACTTAAACGTATGTCTGTATATGCGAAGGGCATTTTAGAAAGTGGAATTAACTGAAAGAGACCCAATTCATAGTTTATACATTTTTAATTAGAAATACGGGGTTACTCACGTAATATTTATCGGATATATATAGACTATAGTTTCGACCACAATCGGTGGCCATTTTCAAGGAGTGTTCGCGTCGACCGCGTCGATGACGTCTCGCTTAGCACAGTGCTAAGTGAGTAATCCCGTATTTCTAATTAATAGTAATTTATAGTTTTTTTATTAGGCAAACTACATCACTACAGTCTCTTTGGTCAATACATATTTGGAGATTATTACATATTAATGAAGATTCGTTCGCCAAAAATCGCACAGAAGTTCACAGAACATTATAAATTAGAATGTGTCATAGGCTATGGTTGAAATTGCTTAAAAATATTTATTATCTTATCTTTCTAAGTTAAGCGGCGAGTTAGGCAAGAACGCAAACTTTTAAAAACCGTCAATGAAAGAAAAGTAGCATATTTAGGCCATGTACTTAGACATGACATATATTGCCTTCTTCAATTAATAATGATGGGAAAAGTTGCAGGAAAGAGACGAGCTGGTCGCAGGAAGAAATCATGGCTACGAAACATCAGGGAGTGGACAGGGATTGCGAGTGCCGCTGAACCTTTTCACCTCGCCAAGGATAAAGATGACTTCGGAAAGCTGATTGCCAACCTTCATTGATTGAAGAAGCATCGAGAGAAGAAGATTTTTCTAAGATTAAGATAATCTTTAGTTCGGGGGTAGTCGTAGACCATAGGTTTTTTATCAAGTTGAGTATAGTGACTTTTAAAACATTACGTTTATGAAAGTCCACCATAACCTTACATACATAATATAGGTATATTTATAAACAATTATCAGAGCGCAAAATTATAATGAATAAATTATCAAGTTACGTTCGACGATGCGTGAAATGATTCATGAACTAAAGCAATGAGTTACTAGTTCATAAATCAAACAGCTGGAAGCACTGAGTGATACTGCAACTGACATAAGCAGGTGTGGGGCTTACTATCAATGTTATGATAGACTTATTTGACGACCTCCCTTCGAAACAAGGAGTCTCAAGTTTGATCCTGGAATTTAATTAAAATAATAAATTTAATTAGTCATAATTGACATAGATATTTCACAACAAGGGAACCTAAATAAAATAAATTTTGAAGTAAATTATTTGGAAAACTAAAACTCACGGAACATTCAACATGTCAGTCCTTCGGGAAATAAATACTTTAATAAATAAATACTATTTGAATACTGAACCTAAAAATGCTGTATTGGTCAACAATGAGATAATAGTATAATGATATAATAAATAATAGTGATAATTTAAAAATATTGACTATTAATCTTGACTATTTAAATACTACAATTATTATATATTTCAATTAAAACGTATAATTATAATCTAATTTAATAGGTACTTAATATGCTTCCATACAGATAAGCGTAATTATTTAAATTAAGGAAAAAAATATTGTTTGCATGTGATTAAGTATTATGGACCATTGTTTATATTATTCATAAGATCTAAATTGTACCAATACTTATAGCAAATTAATTATTCATTCATTTAAATATATATATATATATATATATATATATATATATATATATATATATATATATATATATATATATATATATATAACGATATATAAAATAATATATAAAAGACAATATCATAATGATTATTAGTGATACAAATTCAATGTTGTTTAACTAGTTTATTAAATTTATGAAGATATTTGTATAGGTGAACCTATAAAATATTTGTGATAAGCACAAATAGGTATCTCTTATTAAAACTATTAGTTCTGTTAACAGCAGACCTCGCGAGCACATTCTCTTCTTACCAAATATTCTTGCCAAATATTATTACCAAAATCTACCAGTTTTTAAACTTCACAGCCTATTATTTAGGCAACCACTTACGTTCCTCCCTTTTTAGGAAAAGTACACCAAATTATAAAAAAATATATTGAATGGATGAACATGTATACTAAGTTCTGTTCTGTATTTCTTTACAACATTTCTAGCTGACCCGTCAGCGGCTTCGCTCGCCTTGCTTCGCAGGATACGGTAATTAAGGATTTTTAATTATCGCACGGGAACTCTTTAATTTACCGGGATCAAAAGTATCCTATATGTTGATCAGGGATATAAGCTACCACCATACGAATTTTTATTTAAATCGGTACAGTCATTTCGGAGACTAGCCCGTACAAAGAGACAGACAAACATACAGAGCAACAAACAATTTGACCTTATTTTTCACTCCTTACATCCCCTGACTCGATTTTAAGCATATTTTTCATTGTACAGAAATTTGACTTCTACAGTTTATAATATGTAGTAGTTTTTACATCCCTCGTTTTACCCCCTTAAGTCATCCCTGACAAAAATATTGAAATCATTACTATTTATTTTAAATTACCTATGCAGTTATCAATTTTCATCACTGTAGCTCCAAAAGCAAAGAACTTTTGAAAATTAATTATCCCCGTTTCACTCCCATAAGTCATCCCTGTCAATAAATATTGAAATCATCACTTTAAGCTGTCCTGATGCTAATTTTCACCACTGTATGTTAGAAAACAAAAACATTCCATACAAACTTTCACCCCTCCATTTCACCCTCTAAAACCACCACTATCCAAAAAAAAATAGTCCAAATTTTTTTTATTTTGAATGACCTATCCAAATAAAATTTTTCACAAATATAAGTTCAAAAACAAAGGAGTTTCATACAAACGTTTTCACCCCTTTTGACTCCTTTAGGGGTAGAATTTCGAAAAACCCATTCTTAGTACACATCTACGCGTCAAGGACAGTACACCCTCCAAATTTCAAGTCTCTACGATCAGTGGTTTAGGCTGTGCGTTGTCGGTCAGTCAGTCAGTCAGTCAGTCAGAACGTCTTCTTTTATATATTTAGATTGAGTACAAAAACAATTGGCGCAGTTGGAACAGACATGTTCTCTCACGGATGGGTTTAATGAGTTTGAGCCCCGTCGCTGTACAGATCGGTTTCAGATCTGTGACCCATAGAAGTTGCATATTTCTTACCAAATTGTAGCTGATGTTTTTCGCACGTGTACATACCTGAAACAGAATAGATTATTGTTAATAACAAGATCAACAACAACAAAATATAACAAAACACTAGAACGAGTTCGCAAGTCAGGTACAAATGTGTGTAAGTACCAAATTTATCAAAATCAGGCGGTAAATTGTGCCGCAGAAAACTTTCCCCCTTTTTAGGAATAGCACCACCCCTGCTGACGGCACACAAATATATCGTATAGAAGAACATGCATGCCAAGTTTCGTCAAGATCGGTTGAAAAATGCGACCTGTAGGAATATCAACATACAATCTAACAAACATACGGACAGATGAAAGTCAATTTGGCCAGTTAAAGCTGAAACGCTTCGCTCACTCGGTCAAAAACTAAAACGTGTAATAGGTATAGTTCATACAAGACGTCTGATTACATAACAGTTTTACTATAAGAAAACAGTGCAGTGAGTAAAAAAAACATACTTTATTTTATCTATTTGATAAGGGACCGAAAATGGAGTTTTTTGCGTTCAGTCGTGCTGAGGGGCTGTGGCGCCTATGGAGTTATTAGATACCTCAACTTTCTAGGTGGCGCCACTGTGACATTAAACTGATAATGTCAAACCCTGTCTGTCATTTAGGAAATATACAAAGTAAAGGCTGTAAGCGATAACCCACGATAATGTTAAAAGGGAGCTTGAAAGGAGGCCAACCTTTATTCAGTTCCTTATGCCTTCTAGAATACAAACTAGGTAACTACATTATATTATTACATATAAGATGACACTAAAATACTAAAATTGGCAGGTGCCGTAGTCTTTCTTATAGCCTAATCACTAAAAGCCATTTTGATAATTTTTAGGGTTCGGTCCCTTAAAAGGAAAATAAAACCCTTATAGAAATACTTTGTGGTCCACATATAACGAATAAACTTAACTTTGTCGTTTGACCCCTAGACACGATTAGTGCCTCAACAGAAATTAATAAGTTTATCATAGAAAATTCGCTTTGTTTATTATATTAAACCACACATTTACGGTGTTTAGATGTTTTCTTTGTAAGACATTGCTTTTTACCAAATTTTTCTATGATTTTAGAGCAATAGAAAGTATAACTTATCTTATGAGCGCGTTGACTTGCAAGTTTTTCTTTTCTTTAAGTTTTTCATAGCTGAAAAATATTTTTTTTATGTGTCATCATCTCAGCCATAAGACGTCCACTGCTGAACATAGGCCTCCCTAATTTTTTTATATAATGGTTCATCAAAGCGACTCCCTCTCGCCTGACGGAAAGTGAAGATGGAATCGAAGAAGCGATGATGTTCACGAATGAATGATCACTGTAGAATCGAGACTGTAGAATATCTAGTCATTTATATCAAATACTCGGGAGTACCTACTCGGAAGTATTTGATGTAAATTTCAACATGATCCCACTACGCTTTTCTGAGATAAGGGTATGATCTAAACAGACTGACAACAAAGTGATCCTTTGGGACAAAAACATCTACACAAAGGTCCCAAACTAGGCAGAGCCTGTACTATGGTAACAGTGATCCTTTAAGAGTTCCATTTCTACCGACTTCCAAAAAGGAGGAGGTACTCAATTCGACTGTTTTTTAAATTTTTTTTTAAATGTTTGTTACCTCATAACTTTATTTTGCTATTTTTGTGTGAAAGCTGGTGCTTCCCGTGTGGTCCCATTCAAATTTCATCAAATTCGGTTCAGTAGTTTTAGAGTTACACTCAAATAACTAAATAGAATGGAAGTCGGTATTAAATTTTCTACCGACTTCCAAAAAAACGAGGAGGTACTCAATTCGAGTGTATTTTTTATTTTTTATATTTGTTTCCTAACTAACTATAACTGTAACTTTCGATTGGGTAAACCGATTATCAAAATTATATTTTGTTTGAAAGCTGGTGCTTCCCGTGTGGTTCTTGAAATTTCATCAAATTCGTTTCAGTAGTTTTTGAGATACATTCCAAAAACTGAATAGAATGGAAGTCGGTATAAAATTTTTCAAACTGTACTTTTTCCTTTTGCGGTACAAAACCCAAAAATGTATGAGAAACGTGAAATTGAAGAATGCAATGCGTGTGTGTGGGCTAGCTTTTTTATTAATTTTCTCAACTTGTTTAAATACTTAAATAGGCGGACAAGCGTAAGACATGACCGATGCTCTTTAATAATGTGATTGTTAACTTGCGTTGAAGGTGATAAAACCACAGTATATACAACAGTTACTTATAATAATATTACGTACTTGACATTTATGTAATCCTTGCAAGGCTGCTCAATGTGTACCTATGTTGGTAGAGTTACCAGCAAGACTATTATGTATCTAAGTTGCTCTAGAATAAAATACTTGTCTGATCTTAAGCAATGGACTGTATTTCTTTGAATTTATAATTTTACAAGAAAGCAACGACTTTGATACAGATATGGCAGCAACAAGTTGGCAGAAAGTGGCACGTGATATCATTAATTAACATTTTAATTATTTAAATATTACTATTTATTTTTTAAATTAATTTTAAACAGTTGCAATTAAATGTTAATTAATATCTTGGAAATTGGTAACTCTATGTCAGTTTTGACAACTCCAGTAAGTAAGTTGATGACTGGAGCTGACAAAAGTGACATAGACCCGCCATTTTCTTCGATTACAATAAACATTTTTTTAGCGACTGACATACGAGTACATAATAAATAGCCCTACAGGTGTTTCCTATTTTACACGACGTCCTGTTTTTCGGCTAGCTGTGTCCCTGAATTTATCGAAACGTTAATAGTAAATTATTAATAAATATTTTTCAGCTATGAATTAAAACCTGTAATAATGCCAATACTAATTTTTTTATATAAATTACTAGCTACTGTCTGTGACTTCGTCCGCTTAGTAGGCTCGGCTTTCAGCCTCACCATAACCCATCTATTATTGGTTGTTCTTTCATAAGAACCTTCTCCTGACAATAACTAACACAACAAAAAAATAAGTAGCGAGATTGTTTTATCCGTTCTCAAGTTATAGCGTGACCATTTTTACATTATAAACTAGCGTCTGCCCGCGACTTCGTTTGCGTAGTAGACTCGGCCTTCGGCCTCGCCATAACCTCCCACCTTTTTATGCTTTTTATTTTATAAAAACCGTCTCCTCACAATAATTAACACAACAAAAAAAGAATTAGCGAAATTGTTCTATCCGTTAAGTTATAGCGTGACCAGGAGAAATAGGAGTTCATTTATATATGTATATAAATGAACTCCTATTAGCCAAACTCTCGCCGCGCGATCTGTACCTTCGCAATCATACTCGAAGAATTATATTTTAATACTCATACATGTGCCATGTTTATTGTACAAATCTTTAATGACTCAAGATGAGATGATGAATAATGAACAAATTCATAAAGAGTTCTACTAACTAAACTAAAAATGCTAAAACCTAACTAAATAAAAGGCATAAACTGCCCTTTATTTAGTGTACTGTGGGCCGAGCACGAAAATCTGCTTAAGCGTCACGTTATCGTATCGTTTAGGTATTCAGTACAAACTATGAGTTATCTGTGCCACTATTGTACTAGATAAATGATAGTTTGTACTAAATACGTTAACGGTGCGATTATGTTACACTTAAACAGATTTTCGTGCTCGGTCAACAGTATAACAGTGTGTAGCTCCAGCGGTCTGCGTTGTTCAATTTGTAAGACAGTCAGGGCAAAGTAATTATATAACGTACATGTATAGATTGACTCGGGTTTGCTCAATTCAGTATTAAACTTTAATAATATTCTGTAAATTAACCTGCCAAAATATTTCAATCTCAATTTGCACACTCCTAATTCAACTAGACCGTCTGCAATTATTGAATAGTTTTAATAATAATTGAGCTTGACAGCTCTGCATTTGTGGATTTGATTAATATTTTATAACTGAAACAATTTTGTTTATTGAACAAATTGGCGGTGTAAAAGTTTTTGTATTATGATACTTTTGTACTTGAAACTTACAAAATGCGCTACACTCACTTGGTCGGTTAATTTTAGAGAAAAAATACATATCTTTAAACGAGATTCGAACCCGCGTCTTCTGACAATCCGTGTCAGACGCCATGACCGCTAAGCCACCGCGGCACATCTCCGAACATCGAATTTAACTCTAGATGATTTTAACTGTCAAATGGGGAATGAGCGACATCTTTCGATTACCTTGCCAAGCTTTACACAATTCGAATGTCTTTTTAAGACGCAAGTTCGAATTCCGTTTATATGTATTTTGCTGCCAAAAATTACAAAATCATTTTAGAGTGCGCACTATAAGTACAGACTAGATTGTGCCATACTGTGGTATACCTAAAACGATGTTTATGGTAAACAAAAACAACTATGAAGAAACATAAAAATGCGTTGCTTGTATGATGACCCAAGGATGAACATTTCAACTGGATAAAAGTAGAAAAGACAAACAAACTTACGGAACCCTTGACATTATCTATGGTTTTTACAGAGATGAGAATAAGGATCTATCAAAGTATAATACTACATTCTTAGTTATATAAAAGAATATGTTATACAATTAAAAGAGAGTTTTGAAACTGAGTAGGTACGACGCTACGAAGAAATAATGTCAGGAACCATAACTCAGAACAAATTGCACACAAAAAGTGGTCCTTCAAACCAAAACGACGTATAATTCCAAATACCAATTACTTCCGAGGTTACAAATAGACATGTTTGGTGATTGGTTTAAATTGAAGGAAAGCAGGGATTGTTCCACGCGCGTGCTGCAACGTCTACTATGACAGCTGAGTCGTAGCGGCGTGAACGATGTTATTGATTTAGCACGACTTTTATTGGGTAATTTTTTAAGACAGTTACTCTTCCTGATATTATTTCTTCGTAGGTACGAAGGTTAAAAATGTTAAAATCATATAGAGAGCTAAAGTATATAGGTATTTCAAAAATAATTACTTGCTTTTTTATGTTATTAGGAGACGTTTCAAACACGAGGCCCACCTGGTGTTAAGTGGTGACCTCTGCTTATAACAGATGCATACTATCAAGTGACGAACTGCGCTGCGCCCGCAATCCTGAGGCATTAAGGGTTCTTACGGTACAAACGCTGCCCTGAATGACGTTATTTATTAGTGAGCACAGCAAAATTGTTCTGCGTCGTACCAAACGACGCCATTCAAACTTAAGCAGCGTTTATAAGTAAGGCCGTAAGTTAAGTCTCATGTGCCTGCAATTTCGCCGGCAACCATACCTTCAGACCAAAACGCAGTATTGCAAACATTACTTCTTAAAAGGTATTGTAAAGGTCTTGACAATAAGCAGGCGGTTTCCATTCGTACTTCCTTACTATATTACTGTATTATAGTTAAATATTAATATTTACGCTATACATAGTCTATATATACATATATAAATGAACTCCTATTTCTCCTGGTCACGCTATAACTTAACGGATAGAACAATTTCGCTAATTCTTTTTTTGTTGTGTTAATTATTGTGAGGAGACGGTTTTTATAAAATAAAAAGCATAAAAAGGTGGGAGGTTATGGCGAGGCCGAAGGCCGAGTCTACTACGCAAACGAAGTCGCGGGCAGACGCTAGTTTATAATGTAAAAATGGTCACGCTATAACTTGAGAACGGATAAAACAATCTCGCTACTTATTTTTTTGTTGTGTTAGTTATTGTCAGGAGAAGGTTCTTATGAAAGAACAACCAATAATAGATGGGTTATGGTGAGGCTGAAAGCCGAGCCTACTAAGCGGACGAAGTCACAGACAGTAGCTAGTACTTAATTTATATAAAAAAAATAGTATTGGCATTATTACAGGTTTAAATTCATAGCTGAAAAATATTTATTAATAATTTACTATTAACGTTTCGATAAATTCAGGGACGCAGCTAGCCGAAAAACAGGACGTCGTGTAAAATAGGAAACACCTGTAGGGCTATTTATTATGTACTCGTATGTCAGTTGCTAAAAAAATGTTTATTGTAATCGAAGAAAATGGCGGGTCTATGTCACTTTTGTCAGCTCCAGTCATCAACTTACTTATTGGAGTTGTCAAAACTGACATAGAGCCGCCAATTTCCAAGATATTAATTAACATTTAATTGCAACTGTTTAAAATTAATTTAAAACATAAGATTAATAGTAATATTTAAATAATTAAAATGTTAAATAATGATAACACGTGCCTACTGGCAACTTTCTGCCAACTTGCTGCTGCCATATCTGTATCAAAGTCGTTGCTTTTTTGTAAAATTATAAATTCAAAGAAATACAGTCCATTGCTTAAGATCAGACAAGTATTTTATTCTAGAGCAACTTAGATACATAATAGCCTTGCTGGTAACTCTACCAACATAGGTACACATTGAGCAGCCTTGCAAGGATTACTTAAATGTCAAGTACGTAATATTATTATAAGTAACTGTTGTATATACTATGGTTTTATCACCTTCAACGCAAGTTAACAATCACATTATTAAAGAGCCTCGGTCATGTCTTACGGTTGTCTGCCTATTTAAGTATTTAAACAAGTTGAGAAAATTAATAAAAAAGCTAGCCCACACACACGCATTGCATTCTTCAATTTCACGTTTCTCATACATTTGTGCAAATTGAGATTGAAATATTTTGGCAGGTTAATTTACAGAATATTATTAAAGTTTAATACTGAATTGAGCAAACCCGAGTCAATCTATACATGTACGTTATATAATTACTTTGCCCTGACTGTCTTACAAATTGAACAACGCAGACCGCTGGAGCTACACACTGTTATACTGTTGACCGAGCACGAAAATCTGTTTAAGTGTAACATAATCGCACCGTTAACGTATTTAGTACAAACTATCATTTATCTAGTACAATAGTGGCACAGATAACTCATAGTTTGTACTGAATACCTAAACGATACGATAACGTGACGCTTAAGCAGATTTTCGTGCTCGGCCCACAGTACACTAAATAAAGGGCAGTTTATGCCTTTTATTTAGTTAGGTTTTAGCATTTTTAGTTTAGTTAGTAGAACTCTTTATGAATTTGTTCATTATTCATCATCTCATCTTGAGTCATTAAAGATTTGTACAATAAACATGGCACATGTATGAGTATTAAAATATAATTCTTCGAGTATGATTGCGAAGGTACAGATCGCGCGGCGAGAGTTTGGCTTTGACCGTTATTGCGCAGAAGTCAAAAATTGGGTATTACAGGGTGGCTAGAGGGACGAAGGACTCTTGTCTCTCTCTGTCACATCGAAGACGAGGGACTCTTGTCTCTCTCTGTCACATGGCGCGACAGTACCCATGCGCAGTAATCCCCTCCACCCGAAGGTCAAAGCCAAACTCTCGCCGCGCGATCTGTAGCTAGGAGATAATTTAGGTTTTAATGCGCCATTCAGGCGGCCCCTGGATCTATCCCCAACTCGGGATTAAGCTCTTGGTGAGGGTAACATTGGGACATAATCCACAGCACGTTTTGTTGAATTTACCTAGATTTGTGTTTCTTCGAGTTTTGACGTGTTAAAATGGGCTTATTCCAGAAATCCCCTTAGCTCATCCTCTGCGAAGGGGATATTTGGACTTTGTGTCCAATAATCCCCTGCGCGTCGTCTTATGGTGTCGGCAGGGGATAATTGGACAATAAGTCTAGAAATCCCCTAAAGCATTTAGTTTGACAAAAAGACCAGTGCTTATTAACCAATTATTTGCAATAAAAGTATATAATAACAATTAATATGCTAATCAAAAAGTATTTATTTTATGTATAAAATGAATCATCCCTAACAATTTTCACCAGTATAATACAATAACATAACAAATCTGAAAATATCACAGAAAATCACATTTAAACAGTAATTCTCCTACAAAGAAGGTCTTTAATCACAGATAATTTGTACAATATTACGAGTGCTTCGATTGCACATATAAAAATAGGCTTATTCTATAAATAAGTCTAGAAATCCCCTTAAGCATTTAGTTTGACAAAAAGACCAGTGCTCCCCTAACCAATTATATGACCAATGATAAAAAGTCCAGAAATCCCCTTCACAGGGGATCTGTTAAGGGGATTTCTGGAATAAGCCTAATAATGTATTATTAAGCGTTAAGCGTCGAGTTTACGAGTGTACAAAATATTAACACGTTGTTTTTGAATTCTCCTCGTACCTACTCCTATATACCTACCTCGTACTAGGACGGTACTTATACAGAGTAGACAGTAACTAAATGACAGACAAATTGTGTCTACTCTTACCTACTTGAATAAAATCGAACTTGAAACAACTATAAGTATTAACATTATTCTCTTATATATATTAAGCAATGTAAAAACGTATAAGTCGACTTTTAAAAATCAACAAAAAATAAAGTTTTAAATTCCATCGATGTAAGGGCCTTAAAACATAACTAGACAAGCAGGCTAACGGCTTTCTTTAGTGAAGCTAAGACAAAGCGGGCCATCTTATCTCGGTGGGCGGTTTTAAAACAACATAGCGCGTTTTGAAAGTAGTTTTTGTATGATAGGAGCAGGTTGTTAATGTTTTTTTGCTACCGGTGTTAGATGGACCGATAGTATGTTTGACCTGTACGTGTAGGTGTTTTAGTTTTCTAGATGAGATCATCCGAGAAACTTGTGTGTTTCATCACTGGGTTGCCTATTTAGGTTGCAGTATGTAATCCCATATCACCAAGTGATTGAAACAACTCTTCTTTCGTTTGGATAATGCTGTCAAACTGTTCAATTGATGTCGCTCCGTGCCGCCCATAAGACTGTTAAAATGAAATAGAGTTAAATTTCACACTGTTTTAGACCCAGAATCCATCACCACGATTGAAATTTGAACATTTCGTGATTTCGATGGCTTCCTTTACCAAGCTGGGTTCCAACTTACGCGTGGAATTCAGTGGTAGATTGTCTAAAAAGGAATAACAATCGTCCAAAATGTGATCAAAACAACATTCGCAGCGATACAGTTAGTGTGTATTGTAGAGACTTACAATCGAGTTCGAGGGCCAGTGGTATCCGCAGTAAAAAAGTGAGAAAGAGGGTAGACCGTTTTGTCTGCTATTAATAACTTCGAACTTTTTTCACCACCTGCATATTCAGTCTATCCGTGCATGTAACTGCGCCGAAATATCGGGAACTCCACACCACAACCTGCCTAATCGTGGTGTACATCCCGTGAGTACTAATTATAATAGAGTTAAATTTCGATACTCAGGTGACGTGCCTCGGTGGCCTAGTGGTCATGGCGTCTGACGAGACTTGTTGGAAGATGCGGGTTCAAATACCCTCTGAGGATGTATGTTTTTCACTCTAAAATTGCTATGTTTGGTTGCGAAAAGACTTCCGCAGCTGATACTTGGCTGCTCCGTTTATATAGCAACAGTTTGTAGAAACCAAGTTTTTCCATTTATATTTTTTTCTAATCATTTAGTGTTTGATCAGTCTCTCACTTGATGGCCAGTGATACGGTCGAAGGTATCACACTTGACTGGAGACCAGCTCTCAAGGACAACTCCTGGCGTTAGGACAGACCTAAGAACAAACGTTTTTGCTCATTACACTTACTAGTACATTTCCTTCGGTCAGTAATCGAACCTGGGACTTGCTTCGAAGGTAGAGTCACTACCAACTACGCTATCAGAGTCTTCATAATTTTGTGTTTAACGGCACTGAGTTGATTTGTAAAGGATGTGGTAAGTTATCCTATAGTGTCCACAGAAGCGCTCGCAGCGGAGCTTGACTTGGCGATCATAACCGATCAACAATGTTAAGCAACGCTTGCTGCGTGAGTTGGATGGGTGTGTTCTAGTGGCATTGTTCAACTGAGCGTGCTTCGGAAGGCATGTTAAGCCGTCGGTTCCGGTTGTTTGTCTTAGGACAAAGGTCATTAGGCTATATCGAAGCCTGAAAACTTTAGACATGGGTTCGCTACTAGCCTATCCACCAAGCCGCACCGGACCGCGTGGTGGAACATGGCCCAACTTCTCTCTCTGAGAGGAAGGCTCAAGTCCCAGCAGTGGAAATATAATGAGGTGATTTTGTGTCCATCTCCATAATAGGTATATAGGTATTTAGAAATCGTTTGATGGAAATACTGTTTGTAAAATATACATTAGGTACTAATTTTATTATTATAGTTTTCTTATAAATATAGGCTAGTGTTTGATTATCATTTAACTTGATGGTCAGTGATGATGCGGTCGAAAGTATCATGCTGGCTATAGGCTTTCGCGCGTTAATACTGCTCTTTGAGGCAGGTCTGCCAATACAGTCTACCAATTCATATTACACATTTTCATTTTCCCATTAACCCTTTGTGTCCCAAAGACCTGCATACACCAGTTTAATTCATAAATCTTTTCTTTTAATTATCACGGTTTAGGAAGGATTAAAGCCTTTTATACCTTTCTGTATGTTTGTATTAAACCTTTTTTAACTGGCCAGCGGATGTGTTAAGTTTGAAAATAAGAAAAGATGGATTGATGGACTCAATGGAGAAAAGTCCAAAAGAGCTAGAATTCCATTCGGAGGTCTAGAAGAGCGGGATGAAAATTTATAAAAGGATAGAATAGTGTATTTGGACCCAATGAATCGCCCCGCAAACTAATCATCTAATTACATTCTAGAAGTCATGACCCAGGATATGATGTTTTCTTTTTTATTAATTGGTAGCAAGCCGAGGATATTGGTTTGTTGAGTACTCTCACCCAAACGACGCAAATAAAGCGCGTAACGCATTGAATGTACTACTAATGCAAAACAAGGCATTAAAAGTATCCCACGCACTTTTAACCCATGAGTTGAAGCCTCCCTCGAAGCCAGAAGCTGACTGGAACCTCTACGTGTGTAACCTGCCGTACGAACTGTCCATTCAGGACTTAGAGAGAATTTTGAGAGTCCGCCAGGTATCTTTTGATTATTATAACTATATTTATTTCTAAAGTTCCTTTTTATTTATTTTAGTTACCGTAGGCACCAGTCATGAAAGGTAACCAATGCAGTGTAGGTAAGTTACACTACAAGTTGTACTCATCTGTGGCGAAATCTTTCCAGAGTCCTTTCTGTATTTATCATAATTGAAACAAGCTTGCAATCGATTATAATCGATTTGCATAGAACAAGGATCGATGCTTAATGTATTAAAATCAAAGCTAAGCGAATACAAGGCGTGGCTGTGATGCAACCAGACAGATGATATCGTACATATGAAACATCGCAATGGCCAGTTGCGATTCTCACGAATCGATTGCGAAATCGATTTGAGTTCGTAAGGTCACCGCGCGGTTTGTATACAGTGGATTTGTTGAAGTTTGTTGGTTTGTTTGTCTATTGTGAATGGTGACCATTTTTGGGCAGTAGTGCTAATAATTAGTATAATAAGATATATGTTTTTTTACCAATAATACGAGTACGTCTATAATTTTGATTAATATGATATATTTTCTACCGACTTCCAAAGAGGAGGAGGTACTCTATTCGACTGTTTTTTTTAATGTTTGTTACTTCGTAACTTTTGATAGAGTGAACCGATACTCAAGTTTATTTTTTTGTTTGAAAGCTGGTGCTGCTGATTTAAATTTCATCAAATCATCACTCCAATAACTGAATAGAATGGAAGTCGTTATTAAAATTTTCAAATTGTACTTGTTTTGTCTAAAGTCACGTGCGCAGTTTCCTGCTTCGCGTACAATTTTGTCTTTTCAACTGTCACAACTGAAGCAGGCAGTCGGATGTGCGATTCTCTAAGAGCAAACATCGTTGCATCTTTGACAACATCCGTGAAACAAATGACGAGATAACAAGAAACATTAGAAAAGCAACCTTATTTACAAGGGCGATATCTCATAAAGTATTTGACATCGGTAAGCTCGTCGACGAATCATTAGAGAATCGCACGGCAGATTTCACTGTTAATTGCTTTCAATAAAACGGAGTTCAGCTAAACAAGATCAAGCTACCAGGCTACGAGTGTTGTCACTGCAATATAAAGGACTTCTTGTATCATTGGCCAGAATGACCGCTTTAACTGCGTTTCGGTTGAATTTATCGCGTTTAGTTACAATGGTGAAATCCGACAATGCGTTGATAAACCAATTATTGACAAAAGGAGTTTTCTAAAGTTATATGATTATTAACGGGATATTTACCGTGGTAAGGTTGTGGAATGAGCTCCCGATATTTCGGCGCAGTTACATGCACCATGTTCACGGGAAGACTGAAGAATGCTTGGTTGGTCGAAAAGTTAAAAAGTTAGGTGCAGACATAACGATCTACCCTCTTTCTTAGTCTTTTGCTTCGGTTATCACTAGAACTCGAACTCGATCCTAAGTCCCGACAAAACACACTCACTGTATCACTGCGTATAGTATTTTGAACACATTTTGAACGCGGACTTTTATTTTTAAAACAACCTAATACTGGATTCCACGCACTGGCGAGTTGAAAACCATCACCTCGATTGAAATTCTGGCATTTCGAGATCTCAATAGTTTCCTTTACTAGCCTTGGTATGCAATGGCGTTCGGTGGACAAGATTTTAGGGTTATGGAATTCAATCCAGTGGTTAGGACCCGCGTCCAGCAGATGCTCAGCTGTGGCAGATTTGTGTCTTTCATTGTTTTTTACTGCCTTTATGTGTTCCTTGATGCGGCATGAAACAGTTCGCTTCGTCTGTCCTATGTACGAACTTCCGCAGCTGCAGTTAATTTTGTACACCCCGGGATGCTGAAAAGGAATCTTGTCCTTAGGGAAATGCAGACATTGCGACAAAGGGAGTAACACAAAGGAGTAGTACAAAAGGAGTTTTACCGTAAGATTAAATTTGTTATTAATAATAATTAGTTATATTGTAATAGGTATCTAGACATATCTATAAAGTACATATATTTTTATATATACATATACAATGTATACATTACCTTAACATTTTTTGACATAATAAGTATATATATCATTAGTTTTTTTATTGGGTAGTTCTAATACGAAGTATGATCCACCAAACATTCTTATAGAACGGCCTAGTTTCTGCCTCCTATAAAAACTTATAAAAAACTAAATATAGTGATACCCAGTGCTTTTTATGTTAATCGGTGAAGAGATAAGTAAGTCGCTCGCCTGATGTGATGCGTCCCGCTTGCCATAACAGTTCAGTCCCATTTAGAGTTTTCAACCAGTTCAAAACCCTGCATGGCAATGCACTGCGCTCTGTTAGGATGGCGCGCTGTGGGTCCTCTTTAAAAAAAAACACTTTTATTTGCTGAAAACTAAATTATAATTTTACTGCACAACTTGAAATTTACATGAAATATATAGAGAAACAATAGGTGTGAACTGGACGAAAGTTTGAGTTTGACTGCTTGAATAATTATGAAAAACAGTTTTATATAAAGTAAATATTGCTTACATTGCGTTTACTTACATATTAAGTTTGTTCATAACAGCTCGTCACCCTGAGATAGAAGATGTTAATTTGCCCTGTAATTTTGCTGGAAACATTACCCTTCAACGAAATAGAATGCTTGCATACTCGGTTGAATAACTGACAAGAGTATAGTACTTCCCCAGGCTATTCTATGCCCTGGCCGACTCTGCAAAAGTCCTACCACAACAAAATTATGTTACATAAACATTAATAGCGTAAGTGTCTACGAGATAAGTAATAATAATATAATATAATATAATAATAAGTAATACTACTGGAATCTGATGTTACGCGCAAACCTAATCAAGATGCATAAGTCCTACCATTTTCTACCGACTTCAAAAAAAAAGGAGGTACTAAATTTAACTGTATTTTTATAATAATTGTTACCTTATAACTTTTGACTGGGTGAACCGATTCTCAAAAGACTTTTTTTGTTTGAAAATTTTATCAAATTCGGTCCAGTAGTTCTTGAGTTACACTCCAATAACTGGTTTTTACCAAAGTAATAGAATGGAAGGCAGTATTAAATTTTTCAAATTGCACTTGTTATAATAATTAGACATTTGAAAATAAGTCCAACCATTTTTTTATACGTCTTGCATAACTTGCATAATGCAGACGACTAAACAAAACTATCTAAAACTTATCAGCCAATCTACTTCAGCCTTCCTTATTCAATGCAGCCTTGTAAATACCAAAGTTGATTCATCTACATCACTAGCGATTTATCTCGCAATCGATTCTCTCATAATCGATTGCGTTGGCTGATTCGATTGATGTATCGAATCATTAGGGGGCATTAGAAAGGTCATCTTGATTATCATAGTTATTCGAATGCTTTTAAATGCTCGGGGTCATTTAAATTAAGTGGAATAATTGCTTTTATTTGTATGCGTTTTGACAAGTGTTTATGATTGGGTAATAAGTGATAATATGCTAAAGGTTTATGTGAGAAATAGTTGACGTAGAATATAGGTACCTAGATATTGCAATTCCCATATATTTAACTTTCTTTTGACATAAAATAGTTTTAACAGGAGGCAGTTCTCTACGTGATCGAATCAGAAATGAGGAGATCCGTAAACGAACTAAAGTCACCGACACAGCCCAGAAGATAAGCCAGTTGAAGTGGCAGTGGCAAGCCACATAGCACGCAGAACAGATGGCCGATGGGGGCGGAAGGTTCTGAAGTGGAGACCACGGACCGGCAACCGCAGCATAGGTCGCTAACAGACAAGGTGGACTGACACCTGACAAAGTTAGCAGCACGACATTGGATGCAGGCTGCTTCCAACTCGGTCCTTTTGGAAATTTGTGGAGGAGGCTTATGTTCAGCAGTGGACGTTCTACGGCTGAGATGATGATGACAGCTCATTCTATCTTCGATCTAAATCGTTTGAGTTACCTGCGTTTTAACCCAAACATCGTAGAAAGTAATTAATTTCTTCTAAGCTAAAAGCCAAGTCTATTATTAAACGCAATACGCCGGTGATAACCTATCAAACCCACAGTGTTGCCAGCATTAACCTTTCACCGTTGCACAAAGGCTTTTACTTCAACATGTCATTCAGCGCACAACACAGGTGTCATGTTTCAGTGTTGCCAGTTTGATTTATTAAAATTCCCAAACAGTATTCAAATATTTAAATTGAAAAAGAGACCGTTCGCTAAAAGGCAGTCGCTGTCATCTGTTATCCCATTTGTATTTTACATATTACTAGATTAAAATTGACTCATGGTTATAAAACTTATATTATTATTACTTATATTATTAGTGAGATTATAATTATTATCGTCTTTAATAGATAACAATGAGAAAGTAGCTTCGTAGAAATGTATTTAAGGACTGTATTGACAGAAAATCCTCATTTCTAATAATATATATATATATATATATATATATATATGTGTGTATTATTAGAATACTTATTTCTACCGTAGAGTCTACGAAGAAATAATATCAGGAAGAGTAACTGCCTTAAAAAAATGACCCAATAAAAATCGTGCTAAAGCAATAACATCGTTCCCGCCGCTATGACTCAGCTGTCATAGTAGACGTTGCAGCACGCGCGGGGACCAATCCCTGCTTTCCTTCTGAAATTTAAACCAATTACCGAACATTTCTATTTGTAACCTCGATAGTAATTGGTATTTGGAATCATACGTCGTTTTGGTTTGAAGGACCACTTTTTGTGTGCAATTTGTTCTGACTTATGCTTCTTGACATTATTTCTTCGTAACGTAGATTACTAATATTAGAATAACTGTGTGCTGGTTTGAAGGGTACAATACAACCTAATGTCTCAGCGTTGCCACTTCACATCAAAGGGCCTCGTGCTATACCGTTTTCAAATCACATAAAAAATACCTGAAAAAGCACATTCTTCGCGACTATTTACTATTGTTTTGGACTCGTTAGAGGGTTACCAAATTGGTCATCATTATATTCTAAGATTCCCATACATTTATGAAATATCTTCAAATGGCAACATCTAAGTATGAAAGATTAAATTGCTATAATATATAAAAAAAAATAAGAAGCCTTTTTATTACTTGCATAAGTGTGTAATAGTGGTATGTATACATGAAAAAATCTTATAACTATGCTAAATCTACTATATTGTATTATCTTACTAAATTGTTCGGACTAATTGTTGCTAGCAATAATTATAGTGATATAATTGGTCTACTGTTTATTATTTTTATAATTTTATTTAATGTACAATGTAATTTATTTGCAAGAATCCCTCCCCGGTTGAAGGTTTCCTCCAAAAAAGCCCATTTGTCTCTATCTTGGGCCACTTGTAACCAGCAGTATCGCAATCCTATATATAATAAGTCACGTTTAACTTTGATTCAATGCATTTCAGCATTTGGATCAAGAATATCATCTAGCAAGAAAGGTAATATTGATAAGACTGACTACTGTACTGTACTGTACTGTACTGTACTGTACTGTACTGTACTGTACTGTACAGTACTCTAACTGCCAAAGTGGCACGTTTTTGGTTAAGAAGTTACTCGTAATAACTATAAAATGTGTGGCTGTGTCATGGACACGGCCGTGTGTTGTATGTAAATAAGTTTCTCCGAATTGCAAATCTCGGTACGCAGCAAAATACCTCAATTGACGACGCTTCTCCCTCCACCCCGTGCTTGCGTCAATTATAGTTAGAACTATTTAGTTATTTTTATAAAAAAACAGTGTCTTATCCAAGTAAAGTATTAAATAAAATTGATACGATGCATTTCCATAATTGTTCAAATATAAACATTAGTCTCTAATTATCTGCATTTAATGTCTCAGTTCCTATTTGTAAGTATGTAAATATATAAACGCAAATGCAATTAATAAGTACAACTTATTAATATGCAAAAAATCATATTAATAAGATGCACTTATTTATTTAGTCATAGAAGGTAATAAAAAGTAGAGTTCCCTCGCTACGCTTAGGGTTCTACTTAGAATCTCGCTCGCTCTCTTTGGTTCCATCAAAGAAACATCCTAATCTAATAATTAGTACTCACGGGATGTATACCACGATTGGGCAGGTTTTGGAGTTACGGATATTTCGACGCAGACTCTACCAGTGAACATGGTGCATGTATATATAATATCGGGAACTCCAAAACCTGCCTAATCGTGGTGTACATCCCGTGAATACTAATTACAACCGCGAAAGTCTAAAACAGTGTATTATCCCAACCTAACCTTAAAATAGTTGTTTGCTTCCTAGGCAAAAAATCTATTTCGGTTTAACCCATGCATCTTTATAAAAACTTATACCTTACATTGCAAGTTAATTACAAGCTTTTAAAAAAAGAAATTAATTCACCAAGTAGATAGTACCTGGAGACTGTGAAAGCACTTACAGCTGTCATATAGTCATTATCAATATTTAACCTGGAGCTAATGGACATGACATTTTAAGAAGGGGAGATAAAAGCTACATATTGGCTATATATACATTCGACGGTTTGACATCAAATAATATAAAAATCTGGGATAATTTGATCTTCAAATGCAGGTGATCCGCAATGAAGCCATAGTAACTTCGTGGAGTTTAGCCTCTAGCTGCTAACTTATCCATCCTGAGGTATTTAACCCAGAGTTAATGTATATGTCACTCCGAGACGACGGGACAAAAGCAACATATTGTGCTGGCAAGAAATTTAATATCGCCGATGACAAAGGCACGTGCTTTGCCAGCCGATGCAAGGAGAATCGTTTGGATCTCGTAAACTTATGAGCACAGTTGAATGTGGATGTGGTATTTGCTATCTATTTGTTGAATCAAAAATTTTGCAGGAAGATTGTGACTATACAAACCGCAACGGGCGACTTCCGCTTAGACGGGGTAAGAAAATAAATTAAATATATAGCAGTACAGTGACGAAATAATTATGTACGAATCTCTTTAATGCCACCTTTTAGGTGAATCAGTGCAATATGTATCTATATTATAAGAAGTCCTGTTGTGATTTTAAAGTGAAGCAATATCCTAATACACATTGACGCAGATGACATGCTGATTAATAGATGATTTTTCCTTTAATTACCCTTTACAATCATTTGATTGGAAGACATGAAACTATCTTGAAATTTGAGTCGGGAACTGTATTTGTCAATCGCGCAAGCATCTTAATAATAACTGGCGTATTGGTATTCAATTGTGACTGATTGCCATATCCATTTTTAATATATTTTTCTCACGTTAAAGGCCTTTATATGATATCGTTACAATGCCTTTGCCAATCTCACTACTATCTATGTCTATTAATTAAATTCATGTCGTACATTATTGACTATAAAATAGTGATAGAACTGAGAAGATATACACTTTAATTAGTTTACATTTAATTTTACTTATTAGACACAGTAATTAGGTTAAATTTTGAATACTTAAACGTTTCAGTGAACTTTGAAAATAATCAAGTTTATAAATGATTTTAACACACTATCTTCAGCCCGCTGCTTCGCTCGTTTTCACACAGCATTAATACTCGAGATAAAGTAATTCATAAGGTTTTTTCTTGAAAGGAAATTGAGTACCTCCTCCTTTTTTTGGAAGTCGGTAGAAAATGACCTCCAATTTAGAACGTTTAGACTTGCTAGAAGCATTACGTATATAGTAAAAATACATAATGTTCATACAAATTGTACGGGAAAAGTTTTATGCAATTTGTGACTTTTGAGTACTCCAACGATGGTTGGTCCCATAGAAGTTTTTGATCAGTATTAGAAACAGGATCGGTTAGCCTCAAAAAAAATTGTTTTGTGTATAATGGCTATTTTCTTGCTATTTTTTTTAAATCTGTAAATGGGGATCTAAATTCCATAAAAAAATATGGAAAGTCTCCTAAGGCCATTTTCGAATAGCTGCAACGGATAAGGTACTTCTTCTTTCCACCCTGTATATCATATTAATATAGGTAGGTATATATCATATTAATATATGTATATATCATATTAATATATGAATATATAACGTCAAAGTCAAAGTCAAAATCATTTATTAAATTTAGGCATCAAAGACGCACTTATGAACGTCAACTTTTCATTATAATGTACTTTAAAGAATCTACCGCCGCGTTCCAAAATATATAGAACCCACCGAGAAGAAGCGGCAAGAAACTCGGGGCCATTCTTTTTATATGGATGTTTACAATGTTTCTACTTAGGTACTACAAATATTACATTTGATGGGTGGCAGAGAGACAGATTGCCAGAAGTGGAGTATTCCAAGCATCTTTATCTTCTATATAATGTCGAACTTTATAGTAAGCTTTTTTTATTAAAACGTTTTTTACAGTCAACTTGAATTTGCCCTCTGTGAGCTCAGTTATGTGCTTTGGGATTTTGTCTTCGCAAGTCTAAAACTAGGTACAGCTATCCTATTTGTATTTCTGGTATTAAAAGTGGTGATCACTATTTAACTTATATTTATGTATTTTTTTACGAACCTACATTATATTTTCAAATACATATAAGGAAGGCAACGTTAATATATTGATTTCTTTAAATAAATCTCTCAAAGATTCACGGGGACCCATTTCGTATATAGCTCTAATAGCACGTTTCTGAAGGATAAATATGGTCTCTATATCAGCCGCTGAACCCCATAGCAATATCCCATATGACATTACGCAGTGGAAATATGCAAAATACACTAACCGCGCCGTAGAAGCATCTGTTAGCTCTCTTATTTTACGTACTGCATATGCAGCAGAACTGAGTCTCCCAGACAGGGCATTTATATGAGGACCCCATTGTAATTTTGCGTCAATTTTAATGCCTAGGAAGACTGTTTCCTTGTCCATTACGAGTTTAACTCCATCAAGCGACTCCAAATATGGAACAGTAAGTAAAGAAAACTTCAAACATTTTGTCTTTTTTGAATTCAGAAGTAAATTATTAGTTGAGAACCATTTAGAGATACTAGATAGAGCGTTGTTTACTTGAATTAGTGTGCTATCTTTCCTATCTACTTTAAAAATCAGAGATGTGTCATCCGCAAATAAAACAATATCACAAAGATCCTTGGCCATAAGTGGCAAGTCGTTAATGTAAACTAAGAACAAAAAAGGCCCTAAAATGGACCCTTGTGGAACACCCATTTTAATTATAGATCCTGAAGATGTTACACCATTTATGCCAACTACATATTAAATATACGTATAAAAACATTATATTAGGTTTAGAACAGCGACTGTTGTGGCTGTCTTCGGTTTCAACATGCTTTAATTTTCAAGATCCCGCTAAAAGCGAGAGCAATCACATTAAATAAGTTCGCACAATAATACGACTTTTTCACTTACATTTTGTTATTCTAAAATCTTTCTCAAGATGCATTTGAAACGATTGCCACAACTGGGGCATACTAAATGGTCCCCGTTTGCAACGATATGATATGTGTGGACGTGCCAAAAGGAAATTATCCCAAAGTGTGGGCAACATTGCGCATTATAATTATGGTTAAAGTTAATATTCTTGACTAGCTAACCTGTTCGCGGGTTCGCTTGCATGGCCCAGGGGGATAGGGCGCCTCAGAACTTATATATATTATATAGAAATATTTCTCGCTTGAAATATATCTTTTTTTTCGCGATATCCCAATTTTTTTATAAAATAAAAGTTACTCCTTATAACATTAGCTATTTGCCAGTGAAAGTCCCGTCAAAAGTGGTCCAGACGTTTCGGATATTAGCTGGGCCAAACAGACAGACAGATAAAAACAAATAGCCGAAAATATTTACTTTCGAGCAGATGATTGAATATAATAAATATGCGAACTAATCATAACCTCATTTGCACATGTGGGTGAGCAGTGAATTCCTCATAGCAAACCAAACAATGCTGATTTTAGTTTTTAAATACAATTTAATTCAAAACATACTTTATTAATCCATAAAATTTCTATCACAAGTAATCTTGTGAATTGTCAAATCACATTGTAACCTTAGGACTACGTATTTTTCAATCACTCATTCCTAGCTACTACACTACTAGCGACTAGATATTTCATAAATGTTCATGAAAGCGTGTAATTGGCTTTTAACAGTTATTTACTGTATATTTATTGTTTATAAAGCTGTTGTTTTTCAAGTCAATATTTATGGTACGGACACATATAATAGTATACGATTATTTCTATAAATTGGTGCCAAAACTTGTTGCCATTTTCAAAGTATAGTCAGGCGCATCCCTCAAAAGTAAAATATTACGTTTAAAACCGTAACACTACTCTGTATTATATGTCTCAGTGACACCATACGTGACAGAGGGCGTTATACTTTTGGATCGTTAGGCGTGAGAGGCATGACAACATTTTGATATGTTTTGGAGATTTTTTTCTACTTTTATGTGTCAACTCCGTTATTTACACGGTGATCTGTTTGTATGCGATTTGACAGCATCTTCAATTGAAATTTTAATTCCTCACGAAAGAAACTATAGTATCCGATAAAAAAAGACTTTGTCCTCTTATGGAGAAAGAGATGGAAGTAGCAGTACTTACTTAGTTACTAGTACTAGGTACTATTGATAGCGGGACCACGAGAAAATTACGCATTTTTGACGTGATAACGTCTTATAAATGGATGAAAGCCGGCTACACGCACGAAAACTTTTTTTTTTTTTTTTTTTTTTTATGTACAATAGGTTAGCGCTTGACCACAACTCGCCTGATGTTAAGCGTAGTTGTGATCTACGATGGAGCGCGCTTACCTAGAAGATACCGATTCACTCTCGACTTAAAGACTCGTAGATTATATTTATCAGGAAACAGAGACATCGGCAGTAAGTTCCACAGTTTGGCAGTTCGCACAATGTAAGAGCCAGAAAACCGCTTAGTGCGAGTCCCTGGAACTTCAACCATGTAGCGGTGACGCCTTGAGGTGTCTCTGCTCGTCCGGTGATAAACGTATGACTCATTGTCACGTTCCGCCTGTGCGTGCAAGCGAGAGCACGGAACAAAAAGATAGAGAGGCACAATCGGCCTAAGCGTTCGGAAGCCGACTATATAGACAACCATTTTTTTAATTCATGTATAAAGATCACAAATTGTGCAGCGGTACTTGACAGCAGATGATCGAACCTTGGAACGTTTACCTGAAGAAGCCTTATTATTTATTATCTTCTGAATAATGTCTTCGTCAAAACATGTTTTAAAGCCAATTTTCTTGCCGTGATCTTTGCTATAACTTTGGAATTTTACAGCAGGTACAAACGCACATAGTTTGAACTGAATAAGTATATGTAAAATAGCATTATCCATTATGTTATCCCATTGCTGGATTCTTATAAGGAGAGGAGTATGTGCCATAATCCACTGCGCACGTCCAGCACTCTTTGGCAGACCAGCTTTAATACGTCTTTGCCAGCTTGAGTGGTAGGGGGTTTAGAATGTGCGAAAGCGTCCCTTAAGTCCCTTTAAATCCCTTCATAAGACCTACGACTGTTATAAGAAACCAACCGCATGAAATCAGACTGGAAGCACAGACGCACTGTTTATTAAAACGACGGGTGCCAATAATCTATCTACCCACAATTTTTCTTACACGGATAGAAATTTTACAGAACGTCCATACAAATAGTGTCAAATATCTATCTCTAGTAAAGTAAACCGACGATAGATAGTTTGTTGGCACCGGTGTTAAGCCAATAACGGTCACCCATCCAACTTACTTAACCGCAGCAGGTTTTGTTTAACATAATTGAACAAAAGAACGACTGGTACCTGGTAACTACGAGTGCTTTTTTTTACTTACTTACTCTGTTGTCTACTTTGATGACAATTTTTATTATATGCTTTCTAGCACTAATTTCCGCATATCGAGACCAAACTTTGCAATTTTAGAGATCAATTTGCACATTCGATTCGAACCCGCTTATGCCGACAATCAGTGTCAGACGCCGCTAGCGCTAGTCAACCGTGGCGATCCGTCCGAGCACCCAATATCACTCTAATTGATTATAACCGTCATTATGGGGACGGAGCGATATCTTGGGTTCGGCGTGTTCTTAGTAAATATGTCCTATATTGAATGCAGTGAGCAACACAACTTTTAATGCATGATATCTACTACAATTGTACACACAAACATCAGGTTTCATTTCTCGATAACGAACTATTTTACTACTAGTTGCACCCCGCTGATTCACCGTGACGCATGACGATGATGATAATGAAAAGTATCCTATGTGTTAAGGCGCGCTCGTACCCTGATTAAAGAAATAGCAGAATTTTTAAACACCTAGTGTAACGAAACAGATCGATAGCATATTATGAAAAAATTACTTAGGTTAGAAAAGGAATAGGAAAAGAGTAATAACCGAATAGAATTCATAAATATAACTCTCTTTCAGCAGAAAAAAATCCTGAATAGGTCCACAAAAATAAACTTTCACGTCTAAACTCTCAGAATTTTTAGCGATAACACTAAATTTTTTAAAGTAATACTTAGCCAACGTATAGTACTTAAGTAATAACCAGCAGTTTTTTCAATTATGTTAGTATATATCGAAAAATCTAAAGAAAACGTACAAAATTAACGCATTTTCGCATTACATCGTCCAATCTAACAAGCGATTTTGAAACTTACGTAGAGCATCGTAAATTATTTTAAAATTGGGGTTGGACCGCGTCTTAATCCAGCGTTTCATCTATCTCCATAACAAGTTTTATTAAAATTGCCCAAGCGCCGTTTGAGCGTCAAAGAGTAACATACATCCATACATACACACTTTCGCGTTAGTAATATTTGTACGACTAGCATTCAAAGTAACTCGAGATATTTCGATCTGTAATTATTACATTATAATTGAGTAATGGTCCAATAAATAATAACATATAATTCCGATAGACTCCCTTATACAAGCTACATTCACACAATGACATGCTTTCGTCGTAGATATAATCTGACCCTAATATTCGAACCGAACTGTTCCAAAGGTCGGCTGCATTAACAGATGTTACGAAGCGTTTGAACTTGGAGAAATTTCACATATTTATAGAGTATCTAAACCAGTTGGCTCGAATCTTTGATCGAGTTCAGCCGTAAAAACGAGCATTTCTTCTTCCTTGAAATCATTCCAGGGGCATTATCTCCTCTCTTGACTCTTCTCCGCGTAATTAATATATTTTTTATCACATCTTTTCGAAATGGGCTAATATGTTCCTCGTAAACAAAGAACGAAATAGCTTTTAATCCCTAGGTACTTCATGTGAATTTGGAATGTGGATATTATAAGTAAATGTCCTAATCACTAAAGAAATCAATCAGTAACATTGTATGAACGAATGTAGGTACCAGTGGGCCGAGCACGAAAATCTGTTTAAGTGAAACGTAATCCCAACGTTAACGTATTTAGTACAAACTGTCAATTATCTAGTACAATAGTGGCACAGATATAGATATACGTAAACGATACGATAACGTTACTTTTAAGCAGATTAGCACCGAGCGTGCTCGGCACACAGGCCAGTAAAGAAACCGCGCAACAATTAAAAAAATATTGTGAAAACGTGGTATATAGGTACGTATGAAATACATTTCGCCTTCCTTCATAGGTATAGTAGTTGGTGACTCAAATCCGAATTTTAGTTATATTATGTAGTTTTATAAAAAAATGTGTGTCTTCCTCAAGTAATAACAAGTACAATTTGAATTATATATCTCAAAAACTACTGGACCGAGTTTGATGAAATTTGATGAAAATGGGACCACACGGGAAGCACCAGCTTCCAAACAAAAAAATAATTTTGAGAATCGGCTCACCCAGTCGAAAGTTATGAGGTAACAAACATAAAAAAATATTTGAATTGAGTACCTCCTCCTTTTTTGGAAGTCGGTAGTAAATGAAATAAAATTGTTACGGTGCTTTTGCATAATTGTTCAATAATAAACATTAATCAATAAATAAACGTGCTATCCATATTAATAACACACAAAGTAAACAAAATAGACAAAAAGTAGAGTTTCCACCTCGGGAACAATACTATTTTAAGCTCGAATGACGTACTTAGAATCCCTCGCATCGTTCAGGATTCTACTTTAGAATCCTTTGCTTCCCTCTGGATTCAAAGAAGCACTCTCCGTTACTTCGAATTTGACTATCAATTTTAGCTCTAGCATCCAAGAAGTTGTTTAAAGACAGTATTTTCTGTTTGAACAACTGCTCTACTTACTTATACCTAGAAGAACTTCAGCCATGTATGGAGAACTGCAGGTCTAAAAAGGCCACTTTCCATGAATCATAATATGATCCTAATACGATTCATATTACCTATCACAAAATGGCCACTTAACGGCGATTCATAATATGATCTGCATACAATTCATATTTTACAATTCATCTGTTTGACAGTTTTGTATGGAGATTCGTAAAATGGTTCACAAAATAGGAATTGCGTTTGTGTCAAATAGCAGAATTGTAAGAAGTTAGTCTAGAGCAACATATTTCAATTCACCTTTTGGAATTCTTTTAAAAATACATTTAAAATGGCAGATTTAGGACTTTATCATAACTTTCTTGAACATGCGCGTGTTACTGAGGCAATTTTGTATCGCCGGCGAAATGTAGATTTACGAAAAATGGAACTTGCTTTTGAAATGCCGGACTCGGAGTTTGTTGGATTATACAGACTGAATAAAGGTGTGTGTCGTGAACTCATACAGGAAATAGAACCTTACTTGCTCTCCCGTAGAGGTGGATTAAGTACAGTCTCAAAGGTAAGTCAAATTAAGATGTATCTACATGACCAAGATTCATCAAACGCCAATTTGTACCTACATATATATATATACAAACTGCTACTGCTACAACTGCTTTAGGTAGGTACTATACTTTTTGAATGTCACCAGAATTGATAATAACTTGTCTTATCACTTGCAAACCTATAATTAAATACCTATGGTACTATTTATCTAACTAGCTAGTCACTAGTATATAATAATGTAATGATCCATTAGTTACCTGTATGGTACCTTATTTGTCACATCCTATATTTTTTAATTATTATAATAAAATAAGTTACAGATTGATATGTTTCATGATACCTACGCAACATTTTTAATTGTATGCAAATAATACAAATATTTTATTTTTGCAGGTTTTGAGTACACTGAGTTTTTATGCTTCTGGTTCATATCAGAGGGTTTTGGGAGCCAGTGCACATCACAAAATGCACCAAGTGAGTGTCTCAAACTGTATGAGAGCCGTGACACATGCCTTAAATAATGACCACTTCCGAAGGAAGTACATACATTTTCCACAAACTCGCGAGGAACGCAATGTAATTAAATGTGGGTAAGTAGCTTACAGGAATTTTCAATCAATAATTATTACATACTATACATATTCATAATTAAATACTTTACTCAATAGTCTATGGACTAGATGTAGGTTTGTATAATGATAACGAAAAATCACTACTGTGTTTCAGGTTTTACCAAAAGTTCAACATGCCTGGCGTATTGGGGTGTATTGATGGCACCCACATTGCTATTGTTCGGCCTGCTGACTATGAAGAGAGATTTTTTAACCGGAAAAGATATCACTCAATAAATGCTCAAATAGTAAGTGGATATATGAAATTGTGATTCTCTTATAATAATTTTATTCACTATTTGTTCAGATATTAATCAGGCAATTTTTTTAGTACAAGCAAATACATACCTACCTATATTAGTACTTCATAATAAAAAAAACAAGTGTTAGATCTAATTACTTATTTTTAATTAAACGTCTTATCACTATTTACATAAATAACATTTCAAAGTATTTTTGGATCTTGGTGTCTAATTGGTAAAGGTAACAATCTCTTGAATTCAATTGTCGAACTCAAACACACTTTTCTTTTAAATTCTGCATTTTATAGATGTTTAACTCTAAATAGAGTAATAAATAAAACACCATCACTTACAAGTTAAACACATTTTACTTTTAATTTTTAGGTATGTGATTCTGACTTAAATATTTTAAGTATTGATGCTAGCCATGGTGGGGCCAGCCATGACTCCTTTGTGTGGAACCATCACCCCCTCAAATCACACCTTGAACTGCTCCACCAAGCTGAAAATGAAACAGTGTGGTTCTTAGGTCAGTATAATAGTAATTACAAATTAAATTAAGTATATGATTAAGAGTATTTATACAGAGGTTGTTTCAGGTGATTCAGGTTATCCCCTACGGTCAACACTCATGACTCCAATAGTTAATACTGAGCCCAACAGCCCCCAACGGTACTACACAGAACTACATTGTCGTGTTCGAAACACAGTAGAACGGTGTATAGGGGTATTAAAGTCTCGCTGGCGTTGTCTTTTAGTAGACCGAAAGCTGCACTACCATCCGACAACGGCAGGATTTATAACGAATGCATGTGTTGTGTTGCACAACATAGCAAATGCAGCTAAATTGCCTGTACCGGCACTAACACCACAGGAGGAGCAACATGAAGCTACGCTGCAGGTACCTACTGATCTAATCATATACATAATAATATATATATTATATTATTTATATTTTTTGTAGTAAAATTAATTAGCACATTGTAATTTATATGTTCAGTTATAAAGTACTTAAAATATATGTAATATTTGTAGTACCATTGTAGTACCATTTTTAAGTAGAAACATTGTAAACATCCATATAAAAAGAATGGCCCAGAGTTTCTTGCCGCTTCTTCTCGGTGGGTTCTATATATTTTGGAACGCGGCGGTAGAGTCTTTAAAGTACATTATAATGAAAAGTTGACGTTTATAAGTGCGTCTTTGATGCCTAAATTGAATAAATGATTTTGACTTTTGAAAATAAGTACATAAATATCATAAACTTTTGTTTCAGATGCAGATGCAAACTGAAAGTGCATTAACTCAAAATCAACAGTTAGTAGCAGGCGAATTAACAAGAAATGCTCTCATTGACAGGCTTTGGTCAGCACGGCAATAACACAAATGTGATTTGTGGTCATTAAATAAAAAAAATTTATACTAACAATAAATTAAATTTCATTTGGTTTATACTACGGACCCATACTTTACCTTTATTGAGATCCAATATGAGAAAAGTATCTTTCCGCTACATCTGCAAGTCTACCAAGGTTCTGTCCAATGATGTTGAGAGCTTGAGCACTAGCAGCGTCAGCTGCTGCTCTTTGCATCTCAATTTGGGAAAGAATCCTCCGTGCCTCATCTAGTGGAGCAAGAGGGCGACCTAAAACAATATTATTCTTTATTTTTAGGCAAGGGTTTAAGATATTATTTGTAAGCTATAAGAATGAACCTTTTTTTATAATATCTTATTACTAGTAAATTTCAATATCAGTTTTTTAACTTACTGCGGTATCGTGTTCGTCTTGTTTGCCGTGGCAGAGGCGGTGCTTCAGGTTCAGCAGGGTTAATAATTGCCTGAGCTGCAACAGTTGGACTTTGGATGTCAATAGAACCAAGCACCACCTGCTGACTACCATCAATTATCTCCTCAAGCCTAGAAAAATACATATGTTCGTTAGGCACCTCTATCAACCTACAACATATTTTTCATTAATTTCAATTATATATAGTTGTTTTAATAATAATTCAACCATAACAAAACACTACATCAACAAAATATTTAAGCTCAAAATAATCCTACTTAGTTCAGATATATGCTACCTAGTACAAAAATACACAAATACTAGTACAAATATTGAATAAAATTGTAGGTAATAATATCCACATAACAAAATTCTGTGCTATAACTTAAAATATATTTTGTTAGTACTTGAGTACATACATGTTTCACAAATCAATCCTCATGATAAACCACTATAATGTATTGCATATTGTTATTTATTGATAGCTAAGTATTGATAAAGTAACCTGTATATAAATAAATGCATATTGTTATTTGTACTCACTGAACTTCTTCTTGGGCTAGGTCAAATGTCTGAGGGATAGCGGAGATGGATGGCTGTTGTAAATCCTGTATAACAATAAATAATAAATTGGTCTCTAACTAATAAAATTAAGATTAACATAAGCTAATAATACAGATAAATGCAATTAGAAAAGGAAATTACCTCATCGGGAAAAGGATTCACGCTTACTCGAGGAGCTGTCTGGCCAAATCCTTGCCCCATCATAGCCAGGAATCTCAATTCGACCACAGACAATGAACTTCCTTGGGGAGGTCCTCCACCTGTTGCACTGGCATCGGCATTTATGTCAGCAACTATCTTTTTCAGCTTGCTTTTATAGTTGCTGACATACTACAAAATGAAAATATACATTATAGCAAAAGGTTATTTCTGTGCTTCTAATTTATTTTAAATAATGTTGGATGGGTAGGTACTTACAGTAGACCAATCTTTTGCCGCTTTGACTGTGCCAGATCCCTCACTGTTAAGCAAATTAGCCACCTCCTGCCAAAGCCGTGCAGACTCTGCTCTTCCCCGGGCACTATTGTTATAACCCCTAGCTCTGGCTAAGTTGGGGTGTAGCTCCAAAAAATCTAGCAAAATGTTCCATTGCGCTTCCGACACTCTTGTTGCTCGTCTTTCCATGACTACGGAATTCAATAAATTATTATTATTTAGGTAAGTTCACAATTGACAAATTTGGCCAACTAACTTAGAAGTTTAATTATAACTTACTTTGACCGACACCTTGCGTAAAATGCACCAGACAAAGTTTAATAAACCAATGAAATGTAGAAATGTTCACGTTGTTGAAATGCAGCCCCTCCATGATAATTTTCAAGTAGTCTCTTTTTTAGTGTAAATTCCAAAACGACTATCGATCGCATGTGTTGAGCACGTAAAAAATCCACTTAGAACCGACGCATATTTCACAAAAACAATCCACTAAACACATTATTTTGTTTGTTGACAGAAGGAATGTCAAATGAGCTCAAGCAAGACACTCAAGTTCAAGGTCTCAAGTTGTTGCCAGTCACAAGAAATAAAATAAAATTTTGCGTAGGTAGATGTACATCTAACTATTATTATTATTTATTACTATTCAAAAGTGTATATTATTGATAAAAAATTAAGTAGAATTGCTTTTCTTCTCACAAAAGCTGTTTTTTCTAGGACTAAATCTATAGAACCAATAACCGATAATTTTACGGTTCTTATTTTTTTCTCATGGCAGTAATATAAGCCAATATGAATCTGCTAAGAAATGAATTGAGTATGATTCACCTAAAATATGGGACCATTTTACGAATATTAGAGGAATTGCTTAGGATCTGCTAGCAATTCAGGATATGAATTCCTTTATACGAATTGCCTTAAGTGGCCATTTTAGGTCTGCTGATCAATGCGAGACAGTTTGCAAATGTGCCGACTTAAGGCTTAAGTTTTGAATTTCCCAAGTCCACATTTCTGTGGTCGTCACTTACGCAACGTGTACTATAAAAAACAATACAGATTGATTGTTTAAAGTACACAAGTGAAATCGCAAGGCCGTTACCAGCCTATTGTCTCCACATTAAAGTAACATGCTAATATGAATCATACATTATCATAATATGAGTCTGACATATGTTAGCGAAATCGTGTGGGATTTCACCTAAATATTTGACGATATGATTTCATGAGTTTTGCCCTCCTAAATCTAGATAGATATTTATTTTTGTTTAAGGATAGTGAAGGAACTTTACGGTACTGATACACATAATGACCTCCGCTGAATAAAATTACTTTAATGGGTGAATTGCGGCTCTTGGAACTCTTTTGGACGTGCAGCGTTTCGCAGTGTCAAATTAGAAATGGGACGGTGTAGCTAAGACACAGAATGTAAAATGGGCCTGATTTTTCCGTTTCCTTATGCATTTTTGATGATCACGTGTCGATCATCAAAGTCAAAGTCAAAATCATTTATTCAATTTAGCACTTATGAACGTCAACTTTTCATTATAATGTACTTTAAGTTTAAAGACTCTACCGCCGCGTTTCAAAATATATAGCACCCACCGAGAAGAAGCTGCAAGAAACTTGGGGTCATTCTTTTTATATAGATGTTTACAATGTTTCTGCTTAGGTACTACAAATATTGCATTTTATGGGTGGCAGAGTGACAGCTTGCCAGAAGTGGAGTATTCCAAGCATCTTTATCTTCTATATAATGTCGAACTTTATAGTAAGCTTTTTATTAAAACGTTTTTTACAGTCAACTTGAATTTGCCCTCTGTTATGTGTCAGCTCAGTTATGTGTTTTATTGATCTGTTGGTGTTAACCGTAGGAAGGTAACATGCTTATTAAGGTTGTTACGCTTATACTACTAGCACAGTCTCTATATAAATTTACAGTCGGCCAACCTCCGTTGGCACCGACATCTAGAAAGAGCAAAAAAAAACATGTCCAAAACGAGTATATGGCAGTTTGGGCTCGCTACCTTCGACTACCACTGGGGTGCGAGAGGGTTTTTTTTTATTTGATTGTTTTAAGTGTTTCATTGAGTTGCAATTGAATTGAATCAATCGTGTTGGCCCACCGTACGATTCTTATGCTGTGTTACTAGTGGCTCGACGGTGCAAGTAAGTCTTTGGATAGCTAAATAAGAAGAAATATCTACTGCACACTACAGACTGCACACCTTAAATTGCCATCGCCATCTAGTTTTATTTAAAGATACTAAAATACTATGAAATTAATTATATTTTGAGACGTTTCCAAAATCTGACTCGACAAATAAATTCTATATAATTATCGAACCTGCTCACAAAATTTCCCGAGAATCAGTTAAGAAATACGATCTGTAGAGGACATCCGGACACACAGACACTCCGCTCATGCTTCAAACTCGCTCCATCAAAAAAACCACACTACACTACATAAAACTCTTTTACGTCAGTTCGACAGGCCGGTTGGTGCAGTTGGTAGGAGCCTGCCTTATAAGCCGCTGGTCCGTTCGAACCCCGGACATCCAACATCAACATCTTAAATAACATTTGTGTGTATGAACATGTCTGTTTCATCTGTGTTTTCAGGTGACCTATATGTATATTAGTACGTAATACGTATATCAGGCATCAGGTTCTGTCTAGTTTAGAACCTGAACACCTTGTATAGATATGATCCCTCAAAAAAAAAGTTCTGCAACTAGTATTTACGCAAAGCTTTCTTAACTTATTATTCTGAAAATGCTGAACTAAATGCGAACATAAGCAGAATGTTGCCGGATATCAAGTGCCATCACACATAGATTAGAGAAAAAATATTTCCCGCCCAAATCGTATTCACGCGCGCGCAATAAATCATGGCATTCAAGAATCGAAGTTCACATTTCGAATAAAGAACGCTATGTGATGCGTTCCGAATGCCGCCGCCAGTTCCGATTTTAGGATCAGCACGTGTTTAGAATGCTGAAAGTTTGCTTTTTAGTTCAGTGGCACAAAATTTACCATGATTTAGATTTACCAAAACTGGGTTTTACCAAAACCAAAATTTACCTAAACTACTCCCACCACTTAAAGTAATCATGTTTCAAACTTACCTTTTAATTGTGTACCACGTCAATATACGAGTAGCAAACTTAAAATAGTAATGGATTACGATAGACGTTTTGATGACGTACTATCAAACAGTTCACTCAATTCGCGTACTTTGACATGACTTTTGACAGTGAGTTTCATTGTTCCAATGTCAAAGTTTTGAAGACCTTCACTCTCCTTAAAGTACTCATATTGCATATACTTATATTGCTTACCATTAAATTTGGTTGGACCGTTTTGTGTCGGTGGGAGTACGATAGTAAGTACTTATGCTTATTAAAAACGCTCCTGATTTATGATAGTTTCGTAATAGGTGGGAGTAGGCCCCCTGGTCTAAAATTATAGCTGTGTTCTTTCTTATTAATAATTTAGTTATTGCCACAAAATTAATATTATTCGAAAACGACCATAAATCTTCATTCCAATTCTATAAGTCTTGGAACTAATATAATGCTCTCATTATACGATGTCGGTTCAAAATAAGCTTCTTGCTTTGCGTTCAAAATACCATAAGCAAGCTGCCGAAGTGGCTTTCTTTTCGACTGTTTGTTAAGGATTCATTATCATCAGTATTGATGACTGACATGACTTCCTATTGAACAATTCAAGTGATTTATCAAAAAACATACATACTTTGATGTAACCAAACATATGGTACATAATAAGTAGGTATGTACTTAAACATAAATAAAATTGATGTGTCTTTTCTACCGACTTCCAAAAAAAGGAGGGGGAACTCAATTCGACTGTTTTTTTAATGTTTGTTACATCATAACTTTCGACTGGGTGAACAGATTCTCAAAATAATTGTTTTGTTTGAAAGCTGGTGCTTCCCATGTGGTCCCAATTTCATTAAATTCGGTCCAGTAGTTTTTGAATTACACTCCAATAACTGAATAGAATGGAAGTCTGTATTAAATTTTTCAAATTGTACTTGTTATTATGTCAAAATGACAATGAAATTTAGAAATGGTACCAGAAATAAAATATTGTTTTTTTCTGTCTGTGTGTTTGTTCCGTCGTATCTCCGAAACGGCTAGACCGATATTGATGGGACTTTCACTGCCATATAGCTGATGTTATAGGCAGTACTTTCAGTACTTTTTTTATAAAAGGAATTAGGGTTTTGAGCTAAAATACATTTTATAGTAATTTTCCGGGTAAGTGAAGCCACGGGCGCGACTAGTAGACTATATAATTGACCGAGCGAGCGAAGCGTCTCTGCTTTAACTGGCCAAACTGACTTCCATTTGTCAGTATGTTTGTGAGGTTGTATGTTGGTACTACAGGTCGCATTTTTCAACCGATCTTGACGAAACTTGGTATGCATGTTCTACAAATTTTTTTGCTGTCGATGATTTTGAGTGTGGGCAGGACCCATTCCTAAAAAGGGAGGAAGTTTGCTGCGCCGCTATTTACCGACCGACGTTGATAAAATTTGGCATATACATTAGGTTTTTGACATTAAAGAGGAATTGCGAAAATGAGCATAATTGAGCTAGTGGTTTCCGAGCTGATACGTTGTGAAGTACTACGAAAAATTGCCGCTGATAAGACTACGTGCTCTAGAGGTCTATGCTCGCACACTTACTAGTTATTTAATATAGTCCTTTAGGTCCTAAGAGGTATCTGTTGTGCAATCACCACTTGACTATTTCTATTTTCTAATTTAATCTTGCAGTATCCAATACTTGTAAGTTCAAATAAACTTGGCATCAGAAATGGCTACAAAACCCCAGGCCGTCGTGTGACGCCTGTTAGAGCCTGGAATCACGATGTCCAATTTTACGCTAGAAGACTTTAAAAATTAAACAATAATTTATGGTTTTCCGATTCTAGGCCGCTGGCGGGCTGTTAACTGAAATTGTATTCTACTTGTAAGTAAATTGGATTGTCTTTTATTTATTATATTTGTAGCTTAAGTATATTCGGTCTAAACTGACTCCTTGAGTAGTCGATGTTCTTGTTGCCGTTGCGTGTCTGTCCTACTATTCTATACTAAACTAGCTGCTCCCCGCGGTTTCACCCGCGCGGTGATGGATGATGATGATGAATCTTATATAGCCTATGTTACTCAGGGTGAATGTAGCTTTCCAATGGTGAAAGAATTTTTGAACTTTTTTAGTACTTTTTGAGCCAATTCGTTACAAACATACATACAAATCTTTCCTCTATATTATTAGTATAGATATAGTATAAATATGTAAGAGTGTTTTACTTCAAGTAAAGTACTGTGACCCTAGTATGAAAATTTGCGTATGTATAACTTAATCGTATCGTATATTTACAGTACAAACTATCATTTATCTAGTATGGCTGTGGCACAGATAAGTCATAGTTTGTACTGTATACGTCGGCGATATCATTACGTTATACTTACGCAATTTTTGTGCTAGGCCTACTAAACGGATTTTAATGAGATTCGGCAGAAATATGATAGCCTGTAGCCTGAAAAAGGACACAGAAAGAAAGAAAAAAAGAAAACGCTTTTATTAAAGACACACAAAACATCACACATAAACAGACATATGAAATAATAAAAATAAAAACAAAATACTTACATTTTGAATAACAACACCCATACGGAAAACAGCGTGATGCTGTGCGTGTCATGAATATGGGTCCCGACTCAGCATACGACTAAGGACAGAATCCTTTATGACTAAGACATGTATACTTGCTGTGCCAGATAGTAAGTATGTATGTAGGTACTAACTACTATCTGGGATAGTAAGTACATATACAGGTTGTTTGGTAGAGGGACCGACAAACTAAATGAGCGTGTTCGGGGGCCCACTTGGAGAATACAAGTTGGCCAAAAAAAATCCCCGACACTCCAATTTTTTTTAACTAAATCAGTTAGTTAGCTCTGTTTTGTATCCAATTTTGCTTTGCGTGGCCTGAAGGTGTATTAGAGACCAAATTCAACTAAAAACATCCGGTCTAAAACAGATTTTACAAATGTTATGGTGGTAAATAGGTACAATTTCGGAGAAAAAGGGAAAAATCACAAAATAAAGTTAAACATATTGGGGGATTTTTTTGGCCAACTTGTATTCTCCAAGTGGTCCCCCGAACACGCTCATTTGGTTTGTCGGTCCCTCTACCAAACACCCTATATACTTTTTATCCCAGAAAAATGGCCATGAGAGATGTCACTATGCGCGCTGGCAAAACCGCGGGGGAATTCTTATCAATTATTAAAAAGTATAATTTTCATAACTAAAACTTTTTTATCTTATTTTGAATCTTCTTCTTAGTCGTTCACTCTTGACAGAGTGGTCGTGGTTGAAGACGATGCCCTTTCTTTAGATAATGCAGCCCTCGCGATGCGCCTCCATCCATTGCGGTATTCTGCGTTACGGGTACTTTGGACTACGGATTATTTTGAATGCTGAAGTGATAATTTACGGATATAAACAATGTTTTCTGAAATGCGATCCCCTGTTGTTTATTCATAAACCGGATGCAATCCTTTTCACAGCTTCGAGTCACACATGATATCATGATGCATATACTGTAGCCAGAATGATTACAATTCTATGGCCATGGCTGCATTATTCAACGTAAATTATGTATATTTACTTTGCTGTCGGAATGTACATAGTTTGAATAAATTCTGGTAAATACTGTGTGACTAAGGGCCAACGTAATGCTACGTCTACACTTAGGACCATCTTGTAAATACAATTAGTTAAACTTTCATGGTCACACTAACGTACATGTAGGCATTAATAATAATATGGGACAACATCCACACAAGATGTTCTGGTCCCAGGTCCCAAACTAGATGGAATCTGTACTGTGTTAACCTGGTAATTAAAAATCATACTTATATACATATACACACCCAGACACAGGTCAGACATGTTTGTGCACACAAATGTTTGACCTGTCCAGGGATCGATCCCGGGACCAGCGGCTCAGTACCTCTACCATGAGTTGGCAACATAAATGTCATCTATAGTCGATACTCTATCTCGCCTACCTAGCTTGTGATTGGCGTACTCGCTGTCAATTTTAGTTCTACAATTCACCGCGAGATGGCACTGTTTTTTTTCATACATTTTTTCGCGAGAGCCGATTCCGGGCGTCGATTGGTGTAAATGTTGTAAACTTCATGGTTGACCTACTGAAGGGGTGCTATCAACTGCGCCAACCGGTCTTTCAAATCAGCATTATAATCAGCACTGTTACGAAACGAATTTGATGAAAGAACGAATGAATGAATTGTAAAATGACAGATCTTTGCGTCCGTTCGCATTAACAATCCAAGCTGTTCAAGAGACAAAATATAGGTATCAATTTTTTTAATAGATTTTACCTTAGACCACTTTTTTCACTTGATATACAATCGTAGAAAATATACCCGTTCACGTTTGAAACAGTTAAAAAATCTGTAAAATTTTCAATATTGCAACGTTTGGCTGTATGGACGAGGCTTAAAGTGTTAACATATCAATGTTAAGGCAAAATGCGATAAGTATATAAATTCTAACACTCATGTCTGAAAACTAATTACGCATACAAAAACTTAAACTAGTCCCGAAGGTTTCACCCGCATGACGAAAAACGAAGATGATGATGATAAGTATCCTATTTCATATTACAGAACCGTATTATCCATATTTTAACCGTATTATCCTGAAACGTGGTCTCTTACTATGGGCCTCATAGATAAGCTCAAAGTCGCACAACGAGCTATGGAGAGGGCTATGCTCGGGGTTTCTCTACGTGATCGAATCAGAAATGAGGAGATCCGTAGAAGAACGAAACTCACCGACATAGCCCAGAAGATTAGCCAGTTGAAGTGGCAGTGGGCAGGGCACATAGCACGCAGAACAGATGGCCGATGGGCCGGAAGGTTCTGGAATGGAGACCACGGACCGGCAAGCGCAGCGCAGGTCGTCCACCGACACGGTGGACTGACGACCTGATAAAGATCGCAGGACGACGCTTCCTACCGGTCCTTTTGGAAAATTATGGGGAGGCATATGTTCAGCAGTGTACGTCCTACGGCTGAGATGATGATGATGAACCCGTTACAATAAAAAGAAGTAATAAATAATATACACGCTCACTCAAAAACATATTTGCATTCATAATATACTCGTACATACAAGTACAATTTGAACAATAAATTGTTCAAATTGTACTAATAGAATTGTACTAATGTAATAGAATGGTAGTCGGTATTAAAATACCGACTACCATTCTATTCAGTTATTGTAATGTATCTCAAAAACGGAAAGCACCAGCTTTCAAACAAAAAAATAATTATGAGAATCGGTTCACCCTATCGAAAGTTATGAGGTAACAAACATAAAAAAAAATACAGTTGCTTTGAGTACCTCCTCCTTTTTGAAAGTCGGTAGAAAATATATAAAGAAAACAGTATTGCTATAACGTAACATTGCTATACACATGTTTAATGGAATACATTAGATATGTCAACTATGCTTATCTAACAATATCAAACTGTGATTCACGGGACAAGCAAACCAGCGAACAAACCTAATCGCTTACAAAGTAAAGCTCCGCTCACGCTCACTTCAACAAGATAAGGCACGGCGCACACTCAAACTTTAATTAATTGGGTCCATATAGCGTGTGCGGAAAAAACGCTCGTACGTGCTCCCACCGCGATGTGTACACGGGCTTATAGGGGTGGATTGTGTTGACATTTGGCCGTACGGCAAATTTTATAGGTAGGGATTTTGTCTATGAAGATTACTCAGTGTTTGCAGTATGTAGATTGTTGTCCTTTGTCTATGTATGTCACTGGTTTAAGTCTTAAAGATAGAATAATAGATTCAGCCAGTTGCAGAAACGATCCATAACTTTTAAAGACGTCATTAAATCTTAAGCCGACATCAAATCGTTCCACAAACGAAAATTCTGTCAAATTTCAAAAATCCTTTAAATTTATTTAAAGAAACGTCAAATTGTCCTTTATCGTGTATTTTGAGTTGCACAAAACATTAGAGCCCATTAGTGCTTATTGGAACTTCAAATTAACAGATCAGGGATTAAAACTTAATTGGTCAACAATCAGCCATTATACCGACTTTAGTAGAATTTTCGAATACAATTTTGCAATAATAAAGTAAAACATGCCTTTATCAAGTCTTTCATCATTGTCCCATGCAGAAGTGTACGTTGCCCGCCGCCAAAACTCGGCCAAAGTAATGAAAATATTTCTAAAACAGTAGGGAAGAGCTTCGTATCATGTAAAAAATTTGCAAAAAAGCAGTTCTGTAAATCAAATATATTATTGATTTGGAACCAATAACCAAAAAATATAGTACAAGCTATTGATGATTGATAAAGTGTAATTTGATACTCGTTTTTTAACAGACTTTTTAAAGTTTTTTTCCCTTATTACAAGTTTTGTCACTACAAACAAAACTCTAGTCCAGTCGACGAATCCACATACAAAGATAAAAAAACATTCTTTACCTCTTTTTCTTCTTCTTCTTCTTCTTCTTCTTCTTATGTGGCTTTTTAACGTAGGAAGGCATTACTCTGCCAGTGTCATGTTCTTGAAATATTATTTATTTGACACCTGCTTGATAATGACAAGCCAAACATCTAGTTTGCGTTTTGTTACTGCAACATACGTAGTATCTTATAGTCTGTGACTGCAACGAAATTTAAAAAAAATAATACAAATTTTGTAAAAATAGCTAAATACGCTAAAGTTCACTCCCAAGAAGGTTGTATCTGTTCTTTGTTCATACCTTTTTAGAATATTTTTGCCAACATTATTTAAAGCCGACTTTAGCTAAAGGATCATTAAGATGTCAACTTTGTCTTTTGTGCAACTCCATTAAACCTTTGCGACCCGTCGTTTGATAAGTGTGCCGAGGAAGGACTTAATGGTAATAAGCATTTTCTTGATCCCAAACAACAGTTTAAAAGCTGCCCGATGGGATACATGCCTACATAAAGAATAAATATATATATATATATATATATATATATATCCTAATATATATAATATTAGGATAATAGTCACATTCGTTATTGATCTAGACTAGAGCATGTATTCAGCTTTCACTGACAAGGGTTGATGATTAGTGTAATAGTACACTTCACAGTTTTACCGCTCGTGTGTCACGCCTTAGCATTGTTTTCGCCATCATGCAAATGCGAGTACTAAACACTCATTTAGCGTATACACTCGAATTGGCGCGTTTTTGCTGCGTTTCACACGCCCACACTAATGATGCGACCAGTCCTGTCCACCGATGCTGGTGAAGGTAAGTCCATAACTAATAATATTATATAAGACTTACTGTTTAAAACGGGAAACCATGTATGTAACGCCTATTACTTTTTTGCAAGCGCCATGATCTCGAGTAAACGGACAAAAAACTTATAAAAAGACGATATTAAAAAATATTTAGTGACACTTCCGCTGAAAAGAAAACAATGATTTTGGCCTATTTGGGGGCGTGCACCACCCTCCCTCCCGTATAAAATGTTAATAGGAAGAATACAAAATAAAAAACACAAGAAACCCCAAATAAACCAACACCGATTCGACACGTGTTTCGCCTCTACACGAGGCATCCTCAGGAGATGTTGACTCGTCGAGCGCTAGACCGACAGATTGTTTTCTTTTCAGCGGAAGTGTCACTGAATATTTTTTAATATCGTTTTTTGATAATGGATTTCCGCAAAGTAACGCCTGAATCAATAAATTATCAAAAAACTTATAATTTTAACTCCGCAAATACATTTAACTCAAAGCGGTATCTGTTGTTATTATGGTATTAAGATAAAAATAACAATGTTTCTTTGTTTGTTACTTTTCTAAGCATGCATAGTGCATAGGCGTACTGTACAAATTTGCTCGATATGCGGCCTCTGTGTCAAGCCATAATCAATATAAATACCTAGAAATTTCATTTGTTGTTCATAATGTATGTGTAAGTATTGTTTTTTTTTTATTTTTATTATTTCATATGTCCGTAATGTGATGTGCGTGTCTTGAATAAATGCGTTTTCTTTCTTTCTTTCTTTCTTTCAAATTTAGTGCAAGCCGTTTCTGTAATGTTTTTACCATTATATTGCACGTTTACAGGCTTTACTTTGATTTTTTTTGTTTAAAAGTCATGTGTACAGTTTTTTCTAGATTAATTTTGAGGTTGTTATTGGTTAGCCACCAATTATGGTATTTGTTATAATTATGGTATTAAGATATAAAATAGATATTCATCCCAGTTTGTAAAAATATTGAAGATATGCTTTTTATGAAGTTATATTGAATAATTTGTTTTGAAAAAGCTTGAACACTGAAACCAGTGAATAAAAAGCACTTTTAATCTCTGTTTTGGTGTTTGAATTTAGAACACACCAATATATACGCAGTGCACAAGGCAAATAGCACCCAGAACAGATGGCCAATGGGGCCGGAAGGTTCTGTAGTGGAGACCACGGACCGGCAAGCGCAGCGTAGGACGTCCTAGCAGGATGACGGTGGATGCAGGCCCCTTTAGAAATCAGAGGCATATGATCTGTAGTGGACGTCCTACTGCTGAGATAGTGATGATGATGATGATTATGATGAATATATTCGAACTCCGTCTCAACCTCCTTACGCAAAAAAAAAACGCGATACTAACTCCTTGTGCAATGCAAAGAATACTCGACATGCCTGCTTATAATAATAATAAGAAAATTACTCTTAGTTTAGTGCATTATTAACTTTTTTCTTCATTAAATGTCTATTATCACCTAAATCTTTAGTTAATTTATTGATTCAGGCGTTAATTTGCGGAAATCCATTATCAAAAAAACGATATTAAAAAATATTTTAGTGACACTTCCGCTGAAACTGCGGTCCGTATCACGATAGTTTTGTTCACAGTGCTATCGTCTACCAAAGCCGGTCCGGGACAAATATCGAGATTTTGACAGCTCGTGGCACTGTAAGCGTGTTGATCAATCGGAAAACGCGAAAAACAAATTCATAAAAATAAGGTGCATAGTGTAAAGGTTAATTTGTGGTGTGTGTGAATTAAAAAAGAAATAACGGATGGACCGACTTTTACAACTTTTACATCAAAAGCAAGGGACACCAGTAAAGACCTTGTAGAAATAAACAAACACCTGTCCCTTTTGACAGAACGCTCACGACGATTTTGGTGTAGAGCATGGTTCATGTAAACGTCAATATGGTGGCAGTTATGACGTCATCGAAGACGTAGCGTGGGCCATCGTAATCACGCTCACGGTGAAGGGGACCGATTGTTATCGCGCTAATATCGATTATGGCTTGATTGGGACCGCACTGTTAATGATTCGAATCAACTAGGTAGATAGAAAATTTCGATGTTAGGATTTGCACCTCGGCAGCCTAGCCGTCTCGACGGTTGGCACTAATTGTAAGCAGACGCAGATTCAAATCCCGGAGAATCCCGACGATATGCAATTTTTCTTCCTAACATTACAAAATAAAATTGTTAATCATGCGTTAGTGCTAAAAAAAAAACATTTTAATGTGTCAGAATTTTATCTGTCCGAATCAGCAAGCCTCATTAGAGGCATGTTTCATTCATAAATCTATTATTATTTTTTGTCCTGATGCAGACAGATTAGTAAGTTATGATACCCGGAAACTAGCCCATCGGCATATTTGGCCAATGTTACAAATTGTTTTCTCAGAAATTGTATAATTATACCATTATTATTATTACTATTTTTAATCAACCAATTTCACGGGTTTCACCCGGTCCTTCACAAAGGCATGAATGGGGCTGTAGCCAACACTTCGAAGCCTGTTTGATATAACAAATACAATGTAGAATAAAAATAGAAACATTTTGGATGGATGGTTACATGGTATATCTATTACAAAAATGGGTAAAATGGCATGGCTATTGATGTACTTATTAGTGATAAGGAATATAGTGGGCTATGGACGAGACTACGGCACCTGCCAATTTCAGTGGTGATTTGCCACCCACTAAACGTGCCCCCCATAAGAGCCACTATCAATGGTGACAAAAGGGGCAATGTTGGTGTGGATGGCTGAAGGGTGTCGAGAGGTGTGCTGCGGTTTCACTAGAGCGCTACTGCCGGCGTTATGCCCTTTAACACTTCCACCCTTGGAGCTTTTTGTTACTTGCTCTTGCGTCTCCACCCCCAGACGGCCAATTAAGACAAGCCGGGGGTCAGGGGTCTCATTGAGCCCCAGGGAGCATCATGGTCCGCGGTGTCGCCATTATTACTATTATTATATATTTTATACTGTTCCAGGAATTGCGACATGTGTGATTAATAATTCGCATATCAGGTTTTCCAAGTATTTCATAGCCGAATGCTGAATCTGTACACCATTAATTAATTTGACAAAATCACGTTCAATTTACTCGTATAAATATACCGCGTTTAATTGTATTCATACAATTTCGAGAAACATTTAATAGCGGAACGATAAATACACGGTTGCGTTTCTTTACATTATTAAATATTAAAATCATGGGCAAACAATATTTTTTTTTCTTTATAAGTGAACTCGTACGTTTGTACATTTGCCATTCCTAAAGTTGTTTATGTAAATATATATAGGAGATATATAAGTAGTATGTAAGTAGTGAGTCAAGTCGCAGTCATATAAATAAGACTGTCATTGAGTCACTGTACGTCTACTACTAAGTCACGTTATAGTAAAGCGGTGCGTGCATTACTAAAGCTCAAACACAAGAATAACATTGCATGTTTTTTTAAAACTTTTAACTTTAACTTTTTACGAATACTTAAAACGGTTAATTATATCTTATTAATTGTTAGTAGTCTAAACTCTTGGCTCCCTCGTTACGCTCAAGGTCCAAATACCGCCCGTGACGTAAAACACTGCGTTACTTCCTCTTTACAATCTACTATTACGACCGGTTTTAACTTCCTATAGGTCTATTTGAAAACAAAAAGTTACTTGACTATGACCAAATTTACAAAACCACAGCAGACTTCATACAGCTAAAACAAATGCTGAAACTACTTGCATTTTAGAAGGAATATATTTAATTATATCACTGAGAAATTCCTGAGAACTTCCCCCTTTGGTCTGCGTCTGCACTGACCGTTAGAAGAAGTTAAAACTTCCAACAAAACTCAAAAATAACATTGAGCATCAGATGTTAAGCAGAGCCAGCGCCATCTGGCTAAGTATCGCTGACAGAAGTTGCACAACTAGAAGTATCCATCGTCGCGAAACTTGCGCAACTCAGGTGAACGTTCACCCGCTGACAATCTGACAAACATCCCACGCTTTTACAGAGCAAGAGCCAGCTCTTTAGATATAGACGTCATTTTCTGCAGTATGTGACTATCAAAAGTTTGCTAGTTCCTACCTCTGTCGTGTAAGAATTGTGGAATGCTCTGCATGCGTACGTATTTCCCTGCAGCTATGACCTGTGTGTCTTTTAAGCAGGGCATGAAAAATCATCTCTCAGGTCATCATAGGGATGGCGATTAACGCAGCTTACGGCTGCATTAATGGTCATCGCTTCTTGATTCTATCTTAGCTTTCCATCAGGCGAGAGGAATTCACTTTGATAAACTATTATGAAAAAATATATCAATATGCTTTACTTTCAGTGGGGTTTTCTAAATACACGAAAGACTTCAATCCGTGTTAACGACACTTAAAAGTAAGTCTCTACCCGAGATGGCAGTAAAAACCCTAACAATCGCTATCATTGTTTTTGTTACATTTTTTTGATGTGTCTTCCTTGGTACTACTCTAAATATTTATGTATAAATAAGTTGAGGCATGGCCTATATGTGTACAAACTTACAAGAACAATTTAAAGAAAAAGAAGTCTCGTCCCGACGGGGATTTGTATTGTCAGACAAGACTACATTCAAATCTATACATGAGATAAGTCGACACAATATTTACTTAATAAAAACATTAACAGCTATAGAACATATAGAACATTTTTTGCCATTGCTTATCCAGCACGCAAACAGACCGTCGTCGTGTCGTGATAAAATTGGGAACTTATACGTTATTGACAGAAACAAAAGTGACTTAACATTTCAAGATGCTAGCTCCCTATCTATTGAATGCAGCTCACACGTCCCGTTAAAGTTGGAGCGTGCTCCGTAAACTCTCAAATACTATTTTATAAAGACGAAATCCACTTTGCATTTTGGAATTTAACGCGAGTACAAATTACGGGTGTCTTTTTCAGTCTGCTGAAAGAAACGCTTGTTTCAGTTTGAAAATGACTTTTCATAATAAACATAAACTACTACTCTACTACTTTTGCCTTGTAACTTTATTTCTTTTTATTTAAAATTAGCTTTTCTCGATGACAAGATAAATCAAATTTCCGAATGTTTTGCCTAGCTTAAGCAAATTAAAGATGATAAATCAAACTTGTAAGTCAACACGATCAATTTGAATGGGACCACATGGGAAGCACCAGCTTTGAAACGAAAAAAGAATTTGAGAATCGGTTCCCCCAGTCGAAAGTTATGAGCTAACAAACATAAAAAAATACAGATAAAGAGAAAAACTCTGAAAACTGTAAATATGTAGCTCAATAACAAAAAGGAGGGAATTTAATATTACAAATTTAATATTTGCAGTTGGTGCAATAATCTTACCGAAGCGTAAAAAAATAAGTTTGTCTTCTAGGGCAATAATTTTTGATTCTCTCTTAATGTACGGAACCTTCGGTGCTCGGGTCCAACTCACACTTAACCGGTTTATTGTAATGTATACTAATATTATAAAGAGGAAAGATTTGTATGTATGTTTGTAACGAATTGGCTCAAAAAGTACAGGACCGATTTCAAAAATTATTTCACCATTGGAATATACATTTACCCTGAGTAACATAGGCTATATAAGATTCATCATCATCCATCACCGCGCGGGTGAAACCGCGGAGAGCAGCTAGTTAAATATATACGACACGGGGAATGCCTATATTACTAATAATAAATAATAATGCCACAAATCCACGTGATTTCTTAAAAAAAGCAAGTCGACATCATCAAAGAACAGACAATGAAATGCTAAGCCAATCCTAAACCAGTCATGATGTGACTGCACCGAGACAGACCATATATCTCTACATCAAACCTCAGTAGCAGAGTCGTTAATCAGCCGTGTAGCTGTCTGTCTGTCTGTCTGTGCGTACGTTCCATTACTCATGCTGTTTTTATTGTCAAGCCGAGCCCATACTTATTGTGAGTTACGCAGTATTAGCTTAGAAGTGAAGCTTTATTGTGAAATGGTTTGAAAAAGCTTGATATAGTGACCTTCTTATTTTTTTAATGCAAATGTGTGATTAGACGGGCAAGTCGCTCCTGATAGTAAGCGTTACAGACCGTTTAGTCTGCTCTTAAAACTTCGAACTTTTTTCACATCCACCCGCATATTCAGTCTATACCCGTGAACATGGTGCATGTAACTGCGCCGGAATATCGGGAACTCCAAAACCCGCCTAATCGTGGTGTACATCCCGTGAGTACTAATTATAATGTAGTTTAACAACCGCGAAAGTCTAAAACAGTGTGTTACTTGGCTCTGTTTGACTTTTTTTTTAATGGTTCCTCAAATGAATAGAATAGAATAGAATAGAATACAGTTTATTTGTCACAGAAAACACATTAATACATAATAATTTTACTAAACATTAAAATACCTACTTAATTAATAAATTTTCTGTCACAAACCGGTTCCAACTCAGCATAATGCTGGTTGTAATCAACCAGCGCTGATCATCCGTTGGGACCGACAAGTGACGTCACGCACGCCACTGTCCACAGAGTACATTCACAACAACAAAACAAAAAAAAAATAAGATATAAAAATATTCCCACAAGTAGCGAAAGAGAAAAATTAAATGTTAACAACTACGTAACGCTTGAAGGAAAGCGAAGATGGAATCAAGTAGCGATGACCATTAATGCAGCCGTAAGCTGCGTTAATAGCCATCACTATGATGTCCTGAGAGAAACTTTTCACGTCCTGCATGAAAGATACCAGCGTCATAGTTACATAAAACGTACGCCGGTAGAGCATTCCACAACTTACTTACACGACAGAGGTAGGAACTGCCACACTTTTTGGTGCAAGGTAAGACATTTTAAACAGTATATGGATGGCATGATAGGCCGGAACGTGTAGGTCGGGATATGGACATTTGGAAAGTAGCATAAGTTGCCTACTTATATTTACATAAGGTTTATTTACCCTCCTACGAAATTTTTCGACATTCTCATTATTATACCAGGACTTTCTACCCACTCACGTAAGGAGCTGGATATTAAAGCCGTTTTAAATAGTATAGTTCTTTGATCACTGCTCACGATAATGTATGTCATCTATTTATCCCAGCGTTTGAATAACTCAGCTTGCGTTTTAAAATACAAACTTATAGCGATTTTGGGCAATACTTTTTTTGACGATAAAATTTCTTTAGGTGCGTAGTTCACTTTTTGGATGAACATAAATCATGTCATAGTCTCGCCGGCTTTCGAGTGAACAAAACTTTCCGAGTCTTCGAGACTGAGGTAAAACAGTTTGTTGTAACAGTTTTTCATTGCCTGAAAACACGGATAAAATGACGTTTCTAAATATTAAACCTAGCTAGATCGATTTATCTCCCCCGAAACACCCTGCATACTAAATTTCATAAAAACCGTTGAAGTCGTTTCCGAGACTGGTTATATACAGAATTCATATTGATATGCTCATTGTGGCGATGTACGTTCACGCTTTACTACCTACAGCCCGTCTATGGATGTTGTGGATATATTATATTATATTATTATATATATTGCTATGTTTGTGGAATAGCGACTGTAATTATAAATAATGACATTTCCTTGTACCAAACCCCAAGTCCGGCCAGAGATAGAGATTAATGTTCCCTCGGTAGCCGTAATGCGATTATCATGTAGAAGGTCATTAAGTGTGTAACACAATTTTTATTCATTGCTTAGGCCAGTTTGTACATAACCCATTTTGTTCCCACTGCTGGGACTCGAGCCATAATCTACCACGAGGGCCCAGTGCGGATTGGTGGATAGGTTAGTGGCCAAACCATGTCGAAGTTTTCAGGCCGCCCGAAGGCCCTCGACATAGCCTAACGACTGTTGTCCTAAGACAAACAACCGGGACCGACGGCTTAACGTGCCCTCAGAAGCACGGAAGCGCTCAGTTGAATAATGCCACTAGCGGTCACACGGTTGTTGATCGGTTAAGATCGCCAAGTCGAGCTCCGCTACGAGCACTTTGTACATAATGATAAAGCAAAATAATAATAAAGGTTGATGCACACATATCATGCACTGCACTGGGAGTCTCTGTGTCGCGGGAGGCACGGACACACAGACTCACAGACGCAGACTCGTCACGAACAACCAAGACCGTTACAAACATTTCCCAATGTGTTTTTGATGTACCCTTTGATAATCAATACCTATACCACTTTAACAAAAATCTATTTTTCGATTTGAAATTGTTTCCAAAGCTAATTAACTCAATAACTATAAAAAGTTCAATATTTAAGTTACATGATTTATTTTAGTTTCAATAGCTTTAATTTAAACTAGAACACAGGTAATTTGCAAGGAAAGTTGATTGAATTTAAATGAATGTTGAAGTCTAAAGAATTATATATGTGTAATTATAAATAATATAAACCAAGAACCATTATAATCATCCTTGATAAAATTAAGGGCAGGGCGAAACTATCGATGGAATTACTTATTTGAAGTATGCTTTTTTATATGTACTAGAATCAATTAAAAAAAGTAAATAAAATAAGTAGCATATGTTGCGTATCTCGAATAGAGTTCAAAGTCGCATAAACAAATTCGTTTAAACACTTACTGTGATGTGTCTGGGAACGCTTGCATCTGAATCTTACGCACTTGGGTTTTAATTGTGTTGCAGTACATACCTGAAACAAAAATATTATACAGTTTAAGAAACATCAACGGTTACGCGGAATAATTAATGTATAAAAGTAATGAAATCGTTTTGAAATAGGTATATATTTTAGGCCCACCGATGGGGTAACAATGCGTCCAAGCTTGATCCATTTCTACATGCAAAGTAAAACTTATACAGGTATGTCAAAGTTAAGTAAGACTATCTTGTTATATATATTCTGGCTAAGGTTTTATTATACCTATATATAAATCATATATACTTATATATATTTAATAATAACTAAACAATTTTTTTTTCATATTCATTCTTTCCGTATATTATAGATAAATCATAATAGAAAAAATATCTTACTGATGGCGAAAACAGCATCAAAATATGTTACTTAGTTTAAGAGCAGTTATAGCGGCTATACAGACAGAGGCGAACAGCGACTTTAATTTATATCACATAAGGATTACATTAAATAAAATAATAATATTTTTTTTTGAGCAGAGTGAAAAATGATAAATGACGGTAAAATAATATCTTAGGAATCAATGCAATGGTGTAATCGAATAGAAGTCCACTAAAAAGTCCACTTTTTTATTATTTATTTATATTTATATTATATTTATTATATTCATATTCATATTCATATCATTTATTGCATCATACATGTAACAGGGATCTTAAATATTATAATACTGAGTCATATATGTACCCAATTCAGGGCATTGCAATATGAGTAGAAGCGGACCGATATATTATTACATTTTTCATCAAAATTTATCCTTAAAAAATTCGTCTAGACTATAAAAACTTCTAGTGAGTAGTAGAGTTCTATGTTTAATTTCAAATATTTGGTTTTTATCTTGAGATTTTATCGTATCCAGAATTTTTTGAAGGGATGATAGTCAACACGTCCCTTTGATAGTATGATGACACTATCAAAGGTGCGTGTATTAGTTTTTAATACATATCATTATTAAATACGAAACCCTTCAATAACCATGGCCTATCTTGCTCTTGGCAAGTTATGCATCGTGGAGTTAATAGTACAGCTCTCGATGTCACCTTCACGCCAAATCCTTAAAGGTAGGCAGATAAGATGGGCTCGACTTCCGAAATAAATCACTTTATATCAGAGATGTTCTATCAAGGATACGGTCTTACGAACATTTGCCTAACTGTTATTTAAATATATAGGGCGATTACTAGTGGTAAGACTTTTGCAGAGTCCACTTGAGGAAGTGCCCACACCTTTGCCAGTTATTAACCGAGAAGCAGTAGTGTGCAAGCGTTAATATGTTTCGGTTCGAAAGGCAATGTTTCCAGTGAAACCACTGTTATATCTCAGGATGACGAGTGGAGTGCATTGCCATGCAGGTTGAACTATTGTAGTTTAAAATTCAGAATAGCTTTAAACTGTTATGGGCTAGCGTAACGCTTCACATCAGCTGAGCGACTAGCTCGTCCCGCATAGAGATACATAAAATCATACAACATAAAAATACGTGCTTAAATAATTAGAAAGTTGCGCAAGATCCGTTTAATTTGCATACAAAAATTTTATAGATTGCACGAGAAAAAGTTAACGGTATGGAAAAAAATAACTATTATAACTAAAACACGAAGAAACCTTAACTGAAATTTGCTAGATATATTATACAATTAGAATTTAGGTATTAGTACTGTTATAACTGTCACGCTCGCTTTTTGTTTTTAAATAATTATATTTTAGAACCATTAGTGATCGCCATTTTGAACGCACCATATCCCATCTCCTTACGATCCTTACGTAATATACTGATCTATGCTTTCTCCACATTCATCAATCTTCATGCCTGATCCGGTTCACTTCGTTTGCCGTAAATAAATAAATAGCTTTAGATTATAAAGTATTTTGATCATTTTCTCATGAACAGCTTGAAATGTAGTTATATTTGATTATCTATCTATCTACGTATTACATATGGAATTAGGATATCAGGGTACCTCGGGAACTATCTGTAAAATCGCGATAAGAAGAAAACCAACTAAAGTTTAATAACCCGACTAAAAATAATAACCTCCTTTCGGGCCGCAGTAGGGTAATGTACCCAGCGGCACTCGCGCCATCAAGACGTATTTAATGACGTATCAGTTATCAAAATCGGTTTAGCCGTCGAGAAGTTACGAGCAACCTACATATACCTACATTCATACAGGTCAAACAGACGTAACCTCCTTTTGGGCATCGCAATAATCGGGTAAAACTAATGCTGTTTAAAGGTGAGCTAAGTATAAGCTTCCTCTTAAAAGTAAATAAGTATCTTTGAGGCGAGCGAGCCACATCAGCGTCACCCAGCATCAGGTAAAGATAGGTAGTGGTCAAACGCAAGCTTAACGCACAGCAGACTGCGAGCACATAGTCTTGTCAATTTATCGCGTACTTACTTTAGTACTTCACAACCTATTATCTCGGAAACCACATGCTCATATTCGAATTTCCTCTTTAAAGTCTAAGTAAAGGTACCTAAGCAAGGAGCAAAAGTAACCCCACTAAAAATTGCCGATGACAGAAAAAATATATTACATAGTAAAACATTTATACCAAGTTTCGTCAACATTGGTTGAAAAATGCGACCTGTACAGGAAGACGTACATACCACGTAACAAACATATGGACAGATGAAACCAATTTGGTCAGTTAAAGCAAAGACGCTTCGCTCGATCGGTCAAAAAAAATATAATAAAAACATACAGACTGACTGAAAATAGATAGAGATAGACGGGCAGTCAGGCGGACGAATAGACAGACAGAAGTTCTCATATTCTTTATTGTACACAAAACACAGTTACAGTGGAGGCATTAGATAAAGGCATGTACATAGGCGAGCTTAACCCTAAAGAGAGTTTTCTTCCAGAAAACCTTAAGGACAGAGGAAGTTCAGACGGATCTTATAAGGGTGCCATTAAGTACTACACTCAAAATTGTAAAACTTAAACAATTTTATTGTAAGCACGCTAGAAAAAAAAGCATTTTCCGATTAAACCCAATCAAATCCCAATTTCAGAACAAAAGCTTTTCATTTACCGATAGCTATTACTCGTGCATTTTCGTACCAATATTTATATAATGTTTTATGCAAAAGTTTATTCGAATATGCAAAGTCACGCCTGTAATATGTGAAAAAGGGGATTTCCATACTACGCTATTAGTTTCCCTATAAAACTACGTTTTTTAATATCACAACGTTGGGAAAGTCAACAATCCGGGACAGAGCCTGTGACCCGTTTGAATAGAGCCCAGGGTGACTGTCGTACAAACGTACGCAGTAGGTCATCAACAGAAAGAATATACCAGATGGTACGAGTAGTCTATATATTATATTTGGGTGGACGCCCTCAGTCACAACTGCAAGAACCCGCTGCGACTTCCGCAGCGGGTTATCGCGACGAGGGCGCTGCGCGGATACGCGGTGTCCTGTGGGCCTAGCACGAATAACTGCGTAAATGTAACGTAACGTGTCGAACACGCGAAACAGTACACTGTCATTTATCTAGGACAACTGTGACATAGACAACTCATTGTATTGTACGCCGAAGCGTGAAGCATTTACGCTTACGATACGAATACTTTTCGCAAATTGTTTGTGCTAACAACCTCGGGACCGCAGCGTGCGTGCTGGCCGGTGATGCTCTTGGGAGCTCCAAGCGGAAATCCTAGCCGAAGTATATCACTTCGTAGCGGCGAGGAGATCCCGTGGAAGGAAATCAAACGTATGCGGTGGCAAGCGCAGGCAGTCCTGTTGCTGCGGTGGAAGGAGAATATCGCTCCACCAGTCCCTGGGCAGTGGACGGTGGAGGCCATCCACCCGGTCCTCCAGAGTGGGTGAAGCGGCAATTCGGGTCATTGACCATCCGATTGGTGCAGGTTCTGTCCGGACACGGATGCTTCGGAAACGTACTCATTATAACACCAGCTAGCTGCCAGTATAAGCCCTGTAGAAATGATACCATGTAGTTGAAAAAGGCAACAGACAAACAGTTATTTTCGAATTTATAATATTAGTGTGTAGCGTGAATAACTTAGATCTGTAAACAGGTTAGGTTCAATGGTTTATTGTGATATGTAAAATATCAAGGTCAATGCGAGAAACTAGTCCTTATAACACAGGAAATCCTAATATAATAACTATGGAATGTGTTATGGAAAATTTTAAAAACACTTACTACCAATTTTTATTTAAGACACCTAATAGTTTGTTTCTGAGTTGGTATAAGCATTCAAAGCACACCGTTCACAAGTTACGTATGTGACAGCCATCGCCTTCCTCAACCATATTTGAGGGAATATGGCGACCCGCCATGCGACGCGACCACCGTCTGCCTTTACGTGAGCGTGACTACTCTGAATGTCCATACCCAATATAATATAAATAAAATACCTTATCAAATATTTTACAATTTTACTGAGATCCCGCTTTGCACTGAATCAGGGCCCTCCATTAATTAAAGCTAAGCCATGTGTACTGTAAACTTTTTAGATAGTACATATGTTATGTGCGGCACCACTATGAGGAATGCATAGTTGCACTTCGCGCCGACCCAGTTCAGCATTGACGTCAATCGCCGCGCAAACGCCGCATCAGCATCGAGTGTCGTTTTCGTGGCGCGTGTTCGGCGTTTGTAAGACTCACTTTTGTACCTAACTTTGGTCGAAGCAGTCACTCTAGATTTAGAATAGATTGTAACTTTTTATATAAAATTAGATTAAGTTAAAATAAATTTGATTTTTTTTTTGAGATCCTCGCTGCGACCATCTATTTTTCATACTATATTAACTTCTATGAACAAGAGTTACTGTTTATACTGTGTTTAGATTGAAACTGCAATATTTAGACGGGGTTTCGCGTTAAAATAACCACAAATAGTGCTGGTTCGAGTGCTCATATTACGAGTATTTCGATGAAAATGCGGGATTTTTATTATAAGTGCAGGATTTTAGTGGCAATTACATTACGCTTGCATAGTTTGATCAAGAGGTTAAAACCACAACACTGTCAGCCATTGGCGTGTTTTGTTATTAGGTCTAATAGAAGCTAAATAATAAATAAAGAGTTCTACTGCTACTATATTACTACTACTACTACGTAATGGTTTCGTAATATAGTAGACTAGGTGGTGCACGCGACTACGTCTGCGCAGGATTAGTACTTCGAGTAGCTTATTATTTTCTCCAAGGGCATATCTATCTTTATACCAAAATGTCATAAAATATGTACATGGTCAAACGCAATAGCTATAATAGTATTATATGAGTAAATTTAATTTTTTTGTATATCAATCAGTAAACATCAATAATAAAATACAGGACTTTGTATAAAGTCCTGTATTTTAGTTAAATTTAGTTAAATCGGGACTTTTTTCGCGCAGAGCTGAGCACTTGACTGACTTTGGACCAAACCATTGGATTGAACTACACAAGCCTTACACAACCCGAAAATACTCTTCACAGATCGGCACTTCTACCCCAGAATTGTTCGAAAAGAGATTGAAATAAAAAACATAAAAATTTCAATCGCGAGGATGCCTTCAGGTTGTCAACGTCATGGAATTCAGTGCTAAGGTGTTCACGTCGCGATTCGTCTTTCAGGGTTAGTGCCGATACCGTCAGTATTGTGTGTTGGGACATAATAAATAACATGAAATGTGGGTAGTTGAATAAAACACCCGCCCCCTCAATATGCAGACACCCGCTTCTCCAGTCTACTCGTGACCGCGGTCGATGCAACTCGATGGATCGAGGCAAGTCAAAATTATGTTTTGACTAGCTGCGCCCCGCGGTTTCACCCGCGTGGTGATGGATGATGATGATGATGATGATGAAAAGTATCCTATGTGTTAATCCAGCGCCTCATCTACCCCCATACCAAATTTCATCAACATTAGCCCCCCCGTTTGTGCGTGAAAGAGTAACAAACATCCATACATCCATACATACAAACTTTCACGTTTATAATATTAATAGGATATCTTTTAAATGGTAATACGATGGAAAGTATTGTGACAGATGTCAAAACGATTTTCCAATATACATTTCCACAAACAATGTAAACTGGTATCACTGAAATGTAAGTTTTATCGAGTATATTTAAATTTAACATTTCATACAGACATTGTTTCCCGACATTTCATTAAAAATTATTGGTTGACTGCCTCCCTTCGACGGTGTTACTCAAAAATGTCAATAAAACACAACCTGCACGAGGCTTCGCGGAATTATTTACATAATCAAACAGTAAGGGCAAAATAAAAAAAATTCCAGAAAATAGAACCGACTTCAACACTAAAAAGTGTAAAATAACTTGTTGAAGTCGGTACCATGCGCACAATATTGTGATAATATGTACTTTTGAAATGTCATGGCACCGACGTGCAATGACTTTATTTTTGGTATTTTTTTTTTACCCTTGCTAGTTACGGGATCGATTGTCATTCACCGTCAATAATGATCATCAAATAATCAAAATAGGCGAATAACTAAAAAAGTTATTGGAGTGTAACTCAAAGCTGCTTGACCGAATTTGACGATATTTAAATGGAACCACACGGAAAGCACTAACTTTCAAACAAAAAAAGAATTTTGAGAATCGGTTCACCCAGTCGAAAGTTATGAGGTAACAAATATAAAAAAATACAGTCGAATTGAGTACCTCATCCTTTTTGGAAGTCGTTTGAAAATGGTATAATGTTTCCGGCGAACTATAATTGATTTTACTTATTTACTTGGACTTGTACCAACTGTGGCACAGATAAATCATAGTTTGTATGTTTCATCATCATCTCAGCCGTAGGACATCCACTGCTGAACATATACTGCTGAACATATGCCTCCCCAATAATTTTCCAAAAGGACCGTTTGGAAGCGGCTTGCATCCAACGTCGTCCTGCGACCTTTATCAGGTCGTCTGTCCACCGTGTCGGTGGATGACCTACGCTGCGCTTGCCGGTCCGTGGTCTCCATTCCAGAACCTTCCGGCCCCATCGGCAATCTGTTCTGCGTGCTATGTGCCCTGCCCACTGCCACTTTAACTGGCTAATCTTCTGGGCTATGTCGGTGACTTTCGTTCTTTTACGGATCTCCTCATTTCTGATTCGATCACGAAGAGAAATCCCGAGCATAGCCCTCTCCATAGCTCGTTGTGCGACTTTGAGCTTACTTATGAGGTCTATAGTAAGAGACCACGTTTCAGTGCCATAAGTCATCACTGGTAACACACATTGGTCGAAGACTCTTGTCTTGTTTGTATGTTTGCTTTATGCAAACTTTTGTGCTAGGCTCAACGATACGATTACGTTACTATTACGCAAATATTCGTGCTAGGCCCACTGCTCATTAGTAAAGAGAATCCAACATGCCCGATAACAATGCTGAAAAATATTTTTAATAAAAAAACCTTAGTTTGCAATTGCCCTTACTGACGCTTCTTGTATGTGCATCGTTGTAATAGCGTGCTGAAGTTATTAATTGCAGTTTTATTGAAGGGTATTGCCGCGATACCATCGCTGTATTGTGTTTGATAAAGTTTTGTTTTTCGATAGATAGATGGTTATTCACGTGTGCTCGCAAATTATTTTATAATGGCGAAGAATATCAGGAAACAGCCGTAATTGCAGAAAGGGGTTATTAAGGGAAAATATCCACTCATACACTTTTATTGAAGCTATTGTAATAATAGTAAAATGGCAATATTACAAGTACAATTTAAAAAATAGATAAAACCAATTATATGATTGATTATCCACTAACTCCTAAAAGTTAAGGAGTTAAATGTTTCATCATCAGCTCATCCGCATGAGATGATTATCAGACGCAAATACTTGAACAGCTTTAGAAAATGAAAAACGTAATAAGCGCCTATAAAATTTGGGAACTGCCCTCGATTTCCCTGGGATCCTATCATCAGAGCCTGACTTGGTGACAATGGGACCAAATCAAGGGTAAAAAAAGAAATATTTTTCTCACACCTTGGGTTACATTATCGAAGTTTTCATACGGATCTGCATTTTTTTAAATATTATATAGCTTACGTTATTCCGTGATAATGTAACTGTCTAACAGCAAAATAATTTTTAATAACGGTTTAGTAATTTTTATGTTTATTTGTTAAATACAAACATACTTACTTGAAAGTACTAGTATTTACTAAAAGGCAATGTTTCCACCCAAATTACAGGGCAAGAGATTATATATCATCTTACTAGCTGCTCTCTGCGGTTTCACCCGCGCGGTGATGGATGATGATGAATCTAATATAGCCTATGTTACTCAGGGTGAATGTAGCTTAAAAAAAACGATATTAAAAAATATTTAGTGACACTTCCGCTGAAAAGAAAACAATGATTGAAAGAACAGAGTCGGTAGCACTGTCGGACTAGCGCTCGACGAGTCAACATCTCCTGAGGATGCCTCGTGTAGAGGCGAAACACGTGTCGAATCGGTGTTGGTTTATTTGGGTTTTCTTGTGTTATTTTTTTATTTTGTATTCTTCCTATTAGCATTTTATGCGGGAGGGAGGGTGGTGCACGCCCCCAAATAGGCCAAAATCATTGTTTTCTTTTCAGCGGAAGTGTCACTAAATATTTTTTAATATCGTTTTTTTGATAATGGATTTCCGCAAAGTAACGCCTGAATCAATAAATTATCTGAATGTAGCTTTCCAATGGTAAAGGAATTTTTGGCATCAATCCAGTACTTTTTGAGCCAATGCGTTACAAACATACATACAAATCTTTCCTCTTTATATTATATTATTATAGTATAGATATTTCAGGGTGGCAAGCACAATGCATTGCCATGCAAAGATAAAATAAGATAAAAGATAAATCGTGATTTTTTAAGAGAATTTCATAAATGTTATTTGCTTAAACCAATGTTTAAACTTGAGACTAAATAATTTATGTTTTATATTAAGACGATGGTAGTTTTAAAATCTGAATAGCGTAAAATTTTATTGCCATGGGCAATCATAACGCTAAATATCAGGCAAGTAATCGTATGCCACCGACTAACATAAATAAAACCCGGCCAGGTGCGGGTCGGAATCGCGCACGAAGGATTCCGTACCATTATCTATAGAAACGAGCAAAAATCACGTTAGTTGTATGGGAGCCCCGTTTTAAAATATTTTATTCTGTTTTTTAGTATCTGTTGTTATAGCGGCCACAGAAATACATCATATGTGAAAGTTTCAACTGTCTAACTATCACGGTTCATGAGATACAGACGGACAGCGGAGTCTTAGTAATAGGGTCCCGTTTTACCCTTTAGGTTACGATTTACCCCCACCAATTCATACTCTAAAATCATTGAACGCCTTTATTTTAGCCCTTAAAAGGGTACTTTTATCAACACAAAAGTGCTCAAGATAATTGTTTCCCCATATAGCACTGGATTATCACTACGCGCAAATTAGAAATGCCGCGGTAGTTTATGTCGCCCTGGTTCGTCATCAAGGTCAACCTGTTCCGTGTTTCCCAAACCTACTTCAAGAACTCTAATAATAGCCAAAAAAAGACAAAGTGACTATAATAGAAGTCTATGTATGATGATATAGCCGGCACTCTAGCTCTCACCTATACAACCATTTTATAGATATAAATAAAAATACAAACTTTTAGATATTAAATATGTCTCACTACATACTTATTTATTTATTTTATTATTATTTTATGTATGTTTATATTACTTGTTTTTCCTTCCTTTATTTATATAGTCGGGGATCCGCCCGTGAAGTCCTTGTCCCGTGTCCTTGGCTCTGTCTGAAAACCAGCGCTGTCTCATGTTTACTAATGTGGGGCAGCATTATGCTGAGACAGGGCCGGTTTGACATCACAATATACTCTTATGAGTCTGTGTTTAAGTTGTATTATTAACTCTAGTCTTACTAATTACTGTTTTTTGTCTCTATTTGTGTGTGTGTGTGTCAAATAAATGGATTTCATTTCATTTCATTTCGTATGGAACCCTAAAAAGATAAAGATCCTATACTAAAGTATAGTCTATAACCATTATGCGTCATAATAATGTCAAAAGAAACAATGTAGACTATGCTTTAGTATTAGAAAAGGTTTTCTAATACTAAAGCATTGTCTACATTGTCGACACTATAAAGTAAGAGATCCATTATAAAACAAAAGATATCTAGGTAGGACGGCACCTAACAAAGATAGCCAAATAATTTGTACTCCAGTATCGAGTCGGGCCGTAAATAACGCTTTATTGGCCCGATGACAGGGCACCGGCGTAATTTCGGCGCCAGTTGACAGCGATGGTGCTATCGCGTCTGTGGTGTATGGTTACATGGTTTTTGGTTAAAAAGCCCTGAATTTTTGGGGAAATAAACCGAAATTATTGGTGCAATTTCGCTATGAGAATCCTTGAACGCTATAACGCTCGGAAGCATTGTAAGGGAAATTGAAATCACAATGGAACAGGCTGTATTGTGATGCAGGGCGCTTCCAAGATTAGGCTTTTCTGGAATTGCACTTTAACCCGAACAGTTAAAGAGTACAGTGGTAAGACTTTTGCAAGAGTCCGCCTGAAGAAGTACCACACCTTTGCCAGTTATTCTACCATGAAGAAGTAGTGTGCAAACATTGCTGTGTTTCATTGAGGGCAGTGTTTCCAACGAAATTACAGGGCAAGAGATTTAACATCTTATATCTTAGGGTTAGGTTAATGTATTGCAGGGTTTTGAACTGTTGTGGTTTAAAGTTCTGTATGGCACTGAAATGTTATGGACAAGGCGATTTGCTCTTCTCATCGCCGATCGACATAAAAACATTAGTTTGGAGAGTAGTTCGCCCAGTTATAAATGGACTGAATATAATGAAAAATGATGAGCGCGTCTTGATATAGTTTTCACTAAGTAACTGGTACTATAATGTTCTTTCAAGCAGTAGTTTTGTGACATTTACTAATAAAGTATATTCATAACTTCATTAGCAAGTAGAAAAGCTATCATTTCCTTTATATATCGTAAATATTTTGCCTCGACATTGTAGCACTTGACGACTACGTTACGTATAATTAATGATTATTAAGAAATTAGTATAATAGACACTAATTAATTAAATATATCAATATTTAATTAATGAGTGGCAAAATATTCTCAAAATTCTTTTTTGTTTGAAAGCTGGTGCTTCCCGTGTGGTTTCTGGTGTGTGGAATTTCATCAAATTCGGTCCAGTAGTTTTTATAATAACTGATTTTACCAAAGTAATATAATGGAAGTCGGTATTAATTTTTTCAAATTCCACTTGTCTTTTGTAGATTTACACTTATTTTGATATTTTTTTTAATTTTTTGAAATATTAATGTTGAACTCTTTAACGCAGACATGAAAAGTATACCTTGGAATAATATTCTAAATATAGACGATCCAAATCATATGATTAAAGAAGGGAGAAGAGCAATATTACATAATGTAAAGAAAATGGCTTTTACGAAAAAAACATTTAAGAAATTAGTTTTTTTCTGTGTGTTAGGTAGGACTCCAATCCTTAAGGACAGCCGTGCTTACCATTAGAAGTAAGAATAACCATAAAAGCTTTCCTTCCTAAAAAACCTTTCGTGAGAACTCATAGTTAAATGGTTAAACCGGCAAACACTCACGTTTATCATCTAGTCGTTATAGTCCGACCGGTGTTTGGGCAGTACTGATGCCTATCCTCATGGAGAGCGTGGTCTAGCAGCAAGGGCCTCTGCTTAACCACGCTGCTGCTGAGTACGTGACTATGACTAACTTGTGGTTTAAAGTTCTGTAAGGCACTGAAATGTTATGGACAAGGCGATTTGCTCTTCTCATCGCCGATTGACATAAAAAACATCAGTTTGGAGAGTAGTTCGCCCAGTTATAAATGGACTGAATATAATGAAAAATTATGAGCGCGTCTTGATATAGTTTTCACTAAGTAACTGGTACTATAATGTTCTTTCAAGCAGTAGTTTTGTGACATTTACTAATAAAGTATATTCATAACTTCATTAGCAAGTAGAAAAGCTATCATTTCCTTTATATATCGTAAATATTTTGCCTCGACATTGTAGCACTTGACGACTACGTTACGTATAATTAATGATTATTAAGAAATTAGTATAATAGACACTAATTAATTAAATATATCAATATTTAATTAATGAGTGGCAAAATATTCTCAAAATTCTTTTTTGTTTGAAAGCTGGTGCTTCCCGTGTGGTTTCTGGTGTGTGGAATTTCATCAAATTCGGTCCAGTAGTTTTTATAATAACTGATTTTACCAAAGTAATATAATGGAAGTCGGTATTAATTTTTTCAAATTCCACTTGTCTTTTGTAGATTTACACTTATTTTGATATTTTTTTTAATTTTTTGAAATATTAATGTTGAACTCTTTAACGCAGACATGAAAAGTATACCTTGGAATAATATTCTAAATATAGACGATCCAAATCATATGATTAAAGAAGGGAGAAGAGCAATATTACATAATGTAAAGAAAATGGCTTTTACGAAAAAAACATTTAAGAAATTAGTTTTTTTCTGTGTGTTAGGTAGGACTCCAATCCTTAAGGACAGCCGTGCTTACCATTAGAAGTAAGAATAACCATAAAAGCTTTCCTTCCTAAAAAACCTTTCGTGAGAACTCATAGTTAAATGGTTAAACCGGCAAACACTCACGTTTATCATCTAGTCGTTATAGTCCGACCGGTGTTTGGGCAGTACTGATGCCTATCCTCATGGAGAGCGTGGTCTAGCAGCAAGGGCCTCTGCTTAACCACGCTGCTGCTGAGTACGCGACTAGACTGATACTTATAAATAACCAGTCTCGTCATATGATAGACAGACAGAAAATAGCTGCGTGTTTTTATGATTTATATCCTTGGTTTCCTCAAATTACCATGTTCTTCCAAGAACTGCATCCAAACCGAAGCGAATCATAAAACAATCGCCATTAAGCCACTACTGCGAACATGAAACGTTAAAACGTAACAGTTTCAATAAACCTAATCAAAAACGTATAAGCGTGAAACTGTTGCTGGCTGCCTGTTACACCAAACTGTAACATTTAAAATTATTGTATCTATAATCAAACCATTTGTTATTCAGAATTAAAATTTACATTTTCTAATGTTTGCATATTTTTATATACTGCAAGGAGGCTTACAAATATTCATATTATTTCTGAATTAATTCCTTTTAATTAATTATCATCATCTCAGCCGTAGGACGTCCACTGCTGAACATATGCCTCCCGCATAATTTTCTAAAAGGACCGGTTGAAAGCAGCCTGCATCCAACGTCATCCTGCGACCTTTATCAGGTCGTCTGTCCAACGTGTCGGTGGACGTCCTACGCTGCGCTTGCCGGTCCGTGGTCTCCATGCCAGAACCTTCCGGCCACATCGGCCATCTGTTCTGCGTGCTATGTGCCCTGCCCACTGCCACTTCAACTGGCTAATCTTCTGGGTTATGTCGGTGACTTTCATTCTTCTACGGATCTCCTCATTTCTGATCACGTAGAGAAACCCCGAGCATAGCCCTCTCCATAGTTCGTTGTGCGACTTTGAGCTTATCTATGAGGCCCATAGTAAGAGACCACGTTTCAGTGCCATAAGTCATCACTGGTAACACACATTGGTGGAAGACTCTTGTCTTGAGGCAGTGGGGTATTTTGACGAGAAGACTTCGCGAAGTTTCCGGAACACTACTAATTAATTATAATTGTGATTCTTTCATTCTGTATAAAGAATTGGTAAAATAAAAATGGTATAAATTACGCAGTCTGTTTTAAAATTTATTACCGGCTAACGTTTTAATATATAGATATGTATTTAGGTAATGCCATTGTCCTATTTCATTACGACTAAAGGAGTTATATATAAGAGAGTATTTCTATTCTAATGTCTTACTAATACGTATGAACTGGGTAAATGAGTAAGTGAGATAGCTATCTGTAAATAATTGCGCTTAAAATAATTCAATGAGAGATTACGAGCGAATTAATTGAAAGACCTATTAAAACCCGTATGGTATACCTATACAGTATGTAATAATTGTCATGGACGCTATTTTTTAATTGAATCGCCTGCGAACGTTTGCATTAAGACTCAAATTACACGAGCAACTAAAAACGCACGTGAAATTTTTGTAAAAATATTTTTTGTTTATAGCGGTCTTTCGAAAACTAGGTTACAATTGTCTGTATATTTAATACATGGAGAGTGGAGGAAAAACACGTGCCACCCTCTTATGAATTGGGACAAGGAAAGATGGCCAGCAAGTTATAACAATCCGATTTTGTCAATAGCTGGGCGTATGCTATCCTTCTCTAAAGTTAATTCCGTACGCGTTATTCAATTCATAAGAACCAAACTATTTCGTACATGTTCACATTACAGTCCAGTGTAAACGGTCCCATCGTAAAAAAGCGTAATTTATGATTGCAATGAGTACGCCACAGTAAAGCTCAGTAAACAACGGTACTGGAGCATTTCAACTGATACTAGTAACCAACGAGAAACCAGTTCAATGGAAGATAAATATTTCTTATCTTGATCATCATCTTATTCAACTCTCAATGATGATGATGAAATAAGATGATATTGACGACAGATTTTCTTTCATCAAATTGGCACGGATTGTGTACTTGTAAGGTTTTAATGAATTCTTTAATACAAAATAAATACGCAAGGTAATTTTTTATGTAACTAAGTGACGAGTCGGGTGTAAGTAATGACCACCATAAGTGCCACCCAGAATACAGAGCCGTAGTAATGCGTAGCACTGCACTGTGCTCATCACCCGTGACATTGGTTTTTGATCTACTTTCGCACAGTAATTTTAGTTTCCTACAATGTCCTTCACAGTAACGCTTGCGCGCTATTGCCGCGTGGCAGAATATCTGGCACTGCAATGGTACTAACTAAGATAAGGACATATTACAAGATGCCTGCCACCCAATAAATCGGGTTTCCCTGCCTCGTACTATTCGCATCCCAACGACAGAAGGAATATTTTCTCTTCAACTACGTCCCCTTCACGGAGGGACTGTATCGCAAATATAAAAAAAAACATGAAGACCCAAAGAGCAATAAAGGGACTGTATCGCAATAAAAAAATCACATGAAGACCAAAACTGCAAAAATGACCAGACGGTGATGAATTTGTGACGTATTTGATGAGCGTATGTGACGAGCAAAAATGCTTGATCTCGAGCTTGTGGTGATAGTGATATGAAGCATCGCTCAGGTCAGCATAGAGGTGGCGATTAACGCAGCTTACGGCTGCACTAATGGTCATAGCTTCTTGATTCCATCTCCGCATTCAATCAGGCGAGAGGGAGTTATTTTGATGAAACTATAAACAAGAGAGGGCAACATTGGGAATCCTAGTACATCAGTATGAATATGTAAACCGTTAAACGTTATAATAATGGTGCACACGTTTTACGTTAATAATATCCGATAGCCCATAAGTGATATTACACAGATGTACTGGCTGAAACTGGCCCTGTTTTTCGTCTCTATAGGCTTAAGTTCCCTGTCTGATACTTGAAGCTTACAAATTCGTACTGTAATTAAATCTTTTAAGTATGTGCTCGCTTAATGACACGATGATTAATTGTGTTTTGTTTCGTATTATATTTCGGTATCGTATTGGCCTAAGTGGACTTTATTTTTGAATGGCAAAGATCACGCTTGGAATTGTAGTTCAACTAGATACGCCCCGCGGTTACGTGGTGATGGATGATGATGAAAAAGTATCCTAAATGTTATTCCAGCTCCGTATCTACCTCCATACTAAATTTCATTAAAATCCTTTCAGTAGTTTTGCGTGAAGGAGTAACAAATCCATACATACAATCTGTCGAGTTTATAATATTAGTAGGATAATAAAATGGCAGTTACATCTAAAGTTATAACTTTATTATTTCGGATTATCTAGACTCTAGAGTACTGCAAAATTATTAAGACGATGTAAGACGGCTGCGAGTGACCATGCCTTCGAAGCGCGGGGTCCCAGGTCCAAACCCTGACTGGACCAAGTATAATGTGATGAGCAGATATGTTTGTACTCGGGTCTTGTTTGTTTATGATGTGTTGAAGATGTGTGTTAATGACTCCCGCGACACATGCAGTCCTAGTACAGTGGGTATTAGTTTGAGAGTGCCATCTAAGTATTAATAAATAGAGGACTACGTCATTGAAATCTTTTCAATTATTCATCATTGTATATGTTTAAAAATTACATTAATGTTGTGTTAATCAAAATATTCACCGAATTAATACAAACTCACTTAATCGAGCCTGAAATGATAACAGTATATTTAAATAGGTCAATTAAATTTTATATTGAACAATTTAATTTGCAGTAATTGTTACTTAAAATTAATAAACCAAACAGTGTACTGAATATTGCTTAATTAATTATATTCTAAAATTCATGGACCAGAAATTCCATAATGAAAAGTTTGTAGTGCACTCCAAAAGCTAGGCGATGACAAAGCTAAATGAGATACAGAAGCTTTGCCACAGTATACTTTTACACAGTGAATAAAGTTACTTGTTTATATAGTTTCAAATAACAAATAATAAAATTACCACGTCTTATGCTTTACCTTAGATAAATTAAAAATCTGAAAATTATACACTTAGATAATTCTATTACAAACAAAAAAAACCAACTAATACCTTTGAACAAACAACTCTTGTACATATGTCTCGGAATCTCGGAAAAGGCTGCAACGATTTTCATGAAACTTAGTATGCAGGGGGTTTCGGGGGCGATAAATCGATCTAGCTAAGTTCTATTTTTAGAAAATGTCGTTTTATCCGTGTTTTCGTCCAACGAAAAACCGCTACAATATCATCATGACAACTAGGCTTAAAACAACTAAACTGTTTTACCGACACAGCAACACTAAAGCTACTTGACAATAGATGGCGTTGTTAAGCAACAATAAGCCAATGAGTGTTTGATTTGAAGTTAGACCAAGAAAATCAATTGTCTACTAACAAGCAAAACCAGTCATCCAGGTACTAGTGATAATGTTGACTCAGTCTTCGTTCGAGACTTAACATAAAACTCCGCTGTCAGGCAAATTTTTGAAAGCTCGTCCATCATGCTGATCCTACCGAAACTATTTTCTAAGCGTGCTTGCGTATTACTACTTAGAGGCATTTATAAAGAATATTTATAATAACAGTACACGCTAAAACACATAAATTTTGACTAACCTTTTTTTATACTGATTGGTAATAGTAGCGATTCACTTTTTCAAAAAAGTAAATTACACTAGTGTACTAAAATTTAAGGGCCTTACTTATAAACGCTGCTCAAACTAAATAACGTCACTTAGTACGGCGCAGAACATTTTGCCTTTGCTCGGTACTAAATAACATCATTTAAAGTTAAGCGGCGTTTATAAGTAAGGCAGTATGTGTGCTAATCCTTATTCTGTTAAATCTAACATCCAAAATCATGTAACACTTATGCCCGTTTTCACCAACATTTTAGGTGACACCCAAGTTAGGTGGCAGTTTTGTACTGCTAAGAATTACCTAACTGGCTTAGGAGTTACTTAAAATGTTGGTGAAAACGGGCATTAGAATGACATTCCTAAAAATAGGATTATTCTTTTTAATTATAGGCATTTTACGTTAGTTTAGCGAGCACCAAGGTACGTGACGACTAACCTGTCTAAAATATACCCACCATTGAGAGACATACCTAATTTTAATGCTGTCATTCGAAAGTGTTATTTGTTATATGGACAGTCGACTGGTGAGGGGTTATACTAATTTGGATTTTAGCCTGAACAAAATAAGAACTGCTATAATTTAGAGATTTTTAGATTAGACAATGTTTACAGAAATGCCACCATTAACTGCGGATACCGAGTAAAGTCATTCGCTAAATTTCACCCTCTTACTACCATGGGTGGTCCACTAAACGCTGCATATATAAAACACATCGACTTAACAACTTCCTGTTTAAAAATAAATATTTAAATAAAGTCAGTCTTAGAATAACTACCTATAGAAGGTCGGTTTCCAATCAACGTCTTCTTAAAACACGCGCTACAAACGGTATGTGTGCTATGAAATGTAATTGAGCTCGTTTAAGTTTAAATATAATATTTGCTATTTATATGTGTGTATGTGTATATGTATAGTTACAGTATAAAAATAGTTAGTTATTTATTGAAATTCTACCTTAAAATATGTTGCACAGAAACTCTCAAGTTCTAAATAAAGCACTACCAAACACACTTCTATATTATACAAAGGTTAGCTGGAAGAAAATGATAATTAACATTAAGTTCCCCTATATACTGTTAGTTTTATACAATAAAGAATTTTGTATCTACGAGTATCTTTGTTTACTTGCCTCGTCACGCACATAGACACAAACATTAAATCCTCTGTTAAAATGTTTTCCCATAAAACTTGGGTGTTTGATTGGCAAAAATGTGTTTTACACATTAATTTAAATGTACACAAAAATAACAAATATTTAAAAGTACTAAGAACTAGCATAATCGGTCCATTATGTTCCCAATGCTGAGACTCGGGCCTTCCTCTTAGAGAGAGGAGTTAGGCCATAATCCACCACGCGGCTGATAGAAAAACTAGCGTGTTCTTATTAAAAAAAGGCGTATACTGCAGCACCGACGGTGCATGCAAAGTGAGCTGTATATAGCTTGGACTTTAACTTTGTATTTTTTTGGACTTGCATTCTATAGGTAGTTATTCTAAGGTCACAGTATTTGAAAAGTTTAACAACTGTTTAAATCTATACTGTGATTACATGATTACGTACGTTACCGCATGCGTGACTGTCACCTGTCATTTCAATGGTGGACAGAGTACAATCATTGATAATGACGTGGTCCTTTTTGTCATTCTTACCGAGAGCTTTATGAATCGTGAGGACATGGCCACCGTACTGATAATATGGAATTCAATGTTAGGACTTAGGACCAAAGCCACAGAATGGCGATGCGCTAGAACGCTCGTTTTAATCTAGTTACCTACTTCCTCTTGTATTTTTACGGAAAATAAAACCCTTTCAAATATGCACTCTTGTTAAAAGAAATGCTTAGAATGAGATTTCTTACAGACTAATTCCGATTTGTGAACTACCTTCTTGTTACTGCTTAATTAGTTATTTTAATGCCAAGTATTTATTACATGAACCGTTTGATTATTTTTACGACTCATTTACGTTTACTTTCCTGCTAAGTTTTAACCGCCAAGCTTGTAAATAAATATGCATTTTGTACTTTTTAAATTACCAAAACTACATTCAATAACTGGCACTTTAAATCAGTGCTCAGAGTAAAATACGAGTAGGTACTGAGTAAATAATGATCACCCTTCGTCAAGGGCAATCCGCATCCCCGTATCCTGCACACAACTCGGGAGCCGATCTGGTTATATAGCTCGATCACAACATTGTACATGGTAACACTGTCATCTTGTATTGTGAGATACGATTACGTTTCGCCTCCGTCACTATTATAAATTGTGCTCGTCCTATAAATTAATAATGAGTATGTAGAGGCTTTGGCTTGGAAAATATTACCCATTGATGGTACTGTAAAAAATATAGGTTTAAAATATGTACCAACTTCTTGTTGTATTCGTCATCATCATCATCATCATCTCAGCCGTAGGACTTCCACTGCTGAACATAGGCCTCCCCCATGATTTTCCAAAAGGACCGGTTGGAAGCGGCCTGCATCCAACGTCGTCCTGCGACCTTTCTCAGGTCGTCTGTCCACCGTGTCGGTGGACGACCTACGCTGCGCTTGCCGGTACGTGGTCTCCACTCCAGAACCTTTCGGCCCCATCGGCCATCTGTTCTGCGTGCTATGTGCCCTGCCCACTGCCACTTCAACTGGCTAATCTTCTGAGCTATGTCGGTGACTTTCGTTCTTCTACGGATCTCCTCATTTCTGATTCGATCACGTAGAGAAACCCCGAGCATAGCCCTCTCCATAGCTCGTTGTGCGACTTTGAGCTTATCTATGAGGCCCATAGTAAGAGACCACGTTTCAGTGCCATAAGTCATCACTGGTAACACACATTGGTCGAAGACTCTTGTCTTGAGGCACTGAGGTATTTTTGACGAGAAGACTTCGCGAAGTTTCCGGAACGCTGCCCAGCCGAGTTGGATTCGACGATTGACCTCTTTCTCGAAGTTGGACCTGCCTAGTTTGACTGTCTGTCCCAGGTAGATATACTCGTCAACAACTTCGAGAACTGAGTTCCCAACTGATATTGGGGTAGGTACAACATGGGCATTAGACATAATTTTCGTCTTGTCCATGTTCATCTTAAGACCTACCCGTTGGGAAACTCGATGGAGGCCTTCGAGCATTGTACTGAGGTCTTCCATGGATTCTGCCATGACTACAATATCGTCGGCAAATCGAAGGTGAGTGATGTATTCGCCGTTAATATTGATGCCAAGTCCTTGCCATTCCAGAAGCTTGAAGGCGTCTTCCAATGTAGCGGTGAACAGGTTTGGAGATATAACGTCTCCCTGTCTCACGCCTCTTTGCAATGGAATTGCCTTCGAACTCTGCTCCTGTACTCGGACTGACATGTAGGCGTTTTTGTACAAACACTTCAGCACTTCAATATACCGATAGTCAATACGGCACCGCTGGAGAGACTCAAGCACTGCCCACGTCTCGATCGAATCAAAGGCTTTCTCATAGTCCACAAACGCTAGACAAAGAGGCAAGTTATACTCTTCGGTCTTCTGTATAACTTGCCGTAGCGTGTGGATGTGGTCTATGGTACTATAGCCTTTTCGGAAACCGGCTTGTTCCGGAGGCTGGAATTCATCAAACCTGCGACTGAGACGGTTCGTTATGACCTTCGAAAACAGCTTATAAACATGGCTCAAAAGCGAGATGGGTCTGTAATTTTTAAGTAAAGTGTTGTCACCTTTCTTGAAGAACAGCACCACCACGCTTTTGTTCCATGCTTCTGGCGTTGAACCTTCGAGTAAGACGGTATTAAAGAGCTTCTGAAGGACTTTAAGTACCGGTGTTCCACCCGCTTTCAGAAGCTCAGATGTGATACCGTCGTCACCAGGCGCCTTGTTGTTCTTAAGCTGTTTCAAGGCCATTCTAATCTCGTACAGGCTGATGTCCGGGATATCTTCGGTATAATGTCGGGTCAGCTTGGCTCTTGGGTCTTTGGCCGAGCTGCTAACAGGTTTAGCGACCGAGGTGTATAACTGTCCGTAGAAACTCTCGACCTCTCCTAACACTTCCGCTTTGGTCGACGCTACACTGCCGTCTCCTCTCTTCAGCTTCGTCAACTGGCTTTGCCCAATAGACATGTCTCTTGCAAACACTTTGGAGCCTTTTTTCCGCTCTATCGTCTCTTTAATACGGTTTGTATTAAAGATCCGAATGTCGTGTCGCAAGGACTTCCATATTCGTCTATTGAGCAGCCTATATGCTTCAGCATCATCCGAAGACTGCAGTTTCAATGAGCGTCGTTCAGCCATGAGGTTGAGGGTATCGTTGGAGAGTTTCTGTGGCCTATCTGTACAGTGGGGTTTAAAGTACTTGGAACCCACTGTATGGACAGTTTCTACTAACCTGTTATTGATCTCGTCCACTGAAGCGATGTTCTCAAGGCAATCGAAGCGATTGGAAAGCTCAAGTTGAAAGCTCTCGGGGTCTTGAATATGGGCACGAGTAGGTCGGAGCGTAGACTTCATCAGACGAGACCTCTCCAGTTTGACATTAATATTCACCGTGCCTCTTACCATTCGGTGATCACTACCGGTTTTAACCCTGTTGATCACGGAGACATCAGTAAATATTTGCCTTTTGGTGGTCATAATGAAGTCAATCTCATTTCTCGTGGAACCATCGGGACTCAGCCAGGTCCATTTCCTGTGAGGTGGCTTCTGAAAGAAAGAGTTCATCATAAAGAGTCCCTCTTTCTCCAGGAAGTCGGCCAACCTCTGTCCCCTACGGTTCCGTTGTCCATAGCCAAATTGCCCCACTTTCGACTCATCCTCGCTTCTCTTACCCAACTTCGCGTTGAAGTCCCCCATAACAACTAGAAAGTGCGTTTCAGAGGTATGTATGGCCCGACTAATGTCCTCATACATATCCTCCACCTCATCATCCGGGTGCGACTTCGTCGGTGCGTATACCTGAATGACCTTCAGCGAATATCGTTTGGATACTCTGAGTATTAGGTATACGACCCTATTGGAAACGCTATCGATCTTAACTATGTTGTTAGTAAGGGACTTGTGGACGAGAAACCCGACACCACCTTGGGACTGTTGGTCGCCCTCCCGGTGGTAGAGTAGGTTACCTGATTTTAGGGTTATCGTGTCCTCACCCGCTCTACGGACTTCAGATAACCCCACAATGTCCCAGCGTAGCTTACTCATTTCTTCTTCCAGCTCATATATCTTCTCGTCTGTCCTCATCGTGCGTATGTTGTGTGTTACCAGGGCCAGTCGTCGTCGTTGGGGGTGGTAGCCGGGCGTCTGCCGGGGATTCTTAGCACCCCCTGCCCCACCGTTACCGTGGCCGCTACCGTAGCCAGGAATAGCGGGGCTGCCGGGGACTGGGGGCCTGGTTCTTTTTGTCCAATCCATTGAGGGGTTTTTGCCAATACTCGCCACGCTTGGCAGGCGGGTTGGCGAGCGCAGTTTGTGTGTGTTTGACTGGGAAGGTGCTGCTGCCCACCTTCTGATTTGTTATCCCTTAGCCGGCTTCTACGGCACCCACGGGTAGAGTTGGGGGGGTGCTATTCTAAGCCGGCACCGCCACGGCATATACATTGTTGTATTCGTAAACCGAAGGAAACATACGCCAAAAGTTCTTATAACCATATCCCAAATTGTATATCACTGCTTTAACAACTGATGGGAATTTCGATAACATTAGTTGACAGTCCCTTAGACTCCTGTCACTGTTTTTCACGACAAAAGCGTTGTCATGGTCATATCCATTATTGCATCATTATCGTAGAATGAAAATGTAGATGCGTAAATATACTCTTTGTTTGTATATATATACATTATGTAAATTTGTATGTATTTAGAAATAAAATATTATTAAAGTGTTCTACAATAGGCTTGTAGCAATACTCGGAATAGGAATAGAATAGCTGTACCTAGATTTAGACTTGCAAAGACCAATAAGGCGTTCCTAGAAAACTGTCTGCGTTTTTACAATAAAATCCCATAGCACATAACTGAACTCACAGAGGAGAAATTTAATTTGACTGTAAAAAACGATTTAATAAAAAAACATATTAAAAACCCCGACATTATGCAGAAGACAAAGATGCTTGGAATAATCCACTTCTGGCAAGTTGTCATCCCATAGAATGTAACAATAGTAGTACCTAGGTTTCTACTTAGGTACTACTATATTTACATTTGGGACCTAAATTCATGATATTACCCAACATTGCATATCGTATGTTAATTATGTGTGTAGGCATATTATATTGGAATGTTATGTTGCGTGTATATCATGAATAAATATATTTTCTTTCTTTTTTGTCTTATGTTTCTACGTAGTGAAAAAGTTACATAAAAAGAATGGCCCTGAGTTTCGTGCCGCTTCTTAGTAGACTCTTTATATTTTGGAACGTGGCGATAGAGTCTTTAAAGTACATTATAATGAATAATTGACCTTCATAAGTGCGTGTTTGATGCCTAAATGGAATAAATGATTTTGACTTTGAGATGTAAGACTGTCAAAAACACTATAGTTAATTGAAATTTATTAGTCAAAACCGTTTATGGCGACATCGTTTAGAACAACATACCGGTTAAATCGACCAAAATCAAAGGTCCTGGCTGAATGCTATGTGACCGCCTTATCAAAAACATTGGTATTTACGACATTGTTTACTACGACATACTTACCGCATTAAGCGACCACATTGGGTTAAAATTTTCGGAGAATTATATCTGTTGAACGACCGGCTCAGGTGTATTCTAATCAATGGATAACAGTATCCACATCTGGCACAGTATAATGGTCAATGGCTATTGTCGTAAAAGTAAACAAAGTTTAGTGTCTTTTGTAATTCTTAGAAACAAAGCACTTGCATGCCGTAGCCTCAAAAGCCCCCTTCGTCATATCTCTTAAGTCAGTTTGTTACTTATCTTTACACAAGACGTACCAAAACATATTGTTGAGTTAACTGTGAAAATTCTAACATGTAGCAAACAAAAAGTAAACAAATCAATATCGAAGAAAAATCGCGTATTATTACAAAGCTAGAGAAAGGAATTCCAAATAAAGACCTGGCAAAAGAATATGGTGTATCACACTCGACAATTTCAACCATTTGGAAAGAAAGGGAGAAAATTCAAAATAAAAAGAATTTTTGAAAATGAAACGAGCCAGAACAACTCGGCATACGCTGATTGGGGAAGATTTGTTAAAGTGGTTTAAATATCAAAGGACAAATAATGTGCCAATAAATGGACCAATTCTTCAACAAAAAGCAAACGATTTTGCTCAACGTTTTGGTGAAGATTTTGTTTGCTCGTCTAGTTGGATTCAACGTTTTCGAGCTCGACATGGCATTGTCGGCGGGAAAATGAGTGGTGAAGCTGCCAGTGTGGATAAAGGTGCTGAAGACGAATGGATGACGCAAAAGCAAACGAGTTCATTGATGTAGATCAGTCTATTGCAATTTGTGCACCAGCTTCGGAGGATGATATTGTACGTGAAGTTCAAGAGGAAAATGAAAACGAACAGGAAGACTCGGAAGAACAATTTACAGTGCCAACTTTGATTGACGGTCTCAATGCTGTTAGTGTATTACGAAAGATTGTTCTTTTTAATGAACAGTTCCACATGCAGGGAAATTGTGACGATACGCTGATTAAAATCCAAAGTGAATTACAAAATGTGTATGCACGACAGAAGTGTTCCAAACAAACTAAAATTACAGATTTTATGCATACAAAAATTATGGAAAAATGATATTGTTATTTTATATTATACGTTTGTATTGAAGAAAACAAGATGTGGTTTAATTTCCTACATGAATATACATATGTATTATTTTTCCTATTAATACCTGTCACCGGTTGTTACAACTATCGGTTTTTACGACTAAATATGAGTAGTCCCTTCAATGTCGTTATAACAGATTTTGACGTAGTATTACTTTTTGAAGCACTAACGCCTGCTTTAGCGATCTCAAACATACAATCTATAGTTCATTGTTTGAAAACAATCTATCACCACAGTACCTCCGGAAGAGGTGGGAAGAGGTAAGTATATTAAGAAGTACGGGGCGAGCTTATTATTATCTTATCCGTTATTAATATTTTTCGACATTCGTGTGAAAGGGTATAGAACCGTCTTTAAACCGGGAATTGGGCCGCAATTTCTGTTGATATCAGGTTTTATTATGAGTTTGGATAGAGAATAGTATAATTATTCTGTTTATTTAATCCTTTCACGGATTTATTATCCGGTCCTTTGCATGGGCATAAGTGGGGCTATAGCCCCTAATATCCCTCTGAGCAAAGTGACTTCACTAAGAGATCTAGGTGTGCGACTAGACAGCCATCTTCGCTTAGACTTGCAAGTAGAAAACGTGAATAAAGCGTTTAAAATGTTTGGTTTTATTATGCGGACATCTCTACTTATATAAGACGCTAGTACGCCCTCAGTTAGAATATGCTGTACCAGTCTGGAATCCGTATTACAAGAAATACACAACCGCAATCGAGAAGGTTCAACGAAAGTACCTGCGCGCTATGAATTTCAAATGTTTCCGTTCCTATTCCACTTACTCAACACTACTCAATAAGTATAATTTGCTATCCCTTGATTCGCGACGTAGGTATCTAGAAGCTGTTACGTTATATAACGTTGTTAATAACAATTTTGAATATACAGATCTAGTTAAAAAAGTATGTTATGCTGTCCCAAGATCAATCAACCAAAGAGGAACCCGTGATAAAACACTTTTCGCACTGAATGCCTGTCGCACTAACTCGGGACTTCGTGTACCTATACGGCGTATGTTTGAGTCTTACAATAAATAATTTCAAAGTATAGACATTTTTGCTTGTTCCTTATATAAATTCAAAAAGCTGCTCTTTGCATCACTTCTAAAAGACGACCTTGCACTGTGCTCGTCTACATAATAATTGTAGCTTGTCAGTTATACTGTTATGTATGATGTTTCAAAAAAGTAATACAATTGTTTTCACTTTTATTTTTATTTGCTGTTCATTTGAACCGCCTTACACTTATAAATTTCAATATATGGACGATGTTGTGGACTACATTATTAATAATTTTATTTTGTACTTAGATGTAAACAATATGTATAATGTAGTTGTTTATTGTTCCTATATCAATAAAATAAAATAAAAAATAAAATAGCCAACATTTAGAGGCCGGTTTGGTTTAAAATATACAAAATTGTAACATAGTCCAGAGTTACCAGGGTTTGAGGGAACTTCATTTATGAAATCAGCTTAAAGCCTTAAACCATTGTTTAAACATGGAGTCAAAGTCAAAGTCAAAAGTCAAAATCATTTATTCAATTTAGGCATCAAAGACGCACTTATGAACGTCTACTTTTCATTATAATGTACTTTAAAGACTACCGCCGCGTTCCAAAATATATAGAGCCCACCGACAAGAAGCGGCAAGAAACTCGGGGCCATTCTTTTTATATAGATGTTTACAATGTTTCTACTTAGGTACTACAAATATTACATTTTATGGGTGGCAGAGTGACAGCTTGCCAGAAGTGGAGTATTCCAAGCATCTTTATCTTCTATATAATGTCGAACTTTATAGTAAGCTTTTTTATTTGAATTTGCCCTCTGTGAGCTCAGTTATGTGCTTTGGGATTTTATTGTAAAAACGCACACAATTTCCTAGGAATGACTTATTAGTCTTCGCAAGTCTAAAACTAGGTACAGCTATCCTATTTGTATTTCTGGTATTAAAAGTGTGGTGATCACTATTTAACTTATATTTATGTATTTTTTTACGAACATATTTTCAAATACATATAAGGAAGGCATCGTTAATATATTGATTTCTTTAAATAAATCTCTCAAAGATTCACGGGGACCCATTTCGTATATAGCCCGAATAGCACGTTTCTGAAGGATAAATATGGTCTCTATATCAGCCGCTGAACCCCATGGATGTACCTTTAGTCCACGTATGTAATAAGGCGGCATACTATCTCTCGCGAATCTATGTGTTGCTTGCTTACCATAATTAAATCCTCCAAAGGCAATTAAGCGATAACATCGGGACTAGCCCTTTATAACCTTTTTAATAAGATGATTGTTATTCCTGAATGAATAAGCTTTGTTTATTGATATTTTGTAAACTTTGATTTAATTTTAGTGATAAAACTCCATTCAATTTTTGCTTTGTTTGTTGCCTTTTTATAATTGACTAACTGATCCTTTATTTGCTCGCGTTTTTTTTAAATCTAGGAATCTGTACAAACACGAGGTCCACCTGATGTTAAGTGAAAGCCTCTGCTTAGAACAGATGCATTTTGTCACAAGTGACGAATGTACTGCACCCATAACCCTGAGACAAGAAGTTGTCTCATGTGCCTGTAATTCTGCTTCACGGTAGAAAAGGGTATTGTGGCAGTACCCTTTGCATTGTGCTATAAAGAAATAAAGGCTGCATCGGTAACATCGGTATTGTTTATTTTCTACCGACTTCCAAAAAGGAGGAGGTACTCAATTTTTTTTTATGTTTGTTTCCTCATAACTTTCAACTGGGTGAAGCGATTCTCAAAATTTTTAGTTTAAAAGCTGGTGCTTCCCGTGTGGTTCCATTTAAATTTCATCAAATTCGCTCCAGTAGTTTTTGAGTTAAACTTCATATAACTGAATAGAATGGAAGTCAGTATTAAATTTTTCAAATTGTACTTGTTTCTGTAAACATTTATAATCCTGCTTAAATTTTACAGTTACAGTCCCTGCGCAGTATTCTAATTGTTCTGTAGCTGTACTGAGCATTCATAATAATCATCACTACTTATAATAAAACTGTAGAGGTCGAATTCCTGTACAATGAAAAAAATGCTAAAAACCGCGTCAGGAGGATGTAAGGAGTGGAATCGAACTAATTTTTTTAAAACTTTTTTGTTTCTTTGTTTATCTGTCTGTTTGTTCGGGATAATCTCCGAAACGACTGGACCGATTTAAATGAAATCGTTTATTATGTATAGGCCTACGGGAACACTTACAAATTGTCATATTTTATTTATTATTTCTTAAATCGACAACCGGATCGGAACGCGACTACGACTGAGAAGATCCGGCAAGAAACTCAACAGGCTTGTCTTTTTAAATTTTTTACCGCCAATCACTTAATGTATATAACAAATGTTCGTTTATTTTTAGCTCCAGTGTGTTGCCTTACAAAAGTGACCATAATAATGGTATCAGTAGGGCAAGACACGCTACACTTTGACATGATAATACACGAGTAGGTAGATCCTGGAGTGATCAGTCCCAAGCTGTTTTATGCTTCAATTAATCCGAAATTTTGTAATAACCTTTTAGTTTTAATAGTAATTTTAAACTAATTAATAAGCAAATCGCGGATAACATTGGGAAGTTTAGGATGCTTTTAATCCCGGTAAATTAAAGAGTTCCCGTGGGATAGTTAAAAAGCTGTAATTAACCGTATCCCGCGAGGCCATGCGAGCGAAGCCGCTGGCTGGTCAGCTGGTTTTCCTACGTATTTCCTTACTAGGTACTTCAATATCAATGTCGACCGATTCGGTCAAAAGCGGAAGCTCAAAACGGTCGATTGAGCCTGTGGATGATCGAACGATATTTGCTCGGATGGCTTTCACATCAAGCGCTTTTTCAGACCCAGTACTCTTAATAACTTGTGCTTGATATATTTTTTAAATTTTTAAGGATACTCTTAAGTTTGTAAATTTTCAATTCCTCAAGACCGAGCGAGCAAAGCGTCAGCAAATTTATCCGTCCGTAAGTTTGTTAGGTTGTGTCTTGGTCCTCTTGTACAGGTCACATTTTCAACCAATATTGACGAAACCTGGTATGCATGTTCTACTATTCAGTAAAAAAACGTATTCGCGAATTTTGAGTGAGGGTACTTTTCCTAAAATGAGGGCAAGTTTGCTGCGGCGCTAAATACCGACCGATTTTGATAAAATTTGGTACATTAAGTACCTGACTTTATTGAATTGCGAATATGAGCATAATTTGGTCATGTGGTTGCCAGGATAATAAAGGTTTTGATGTTAAAAACTGGACGATTTTACTAACTGCGAAAAATGCCCGCTAATAAGGCTTTGCTCACTGTTCGCAGAAGTACTAGTTTAGGTAAGTATTAATAGTTGCATCAAGTGAGAAAGTTACTAAGCCCATTGACTCGCTATTCGCCATATTTGGCCAATAATACAATAGATTTCGCCGAAATCAACCTAATTTTCCAGGAACTGCAATGTGTGTGGTTATTCAGTGTCAAGCAGCCGATAAATAAGTCTGTTATGAAGTCACTGGCCCGTCTAGTCACATTCTAGTATGCAGTGGATACATTACTAAAAGTTTCTTTCTAAAAGTTCGTTGCATGGTTTATACACTTTGACTACATTCGAACGCGAGTTGTTATTAATCCTTTGAGTACTATTGACGTAAATGTACGTGCGTTTCATTCATTAATCTTTTGTTTTAATTATCACGGTACATGAAGGGTTAAGGGTATAATCCAGCACTACCACACTTTAAAACTAGAAGAAATACACATTTAGGAAAATTGAACAAATCGACATTGCCCATTGTTGGTTTTTTCTCGCCTGATTAAAGTCCAAGAGGATAGTTATTTATTTGTACGACGCTTCCATCGGCACAAATCCACAACGCATACATTAATTGTCCTATATAATACACTATACCCTTCTCATGTGCACACTGCGCAGTGTACGACAAAATCTGAGCTCTTCTCATTCCATCACACAAGATCGTGTTACGCGCAAACGCGTGTAAAATTGAAGTGAGATTGCTTCGAACGCAAGCGTGTTTGCGATGCAAGTGAGTGTCACACCGTAATGTTATTTTCGCAATTGCGTTACACACTTGGAAATTGCTTTATTATTAATTAAAATAAAGCTTCAAAAAAAAATAGGTTTTTGTCAGTACACTAGCAATTTTAACACAGTAAAAGAAATTCATGGTCCTATTTAAAAAAATATGATTATTTAAGTCTTCAATTCAAAATTCAAAATTCAAATTCAAAATTGTTTATTGTCAGCTGTGTGTTACATGTTGGTCAAAATGATGAAAGTGTCAACAGCTACCTTTTCAGGCGTACAATATTACATAAATCAATATTACAATATGATACAATTAATTACATTCTAATTAATATTATGTCATGCAATCATTATTTTATAGGTAAAATGTCAAGATTATTATCATTTAAGAATTTGTCAATTGTGTAATAGCATTTGTTCAGTAATAGTTTCATTAGATTGTTTTTAAATTTGATGAATGTCATAGCTTTCATTGTATCTGTTAAATGGTTGTATAATTTAGTACACATTACGTAAATACTTTTGCTAAAAAATTTTGTTTTGGAGCCCTGAGGGGGTAACACATAGTAGTTTTTACGAGTTTTTCGTGGCTTACGTGTAATTTTTATGTCAAAGCTATTTAAATTTTGTTTAACAAATAGGCAAGCCTCTAGAATATACAATGATGCTAAGGGAAGTAATTTAAACCTTTTAAATATTGGTACACAACTTTGTCTTTGTCTGGCTCCGGTTATTGCTCTTAAACATTTTTTTTGCATTACAAATATTTTTCTAGCGTTCGCAGAGTTTCCCCAAAGTAATAATCCGTAACGCAAATTGGAAGATACATTTCCATGATAAGCACAAATTGCTGCTCTCTGTGATGCTACTTGAGTTAGTCTCTTTAATGCATAAACGAATCTACTTATTTTTTTGCGTATGTAATCAGTGTGACTCTTCCAATTTCCGTGACAGTCAACCATTAATCCTAGAAACCTTATCTCTTTTACCTGTTCTATAATTGTATTTTGGTATTTTATTGTAATATTTTTTGTAATAGATTGTGGAAAATAAAATTGCATTGCCTTGGTTTTAGATATATTAACAAGTAGATTATTATTGTCAAACCAATTCATAATACTTTCAAGTGCTTCGTTTATGGTATTTTCATATTCTGATGTATTAATGCTTTTCACTATAAGGGTGGAATCATCCGCGAAAAGAACCATTTGGTGATTTACGGTGTTTGGTAAGTCATTAATGTAGACGAGGAAAAGTAATGGTCCCAAGATGCTTCCTTGAGGCACACCATGTTCTATACTCCTTAATCTGGATTTGAATGCTACTTCCACTTTCTCGTGTATCTGAGTTATTTCAGTATATTGTTGACGATTGCCTAAGTATGATTCCAGTAAGTTGTACGCTATACCTCTGATTCCGTATGATTCTAACTTTAGTAGCAGCTTTTTATGATTTACGAAATCAAACGCTTTTGACATATCCATGAATATTGATGTTACCGGTATTCTACTATTGAGACATTCACTTACTGTCTTCATCATTTCATAAACTGCTTGCGTTGTACATCTATTTTTTCTGAATCCGTATTGTACATTAGTTAAAATATTATATTTTTCAAGATATTTAATGAGTCTCTTATAAATTATTTTTTCATATATTTTTGATATTATAGGTATTAGCGCTATAGGGCGATAGTTCTCACAGAGTTCTTTGTCACCTTTTTTGAAGAGTGGTTTCACTATTGTAATTTTAAGGAGATCAGGATACTTTCCGTGTTCAATTGAGAGGTTAACCAGGTATGATAATGGAGTTGCTAATATTTCTTTACAGTGTTTTATTACCCTTGTTGACCATTCATCGTAGCCTACGCTATTTGTATCTTTAAGTGAAGATATGATTTTTATTATCTCGTGGGGTGATGTTGGTTCGAAGTAGATCGAATGTGGTATTCGGTCTATTTTGTTATAGATTTTATTTGTTTGTGGTTTGTTATTCGTCTTTATTTGTTTGTTCACTAAATCTATGTATGTATCATTAAATGCATTTGCTATTTGTGTTGGGTTCTCTATTAAACCATCGTTGTATCTAATTTTAACTATCGGGACTTTAGGCACTTTTAGTTCATAACTGCTTATCACCTTCCATGTTGCTTTAGTTTTATTATCTGATCGGTCAATTTCTTTATTATTTTGTATTTTCTGTGATTTTTTAATGACTTTATGTAATATATTGTTATAATTTTTGTATTGTTTTTTCATTTGAGAATTATGTCTAAAATCAACATAAATGGTTCTTTTACGTTTGCATGATAGTTTAATTCCTCGTGTTAACCAGCGAGGTCTTTGTTTCGCGTTTATTTTTATATTTTCGAAGGGAAAACAAAGATTATAAAATAATTTGAAGGTATCACTGAAATTATTATATGCAAGGTTGACATCATTTTGTTCATATACATCCGTCAGAGATAAGCTTTCAAGGCACGATTGGAATTTATCCATATTCTCCTGAGTATACATGCGTCGTTTGACATACCAGTACTTCAAATAGTACCTTTGTTTTACCGGACACTTAAATATTAAGGTAGAGTGATCAGAAAGCTTTAAATGATGTACTTCACTCTTACAATTTCTGATGTTACTGTGTATAATATTATCTATACAAGTTTTGCTTTGCATTCGTGTTACTTCTTTAAATTCTAATTTAAGTTTGTATTCTGAAATAAGTTTTTGAAAGTCAGTAGAGCTTTTTGTTTTAGATAAAATATTTATGTTGAAATCTCCGCAAATTATAATATTCTTATTTTTTATAAGGCATAACATTGACAAGAGTGTTTCTAAAGTTTCCATAAACTCTTCTAAATACTTTTCCTTAGGAACTCTATACATTGATATGACAATAATTTTATAAGTAATAAGTTCGATAGCACAACACTCGAAAATCGAAACTTTCGAAAGTTTTTTATATTGTGGTAGTTCCTTGAAATCTAGATTATTTCTTACAAAAATGCAAGATCCTCCTCTACTCTGGTCTCGTGCGAAGTAGCTCGCTAGTTTGTAATTTAAGATGTTGATGTTTTTGATGTGATCTTCCTTAATGAAATGTTCTGTGAAACATAGTACATCCATTTCTTCATTGTTTTGATCAAATTCCTCCAAGGTTACTTCTAATTCGTTCGATTTTGCTATGAGACTTGCAATGTTTTGGTGTAGTACTCTTATATAATTGTTACTTTTGTTATTGGGCTCGAAAAAACGTCCGCTGATCATTTACCGTAACTTTGGTGGTCTTTGGTTTAGTTTGATCGAGTCTGTGAAAATAAAATGGTATCGTTCCTCGTCTTTCGTCAGAAGTATTTACGTTGTTAATTGTTTTCGTATGTGTGTTTGGTTTAGTTGTATTAGTTCTATCTTTCGTTTCATTAATTTTTGTATTTTTATATTCATTCTGGTAGTTTATAAATAGTATAAATTTCCTCATTCTATCGCATATGTGTTGAGCGATTTTATTTTTAGATGGTATCCAACTATTGTAGCTCATGTTTACGTAGTGAGCTTGTCTTAATCTGTTGCATGCTAATTTTAGTTCATAATTCAATCTTTTTTCATTTAGGCTACGGTTATATGGTACTTCAGATAAGAGGCAGTTTGTGTTTTTGCAACTTAAAAGTAATTTGTTTGTATACAGTTTTAAGTTGAATGGGTTGTCATCATTCATACCTGCCGCTACGACAACGAAGTCTTTTTTAGTTAGGGAATTCAGTTCTTGATCAACTAGTGATACTATGTGTTCCATCTTTGCGTTTGGTTTGTATTTACAAATAATATCGTAATCTGGTCCTATAAGTTTTTGAAGTGTTTTTTGTAAGTTTCGGCCTTGTTGATCTGCTAATATGATAACTTTATTCTTTTTTGCATTTTCTTCGTTTAGACTAAGTTGAATTGTATGGTCCAATTTAATATCTGTATCGATTTCTTGTGTAATGTTAATGTTATCATGTATATTTATATCTTGTGTAATGTCAATAATTGAATCTTGTATGGTATTATTTGTCATAGAATTATGGAAGGTCAAATGTTCGAGCACTGTATTTTCTATTTTTTCTGTCTGTAGATGTTTTCGTATTTTAATATTTTTCTTAGGAGTTGAGCATGGTTCAAATCGAATTTTCTTATATGTGTCAATAATTTGTTGCAATTTATCACAGTTCTCTTTCATATTTTCATTAGTTTTGGTCAAAGTCATATTTTCTAAGAGCAGTTTTTCAATTTCTACATGTGCTGAAATTAATTGAGTCCTTAACTGAAGTGTTTCTTTTTCTAACATATTAATTTTTGGAATATTTTCGTCAGTCGATATGTTAACTTCACTTCTTGTGGTAGTGTTTGCGTCAAAGGTTGAGTCAGCGGTTTCAAAGGATATATTACTTAATGAAAGAGCTCGTTTAATTTTAATTCTACGATTTGTATTAACATTGTTGTAATCCATTATTAATCCAAATATTTTTTGGAGCGGAGCTTAATTCTGTTTTTCTCTCAATGACTGTAATAAGGCGTCTCTAAAGTGCCTTAACTGATATTCAGTCTGTAGTATCTCAATACAATCAAAACTCGCAAATCGATCGATTTTTAAATCGTGTAGTTCTTATCGATAAAGTTACGGTATCTGAACGCACCCACTGTTTCTTCCAACAGTAAAATGTCAAAGTCAAAGCTAGATGACTGTCAGTATTGACAACCTTATTGAAGGATTCTGAGTAAGAAGTAGTATCCTTCTCTTTCTACGGGTGTTAGTGTGAATATTGTTGTATATTTTAAAAAATGTTTCAAAAAGCTGTGTGTGTGAATTTTGAATCCAGTAACGATCTGTATGTTCTATTTTGGTGATTACAAATATTAAAATATGGCTCACCGTGACAATAAACAGTCCTCCATAAGTTTATAGGTTAGGTTGAAGTTTGTTTACAACATTGCACTATCACATTTGTAAGTTTTTATATTATTAAAACTTTAAAACTTTCAGCACTTTTCTAAAGATGTTACCTCGGCAAATGTTGCCATGTATCTCTTCACGTTTATTATACAACTTTAAAATAATTAAATCATGCTTGTTTATATTATTTCATATTTTAACTACAACGTTTCGAACACTTCAGAGATCATGATCAGATTAGATGACAGTTATATGTTATATAGTTACGAACATTATTTTTGCCAATCAATGATTTGTAATAATAAATAAATATATAATAATATAATTAATAAATAAAATAAATTAAAATGATATTTGAAATAAAAAATTCTCGATGCACACTGTCACACAAGTCACGTACATAAATCAGATAAAAGAGATGATTGAGTAAATCCCAATTGCAAAACCGTTCATAGGGAACATTTTGATTAAAATATGAGAAGCAGTATAGTAAAATCATTTCCATAACTCAATAATAACAAACAACAGACAATGATCATCCAGTCTACCCGTGACCATGTTCACTGAAAAGTGTTCGAAACGTCGGGCTAAAAATAATAGAAAACATACGCGATTTAATCCGTTCAAAGTTGTTCAATTTATATCTGATTTATGTAGTTATAAAGACGAGTCCAATTTGAATAAATTAATACCGACTTCCATTCTATTCAGTTATTGGAGTGTAACTCAAAAACTACTCGATCAAATTTGATGAAATTTAAATGGGACTACACGGGAAGCACCAGCTTTCACACAAAAAAAATTTAAAATCGGTTCACCCAGTCGAAAGTTATGAGGTAACAAACATAAAAAACACAGTCGAATTGAGTACCTCCTCTTTTTTTGGAAGTCGGTAGAAAATAACATGTTTTGATTCTTTTTCAATTATGCAATGCTGTCTATTCGCTACGGTGTAACAGACGCCCACCTTAATGCCTTTTATTATGTGTGAACGTAAATTCGATGTACTCGCGTGTTGCGGACCCCTAAACGCGGCAAAGTGGGTTCTGATGAAACCTCTGATTTAGGGTCTAATAGTCAATTTCGATTTTCAATTGGTTTTCGCAATGATTGATGTAAAACTTGTTTCCTGGCGAAATAAAATGCTATGGGTATATGCAGCATCCTTCAAAATTTTGTAATTTAATGGAATGCTTTTGTACACATTGCTTGTATTTTGCTTGGCCAACCAACAAATGAGGACCTCCAGAAAGACGGAACTTTTCTGTCTACAGTGTAGACAAACTAGACTTGACTTCTTTGTTTATGGCGTGTCTGCTTATTGCAATTCTGCCAGTGTCTGTTCCATTGTAGTTACATAAACTTTTGGCGGTTGTTTATCTAAGCGTATGATCGGTGAGTCAAAGGGAGAGTCCACCAGACTTCATCACATCCAATATGATTATACTAAAACAAAAGAGGGGGAAAGAGAAGACAACACAAGAGTGAGTTGAGTTGAGTGCGCGACTAGCGGCCTTCGCTGCTAGACCACGCTCTCCATGAGGATGGGCATCAGTACTGCTCGAACACCGGTCGGAATATAACGACTAGATGATAGACGTGAGTGTTTGCCGGTTTTACCATTTAACTATGAGGTCTCACGGAAGTTTTTATGACAAGACAACACAAGTTAGTACCAAACCATGTTAGATTACAATTCAAAACTATATACGAATTTACGGTATTTTAGTGGTAATTAAAATTTCATATTATTTATACATATAGACAAACAAATATATATTTTAAGAATTTTTATATCCACGTTTAAATAAAATGTCAGCAAAATCGGTACAGTAATTTTGGCGTATAAAGAATTAGCTTCTAAAATTAACATGGTACATATTACATTTGACATTGCTTTTGGTCGATTTAAGACGAACAAGGTATCTGGAACGTACAACCCTATAATACCGTTGTAGGTAATGAAGACACGCAAAACACTTTTTACTTGACTAATAAACGTTGCGTAAACTTTATACTAGGCGTAACTTTCTTTGTCTTGCTCTCACGCGTGACTATTACTGTAAGCGAAAAATTGACAGATACGAATAACTATTCTGGGTAAATCGAAGTTTATTAGTAAGGCTGTTACTTATTTTTTACTCTTTCATATTTATTAATTACTAGCGACTGCCCGCGACTTAATTCGCATAGTAGGCTTGGCCTTCGGCCTCACCATTACTTCCCATATTTTCTTGGTTTTTATTTCATAAGAACATTCTCCGGACAATAATTAACAATACTAAAAAATAATTTGCGAGATTGTTCCATCCGTTCTCAAGTTATAGCGTGACCAGGAGAAATAGGGGTTCATTTTTATGTATATAGATAGATAGGTTAAAAACAAATATATCATCATCATCATCACCTCAGCTGTAGGACGTCCACTGCTGACCATAGGCCTTCCCCACAAATTTCCAAAGGGATCAGTTGGCCTGCATCCAACGTCGTCCTCCAACCTTTATCAGGTGTCAGTCCACCGTGTCGGTGGACGACTACGCTGCGCTTGCCGGTCCGTGGTCTCCACTTCAGAACCATCCGGCCCATTCACTTCTACTTAAACTGGCAAATCTTTGGGGCTAATCCAGTGACTTTAGTTCGTCTACGGATCTCTTCATTTCTGATTCGATCACGTAGAGAAACCCCGAGCATAGTCCTCTCCATAGCTCGTTGTGCGACTTTGAGCTTACTTATGAGGCCCATAGTAACCATGTTTCAGTGCCATAAGTCATCACTGGTAACACAACAAACATATACTTACAATATATTTGCAAGCAAAACAACAAAAGCTTAATCTTTTTTTTTTATAAAAAGAGGTCAAAAACATTGCGTCTTCATTTCACCCTGTTACCCACAGAAAGTCCTACTCATTGTGAAACGTCACAAAATGAAGGGTGAATCCACCCCATTGGTTGTTCAATGGGGAAATACTTAGGGAAAGTGTATTTTCGTTGCCTTTGAATGGCGGTCAAAGATTTTTTTTCTTTTCTTTATCGCCGTCTTATTTGTTGGCAAGGAACGCTTTACGGTACGAAAATAGCTGGTATTCAATTTTTATTTCGATAGGATTTTTTATTTGGCATTTTGTGTCGTTTCCTTTAGCAACACGACGCTCTTTATGCGTAAATGCATTACAAATATTATGCAAATTGAAACTATTATAATAATTCCGTGAATAAAAATGAATAAACGAAATAATAATAATAAAGTTTATTTCTCATCATCTGGTTCCCAAACTAGGCTTGTAAATGTTTATAGTATTACTTTTTTAAAGCACTAACGCCTGCTTAGCGATACCAAACATTGAAATTTATAGAGAAAAAGTGGATTCAAACGGATGGGATACAAACCCGCGTCTTCTGACTATCCGTGTCAGACGCCATGACCATCGAGGCCACCGAGGCTCGAGGTCCAAGCATCGAATTTTAACTCCCTATCTGATTTAACCGTCATACGAGGACCGAGCGACATCTATTGAACAGCTTTGACAGCACTATCCAACCGAAAGAAGTAATTTTAGAAATACTTAAACTTTCGAATTGACGTCGAAACCCTTTACAATTTTTATAGTATTACTAAACTTGTAAAAACCCGTATTATATATGTTCCAGGGCTCTTTTTTTCGTCGTTGTGTGTGTGTGGTTTGTATAAGGTTGGAAAACTTACCGAATGGTGTGTTAAAATAATTAAATAAACGTTCAAACTCCGAGAATAATTATACTCTAATTATTCTCGGAGTTACTCTACCAAACAAAAAATAATTATCAAAATCGAACAACTCTGTAAAAAAGTAATGCGTGATCATTCATACATAAAAACAAAAATATATACGCGTCGACTTGAGAACCTCCTTTTTTGGAAGTCGGTTGAAAACATAACTGTGTTTCATAACTAGCTACTTTTCTACCGACTTCCAAAAAAAGGAGGAGGTACTCAATACGACTGTATGTTTTTTATGTTTGTTACCTCATAACTTTCGACTGTGTAAACCGATTCTCAAAATTTTACGTTTGAAAGCTGGTGCTTCCCGTGTGGTCCCATTTAAATTTCATAAAATTCAGTCCAGTGCCTTTTGAGATACACTACGATAACTGAATAGAATGGAAGTCGGTATTAAAATTTTCAAATTGTACTTGTTCTTCTTACCCTAGTACAAATAGGTTATACATTTGTTCAAAACTCCTCGTGAATCATACACAGCTTATTGTCAATTTGTTATTCAAAGTACAAAAGCTATAAATCTAAACATAGCTTGTAGTGGATTTAATTTTCCGGTCCGCGGCGCATGGAATGAAGTAGCGCTGAGTTCACGCCTCGACGGTTTTGGACCGGCCAGAGATGAAAAGTGTGTGTGCGTGGGGTTGAGAAGTACTTTGAATAAAATTAGCTGATAAATGGATTCAGGCGTTATTTTAGCATCAGTTATCATCGTCTACCAGAAACATTAATAATTTTCCTCCTGCCCTTCCTTGCTATAGGATAACAAGTGCAATTTGAAAAATTTTATACCGACTTCCATTACATTACTTTGGTAAAAATCAGTTATTGGAGTGTAACTAAAAAACTACTAACCGAATTTGATGAAATTTAAATGGTACCACCTACGAATAATAATAATTATTATTCGTAGGGTATCACACGGGAAACTTTCAAACAAAAAAAGAATTTTGAGAATCGGTCCACCCAATCGAAAGTTATGAAGTATCAAATACAAAAAAAAAGAAGAAAAAAAACTTTCCTATTTTTGGAAGTCGGTAGAAAATAACGTTTAGGCGTTATACGAGTAAAAGAAAGAGAGAAGAATTTTAGCTCCAAATAAGGACAAACTAAGGATTTGACGAAAAATATGGCACTAGTAACAGATGCTGCTTTAAAGGTATACTTTTTTACCGATTTCAAAAAAGAAGAAGGTTCTATGTTCTATTGTATTTTTTGTATATTTTTATGTACCTATATTCACTTCTGAGCACACATTGAATATGAGACGGAATTAAAAACATATTTTAACATACTAGAGTACATTTAAAATTCACACATACCACTTAATGTCACCTTTAAAACAGTTTTTCTCTTTATTCACTACTAGCTGCTCTCCGCGGTTACACCCGCGCAGTGATGGATGATGATGATGATGATGATGATGAATCTTATATAGCCTATGTTACTCAGGGTGAATGTATCTTTCCAATGGTGAAAGAATTTTTTAAATCGGTCCAGTACTTTTTTAACCAGTTCGTTACAAACATACTTACATACAAATCTTTCCTATTTATAATATTAGTAGAGATTGTATCTGTCATGAAACACATATCATAAAATGGCAATTTTTAATACACATACATTGACGGATTATTTTTTATTTAAGAGTTCACATTATTATGAATATTGTACGTTTTTACGAGATGCGCTCACTTGATTTCAAGTAAAGGAAATTAGACGTAGCCAAGCGCTGAGCTGACAGCGCCTCCTGCCGTGCGATTATCTAAGAGCAAACATCGTTGCATCTTTGACAACATCCGAGAAACAAATGAAGAAATGACAAGAAACCTTGGAAAAGTAACCTTTTTTTTTTTATTCCGAACTGTGTAGCACTTGATCACTATCTCACCTGATGCTAAGTGATGATGCGATCGATGATGGAGCGCGCTTACCCAGAAGATACCTATGCACTCGTGTTTTGAAGACCCCCATATCGTACTTAACCGGAAACACTGACTCAGGGAGGGTGTTCCATTCCCTAGCGGTTCGTATGATAAACGAAGAAGTAAATCGCTTCGTCCGGGTAAATGGAATATCTACCATAAAGCGGTGGCGCTTCTGAGTATCTCTGGATGTCCGATTATAGAATGGGGATGGCGGAATCAAATTGTGAAGTTCCATTGCACACTCACCGAAATGTATCCGATAAAAAACCGATAAACAAGCGACTTTGCCACGATGCTCGAGACTCTGGAGTCTCTTGCGTACTAGGTGGTCGTCGTTAATTAGTCTCTTGGCTCTCCTCTCAATAGCTTCCAGTGTCTCCAGCTGGTATTTGGCAGAACCATCCCAAAGGTGAGAACAGTACTCCATACACGACCGGACTTGGGCTTGATAAAGATTAAGCAACTGTCCCGGTGTGAAGTATTGTCTCACCTTAGCCAAAACATCAAGCTTTTTTGAGGCAAGCTGGGCTTTGGACTCAATATAGGAGCCGAAATTGAGAGTTGGTGTTAATGAGATGCCAAGAAGCTCGAAATGGTTACTTATCGGCACGGACACATCCCTGAAAGTAGGAGCCAGCTGGAAAGGGCTCCGTTTGGCGGAGAAAAGACACGCCTGGGTTTTAGCAGCATTGAACTTAACTAGATTGGCATCGCCCCAATCGGAGACTGCCTGCGAAGAAAAGTTCAAGCGCTGAACCATCGCTTCCCTATGAGACTGGATTTGTAATGCACTGGTTCGTGCGTTAGATGTGTAACTCTCCACAACGGTGCTCTCATCTGCGTAACCAAAAATACCGGGTTTCAGCAGGTCATCAATATGCAGCAGAAAAAGTGTTGCAGAGAGTACTGATGATGATGACTTGGGGGACTGCGGCATTTATAGCCTATTGGGCGGAAGAACAGCCATTGATGACTACTCGAATCGACCGATCCCTCAAGAAATCTGAAATCCAGACACACAAACCAGTGGGAAGGCCGTATGAAGGAAGCTTGCTAATGAGGCTATCGTGCCAGACCCTGTCAAAAGCCTTCGAGATATCGAGAGAGACAGCAAGCGCCTCTCCGTGGTTCTCGATGGCTGAGTTCCAGATGTGAGTGGCATACGCTAGAAGATCCCCAGTAGACCGGTTTCGGCGAAATCCGTATTGTCGGTCACTGAGGAGATCGTTCACTTCTAGGTATGCCAGGAGCCTGTGGTTCAGTACACGTTCCAACGTCTTACATAGTATGGAAGTGACTGAAATAGGCCTGTAATTAGCAGGGTCTGCGCGACTACCTTTTTTGGGCACGGGCTGCACGTTTGCAAGCTTCCAGGACTTTGGCACTTGACCAGTCGTCATAGACAAGCGAAAGAGGCGAGTCAATACAGGAGTCAACTCTGGCGCACACATCCTCAAGACTACAGCTGGTATACCGTCTGGACCACTAGCTTTGTTCACGTCTAGATTGCGCAACGCTTTGCGGACTTCAGACTGTCGAATGCGGATTTCTGACATTAGCGTCCCGCAATTTGGCAGACTAGAAGGTACAGCATTACCAGCATCTAGACGTGAAGACTCTGCAAACAGAGTGGCAAATAAATTTGCTTTATCTTCAGCAGTATGCGCTAGTGAGCCGTCGGGTTTCAGCAGTGGAGGCAGTGAGGGACGGCAGAAGTTCTCTTCGATCGACCTCACCAGGGACCAGAACGCTTTGCTACCCGAAGGGTAAGAAGCAAGTTTGTTCCCTGTCCGGCGTATGTGGTCGAAGCGAGCCATCTTGAGAGCCTTTTTGCAGGACTTGGCGGCAAGGTTAAATGCTTTCTTTTTGACGCTTCTGCATCTCCACATTTGGCATTAAACCATGGTCGAGCTATGCTGGACAGCGAGATGTCAGAAAATGGAATGAAATATTCCATACCCTGTCGTAACACTTCTGTCACAGCATCCGCGCAAGCTGAGGAATCGCTAGAAGAAAAACAAACCCTCCACCAAGGATAAGACGAGAAAAAATTACGCATCTCATCCCAATCTGCTGACTTGTATCGCCACACCCGCCGGGTGCCTTTTGGGCTGGGATCGGGCGGGGAGTAGACTGACACAGACTTCACCAGACAGTGGTCGGAGCTACCCAAGGGTGATGAAACCGACACCGAGTAGCGGTCTGGATCTGTTGTCAGCAGAAGGTCCAAGCAGTTGGCTGTGTGGCCATCAACATCTGGAATCCTTGTAGATCCTTGGACCAGCTGAGTGAGGTCTAGCGTACAAGGGCGTACCCTTATGTACAAGGGCGATATCTCATAAAGTTTTTAACATCGGTGAGCTCGTCGACGAAACATTTCAGAATCGCACGGCTGGAGGTCTACGATGAGTTTACGACATTGAGACCAATCGAAGCAGTCGCGAAAAAAATTATGAAAAAAGAACAGTGCCATCTCGCGGTCAATTGTAGAACTAAAATTGATAGCGAGTTCGCCAATCACAAGCTTAATAGGTAGTCGAGATCGAGTATCGACTATAGATGACATTTATGTTGATAACTCATGGTGGAGGTACTTTATACGCTAAGAACAAAAGACCTACGTTGACGAATGCGGACGGGATAATCTACCACTATTGCACATTTCAATGGAACTTTTGGAAAATAGTCCAGAAACTACTGACCATCTCGCTGCTTACAAACCATTCTCCATCTTTGTTGTCCACTCTATCCGCGCGACCTGTTATTGGCCAAAATTTTGGTACCCAAGCTTAAGCCATTCAAATAAGAAGTTAAAGTTAATGAACTTTAGTAAAATGTAACAAAATCAATAATGACCATTGTTAGGTTTTTTCCCGCCAATTCACCAATCAACTATACTTTTTGTTTGCTTTTACCCTTTGCCTACCAGAGATGTAACTTACGTGAGTTTTATTCATAAATATTTTTTTTTAATTATCACGGTATAGCAAGGATTAATACAGTGCAATGAAACGGACAAAAACGTACCTACTGTACATATTGTACCTAATGTCTAGGGTTCCGTATCCAAAGGGTAAAACGGTACCCTATTACTAAGACTCCGCTGTCCGCCTGTATGTAACCAGGCTGTATCTCTGAACTGTGATAGACAGTTGATGTAATTCTGTTGCCGCTATAACAACAAATACTAAAAAACCTGCCAAGTGCAAGTCGGAATCACGAACGAAGGGTACTATTCTATAAAAACGGCAAACAAATCATGTCCGTTGTATGTGATATATATAGATAATGATACGGGACCCTCGTGCGCGAGTCCGACTCACACTCAGTCGGTTTTTTTTATGTACTTACAGTATTGCTCCCGTTATGTCCGAACTTTGCTACATTAAATACCTAACAAAGTTTGTTCTATACGTTATTAGGGTTAGTTCAAAGCTTGTCGATCAAATTTTTTTCATTAGGTTTATTAATTCATAATTTCACAATCAATTAAAAAGCCACCAAATGAATTAATAACTTTGGAGCACTTTACGAGTTTTGTTTTGATTTCATCTCAGTAATAAAACGAATAACAATTTAATTTGATTATCTCGAACGCTTGTTATTTTAACTTTGGTATGAAATTGATTAAAGTTTGGTTTTATTTGGTTGAATATGGTTTTAAATTCTCGAAACTTCTACACAAATACTTCACCAATTTATGGAGCGTTCCCCATAATTTATATCCGGATTAACTTGCCGCTTATTCTTGGTACTATATTTACGAGTATATTGGAAGACAACTCTATAGTCTTTAGATTACTTCTAGTCTTAGATACACCGTTAGTGATGATATCATCAAAATAAATCAACACTTCAGTTTTTGAAGTGTAACTCAAAAACTACTGGACCGAATTTAATGAAATTTATATGGGACCACCACCGAAGTATATCTATCAAACAAAAAAGATTCATCAAAATCGGTTCATAAACGACGAAGTTATCCGCGAACACACATAAAAAAAAAATGTATATATACGGTCGAATTAAGAAACCCCCTCTTTTTTTGAAGTCTGTTTAAAATACTGAGGAAGGAAATAAGGTTTTTTCTATCAATAGGATAACTGTAGCATTGGTTTTTATACGGGAAACGAAGCTCAAACCAAATCCTTTCCTTTTTAGTTTTTTTAAGTGTTGTTGAATTTTTAACGTCGTCTTAAAACTTACCATTAAACCCATTCATTCACACATAGACAAAGTTTAAAAAAATATAATACGTCTATCGTTTGCAACTTTTTTAGAAGCCTCAAAGGCTTTCATATAAGTAAACAGAGAAAATAAAACGATTACTTCCTCGAAACCTTTAAAAAGCTTTTAAATAAACAAACCTATTTAAACGCCAATGAGTGTAAGTGACGTGTCACAAAGTGAAACTGAAAAAATGCTGAAAACAATTTCCATGTGAGATTAATCTTTTAGTCGACAACTCCTTTCAGTGCGCGCAAGAGTGCGGGGGTCTTTTCAATGTGTGGTCCAAGTCATAAACTACTACAAACTATTTATTACTAACTATTAGACTTTTTTAAACTTGGAATAAAGATAAACTCCCTAAATCATGGTTCAAATTCAAGACTATATTATGTAGACGTTTTACAATAAAACTGTTAATGTTTTCTGTACGTATATAACGAATGATTTGTTAACACAGAGTAATATGTTGATGACTTTTATGTTGCAACATGCAACAAAGGATTTTTAAATGTAGAAATTTAAAAAAAAATTACAGGAAAAAAATATCCCTTACTACCCCTAAATTCTCATGAGTTATAGAATTATATTAAATTATTACTATTAACCGGCAAGACACGCACGTGAGAGCCCAGGAGGTCGCAGACGCCGCGGCGCACTCTCCTTGGAGATGAGCATCTGACATTCTCGAAGCCCGGGTCTCACGGAACGATGCAGAACAGACAGTGCGCGACGCGATCTCCAAGCGTGAACACTCCCTGAAGAAGAACGTCTTACACATTCGAAACGTCGTCGGACTTAAACCAACATAATACCAAGTGAGTGCTTCTATATATTACTACTTGCTGCTCTCCGCGGTTTCACCCGCGCGGTGATGGATGATGATGAATCTTATATAGCCTATGTTACTCAGGTTGAATGAAGCTTTCCAATGGTGAAAGAATTTTTGAAATCGGTCCAGTACTTTTTGCGCCAATTCGTTACAAACATATTTACATACAAATCTTTTCTCTTTATAATATTAGTATAGATAGATAAAGTCACTCACGATAGTTTTCAAACTACAAGACCTTATATGACTTATATGACCTTATATGACTTATATGACCTTATATGACTTACATTTGTTATTTTACTAACAATTGCCAGTTTATAAAATAGGGCATTGGTCTTAACAACTTCTCATGATGATCATAGCGGACAAAAGGCTCACACAGCTTAACAGCACTGGTCAAGGACATTATTGAGAATGAATTACAATAGATGACATAAAACATAACTGAGCTCACAGTGGGCAAATTCAAGTTGACTGTAAAAAACGTTTTAATATAAAAAGCTTATTATAAAGTACGACATTATATAGAAGACAAAGATGCTTGGAATACTCCACTTCTGGCAAGCTGTTACTGCCACCCATAAAATGTAAAATTTGTAGTACATTGTTAACATCTATATAAAAAGTTTCTTGCCGCTTCTTCTGGTAGTCTACGAGTATATATATTTTGGAACGCGGAGTCTTTGAAGTACATTGTGTGCGTCTTTGATGCCTAAATTGAATAAAAGATTTTTTAAAGACTTACTTTGCGCGTCATTATCATCATCTCAGCCGTAGGAGCCTACATAGGCTTCTAGGGAGTGTTATTAACGATCGTGTAAACGTAACATTACAATCATTCGATCAATCGACGTGCGACTTCATGTTTTAATGAATTAAACCCGCTGAAGCTTATGACTTATTTATAAATATCTTTAATATGCTTACAATGCGTCATTTCACAATTTATAAAATAAATATGAAATAAAATAGACTTTCTCCCTTGTCTTCAACCATGAGCCTCTTCACAGCAAGGGTCGTTAAGTATTCAGCCCCCACCTGGAACTGACTCCAGCCCTGCCATTGTGACGCCCAGACAGACACGCCGACAACTATACATATATCTCTACGAAGTCTTTTATGAAGATGGTTGACGTTGTGGTTTTGTGAAGTGGCCTTATTGTTGATTTTATAACAAGTTTATTTCCGTGTTATTATTAAGCATTAAATTAGCAACGGAGTTAAATAAAAAGTTTTTTTTATCGTTACATGATGGATAATAATAAATAAAAGAACAGAAACGAAGAAGCAGAAATAAAAGAACCAATATTCACAAAAGCGACAGTCGTAAGTATTGGCGGCGTTTACTGGAACGCACCATTAGGATCGATTTCTGCTCAAAAAGGAACACGCCGTAAATAGTATTGAAGTAATATTGTGCGACCATTGTGTGACGGTGGGAGTACGATAGTAAGTATGATTATTGTAAGCTTGTTACAAAACGCTCCTGAATTATGATAGTTTCGTAAACGGTGGGAGTAGGCACCAGGAATCGTTTTGGTTTACTTCTACAAAACATTCGGCCAGTATTGCCTAAGACGTTGAACATTGAATAGTTCTAGGCAAGCATGCTATTCAAGTTATTATTAAGCTAATCATGCACAAGCCATTTAACATCAGCAATGCCTACGAAGAAATAATGTCAGGAAGCATAACTCAGAACAAATTTCACACAAAAAGTGGTCCTTCAAACCAAAACGACGTATGATTACAAATACAAATAGATATGTTCGGTGATTGGTTTAAATTTCAGACGGAAAGCAGGGATTGGTTCACGCGCGAGCTGCAACGTCTACTATGACAGTTGAGTCATAGCGGCGTGAACGATGTTATTGATTTAGCACGACTTTTATTGGGTCATTTTTTTAAGGCAGTCATTCTTCCTGATATTATTTCTTCGTAGAGCAAATTTTGTCTTTAAGATAAAATTTTACAGAAGTTATTTATAAAAGACGCTAAGCCCGCGATATAGCTATCGCGACTAGATCATACTAGAGACACAGTAGGATAGATAAAATCAGTTTATTGATATGACAAGTTTATCGTGGATAAATCCAAGCTCGCACTGAGAAAAAGTGGTCTTATGCTGATCAATAATATTAAGTATAAAAAGTAGTGTCGCAGTTGAATCAGACATGTTCTCTCACGGATGGGTTTTAGTGGGTTTGAGCCCCGCCGCTGTACAGATCGGTTTCATTTGTGACCCATAGAAGTTGCATATTTCTTACCAAATTATAGAAGGTGATGTTTTTGGCACGAGTACATACCTGAAACAGAATAGATTGTTGTTAATAACAAGATCAACAAAACACTATAGAATACTTATAAGATAGAGTTTGGGATCATTAGCCAACATTAGAGCCCCATGCCCAGTGCCTCAAGACAAGACTCTTCGACCAATGTGTGTTACCACTGATGACTTATGGCACTGAAACGTGGTCTCTTACTATGGGCCTCATAAGTAAGCTCAAACTCACACAACGAGCTATGGAAGAGGGCTATGCTCGGGGTTTCTCTACGTGATCGAATCTGAAATGAAGAGATCCGTAGAAGAACGAAAGTCACGGACATAGCCCAGAAGATTAGCCAGTTAAAGTGGCAGTGGGCAGGGCACATAGCACGCAGAACAGATGGCCGATGGAGCCGGAAGGTTCTGGAATGGAGACCACGTGCCGGCAAGCGCAGCGTAGGTCGCCCACCGACACGGTGGACAGACGACCTGATAAAGGTCGCAGGACGACGTTGGATACAGGCCGCTTCCAACCGGTCCTTTTGGAAAATTATAAATAAATAAATAAATATTCCACAACTACCACACAACGCCATCTAGTCCCAAGCTAAGCAGAGCTTGTGTTATGGGTACTAGAAAACTGATAAACATACTTATATATTTCTAAATACATAAATATTATAGATAAATTACACCCAGACACAGAACAAATGATCGTGCTCATTACACAAACATTTGTCCTGGGTGGGAATCGAACCCACGACCTCCGGCATAGCAGTTAGGGTCACTAACCACTAGACCAACAGGCCTGTAAACTAAATATAATATTATAATATAAATAAGAACTACGTATTCGAATTTGTAAAGTTATTCGTAACTTTATTTGTGAACACGTTCCATTCAACAGACAGACAGATAAGCAGACTTTGTACAACACAACGAAATGTTGTCACATAAGTTACCGTTAACCGATTGGTTAGCAGATAGCGTTACGGGCAGCTGTCGTTATTTGCATCAAGAATGGTTTACAACACAATATACTGTACCATGCAGTAGCTAAGGTACTTTTTTACGAGTTGAGGTGGAGCGTTTGCTTTGACTTTTATAAACTAGGCGCATTGTTAATAAATAACTAATCAACTGTAAAACACATTATACGAAGAATAATAAAGGCCATGCCACTCGCCACCGCCACGCCAGCTGTTTTTCTTCAAACAGCTGGCGTGGCGAGGTGCGACGTTGGCGCGACGTGTTCTTGGCGCGCTTACATAACGTAAGCATAATGTGTCCGGGGTCACCACTCTCGCGTACAAATTTCTAGTGACGACTGAGGATGCAGCGAGGAAAAGCGAGCGGTGTGCCAGCGCAAACTGTCGCATAAGCATTTCCTTCCCCCTACAAATAGATAGTAGATTTATTGGTAAAATCACATTTTACAAGTCAAACTTAACATTATTATTACAATGAACATTTTTATAGTATATACTTGATTAAGTACTTGAATGTACAATAAACTCATCTTGAATATATTCTTTTGTATTATAATAAGATTTCCTTTGAAGGAATAACTTCAGATTTCTCTCAAAAATGTTATATAAATTAGGGCCTCCCACGTATACAGATTTACTAGATTTAGCAAGTACGTGAGAAGCTGACGCCAATCTGTTCCTAGACCTGGTGTTGTAGGTGTGCGACGCTCCCATTGCACAGAATATCACCATATTGGTGCGTACAAAAACACACACCTGATATATATTATATTCCTGGTACAGTCAATACTTTCAGCTTAGTAAAGTAGGGCTTCGCAGACACGTCCCACTTTTCACCCGCAGTACAAAGCCTGGAGTCGCAAGCAGCGGCCGTATTCCGTGATTCAACGTGTTCTGTTAGCTTCAATAAGTAAAACATAACGTTTGATAATCGTAAGTACAGAACAAGCATTGTAAACTGTTTACATGCAATATCGCGCTCGGCGTTCAGTAACATAATACAGTTGCGAACCGCCGCGAGCAAAGTGTTCTGTTTTTGGGCATATTGCTGCGGCATCGGCCCCGCCCCCTTTTCATTTCTCCCTTGTTTCTGTGATCTGGTGAAATTATAACAACCAAAGTTAAGCCATTTTCAGCTTTATCGTTCCACACGTAAACTTTTCTTTTGTTTGTACTAGTAATAATTGTACTATGTTGGCAAAGCACTCTTGTAAGGAAATTGAATAATTAACACGATATAGAATCTATGTTAAAACCCACATAGACGATTTCGAATTCAATTCCAATTATTCTTCCTATAATCGTTACTATATTAAAGGATACGATTGTGTGAACCTTAACAACTGCTTTCTACTAAAGTCCCGGGTAACGCGTGGGCTGCTAGACAGACGGTCATAAACACTTATCAGTGGTGTACACATCGATAACTGTCAAGTGTTGACTGATGCTTGACATGTGTCAGTTATGGCTATCGTAAAATCGAGTTTGTTTTATGTCTCTATAGTATGTCAACTTCTTAGGTATTAAGGATGAATGGCGGGAAGAACCTCAACAATGGGTTATCGTTGATTGTGTTTAATTTTCTTAGATTTGTGTTTATTCATGTTTTGATGTGTAATAGTGTAAATTGTTCGAAAATGTACAAAATTAGCAAAATGAAACGTTGCTTTAGCGTTACTGTTCAATCGTCTTAGAAAGTTTAAGTGATGCATCCACTGCACTTTACTAGAACGTCCTAGAAAGCTATTATATAAGTGTATCCATTAATTTGTGATTTACTTTGATGTCAATAAAGAGTTTTGGAAATGTATTGAAAAACGTTTCACCCTCATTTCTATAAAAGCCATTTTAAAGACGTTTACACGACAAAATACTACCTATATCTTCACATAGCAAATCCCTTACTTTAGCTGTAAAACAAGTACAAATCAGGATATGAAAAGGCGGCAAAACAAGTGCTTATTTTTAATACTAGTCTATAAATAGTTAAACAACTCCATAAGAGCTTACTCAATATTTCAATTGTTGTTGAATTATTGAATTTGATTCTTTTTTTACGATGCAGAATTAAGAGATAGTTTTTGTGATAATAAAATAGTGCAATATTCAATAGCTAGTGGTTACTTTTCATTTTACACATGATTTTGATTTCAATAGGGCTATTGTGTATCGCAGTTGCTACCAAATGTTGATTGAAATCAAAAAGGCCCTATGTCAGTTTTGACTATTCCAGTAAGCAAAAATAAGTTGATGACTGGAGCTGGAGGTTTTCAATTTCAATTAACATTTGTTAGCAACTGAGATACATAATAGCCCTACAGGTAACCAATGCATATGATCGTAATCATATTTGATTTAAATCATGATTTTATTAAAATTATTAAAATTAATCAAATATGCTTAATAATAATAAATATATTAAAATAAATTCACTCATTCTCAACTTAAGAGAAATTGAAATAAAATAGTTTATGCACTTTACACATTCTTAGGAAAATATGATTTATCTGTCATCATACTCGTAGTTTACCTGTCAGTACTCTAAAGGCTATTTTGTGTTGTCTGTCCTTCTGTAGATTATTTTAGACCTGCCAATAACTGTATCGAATTTGTCGAATACCCTACAATGACTGTCGGCTAGACCTGAATTTCCACTTAAGGCTTATTTTAGAAGCATCAGTCAGACACTAAATCTACCTACAAATACCCATTTGCATACCTCCCCTCACGTCTGGGTGGTAACCGAATTGTAAGACAACCCCTTGCAACCATTGTTCGAAGGTATATGTCTGGCGCAGACGGTAGGATGATGGTTAGGTCAGAGGTGCCCAAATTTTAGACAGGTTACATTTTTAATAAATGTTAATAATAATAATGTTTAGTTTATGTTTGCTGGCGCAGACGGTAGGATGATGGTTAGGTCAGAGGTGCCCAAATTTTAGACAGGTTACATTTTTAATAAATGTTAATAATAATAATGTTTAGTTAATATTTTGTTTAATCAGCATTACAACTAACGGTATATAAATTGTCTATGGAAATTTCCGGATTATGTGATTTAATTTAAATATGACAATAAATAAATCTTTACAGATAATTTTAACTTTGATCGGGTTTCTTTCAGTAATGTGCCATGAGAGTCAACTGCATTTCTACATCAAACATCTGCATTTTTGCTGCATGCTTATTTTGACCAAGAAATGGAAGTGGAATAGGTCTCTTGCCACCAGTGTCGTCGATATTATATATTTCTACCGACTTCCAAAAAAAGGAGGAGGTACTCAATTCGACTGATTTTTTTTTTTGTTTGTCACCTCATAACTTACGATAGGGTGAACCGATTCTAAAAAATCTTTTTTTTTTGAAAGATGGTGCTTCCCGCGTGGTCCCATTTAAATTTCATCAAATTCGGTCCAGTAGTTTTTGAGTTACGCTCCAATAACTGATTTTTACCAAAGTAATAGAATGGAAGTCGGTATTGAATTTTTCAAATTGCACTTGATTTAAATATCTATGTACTTTGATTCAAAATTAAATCGTGGGAATGGACCACATATGGCGCTCGGGAGTCTGTTATTATTATTATTAGAAACTAGTTATAATTATTAATAAGAAAAAAATATCGTTATCGAATAAAAGTAACCTATATATTAATAGTTTATCGCATCAAATACCATTCAGCCGTTTTTAATAACAAACATACAGACTCTCTCACAAACTTTTGCATTTATAATGTAAGTGTGATAAATATTGTTTTTTCATTTGGATTGGCCTGGATTGTCTTGTCCACCACGAAGCTCAGTTGAAGACGCTTTACGGTACGATAAAAACCTCATTTCACAAGTTTAATTAGAGAACAACTTATCGACACGTCACTACGAAATTTTTACAACTACGCACCCCTTAAAATAGTAGGAAAACCCAGATTGAGAACCGATGGACACAAGTGCAGTTATACGTGTATTTAGGTGGAGTAATTTGAAGGGACATCGCCCCAGCACATTCGAGAGCATTGTTGTGAAAACTTTTGTTCGTAGGAATACCTTTATAATACTAACTGCGTTCCACACCCACGCCCGCTTGCTAAAAGGACAATCTCATAGAAACGTTTTCCCAAAAAGTATTATTTTTTCATATACCAAACGAGTTGCGCCCCAAGGTTTCATCTGCATGATGATGATGAAAAGTATCCTATGTGTTAATCCAGCGCCTCATGTACCTCCATACCAAATTTCATCTAAATTGGTCCAGCCGTTTGAACGCCAAGATGTAACAAACATTACAAACACACTCACAAACTTTTGCTTGTACTCACTGTAACTTTTGGTTTTTTTTTGAATTTTTTTTTTATTGCTGGTGGCATTGCTTACATTTATATTTACTTATAATTTTTTTTTTATTATTACTAACGGAATATCTCACTGTAACTCACAATATTAGTGTGATATGAGCAAAATATATTTAGTTATTCAATTAAGGGTCGAGTGGTTTATATATATATATATATATATTGTTTATGTATATATTGTTATTTATTATTACGGTACTTAGGAAGAATAAATATGTGATCTATATATTATGATGTGATGTGTGGATCTTTGTTACTCTATCACGCTCAAACGGCGAAGTTAAGTATGAAATTTGGTATGGAGGTAGATAATCGCTGGATTAACACATAGGATACAGATCGCGCGGCGAGAGTTTGGCTTTGACCTTCGGGTGGAGGGGATTACTGCGCATGGGTACTGTCACGCACACAATTCTTTTCCTTTTTTATGTACCAGGTTGGATATTTGAGTGGGTCAAAATTCATGTACAGTGGTAATAATGCTAGAAAATAATACGAAATAGATAAACTTCTTCATTTATTAAAACTATTGATAGTTATTTTACTTATATAAAATGTTTATTTCCTTTTAAAGTTTACAGAGACAGCGATGAAAATTCTAAATAATTGTTTTTTAATAAAATTATTTATTCCAAGATACATGTAAAATTGGTACATACAAACAAAAGAAAACTTAAAATAATTATTAAATACAAAAGTTAACATAAAAAAAGTCCTAGCCGCAGTGCTATTCAGATTCTGAATCAGTTAAAGGTTTAACGCCTTCTATGAAATCACCGCATGGTCCAGTGGTGCTGCCGCGACACGAAATTGTGCAACGTTTTTGCTTGTTGAGGGTCCGAGTTCAGGGCTTCCTCGGTCGCAGTTGTCATCATCATCATCTTCATAACCATCATCAGAATCATCGTCTTCGGAACTATCATCGACGCGAATTATAAATTGCTCGGTAAGTAAATCAACTACATGGTCACTCTTGGCGTACTCTTCTTCTATATCTTTTACCTTTTTACAAATTTTTTACCATTCCTGGGCACCCATTAAGGATACTTTTTCTTTGATAAGTTTGGTACATTCTTGTAAATTCCATTTAACATTTTTGCTAGCTACATATTGTATAATAGTAGCCCATGCCATTTCTATGGGGTTGAGGTCTGGATGGTAAGGCGGTAATCTCAATATGCTATGGTTTGCTTCTGCTAAAATTTGATCTATTGAAAAAGTTTTAAATCTTTCTTTATTAGCTTTTATCAAGTTGTACAATTGTGGCTTGAGCATTGTTGAATCATATTGTATGCCTTTATCAGTTAGCCAATTCTGCATATCGGCTTTTTTGGTATTGGAGGACGGTGCTAAATCCCATTGTTTATTGTGGTATGAGGCGTTGTCGACAACCACTACAGAATTGGGTGGTAGGTTGGGAATTAATTGTGTCCTAAGCCATTTTTCATAATTCTCGTAATTCATGTTGTCGTGATAGTCCCCTGTTTTGGTGCCGGCTTTAAAAGTTAATAAAGTATTTGGTATAAACCAAGCTTCAGATCCTGCGTGGACTATCAAGACTCGTTGTCCTTTAGAAATGGGTTTTTTTAGTCCTTCCGTAGGGCCATCGCTCCAGACTTTGGTTGTTGAGTGCGATGAATCTACATAGGATTCATCTGTGTAAACAATGGGTCTTCCTTCTTGTCGATATTTTCTTATTTTTCTTAAATATTCAATGCGTTGTAATCGGATATTCGATGTTTCTATTAGTAATTTAAGGTTGTTTTCTGTTTTAGTCCAGCGAAATCCTAACTCCTTTACAATTACACGAAGACTTGTTTCTGACCCTTTAAAGTTTATATCTTCCTCAAGTTTCTTTTTTAGTTTCCCAATGGTGGGAAGTTTATTATTCGTCTTGTGAAAATTGTGTATACATCTTTTTATAACACCTTGGTCAAAATTATCAATATTCGTAACTGGTTTAGCTCTGGGACGTTTTTTTCCAGGTGTTCTGAAAATAATTAGCAAATCGGAACTCTTGGCTTGATTTACGATATTTTTTACAGTGTCAATTGAAGTCTTAGTGGCCTCCGATGTCCGTTTTTGAATTTTAGCTAATTTACTGACTACACAATTTAATTTAGAAACAGTTTCCGTTTTCATTACCTGCATAGTCTGTATAGTTTGGTTATTCTCCGACTGACTGAGTAAAGAAGCAACTTCCTCAATCTGACTTCGAATTTGCTTCAATGAATCGATACATTCGTCAGCTTTTTTTTTTTTTTTTATACCGAACTGGGTAGCACTTGACCACTATCTCACCTGATGCTAAGTGATGATGCGATCGATGATGGAGCGCGCTTACCCAGAAGATACCTATGCACTCGTGTTTTGAAGACCCCCATATCGTACTTAACCGGAAACACCGACTCAGGGAGGGTGTTCCATTCCCTAGCGGTTCGTATGATAAACGAAGAAGTAAATCGCTTCGTCCGGGTAAATGGAATATCCACCATAAAGCGGTGGCGCTTCTGAGTATCTCTGGATGTCCGATTATAGAATGGGGATGGCGGAATCAAATTGTGAAGTTCCATTGCACACTCACCGAAATGTATCCGATAAAAAACCGATAAACAAGCGACTTTGCGGCGATGCTCGAGACTCTGGAGTCTCTTGCGTACTAGGTGGTCGTCGTTAATGAGTCTCTTGGCTCTCCTCTCAATAGCTTCCAGTGTCTCCAGCTGGTATTTGGCAGAACCATCCCAAAGGTGAGAACAGTACTCCATACACGACCGGACTTGGGCTTGATAAAGATTAAGCAACTGTCCCGGTGTGAAGTATTATCTCACCTTGGCCAAAACACCAAGCTTTTTTGAGGCAAGCTGGGCTTTGGACTCAATATAGGAGCCGAAATTGAGAGTTGGTGTTAATGAGATGCCAAGAAGCTCGAAATGGTTACTTATCGGCACGGACACATCCCTGAAAGTAGGAGCCAGCTGGAAAGGGCTCCGTTTGGCGGAGAAAAGACACGCCTGGGTTTTAGCAGCATTGAACTTAACTAGATTGGCATCGCCCCAATCGGAGACTGCCTGCAAAGAAAAGTTCAAGCGCTGAACCATCGCTTCCCTATGAGACTGGATTTGTAATGCACTCGTTCGTGCGTTAGATGTGTAACTCTCCACAACGGTGCTGTCATCTGCGTAACCAAAAATTCTTCTTTCTTTAAAAAGCAATTCACGTCATATATCATTTACCGTGCTTGCCTTTTCAAAACAATGTTTTTTTTACGCATTTTCAAATCACTTTTTAATATTTAACAAAAAAAACTTAACTGACAAACTTAAACAAACAAACTCAACAAATAATAACAATCGACAACAATAAACAATTAACGAAAATAGCAATTCACTTGTGAACGTGATTGTACAACAGGAGTGCGCGGTACGTCGTATCGATGCGAGAGGCAGGGAACGATTGGAGCGCCAATCAGAGCACCGCATGCGCCTACACACCCGCCCCGCACCCCGCTAATTGCCCGTTGATACCCAATTTCTGATTTCTGCGCAATAACGGTCAAAGCCAAACTCTCGCCTCGCGATCTGTACTTTTCATCATCATCATCCATCACCACGCGGGTGAAATTGCGTAATATGATATACATAGACAAAATAATAAGATCTCCGCCTACGTCAAGATCGTAATTATGACGTTCTGTCAAAGTTTGTGTCAGTTTCTGATCAGTCAAAAGCCAAGTCAATTTGACAAAGTCAAAGTCAAAGTCAAAATCATTTATTCAATTTAGGCATCAAAGACGCACTTATGAACGTCAAGTTTTCATTATTATGTACTTTAAAGCCTACCGCCGCGTTCCAACATACATAGAGCCAACCGAGAAGAAGCGGCTCAATACACTAGACGTGCTCGGCGACCGTCAAGGGTGATGAAATGTAATGACAGTTTTTTCCATGGTGATTAATTTTATATTTATATGTGCGTAAGTCCTGTATTTTATGATTAATGTTTACTGATTGATATACCAAGTCTCTCTCACGACTCATATAATAATAATTATAGCAATTACATTTGACTATGTACACATTTTATGACATTTTGGTATAAAGATAGATGCCCTTGTAGAAGATAAAAGCTACTCGAAGTACTAATAACTAAAAATTAATTAGTACTGCGCAGACATAGTAGCGGGCACCATCTGGTGTTTCATAAACTAACCATATTAAAAAAAAAATTGTTAAAATGTTTAATAAATTATAAAAATATTTAAATATATATAAGCACATGTGGTAGTAACTTTAACAGTAATGAAATATAATTTTAATTGAAATGACACCTATTCAAATATTTAGTTATTTATGAATTTTTTTGTCATTGTCAATAATATATCTTATTTAAGAATTACTTATATACTTACTTATATGAATCGTAATAATCACATTCAAATATATGTTCCGTTTATTAAATTAATATTTTTTGTTTGTAGGTAGAATTTTTTGTGCGTTTAAAAAAGTTTATTTGTGGGTTTGAAAAAGAGCTTGCTTGTGTAAAGCACATATTTCCCAGAAAATGTCAACACACTCGATTTTTTAATAAACTGCGATAGGCATCGAAGGGGCCGCGGTGTGTAATGAAAACAGCACCAATATGTTTCGTTTGGAGGCAGCCTGCGTCTACAGTATAAGCAGTAAGGAGTTTTTGTAGGCACACTACTATATATAATGACACTATGCTGTTTTGTTTTCTTTGTATTTCGTCTAGTATTTCCGTATTGCTATTCCTCAAGTTATATAAGTAAATAATAGTTGCATCAAGTTTGTGGTCAGAGTCAACTTACATAAATAAGGCTTTCATTAAGTCACTGCCCGGTTTAAGTCCGTCCTAGAAATGCGGTGGGTACATCACTGAAACATCTAAGGTGATTATCGAGGAATACACAAAACAACGTTTTATGATATTGTACACTTCACGGTCACTAATCCACCACGATTACACGCCAAAACTCAAAGAAACACAAATCTAGAAAAATAACAAAATCATCAATAGCCATTGTTGGCCTTTTCTTCGCCATCTCCAACTAGTAGTATTATGTTCTGTCACCATAACATTAGCGGTTCTCATAAAATATTGGGCATGTTCTCTGTTTTATACGAGTAACAACTCTGTGTTTATAACTCATAAAGTTTTGTTCATGTATAATTTTTACCTTTTATCAATTTATTTAATTGTAAAAACCACATGTATGTTTTTAACTCGAAAAGATACTAAACAGCACATTTAGAACAGCATCTGATGTCACGCCATAAGATTAAATATTTTTGAGGATATGGGATTTTTAAGGTTGTGAAATGTATGAATTTGTGAAAGTGTCACACATTCATCGATTTCATCTCCACAGCCCTTACTGTCCGAAATTTTAATGTAGCGGTTATTTTGCACAGTCATATTCACCGAAAACGTTCGAAAAATAACAAAAAACGCGTTGTGTGAGGTTACCACACACGGAAGCCTCTTTTGGCGACAAAATATTGTGGTTCCGTAATGGTTTTGGAGTTCCGCATAATGTTAAAGAGTTCTTCAATTAATAATGGATGGACAGAACTAACATACCGAATAAATAGAAGTACCTTTTATATTTTGTTTCTTTTCGTGTGCACGTATGTTTTTGTGTTAGAGATTTTGTGACATTATATAGGTACATGTATATATATATCAGCAGGGCTATTATGTAACTCGGTTGCTAACATGTTGATTGAAATCTTGAAAAATGGCGGCTCTATGTCAGTTTTGACAAATCCAGTAAGCAAAAATGTTAGTAAGTTGATGACTGGAGCTGACAAAAGTGACATAGAGCCCCAATTTTTTTTTAATTTCAGATATTTGTTAGCAACTGGGATACGTAATAACACGGGTGTCCCAAAACTCAACGATGAACTGGTACCGGGCGAGGCCAAAGTATACCAGTCATGAAAATATAAGGAAAAACATCATGTCACTTAGCCAAGCGATAATAGACAAAGGAAAAAATTCTTGGAAAAAGTTCTGCCTTTTACAGTGATTTAATAAAATCTCATATAACAGTGCCATTAGTCGCAACCACAATTCAAAGTAATAAACATTGTTCTAAGTAAAATAAATTATTTTGACCAGTTATTGTTTACAAAATTATTGTCAGTTAACTATGACACTCCAGTTAGGAAAAAAATGTTATACTTGTATAAAACTGGTATACTTTGGCCTCTAGCCCGGTACCGTTGAGTTTCGGGACATCCTAATATATATATATATATATTTGTATATTGCAAGATTTGCAAGCATCCCCTGATTAAGGACTTTTGGAAATACCCCTAATAGTGAAATTCAATTTATTCTGGGTCAGCTCATCGTAATATGTGGTTATAACTAAAGCACCTCTGTGTTTTATCATCACTCTTTGTTAATTTCCTACTGAACACCGTCCCGAAAATTGGCAGTCAGCGAGCTCATACCGCCCAGTATTAGCCAGATTTTTTATTTTCTAGAAAAAGTTTTGCAATCAACTGCACAGCGCGTTTCAAAATAACTAACTGCCGGCATAACTAGAACATGGAGTGATTTTAACTGGAATACGTTTAAACTTTTGTGAACCACATTCAATTTTTATCTGAATTTCAAATAAAGAGATTCGCATTAAGACGTTATTTGTGTGTATGTTGCTTCTGTCTGTACTGTCTTCGTTCTTTATGATTTGATTTAAATTATTCTGTTTTTTTGTTTTATAAGTTATACCTTCTAGTTGGTCCTATAAATGTTAACCTATATCAGGTCTAAATGTTTCAATATTAGTGTCTGCGCCAATTACTTAAAAATTTTCTTTATAATAATACATATTCAAAAATTCCCACACGAAACATATACGCACTCACTCATTCAATCCTTCCTTAAACCATTCTCCACCACGTTCCTTCGGTCAATGGAAAAAAGACCGAGTCTACCGATTATCGCCGCCGTGCTCGCATATCGCGAATCGACAGTAATTCGCCGTCGGCGCGTACGCACCTTAAATCCAAGGAAATCTCGTTCTTTGCAAAATTAGACTTGTGAGAGAGCAACACGCACTATTCAACGACCTCTTCACCTATGTATATTATGCTTGTATCACACAAATAGAAACATAAATAGCATAAAGTTATATGATTATTAACGGGATATTTACCGTGGTAAGGTTGTGGAATGAGCTCCCGATATTTCGGCGCAGTTACATGCACCATGTTCACGGGAAGACTGAAGAATGCGGGTGGTTGGTCGAAAAGTTAAAAAGTTAGGTGCAGACATAACGATCTACCCTCTTTCTTAGTCTTTTGCTACGGTTATCACTGGAACTCGAACTCGATCCTAAGTCCCGACAATGGCATACATAGTTACATCATTCTATGTCAAGCGATTAACATAAGCGTACAATAGAATATAACAGAATATTGGCCTTATCTATAGAAAACTGTGACTGTGCCAAATCCGTACAATATTTTTTTTTAATTATAATCGTGGTGAACGATTAAGGACGGCGGTCAGTTGGACGCCCCAGATACCGTCAGTCAGTACTAGGTCAGATGAGGTGGAGAAAGACGTACGCGAGTTTTACGTGTCTAACTTGTAGAATAAAACCCGGTTTTAAATAAATGAAAAAATTAACGCAAGAAACTGCACAATGCAGGGAGCAATGGCGTCTTGTGCTGACGGAGGCCAAGGCCCACTATAGGGCCACCGCTCCTTCATAGGCTACGTTCCGGGAAGGACCGAAATCACTCGCGGCGTTCGCACACCCATTCCCTTAAAAGCCCACGTTCATCGTGAGCGAACTCGATACGTCATCGATGATGATCGATGACGTCACCGAAAACGCTCACAACGCTCGCAGATCGTAGGTGTGTAGGTGTCTTAATCTTCGTCCTCTGTATCGTCCTGTAGATTGATAATGAATTGTGCTTGTTCTCTTATAATGACTTTCTGTAAGTCAGTGTTTTGAAGTTCCTCGGCATGCCTCACACACTAGACCCAGTCAAAGTCAAAGTCAAAATCATTTATTCAATTTAGGCATCAAAGACGCACTTATGAACGTCAATTTTTCATTATAATGTACTTTAAAGACTACAAGACACTAAAGACTACAAAATATATAGAGCCTACCGAGAAGAAGCGGCAAGAAACTCGGGGCCATTCTTTTTATATAGATGTTTTACAATGTTTTTACAATATTAGCTCCAGTGTGTTGCCTTACAAAAGAGAACATAATAATGGTATCAGTAGGGCAAGACACGCTACACTTTGACATCTTAGTACACGAGTAGATAGATCCTGGAGTGATCAGTCCCAAGCTGTTTTATCCTCCAAGTAATCCGAAATTTTGTAATAACCTTTTTGACAGAGTTTAGTTTTAATAGTAATTTTAAACTTATTAATAAGCAAATCTCGGATAACATTGGGAACTTTATTATAGAATCGTATACATTGTCCCATAAAAGAATGACTTATTCTGTGGAGACGCGTTACATGTACGGATAGCTTGTGCTTCTTTCGCGTGTTGATGGAATGAGCATCACTCCTTTTATCAAAACTGCTAATGTTTTTCTTTACATACATTAGATTTTCATAGATAAACTGAGAGACAACAGTTAGAATGTTGATGTCTTTAAACTTCTGTCTAAGGGAAACTCTGGGAGCTAAACTGTAGATCGCTCGTATAGCCCGTTTTTGCAGTATAAAAATGGAATTAATATCTGCAGAACATCCCCAGAGCAGTATGCCATAAGTCATAACGCTATGGAAATAACTAAAATAAACTATTCTAGCTGTGTCTACATCAGTTAATAGACTAATTTTTTAACAGCATAATCCGCTTAACTGAGCCTACTAGACAATTTTTTTTATGTGGGGACCCCATTGCAATTTAGAGTCTATAGTAATTCCTAAAAAGACCGTTGACTCCACAAGGTCCAACCCTGTTCCATTCAATTGTATATTGGATTCTACTTGTCTCACATTTGGTGTCGAGAACTTTATACAATTAGTTTTCTTCTCATTGAGGAGAAGATTTTTTGTATTGAACCAATTCACAACTTTAGCTAATGCATTGTTAACATCGTCATATAGTTTAATAACTGCCTTTTAATTTTAAATAACAGTGAAGTGTCGTCTGCAAACAATACAATCTCGTATGTACAACAATACAGTCTTCCTATTATTATCGATTATCGATAACATGTTAGGACGCGTTGCACATTCCTATCCCTATTGACGTTTATGGCCCTACGACTCAGTTGGTAACGCGGTCACTATAGAGAGAGAAAGCTGTATGTTTATTATAGAAAAAAAGCCTTGTTAGTTAAAAAGCATCTAGATCACATAAAATAAAATCTCCAAGAGTTCTCCAACCGACCACATCGTAAATTGCCATCCAAAAACGATTCTCTCCTGACGAATGGGGTAAGACGCCGATAACGTATCAGGGTTCAATTAAACCTGTCACCGAGTGGTGAATATCGGGAAGTTTACCCGGGGAATTGTAGGGAAGGGAAAACTTCGGAAGTTTCCAAGTGAATTTATGTGTTAATTGGACCAGATTCTCCGATGAACGCGAAATGGTGAAGAAAATGTTATTGAGGGATGAAAATAACAGAATTTAAGATGAGGACTCGAGATTTGTATTTTTTTTATGGCCAATCGAATAATTTAATAATTTGCCTTTTTTTTCATTTGATGGTCAGGATTGAAGTGGTTGAAGATGAATGGCATTTAGCTTTTAAGATATCTAGCAGGATACGTGGGTAGAAGCTTGTCATCACAAAATTAGACTGGCCTCCCTGCTCGCCTGACTTAAACCCAATAAAGCACGCGTGGGATGCTCTAAGCGAGCTGTTTGGATCCGTCAGCCGTTTAAGAATGGCACAGGTAACCCCAATAAATGCTGGATAACTTGAGTTTCAGCATGCACAGGAGGATCACCGCATGTGTTGGAGCCAGGGGAGGAGTTATACTATATTGATAAATTGTTGATTAAATTCGATTTAAAAAAAATGATCAGCTTATGCTAGTGATCACAAACATTTTTTGATGTATGTATATGCACTGAGGCCTTGAATCATGCTATGGGCTTCCTTAAGGAGTAACATTTGTCTAAATTCAAGTGCAAGGTAAGGTTCGAAGCTGCAACCACAAGCTGAAGCCGCAAGTTTTTCGTCAGATATTAGTGCACTAGTTACCCGAGACACAGACTATTAAGTCAAAATCAAAATAAATTTATAAATTAAATGTAATAAGGAGTCATCCAGCAGCTTTTCTGTCTTAGCACAATCAACCTTACTTGTTCCTCGCCGCTGCGATTCTGGCAGCCTTGCTTGCGAATGCCAAGAAGTGTGTTCTAGTGCCTACTATATCTTGTAAACCTTCCAATAGTAATTGCTCATTGCTTCGAGGCTGAATAGCTCCAATAAAACAGTCTGATATACCAGAGGGATTCCTCTGAGTAACTTGGGTTTTCCCGTCGCTTAGAACTTGCATCCCGAGAGATGCAGGATGCAGAACAGTGAATTCATTCTGCTCCGTCCTCCTCGAAGTGACAATGTTGTGAGAATAGTTTATTACGATACTAGTTAGTAATAGGTAGTAATAGCTAATTTGACCAATGCATGATGGATGACGCGATGATGGATTGCAGCCCGAGCCGAAGACGAGGCCGTGAAGAAGCGGAGAGGGTTATGACCAATAGTTACGCGTTTCGTGTGATCTTCCAGACGCTTGCGGGCCAATAAATATATGAAAAGTCATAACACCTAGCTGCGATTTAAACAAATCATTTATAGTGTATTGTCTGTACCTAAGTTAAAGCCTAGCACGCGTTATAAGCTGTAAGTATTGAGAACCTAAAATGGGGTTCAATAACAACTATTATAAGAGCAAAGGTGTAGAAAAAGTTATTTTGAACAACACTAATAAGACAATTTCTATTTCAGAACAAACAAGACTGTATAAATAATGACTGCCATTTGATATCTTTACAATTTCTCCATAAAATACTATTAATTTCTGTTTGGAAAAACATAATTAAGTTTCATTTACGAACTAAAAGCTTGTCAAGCTTACAAACTTGTCAGTTAAATCATTGCCGAAAAGTCGGCGTCTAAGAACAAATAAAAAAAGTCCATTAGTGGTGAGAAGGGCCACTGTTTATCTTTGTTACCGTGCAAAACAGTAGTACACAGTGGGTACTATTTACTATTAACTTTTGTGCAGGAACCATTCTTGGAGAGTGGATCGTGGATCAGAGCAGTAGTATGTATTGCAAGCATTACTGAGTGAGGTGTGAGGTCAATAAAGAAAGTGACATTGCTCTGGGTGTACCTCAAAAGTGCTGTGTTATATCCTTATCGAGGTGTAGGTTATCCTAATTATAGCGCTTTGCCGGCCACTGCCGCGTCATGCTCGCTACGCTCGCCCGGCTCGCGCTTGTGTAGTACCATTCGACCAAACGCGCCTCTTCGCTCCGCTCGTCGTCACACCAAATGTGACTTTGCTCTGACTAGATACTCCGCTACGTTCTGTGGAAGTAACTCTTGTCGAATATAACATGTTATGTCAGAACATATTATGTTCTGTCGATGAGTATTGAACTTGTCAAATTGTTGAAACTTCGAGGTACACCGCATTGCTTTAGACTCAAAACTAAACTTTAAGGATGGTGAGCACACTGCAGTGCCAATCAAACTTCAACTTACACACTTTACCTGTGAGTACCTAGCTGAAGTCAGATCTGAATAAGACAATTAGACAAAAGACTGTTACTTCTACGAGCACTAGTTCATTTTCTACTCACCAAATAATCAAAACGAGCCAAAGAGCTGTTTTGCACCAAGTGGCTTTATTCACCAGTTTAAAAATGACTATCCGAAAAAGTGATTCACAAGGAATGACTATCACAATGAGTTTTTGATAATATGATTACGAGTAATAGCATGTAATTGATGTTTTTCATATAATAATATATGATAGTTGTGTTAGACTGCTATCTCACTTGATGGTCACTGATGATGCGGTCAAAGGTGGTATGGTATCATATTAGATCTAGAGAATGGGTACTGGAAGGACATCTACCGGAACTTAAATCCTTAGCGACAGATTTTCAACAATCACGAAACATTGCGTACATAGTTTTTATGTTTCATGGTGCGCGGCAGATTTGTTGTTTTCCGAAAGTTACGATCTATGCCAACGTCAAATAGAATACATTTATCATTATTATAGTAAATCTTAGGTACTGTCTAGTTCTTCATACTGCCATTCGCAAAAACTTAAGGTCGGCGCTCACTGACGCGCATCTAAGCAAAGATTCTACGTAATGACCATTACATTCTGAAACTTCATTAATTAAATCATGTCTTATATATATCTAGTTCTTTATCAAAGTGTAATTATACCTAATTGTTTTATTACTATTATAGACCATAGTTAGTTTATTTTATGCTCAAAAGAAAATGGATTTTTCATGGCAAAATATATTTTGATAGAGGAATGCAAAATGTCATAGGTTTTTTCTAGAACCCTAAATCTCTACTACCTAGCACCGTAACTGTTATGGGCCGGTTGTCGTTTACCTTCAGGTGACCAGCTAGCACGTGGCTCTTCCTCGATAAACACAACTTTGATACACTGAAACTACAATTGTCAGTAGTTGATTCCGTTAACTCAGTTGCTAGTGTCCTTGCCTTCGAATGACGTGGTCCCAGGAGCGATCCCGGCCGGATTTTTGTTATTAGGAAACGGTACAAGCACGAGGCCCACCTGACCTTAAGTGATAACCTCTGCCTAGAACAGATGCATTTCCTCACAAGTGACGAACTGCACTGCGCCCGTAACACTGAGACATTAAGCTGTTAAGTCTCATGTGCCTGTAATTTCGTCGGAAACTAACCTTCAAACTGGAACACAGTATTGCAAACATTACTGCTTCATGGTAGAAAAAGGTATGGTAACAGTTAAGTACTACCCCGGACGAGCTCATTCACGAGTTCTACTGCTCTTGTGGGTTATGGTGTATGAGCGAATTTTTTTGTTCTCGGGATCTTGAATGTTTTGATGTGTGAAAGCGTGTGTGTCCATGTCTTCTGCGGCACAAGGAAAGTTAATGTATGGTATGAGAGCGTAAACGTTAAATACTGTGCAAAACTAGGAAACTTTCATAAGGAATTTAATTAACCACTACATATAATAAAACTGTAGAGGTCGAATAGCTGTAAAATGAAAAAAAAATGCTAAAATCCGAGTCAGGGGGATGAAAGAAGTGAGATCGAACTAATTTAGTTTTTTTTAGGTTTTTGTTTTTTCTCTGTTTGTCTGTCTGTTTGTACGGGTTAGTCTTGATAATTTCTATAATGAAATTGTGTATGGTGGTAGCTTATATCCCTGGTCAACATATAGGATACTTTTAATCCCGGTAAATTAATTCCCGTAGGATAGTTAACAAAGTGTAATTAACCGTAACCCGCGAGGCCACGCGAGCGAAGCCGCTGGCGGGTCAGCTAGTTATTTAATAGAATAATGATTTTAATGTAGTTATTTTTTTTTTATAGTTATAACAGTCTCTAGTCACAAATTATTTGATTATAAACTTACGTCACTGTTAAGGCGTAAATGAAGTAAAACAAAAAATGCCATTAATGAAAATGCGTTTTTTTTTAATATTAGTTCATATGCCCTTCGGTAACAGCAATCGGCGCATAGGAAAGTCTACGGTGCGAACAACTTTAGTAGAATATCTATCTAATACGTGCAAAACCGTGCTATTCAAGCTATATACGACATGGGTCCCCGTGAATCTTTGAGAGTATTATTTAAAGAATTCAATACATTAACTTTGCCTTCCTTATATGTATTTGAAAATATAATGTATGTTCGTAAAAATTTACGTAATATAAGCTAAATAGTGATCACCACACTTTTAATACCAGAAATACAAATAGGATAGCTGTACCTAGTTTTAGACTTGCGAAGACTAATAAGTCATTACTAGGAAATTGTGTGCGTTTTTACTATAAAATCCCAAAACACATAACTGAACTCACAGAGGGCAAATTCAAGTTGACTGTAAAAATGTTTTAATAAAAAAGGTTACTAAAAAGTCCCACATTATATAGAAGACAAAGATGCTTGGAATACTCCACTTCTGCTAAGCTGTCACTCTGCCACCCATAAAATGTAATACCTATTTGTAGTACCTATGTAGAAATTGTATACATCTAAATAAAAAGAATGGCCCCGAGTATTTGCTGCTTCTTCTCGGTAAGCTCCATATATTTTGGAACGCGGCGGTAGAAGAACGTTATAATGAAAAATTGACGTTCATAAGTGCATCTTTGATGCTTAAATTTAATAAATGATTTAGCTTTGACTATTGAAATTAAAAACTTTATACGGATTAAATCGCGTATAATTTTATATTATTGTATCCCGACGTTTGGAACACATTTCCGTGACTTTGAAGTTTTGGAAATTATTGTTATGTACCGCTTTTTAATCAAAACGTTCCCGATGCATGCAGTAGACACATACTGTGTCCAGAGGTCTTGCAGTATTGTACTGGGATTTTATTAGCTTGATCACTGGATCCCAGGCAGGATATTCGGGTATTTTTAATGTTTATGTCATCTCTTAACATTCTTGGCACAAAATAGTATATTTCATTACAAGTAGGGAGAAAGGCTGTCATTGCAAAGAGTTCCGACAAATGTCTGCCCGAGCCGAGGCGCAGCCGAGGGGCGAGGGCGGAACAAGTGGCAATGACGGTTCCGCACGTGTACTGAACGACTATTTTTAATACAGTTGCGAAAAAATGTAGCAATTTAATAAAATAAACTCGCAAAGAAAATTTCTGGAAAATGGCGCCAACCGTAGAATATAAGCAGAGATTTTTTTTCTTCACCCATTCTGGTAGGCAAAGGGAACTATGCCCATACAGCCAAGTCTTCAGTAGATTTTTTTTTATTGATATGAAATGAAAATTAAATTTAATGAGATGAAATGAAATGAAACCTAACCTAACTCATTCAATCAAATCATTAAATCTGATATTGAAACAAATTAGTAGCTTCTTTTTAGAAATATACGTATTTGCATGAATTTGCATAAAAACTTCTATGAATTTTTTTTAGGAAAAACTTCATGGTTGGTATTTCTTTTTTTTAAACATTATTTTGACAGTTGAGAAAGAGAACAAACGAGTTCGGGAAAGGAAAAAAAAAACACGAGTATGTAATAGCCCACATCCCGAACGCTATACGTCCCTGCAATACGCCACTTTTTGAGCAACTGTATTAAAAAACAACATAAACGCGATTTAATCCGTTTAAAGTTGATTATTTTAATGTATATAAATAGCGAAAGCCTAAGAAATTAACAATCTAACAATTATAATCAACAGGGTTACAATTATAAACAAAGACATTCAAAACGTCAACACAAAGGATAACATTTAAAACTATCAAAAACTTTTTAAAGGCCAACCCTTTGGGAACATCACGAGCGATACACCCCCTTCCCTGCCCCCCACCCCTCCAGGAAATAGTTCGACAAATTGGAAACATTCCTCCGGAAAACTAACACATTGTACTTTCGACGCTCCGCATAGTTGTCCTGAAGAGGAGATATAAAATGCAAGTATGTATTAGAAGTTCAAGAATTGAGTGACAACGAGTTATTTCAAAAAACACTCGAAGATAATAAATAATAAACTTTTAGTATAAATAATCACACACATTTTACTTTTAACTTCATAGTTAACTTTACTTACTTAATTAAGTTAAAGTCAAGTTAATTACACTGATTAAACCATACAGTTAAACCGAACAGACGTAATATACTATATATTATGTAATTGCAATTTTAGACAAACATAAGTACAATTTGAAAAAAATGATACCGACTTCCATTCCATTCAGTTATTGGAGTGTCATTCAAAAACTACTGCACCGAATTTGATGAAATTCAAATTGGATCACACGGGACGCACCAGCTTTAAAACAAAAAAATAATTTTGAGAATCGGTTCACCCAGTTGAAAGTTATGAGGTAATAAACATAAAAACTTCCTCCTTTTTGGAAGTCGGTAGAAAATTATACATCTTTGAACGGGATTTTGACCCCGACAGTCCGTGTCAGACACTGTCTAGTGAATATACGAACGAATGGACTATTTAAGGCGCATCCCTGAGCAAATAATTTGCAGAACCTGATGTTTAGAAGGTAGAAGTTAAGCTTTGCTTGTCCCCATTTTTTCAGTAATGATGGTCCCACAGAAGTCCCGTTAGAAACAGGACGCATGGTAACACGTTGCACCTTCATTAGCGAATGCAGGAGCTTTGTTCCACACGAGGCTTTGACGGGACCTTTTCAGCTCATGCTGTAGTTAATATGCGAATTCCTTCACCTTTTGTAAGAGCCTGTAGTTTTTAATTTGTTCTTTCGTTGGAAGTATATTTTTTATATTGACGATAGACTTGGATTATGGTGATAAGATCTTTTAATCCGAAGCATATTTTTGAAATACAGAAAAGCTTAAGTTTGACGCGGTTGATAGCCCAACAATGGCTATCGTTGTTTTGTAAATTTTCCTGGATTTGTGTTTTTTAAGTTTTAAATGCAATAATGCATGAGTCTAAGCAAAGTGCAATAATGCACGAGTCTAAGCAAAGTGCAATAATGCACGAGTCTAAGCAAAGTGCAATAAATTGTGACCCTTTGAATTTTTGTGCTTTCCGCGTCAATAGCCTTAACAAGTTTTAGTACTGCATCTACTGCATTACAAGAACGTGACTTAGACAGGACAGTGACTTATTGGCGTAACTTAATCAACTTGAAGAAATTCTACAAACATACGATTCCACTTAAAATGAGAGAAAAAGCACCAGAAATTAATGACTAATGGATTATTGTACACTAATGTACAAGTAAGTTAATTTTACACATATATAGATGAGGTAGCTCGTTTGATGGTCAGTAATGATGCAGTAAGATCTCATCATAGGAAAATGGTTACCGAATCTAAAAGACAGTCTCCGGAACATATGTACGTACATATCGTTAGGTGCGTAGAGGCAGATTTTCATTCTTGAGGGCTAGGAAGTAGCTAGTATCATCATGCCTTTCAAGGATTTTGCTTTCACCGAAAACTCAAAATAGAGGGTTTTTTATAATGATTCTCTCTCTCGCCTGATGGAAAGCGGAGATAGAATCAAGAAGCAATGACCCCTATGATGACCTGAGAGATGCTTTTTCAAGCCCCGCCTTAAAGACCCAGGGTCATAGCTGCAAGGAAATACGTACGCCGCCAGAGCATAATTTACTTACACGACATACATACAGAAGTAAGAATTGCCAAACTTTTTGGTTATTCATGTGATAGACCGTCATTGAGATTATTGAGACATTATTTCAATGTTACCCGAATATGAAATGAGGTTCTATTTCTTAGAGAAATCACAACGAATTCATACTTTGATATCATTACATTTTCCCATATGTATATTTCTGACGAAATCAATTTCAAAATTCTCCATCCCGAAAGCGAACATTGAACGTCGCAGGTATTTTATTGAAAATTCAAACATTTCCAGCACACTCCCAGTTTCCTCGCGTCCTTTGGGAGGGTCGTTTTGAACTGACGCCTTTATGTGGGAATGTCTGTAGATTTTTACCTCTATGATAAGTTTTGAATTTTTGTAACAGTTACGTCCCTAGAGTAGAGGGGCAAAATTTCTGATGAATGAAGGAAACTGATGGATTAATCGACGGAAAGTTTAAATAACGGGAAAGTATTGAGTTAATAATGTTTTTAAATATGATTTTTCACTTTATCATCCGGGTGGGATTAATCTTTCAAGAATGCATGAATTTGATCATCCGTAAGATTGATCTCATAATCTCACGACTCCTTTTTGATGACCACAAAAAATGCAGCTTAAGATTTTGGAATTTTGCGAGCAAAACTCACTTTATTATATATAGTAGGTATATTCAATACTTGTGAAGAAGCTTGAACTTATAGGGATAAGAGGGAAAGCTTTATGTCTTATGGAAGATTATTTAAAGGGCAGAACTCAGATGACCAAATTAGCTGATAAAATTAGTGACAAAGTAACGACGAACTATGGCGTACCTCAAGGAAGTGTATTAGGGCCGAGTCTATTCCTGATTTATGTTAACGATCTGTGCAACTTAAAATTGGAAAATGGCAAGATATTCTCTTATGCAGATGATACTGCTCTCATTTTTGTTGGTAAAACGTGGGAAGAAGTAAAGTTGCGAGCTGAAAAAGGTATGAGGACGGTGACTAAATGGTTGCAAGATAACCTTCTCACTCTTAATGTAGATAAAACAAAATATCTAACATTCATGAATCCACGTAGTCCAACACCTAAAATTGTCATAAAGGTTCACTCTAACTGTGTGTCTAACATTTGTCTATGTCCAAAACTCCAAAGTGTATCTAACATTAAGTATCTAGGGGTAACCTTAGACAGGAGAATGACATGGAAAACACACATTGAGACACTAAGTAGTAGAGTAAGAAAGCTTATTTACATATTCAAAAACTTAAGAGATATAGCGGATAGGAAATTAATTATTGAAGTTTATAATGCACTGTGCAAATCAATCCTTACTTATTGCAACACATCTTGGGGTGGAACGTCTAACTGTTACATGATAATGATTGAGCGCGCACAACGCGCAATACTAAAAGTTGCAACTTTTAGACCATTTTTGTTTCCAACATCAGAACTTTACAAAGATTGCAGAGTACTAAACGTTCGGCAACTATTCATACATAATATCATTATGCTTCAACATAGGAATCCGAAACAAAACACTAATAAAAGAAGAAAAGATAAAGTGTTCACTATACCGAAAATAAACACAAAATATGCGAGGCGATATCTTCCTTTTCTAGGCCCACATTTATACAATAAAGCTAGCAAAATAATTAATGACCTCAATACATTTAATAAGAAAGACGCCAAAATTGCTCTTTATAACTGGCTGAGGAATCTAAGTTATGAAGATACTGAGCAATTACTGAAGGTAGTTGAATAGTTTAGTTTATTTTTTTGAATAGTTTTTTTTATTTAAACACCTTCGCATCAGGCGCGTACCATACCACACACACACACATACACACACACACACACACACACACACACACACACACACACACACACACACACACACACACACACTGGGTATAACTAACTCGCAAACTCAGACACAAAACATAAATGATAAGAATGAATAAAATATTTGTAATACTTTTAAATAGTTAACTAGGTACTTTATTCTATTTCACTTTTTATTTTCAAACATTATAATGTAATTTACACACATATAGTTTATAGTCATGTATCTCACGGTAAAAATGTTATAACATCCTACACTATGTAACACTTGAAGGGTATTCAGAATCTACAACACAAGAAATCATTTCTTAGTGTAGGTTCTGTGCGACAGCAGACTAAGTTAATAGACGCAACACAAGCCATGGCTTTTTAGTAATTAATTGTTATTGTGTATTTTAGTTTGTAAACAAATTGTATATTCTTATTTGTGAAAATAAATAAACTTATAAACTTATAAACTTTTGTTCACCCCGTATTCAAGTTACTCGGTTATACGGCATAACCTAAGCCGTCTTAACAATATTAAAATCACCACAATACTCATTATAAAACAAGAAACAATAGCGCTTTCTCACTACTGTGTCTTGTAGAAAAATCTAGTGATTGGTGTCTGTCAGGTCGTAAGTACCTGTTGTACTAAGTACCACGAAATAGACATTAACCCTTTAGGTAGCTTAAAAATAAAAATATTTTGGCGCCAAATCGAATGGAAAAAGCGCGAGAAAATTCACTATTTAAAATATTCACGGGCGCCGCAAACGTTTGCAGGACTAAAATCGTAGTAAAACAGCTATTTGTTCTATTTTATATCTGTAAACGGCGTAAATTTACACTGTTTACCCAGTACATCTTCCTTTATTCTATTATTATGTTATCTGTTTCTTTTTATTCAAATTATAGAGGTAAAGTCAACCGAAAAAATACATAAAAACTTGAACCGTAACAAAAAAAATTACAAATGAAATAAATTCTACAAAGACCAATTTTATCTCTCAAGCAGGTGTAAAAGGAGTAAACATACAATAACAACGGTATAATAGACTTTGAAAACCTATACTACCTATTTTATAAATTATCCATAATAAATCCTCAAATTGTCATACAAACATATACTCTAACTCTAACCAAATAGATCTCAAAATCGTAGTCCCACTCGTTATCAAAACAATATGGCGGCTGCCGTTATCAAATTACGGGAAATGCTCACAAAACCATAATATAAGAGTATTATAAGCTTTTTCTTAGATTTTTACCTCGAAATGGTACTTACTCACGAAAACAATTCACTAGCACATGCACTGCTGCGAAAGTTTAAGAGATGGGGTATTAACGCCCATTGTTTTTTTTACTAGCCTACTGATAAGCAAAATAATTTATATTTCTATGTAAAAATGATTTCTAGGTGCTTATTAGTATTAAAAACCATCTAATAAACCGAAATGTATTCTATATTTGAACAGTTAACGTTTATGTTCAGTCCTAATATGGGTTTTGACTGCGGTACACCGGTGTACCAGCGCCGCTTTGTGCAATGTATAGATTTGGCCACCGGTGTACCGGCGCGTGTTTATAGGTTAATAGTTTCTACAAAGCGATATTAATACAAAAGTAACCATTCCTCTGAAATTACGCCAGATGACCAAGGCGCATGATCACGGATGAACTGACCAATCATGGCGCTTATAACAATTCTGAAAATATCAAAAACTAAAAATATACATGGTAACTAGCCAGTTAATAATAAGAATATTTGTGACCGTTTAAAATGAACAATTTAATAAATGTTGCCTTTCTCTTGCAATTTGTTTTGCGTGATAAGCCTTTCAAATATCTTTCGCATTTAACATCATTTTAAAAGGTATTATTAAAATAAAATCAAACGAGTTCCTCAATTTCCATCGGAATAAGATTTCCGCAGCAAAAGATTCCATTATACGTATCAGTTTAAAGTCGAGCCTTTACATTTGAATATGAATATCCCTTAACTCCCGAAGGGCAGCCCCTGGGGACATGGTATTTTCGATACACAGGATCCTAACGCACTCGTTATCGATAACTTGCTTTTGAAATTCTATAATATTTAACGAATTATTTCATTTAGACACATGTTTAACTTTGAAAATGGAATTGGATTTTTAAATGATTTTTATTGCGCAATGTACACCTAATTTCTGCGAGACTGTGTCGTTATAGTTTTAATGGTTTAGGGGTACCGTAGTACACGGAACCCTTCCAAGATGATTGTGTCTGTCCGTTACTGTTTAAATAACTTATGCAATTTTAATCTTAAGAATAAATTTACCTTCATATTTTAAAACGAATAAACATCGTCATCATGTAGTTTAAGGGTATCCCAAAACATGTAAAATAGGGCTTTTATCTGTATCCTATTACTTGCGGTTTCGTTGAATTGGGATTTAGGAATGGAGGTAATGTTTCATAAATTACTTTTAATCTGCAAACAATGCAGCTCATCAAAGTAGCTGATAGAGGGACACGTTGGTCCCCCTGATCATTAATTAATGAACTATACAAGCATGAAACTTATAATGCTCTAAGTATAATTAAAATATACTTTTTAAAATAATTTTAAGCACAAATATTGTATAACATTTCGTATAAAGAGAACCTGCAATACTTAAGTCGTCCTAGATCAAACATTATTGACCTTAGAGAGGAATTATATTAGCAAATAAGGCTCTTCTAGTAGCCTTCTATTTGATGAAACTTTAAAGTACATATATGTTATGATAACGTTCAGCTTTTGATTATCGGCTACGGAACCCGAATACCAAACATAGCAGATATTGTTTGCCAATGTTTTTTCTACCGAATAAATAAATATCTTGAAAATTTATTTTATTATTTTGTAGAAAAACTCAGTCACACAATTATCTGCTTAATTAAAGTTGAGTGGTTTAATCAGAATTATATTATAATGAAAATATTTAGTGACAATTCCGCTAGAAAATGCTTATTTTGTGATGCAGTGTGCCAGAAATATTTTTTCAACGGAAGTCACTGAAACGGTGTCACTAAATATTTTCTTTCCAATATTACATAAATAAGAATTTCCGCAAAGTAACACCAATAAACGGACCAAAAACTAATTTTAAACTTTAAGAAATTTGCTTATGCATGTATCTATTGTTTTAGAAACATATATGCTTCAACATGAGTTTAAATAAAATATTCACAACCAAACGACAAACAAATACACGTTTCTGGATAGACTTCTCAAAACATAGAGTTATACCATACCAACATACCATACCATAGTATGGTGATGAAAAATATCAGGAAACTGAGTTTGATATGAACCGCACTCACGTAAAATTTGATTTCCCTAAAACATTTAACGTCGTATATTCAACCCAAAGTACCCTAATGTACAAAACTATCCCTTAATAGCCATACGCCATTGTCCGACGATGTATAGAGCAAACATAATTAAGCACTGTCCACACGCCGAAGCCCACTAGAGATGTGCTATCCGGCAATTGTTAGTATTAGTAGTTATTTTTTCCTTTTTACGTCGACTCATACGTTAATACATTTGCTATTTCTCAAGTTAATATACATAAATACATAAAGTTGCATTAAGTGGTTTTACAATTCAATATATAAACAAGTCTGTCATTTACTGTCCTAACTCACGTTAATAACGCGGTGGTATTACTAAAATTGTCTAAGGTCATTGATGAGGAAACACAAACAAAGTTTCCTGACTTTGTATACTTTGCTTGTTATGTATACTCGTGCACCATTATGAAAACCTATCAGTTAATAATTCAGAATTATCACACGTCAACATCCGAAGAAACATAAATCTAGGAAAATGTAGCAAAATCTATGATAGACATTGTTAGGTTTTATCCCGCATCAGTATATATTTTTGCCATCTTAAGAAGAAATAATAGAACTACAGATCAATATACTAATAATAATATAATATTTACTACGTATATAGCATGCATCTACATTTACATAAAGCTCTATATTTTTTTATAGAGAGAATATTTCAGAGAAACCAATGTAGGTTTCTCTTCCTGCATATATAAACCATGCAGTGTTAATGGCTGTTATAAAAGGATTTATTTATGAAATTCATATATATTTACCCTTTAGGTGTAAACGCACACATTCTGAAATGTATTGACTTCCGAAACCGTCCCAGGTCGACGATTTTAACATTTTAAAATAGTTTTTAATTTTCGTTAGTTTTAAACATCCGGCATTTCGTTTTTAAATTTTTCAGTAAGTCCACTGAGTACATCTCTAAAGTTCACAATTTAGGGTTAAGCAGACCCACCCCTGGAGTGAATGCTGAGGGTTCCGTATAGAATAGGGTACAATCTAATTTCGTCAAAAATATATAATCTTAAACCTTTTTGGTGTGAACTACTGATGTCGAAAATGAAAAACTAGTCGAATGCTATCTGCTTTCTACATAATTAGAAAGAGGAAGGATAAGTCAAATAGAAGGTTATTTTCAGTCTCTCTTTCTCATCTTCGTTAATGTCACTTGACAACATGAAATTATGGACAGCTGGTAAAAAACCCTACAATAGTAGGAGAGGTTTTATTACTAGGAGTACAATGGCAATGATTGTTGGTTTTGGTTAATTTGCCTAGATATATGTGTCTTCTAGTTTTGACGTGAAATAGTGGTGGAATATTAACTGTTAAATGTCCGTAATGGTGCACAAGTGAAGGGAAAGTGAACAAAATAATGAAAAGTTTTTGTGTTTTCCTCGTCAATAACCTTAGGAAGTTTTTGTAGTAGATCCATCACTTTACTAGATAGAACGTGATTTAGACATGGCAGTGACTTTTCAATTTCATTTCATGTTTAGTAATCTCATTTCTACCTGAAAATAAGGGAAACTGTTTTTTTTATGAATGGCAGTATAAAAATATCCATTAAAATATATAATTAGCTGAGCCTACAATAATTATATAGAAAATGTTATGGTACCCTTCGTGCACGAGTCCGACTCGAACTTGACCGATTTTTTTTACTTTACTTGACCATTTCTGTTAATCTGTTGAAAAAAATATCGCATTGTCTAAAACATTTGTCACACAATTGCAAATTTTTACTTTATCCTAAATTAATCGTCTTTATTATATTATCCACCTCATCATCTTTTTATATTGTATTTGTAGTTAAAAACCGTGCCTAAGACACGGTCCAACACCAATTTTAAAATAATTTACGATGCTTTACGTAAGGTTGAAAATCGCTTGTTAGATTGGACGATGTCATGCGAAAATGCGTTAATTTTGTACGTTTTCTTTATATTTTTCGATATATTCTAACACAATTGAAAAAACTGCTGGTTATTACTTTAGTACTATACGTTAGCTATGTATTACCTAAAAAAAATATAGTGTTATCGCTGAAAATTCTGAGAGTTTGGACGTGAAAGTTTATTATTGTGGAACTATTCAGGATTTTTTTCTGCTGAAAGAGAGTTATATTTATGAATTCTATTCTATTCTTTTCCTATTCCTTTTCTAACCTTTGTATTTTTTTCATAATATACTATCGATTTGTTTCGTTACACTAGGTGTTTAAAAATTCTGCTTTTTCTTTAATCAGGGTACGAGCGCGCCTTAAATAAAAAATATCATAAACACATTTTATTAAAAACTAGTCAGGTGCTAGACTCGCGCACGAAGGCTATTTTCTACTAGGTATTCTATAGGTATTGCGGTGCGAAAAACAAAACCCTGTGAAAGACATCCTAAGTAATATCATGCATGTGCAAGTTTGTTTGTGTGTTACGCTTCTAAACGGGGATTTCGGGGAATCTTCTTGTCATCGTCATCATAGTGACTGTGACTTCATCCTGAGTACTTGAATTAAAATATCACTTGATGCAACTAGTGTTGACGTATTTAACTTTAGGAATAGCAACTTTACAAAAGTAAGGCTCAAATTATTGCAAAAAACTAAACTATTATTATATTCGTAGTACATACTACGTAGATGCTTGAATATGCCATGAAAAACGAGTTCGTTAGATTACAGTGGACGAAGGGTATTATTTCAAAGATAACATAAGGATGTCTCTGGTTTGTTTCTTTTCACGCTCATTCTACTAGTTTGTATATTATTTTTTTGTGTAAATGGCAGGCTAACTTTAGACCACTATACACTTTAACGGCCAGTACTGATGAGGTCGAAGTTGTATCACACTAGACATAAAATTAAGACGAGTTCTCAAGGAACGTCTATCAGTTATGTGCGGCGGATTTCCAGTCTGGACATATACTTAGCTAACCAGGCAGGCAATGGAAAGCGTCCTACTAAGTAGGTACACTTTTTGCGTAAGTGTAACGTTATCGTATCGTTGACGTATACAGTACAAACTATCATTTATCTAGTACACATGTGGCACAGATAACTCCATAGTTTGTACTGTATACGTCAGACGCGATAACGTTATTCTTACGCACTGAATAGAGACCGTAGCACAAATAAATTGCGAAATAGTATTCGTGTTGTAAGTGTCAACGCGTCACGTTTCGGCGTACAAACTGTGAGTTGTCTGTGGCACAGTTGCCGTAGATAAATGACAGTTTGTACTGTTGCACGTGAACGACACGTTACGTTACATTTACGCAGTTATTCGTGCTAGGCCCACTGAACTATAATCGCTTCATACGAGCATATTTGACAGACCTACTTTATTCATTATTTAGGTACCATATATAAGTACCATAAGTACCAAGTTTAGTACCATAAGAAAACGCAAATATATAGTCTACATCAATGTTTAGTTTTTCGACATACTCAAAGATGTCAACTTAATTTTGCGAGAAAGTTGTTTTCGGCAGGGCATATATGTATGTATCAGAGTTGCTAAAAAAATATTTGATTGAAATCTTGAAAAATGGCGGCTCTATGTCAGTTTTGACAACTCCAGTAAGCAAAAATATTAGTAAGTTGATGACTGGAGCTGAGAAAAGTGACATAGAGGTGCCATTTTTTTCGATTTCAATCATCATGTGTTAGCAACTGAGATACATAATAGCCCTACGGGTATGGTATTGATGTCACGAAAAATGGTCAAAAACAAACAAAATGATCGACTTAACTAAGATCATCTATTTTCAAGTACTCAGATAACATACAAGTACATTATATCAAAGTAATGTTTCGTTTTCCTCTTATATCCAATTGTGAATTAATCAGTTAACAATATTATTTCGTAATGAACGTTTCATCATTTTTGACAATAAAAACCGTTCTGTCTACCTCGAGACCCGCAACATAGGATCTACCTGCAGTTGCTTCTAAGAATTTCATTCGCGCCTGAGTGCTTTTGTGTTTCGTAGGATATTCTTACGGTAAACCAATGTTCACAATGGGTTAAACATATTGGTTGAGGAACCGGTAATCCATTAAGAAGTTCTAATGTTGCTACTATAACAACTGAAAGATCTACGGTTGATCCACTATAGTTGGACTCACTATATCAAGAAAGTCTCGGGGAAACATGAAATGCAAATGGCGAATAGCCGTTAATTGTGGGTAGTTTTATAGTTTTCTATGTACTTGATAGGGTAGAGTTTGACCACTATCTCACTTGGTGTTCAGTGATGATGCGGTGGAAGGTGGTATCACACTATACCTAAAACAGCTCGTGGCTCTCAAGAACAGCTGCCTAAACACACTGTTAGGTGTACAGCGACAGCTGTTCAAACTTGAGAGTTAGTACCAGTATGACATCAGAAGTACCACTCTTGTTACCCCTGGGCAACAGTTTCCAACAACTCATGATGAGGTTAAGCCTTTGGTTGTGCTGCTGTAAATAGCAGTAGTGTTTAAGCCCAGGCTCCACTAACATGGATCCCACAGATCACAGAAACAAGGGAGATATGAAAAGGGGGCGGGGCCGATTTCGCAGCAATATGCCTAAAAACAGAACACGTTGCTCGCGGTGGTTCGCAATTTTTGTGTTATGTGACTGAACGCCTGAACGAGTCTACGATGCTTGCTTAATATTCAAATGTTAAGTATTAATACCGCAGTGGATAATGAACTTATTGAAGCTAACAGAAAACGTTGAAGCGCGGAATACGGTCGCTGCTATCGACACCGGGTTTTGTACTCAGCGCCCGGATTAACATCTCTCTAGATCCCTATGATGGATCCCCTGGGGGGTTCTTTTGGATTTTTTGTCCATACGGATCTCCTGGCCAAGAAATATCACTGTAGGATTCCCTGGGCGATTTATTTGACCTGCGACATAAATGAAAACCAAAATTAAACCAAGATATACGTGGCTTCCTCATGGTCCAAGGTTGACAATCACTAGAAAGAAGAAGAAAAATGTTAAAAGACATAATTCCCGTTACTTCCGAGCCGTATGTCACGCGCGAACCTATAGACGATACGCGACGAACCGTGACCGTCTCCGAACACCTTCGTCGCTTTTACAAAAATCACTTCATGAATCCCTTTTCTCTCTTTCAATGTGGGTAAATTTCTATAGGGGGAAAATAATTTCTATTTGGAAAGGGCCCTTTGTGGATAGTTGAATGGAACACTTTGGGTCGTAGTGTTGGATAGTCTATTGAAGTGAAATGATTGATTTTTTGAAGATACTCGCGAGTTTTGGACTTCGTTTTGGATGAGATTAATTTTATTGTGATCTGATTGAGATCAGAGATTTGTTGTACTCAGTATTGTATGATAGAAGCTTTAGAAAATCGCCTAGGTATGTTTGCGTTACTTTGTGATTATATGTTCCAATTCACAATAGGTATTAATGTTTTTTTTTTATTAATTTTTAATCATACTATTCTGTTGAATAAGATTGCTCAAGATCAGGGTAAACAACCGTATACAATATAACCATATATAAAACAAAAGATTTATAAATGAAACTGACGTATATACGTCTCTGGGACCCAAAGGGAAATGATTAGTTGTTTCAATAAACATCGGTGTTGATTTTATTTGATTCTAAAGTTTCAAATGGCGTTATTATTGAAAGTATCAGAGACTGTACGATGTCAAAGAACGATATAATAAAAACAAGAGCTTGCAATCCAAGAAAAATACTGATTCTATGGAGGACTTACAACTAGGTACATTTAATTACATCTATACTAATCTATACTATATAATACAAAGAGGAAAGATTTGTATGTATGTTTGTAACGAATTGGCTCAATAAGTACTGGACCGATTTCAAAAATTATTTCACCATTGGAAAGCTACATTCACCCTGAGTAACGTAGGCTATATAAGATTCATAATCATCATCATCATCCATCACCGCGCAGGAGAAACCACGGAGAGCAGCTAGTGATAAATAAGTTTGAGAAATGCTATTTTGATTCTAATATCATGATGCATAACGCCAAGGAATATAACTCATTACTCCAGTCTGTTTGCCTAGGGTTACTTATATTTTGGAACTCGTCAATCTAAAAGTGATTAGGTATCTTCAAGGCCAGCGTGTTACATCGTAGCCCACATCCTCGCAGGTGTGCTAGGCCAAACTTATAACTTATAGAGGGAAGCTTATTAAGGATAAAAATAATGACGTTTTTTCCTAACATCCACCTTCCTTATCATTATCACCACAGAATAAACAATAATACATCAATCGTATAAAATACCTTTACATCTCTCATATTCGGTAAGTAGGTCCTTATTACCCCAAAATGGGGCTTGTAGGTGACCAATTAGCGCTCTAGGGTAATAATGTAGCTAGAAAAGCCCTAGGGCGGTTTACATCTCTCATATTCGGTAAGTAGGTCATTATTACCCCCAAATGGGGCTTGTAGGTGACCAATTAGTGCTCTAGGGTAATAATGTAGCTAGAAAAGCCCTAGGGCGGTTTACATTTCTCATATTCGGTAAGTAGGTCCTTATGACCCCCAAATGGGGCTTGTAGATGACCAATTAGCGCTCTAGGGTAATAATGTAGCTTGAAAAGCCGTAGGGCGGTAAGTAATTAAAAAACGCAATTGGGGCTTGTAGGAAACTAATTAGCGCTCTAGGGTAATAATGTAGCTAGAAAAGCCCTAGAGCGGTAAGTAATTTAAAAAAACACTTCACTCTTTCAAAAAGTTCGCGTACATCTAACCATCATACTGGCAATAGACATCATGCATTCAGACCAATGACAAAAGAGGTCGCTTCGCTATTCAGCCTTGTCTTCGTATGAGTATAATAGTCATCAATTTTATTTTTGTAATGCCGGTTTTTTTCTACTTACCTCACAATCGAGATGTAAAGCATAGTAGTTAGCTCGGGTGTAAGCATCAATTGCACCCTCGAACTATATAACTAAATATCTCGGGCTGCAATTGATGCCTTACAGCCCTTGGCTACTAATCTACTATTCCATGTCTGTCTGTACATCCGATAACTCTTCCTGTAATACATGACAATGTTGATGCAGTTTTCGCCATAATTTAGGTATATAATTTTTCATGAACGGTTTTTATGGTATAAAATAAAACCTAATGAAGTACTGACGTTTATATATAAATAGAAGAAAAAAGGTCCACCTGTAATCAATGATATAACATCATTGCCTTCATTACCTTTGTTTACTAAATTACCCCCGTGCAAAGCCGAGACGATAGTAAACTACTCGAAATAAAAGTCTCCTTAGCGACATCGAGACCAACGCCAAAATTGCAGAGTAGTTTTTCGTCTAGTATCGAAGTTGTTAACTGCGCTGCAATGAAACTGAACAGCTGTTGCCTCAGAAGAAATGTGGCGCCGTGGACATTGGCCATTAAGTTGACAACTTCCGACTCCGAACTTAGACTTAAGCTGCTCTTTGTACGAGAGAAATGTTACGAGATTTGTTAAGGGGCTTCATACAGACAAGAATAGCGCTATACACTGCTACGTGATGTTGAAGAGAGATAGAAGTTGCTAGTAAAAGTGAGTTATTAAATATTAAACTGCACTTTATTGAAACAATATGAAACAGACTTATTTATGTATAAAATAGTTTGCAATGAGTAGACTTGTATATTTTAATAAACATAGATTAAATAATTATTTATTTATCATGTAGATAAGTACCTAATGTTGCTATCGAGGTGTTGGACATTAAAACTATATAATAACGTTATTTTTCTTTCCTTTGGTATTTGCACACGCACGAAGAGGTTGGGAAAATAAAAAAAATAAAAAATACCTCCACACACTCAACCACCTCCCAAACATTTCTACTCATAAAACAAATAGTTACCTCAATCAGGGTCGAGCCTCAGACCCTTGGATTCAAAGGCAGGGCAATACCAAATAGGTTGACAAGGCTGTGCATTATTTCCTAAAGTATAATAATCCTTAAAATAAATCCTAAAAAAGCAGTAATATTTGGGCCTTATAAACGCTGCTCAACTTTAAATTACTTTATTCAGTAACACGCACAACAAAATAGTTCTGTGGGCCGAGCACGAATAACTGCGTAACTGTGACGTAACTTGTCGCTCACGTAGAACAAAACAAATTGACATCTGAGGCAACCTGTGACACAGATAACTCATAGTTTGTTCGCCTAAGTGTGATGCGTTGACGCTTACGATACGATTACTTTTTCGCAAATTGTTTTTGATACCGGTACCGCCTCAGCACCGTATTAAATAACGTTATTTAAATTTAAGCAACGTTCATAAGTAAGGCCGTTAGTGTTTTAAAGAATGCACAAAGCGTCATCGTACAAATCAGTTCGTAACAAGGCAAACACAGCACTAACAAAATAACACTAGCAACATTCAACAACCAATCTTGTCACACAAACCGAATGCCTTCCGTACAAGACAAATATTAATTTCTGTATGAGTTAATACCGAGTAGGGAGTAAATTATTTCCTTGATACGCCAACGTGCGATGATATATGACCGTTGTAACGGGCCGTGATATATTGGCCTCGCGTCTGTTGTGTACGTGCCCTTATTTGCTATCATTGCATACTGTACAGTTATATTCTAATTAACAATCCTTAATTTGTTTATAGAACTTTTTTGAACTTAAACTTTATTTACATTTTGACAGATTATATACATATAGATAACTAGCGGTTGTTTAGTTGATTTGTATGTTTATATTTTTTTATTTTCCCTCCTTAGAGGGTTATGGTCCCGCTCTTCTCGTGCATTTGACAGTGTCAAGTTATTTGTATTATAAAGTTTTAGTAGAATATTCTGGTGATATTAGTCGTAGTCAGTCAGAGTCCAAAATGTCAGTCAGTCATGGTCCAGTCAGTCTAAGTCATGCTTTAGTAAAGTGGTGGCAACTTTACCATCAGCTTCTATGGAGTTTTGGAAACAACACGGAAAAACACGTTTCACCACATTATATCACTTGCCCACACTAATGCACGTAAAACAGCACTTAATGAGTAAAACGCCACCAATTTTAAACATTAACACTGAAAAAAAGCATAAGTTTTGATAAATAATACAATGTAAAAACGTTGACTTTTCCGCGTTCACGCCAAAACTCCGATTTGTATGTTATTTCATATTATTGATATGACATATCGATTTGACATATTATATAATATTATTATTTGACAGATTATATACATATAGTGTACTAGCGCAACCCGCGGTTACACCCGCGTTATGATGGTTGATGATAATGAAAAGTATTCTATGTATTAATCCAGCGCCTTGTCTAGCTCCATACCAAATTTCATCACAGTACAGCCACAGTACAGTTTGAGCGTAAAAAAGTAACTAACGTACAAACACATTTACAAATTATTACCTTTATAATATTAGTGTACGATATTTGAGTTCGCTTTTTTACGTTATTTGACTTGACTTTTACGATATTTGACTTGGTTTTTTGCTACTAAGTAACGAGATATGCATGTCATGCACCTTGCCTGTATTATGAAAACTACGCTTGCCCATGAGTTGCAGTACTATCTAGAGGTTAGATCTGTAGTTTTGCTTGGCACTGCTTGCGCTAGTCGTCTCGAGACTTTAGTTTTTGAGTTTCTTTCACCCTATGATTTTACTTGTTGCCTTTCACACTCTAACAGTAATGCTGAGTACTATTTCTTCGCGGCAGAATTTCTGACACTGTTGTAGTACCAACCATGACTGCCTCTAGTACAGTAGACCTACCACCTAGTAAGCACCAAGAGCCAGTATAAAATAAAATGTGTATGTTAAAATAAATAACAAGAAGTTTCTTGTTTGCGTCACTCCGACAAATATTAAATAAAACTTTAACGAAAATATGTATGCAAATAAAGAAAAGCCATTTAGTTTCAATTTTGTGAAAAATATAAGTGTATACATAATGCATGAGTAACTTGTTTGTTTTGCGCAGATGTACATTAAATTTAGTTTAGTTGCTTATGATGGAGTGCGATGAAATATTACCGTGATATATTGGCCTAGCGTCTGTTGTGTACGCGTCTTTAGTTTACTATATTTGGTTGTATGTCTTACTTTGAAGCATTATAAGAGTTATGATTTTTTTTTCTAATTTAATTCTTAGGGTTTGGTAATACAACTGATACCGGACATCGCTTGAGTAAATTTTTATTCTGCTGGTAAATTATGCTTTTAGACAGTATTTGCTAGGTCGGTTTTATACATGTTGCTGAAGCAACATGTATAAATGTGTGACGGATATGATGCAGCTACACTAAGGCCAATATAATTACCGCACACATGAGCAAATGTTAATATATCATCTTACTAATTCCTACTAATATAAACGCGAAAGTTTGTAGGTATGGATGTTTGTTACTCATTCACGCAAAAACTACTGAATGGATTTTAATTAAATTTGGTATGTAGATAGACGGAGCGCTGGAAAAACTTATAGGATACTTTTCCAACATCATCAGCCGTCAGTTACCACGCGGGTGTAACTGCGGGACACAGCTAGTCCTCAATAGATTATAAGGTCGCATAGAGTGCCAGGGTAAGCCCCATGAATAGTGAAAATAGTAAAACATCGCCGTCAAGAATCTTTATTTAACCCTTTGTATATGGACTTTTAAACATGAAAGTTGCATTGAAAGTATGAATGCATACGTTACAAATATTAAATTAATTCAATATTTATTAAAATGTAATGTGAAGAGACGTTTTACAGTTGCATTATCCTGCATAATAAGTCATATTTACCTCAGTCTTATTATTCGCATTCCAGTGTCGAACAAAACAATTATTTGACTCTGTCATCCATCCCTCCACCAATCCTTTAAAAGCAACATTGGTTTCTTATTTTTTGTAATACATAATCTAATTTTAAATTCATCACACGAAATTTCACTTCTCATATTACAAAAAACACAAAATTAAACATCGTGTGCAATCAGATTTCACAGAACAGCTCTGATGAACAGTATTGGCGATACTAAATCTAGACGTGGACATAAATGGTTGGTTCCAATAAAAAAAAACAATGATAGGGAAAAAACTCTTATAGTAACTTGGGGCAGCATATATATAGACAATAAAATAAAAAAATAAACATCATAAAAGACACAAGAAAGGTATGCAAGAGGAAAATTCAGGACTACTTACTGACTCTTAACTATAGGGACACCGAAGATATGCTCCGCTTTAATAATTAGTGTAATGGCTGAATGTTAAAAAGCATTATCATGATTTATTTTAGTAGTCAACTAAACATTGTCTTAAGAACAATAAATTACTTACCAACAATAAACACCACAGGGTAAATAATCTAAAAACTCGGAAGTCAACTAGCTCTCACAAACACAGGGAATCCTACTGTGGGAGCTAAGGCAATAATTTAGGTGTAAATGTATATAATATAAAATGTATTATTTAATTCAATAATTTACTAGAATTTTGTGATTAATTAATTAATATAAGATGTACCTAATTTATTTATACTTACACAACTATGTTTTGGTAACGAAATATATCATTTATTATTATTAAACAGGAACTCCCGCGAACTTTTGACTTTTAAATTCTTTGAAACTCTCTACGCGGTATATTTTTAAATAAACAATTAAAATTTTCAAATTATCAGATCTGCGTAAACAGAACTCGACTCTGCTGTATAAGCAATGTTTTGTCAACACCCGTAGCTTGCAAAAACGGTTCGCGCGAGTCATGCTTACTTTGGAAGTTTTGGGACACTCTAGAATTTAAATTGGCGAACAGTTCCGCTGAAACAAGGACAAATAAAATAGTACAACAAAAAATCTTATGAATATCGAACTATTAAGGATGCGTCCCAAAACATGCAGTTTCACTACCTGTATAGCGTAGTATAGTAGTAGTAGATAAATATTATTCTGACTGCGTCAAAAATTGAAATTGAAAATAGACGTTAATAATTGTTGTGGTTTAAAATCGACATTTTTCCGTTACATTGAATTCTTTTTTTTTGGAAAATAAAACTAAATATTTACTTTTATAACCAACTTCAAAAAAGGAGGAGGTTTCTTAATTCGAACTTATATTTTTTTTAATTATATGTGTTTGCGGAACTTCGTCGTTTACGAACCGATTATGTAAAATGATGAATATATGATTCTTTTATTTTCTTCGTTTTTGTTTGATAGAGTATACTTCCGTGGTAGTCTCATGTTTACAAATTCCATAAAATTCGGTCAAGTAGTTTTTGTGTTCTTGTTTGTACTTACGAGTATTAAGATTGATCTCAAACATTTTCATGCCAAAGTTATACCTAAACTATATTTCAACGTTTATAATATTGATTATCTCAATAAATAGCACAGTGATTTATATTTTGTATTTATATCTTAAGTATCCGGTGTCTATGTTCAGCAGTGGACGTCCTACGGCTGAGATGATGATGATGATGATGATGATTATGATCCGGTGTCCCCCACCTTCCCTTTCGAACTATCATGGTACCGACTTTAACAAGTTATTTCACACTTTTAGTGTGAAAGTCGGTTCTATTTTTGATATTTTTTTTATTGCATGATTTTTAAAGTACTGACGCCTGCTTAGCGAGACCAAACTCTGCAATTTTAACCACACACGTTGCAGTTCCTGGAAAAGTAGGTTGATTTCTGCGAAATCTATTGTACTTATTATTGGCCACATATGGCGAATCGCGAGTCAACGGTTTAAAGAGAAAGATATTAGATATATACCCTCGTTTTTAATTAGCTGCTTAGCTACTCGATATTTAGTGGTAATCATTTTAAGGCTTTTTGAACCTCCTAATTCTACAAACTCTAAAAAAAACTTGGAGTGTTACATTAAAAAAATATGAATTACTTAACATGATAGCTACAAAGTAAGAATATGTGAATCGCACTGAAATTTTTCGCAACTGGCATATTAAAAAGAAACTATTGAATGTATTTAAATTTTTAATACTTATAGAACTTTTCGTTAACCTTATAGGGTATTAATGTTAGTAGTAAAGTATAATTAATTAGTTCTTTTTTATGAGGTCCTTGCAGCACCTCAAGATAAATTCAACGCGAGATGATTGTCGAGGTCAGAGTCAGCGATATCGAATGCGAAGATGTATAAAAAAATAACGAAGAATAATTCTTTAAGAACCATCTATGGGACTCGCGTGATATTTACAGGGACTCCTAGACGAAGAACTTCGTTCAGTTCAAGACTGGTAACTTCCGTAAATGTCGGGTTCTCTTAAAGAATAATTATGGACATAACTCGCGATAACGTTCTAACTCGAACCGAGAATATTAGAAACAAATTTCTACTTAGATCCGTTTTAGATTTTCTAACAACTGTCAGTGTGATCCTGGTATATATTATTCATGATACATATAACACTACATTTAGTCATGTAAACTTTTGTGAACAGAACAGTCGTCAAACAAGGCATCGCGGTTGCGCAACTCAAATTATGGACACTAAATATGATTTGGCAAAACCAAAAGGGTTTGTAACGCAATCTAGAAAAAAAAGTCCTCTAACCAACTTTTATTAACATTAAGGCGCGGTGGTATCCTGATAATAGTAAAAAGCAGAATATTTAAACATCGAGTGTAACGAAACAGTTCGATAATAATCTATGAAAAAAAAACTTAGGTTAGAAAAGGAACAGACAAAAAGTAATAACCGAACAGAATTCATAAATATTACTCGCTCTCTGCAGAAAAAAAACCTAAATAGGTGCATAAAAATAAACTTTCACGTCCAAAGGGTTTTTAGGTAATACATAGCCAACATATAGTACTAAAGTAGTAACCAGCAGTTCTTTCAATTGTGTTAGTATATATCGAAAAATATAAAGAAAACGTACAAAATTAACGCATTTTCGCATTACATCGTCTAATCTAACAAGCGATTTTCAACCTTACGTAAAGCATCGTAAACTATTTTAAAACTGGGGTTGGACCGCGTCTTAAGATATAAATGAAAATATAATGAATACTTTGTATGATACACTTCACATAACATTATCAGACGATACGACCGATAGTGGCATCACTAACTCTGCTGGGCCTAGCATGAATAACTGCGTATGTGTAAGGGAACATGTCGTTCACGTGAAACAGTACAAACTGTTATGTATCTAGGGCAACTTTGACATAGATAACTTATAGCTTGTGAGCGGAAGCGTGACGCATTGACGTTTACGATACGATTACTTTTTCGCTAATTGTTTGTGCTACGGCCTCTGCATTTAATCTAACTAACAAACTTTATATAAGACGTATTTCTGCTCTTTCAACTGGCGTAGTGTTTACAATAAGGTGAATGTATTTCTCGTCTCGGCACTTGATAGTAAAAACACTGTTCATGATTCAGGACTGTTTGAGTACATAGAAAACCAGTAAACTTCTCAAATAGCCGACGGTAAAACGACATTTCTCTCAGGAAGTGAATTGAATTCTCCTGAAACTACGGGAACTTGTAAAGCCGTAAAGTTGGCAAGCACGCTGTACTCTGCAACAGTGTGTCACAAAAGACTCGAGTAACAAATTAAAGGTTTTCGAATGAAACAGTTACATAAAGAGGTCAAAGTCCACTAAAGTTATGGGTAAAATAAATTGAATATAAGGATATACATAGATGAACAAAACTAGAAGACACTCAGTGTTTACAATATCTAAGTCTCCAGGGATATAAAAATGTAGTTGCTTAGTAATGAAATTCAAATTTGAAACAATGTTGAGTGTTTTCTTCCTAAATAATGATAATGAATTCGTAATAATAAAAATGGAGTGAGTGAGAGTGGAGTAGAGACCACGGATCGGCAAGCGCAGCGTAGGTAGTCTACCGATACGGTGGACTGACGACCTGATGAAGGTCGCAGGACGACGTTGGATGCAGGCCGCTTCCTCCCGGTTCTTATGTTTAGCAGTGGACGTCCTACGGCTGAGATGATGATGATGAATAACAAAAATAATGTCTTGTTTTTTTCTTTATGATAAAAGAAAATAATATGTGCAATAATTAAGTAATTATTTATTGTTCAATATCTGATATCAAAAACTATTTAAGTAGAGTACGTGCAAAACGAGAAGCGTCCTACAAATAGAGGGCGCGCATGTGCTAATTTACAGTTTTAACCACACACGTTGCAGTTCCTGGAAAAGTGGGTTGATTTCTGCAAAATCTATTGTATTATTGGCTAAATATGGCGAATCGCGAGTCAACATGCTAGTTAATAAAAAAAACGAATAAAATTGCTGCTATTTTACTGTTTTATAGTTTTATCGAGTTGAAGTTCACATTTGACAGTTGCGTGACGGACAGATAATAACTGGATTGTACTGCCATATAACAATCTGAATAGCCATACAAACAAGAAGAAGAAGAAAAAGAACAAGCTGAATGTTAGTTCACCCGCGTCACGACGGACCTCTTCTTGCACAAACTCTGTGTATTAAAAGTACGCCAAAATAAAACAAAAAACAGTAATACATAAAATTGAGTTTAATTAAAATTAAGTACTAAGGTTTAACTTATTTTCCCACTATTTTCCCGTAATTTATTTAATAAATAATTTCTACGTATGGCAATTCATGTACATATTACACCGACGAAAGAAATTAGGAACCTATAATGTGGGTTTTAAGCCTTTTTTGGGAACCAGATGGATATTTACCAAATCAATAATATTATATGTAGTAGTTTATGACATATAATCCTCTGTGTTTTGTTAAATTAATATACATAAATACACCCACATCTGCGTGTAGAAGATGCGAAATAAAAAATAACATTCTATTTTTTTAGCGTATTTGCAAGTGCTACTTCATTAAGTAGCATTTACAAATACGCGTCCCAGTGGGTTTTAACTCCCGCCCTTCTCAAGAGTTTCGTATTAATTAATCATCCAATTACAAATTTCAGTTAAAATCTTTAACGAGCTACCACTGAAGATCTGCTATTTTAATTGCATTTGATGTCAAAGTTTGCTCTTTGAGAGTCTAGCAACTGCGATTTCGATTCAGTTGAGAATTGTTTATTGCGTTTGTTATTATCGATGAGTAACTTTATTGGAAATTAGCTGACAGATGTTTTTCTATCTTACAGAAAAATCGCTTTAATTTACCCGAGTTTGGCAATTTTCTACCGACTTCCAAAAAGGAGGAGGTACTCAATTCGACTGTTTTTTAATGTTACCTCATAACTTTCGATAGGGTCAACCGATTCTCAAAATCTATATATTTTTTTGTTTCATTGTACTCAAATTTTGACAAATTTTACTTGTTTCATTGTAATCATCCATCACCACGCGGGTGAACTTGTTGAACGCGCTTTGTTGTTCAAGTTGCGCCGCGGGGCGCAGCTAGTCGATTCCATGATATAATCTAGCATTCCTTTTGAAACTTCATTTCCACGCCTAAAACGTGAAATTTCAAAACTCTTGCCAGCATCTGTATGATAAACAAACATTTTCGTTGAAAGCACGCCTTTCAGCTTGAAGCTCATAATCTAGCTACAAGTAGACTTTTCATAAAGTTGCGAAATGTTACCCTTTTCATAGAAGACGGGAGTGTTGCCAACTCTCGGTGCATCTAAATCTAGGATTATTAACATTAGTATGAGATGTGGCGTCATGGGAATAAGTTGGAAAGCTTCTTTTGAAATGTCTGTAATCTGTATCTTCATACGTAAGGTTATTGTTATTTTCTACCGACTTCCAAAAAGAAGGAGGTACTCAATTCGACTGTATTTTTTTTCATGTTTGTTACCTCATAACTTTCGACGGGCTGAAGAGATTCTCAAAATTCTCTATTTGTTTGAACGCTGGTGCTTCTCGTGTGGTTCCATTTAAATTTCATCCAAATCGGTTCAGTAGTGTTTGAGTTACACTCCAATAACTGTATAGAATGAAAGTAGGTTTCAAATTTTTCTGAGACCCCTTGCTTCGAAGGCAGGGTCCCTACCAACTAGACCAACGAGGCTGTCAGCCGTCAATGCACATTTTTAATAAAGTTTGAACCTACCCTCAAATCTATACAGAATTTATTCGTTTGAAATCGCGTATAAAGTCGCATTCGAAATTAGAAAAGATCATTCAAAAACGTCCGACACCGAATCTTCAAAGTCATTGAGCCGCGAAATGGCCTGCGTCAAATGGAAAACGTTATAAGGGCAAGTGCTCACGAAAACTTCTCGAATAAATCCTACAGACGTGACTTGGATGCCTGTTGTACGTCTTTATATTATGATATAGCGCCTTTAGCCTTCCCATCCGTGTGTGGTAAATAGTATCACCTCTTTGCAGTAGTAGCATATGTATATATACTCGTAATAGTATATATTAGTAGGTTATGTATTTGAAAATATAATGTATGTTCGTAAAAATTTACATAAATATAAGTTATATAGTGATCACCACACTTTTAATACTAGAAATACAAATAGGATAGCTGTACCTAGTTTTAGACTTGCGAAGACTAATAAGTCGTTCCTAGGAAATTGTGTGCGTTTTTACAATAAAATCCCTAAACACATAACTGAGCTCACAGAGGGCAAATTCAAATAAAAAAAGCTTACTATAAAGTTCGACATTTTATAGAAGATAAAGATGCTTGGAATACTCCACTTCTGGCAAGCTGTCACTCTGCCACCCATAAAATGTAATACATATTTGTAAGATAAGTAGAAACATTGTAAACATCTATATAAAAAGTTTCTTGCCGCTTCTTCTCGGTAGTCTATATATATTTTGAAACGGGGCGGTAGAGTCTTTAAGGTACATAATGAAAAGTTGACGTTCATAAGTGCGTCTTTGATGCCTAAATTGAATAAATTATTTTGAATTTGACTTAGCCCAGGCGAATTAGCTCAAAAATGTGGTAAACTCGGAAATAATCTTATGAGTTTTGTTGAAGCCATTTTCCTTGGGGAAATTGGCAGTACACATTTTGTTTTGCGTGGTTACGGTAATAGAATATTACCGTAGCGTGGTACTCGATCCTTTGCGTCATCTAGATTTGAAAGGATTTTTGTTTAATGATTAATTCGTTTATTTTCAATTTCATACGAAAAATTATTATACAATTACAATTTGAAAAAGTTGCAACCGACTTCCATTATATTCAGTTATTGGAGTGTAACTTAAAAACTACTGGACCGAATTTGATGAAATTTAAATGGGACCACCACGGGGCGACGGGAAGCACCAGCTTTCAAACAAAATTGAATTTTGAGAATCGGTCGAAAGTTATGAGGTAACAAACAAAAAAAATAAAAAAAAGATAAAAATCATTAAAAAAACAATCGAATCGAGTACCTCCTCCTTTTTGGAAGTCGGTATAACAGTTCTGTACATTTCCTACAATTTTGACTCTCATCATTTTTTTTTCCTAATATCGATACTTTCAGATTTATGTCCAAAAGAGAAGTCCAAATTTTTATTTGATTTGGTTTTTATTTAATTCGATTGGGCTATAGGTCTTTTAATTGTGGTGGTAGGCTTTTTGCATAGTCCGTCAGGGGGAGTACCACATCTTTGCCATGTTATTAACCCGTTGACTCGCGATTCGCCATATGTGGCCAATAATACAATAGATTTCGCAGAATTCAACCTACTTTTCAACTACGTGTGGTTAAACCGTAGTACGGTTGAAGACCAATGTTTCCAGCGTAATTATATGGCAAGAGATTTAACATCTTATATCTTAGGGTGGCGAGCGCAGTGCATTGCGTTGTTGTGAGCTGCTATAGTTCAAAATTCTAAATTTCACTGAACAGCCGTGCGATTCTCTAATGATTCGTCGTTGCAATCGTCAACGAGCTCACCGATGTCAAATACTTTATGAGATATCGCCCTTGTACATAAGGTTGTTTTTCCAACGTTTCTTGTCATCTCGTCATTTGTTTCACGGATGCTGTCAAAAATTTGCACCTCCGCCTAATGATAGGCATTATCACAAGTCACTGCAATCTCAACTACCATCTATATAAAACTGGTGCAACAGATAGTCCACTGTGCAGAGGATGTTTGCAGGAGAACGAGCACGTGCTGTTGGAGTGCACGGCTACGGAAAATATACGGAACACTACCGGTCTACTAGAGGATCACTATAGTTCTAAATCAACATCAGTTTAACACCTCAAATATCACTGGAGCAGTTGTGCCAGCGACCCAGAGTCATACTCCGTTACTTTAAGGAGTTGGGATGGCTAGGGTAGGTGGCGGGGGAAATGCATAATACACCCCAAGCGGGACGTCATTGCAGGACTTAGCGCCCCCAATCAGAATAAGGATGCTGTCAAAGATGCAACGATGTTTGCTCTTAGACAATAGCACGGCAGATATGGGCAATCGTGACGCTTAAAGTTAGGCGAGTTACTTGCTCGTCTCGTCACTGATTGTCATAAAAAAGGTCAGGCAAGTACAAGGCAAGTCCGGGATTTCAACACTTGATGGTGAAGACACCGTTGAAGATGGTACCACGTATCACCTAGAGTAGAGACTGGCTCTTAATCAACTACTACGCACTTACCCTTTCAATGTATTTTTTTTATTTTTAACACAACGCTTACCTGCAACAAAAAAGAAACATTGTTAAATAAATAAAAAAAATATAGTTTTAATCATCAGTATTTTACTGTTTTTTTTATACATAGATGTGCAGGGCGTTCGTTTGAAGGCAAGTGTCGCGCCTGCCCATGACAGTTGCAGTGCAACATATTTCATTCATATTCAAACTTGTGCGCGTTACTGCACTACGCTCGTCACCCGGAGACATAGCTGTTCAGTCCCATTCGCTCATTAAGTTCCTTTCCACTACAACACAGTAGAGCACACTACAGCTTCAAGGAAGAATATTTCTATAATATATATCGGCGCAACTACAACAGTTCGTCGAGAATAATTAAGTTTAATCATTTGATTGCCCTAAAAATAGTTTATAAATCATCAGTTGATTATTTTTGAGTTGATTACGATGTAAAATTAATGTTATGATTGTAATTTCAATACTTTACCAACAAACTTGTAAACTCGTGCACGTGCGCCGAGTCCTATAAATATGGCCGCACTGTAGGTGCTCGTCTAGCCATCACCGTAATCGGTGCATGGTTTCGTAAATGGCGGATTGCAGTAAATCCTAGCAAAAGTGCAGCAGTGTACTTCACTGAGACCCGGCGGAATCTCATGCCGTCACCCATAGTCCTATTCGGCGAACCCATCCCATGGGCTAAATCTGCCAAATACCTGGGCGTCACTCTTGATCGCCAACTCACTTTCGCGAAACACATTCAGATTGTTCGCAATAGGGCGGCCTTCATTATGGGTCGTCTTAATCCCCTCATAGGCAAAAACAGTAAAATGTCTCTTAGAAATAAGACGACTCTTTACAAACTTTGCATCCGCCCAATCATGACTTACGCATCTGTAGCGTTCGCCCATGCTCAGAAACACGACCTCCACAAACTTCAAGTGATTCAAAATCGCTTTATGCGCAGGGCAGTGGGCGCTCCGTGGTACTTGCGGAACGCCGAACTGCACTGCGATTTCACCCTCCCCTCTATTACGCAGTATATGAAAGACTGCTCCCGCCGCCACTTCGACAAAGCTCCCCACCACTCGAATCCCCTCGTGGTCGAAGCGGCGAACTACTCCACTGACATAACCGATCCCCACTTCCTTCCCCCCCGTCGCCGTCCAAGGCATATTTTGGGTGACCCGGACGACCCCATCGCAGCCGTTACTTCGGCAGCTTTAGCGTCGTCCCAAGGGAACCCCGGTAATGGTTGTAGACCCGACCAGGGCTGTGATCCCGATCGCATTGTAGGCTCCGGCCGAGATCTTCTTCGCAGCCCCAGTCGCAGTCGAGGTAATTCACACACACACGATTGTAGTCCCAGCCACGGTGCGGGTGGGAGTATACACCGCGGCCCCGGTCGCGATGTATCCTCCGGCCCAGCAAATGGCTGCGGACGAGGTAACACTGGTTTTCTTTGTAGTCCCAGCCACCATGGCTGTGGGCGAGGTACTTCACTTTCTTATTGTAGCCCCACCCAAAGTACAGTCATGAGTGCACAACGCGACGATCCTGGTCGCGGTGTGGACCCATGTCGCGGAAATGGGGGGAGGCGAGGTTCACAAGGTTATGATTTAGTGGTAAACACAGTCAAACACCGAGCTCGCCGGCGAGCTTGAGCAAGTCGCCTACTCCTCTCCTTGCGGCGAAGCGTCTTCGACGCTCGCCTTAGGCGGTGCGCCCTCTGCGCCCGCATCTGGCTCAGTGCCATCTGCGCTCGCCAACCGTCCGGTGACGCTGTAAATGCCGGTAGAGGCAACCAGCATTAGTCCGTTCTAAAAAAAAAAAAAAAAAAAAAAAAGGTGCTCGTCTCAGTCGCTCTCGAGTCGCCGTACAGTACGGACCTCTTTGTGACGTTGTTACGCTGCTCGTTGAATATACGAAGCTTATAAAAGTACTTGTGAAGTTTTACTTCGAGGACCCAAAAATGAGTGATCATCATTACAACAACAATTGTGACGTCAGCAATGCTGACGTCACACTTTTTAAAAACACTCCGGAGGTGCTTTCTCCGTCATCAGAAGTGGGATATCCCCAAAAAGACATAGCAACGCAGGTCGCTTACAGACGCACTACTCAAAGAAAGTTATTTCATTTCTTTCAGGTCTACGAGAATCCAAATAATCTACGAGAATCCATAACAATCTACGAGAACCAACGAGGCTGGTGCAGAGCGCGCACCGCCTGTCAGTATGGCCGTATCGGCGCAACTACAACAGTTCGTCGAGAATAATTAAGTTTAATCATTTGATTGCCCTAAAAATAGTTTATAAATCATCAGTTGATTATTTTTGAGTTGATTACGATGTAAAATTAATGTTATGATTGTAATTTCAATACTTTACCAACAAACTTGTAAACTCGTGCACGTGCGCCGAGTCCTATGAATACGGCCGCACTGTAGGTGCTCGTCTCAGTCGCTCTCGAGTCGCCGTACAGTACGGACCTCTTTGTGACGTTGTTACGCTGCTCGTTGAATATACGAAGCTTATAAAAGTACTTGTGAAGTTTTACTTCGAGGACCCAAAAATGAGTGATCATCATTACAACAACAATTGTGACGTCAGCAATGCTGACGTCACACTTTTTAAAAACACTCCGGAGGTGCTTTCTCCGTCATATATATTATCTATCAATACGTGGCACCTAAAAGCTAAGCAAATTTCAGTTCCGTCGGAAGCCAAGAAGTGCTTGAAACAAGAATTTAAAAAAAATAACAAAAAATAGAACCGACTTCAACACTAAAAAGTGTGAAATAACTTGTCGAAGTCGGTACCATGATAGTTCAAAAACCTATTATCACAATATTGCGTGCATGGTACCGACTTCGACAAGTTATTTGTCACTTTTTAGTGTTGAAGTCGGTTCTATATTTTGTTAAACATTTTTTCACACTTTTTGGTCACCCGTGCTACTTACGGGATCGATTGTCATTCACCGTCAATAAGGATATCATCAAGATAGGCGAAACGCTTCTCAGTTATTGGAGTGTAACTCAAAAACAGCCTGAGTTTGATGAAATTTAAATGCGATCGCCTTAGGAGTCATCATCATCATCTCAGCCATAGGACGTCCACTGCTGAACATGGCATATGTTCAGCAGTGGTTCTGTTCTGTTCTGCGTGCTATGTGCCCTGCCCACTGCCACTTCAACTGGCTAATCTTCTGGGCTATGTCGGTGAGTTTCGTTCTTCTACGGATCTCCTCATTTCTGATTCGATCACGTAGAGAGACCCCTTGCATAGCCCTCTCCATAGCTCATGCCTTAGGAGTATGCTCTTATAAAAAAAATGCCTGTCCACAAATGCGGAAAAAATCGGTGAATATACATAAAAAAAACATACGGTCGAAAATAGAACTTCTTTTTTTAAGTTAGTTAAAACATATAAACGATGCCAGTTAAATAAAAGCTGCTGATAATGAAAACATATAGTGGTGTTTCGGTTATTACACGGTATAATAAATACCAATCGTAAATGAAAAAACTAGCAATAGAAAACTTTTACAAATCACCATGATTTATTTCTCAAAATTCGGGTAGTTCCAAATTTCACAAAATTCCGCGGTGTCGATGACATGAATACAATAAAACTGTCCGCTGTCGGTTTGTCATACAAAAATAACCATTGTCCCAGATTTTCTGTTATAAAAACAGATTTTTAGGAAGCGTGATATTTTTTATGTTCGTTTCAGTTTTAGCCCTGTTATATTTTATATAATTGATAAGCTAGCGTTTGAACACTATTTGAAGTGATGCGATGATGCGGTCGAAGATCGAATCACACTTGACGTAGAATCGTGACTCGCTTATAAGGACCGTTGCCGGACTCCTCGCTACGTGGTTACCAACAAGGCTTTGTTATTGAAGGTGCACGGTATTCTACTCCCACCTTTTACGAAACTATCATAAATCAGGAGCGTTTTGTAATAAGCTTAGAATAATCATACTTACTATCGTACTCCCATCGACGCAAAACGGTCAACCAAATTTAATGGTAAGGTTGATAGATAGATAATACTTTATTGTTCACAAAAACATAACAATATTAAAACTTAAGTGTAATAATTACAAAAATTGTGTCACAATGGGCGGCCTTATTGCAAAAAGCAATCTCTTTCAGACAACCTTAGGATGAAATGTATATTTAAAATTCATCGACATGGGCGCGTTTTTAAAACATAAGTAAACATGGCTAAAAAAAAACAATGGAAAAATAACAATAACATAGCGAGATAATACAAAAAGGATATGACAATACGTACTCTTGTAATATCATATTATTACCATGTACAGCAAAGTGTCACCCAACAATAAAAATACGTAACCAATAGGTATAAATACCAAAATCATAACATAGATAAATATATAAATACATAAACCTAAAGCAATTAAGGACAATAAAAAAGTGCAGTGCAGTTTGTTTAGATATAATTTTTTAATTTGATCCTTAAAAGTGTTTATAGATGTTGCATGTCTGATTGAAATAGGTAAGGAATTCCACAGGAGGGTGGCTTGGACATTAAATGAACCATTGTAAAAAAGAACTTGAATGTGGAGGAATCGCAAGAACAAGATTTTCTGATGACCTTAGTGGGTGTGAAGGACAGTTAAGGAAGTTAAAGCGTTCTTTGAGATAGCGCGGATATGAAGGATTAAACAAAATATTGTATAGAAGGCAAAGAATGTGGGTATTCCGGCGAAGACGTATGGGGAGCCACTTGAGCTTATTGCTAAAGCTACGGAATTGAGGGACATGATCATATTTGCGCAAACCAACAATAAGGTTGCAATATTTTTAAGAGATTTAAGGGATCTTCAAAACTTTAACACTGGAACACTGAAACTTAGTGTCAAAAGTCACGTCAAAGTACGCGAATTGAGTGAAATATTTGATACTACGTCATCAAAACGTCTATCGTAATGCATTATTATTTTAAGCTTGCTATATTGACGTGGTGGTACCAAATTTAATGGTAAGGTTGAAACATGACTACTTTAAGAGGTGGGGGTAGAGTCCCTGGTCAAGTAGTCACCAGTACAGCCACATTGCTGTGGATTGTTGATGTTTCCAAACTTTACCAGAAGCAGAACCAATAATTTGCTGAAACTTTTACGACAGGACCTGCGCCTAGTAGTAGGCCTTACCATAGGCTACTGCAACCTCAACTACCATCGCACAAAAGCAAAACATTAAAAGAAGTTTTATCGCGGAAGCATCGGAGTAGTGTGGAAATTACTCAATAGCTAAAAGACTTGGGCCCCAGATGTGTTTCCTCATAAGTGACGAACTGCACTGGGCCCGTAACCCTGAGACATTAGGTTGTTAAGTCTCATGTGCCTGTAATTTCAGCGGCAACCATACCCTTCAAAACAAAATCACAATAAAGATAAAGATTTATTGATTTGTCAGTGTGAAGTCATACAGGGATGTGCATGTAGGTCTTAAATTTAAATAAGTTTCAACATGTTTTGCTCGCGTAGGCGTACAAATATAAGTAGTGAGATGGCGGTCACTTTCAAACACATAATATAAAAATAATAATTGAAATATTTATATAAAGTCAGAATTAAAATTAAATATGCATGCTTGTCAAAGAACTTATAACTTAACTTAATGTACTTCAAATTGATTGTCACCTAAAAAATCATTTATACTATAATAACATTTAGTCAATAATATGTTTTTAATTTTAACTTTAAATAGACTAAAACTGAGGTCTCTTAGGCTTTGCGGGATCTTTTTATAAATAACAGGTCCCATGCAGAAAATGCTCTCCCGAAATATTGTTTTTCTCGCAGAGTTCAGCCTTAAGGCGCGGTTCAACCCCAATTTTAAAATAATCTACGATGCTTTACGTAAGGTTGAAAATAGCTTGTTAGATTGGACGATGTAATGCGAAAATGCGTTAATTTTGTACGTTTTCTTTATATTTTTCGATATAATATACTAACAGAATCGAAAACTGCTGGTTATAACTTTAGTACAGATCGCGCGGCGAGAGTTTGGCTTTGACCGTTATTGCGCAGAAATCAGAAATTGGGTATCAACGGGCAATTAGCGGGGTGCGGGGCGGGTGTGTAGGCGCATGCGGTGCTCTGATTGGCGCTCCAATCGTTCCCTGCCTCTCGCATCGATACGACGTACCGCGCACTCCTGTTGTACAATCACGTTCACAAGTGAATTGCTATTTTCGTTAATTGTTTATTGTTGGCGATTGTTATTATTTGTTGAGTTGTTTAAACCTTTAACTGATTCAGAATCTGAATAGCACTGCGGCTAGGACTTTTTTTTATGTTAACTTTTGTATTTAATAATCATTTTAAGTTTTCTTTTGTTTGTATGTACCAATTTTACATGTATCTTGGAATAAATAATTTTATTAAAAAACAATTATTTAGAATTTTCATCGCTGTCTCTGTAAACTTTAAAAGGAAATAAACATTTTATATAAGTAAAATAACTATCAATAGTTTTAATAAATGAAGAAGTTTATCTATTTCGTATTATTTTCTAGCATTATTACCACTGTACATGAATTTTGACCCACTCAAATATCCAACCTGGTAGGTACATAAAAAAGGAAAAGTATTGTGTGCGTGACAGTACCCATGCGCAGTAATCCCCTCCACCCGAAGGTCAAAGCCAAACTCTCGCCGCGCGATCTGTACTATACGTTGGCTATGTATAACCTAAAAAAAAATGTGTTATCGCTGAAAATTCTGAGAGTTTGGACGTGAAAGTTTATTTTTGTGGACCTATTCAGGATTTTTTTCTGCTGAAAGAGAGTTATATTTATGAATTCTATTCGGTTATTACTCTTTTCCTATCCCTTTTCTAACCTCAGTATTTTTTTCATAATATATTATCGATCTGTTTCGTTACACTAGGTGTTTAAAAGTTCTGCTTTTACTATTATCAGGATACGAGCGCGCCTTAATCTTTTTGCGTCTCTTCTGTTTCTTTCGTGTCGGACAAACCTGGGAACAGTTGCGGGTTACCATTTACAAACAATGCTACTTCTAATATATATAGTGAATATTGTGAACATTAGTGAATCACGGTACAAAAGGTATGCGCGCAGTTTTACTACGAAGGAACTCATTCACAGAGTTCTACTGCTTTTAAGTATTTTTGTTATTTAATAACAATTTTCCTTTCTCAAAATTGCAAAGTTCGGCTGCCTAACTAGGCTTCAGTGTTATTCGTTTTGGGGGCGATGAGGCCTGCACTGACGTCCCGCTTGGAATGTTTTGTGCATTAGGCTTCAGTGTTTTAAAATATAAATAAACTTAAAGGCATAAAAATGAACTTTACTTCTCGCTCAGAAAAATACAACTTCCTGTCGCGGTGTACCTACGAGTATAAAATAACCCAAAACCACTTATTACCAAGCAGCACTCAAAACACGGCATCGTAAAACAAATATTTACATCAAAGAAAGTTGATAGTAAACGTACGGCAGATAATGTAAACAAAGTTGAGAAGGTCTGGATTTTATCAGCCTGACAGCGATAAGTATTATTAAATTCCGTGTAAAACAACTTTAACGACTTTAAAAATCTTATTATTCCTTGTATACTTTTTTCACCCCAAACTCGAGGAATATGGCATTGTATTTACTTTTTACAATTTTCTACCGACTTCCAAAAAAAAGGAGGAGGTACTCAATTCAACAGTATTTTTATTTTTTATGTTTGTTACCTCATAACCTTCGACTGGGTGAACCGATATTCAAAACTTTTGTTTGAAAACTGGTGCTTTCCGTGTGGTCCCATTTAAATTTCATCAAATTCGGTTTATTAGTTTTTGAGATACACTCCAATAACTGAATAGAATAGAAGTCGGTATTATTTTTTTCAAATTGTACTTGTATATGAATAAGTGATTATGCATTTTAAGCAAAATTAAATACTACTTACTTACTTTTATATACTTCTTTTAATATCGTTTTACCTATTTAGATTCTGGACGATATCTTCCAGTTATGGTAAAAAAAACTGTGCTTTAGACTACGAATAATAATTATTATTCGTAGGCTTTAGAATACAAATTCTTTATTTGTAAACCACAGATAAAAGAAACATACCACAAGGAGTTGAACACAAAAGTCTTTTTTTTTTACTGGTCTTATAGCGATAAGGCTGGTTTTAATAAGAATAAGGTTAGATCTACTTCGTTGTTTGGTGTATTTATGTGTATTATGTGTGTACGGGGGTGAAATAGTCACTTTGTGACAAAACCCCCTTTAAAAAAAAAAAAAATAATTTAAACTAACCTAACCTAACCAGGCAACTAAAAATATATATAGTTTAATTTAAACTTATATTCTTTTGCAGTCGATACGAGTTTACTGGTTTTCTGAAGATCATTTTGATACCAGAAGCCATATTGAACGAAGCAATAATTCATGATTTAACTTGTCCTCAACAAATTATGAATAATTGATATTAACATTAAACAATTTGCCATATTGACATTTGGATAATCCGTAGTTTGACTGCGTTTGAAAAATTCAACAGCGCTTTAAGCACTTTTTCATCCAATAAAGAGGATAGATAGCTTCATGAAGAAAAAAAATGGTGTTCTTAATCGACGAACGTGACTAATTTACCCGTTTTATCACGACTTCACGAGTAAAGTCCTTATGGCAAAGAGCTAATAATATTACTTGGCAAGGACACGTCTAAAGTTACTTTGAAAATGACAACAAATAATGGTTACAGTTCATACGAATTGCCACCAATCGAACTAGGTGAGATGCAGTTTGCATCTGTGAGAATTATGAATACCATATCGGACGGTGTGACTATTAATATGTATTTTGAATATCCTACTTTATTTTGTTTCCTTTTTGTAGATCACAAAACAAGTGACTATTCTTTCAAGTATAAAGATAGAGAAAAACTGAGCCCAAGTATGCAACTCATTATGATATCTAGACTCTTGAATTTGTATGAAAACAGTTCAATAAGAAACATACATATCACACGCAACGTTGCGTATGTAAGTTGTCCTATAAGAAATTTAAATCATTTACAGCAGCGCCAAAATAAACCATAACGTTTACAAATAAACCCACCATAATGACCAACCAATATTTAAACACGGCTAGATATTTCATACACTATAATATGTTGAAATCATGCAGTAATAATAATAAGATGTCCAAGGAGTTTTACAATTTAATTAAAAAAAATTCTAGTACGAAAAAAGCAGTAGCCGGGTGTTGATCGCCGTTTCCTTGCAAATCATTTCACTGGGAAAACTCCTTAAGGTCACCATTTCGCAGTCATATTTCAGCGCAGAAATCGCGGGTATTCTGAAAAATGTTCGCGCGATGTTGGGCCGCATTAGGTGTCGCAAACTCGTATTTAAATGAGATGAATGACGGACGCTCAGCTTTTTGAGGAGAGTATAGAGTAAAATATACAAGCGAGACTGAATTTTACCGAGTGCGTAAAAATGGGGTTTCTCTAAGTGCTCTTATCAGATATGAGGAAATCCGTAGACGAAGGAAAGTAACCGACATAGCCCAGACTTTAAGTCAGTTGGAGTGACTGACAGTGGGCAGGACACATAGTACACAGAGCTGATAGCCTTTGGGGCTGGATGGTTCTGGAGTGAAGAGTCCGGACTGGCAAGCGCATTCAACAGGATCAGGATGATTTATGTGCAAGCTGCTTCCAACCGATCATTTTGAAAATCTATGGTTGTTTGGTGGCGCATTATAGAATAGCTGGAATCGAAATCGTGAGTTATGAAGGTCACATAGAAGCATTTTGGGAACATTGCCCACTTGCAGCGTTGCATTATACTAGATTAGTTTTCTACCGACTTCCAAAAAAAGGAGGAGGTTCTCAATTCGACTGTATGTTTTTTTATGTTTATTACCTCATAACTTTCGACTGGATGAACCGATTCTCAAAATTATTTTGTTTCTATTGTTCTTGTTTGAAAGCTGGTGGTTTCCCGTGTGGTCCCATTTAAATTTCATCAAATTCGGTCCAGTAGTTTTTGAGATACACTCCAATAACTGAATAGAATGTAAAACACTGACAGAGTTATTTATTACCTGTTTATTTGTTTATTCTTTTGCATGATATGTTCGACACTTGAAAGCATAAAATAAGCACAAACGAGAACATTACGTATTTAATAAAATAGAATACGCTCGCTTCGCTCGTCCCATACAGTCGCTCCCTAACCGCCAGAAGGGAAACTTGTTTGTTTAGCATGCGCGCGGGTCCGTTTGTATTTTTGGTGTAGCACATAGAATGTTTGCACGTTTGTCTGTAACATTACAGCTTTGTGACTGAGTCGGTGGTGTGATATCTATGTGCATAATAGGGAATTAAGTGGACGTAACAAGGATTTTGATATTTAACTTACTAAGACAGTTTAAAAAGAACTAAGCGCTGCGACACCAAGGGTTAAAGATTTAGTCTCATTACTGGAAAAAACAATGTTTAGCAATTGTAATGTAAAAAACAGTATAATGTCGTTTTAACCCGTAGACTCGCTAATTACCATATTTGGCCAATAATTGTTTTCTCAGAAATCATACTACTTTTCCAGGAATTGCAACATGTGTGGTTATTGAATTTTTTTAATCAATATCTCATCAGATGACGGCATTAGTAAGCAGAATCAGTACCAGGCTTACATATATATAGGAAGATAAATGAATCATGTCAAGAACTTTTAAAATATAATATGTAATTTATCCATATGTGTACAACCAGCTAGTTGTGGTTAGCAATATGTGCCAAAAGGGGGACGAGGTACGATTCAGTAAGGCCGTCCTGACTACATCCACCATGCTAGCTTTTGTTAAATAAACCATGTGGGATTAGATACCGAGTTCATTTATAAACGCTTTGAAGTAAGAAATGGTGTCAGCTAATTGTTGGTTATTTTGCTTTTAAGTTGGTTTTTGTAAGCTTTGATTAAGCCACCAATTTTGGTTCACATCAGAGGTACATTTCCTTCGGACAGTGACACACTCAATAATTTTAGATTTTATTAATGCTTCTGAGCATTACGTTTCAATAATACTATTACTCGTACTATAATAATCAATCCAAAATATATAAACATTGAAATAAAATCCAATTTATTCAAACGCGAGTCTATAAATAATATTATCATATTATAAAGAAAAAAGATTTGTTTGTTTTTAATGTTAAATGACGGTTTAATTACGCGGTAAGTATAGTCGAGTATCTCGACCGGTTTCGTGACCGTCCGGGCCACTTCTTCATGGAGTACGTGCGCACCCGGCTGCGTTCGCCCTAGAACTAAACTAATATCCTAATACTGACCTGAAACCGTTCGAGATACTCGATTATACCTACCGCGTAAGTTAAACCGTCAAAATAACAATAAAATGTGTAATACTTATGAAATATACAATAAAAAAAAAATGCTTCGCGGTAGTATATCTGGCGGAATGAAACACGGACTCTTGCGCAAGAGAGCTATCACCTAGAGAGTCGAGTTTCCTCGCTTCTAACGATTCTCGTAGGGGATATTCTACAACTTCGGCCTATCACGTATTACACGGTACGCAATAGGATAGCTGTAACTAGTTCTAGACTTGCGAAAACTAATAAGTCATTCCTAGGAAATTGTGTGCGTTTTTACAATAAAATCCCAAAGCACATAACTGAGCTCACAGAGGGCAAATTCCAGTTGACTGTAAAAAACGTTTGAATAAAAAAAGCTTGTTATAAAGTCAGACATTATATAGAAGACAAATATGCTTGGAATACTCCACTTCTGTCAAGCTGGTAGTACCTAAGTAGAAACATTGTAAACATCTATATAAAAAGAATGGCCCCGAGTTTCTTGCCGCTTCTTCTCGGTAGGCTCTATATATTTTGGAACGCGGCGGTAGAGTCTTTAAAGTACATAAAGTACACACAAAATACACAGAATTCTCCCTTTTCACATAGGTCCAGAAGGATAGTTTTCATACAAATGAATGACATTTAAAAGTGAAGCAATAAATATTTTTTTGAGGTTGGCCATCCTGCCAGATCTGACAATATTACAAAACAATACTTATGGTTCTATCTTGCTATCCATTTACATTTACATTATAATGAAAAATTGACGTTTATAAGTGCGTCTTTGATGCCTAAATTCCATAAATGATTTTGACTTTGACACGAGCATTGTAACTCAAACCGAACTCTCAATCACTTTCTAATATGGGCCGCGGATGTAACCATTCTGTATACTCATTATGTGCCTTCTCTTGTCCAAAACAAAAAGCAAACCTTTTCTAAAATCAATATCTGCGTCCAGGTAAAATACATTAATTGCTACACTCACTCACCCATCACCGTAACGGCGTAACATGTCTTTGGGGGCCGAAATAAAGCGCCTTCCCGTAAATCTGTGTCGGACGAAGAATCGGCGGCCGTTGGACGACCAATCGGTGACCGACCGATTGTCCGATGTATGAGTGCGAACGGACATTTCTTTTCAATACTGGACAATATATTCTGAGAAGTTATTACGTGTGTAAAAAACCTGGGCATAAAGAAAGTGGCCAGGTTAATAGGAAGAAGATCCTATTTTTCTATTTAAAATGTAAATGGTTCACTAAATTTGTTTCCAGACAAAAAGACACATTTCAGACATGCTGTCCATCTATGGAATGCGCTGCCTGTCTTTACCAGGCAGGCAAAGTCCATTTCGTCTTTCAAAGATATGGTGAAGAAGGAATATTCATCAAGCACCTACTGAAAATTATATTTTATTATAATTTATTATTATGTATTAAAATATTGTATTTATGTTTATATTTTAATATTAGTTTATCATTATTTGTTATTTTATATTATATTATATATATATTTTTAATTATCTATTAGCATTTATTTCCCAGATAAAAATGTTTGTTTTTATGTACCATCTACTAACTACCACATTAATATTAAGAATTATCTCCATGCATGGTTGCCTGTAAGAGATTGCTATAGCGATAAAGCCGCCAATTGTCCAATCTACTGTAGTGTTGTTTTACTGTATTACGTTTTGTTTTCTATAAGATTGGTGCTCAATAAAGAACTTCTGTATTGTATGGTATTGTAAATTTGATTCTAACACTGTTTTATTGCCATCACGAGAGAAACATGTCAATACAACCGTAATAACAGCTCGGGTAATATACAAAACACTAAAATGTTTAAAAATTGCATACTCACTTCATATCGTACACATTTTTTGAAACTTAGTGAATAATTACAACTTAGTGAATATTTACACATTAAAAAAAGGTTTTAGGTCTTTCTACATTTTTAAGAAATAAACTTTTACACTCTATTTTAAAATGATTTCTGAAACACTTTAAAAGTTATCCCATTTTTTGCAACCGACCCAATTTCTTTGAAGTGTAGTTTTAACGACCTTCCCTTTTAGAAGTTGTTCAATAAAAGCATCTGGAAGTTTTTGCACGGTGGTAGGACACTGTTTGGCAGGCTGCTACCCTCAAGAATAAAAAATCTGCCACGATGCCTGAAGATGTGACTCAGCAGGAGAGACATTTGACGTGTAGTGTGATTACCACCTTTATTATTTTTTATTTTTACTTTTCAATACTTTGTAAAGTGTTCGGGCCACCGAGCATAGAATAGAAAGTAGTTTATATTAAGTCACGGTTTACGTGAAATTGAGTTAGTTCGCAAATATCCGCGACCGCTTTGTGACGCGCGCTGCTCATTAGCATTACTTCAGTATCTAACATAAACAATAAACTAACAGTAAATATAAAACATCTTTTATTTGTACACCTCGTACATAAAGGTAATTAATGTTTTGCAAATAAAGACATCTTCGTTAATGTAATGCATTGAGTTAGATACAAGACGTAAGTCCATAACAAAAAATAAAATTGTTCACGAAAAGTTCTGAATTTATTCTGACATTTAATATCTAAAAAGTTCAATTGACTTTGATAACAATGTCTCCATAGAGTTCCGATACTTAATGGCAACATTGGCCGTATCTACTCTAGAGTCGCGACCCTTTGACATGAAAGCTACGTCATTTATCCTACGGTTCACAATCCAGTTCATTGATTTACACTACGTAAATTTATATGTACAAATAATATGAAATTCTAATTACCAACTAATATCACTGTAAATTTGTATATAGCTTTAAATTGTAATCTAACATGGTTTGGCACTAACTTGTGTTGTCTTCCCTTAATTGTTTTGTTTAAGTATAATCATATTGGATGTTATGAAGTCTGGTGGACTCTCCCTTTGACTCACCGATCATACGCTTGGATAAACAACCTCCAAAAGTTTATGAAACTACCATGGAACAGACACTGGCAGAATTGCATTAACAAAGAAGTCAAGTCAAGTCGATTTACACTACAAGTTTTATTATTAAATACAAGTTTTATATTGGTTAAATTTTGTATTTTATATACACTATTACCTACTTTACCTTTGTTTCAATTTTAGTCATTCATGACAAAAAAATATTAGAAAAAGGGTGATTACTAATTTTCTAGTCACTCAGTTAAAAGAGATTATCAGCGACTGCAGAAGCGTGTCCAGTTCCGATATACTAGGAGGGGAAGACAGGAAATAAGAACGTCGATCATTTTCCTGATATTTCTTGTATACTATAGGGTCCCCCCAATAGTAAATAAAAACTATTACTTGAATACATACTATTACAAAGGTAATTAAAGATGAATTGCGAGTCAGGGGTAAGGAGTGAAAAATAAGTTCAAATTACATACCCTTATTGAAAAAAAAATGTTATAATCTCTGGAAGGAATATTTTGATGAAAGGTCGAAAGAGAAAGGCATATGTATAAGTAATGTACGATCTAACCTCAGCCAATGACATTCACTTGGATAGATAACAGTCTATTGTGTAGACGCGATATTGTAACCGCGTTAAGACTCAGATCTGGACACATTCCATGCAATAAATTTTCATTATTGATGCGAAAAACTACTTCCCCTAACTGTTTGACTTGTGATGTTATCGATGACGTGTACCATATTTTGATGGAATGTGTCCAGAACTCAGCAGAAAGGACTAATTCTAGTTTGAATTCATCGTTAGTTGGCAGCTGTAATAGTATACTATCAGACCCGTTATCTGAAGATGGCAAAAAACTTTATTTGTTAGTAAGTAAGAGAACAATTAGTTATTAGTTTATCATTATTTTGTTGTAATAATCAGGGCGGCATTATCGCATCAGCGACAAAGCCCTTTAAATAAGAATAAAAAATAAAAATAAAAGTTCTAATTGTTTGTTTCTCTGTATGTTTGTCTGTCTGTTTGCACGGGCTAATCTCCCGAAACGACTGGACCGATTTAAATGAAATTTCGTATGGTGGTAGCTTATATCCCTGATCAACATATAGGATAGTTTTGATCCCGGTAAATTTAAGAGTTCCCGTGAGATAATTAAAAATCTGTAATTACCGTACCCGCGAGGCCACGCGAGCGAAGCCGCTGTCGGGTCAGCTAGTATTATATAAACTTAACTCTGTCACTCACTCTCTGTCTGTTTGTTACCTTATCACGCCTAAACGGCTGAACAGATTGTAATGAGACTTTGCAGGGATATAGATTATATATCGGGGAACGAGATAGGATACTTTTCATCATCATCATCCATCACCACGTGGGTGAAACCACGAGACGCACCTAGTAAGTAAATAATTCAAAGTAATAAGTAGTACTTCTGCGATAGACCCCGCGAGCAGATTATTTAATTAACGGCAATATTTCGCAGTACGTTAAAACCTATTATCTCGGAAACCACTTGACCAATTATGCTTATATTCGAAATTCCTCTGTAAATTACTTAATGTGTGTAATATATTTATCAAAATCGGTCGGTAAATAGCGCTACAGCAAACTTCCCCCCTTTTTAGGAAAAATGCCCCACTCAAAATCACCGACGACAAAAAAACTATTTTAAATAGTAGAACATGCATACCAAGTTTCGTCAAGATTGGTTGAAAAATTTGACCTGTACAGGAGAACTAACATACAACCTAACAAACATACGTACAGATGAAAGTCAATGTGGCCAGTTAAAGTAGAGACGCTTCGCTCGCTCGGTCAATTACAAAGTCCAAACAATCATACCCTCGCAATAGGCAACATTACCATATCACAAACATCGTGAAATAACATTTCTAGTCATCCATAGAATATTTAGACATATACCTGCCCCAGGTATCAAACTTGAGACCACATGCTTCGTACGCAAGGCCGCTAAGCTAACGGACCGTCAAATAATCATACATGCCATACTGTATTCGGTCTAATATCGTTAGCGACAAGCAGACTAATAAATTAAATTCATTATTGTAAAAAATATGATTATTACGTTTAACACGGCCAAAGTTTTTAATAAAAAGGTCGACAATCCAACCTTTCAGGCAAAGTGCAAAATTACAAACCTTTAAATATGAAAATCTCGTAGATTTGATCCATAAAACCCTTATTATCATACCCTTTCAAGTACAAAAACCTCTAAATTACAATCCACGACTCTGCCGCAAGCGACCCCCAGAATTATTTCAAGTATTCAAATCTGCGTTTGTGGTCAACATTCACTATACTCCAGAATTATTCTATTTATAGAGAAAATTTAGATATACGGGATTCTAACCCGCATCTTCCGATAATCCGTGTCAGACGCCATGACCGCTACGTCACTGAGGGCCCAACCGAACATCAAATTTATTACTCAAGCACGACTTGGGCACAAATGTCTTTTTCTCGGGTCCCGAGTATTTGGGATGTGCTAATATGACCATGCTTTTATTTTTATAATGGTTCATCAAAGTGACTCCTTCTCGCCTGATGGAAAGCGAAGATGGAATCAATAAGCGATGACCAGTAGTGCAGCTGTAAGCTGCACCAATCGCCACCCCGATGATGATCTGAGAGATGCTTTTTCACGCCCCGCTTGAAAGACCCAGGGTAGCTGCAAGGAAATACGTACGGCGGCAGAGCATTCCACAATTTACTTACACGACAGAGGCAGGAACTTCCAGCCTGCTTCCTGCGACTGAGAATCCTGGTGTGGGATATTCGACTAGTATGACGATATTTATTTATTATTGGTTTTCACCCGCTGATGAAATCTACTTACATAATTCCAATATTGTTTCCGCAACCCCATGTCGAATGTTCAGAATAAGTCAGTAAGAACCCAATGCACTATGCAGCTCTGCAATACCAGACAGTCAGCCGCAAAGCAATACTACGCAAGCAATAGGGGAAGGACTCGCAGCGGAGCTTGACTAGGCGATCATAAACGATTAACAAGTTAAGCAACGCTTGCTGCAGTCAGGAGTTAGATGGGTGTGTGCTTCCGTGCTTCGGATGGAACGTAAAGCCGTCGGCCCCGGTTGTTTTGTCTTAGGACAACAGTCGTTAGGCTATGTCGAACGCCTTTGGACGGCCTGAAAATTTCGATATAGGTTAGCCACTAGCCTATCCACCAAAGCGCACTAGGCCCGCGTGGTGGATCATGGCCCAACTCATCTCTCTGACCTCTGGCCTCGAGTCCCACCGGTGGGAACACATTGGACTGACTATGTATAGGTATAGTGATATAGATTACATATTATTGACAACCTCCAAAGTAGCAATATCGCAACAAACTATCGATTTTCCCGGCCTGGCCAAGTGCGAGTTGGACTCGATCGAGGGTTCAGTACATTAAAAAAGCATCTAACAAATAAAAACTAGGTTAAAGGACAAACATAACGGCAAACCATTCGATCCCCAGACACGGTTTCAACGACCGCATATATGTAATAAGTTTGTCCTAAATTAGCTATTTATTAATGAATTAAATATTTAATTATCTGTTTTCTGATTTTTTCTTCAAAGTACATCCTGTAAGACATTGCTCCTTGCCAAATTATTATTCTAGATCAACAGAAAGTACCTACCCTATAAATAGGTTTCCCTTATAAAACCGCACAATATACGAAAAAATGCAGCTTAGAACTTAGAAGTTTGATTACGTAGTTACCACATTAGATATAAAAATCATGTTGATACCTCAACGCGTTCTAGAGAAAAACTGTCTTGACAGGCAGACAGACGCAACAAAGTGATCCTATAATGGTTCCTTTTTCCTTTTGAAATACGGTACCCCATAAATACGATGGTGTGAAACAGAGTTCGCGTTCTAGAGATCATTTTTAAGGGTCCATCTGACATTGGTGGTGTCCAGCCCTTGCTAACTTTACCTTAACGGTAAGAAAAAACTTTTGACCCGGCGACTCTGTAATTTACCAAAAAGTTGTATTACACTTGTTGTTCAAAGGGCCCTCTGTAGGGCTATCTTTGTAATACGAGAATTTTGCTTTCTAGGCCCTTTGTTAATAATGTAAGTAATTATGGTGCCTTTAAGGATCGGGTGAACTTTCGAGTTAAAATTGTTATGGTATGGAGGTGTATTATAATGTTTGTTTTAAGGGCATGATTAAAGGGCCTACCGTTATTTTGAAATTTCAAGGTAGTATAAATTTTAGTCTTTGAGAGGACTGAGTTAAAAAATATTTCCTCCGCTGTCGGGATGTGATTCGTAAAAAGCAAGTAAACTCGACTTGCTAGATGGTAGGCCTCTTGAGCAAGATGCCGTCTTGGTTGGTACCACTACAGTGCCCATCGATATACATACTTGTACTGTTTTCTTTCTCATATATAAAAATCAGGGCAGCTTTCCAGAAACTTCGCGAAGTCTTCTCATCAAAAATACCTCAGTGCCTCAAGACAAGAGTCTTCGAGCAATGTGTGTTACCAGTGATGACTTATGGCACTGAAACGTGGTCTCTTACCATACCTCAAAGTAACACAACGAGCTATGGAGAAGGCTATGCTCGAGGTTTCTCTACGTGATCGAATCAGAAATGAGGAGATCCGTAGAAGAACGAAGGTCACCGACATAGCCCAGAAGGTTAGCCAGTTGAAGTGGCAGTGGGCAGGGCACATAACACGCAGAACAGATGGCCGATGAGGCCGGAAGGTTCTGGAGTGGGGACCACGGACTGGCAAGCGCAGCGTAGGTCGTCCACCGACCTGATAAAGGTCGCAGGACGACGTTGGATGCAGGCCTCTTCCAACCGGTCCTTTTGTAAAATCATGGGGGAGGCATATGTTCAGCAGTGGACGTCCTACGGCTGAGATGATGATGATGATGATGATGATATAAAAATCAATTGTATTTGTTAGTCTCGCTAAAACATAAAAACGGTTGAACGGTTTGAATGTTTATTTAGTTTAGTTCAGTCAGGGCGGATTAGAAATAAAATATATCATTACCATCATTTATCATCACGCATGTGAAAACGCGGGACACAGCTAGTTCGTCATAAAGATGAGTTTAATTCGCAATGAATTAAAAAAGTTCTACCATATTTTTTATAAGGCCACTTTTGCTTTCATCTTTTCTATAACCGTGGAAAAAGTAAACAATGCGGGTAACTGTCAAATTTATCTGCAAAGTGGTACGTAAGCACTGAAAGCTCTAACAACTTCTCGAACGAATTAGTACCAAAAGCTTACAAAAGCTGACCATTAATTAAACTGAACAATTAAACGTGTTCAGTGCAAACTACAAGTTACGCTAGCTGTAATGGCCTGCGCATACTCTCCACTGTTTGTATCATGTAGCGGCGACTAGCAACTTATCGTCATGCCTTAGAGTTTTGTTTTATGAAAGGATTTCGGCGCGGCAATAATAGTTTCTTAGCTCTTACCGCCTTATAGTTCAATTGTTATAATTCAAATATGGCGGTGGTGGAGTATTATTATTATAGTAGTTATATTATAACTATATAGTTTGGATCGCCGATCAAGACGTCTCCTGTTTCAAACAAGATAACATTGTAAGGAAATGAACAACAAAGCTTTAGGTCACCTTCTAATGCGCTTCTTGCTACCTATAGTGACTCCTCTAAAGATTGAAAATCCATCGTTAACCATCTAACGGTGTTTTGCGGCAGCTGTTCTTAAGAACGAATCACTATTTTAGGTCGTAGTGTCCAGCTTAGACACCTAGTGTCCCAAAATCACTCACCATCTAGCGGATTAGGAGACAAAAGCAAGCCTATTAAAAGCATAAAGCTCGTAATTATATAAAGCTCGTTAAAAACTGGCTCCAAATGAACCCATGATTTTACCGAAACTTTTATACCCGATCATAAATGAGAGTTTTCTGCTTTAGTGTGGATATAATTTGCGATGTTTAAAAGTATTCCTAACTATATATTGATTACAGCGGTAGTTATGATGACAACAGCATTATAATCCCAGTGTTCATATATTTTGTGGCAAATATAGAAGTGCGTACGCAAATATACCATAAATTAGTCGTGACGCTATCAACGATATTTAGAACTATTGAAAACACAAAAAGCATTGAGTGTGCGGCGATCGCAATTTTTCCACCATAACTATTGCGTTTGGTTTTCCCGCGCGTTTTGCCACCATTTTATTGGTCCTTCGAGCCGGATTTATAGGGCAACGAGCAATATACTGCTATAAACAAGTTGCTTTACTGTTTTATCTGGTTTCCTAACCTAGATCGTGTATGTGATGTTCAAACTGAAATAAACAGCTCTGGGTAACAATGCATATGACAGGTACAGGCGGACACTAACTATCCTTTAAACATTTGCTTCTCTGCTCACATTATTGCACTATCATAATAAAATGTTATATGTCAGTTAAATTATATATTCCCCGGTTGGAAAAATTGTTGAATTTGAAGGAGTATTTTTTATATTTTTATTGCATAAAAATACCGAGGCAAGCAAGTCTTATACTTAATGTTGAGCACCACGCCACTCTTCACAGTTGCAGTGTCAGCCAGTAAGCTTTAATCTTACAGTTCTGTGCGTATTTGTTTTGCGCTCAACACTTAAGACAAGACAAAGTTATCTATCTACTTCAACTCGCCCAGTAATTTGACATGCGACAGCTCTTTTCAAGCTTAATTTTAGCACACTACTGCTACAATATCTGACATTGGAGAGGCCACCATGGACCCCATCAACATTGCCTTTTACTACGTAGTACTATTATTTATTCTATGTTTTAACTTAAGAATCAAATGACTTAATACGTCATCAATTTCATGCGGTAGGATCAAGTTAAATTCAAATTCAAAATTTGTTTATTTGGACAATAATTTGGATCCATATTAGGTTAGTGTAAACGCAATTAAACTTAAAATTAATGTTAGTACAAATTAAGGTAAGTAATTAATTGCTTTACAATTTTATTAAATTAATATAAAGGCGTCCGCCCGGCCAAGGATAGAACGAGCCACAGTCTCACTCGATCATCACCTTGACGAAATGCCTCCACACAGGTGCCCGTAAGTCTTCAGCAACGATTTTCAGGATGCTGTTGTGACTTCCTCGCACCCTCCTCATTAATGACGCGACTTTCTTGCGAATGACGGCATGGAAACCGTCAGTATGCGTCTGCGCAAACATTCCAGAGGCACTGCACCAGCGAGGGAGTCCCAACATCATCCTGAAGATGTTATTATACTGCAAACGTAGGGTATTCAGCGACTTTTTGGTGTAACTGGCCCACAGACCTTCCGTGTACATTCCCTGACAGTACGCCTTGAAGAGTGTGACTTTGACCGGGTCCGTACAGCGGGCGAACCTACGGGCCAGGATGTTACCGCGAACTACCAGTGCCCTACGCTCACGTTCTATATCCACATCGTCATTAAGGTCGTCGGTAAGATAATGCCCAAGATATTTGAGTTGGAAAACCCGATTAATGTTCATGCCATTTAGGGTAATGGGTGGAATAGTCTCAGGACACTTCCCGGCGGCCTTAACCCGTCCGCATCAGGACAAAAAATAACAATAGATTTATGAATGAAACTTGCCTCTAATGGGTCTTGCTGATTCGGACGAGTTAAAGACCATGTACTCGCTCTTCATTACATTGTAAACGAGCCCATGCTTAGTGGGCATAAGCTTCACATAGTCTAAGCATCTCTCTAAGACCACGAACTGTCGGATTCAATAGCACCATGTCGTCCGCGTAGCTAATGCTATTCACACTAACACCCCCCACACGGCATCCGACACGCATGCTGCTGAGACCTACAATAAGTTCATTGACATATAGGTTGAAGAGTTTAGGAGAGGGTAACCCCCCCTGTCTCACCCCGCACTCCAAACTATATGCCTCTGAAAGAGAGTTAGCCCACCTGACATGATTTGTCTGGTTAGAATACCAGTATTTAAGGATACTTAACATTTCTCCCGGTATACCACTGTCCGCTAGCTTTCTCCAAAGCACTTCATATGACACGAGATCGAAGGTTTTGGAGAGGTCCAGGAAACAGGCATACACCGGGGTCTTACGGTGCGTATAGTATTGGACAGCATACTTGAGACTCAAAATTGCGCTTTCTGTGGATAGTCCGGGCTGAAACCCGAACGGCGCATCATGTATGTTAGGATACGATTTCAAGTACGAATTAAGTAAACTGTCCAACACCTTAGCAATCGTGGTTGCGAGAGAGATCGGACGGTAATTCCCCATGTCGGAGATATCGCTTGTTCTGTTCTTTACGATAGGCACAACAATGGTTTTCATGAGATCGGCCTGCAGGTGAGAGTGACTTATGCACAGGTTGAACAAGGACAAGACCCTCGGTAGATGGATGCCAGCATTTTTTAGATGTTCGATGCTGATCCCATCGTATCCAAGAGACCTGCCTCTTTTCATTCCTTTAATGACAGATTTAATCATACTAGATGTGAATCGCAACAGAGACTTGTCACCCCGGCCGCTGGGCTCAGCATCTTCCGCCACCGCTGACGGGCCCAGAGGAGATCGCACCTGAAAATGTTTCATGAACATATTTGCGATCTCCTCTGGGTCACTTACACCGGCAACACTCGCCGGGAGGCCAGGCTTGACATCCAGTTTTCTAAAGGCAAAGGATACCCTCCTATGGAAGTGTGTGGCTTTGCCCCTTCAAATCATTTTCTTTTCAAATCATTACCACCCTAGTTAATTACTCGTAACTGCAAGGCATCTGCAACTGAATCTTCCTAACGCTAACGCAAACTTATTACAATTTCATTTCCATGAGACTTCCTAAGATCCTTTAAATCTGCATAACTTTGGACTGTACCATTTTACATGTAAATTTCTGAGCTGTAACCGTTTGCGTTTACATTGCGGGATTATGGCCCAGTCTCGTTAGAGGGATGGTTGCGAGAAGGTAATGTATAAATTGAGATTTTGGACGTCTAGTGCTGAGCAGGTGGTCTGTGGTACTGGACATACGAGTTTCAAGAACACATATCTGGTGGTATAAGACTGGTATAGAAGCTAATATATCACATCACTTTCACATTGGTGATTTTATAGGTTGGTGGCGATAAGTCCTTGCTAGAGTCGCTTAGATACATTGTGCAATTTCTCAGCCAGCCTACGCTAGCCATCCCAACTTCTTAACCCTTCATATACCGTGATAATTAAAACAAAAGATTTATGAATGAAACGCGCGTAAATATAGTCGATCATATCGTCGTCAATATAATACGTCAATGGTACTCAAAGGATAAATGTAACTGAGTATAGCCCTGTGTCGTTAGGGCATCTGAACAGATTATCATGACAATACGTCTACAAATTTTAAACCACTCAGCAAGCTACAGAAATAGGTATACTAGGTACATCGCATAAGAGTCGCTGAGGACATGCTAGAACTAGTAAATTCTGACCCAACATTCTTGCAACGCGTTATCACTGGTGACGAGACGTGGGAGTTTGACATGCAAACTAGTCAACAAGCTTCGGAGTGGCGCCTTCCATCTGAACCGCCACCAAAAAAAACACCGTAAAGTCGATCAAGAGTCAAAGTCACGTTGACCGTTTTCTTTGACTATCGCGGTGTTCAGATTACGGACTGGATAAGAACTGAATATCAGGTTCAGTGGCAGGCGTCGAAAATCATAGCTGCTGTAAGCCGATGTAGGCTGATGATGATTAGTTATAGGAAAATTATATAAAAACATGAGACGTGTTTGTGCTACTGTTAGCAAACCTTTGCTTTAGAGAGCACATGGCATATGTGACACTGACCACCTAGAAGACGAGCTTGAGCACATAAAACATGCCCTTCAAAGCGATAATGACAAATTCTCAAGATTTAGTCACAGTACAATACTGCAAGACTTCTGGACACTGTGACTACTGCGTGCATCGGGAACGTTTTGATCAAAATATGATAGGCGGTACATAACAATAATATCCATAACTATATAACAGACAACTGTCATCCAGTCTACCCGTGACCATGTTCACTGAAAAGTGTTCCAAACGTCGGGATAAAGTAATGCAAACTTATACGCGATTTAATCCGTTTACTGTTGTTTAATTTCAATGAGTACTAGTTTTAGGAAAATTATATAGAAACATGAGGCGTGTTTAGTTTCTGTCAATCACATTAGAAAGTTATAGAAATACATCAACCATATTGTTAAATGTGACTACGACGGACTGTGCCTATGTCCACGATCGATTCTGTGATGTTTTATGGTGACCAGCGTAACACTAAACTTGTATATGAACCCCTACGTAAAAACGCAATTTTGATGGGCAATCATGGCGCGTGAAACTTAGGATCAGCTGGGTTATTATGTATTTCAGTTGCTAACAAATGTTGATTGAAATCCAAAAAATGGCCGCTCTATGTCATTTTTGTCAGCTTCAGTCATCAACTTATTAACATTTTTGCTTACTGAAGTTGCCAAAACTGACATTGAGCCGCCATTTTTCAAGATTTCAATCAACATTTGTTAGCAACTGAGATACATAATAGCCCTGCTGAGGAACGAATTCCACGAATCGTCATTTGTTTGCAAATGATATTCATAATTACATGAGATAAAGAAATCCAATGGTTTAGCGTAGGAGTGTCGCTTGAAATCAGAAGTACGACTGGCTTGCTTCACCACTTTTCAGTTCGTATGTCACGTACAAAATCGCGGCACCGGCGACCGTCTGAATAGTTAGCGTCCGCGGTCCCACGAATTTGAATAACTTGCAAATTATGCCACGAGCAGGACGCATTGTTCAAGCACCTTTCTGCCTCTTTCTAAACGTTACGAGCCGGCCAATTTTATGGCGCAGCTAAGTTCGGGCCGTCGATATTATACTATTATACAGAGCTTCATAAATAAACCTTTAAAAGAATCTATTTTATTTATTTATTTATTAAGGAAGACTAACAGCTTACATTTAACATTATAACTACTTTTTATAGCACCTGCAAGCCAATTAAAGGTCCTCGCCATTATATAATAGTTTATATAATATGACATAAGCATTCGTATATAAGATTATTGGAATATTAAATACCAAAATAAAGTTATCCGTAACACCTTATCATCTATTCTATAATTAAATAATTCTATATATTGTATAATTCTGTAAAAAAAATGTTTTGTACATCTTAAATGGCAACTTATTTCTAAATAATTTCTGCCTTAAGTAACTATTTACTATTCAAAAAATATTGTAACCGCCTTGCCGAGTTTACACTTGTACAGAATAAGTCTAGAGATTTTTTCTCTTTACATAATTTATTAAATTTATTGCTGCGCACTCTGTGCAAATATGATTTTTTACAATAATTTGTGCCTACAGCTTTCACAATCCAAAAGTTTACTGGATTTTGGAAAGAGTCTTACACAATTTGGACCTTATATCCTAGGAAAGAGGTATTTGGAACCGATGATGGAATAAGAATACCGACTAGTGTGAGCTATTTTTTGTGTTTTATTAAATCCTTTTTTTGTTTATTTCGGACATGGATTCTAGTTTTTTTATTTTTCCTTTCCCTGTTGTACAGGGAGTATGGCTTAGCGCGTCATGCGCATCTGTCATTTACAAGTATGTTTCCAGCGATAGTGTTTCCCTTCAACGTCTTTAGTAGGTCTATATACGAGGCGTTTAGATGCAAAAACCCTTTGAGGGTTTTAAGTTATGTTTTGATTGTTAAAAAAATTAAAAATTAAAATTAAATAAAAAAAAATTGAAAAGAAAATTTAAAATTAAAAAATTAAAATTAAAAATTAATTAAAAAAATTAAAATTAAAAATTAATTAAAAAAAATTAAAAATTAAAATTAAAAACTTTTAATTGTTAAAAAATTATAAAAGAGGTTTATTTAGATTTAGATAGAGATTACGTTTAACGCGTAAATAATTTAGAAGAAACGTAAAGACCGGATAAAGGTAAAATTAATTCGGATCAGAATGAGTATCCATAGGTACTTACATATTTTTAAAAGGTATCTAAGTATACAATATTTATAATTATAATTCTATACTTATCAAACTATAACCATCTACTATACATTTTTATAATTTTATGTTGTTACTACGAATAAAATCAGATATAATAGTATAATTTGAGAGATCAGCCGTAAAAAGCAGCGTTTTTACATTAGTAGGAAATGAGATGTGGATAGCTATTAAGCTATTGTATAAGGAAGCACGGTCATAATTAGGACAAGAGAAAACTATGTGGTCCAAATCTCCAATATCATGCCCACATTCGCAGTCTGGGCTATTAATTATGTGAAACCTTGCAAGATGGGCAGGGCAAGTTGTATGGCCTAGACGCATTCTTATTAAAATCATGGATTCTAGTAATTTAGTCCGTCTTAATTGAAAAAAAATAATTAAGTGGTATTTGCTACTGACATCAGTTTCTTGACAGTTGATCGTTTGCAACACACAGACTATTATCACAGCATAAAACTCGTATAGCGGGCCAACGCATTTGAAGTCAAGCGAAATTGCATAAAAAGGAAAATAAGTGTCTTAACGTCACCTGCCGGTATCAAAGGAAGATCAGCGCTGGTTTATTACAACCAGCGTTATGCTGCTTGGACCCGATTTGTGACAGGAACATCATTCATTTAGATAGGTATCTCCCGTTGACTCGCGATTCGCCATATTTGGCTAATAATACAATAGATTTCGCAGAAATCAACCTACTTTTCCAGGAACTGCAACGTGTGTGGTTAATAAGGTTAATTATGTATCTTAATATATTTTCTGTGACAATTAATAGTAGTTTATGCAACTGTCATATAATAGAGGGTATTAAAACATTAGTTTTTTGAAACGAGCCGCAGTCGAGTTTCAAAATAAGATTACACGAGTGTTTTAATACCTAATTATATGCAGTAGCATACACTACTTTATTTAATCTCATGACATTTTTACTACTAAAGTTTATCCAACAAAATATTACTCAAATTCGTATGTACGAAATAGCTCCAAAATGGAAAAAGTCTTCTTCTTCTTCTTGTTTGTATGGCCTGTGCGGCGTTACCACAATTTTGCCAATATCAGTGGAAAAAGTCTGTTATTGGTCTATTGACTCGGAACCAGCGCGTTGCCCGCGCAGCGCGCTCGTCACAGATAATGTGTACTTAAATTAAATCGAAACCTCCTTGGTCGGAACACATTGTACTTTAATAATTAAAAAACTGTTTTAAAGCATTGTTTTTTTAGGAGAATAATACTTTATTTTAATTTTTTAATTTTCTTAAAGAAGTATGTAAATAAAATATGCCAATAAAAGCCTGTATTTCATTTCATAATTAGAATATTACCGAATGAGATTATATAAATTATATTCTATTCTACTTAATGTTTTCTGTGACAAAGAAGTTATATTGTATTAGTAGAAATGATATATATTATATAAAATACTGATGTTACGGTATGCTGGTAGAGTCTTTATAATATAACAAGTATATAACAGTAGATGATAGCTCTTTTTCTACAACAACCAACATCCAAAAAAAGGAGGAGGTACTCAATTCGACTGTTTTTTTTTATGTTTGTTACCTCGTAACTTTTGATAGGGTGAATCGATTCTCAAAACTATTTTTTTTGTTTGAAAGCTGGTGCTTCCCGTGTGGTCCCATTTAAATTTTATTAAATTCGGTCTAGTAGTTTTTGAGTTACACTCCAATAACTGAGTTTTACCAAAGTAATAGAATGGATCGGTATAAAATTTTTCAAATTGCACTTGTTTAAACATTAAATAACATTTATACAAATAAACATTTACTTATACAAATATTGATAGATATATTTCCGTTTGTTATATTGTGTGGGAAAGCTCTAATATTATTTCCCAATTATTGGCAGAAAAAGAAGCAGAGCTTTTAGGTTCGTTTCTGGGAACCATTTTTTAAACCAATATTGACACAGTGACTACGCTGCTGACAGAACAAAGTTGTTTATCTTCGTTCGTAACAATAAATGTGACTAAGGAATTACGAATTTATTTATGTCAAAAAGACGACTTACAATCTAAATATGAACGTAATCAGCTTATTTTTATAGTTTAATTTCAACAATTTTCGGGAAAAACAGGTTGTACAACTGAAAGCCAGTTAAAATTTTCCACATTATAGGAACTGAATACGAATGAACGAGTAGTTTACTACTGTTCACAACAACAAAAGTTAATGGACAACTGCTACTTAAGTAATAAGTAAATATCATGCATTAGTTTAAATAACAAAACGTATACATTTAAGACGCGGTCCAACCCCAATTTTAAAATAATTTACGATGCTTTACGTAAGGTTGAAAATAGCTTGTTAGATTGGACGATGTAATGCGAAAATGCGTTAATTTTGTACGTTTTCTTTATATTTTTCGATATATATTAACACAATTTAAAAAACTGCTGGTTACTACTTTAGTACTCTATGTTGGCTATGTATTACCTAAAAAATAATATAGTGTTATCGCTGAAAATTCTGAGAGTTTGGATGTGAAAGTTTATTTTTATGCGCCTATTTAGGATTTTTTTCCGCAGAGAGAGAGAGTAATATTTATGAATTCTGTTCGGTTATTACTCTTTGCCTGTTCCTTTTCTAACCTAAGTTTTTTTTCATAGATTATTATCGAACTGTTTCGTTACACTCGATGTTTAAAGATTCTGCTTTTTACTATTATCAGGGTACGACCGCGCCTTAAAATAAGTAAACATTCGAAAAATTGATCACTAAGTGAGTGTATTGTATTCCATTGCTGGGTCTGTTCCATCCACGGACTCCAAGTGTCCAGTGTCGTGTTCCATGGGTCCGCAGTCTATCGTATCCATCTGTTACTATGCTAATAATACTATTTCACGCGAAAGTCTCTATTTATGCTCCAATTTCTATAAACATCAAGCTATAAAATTCTCAAGCTGCAGCCTTTAAAAACCTAATTTACGGGTGGAAGAACCACCCGAGTGGGAGGTACTTAAGAGTTTAAGGGGCTGAATTAGATCAAATGTACTTGTATTATGACATATATATAAAAAACAATTGCGTGGTATTTCGATATTGTTAGAAATATTCAATTTTATAGATATACCCACCAGTGTTCAAATTATGTCACTTATTACAATATCGGTAGGTACTATTTGTAATAAAAGACTGCTTCAGGCACAATGTGTATTTATTCTCGACTTGGTGTAATAGAACAGAAGAGCTGGCTGTGAACAGTTTGCTAGCTGACATGACAGTACGCGTAATGGCGACACAGCGTAGGGTTGGGACACACTACTAGTGATGTGACAATTACAATATATGACACTATTGACAAGATCTGTCCTAGCACGATAACTTGTGCGTACGTATCGTTGATGTAGATAGGTATATAAGTTATTTGTGCTATAGTTGTACTAGATAAATGATAGTTTGTACTGTATTCGTAGCAACGGTACGATTACGTTTTACTTTACGTGCTAGGCACGAAAATTTGCGTACAGAGAATAAATCGAGGATTAAGTTTGTAATGGTGAAGATACTATTTTGTGGTCCCATGTATTTCATTTTAATCCTTAGTTCAGTTGAGGCTACAAACTAAGGTTTTCACAAAGCAACTCCTTTAATCTCAACTATAAGGGGTCATCAATTGCTCCAGGCTTCTTCACCATTAAAAGGTACTTACTGCCAGTAAATCGAGCCCGGAGACGGGGGTAGGGAAAAAACCAGCTGACTAATGTTCAGCAATCAGTCTCCGAGATAAAAAGCCCTTTCAGGGCATCTTGGGTCGTGACTCGTCCATAATTAGTTTACTACGAATTTGGTAGCGGACATGATAAAATAATGTAAGTAGATGGGCCTGAAATAATATCATGGTTTGTACCTTACAAATAAAATGTAAATCAATTTTTTCAAAAATTTTGTGAGGAAACAATCACAAGTTATACATATGCATAATTATTTTTTAGGTAAATAAAAAAAAATCTAGATGTTTAGCAAGTTCAAGTGGCAGTGGGCCAGGGCACATGGCCGATGGGGCCGAAAGGTTCTAGAGTGGAGAACACGGACCGGCATGCGCTTCGAAGGTCCTCCACCAATACGGTGGATAGAGGACTGATAAAGGTCGCAAGACGACGTTGAATGCAGGCCGCTTCCAACCAGTCCTCTTGGAAAATTTTGGGGGAGGCTTATGTTCAGCAGTGGACGTCCTACGGCTGAGATGATGATGATGATGATGATGATAATTTTTAATAACCGGCTAGAACTTGCGTGATATTTGCCAGAAATTTTCCAAAACTAGTTTCGGAACTTTTGTGAAGTTCTTCGTCTAGGAGTTGACTCAGTACTCTGGGGAAAGATGGTGAATGCTAGCGCGACCCTATCTCGCCCCATCCTGGTTGGTGGACTGCTCAAGGAGGTTTTATAGCGGAACTGAAGGGGGCGTGTGAGGCTCAAGCCTCACACGCCCCCTTCAGTCATCCCTGTGGCGGAAGAGCAGAACGCAGCATATCCCCTCTCAAAACAAGTTATTTACTCGCCGCTGTGCACAATATTCACAAAGAACTTGAAGCTGGAGCTGAGGCGGCCGCCAAGGTCAAGCTTCTCGAATACGCGTATTTGGAGTTTGCGTACGAGTTCGTCCCGTTTGCCGTCGAGACTGCGGGTACGTGGGGAGCCGACGCTAAAAAATTTGTGGCTGAGTTGGGGCGTCGCTTGAGGGAGAGAGGTCAGGTTCGGTACATTACTTGGCCCAGCGCATCTCGCTAGCGATCCAGCGAGGTAATGCCGCCAGTTTGATGGGTACTTTTGTCAGCGGGGTCGGTAGCAGTGGACTGGTTATTTAGTATTAAGGTTAAGTTGAAATGGTTTTTAAAATGTTTAAAAAAGTAAGTAGTATTATTAATATACATATGTGTATTGTACACTATCCTCTATGTACTGTCGACTCCACGTCTTTCTGATAGATCTGAGGTCCTTTCGAATTCGGCAGCGTTTGGCTCACAATTTGAGAAAGTTACAGACTTTTTACGTATAGTCATCGATATATCTTGACCTACTTTTTCGTAGAATATTGAAATGTGATTGGGTGGCGATATTTCTTAATTTTATTTTCAATTTCACCCAGTGTCGTTATATTTTGATGTTGTTAATGGCAATGATTTTACGAGGTTTGACAAGAATAGCTGGTTGTTCATTGGATGTTACCTGGCAGATTTACCTTGCAATGGTTGGCAATACTCTTGTCTTCCAGAGGCATACAGTCTTTAAAGTTAACTTTTTAGAATATTTTTTTTCTAAAATGCGAAGGTGGCAACCCTTTTTTTTGTGTGGGGAAAATGCATTTACGCATGCCCGCTGGCTGACTCTAACTACCGACTAAATACCCCACGATGTCTTTCGGCAACGACTGCAAACAGGGCCACAGGGCCGTTTACATTCTCCGCAGCCCTGTCTTACCGACGTCCGCCCCTCGATGTTTCAACATCACATAGCTCCCCCATCCCTCCACCGACACGCTCCGCGACAGTGCGTCGCCTCCTCAGAAGGACCTCATGGATGAAGGGTGCTAGACGTCCCCACGTCCGACGCTCCAGAAGGTGGCAACCCTGGTGTAACTTATACTTCATGCATATGCGCATAAAGTTATTCCAGTGACCTTATTAAAATGAACGCTTAAACAAAGGTGAGAAAATATTTTTTTGGAACGTTGGCTAACTACGTATTTTCTTAGGTGTGACCTCCCACTAAACTCATATGTGTATAATCTAAACTACAGTTTTTATTAAATATGTCTGGCGATACTGGTTAGAACCTAATTCCAACTTGACTGTCAGAAAAAAAAACACAATTTAATAAGTTTTTCTGCAGACAAATGTCATCAAATGAGTTGCTGTCAAGTTAAACTCATTTTTATTACAGTTGGATGTAATTACGCAAGTTTGTGAAAAATTTGAGAATTACAAGCAAACGAGTTGGCGCTTTAGAATTGGGGGTTGAAGACCGGCTAAATTGCTCAAAAGTTTTTGACTCGTGAGATTATGTGATGTTTAACGTCAATGTTATGTCAACGTTGACGTTGTTTCATATTGTTCGGATTTAACATATCAACATTTTCTTTAGAAACTTGTGTACACATTTTGTTTATTCAAAATAAAGTTAATCCAATACATTTAAGCACACAAATAATTTTAAAATGAAGGTTCAGTTGGATGGCAACACTTGCTTGATTTGAGCATTATATTGTTCATAAGCCTTCAGGCTTCCGCAGTCTTTAATGTTAAATACAATTTATGTTTTTTTGTGAAAATTATATATATATACATATTAATAATTAAAAAATTTGATATTTTATCTTTTTTTCTATATGATTTGTTGGATAGTCAAACATTCCTTGCTGGACTTTGACAACTTAGGCGTTTTAGGCGCGCCGATGCAAATATCGAAGGTAGTCACATTGAAATAGTCTTCATACACACTCATAGAACAAACGTCAAACTGTTCGTGATTGTCTAAAGACGTACTATTTTAATTCTCATGCCATAATAAGCCTACTACAATCTATCTTCTGAGAAAAGGGGTTTCCTCTCATGAGTTGAGAATAGCTCATAATCCACAACGCGGCGCCAGTGCGCTGTTGCTCTAGGTCAAACGTAGAGACGGAGTTCCCAGACCTCCATATGCATGCGACTGTCTTAACGTCTGTACTCTTCAGGCAACAACCAGAACTGACTAACATGTTTCCAATGCTCAGAAGAGCAGGAGGAAATGCTGTTAACGTTCACTTCTTGGATAGGTACTTGTATACAAGTAGCGATGCAGGAAGCTTGGTTTGTTGACCAATTCAATTTTTTTTATTTCAATTTATCATGAAAAACATATAAGAATTTATGTACTAACAGTGAAGGTTAATTCCTAGTAATACACTGACATAAATTAATATAATAAATTGTTTCCCCAAGTCCTAACTTATATAAAACTTAATAATGAACATTAAATAACAGAGTAATGATTAAATTATAATGATTATAGTCACCGCGTTACCAACTGAGTCGTGCGGCCATAAATCATTTCACTATGTATATCTCGCTCGCACTTGTGGGTCTTATGGAGCCGCATAGTGAGTAAGTAAGATGGTTATAGGCGCATATCGATAAGAATAAAATCAGATAGAAACATAGTAGATAGTATTGTGGCGCTGAAAAGGGCCGTTTGTAATGAATGTTAAATAAATAACGTTTATTCTTCCTCATCGGAATCTTCGTCCTCTGTATCGTGCTGAAGATGATTATGAACGGTGCTTGATCTCTTATAATGGCTTTCTGTAAGTCGGCGTTTTGAAGTTCTTCGGCATGCCTCACACACTTCACCCAGTCTGATTTTATGTTACGGCATGATGTTACGACCAATCAGAAGCTAGTGATAAGCGAGCGAGCGCTACTGAGGGTCGAATTCAGGTAGCGGTTTATCGATAACATGTTAGGACGCGTTGCACATTCCTATCCCTATTGACATTTATGGCCCTACGACTCAGTTGGTAACGCGGTAACATAATGTCTCGAGCCATATTTTTGAGGTTTATGTAAACTTTAGCAGTATTACATTTTTGACAAGCGGTTTGTTGACCAGGTTGTTGCAGAACGTAGTTGACCAGGATAAAAAGAAAGACCAACCAATTAAAACAGAGCAGGCCGACTTCTACGAGACTTTGCTTGGGCCGTAGTACGTAGAATTACTACATACACCAATTACAATATAGGTCCTCTTTGAGGCTATTAAGGTTAACGCCTGGGGTTAATATTATAAAAACGTAATATAAAGCAACACCTGCGCGAGGACAGCCAGCAGAAGTATATAAGCCCCCCACATCTCAGCAATTTTCATGTAATGAGGACGGGAGCTTTATCACCACTCTGTTTCCAACTAGCAGGTAAACCCATCTATAAACCTATCCGCCAGAGTCCAAGCAAGTTCAACTTAATGAAGTTGAATCATTGCATCCGCTAGAGTGGAAAAACGTCTCTGGAAAAAGTTAGCACGTTTATAAAGATGGCCAGATGTGTACGTGCCTTTAGCAATCCCCGAGGAGTTGGATAGATCCGGAACAACTTCGTTCACGGTGTATTATCGACACAGTAATTAAGGTTCCTGTATTCCCTCACGCGAAGTGACCACCATTTACCACATAAATCGCCATCTAGCAATGCAAAGCGGGACTTTAAAAAAATCTATGTTGAATTGAAAAGGTATTTTAAAACCAAGGAAGCGTGTTTTATTGTGGCAATCTGAAATAAAATAGATACCTGATTTGTAATTATAGAATTCACAAATGATTTCATTGTGATGCATCTAGTTTGTATCATTAATTTCATCAAATCATCATCATCTCGGCCGTCGACGTGCACTGCTGGACAGACTTAACGTCATTCTGAGACCTTTATCAATTCGTTTGTACCCCTTGTATGTGTATGTGAGCTTGCCCGTCCGGGATCTCCATTGTACCTCAATTTAGATGCATACTACAACCGCCCACCACTTTTGACAGTTGGTCAGTTGGCCTATCCTCTGGGTTATGTCGGTTACTTTCGTGTGTATGCACAGTACTGACTTGGAACTCCTGATTTCTGATTATTGACGTGAAACGTGGAGCATAGTCGTCTCCAAAGTTCGTTGTGGGACTATGAGACCCGTAAGAAGAGACTACATTCAGTAGATATGTCATCACTGATAACTCATACTGATCTAAGACTTTTTTGTCTTGATACGCTGAGGTTCTTCAGACGAAGGAGCGTCGCGGGTTTCCGGGATCGCTGGCCAGCCGAGTTCGATTCGAAGATTGACCTATTTCTTGGAATCTTCAATCTGCCTAGTCTTACCAGAAAGCGGTCCAGTTGAATTGGACTCTACTAATTGACCACTATCTCGGAACATTAGAACCAGTTCAGTCGGACTATTTGTCATTAATATGAAGTTTTATTTGTCAACGTTTTTAGAGAGTTTCTAGGTGATACTGCGTTAGGCAGGACAAGGACATTTGACGTTATCATTGTCTAGCCCACACGTTGGAAAACTCGATTAAGGCTTTCTAACTTTCTAGCAACCATTTTAGTGCTACCTTATATACTGACCATACCTTACACAGTGACACAAACTTCCCGTTTATTAATTAACAAACTCCACCAATTACCGGGTTTGCTCTTTTCTTCAGAAACTTGGGTCGAGGGGTATCGCTGCGCCGGATTTGGAATCATTCGGGGGTATTATTGGGGATCGTGTTATGAGCTTTTATGAAGGTTCTTTCTGCTTAGAAGGAATGAAACGTGCTCGTACCTTATCGAAGTTTGTGTATACATTTCGGTATATTTTTATTTTGTAACTTAGCTCAGTTGATTGTTAATTTGAGACTGTTCTTTACTTACCGTTGTTGCACCCGTGCTTTTTTGCCTTTGTAATGAAGGAGCTTTGTCATTGCCAGTTGGCAAGTATCACCATTTTATTATATTTACTACCATGCGTCATTGTTACAGGACCATGTGAACATCCGGAGAGGATATCAGGGCCTACGTTGATGGAGATGATGCTCAAGTCGTTGTAACTAGATACAAATCTATGGTACCTGAAACTTTTTAAGTTGAAATTTCGGATATATCGCATGATTTATTTTCAATATCAGTGTGAAGTTTTTTTAACATATATATTTTTTTATAATGGTTCATCAAAGTGACTCCCTCTCGCCTTAAGAAAGCGGAGATAGAATCAAGAAGCGATGACAATTAATGCAGCCGTTAACTGCGTTAATCGCCACCACTATGATGACCTGAGAGATGTTTTTTTCACGCCTCGCTTGAAAGACCCAGGGTCATAGCTGCAGGGAAAAACGTATGCCGGAAAAGCATACTACACGATACAGGTAGAAACTGCCAAACTTTTTGGTTGGTGGTAGGAATATATTGGAGTATATTGATATCCCATTGGTTATATTTACAGTATAATCTCGTAAGTACACTTAACGATATAATACGAACGGCTAAGTCGTAAGTTACGTAATGTAATATTAATATTAGTCAGAGCGCTTCTATTTAGTTTCCAGGTTTAATTAATGAACGTAATTTGATTGGCTTCATACGAACACAACAGTGCCGTTCTAGATCGGCTTAACTGAACTTTAGAGATGTCCAACTACGCAAATTTATCACATAATTACATATAAAGTTATGGATATGTATTTTAATATTGATGAACAGTAATTTATCGGATCTTTTTCTTAAACACTATCGATTTTTTCACCAACAGTCTGGGAATCTTCCAATTCAATCGCATCAGAATAAGTTTTATGTATCATTGGACTTATTGTAATTATAATTTATTTATCGATTGTCGGATATTTCCTTTACCAAAATTAATCAAATTCTTTCTTTACTGCTAAATATCACCATACTGGAGTAGATGTTTCTAACTAATGTATTGGTAAAAAAACAACTTTATTCTCCTTAATAATATTTCATTCGAAAGATTGTATATTATTAAAATGAAAAAAAAAGTTTCACCCTTTTTAGTGACTTTTGCTACTTACGGGATCGATTGTCATTCACCGTCAACAAGGATATCATCAAGATAGGCAAAACACTTTTCATTTACTGGAGTGTAACTCAAAAACCGCTTGACCGAATTTGATTCAATTTAAATGGGACCACATCGGAATTATACTCTAAAAAAAGATTCATTATAATCAGACTACCCTGTAAAAAAGTTATGCGATCATACATAAAAAAATATACGCGTCGACTTGAGAACCTACTCGGTTGAAAAGGAGAACCGAACCTGTACATTTTATAAAAAAAGTGATAAAATTAAATAACAATCCACATACCTCCATCCTCAGGAATATTAAGCAACTTCTTGGCACCAGGGCTGGGACCGCGCACTGCCGACAGCGCACGTTGCAGCGTCTCGCTCATCTGCTTGCCGCCAGCTTGCTGGGCCAATGCCAGCAGTGCTGCCAGCGCCAGCAGGCGCGAGAATGTGCTGGCCATTGTTGCCATGCTCTACATTTTAGTTAGTAGAGACATCTGAAACAAAGAACAGGGGACTGTTTAAGTCGGAGGGTAATTAAAACGTTGATAGCGTCAGTACGTTGTTTGTGCTAATCTAGCGATATAACGACATGTATTATAGCTGCGCTCCGCGGTTTTACCCGCGTGGCGATGGATGATGATAATGATGATCGATAGTATCCTATTAGATGTCCTTCCCGCGGAAATATTCTATCTCCTTCGCACATTTAATTACGATGCGAGTTTACGCGTGATAAAGTAACAAACAGACAGAGATAAACAGAGTGTCAGAGTTAGTGACGTTCTTATAATATTAGTATGAATGGATAATATTTCTTTAGGAAACGGTTGATCATCGGTTAGTTAATCAATCAAATTGCCACTCGTTTTTTTTTTCTTTATTTGTTTAAGGATATTTTTCGAATATGCCGCTCCGTTTGGCAACAATACATAGATATCAACCCTACAGGGGCCTTACTATCAGCTTCGTAAAAACCATGCAAGTTCCGTGCAGTTCTTAAACCTGACATAAACAATTTTGAATGAAATCATACCATGACGCTCATTTAGGTGAACTGTTTAAATATTGTTTTCTCAAATGTGATCGGATAATATTGTCACTGGCATTCTAACAATTTGATATAACCAACATTGCATACGCCTAGACGTTTGAAAGCTAATAAACTGAGTGGATTTAGAGCGACATGTTAACGAGAAACCATACAAAAAAAACAGGTGAACAGTTTTTCTGCGGTTCTTGAATAGTAGACTTGGGCAGGCCTGCTTTAAAGTTGTCATGGTACGAATAAACCGGGCAGTTGTCTAGAAGTCCTGCTTTAAGAGCTCATAGTAAGGCCCCTGTACAATAAGAGCATCTGGTACTATAAAGTACCTATTTTAAAGCCAAGCTTAACCATCATCATCATCTCAGCCGTAGGACGTCCACTGCTGAACATATGCCTCCCCCATAACGTAACATAACCATAGCTCGCCATAGCTTAACCATAGCTAGTACCATATTGGTTTTGTTGGACATATTAATATGATAGATAGCTTTTACACAATCCAATGGAGCTGTCACCAAGAGGTTCTTCGTTGTGGACACATTTCATTAATATGTGGTACCCATCTTTATGTTTTCACAAGGCAAGAGCGAAGGAACACGTGACATTAAATAGGAATTTTTATAACGTTGAACAATAAATGATAATACAGACGAGATTCTGTACTATACTTGTTTATAAAAGTCACGGTATCATGCAGAGCTGATGATGGTTCAGGACTTCAAAGGTATGGAGTGTTAACTGCCGAAGGGTCACCGCCATCAGTTCCAATTCTGCCCTTGTCTTTATCGAAAGTTCAAGGAGATCCACCAACTAACAAACATGATAAGGATTTCCTAAGAAAGGTTTATAAAGAAATCCACATTATAGGAGTTTTATTCTAGTTTCCGCTTGGCTAGTAAGAATCAGCCCACCATCAAGACTAATTTACTGTTACCTGTGTGTTAGTACTAGAGGTATATGATTAAAGGGTGTATGCATATGAGATTTTTAGGATCTTCTTACAGCCTGAGCGGATAGATAGATTTTGACATATTACGTATTGTCTTTGTGGGGTTTCTGGTTATGTTACTCTTTACACGGCGCCCGTCACCTATCCAGGTTTATATGTGCGCCCTGATTCTTCCACATGCGTGTTCTGTCTGCCTACTGGGATAGGTCAATAAAAGTATAACATTTCGGTGATCACCATTACTATTCTTCATTTTCATATATATGTATATATATATATATGAAAATGAAGAGTAGTTGATATATATCAACAGGTTACATTATGTAGGTGGGCTGAAGTACGGACACTCTGTACAAACGCGGCAGGGCAACTGAGCGCACGACGCAATTTTGCAATAGCAGCAAATTGCGCTCACGTTGCATGTATCGTGCCCCTACAGTCTTTGCCGCAAGAATGACAAAGGATTCAAGTACAATTTGAATAATTTAATACCAACTTCCATTATATTTAGTTATTGGAGTGTAACTCAAAAACTACAGAACCGAATTTGAAATTTTTAAATGGGACCACATGGGAAGCACCAGCTTAAAAACAAAAAAGAATTTTGAAAATCGGTTCACCCAGTCCAAAGTTATGAGGTAACAAACATTAAAAAAAACAGTCGAATTGAGTACCTTCTCCTTTTTGGAAGTTGGTAGATAATGTATACAAACTGTTAAAAAACACGAGGCAGTCTTAGTCGGTACCACTGCAGTGCCAGATATTCTGCCCCGAAGCAGTAGTGCGCAAGCATCACTGTGTTAGGGGGTGAAGGGCACTGTAGCAAGTGGAATTACGCCGGTGACGAGTGCAGTGCCACGCAAAACTACATTTCTAAGCTGTGGTTGGCACTACAACTGTCAGGGGCAAGCGTAGTGCTTACCATCAGGCGAATGGCTTACCCGTCTTATATCACTGAAATACAAAAATGGTTATTTGTAAAGTCGGTTTACGGACGATATTTTTACGTGATGACGTCATAAGACAAGCCGAACGCATAGGCCGATCGTGCCTCTTAACGCTTGTTCCGCTCTCCAGGAACGTAGAACGCGGAACGTGAAAATGAGTCATATTTTTTCGTGCGTGCAGCCAAAAATACTAATTAAGTACCTCGAGAAACAAACCTATTCTCCTCGAATACATATTTTCGATTATACCTATTCGATACTATAATAAGAAAAGGCTCAATTTCCTTTGGTTACCTTTTAACATTAAGACAAAGGAATTCAAATAATTATTTTCATGGTTTCTATTTCCTTTGTATTTTAATTATAATAAACAAAAAAGTCATTATACAATACGAGTAAAACACCGCCATAGGCCAGTCACAAGTCACGGACAAACATTAACAATTACTTAAGTAAATACATAAACTACGCTCATAAACGTCTACTTTCCCTAATTACAAAGAATCCCGATTAATACTAATGTGTAGTGATGGGATGGTATCGATGAAACAACTGATTAAATATCGATATTTCTCAGAATCATCACATAACGAAGTACCGATATTGAAACCGTCTATATTTTGATTATTCTTGGAAATATGTATCCAAAATAAATGGACATGACGTCTGTCGTGCAAAGTAAATGGAATATATTGGGGTATTGGATGTATCCATGAAAAATACATGGTATTTATTTCAGCATATCGAAACAACAAATAAATTGATAATTTTTATTACGCTACTAGCCCTGCGCCCTTCGATTTCACCTGCGTGGTGATGGATGATGATGAAACGTTATTTACGATCTATACTTATATATAAACTTATACCTAGACTTTAGCATTATGACTGGCCGCTAGCCTACCCACCATGCAGCACTGGGCCCGCGCGGATGTTTTTGGCCGACACTCCTCTCTTTCTCTCTCTGTGAGGTCTCTGAGAGAGAGGCTCGAGACAAAGTCGAGTCGGAGTAACGTATTGTCCCAAATAATAGGACGATACCTTTACTTTACCATGATCGCGTAATAATAATACATAGTTTGAAGGGTATTTCGTATTTTGTCATACACGTCACAACTTTTTATATATGTGCAAACATAATACGGATAAGATAGATCGCTTAGCGGCAACTTTAATAGAAGATTATAAAAACACAAGTATAGTTTGGTCAGATGCGCCCGTCACGCATCCGCGATGCATGCGCATAGCTACGGGTTAAAAAATGCGCGAGCGATGGCCCACGTGCGTTAGCTTTCAACAGATAATTACAATTTTGAAATTTATAGAGAGAAAATTCCATCCTCGGACGGGATTCGAACCCGCGTCTTCTGATTCTCCGTGTCAGACGCCATTATTTCAATATATAGGGGGTCTTCAAAACACGAGTGCATAGGTATCTTCTGGGTAAGCGCGCTCCATCATCGATCGCATCATCACTTAGCATCAGGTGAGATAGTGGTCAAGTGGCCAGTATGACCAGTTTGGTATAAAAAAAAAAATATCGCACCAAAAAATAAATTGAGAATTTTGATATTCTATAAATTTCAATGTTTGAGAGCGCTAAAGCAGGCGTTAGTGCTTTAAAAAGTAATACTATAAAGATCATTAAAATGTTCGGAAATTAAAACTATCGATACTTTATATCGATATCTTCGTTAACGTTGTATCCTCTTCTTATGTTTCTTCGTTTCTCATTCGGCAAACAACCTATTTAATGAATATCGGAACGATCTTTGATGATTTTTAATCGACGATTAATTTTGGGAAATGCGATTTACGTTCTCCGTGTTGATAAGATAGGGAATCGTGGGATTTCATAAATTATAAGAGTATTATAGTATAATCATGTATCAGGTAGAAATATAATACCTAATATATATATATATATATATATATATATATATACATAACTACACGAAATTGTCTATTATTAAGACAGTAATTAAGACCACAGTAACAATTAATTCAGTATTCCAATTATAATGGGATATTAATATGAGTAGTTATGTATCTACGTAACTATATACAAAACTGTCTGCGCTTTGCGGTTTCACCGCCTGGTGATGGATGATGATGATGATGATATATCAAAATATATAGCCTATATTACTCAGGAATAAGGTAACTTGCTAATGGTGATTATAATTTTTGTAATCGGTAGTTTTGAGATTATTCGTTACTAGCTGCTCTCCGCGGTTGCTCCCGCACGGTGATGGATGATGATGATGATGATGAATCTTATATAGCCTATGTTACTCAGGGTGAATGTAGCTTTCCAATGGTGAAAGAATTTTTGAAATCAATCCAGTACTTTTTCAGCCAATTCGTTACAAACATACTTACAAATTTTTCATCTTTATAATATTATAGTATAGATTAGTATAGAAGTATAGATTGACAAGTGATCCAAATTTGGATGGAAAAACGGATGGGTTTCAATGGTAGATAATTTGGAGTCCATTGGTTCATCTTTGTAAAAATCGAAGGATTCCGAAAAAAGCTCGCCAGCAGATACCGTGAGCTATGTGTGTACCCAGATCGAGTTTCAGGTGACTTTTGTGTCAGTTGTATTAAAACGGAACGCAAGAAATGTGAAAGAAAGAAGGTAGTTCGTTTCGTCTGCTCATAACAACACCTACCCGCAGATACTTCAGTTTACTCATGAATGCATGCAACTGTGCCAAAATATCGATAGCTCAAAATCCGTACAATACATGGTAAATACCCCCCTTCTAAAGTTACTTCTTGCATCTAGTACTACTGTGTCACAGATAACTCATAGTTTGTACTGAATACGTCAACGATACGATTACGTTACACTTACGCATTTTTACTTGCTACACAGCAGATAGTAAGACGTAAAAGGCTGTTTATAATAAAAATATAGTGATTTACCAAATTAACAATGTTATTCTCTTTGCTTAAGCATATTTATAACTCTTTCTTTTTTCTTCAGCAAGAAAGTTACTATGCACGAAGAAATAAGCTGTTCAACCTCCTTAGCAAATTTTATACCACAAATCCTCTGCATTATAAATTTAGTCAAGTCCGCAATCTCGAGCTCAAAGTTGGTCGAAGTTCGCAACTTTTCACACATCAAGATTGTTGCGGCCTCTTTTCTTTTGAAAGATATCTTTTTTCCTCCTTTTAAACACAGAGTCGCAATAAGGTAGATTAATAAAAGGTGGGCAGCTTGCAAGACGATTATGTCGAAAGCAAACTTGGAATTTTTTCGTTGAGCGGTACCTACATACAGCCCGCGGCACGTAACTCTAGCGCTGACCGTTATTGCGCAGAAGTCAAAAATTGGGTCTCACAGGGAGGCTAGAGGGACGAAGGACTCTTGTCTCTCTCTGTCACATCGAAGACGAGGGACTCTTGTCTCTCTCTGTCACATGTGCGCGACTGTACCCATGCGCAGCTATCCCCTCCAAATTTGCTCAGCGCTAGAGTTACGTGCCGCGGGCTGTATTTTTCGTAAATGTCTGTCAAAAGCTGACAGTCCGCTCGTGACTACGATTCTCTTATTAGTTATTAAGAATACCAACTGTTTGTGTACCGAATATTACTATACAGTCGATTATACTAATAAAATAAATAAAAATAAAATAGATTTAACATTTGCCAAGGTATAATGTATACTAACCAAATTAAAATTATTAATAATACCTACTTAAAATTTACTTTTAATGATTATGGCAAGTGGGGGTAGGCTCAGCGTTTTATGCTGACAACCAGCTAGTTACCAGACCAGCCTAGTTCACGCAGAGCTGGTTGTCAGCATACCCCATTGCTTGAGAGAAGTTTGTCAAGCATAGTAGATAATAAAGCGTAGTAATAAAGCGTGTATTATTCACACAAAACTTCAGTAACTACATCTCAATTATATAAAAGGTGGGACGTTTAGAACGGTCATTCTTTTATGGGACAATGTATACGATTCTATAATAAAGTTCCCAATGTTATCCGAGATTTGCCTATTAATAAGTTTAAAATTACTATTAAAACTAAACTCTGTCAAAAAGGTTATTACAAAATTTCGGATTACTTGGAGGATAAAACAGCTTGGGACTGATCACTCCAGGATCTATCTACTCGTGTACTAAGATGTCAAAGTGTAGCGTGTCTTGCCCTACTGATACCATTATTATGTTCTCTTTTGTAAGGCAACACACTGGAGCTAATATGTGTAGTACCTAAGTAAAAACATTGTAAAAACATCTATATAAAAAGAATGGCCCCGAGTTTCTTGCCGCTTCTTCTCGGTAGGCTCTATATATTTTGGAACGCGGCGGTAGTCTTTAAGTACATTATAATGAAAAATTGACGTTCATAAGTGCGTCTTTGATGCCTAAATTGAATAAACGTGACATTCGATGACAACGCTCGCGGAAGGTGGGTTTTTGCGGTCGTTGCGATCTGTCATTGTCAAAATATCAAATACACAGGATTCTTTCCATTTTGGTAAAGTTTGGCACGCATTTCGCGACCACGTTAGCATTCTATTTAGATTGGGAAATGCCAAATGGAACGGCAAACCGGGGCGCGACAGTTGTGAGCGTTGACGGCGCTTACCGCAACGTACCCTATATATTACATATATATATGGATAATATTTCAGAATTAGCAACGCTTACCATTGTAATGTATAATATATAATAATAAACTACATGTTTATTATTATATATATAATATGTTTTAATGCGACATCTACAAGGAGTAACGAAATTGCAAATCCATTTTTGGGACTATATAGGTATTTGCGAAGTTTAGGTAACTTTTTTTTTTATCATAACATCATTCTACTTAATATAAGTTTTAGTAACAATGAATTTCCAATATATTACAAATAACGATCGGAACAGGATTTGTTATCAACCAGTTGAAGACATGCATCCCTACCCCTCAAGTATTTACCTGATTTGATGTCGACAGTATAACGGTAAAAATGTCACTGAATGAGAAATTTACAGGTCCTAGTTAAACAATATAGAAGGACTAGACAATATTTTCCTAGTATATATTTTGGTCTATGGACAATATCCGCTGCAATTGATTTAGAGACACTTCCTTTAGAAAACAGTTTCTGGCTCGGGCATACATCCACCACTGCTTAGATATATTACAGGCCCCAACGCAACGGCCCTGATTACCTCCCCGTACTCAAGATATCTCTCCCCTTTTAAAAGAGGTCAGGGATTAGCTCTGTGTCCGACAGAATGGAATAAGAGCCGATATTGTAAGTGCTCCGAGATCATTATTTTTATGGAACTGAGATGATATTTCTCGATATTGGGATTATAGTAACAAAAAAAGGTTTTTTATATTTCTGAAGTTATTTGTCAATTACATGTAGTATTTAATAAACGAAACCCAGATCTTCCTCGTGAGTAGAGAGATATATGATAAATGAAGAGAGATAGAGATAGAAATGAGAAATAATCATAATTCACGATGTGAGTCCAGTGGGCTTAATGTATAGATTATTGACTAGCTATACAGTCATAGTTTTCAGACCGCTCGAAAGCCTCTGACATATTCTTAATGACTGAATGATGATATTAATTTGTGTTGTACTCTCTAAAGTTGCCATTTTTGGTCTTGGTAAGCAGGAGTTAATATTTTGAAAGTAATATAATAAAGGTTGTAAAGTTTTGCGACATCAATAAGAAGGTTAAGTATTTGAAAACATCTTCCTTCGTAGTTATATTATATTAACGGGGCTTAATCGCGTTAGTAATAGTATTTATTTACCTCGACGTTTCGATCAAGTTGCATTGATCGTGGTCACGAGTCCGCTCGTTTTACGCGTGTTCAAATGTCTAACTATGTCAAACTATGTGTTCAAATCGCGAAAGTTTAAAAATTACCATCTTCCTTCGGTTGGATAGTACTGTCGAGCTGTTTAATATATGTTGCTTCGTCCCCAAACGACGGTTGAAATAGAGCTAGAGTTCGGTGCTCGGTAGGCCTGGTGGTCATGGCGTCTGATACTGATATTGTCGGAAGACGCGGGTTCGATTCCCGTTCGAGGATGTGTGGTTTCCTCTCTAAAGTTGCAATGTTTCCTAATGACTGTTATCCAAAAACGACAAACAGAATGGAGAGTGAGAGCGAAGGCTTGGTGTTGGGTCATATCAGGTTGCTGTCATATCACGATGTCGATAAAAATGAAGGTTTTTAAAGCAGTTTATCTCTTAAGCAGCGATTTACTTAGAACTACAAAAACCATATGACATTTTTAAGACTTCTAAGTACACATTGACATAGTTAAAACTTATTTTAACATACTAGAGTACATTAAAAAATTTGAAATAAATCACTTAATTTGACGTTTAAAGCAGTTTTTCTCTTTATTCACTATTGTATTTGTTATGAAACAATTATCATAAAATAGTAATTTTTAATACACATACATTGACGGATTATTTTTTTATTTAAGTGTGCACATTATTTTATAAATTTTGTACGTTTTTAGGCCACGCATTTGCTTGATTTCAAGTAAAGGAAATTGAAGCGCTGTGCTGAAAGCGCCTTTATGTGGGTTTAAGTTAAGTATAAGTAGTTTCAAGTCACGGTTTCACCCGCGTGGTGATGTAAAAATGATGCGAAAAATGTCCTATGTGGTATTCCAGCGCCTCACATATCTAGATACCACATTTGATCAAAATTGGTCCAGCAGTTTGAGCGTGAAAAAGTAACAAACACACTCACAAATTTTCGCCTTTATAATATTAGCTCATCTGATACTATTCATCATCATCATCATCCATTACTACACGGCGGGTGAAACCGCGAGGCGCAGCTAGTCCTAACTCATATCATGCGAAAGTAATAGTAATTTTTAAACTTTCGCGATTTGAACACATAGTTATATTATATTAACGGGGCTTAATCGCGTTAGTAATAGTATTTATTTACCTCGACGTTTCGATCAAGTTGCATTGATCGTGGTCACGAGCGGACTGAAGAGGCGGGTGTCATTGTCTTGAAGTATGGAGATACTTTTTAACATACCCCCAACAGTTGTTATAAAAAGTCATTGTCCCGACACACAACACTAACGATATCGACAGATTTTTCTGAGGATAAATCGCGACGGACACTTTTTAATCACTGGATTCCATGTTGCCGCCAGTTTGAAGTTTCAAGACAGTGACACCCGCCTCTTCAGTCCGCTCGTGACCACGATCAATGCAACTTGATCGAAACGTCGAGGTAAATAAATACTATTACTAACGCGATTAAGCCCCGTTAATATAATATAACTATGCGAAAGTAAGTTTGTTTGTTTGTTACGCTTTCACGCCTAAACGGGTCGTAATGAAATTTGGTTAAATAGATTGCATCCCGGGAATGAACATAGGATACTTTTCACGATCATCAGCCATCAGCACGCGGGTGAAATCACGTGATGCAGCTAGCTTATATTAGAGTGTTATATTATTTATCAAGGATATATTATTCCGGGCACGTCCTTCCAAAGAACTATCGATTCATCCAAAATTCATTGATATATTCATGCACTTCCGTTTCCGATTCGTGTGCTTTAGTGGTTCATATGCGAGTATTGAATTTCGATTTTGAATCGACTATAGCATTGTTTCATGATAAAATTCGGAGTAAATTTAGACCTTTGAGAGCATAACCTAATTCTAATAGAATCTGACCAAATTCCCAAGGATCGAAGTAAAAACTAAAAGATAAGAAACGATATTACAAGAAATATTTAGTGACACTTCCACTAAACACAATGATATGGCCGAGTTGCGGTGTGCACCACCCTCCCTTCCGAGGTTCAGCAACGCTTGCTGCGGTCAGGAGTTGGATGGGTGTGTGCTAGTGGCATTGTTCAACTGAGCGCTTCCGTGCTGCGTTGGTCCCGATTGTTTGTCTTAGCACAACAGGCGTTAGGAAGGCTTTCGGGCTGCCAGAAAACTGGGCACTGGGCTCGCGTAATATATTATGGCCCAACCCCTCTCTCTGAGAGGAAGGCTCGAATCCCAACAGTGGGAACATAATGGGCTGATCATATGTATTATGTACAGTACACAAGTAATTTTATTGATTTAGGGTGTGATATGCACTGTAACAAATGAAATTACTGGGGGTCTAGCAAGAATAACTGCGTAAGTGTAACGTAACATGTCCTTCACGTGAAACAGTACAAACTGTCATGTATCTAGGGCAACTGTGACACAGATAACTCATAGTTTGTGCCCCGAAGCGTGACGTGTTGACGCTTACGATACGAATACTTTTTCGCGAATTGTTTTTTCTTCGGCCTCAGTTCCCCTTACGCTTACCCAATGTCACCCCAAGACATTGGTAAGCGCAGTGCTTTCCACCTAGACCTAGCAGGAAACTTGTGTAACGTTATCGTATCGTTGATTATCTGAGCCACAGTTGTACTAGATAACTCATAGTTTGTACTGTATACGTCAACGATATACTTACGCAAATGTTCGTGCTAGGATACTGGAACACAACTTGCTCATCACGTCACAATAATTGTTGTTTTTTCTTTTGTTCTTTTATTTTTATATTGGTTCATCCAAGTGACTTCATCTCGCCTGATGGAAAGCGGAGATGGAATCAAGAAGCAACCTGTCCTAATCAGCCGTAACCTGCACTAATCGCCACCCCTATGATGACCTGCGAGATTTATGCTTTTTCACGACCCGCTTGAAAGATTTATATAATGACTAATAAATATGGTATTGATAACAAGGTGTCAATAGCCCCATATTACAAAGTGAATTAAGTGACACCTCTATCTACATGTTTAAAAGTGTTTCGAAGTGTTTCTCGATAAAACCCGTCTTTAAAACGTTTCTGTCACTTATCCTGCTTCACATTTACCTTTGCTTTCAAAAATAAAGCAAAGTACATTCATAATGAGAGTTTGACATTTATGTAAGACTAGCTGTGCGCGCGACTTCATCCGCGTGGATTTTAACAAACTCTTTAGGCGAATGAGTAATTATTTTCTACCGATTTCCAAAAAAGGAGGAGGTACTCAATTCGACTGTATTTTTTCTAATGTTTGTTACCTCATAACTTTCGATTGGGTGGACCGAATTTCAAAACTCTTTTTTTGTTTGAAAGCTTGAAGATGCTTACCGCGTGGTTCCACTTAAAAATCATCAAATTCGGTCATCAAGTACTTTTTGAGTTACACTCCAGTAATCGATTGGAAGTCGGTATTAAATTTTTAAAATTGCATTACAAACAGACAGTTTTATTTATCAGTATAGTATAGATGCATAGATCAGTGAGACGTAGAATAAGCTCTATCTACGGCAGGTATAAGGCCTGGCTATTCAAGGCGGTACCATTGAATGGTTTCGTGGACACCCCGACCTACAAAACGCCGTACTTCCTGGAATTGGTGACCAAAGAAGGCGAACAACGTATGTTTCGAGTGTTAAAAAAAGGTTCTGATAAAAAAATGTCCACGGAAAACTTGTAAAATTACGAAACGTAAAATATGTTCAAATACTGCAGTGCAGGTGTTTAGTCCTTCGCCCAAGAAAAATAATTATGTGGCACTGTAATGCTAGCAAGACGGACTTACGAAATAGTCCTTTCACGTTGCACAGAGTACTAAAATTTTTGTCTTGCTATGTATTCCTGGTAAAGTCCTACTAATAATTGAAACGCGAAAATTTGTGCGTATGGATGTGTGGATCTTTGTTACTCTTTCACACACAAACGGCGGGGCCATTTTTGATGAAATTTGGTATGGAGGTAAATGAGGCGCTGGATTAACACATATGATACTTTTCATCATCATCATCCATCACCAAGCGGGTGAAAAAGCGTAATATGCTTGGGCACAGCAAAGACAAAATATTAAGATCTCCGCCTACGTCAAGCAAGACCGTAATGATGGCAGTTATGTCAAAGTTTGTGTCAGTTTCTTATAGCATAGTCAAAAGCCAAGTCAATTTGACAGCTCGATACACTAGACTTGCTCGGCGACCGTCAAGGGTGATGAAATGTAATGACAGTTTATTCCATGGTGAATAATTTTATATTTGTATGTACGTAAGTAAGTCCTGTATTTTCTGATTAATGTTTACTGATCGAAATACTAAGTATTTAAATGTACTCATATAATACTGTTATAGCAATTGCGTTTGACCATGTACACATGTTATGACATTTTGGTATAAAGTTAGATAAGTATGCTCTTGGAGAAATAATAAGCTATTTGAAGTACTAATCCTGCAAAGACGTAGTCGCGAGTACCAGCTCGTTAATTATATTGGAACAATCAAAGCAGAACATAAGATTGGAGACTCTTCTACGTCTTTCTCTCGTACCTCTTAGTAGAAGACTTGCTATAAGACTGGTACGTTTAGCAGACGAAGGTATTATAGTCAAAGTCAAAGTCAAAATCATTTATTCAATTTAGGCATCAAAGACGCACTTATGAACGTCAATTATTCATTATAATGTACTTTAAAGACTACCGCCGCGTTCCAAAATATATATAGAGCCTACCGAGAAGAAGCGGCAAGAAACTCGGGCCATTCTTTTTATATAGATGTTTTTACAATATTTTTACTTCGGTGCTACAGATATTAGCTCCAGTGTGTTGCCTTACAAAAGAGAACATAATAATGGTATCAGTAGGGCAAGACACGCTACACTTTGACATCTTAGTACACGAGTAGATAGATCCTGGAGTGATCAGTCCCAAGCTGTTTTATCCTCCAAGTAATCCGAAATTTTGTAATAACCTTTTTGACAGAGTTTAGTTTTAATAGTAATTTTAAACTTATTAATAGGTAAATCTCGGATAACATTGGGAACTTTATTATAGAATCGTATACATTGTCTCATAAAAGAATGACTTATTCTGTGGAGACGCGTTACATGTACGGATAGCTTGTGCTTATTTCGCGTGTTGATGGAATGAGCATCACTCCTTTTATCAAAACTGCTAATGTTTTTCTTTACATACATTAGATTTTCATAGATAGTCTTTCAGACTTTTCCACAACTTTTATATAAAGTTTTAGCTGCACCCCGCGGGTTCACCCGCGTGATTGATGATGATGATGAAAAGTATCCAATGGACTTCTCCGTGATATAATCTATCTCCTTGCCAAATTTCATTGCGATCCGTTCAGCCGTTTAGGCGTGATATGGTAACAAACAGACAGAGAGAAGAGTGTCAAACGTTTTTATAGTAGTGTTATATTATGGAATTTAGAGGGACTGTGCTACTGGACGAATGTGGGGTACCATTGGTATATCTAAAAAATAACCTTATTCTATAACTCTACTATTACAATTCTCAAAATCTGTATAAAACGCTCGTACCCTGATTAAAGAAAACGCAGAATTTTTAAACACCTATAGTGTAACGAAACAGATCGATAGTATATTATGAAAAAAATACAAAGGTTAGAAAAGGAATAGGAAAAGAGTAATAACCGAATGGAATTCATAAATATAACTCTCTTTCAGCAGAAAAAAATCCTGAATAGGTCCACAAAAATAAACTTTCACGTCCAGAATCTCAGAATTTTCAGCGATAACACTACATTTTTTTAGGTAATACTTAGCCAACGTATAGTACTAAAGTAATAACCAGCAGTTTTTTCAATTGTGTTAGTATATATCGACAAATATAAAGAAAACGTACAAAATTAACGCATTTTTGCATTACATCGTTCAATCTAACAAGCGATTTTCAACCTAACGTAAAGCAACGTAAATTATTTTAAAATTGGGGTTGGGCTGCGTCCTATCAAATATTATAATACCCGTAAGTATTACCAGTGTAATACCTTCCATCATATCACTTATGCAAGATTTTTTTTTATTTACCAGAATAAACAGGCATAATATTGCATTACAAAATCACGCATACAAAAGCATTATGATGGGTGCGGAAACAATACCTATCCAAGTAGTAGGTAGATATATAGTAGTATATGTATAGTATACCACAGTCAATAGACAAAATAGATCATTACTTTCTTAGTCTGTGGTCAGTAGTTCAATTCTGCGCTGTTAACTATGTTTATTTAAAAAGAGAACACGGATAACATACCTTAACAAAAGCCAATGAACATCCAAATAGTAAATGCAATCCAAAAACACTCGGAAACAACACAACACTTCAAACTGTTGACACTACAGACATGGAACACAAAACACTGATTACAGCTTTCAAATCACGACAGAACAATCTAAATCACTACACAGATGATAGATATTCAAATATAGAACACATTTCCGTTAATTAAAAGCTAAAAACAAATGAAAAACGGACGAGCATCGTCCCGAAACCGCGAAACGAAAGCGACTAACCTAAAAGTTTACGAAAGCATTTACGCTCCCAAGTCGGAACATAAAAATTTGACCGACACTCATTTCAAAGGAACTTGGACTCAGTGACGATAGTTTGCATTCTGAATACCAAATCACATTCAATTATAAACTCTATTTCTATTTAAATAAAGACAAAAGTAATTTTGAGGATGATTATAAGAAATATCGAAGAAACGGAACGCACTTATCTTTTGTATTCATTTTCTACCTGGCGTCCCGTCCCTTTTTTCTATGGCCATGTGTGGGACGATACTCAAGCACTTCAGAAACTGCATCTCGTATCTTATTACTACTGATATAGCGTCTATTTTCCCGTGGTTAAAACTTAATTAGCAGCAAGTGTATTATTGTGTGCGATTGCAAACGCCCGGTTTTTTTATCTATGCAGTTATCAAGAATCGATCAATAGTGCAGTTATCGGATGCCTGTATAATCCCTTTGCTTTCTAGTTGATTATTTTTGAAATAAATGCAGAATGCGAACCCGTGGACATAGAAATAAAAATTAGTCTATGCCCGAAGACTTTCAAAGTGCATAGACATGTTATACATACACGCGTAGGCTTAAACTACAACTAAAAAATTATATCCTAATAATAATAATGAAAGTTTGTGAGTATGGATGTGTGGATGTTTGTTACTCTTTCACGCTCAAACGGCTGGGGCAATTTTTATGGAATTTGGTATGAAGGTACATGAGGCACTGGTTTAACACATGGGATACTTTTCATCATCATCATCATCCATCACCAAACGGGTGAAAAAGCGTATCTCCGCCTACGTCAAGGTCGTAATGATGACAGTTCTGTCAGAGTTTGTGTCAGTTTCTGATAGCTTAGTCAATAGCCAAGTCAATTTAACAGCCCGATACACTAGACGTGTTCGGCGACCGTCAAGGGTGATGAAATGTAACACAAATACCGCCAAGGGTGATGAAATTTACGACAGTTTTATTCCATAATGATTAATTTTATTTTGTTATTATTGTTTACTGATTGATATATGTACTAAGTATTTAAATGTACTCAAATAATACTAGTATAGCAATTGCGTTTGACCATGTACATATTTTTTGACATTTTGGTATAAAAATAAATATGCCCTTGGAGAAATAATAAGCTACTCGAAGTACTAATCCTTCGCAGACGTAGTCGCGGGCACCAGCTAGTATCTTATATTGATATTTCTAGAATACGTGAGAAAAGGCCTAACACTACCATTGATTTTGTTCTTCTTACTATAAATAGTCACTCTTATTCATTATATTATCTATGTACAATATTATAAACCTTCAAGACACCTCCTCATCCCACAAATAAATGCCCCGGCCATAGATCGAATCTGGGAACATGTAGCTTAGAAACCACGACACTTTTAAGTGCAGTAGAACTCTTTGTGAATTCGTCCGCAGTAGTACCACAGATTAATTTAATAAAACGTAACAGATGCATCACTCCCATACAAAAGCGAAAATACCTACTCTATAATAGCCTACAAAATCTTAATAATAATACCTGCTGCTCAAGACGAGAAGAAATGTACCATAATTACGCGCACGTAGAGTCGAGACTGTGTTGGCCACCGTGCGAGTCACGTGCCAACGCGTCATCGTAAGAATGCGCTAGGGTTGTACCTATGATGATTATTGTAATAAAACAAATGTTGCGAATCAACTATATTTTTTATTTGTCCATCAAATATGTTTTAGTTTTATATAATGGTTTATAATTTTTTCCCTTCTCGGAATTCTCTGTTATTAAATTTTATAGTAGAAAATATTCTAAATCGCGTAAATAATTTTAACAAATAATCATTAGGAAAACAGGAGCAAAGCGACGGAAAATCAACGGTTTTTAAAAGTTGTAATATGGTGCTACCAGGCCGATTCATTATGACGTTGTCAAAATTATTTAAAAATACTTTTTCTAACTCTTCAATATAATTATTAAACGTTTCAGGTGGGACTTTTAGCCCGCCATAAAAAGATGAATCTTTGTTTCTACTGCTCACTTCATGAATCACTTCTTCATGAATCTTTCTTTCTACTGCACAATAATTACGTGGTTTCGGCATTTCGAAGTGTAAGCGCGGGCACAGATATTACTAGTGGCCCTGTGCCTGTGGGCAGTAGACTCGCAAAAAAGTAGGTACTTCGTTCGCTCGTCAATAATACTACGCGGGAAACGTGCGGTGCGCGCGCTCAGGCGGGCGTTTGGCAGCCCACTGTCGGTTGTATCGTCGACGATATGCCGAGCGGTAGGCATATAGCGCGTGACCTTGAGCTAGTGACGGAGCCCTGGTAGTACTGCCTCCACACCATACACTATTTCTACCGAGAAGCAGTAATATTCGCAATACTGTGTTCTGATTGGAATGGTGTGGTTGCCTTGAAATACAGGCGCGTCAAACTTAACTAAAATGCAACCCTATTTGGGAGTCTCGCAATATTATAGCAAACCCTGCGAACTCCGTTTCGCCACCAGATGGCTTCGTTTTATGTAACATTTCGTTTGGCGCCATCTACTTAAAATATTGGTTTGTAGTACATGCTATGTATCAGAGATGGCGCTGTAGGTGAAAAAAGATTTTCCCGCTTTTCTTTTTAATTTTTTCCTGAATTTTCTTTACTATAAACCTCACGGAGCCCGAGACCTTTCCAACGAATGCAAAACCGTGGAAATCGGTTCGTGCGTTCTGGAGTTATAGCGTCAGGAAGGAAATCCCGACTTATTTTTATATAGTAGAAGATAAAGTCAGGTTTAGTATTTTATCTCATTTAGTTACGGGTACCTACAACACCTGTGGCCCGAGCACGAACATGGCTAAAGTGCGTTATCGTATAGTTGACGTATATAGTACAAACTATCATGTATCTAGTACAACTGGGGCACAGATAATTCATAGTTTGTACTGTATACATCTCTCTTCGGCCGTTCCCTCATGACTGAGGATCGTGATCATCATGGCAGCACTTTGGTTCTAACGAACTGTCTCCATCGGCTCCGGTCTGTGGCCATCTCCACCGCGGTGTATACATCAACGATACCAAAACGTTACACTTTAGCAAATGTTCGTGCTCGGGCCACTGATGTTATGTGGTGACCCCTGCTTATAACAGACGCATTCCGTCAAGTGACGAAATGCACTGCGTAAGTAACCCTGATACTTTAAGTTGTTAAGTCTTTCGTGCCTGTCATTTCGCGCGCAAGCATACTTTTAATATAACCAGTAGAAAAGAATGCAGTAATGCGAACATTACTGCTTAACAGTAGAAAAAGATATGATGTTAGTGAACTCGTTCACAAAAAGTTTCACTCTTAAGAGGCGGTCCAACCCCAATTTTAAAATAATTTACGATGCTTTACGTAAGGTTGAAAATCGCTTGTTAGATTGGACGATGTAATGCGAAACTGCGTTAATTTTGTACGTTTTCTTTATATTTTTCGATATATACTAACACAATTGAAAAAACTGCTGGTTATTACTTTAGTACTACACGTTGGCTAAATATTAAGTAAAAAAATATATAGTGTTATCGCTGAAAATTCCGAGAGGTTGGACGTGAAAGTTTATTTTTGTGGACCTATTCAGGATTTTTTTCTGCTGAATGAGAGTATATTTATGAATTCTATTCGGTTATTACTCTTTTCCTATTCCTTTTCTAACCTTTGTATTTTTTTGTTTAGATACTATCGATCTGTTTCGTTACACTAATTGTTTAAAAATTCTACTTTTTCTTTAATCAGGGTACGAGCGCGCCTTAAAATTGGCCAGATTTCAAGTGCTTGGATCGAACTTCGCCTGAGTTTCACTAGTGGATAGATTTTGTCAAACCAAAAATTATAAATCGAAAGAGTAATCAACATCGAGAGAATTTTGAGAGCAGTAGAACTCTTTGTCGTCTCTCAGAGTTCGTCCGCGGTAGTACTGCCAGCACACCTTGTTCTACCGTGAAGCAGTAATGTTCGCAATACTGTGTTCTGGTTTGTAGGTATGGTTGCCGGCGAAATTAAAGGCACACGAGTTTAAACAACTTAACGTTTCAGGGATACGGGTGCAGTGCAGTTCGTCACTTGTAAGAAAATACTGTTCTAGGCAGAGGTTACCACTTAACATCGGCCTTAAAGGCCGTACCGGTGGGCCTCGTGATTGTACCGCTTTCTAATAACCTAAAAAAAGATACGATCCAGCCAAAAACTGTTGGTAAATCTATTCATCATCATCATCTCACACATTTGACAGGCCCGTTGGTCTAGTGGTTAGTGACCCTGACTGCTATGCCGGAGGTTGTGAGTTCGATTCCCACCCAGGACTAATGTTTGTGTAATGAGCACGATCATGTGTTCTGTGTCTGGGTGTAATTTATCTATAATATGTATGTATTTAGAAATATATAAGTATGTTTATCAGTTGTCTAGTACCCATAACACAAGCTCTGCTTAGCTTGGGACTAGATGGCGTTGTGTGATAGTTGTGGAATATTTATATTTATTTATCTCAGCCGTTGGACGTCCACTGCTGAACATTGGCCTGCCTTGTCGACCTTGTCGGTGTACGACCTACGCTGTGCTTGCCGATCCGTGGTCTCCACTCCAGAACCTTCCGGCCCCATCGGCCATCTGTTCTGCGTGCTATGTGCCCTGCCCACTGCCACTTTAACTGGCTAATCTTCTGGGCTATGTCCGTGACTTGCGTTCTTCTACGGATCTCCTCATTTCTGATTCGAACCCCAAGCATAGCCCTCTCCACAGCTCGTTGAGCCCTCTCCAAATCCGGTAAATCTATTGAATGTATGCAATTAAAAAAAATCTTAAATTCTGTAGGCCTCTTTAGAGTTTTCAATATTGTTGAATTGTTTTCTTTTATTCTTTATAACTTATAAAAACTTAAATTATACCAATAAAAACTATGACCTATGAAATAATAATTTTACGCCCTCGTTAGCTTAGTTGGTAGATTGGGTAGAGATATTGCTTACCAAGTGCGTGGTTCCAGACTCGATTCCTAGCCGGGACGACAAGGACATACTCGTATATGTGTCCATGTATCTAAAATTTGTATTCTCGGACCTTAGATATTTGTGTTGCCTTGCGTTTGTGTATCCGCAAATCCTAATGCGGTTGTATTAGCGTCTTCAACCGACTTCCAAAAAAGGAAGACTTTATAAATTTGTCTGTATTTTTATGTGTGTTACCTCATCTCATAACTTTTTACATAAGGAATTGATTTTGATATTTTTTTATTGGAAGTTTGCGCTTCTCATTGTAGGCCCATTGATTGAATGAAATAAAACATGAATTTTAGTACAATATGACCAGTTGCTTTATTTACCGACTTCTAAAAAAAGGAGCAGGTACTCAATTGGACTGTATTTTTTTATGTTTGTTACCTCATAACTATCGAATGAGTGAACAGATTCTCAAAATTCTTTTTTGTTTGAAAGCTGGTGCTTCCCGAATGGTCCCATTTAAATTTCATCAAATTCGGTCTAGCAGTTTTTGAGATACACTCCAATAACTGAATAGAATGAAAGTCGGTATTTAATTTTTCAAATTGTACTTGTATAATAATGTATCACATCGCATATTAGAACATTATGAAAGTCCGATTATTTTTTTTGTTAAAAGAAATTAGTTATTTTTCAGCAAAATTTTATAAAGTTAATAAAAAAACAGGCATGCTTTAAATAAAAACATCCCACGCATCCGTGCAGGAAAAAATTAAACCGAAAGTATTTTAACCAATAAATTTGTTGCCCGTTGTTAACCATATCGGGCTCGTTCATTGTTCAAAAGTTATGCGGTGTTGTACAACACTACACTATAACAGCAGTATGGGCTTTCCGCATACCTACATCACATCACGCAACAAATTTTCTGTCCACCGCACGGATGAACACGGTCCGTCAGGATGCAAAAAAGGAGAGATAAGCCGACTTAATAGGTGGTAGCATTGTAAAGCAAAAGGCTGTTGGTTGACTGACATTTCGAGGCAATTGAGAGCAAGTATTACTAGTAGTTACTAGTATTACGATTATTAAATCGTCAAGTTAAGAAACTTTACAACTTATTATCTCCGCAACCACTAGACCAATTACTTATGCTCATATTAGAAATTCCTCTTTAAAGTAAGGTACCAAATTTTAACAAAATCGGTCGGTAAATAGCGCAGCAGCAAAGTTCTTATCTTTTTAGGAAAAGAGAAGATTTATATTGAATAGTAAAACATGCATACGTTACAAGTTTCGTCAAGATAGGTTAAAAAATGCGATCTGTACAAGGACCAACATACAATCTAACAAACATACGGACATGGGATCAAAGTCAATTTTGCCAGTAAAAGCATAGACGCTTCGCTCGCTTGGTCAACTATTTTAGGATGTACAGGGCACTGTACGAAGTGAAAGTTTTAAGCGAATGAGCCTCCTAAACCAATGTCTCAGGATTACGAACTCAGTTCAAAGCCACGCAAATTTGCAGTTCTATATTACGGGTGGAATGGAACTGGTACTGTCTTGAAGGCGTAGAGCATCCTATCAATCACACAGCTTACCTCCTTCGTCACAATATAAATTTTGTACTAAGAAGTAGTAGTATTTCTACTATTTTAAAAATAGTATAAAAGCTCATACGTAGATGTAATTTGGAGTTTCATTGTACTTATAACAATAAAATAACTTGTACTTGTGCTTTAACTGGTAACAGTGGAAAGAGATTTATTTATAGAATTTAGCTAATGAATGGTATATGTGAAATGATGAGGTATCTTAAAAATACTAAGAAGAAACCATCAAACAAACAAACATTACAATTCAATTTGCTACAGCGTCTATTATAATGTAGAGCATAGCCTAGAGATAATATGGTACTCAAAGCAATCATTTGACAGGAGCACTCAGGAACCACGGTCAGCCATTCGCTATACATGCTACTGCTACCAGCCGGACAATTATTAAAAGCAAAATAATAACAGTCCATACTGCAACTATGTGACAAGTACGGTCAACAGTCGGGTCGCAGGCTAACTTTAATAGACTATCAACTAATCTAGCGACGAACTAAAACAGCGCGCGTTTGCAATTTTGTACGCGCGAGAATTGTTTCGATATTGGTTTGTTACCTAGTTTGAATCCGCCACATTGTAGCCACAACATAATTTGGGGGTTTTAAAGTTGATTAGATTTAACTTATATTTAACTAGTTACTTATCTAATACTTATAAATGAGCAATTCTTGTATATGATATACTTAATAGATGACTTTAATCTGGATCTCGCAAATTGCTCCAATGATTTTCATGAAATTAAGTATGCAGGGGGTTTCGGGGGCAATAAATTGATCTAGCTAGGTGTCATTTTTAGAAAACGTTTTATCGTATTTTTAGGCAATGTAAAACTGTTACAACACTAAAGCTGTAGCTGCTACGACAATAGATGGCGTTGTTGAGCAACACTAAGCCAATGAGTGTTTTGTTAGAGATTAGACCAAGAAAATCAATTGTTACTTACAAGCAAAGCTCATCCAGGTACTTAACAAATATACACACATACATAAGAACACGGACATATTACACATTGTACGAAGTAATAGCAACGCTTAATTAACACGTTATTTTATGTATCTGACAGTACAGGTAGCCAGTAAGAAACGCAGCTATTTATCTTTTTGAAAAGTAGTAGTTTTAATGTGATCATAGTTTGTCAAAATGGGATGAAATTCGCGACAGAAAGCTGGCATAACTACGGACAAAAAAAAAATAGAAAAGTATATCAAAGTCAAAGTCAAAATCATTTATTAAATTTAGGCATCAAAGACGCACTTATAAACGTAAATTTTTCATTATAATGTACTTTAAAGACTACCGCCGCGTTCCAAAATATATAGAGCCTACCGAGAAGAAGCGGCAAGAAACTCGGCGCCATTCTTTTTATATAGATGTTTTTACAATGATTTTACTTAGGTACTACAAATAGTAGCTCCAGTGTGTTGCCTTACAAAAGAGAACATAATAATGGTATCAGTAGGGCAAGACACGCTACACTTTGACATCTTAGTACACAAGTAGATAGATCCTTTTTTTTTTTTGTCCCGTGGAAATCATTTATGGATACCACCTACCACGGGGAGGTAGGTGGTTATGTGGGAGTCCGTATACCCACCAAAACCCCGGGGTGTTCCGTCACTGCCGCCCTCGGCGGGAACGCGGGACAGATTTTCCACACGACCGCGAACCCGCCGTGGCTGTCCGTTGCCGGACCCTTCTCTTCGCGGTACGCCAGAACACATGGCACGACGCAACTACCTCGGAGACCAAACCCGCCAACAGTGAGCGCCAGACTTCCCCGTGTCTGGACGCCCGTGGTCTCCCTGCGGTGGGTAGGATACGTAGCCCCACCGCCTGCTACGTCAGCCACAGGGGATAATCCCCAGCGACCCCACCTTCTCGAGTCTGCGCCAAGCGCCCGGACCCCACCTCCTCGAGCCTGCACCAAAGTGCCCGGGCCTCCCTCCTCGAGCCTGCACCAAAGTGCCCGGGCCCCACCTCCTCGAGCCTGCACCAAAGTGCCCGGGCCCCCCTCCTCGAGCTTGCGCCAAAGCGCCCGGGCCCCACCTCCTCGAGTCTGCGCCAAAGCGCCCGGACCCCGCCGCTCCTATGTGGACTTGGCGGCCAAAGCCCATAGGAGCGGCCCCGCCTGAGCCGGCCAGCGCACCCCTACGCCGACGCGGCCCCTGGGTTCCTCTTGGCTTCACCGTGGTGATCCAAGCCACGGCTACTGAGCCCCCCCGCCACGTCAATGCGGGAACCCTTCGGGGGGGAAGTAGATAGATCCTGGAGCGATCAGTCCCAAGCTGTTTTATCCTCCAAGTAATCCGAAATTTTGTAATAACCTTTTTAACAAAGTTTAGTTTTGATAGTAATTTTAAACTTATTAATAGGCAAATCTCGGATAACATTGGGAACTTCATTATAGAATCGTATACATTGTCCCATAAAAGAATGACTTATTCTGTGGAGACGCGTTACATGTACGGATAGCTTGTGCTTATTTCGCGTGTTGATTATATATATATATATCTTCTCTATTATACTTGTGGTTTTTTTTTCGTACCATACAATGCCGCGTCGCCGCGTCGTTGGCAATCATTAAAGATTTCCTTACTTTTGAAGCCACTATTCTACAAAGGGTTTCATGTTCAATATGAGCCATCCATGGCCCAGGGTTGAGGTAGAACTTGTTAGCCAGGTTTCCTGCTTCCATAGTTCTTCCTTCGCGTTCATAGGAACATTATAATTCAGATAATGTTTTCTCTTCATACTGAAATTATGTGACAAGCACGATCAACAGTCGGGTCGCAGGCTAAGTTTAATAGACTATCAGCTAATCTAGCAGCGAACTAAAACAACTCACGTTTGCAATTTTGTACGTGTGAGAATGAGTCCGATATTGGTTTGTTATCTAGTCTGAGATAGCTCTTGTGGCAACAACACATCCTTTGGTGTTATAGGCTTGTTTTTCATTGCTTATTCAACTTTTATTTTTGTTAAAATGTTGTTTGTTTTAATACAAAAAGCTGTTATTAAGTATCGCTGTATTAACTTCGCTGTGCTCAGTCTGTAAATCTGTGTGCGTGTGTCTGTCAGTCTGTCATGATCCTATTCTCAGGAACACACGGTGATTTAGAAAGATCAGCTTGAATGGAAGTCGGTGCTATAATTCAAAAATACCTTTTATCACAATATTATGCGCATGGTGCCGACCTCGACAAGTTATTTCACACTTGTTGAAGTCAGTTCCATTTTTTGGTAAAAAAAAGACTTTTCTATCGATTGGCATTCACTGTCAATAAAGATATCATAGAGAGAGGCGTAATACTTTTCAGTTATTGGAGTGTAACTCATAAACCGCTTGACCTAATATGATGAAATTTAAATGGGACCACATAGGAAGTATACTCTATTTATCAAACAAATAATTATCGAAATGAAACTACTCTGTAAAAAGTTATGGTCATACATTTAAAAAAATGGAGTTTGGCTGTGTCATTAGATCCGAAACAACAACGCCAAACTGTATCTCCCGATTTTGTTATCATTAGATTAGGTTTTTTGGATTGCCCCCGTACGTTCGTTCACGTATTCACGTCAAAATACGTGTCGCCTTGAGAACCTCCTGCTTTTGGAAGTCAGTTGAATAACTAGCCAAACATCTCAAGTTAAACTGGACAGGCATAAAGACAGTCATGAACACAGTCAAGAATTGGGCTCAACTTACATCTTTTACGTCAAAAAGATACAAAAGTACAGTTGAGAGCTGTATTTATTTCCACAAACAACATTTGCACTTAAAACGATACATAGAAATGATCTTTTGTGGACGAAACAAAACCCCATTAGCATAATAAACTGTCCAAGATACGTTTAAGAATGTACAAGAATAATTCCTGGTGTGCATTATCTTCACACAAAGGGAGTATTCATACAGAGCAGTTAATACGCCCATAATTCAGACTAGACGGTTGGCAACGCTGCGAAATGTTTGGTTCGTTGTGTTGGTACATGTGTATTGCTTTGGATGTCTGTCACACCGTTGTATAGCCTAATATTTAACGTAAGCATGACCTAATATTTAAAGATAAACATGTTACTTTTGGGTATTAGTGATAGTGTAGATTAAAGGTAAATTATTCGTATGTCTTGTTGTAGCAAACAAAATTAGATGGCGAATTCTTCGCTGTCTTACCATAATTGTGTGAACTTGTAAAAAACTTATATTGATTGAGTGTTTCTGTTTATAGATATAACCATATCAGAATTAAAATATACCAACTCTTTACAATTGAGCGTTCATCTAAAATATCGGCCTCAGAGTAATAAAAAAATATGCATTCATGGGCTTGAAAGCTTTCCAACTATTTAAATTAGTATGGAGATAACTTTAAACTTTGGAACAATTGTTTCCTTTTTTGTTATTTATATTAATTCAAAGAAAGAAAGAAAAATATTTAATTGTGACTAACATTACACTAACACTAACTTACAGAAGAATACTTAAATAATATTAATAATAATACTAATGTACCAATGTATACATATACATTCAAGTTTTCATGGGATCAATTTAACTTCACTTACTGGAATCAGGAGCAGGTGACTGGCGGAACTCGTCACTAGTGTATCGGTCACGTAAAAATCTTTTCCTAACCAATAACCACTTAACGCGGCTATATAAGCATTATCTGTAGAGAAATAAAATGTATTATGTTCTTATGGCTAAATGATAAATGTGTTAAGCCAAAGTATTGATTAGTCTATGATTAACGAATGCTTGTTTATGGTCACTTCCTGATCCTTGTATTCTCTTTGGATTCATTAATGGCCGTGCCTGTGTGTTTTTCCCGTACATTGTAATACGATTGAGTTATTGTTGTTATACTTGTTATTGTCCTATCTATAAGCATCTCCAATTTAATTAAATAATATCGCACTGAGGAATAGTGAATATTACACAGGCGATTGCTCTGAACACAAGAACAGTTTTATTTATACGACGATCCCTGCCTGACACGTCCTCCTATATAATAGAAGATTCAACATTCTCTTCAAAAATACATATATTATCTAATCTGTGTCTCAAAAACAAACGAAAAAACATCCATATTGATCTACATCCGAATGTTTTTTCGACTGTCATCTTTTTTGTGTTATGTGACGTACACTGCATTAAGATACGTAACGGTGCCATAACTGGCCTTTAGAAGAGACTCCGGATTAAGAAGTTGCTTTTTCGAGTATACAGCAAACAGTACGCGCGAATGCAAATGTACTGAACATTGTATTTGACTGTCAAATTCGGAGGGTATGGTGCGCACAGTAAAGTTAACAGCAGTAGATCATCTTGTACTGTTTGAGTTATGTCACAAACTGAGTCTGTAACTATTGTCTTCGCATTATTTTGCAGTGTAGTTAGTATAGATAGCGCACTAGCGAAATATTTATGGATATAATGGTAGTGATTTGCTTGTACATACACTTAACTAAAATTCTCTAACTATTGTAGTTCTTATTATGTTTACCCTAAAATCAGCAACACTTAAAATGATATTTCTAAAAATATAACTATTCTATACAATTGTGGGTAGTTTTACATCAGTTTAGACTAGTCAAGAGAGCACAAACTTACATGATGATTTTTGCACTAAACGTACCCACAATTCAACAGAAAGGGCTAACTTAAGCATTGCCATTTGCAAGTTGTACGAATTTGGCGTGAATTGAAATAAGAACTACTAAAAATATGTTTTAGTTCGGTAGTTTAGTGTGGGGTTCTGTATAAGCGAAATAACTTAACTATATACAGTTTTAGGGTTCACGAGAAACCCTTAATCAAGATCATTTTGCCCTTCTGTCCAGTCTCTTGTGACTCTCTTCTGTCTGTGACCAGTCTTAAACTTTATTCTTTAATAACTTATACGGGTTTAAAGGTGCATAATAAGTAATAAGTAATCATTTGTTTTACGGTTGGAACCTATCATCTGAAAAGGAAGATGAAACGTGTCATTAACAAACGCTATAGAGTCACGAAAAGACTCAACCGAGACTCGGTCGATATCCTTCGACCTTAAAGTCGAATTCACATCGCAAAAACACGTATGTTTGTGCGTGAAACAAGTAATGTATCTTGTACGGAGTTTCCCTACTGACATACTATTATGACGAGGGGTAACGTAAGACGAGGAGGGGGGAAAAGGGATTCATAATGGAAATGTTGTGTATTTGTTTATGATAAGAGGCTGATAGTGTCTGAAGATGGTAAGTAAATGTTGATTACTCTTGACAAACGATTAGGTGAAATTGGTTTTGACAGCGAGTTCCTGAGGCGTCGAATGAACTTTAGATGGCAGCTTCTGAAGCGGTTGATTATTTTGACTTAAGCGGATTTTTATATACAAAATGGTCAGTTTCTCTCTGCGAAATCAGTAACCACTCAGAACAGATAGCCGATGGGGCCGGAAGGTTTTGAAGTGGAGACCACGGACCGGCAAGCGCAGCGTAGGTCGTCTACCGACACGGTGGACAGACGACCTGATAAAGGTAGCAGGACGACGTTGGATGCGAGCCGTTTCGGACCAGTCCTTTTAGAAATGTATTGGGGAGGCATATTTTCAGTACCTCCTACGGCTGAGATGATGATGGTGATGATGATAATGAACAACCCACTCTACAGCTCGTACCTACTGTAGTTTAATGCTGTACTTTAATGGGGGGCCGTTATTGCCATTTTAGCGAGAAGTTTGACACATTCGTGTTTCATTTGTTTATCTTAGGTCTAAAAGACCTTATACTATGTCTGAAACTTTGAAGTAGTCTGAAGGCGCGCTCGTATCCTGATAATAGTAAAAAGCAGAATTTTTAAACACATTTAAATTTATAGAGAGAAAAATTCACATCCTCGGACGGGATTCGAACCCGCGTCTTCTGAATCTCCTTGTCAGACGCCATTGACCAACTAGTCCACCAAGGTTCGGGTCCGAGCATCGAATTTTAACTGTCTATCTGACTAACCGTCTTTCAGGGACGGAGCGACATCTATTGAAAAGTTTTGACATGTTATCGTTCGTCAGGAAACAGATTCGGGAGGAGACTGTCAGAAGGTGGCAGGGGCGCTACGAATCCTCTAGTACAGGTTCGGTCACGAAGGCTTTCCTTCCTACCGTCTTCTTCGCAAGACGAGTACTTAAGGACATGGTGCTAACACCTATCCATGTCCAAATATTGACCGGCCACGGAGGATTCGCAGCGTACCTACATCGGTTCCATGTAAAAGACAGTCCCTCTTGCGTCTGCGATCCAGCTTGTGACGAAACGATATGGCACATACTGTTCGAATGTCCAAGAATTGGCCTGGAAAGGATGGATCTGGAATCTAGAATCCAGATCATGCTAGATCAATCCTCTCTCCCGACCATCATGGAGAGCCAGGCCTCTAGAGCACCCTTCTTGGCATTTGCGAGCAAGGCTGCCAGAATCGCAGCGGCGAGAAATAAGTAAGGCTGATTTGTGCTAAGTAGATTAGAGCTGCTGTACGACTCCTTATTGGATTTGTTTTGTAAATTTATTTAATTAGAGATAAGATAAATTGTAAAAAACAGGAAAAAAAAAACCTTTTACTGTTAATTATAAGATTTAGTATTAGATATGTTTAGATATTAAGTATTTGTAAGAAATAAACAGTTTTAACAGTACTATCCAATGGAAAGAAGCAATATTTAGAAATGCTTAAACTTTCGTATTGACATCGCAACCCTTGTGATTTTTATAGTATTACGTTTTAAAGCACTAACGCCTGCTTAAGCGATCGCAAACATGTTTGAGATCGCTTAAGCAGGCGTTATACTATTAAAACCTAGTGTATCGTAACAAATCGATAACATATTATGAAAAAAAAATACAAAGGTTAGAAAAGGAATAGGAAAAGAGTAATAACCGAATAGAATTCATAAATATAACTCTGTTTCAGCAGAAAAAAATCCTGATTAGGTCCACAAAAATAAACTTTCACGTCCAAATACTCAGAATTTTCAGCGTTAACACTATATTTTTTTAAGGTTAGCCAACGTATAGTACTAAAGTAATAACCAGCAGTTTTTTCAATTGTGTTAGTATATATCGAAAAATATAAAGAAAACGTACAAAATTAACGCTTTTTCGCATTACATCGTCCAATCTAACAAGCGATTTTCAACCTTACGTAAAGCATCGTAAATTATTTTAATATTGACACACAAGTCTTGTCCCTAGCCTGTCCTTCATACCAACCAAGACGCCCTTTTGCACATGAAGCCTACCACTTCTTAAGTCTAGTTTCCTCGCCTCTTAAGATTCGAATTGCGACGGCGAAGGGAATATTCTTTAACTCCGTCCATTCACGATAGAATGGTCCAGAAAGTCAAATCCATATTGGTAATCTTACTATCTTATTATAATTATATGTATCAAAAAAACGATATTCAAAAATATTTAGTGACACTTCCGCTGAAACGAAAACAATGATTTTGGCCTATTTGGGGGCGTGCACCACCCTCCCTCCCGCATAAAATGCTAATAGGAAGAATACAAAATAAAAAACACAAGAAACCCCAAATAAACCAAAACCGATTCGACACGTGTCTCGCCTCTACACGAGGCATCCTCAGGAGATGTTGACTCGTCGAGCGCTAGACCGACAGTGAGAGAACAACGCAAAATCTCTATATATATGAGATTTTTTTAATGGATGAAGGTTTGTTACTCAATCACGCATAATGGCTGATGTAAAAATGTAAATAGATGATGCGCTGGAATAACACACAGAATACATTTTAACATCATCATCTATCAACGCTTGGGTGAAACAGCAAGCCGGAGCTAGTGCCACTATATCGGAAACATATCCAGCAGTATGTAGTAGTAGTAGTAACTGGAGCAAGATTTAGAAAGAAAGAAAGAAGAATGAAACATGTTTAATTTTGGACATCAAACCACACCATAGCAAGTAAAATAATACAGCAAAGACAAGTAGGTAAAATACAAATAACCTTAGTTACTACAATTACAATAATTATATTTACTAACATTATTTACAAAGAGAACAATTAGATTAGATTCATTGCGATGGCTAAACCCTGACAGATTCCCCCATAATTCAACTTTCAGTTTAATATACTGTTGCTCTTGAATAGATTAGTGAGATGGGAACTGTAAAACATGGCGTTCATTTGGCGTCTAATACGCTTCACCACAGTAGGGAACATAGGACGAAATTATAGAAGACTTACATCTAAGAATTGTCTAGATATGACTATATTAACTTTAATTTTTTTAAATCATATCTAGACCTGACTTTGAAAGCCTCAGCTACTATCTAACAATCTGGAAAAATAAATAAATATTACACGCAAATTTTCTTAACGATACAAAAGAGATGAAATGAAATGATTTATTAATTGTTTACAAAGTTAAATAACTTTACACTTTTACATAATATGCATAGCTAAGAGACAGTTCTACTAAGTTACAGACTACTGTGAAGTTAAAAGTAAATCCTAGGAAGATCGTTAGTACCCAAACTAGGATAACCTGTGGTATGGCGTACCAACGCCCTCCTCCCGAAACAAAGGTATAATTATTGTGATATATATGATACTTAGCGCATATATGGTTGCAAAGTCTGATTATAAGTTTATTAATATGTTATTAGTTATTAATGTTTTAAGTTTAATTATATAAATACAATTTTGGTAATTTTGAATTTAAGAATAACAACGATTAAGAATAAACGAGGCATTTTTGTGATCATAATAGGCATTATTTATAAGTGTGTTTGTGTGTGTGTGTGTGTGTGTGTGTGTGTGTGTGTGTGTGTGTGTGTGTGTGTGTGTGTGTGTGTTTGTGGGTGTGTGTGTGTGTGTGCGAAATAGGTACAGAAACAGTATAGTGTAAGTAAAAGGTTAGTTACGTAGGAACTTTTAGAAGATCTTCTGTTCGGTCATAATCGTTCGTAAGAAGCCATTGTTCAATTATTCGTTTACACCAAAAATTTGATTTTGGGTAAATATTACAAATCTTGTTAATTTTATCGTACAAATAAGGACCAAGGACAGTTAGTGTAGTAAGAGATATAAATAAGTTTTCGCTTGCTCAAAATGTTCGTCATTATACCATGCCAGAGAGAGGATAAAATAGCATTGTTTCGTCTAGTGGCCGGTCCCAATAATCTATCTATCGCCGGTTTACCTTACTAGAGATAGATATTTGACACTATTTGTATGGACGTTATATCAAATTTCTATCGGTAGTAAGGAAAACTGTGGTTAGATACATTATTGGGATCCGTCCTAGGAGAAAAATGATTTTTTTTTATATGTATCTGTTACCAACGAGCCTACAAAACGAAAAAGTCTATATTCATAAATAGAATAATCATGAATCAATACTCAAATAGTACAGTTTCATGAAAAAGTAGAGCGTTTTATTTTCGAAATTGGAACTAAAGACGGCGATCTCTTCGGTAGAGTAGAATGCAAGCATTGTTTTTAAAAAAGATATTGGCGCGAAATCATTACAACTTTTCTTTAATTACAAACCGAATTTATGACCTTATTTAATTTATTTTAGATTGTATTATTTTATTTTCTCGCAATCGTAGCGAAAAGTAGAGTGTGACACATGGCACTACCCCCTTATAACTCCATTCCATTTACTAGTAAAAATACCTCGTATATAAGTAATTTTCGCCCCTTGTATAATCTACTATTAGCTCTAAACAAATGTTTGATAAAATCTTTCTGTTTTCTCTTAGGTTTTATTTGCTCACTGATAATACACACAGAACATTTGTTTCAAAGCTAATTTATTGATTCAGGCGTTACTTTGCGGAAATCCATTATCAAAAAACGATATTAAAAAATATTTAGTGACACTTCCGCTGAAAAGAAAACAATGATTTTGGCCTATTTGGGGGCGTGCACCACCCTCCCTCCCGCATAAAATGCTAATAGGAAGAATACAAAATAAAAAACACAAGAAACCCCAAATCAACCAAAACCGATTCGACACGTGTTTCGCCTCTACACGGGGCATCCTCAGGAGATGTTGACTCGTCGAGCGCTAGACCGACAGTGTTTCAAAGCTTATTATCCCTTCTTATACCGTGATAATTGAAACAAAAGATTTATGAATGAAACGAAATTAAATTTACGTCTATGGTACGCAATGAATTAATAGTTATTTGTGCAACAAAAGAGCTAAGTTCGTTTTTGTTGGTTTTGTTTGTGCTGAGTTTAAATCTCGAACAAGCAAATAACTGTATGTATAATAAATCCCAAAAAAACGTCCAAGTCGACTAGAAAAATATGGCGACTTACCAGTTATATGTCTGTATCATCTTAGATTCAAAACGAACAGTCTTATATTAATATGTTTTTAAAGCGGGTTAGAAAGAAGCAAGTTTTCCAAGAAATCCTTTTCTGCGATATAACACAATTACGGGAAGTGCAACTCAACTGGTTTAAGGGAACTGATGCGTTAGAATCCGCCTTTTTCAATTTGTATTAAAAAATATTGAGTTAGAAAGAATGGAATTGCTTCTCAGTTTTCAGACGCACAATATTCAGTGTCTGATAATGATCAAACAAGATTTAAAGATATTCTGTAGTATAAAAACTAATCAAATTGTGTATGTTCCTGGTTTACCTTGGGGTGTGTCTTGTGATACCTAGACTAGACAGCCTGGACCCATCAAGCAATAGGTACTTTTTTAAATTATACTTCTTACGTTTGTACATTTGCCATTCCTCAAGTTATATAGATAAATATTTGTAGTTGCGTTATTTGAGATTTTTAATCAAGTAGGCAGAGTCAAATCACAGTCACATAAATAAGTAGGTACGTCAATAAGTCACTGTCCTGTCAAAGTCACGATCTAGTAAAGCGGTGGATGTATTATTAAAAATAATTAAGGTTAAATTAAAAGCAACGTTTCATAATTTTTTACCTACACTATGCCTACACATAACTGTTAATAATGCACCACTTTTTACCGTAAAAACTCGCAGACTAATCGAGGTAATAAAAAATCAATATAAGCTAGTCGGTATTTATTTTACTGTTATTATTAAAGCAAGTATTTATTTTACTGTCGCAACGTTGTCTATTTTTCGGATGCAATTTTTAATAACCACAAAAAACTGATGCAATGTTTATTCTCAATTTTCCTAAAAGGCTTGGGTTATATCAGGCCTCATTGTTATTTATTTTACAAAGCAATACGAGCTGGTTTCGATTGTTAAAGTAATGAATAGATTTCCTTGCCAATAAATGTCGTATAAATACGGACTATTTTTAAATAACGGTGTTTTATATAAATAACACTAATATTAAAAATGCGAAAGATAGTAAGTAGTGTGCGGGTACTTCTTTCCCGCTAAAACGGCTAAACGGATTTAAATGAAATTTGCATTGGAGTAAAATTATACTAGGACTTTTTTCTGTATGACAAAAATTTTGTTGATGAATAGCATTTTTGTGGGCAAGTCCAATCACGTTGGCGACGGTAAATGCCGTCTAAAAACTATCAATATAGTGATAAATAGTTTTCCAGTGGTTATTCATCGGTTTCCTCACCGATCGCTAGATGGCGTTGGCAAAGTTGGAAACAGTAGTATGGAAGATACATTTTTAAATTTGAAAGTGCACGGTACAACTATAATTTACACTGGGCAGTCATATTCTCTTGAAAACACGTGTATAAATAATATAAAATATCTAAATTCATATTCTCGCCGGTACAAATCCACGGGAGAGGTTTAATGATACCTGCTTTTCGCATTTTATGTCTTTGGTCTGGCGTGTCACCCATATTTGTATTCTTTTTAATTATGTATAATAAATTATTATCTTAGAATAAACCTATACTCATGTAATTTTCTTTTATCTCCATGAAGATTTTGTATTTTTCTTTACTGGGTTAACTATAGGTACCCGTAACGCCACTTCTATTGCACCTAACTCTATGTTTTCCCAAACTCATCCGAGTCTGCTCTAATGAAACTACACTATGTTAACTGAATAACGAATTTGTCCAGTACCCATACCAGCATTAAGTACCAACAAGTACTAATACGGTACCCATCTAGTATCAACGGTATTAACGATTTGGTGTATACAAACTTGAACGCTTTGTAATTACTTCTTAGGCTTTCGCGATATACATTTAAATAAAACAACTATAAGCGATAATAATAAAAATATATGAAATATTAAAATTTATAGAGAAAAAAGTTCACATCCTCGGACGGGATTCGAACCCGAGTCTTCTGACTCTCCGTGTTAGACACCATTGACCAACTAGCTAGGCCACCAAGGTTCTGATCCGAGTATCTTTAACTCTATCTGACTAACCGTCTTGCGGGGACGGAGCGACATCTATTGGACAGCTTTAACAGTACCATCCAACCGAAAGAAGCATTATTTAGAAATGCTTAAACTTTCGTATTGACATCGCAACCTTTGTGATTTTTATAGTATTACTTTTTAAAGCACTAACGCCTGCTTTTGCGATCTCAAACATTGAAATTTATAGAGACAAAAATGCACACCCTCGGACGGGATTCAGAGTTTCGGAGGGACACGGAGAGTCAGAAGACGCGGGTTCGAATCCCGCATGCGTTAGTGCTTTAAAAAGTAATACAATAAATATATATGAAATATTAGAGATTTTATCCGTTTAAAGTGATTTAACTTCAATTGAACGATTTGTCATTACGTTGAGTCATGAATTTTCATACATTGCCCAGCATAACCAGTCCATTACTTACGAAAAGAACGCGAAAGGTCTACTAGTCTCTTCATCATCGTTTAATTCATTGTTGAAGGCCATATCCGTCTTGGAAGGCTTTTTTATTACACTGTTTTAGACTTTCGCGGATTGCAACTGAATTTTATTTAGTACTCACGGGATGTATTTTCACCGATACTAGAGTGCTCGTTATTTCGGCACAATTACAAGCACCATGTTCACGGGGAGTTTGAAAAATTCTGGTTGAATATGAAGAGGGGTCTACCCGTGAACACGGTGCATGTAACTGTGCTGAAATATCGGGAACTCCAAAGTTGAGTGAATCGTGGTCTACATCCCGTGAGTAATAATTATAGTTCAGACTTTTTTTATTTTTTTAACATCCATACAAGGTAACCTCATGATTAATATACATACTCATATACACATACACACCCAGACACAGGTCAAGCAGGCACGTTCGTGCCCACAAATGTTTGATCTGTCCGGGAATCGAAAACGGGGCCAGCGGCTCAGAAGGCAGGGCTGCTAGCAGCTGTGTCAATCGACCAGTCATTTACTTTGTCAATGCTGAGCATTTCTTAAAAGAACACGAAAGGTCTACTAGTCTCTTCTTCATCGTATACTTCGTTGCTGAAGGTCATGCCCTTCTTTTAAGGCTTGAGCGGAGTTTGCGATCTCCATCCACGCATGTCTGTCTTCGGCTTGTCTCAGGGCTGTGGTGAGAGGAAGCTCTGTAAGGGCTTTCACTTGATCTGACCAGCGGCAGGGTGATCGGAAGCATGGTCTCCTCCCCTCGATTTTTCCAACTACCACCAGTTTTTCCAGATTGCCTTCGTGCCATATGAACGAAGTAATTAAATACGCGTTGGTAGCAGTTAGGTTTTACAGTGCCTCCAAACGAATTAGTCTTGAGACAACAAGCGATAATGATATCTTAATGTGCCCTTCGAAATACGGAAGCTTACCTACATCCAGCTAGCGGTCACTCATCCAAGGAATAATTAAAGCCAGGTCCTTATTCAAATGGAATATTTAGGAACCAGCAAGCTGGCTCCACTCCAAACGATTCTTTTTTGACTCCTATTTTTAATCGAGGCTTGTTACACATTCACCATGTCACCCCCGTACTGACATGATACTACTCTACTCTGATCTTTTGTGTCATGTCTGTGTCTCTTCATGTACATATTACCCCATTCAAACCTCATAAGAAGTTTAAGATGATCTCCAACTCAAACATTCAGTAACAGAAGCAATGTGTCGTAGAAGACACGACAATCCGTTAACTCACGTTAATTTGCATTTAACACCAAAATTCAATTACTATTTCCATGGAGTGTAGGTTCACCATGCGTTTTGGGGAAGTGAGATGTTTTTCTTTTTAATCGTAAACTGTTTGTGTATACTTTACTTTTTCATTGTAAAGCCAGTTTTCGTGTATACACTCATATCAACGCACTAGATGCCCTGTATCGCGTGGTAGTATGGACACATACATAAATACATGACAACATCTAATAACCGAGAAACGTTTCTGCTCATCACGTAAATATTCGCCTCGGCCAGGAATCGAAACTGGAACCCGGTGCTCCGAAGGCAGGGACCATGACCTACCAACAACTGAATCTCGGCTGTGTTGTGTTAAGCCGACAAAATTATATTTAAAAAAGGTAAATTCTCCTCTCAATTCCAACACTCTATAAGAATCTCTCTAAGAAATCTGTCAAAGAAATGCAGGATTTCCGTAGCATGGACAAAATGACGTGGGTCGTGCCCACTTACATGTGATTGAGCAGATTCCTAGCCAAACATGCGTCAAAATAATATATAATTTAAAATGAAACGTATGACAACGACTTCCTAGCGGAAGCAAAGACTGCTATTTAAGGTATATAGAAGGCTTTGAGTGGAAGTAGCAATTACAATTACAGTCAAAAATTTCTTGAAAAATCTCTGTTCATTTAGAAGTCAGCAATATGAGCTGAAACTGGAATGGCACTGAAACGTGGTCTCTTACTATGGGCCTCATAGAAAAGCTCAAAGCCGCACAACGATCTATGGAAAGGGCTATGCTCGGGGTTTCTCTACGTGATCGAACCAGAAATGAGGAGATCCGTAGAAGAACGAAAGTCACCGACATAGCCCAGAAGATTAGCCAGTTGAAGTGGCAGTGGGCAGGGCACATAGCACGCAGAACAGATGGCCGATGGGGCCGAAAGGTTCTGGAGTGGAGACCACGGACCGGCAAGCGCAGCGTAGGTCGTCCGACACGGTGGACAGACAAGGTCGCAGGACGACGTTGGATGCAGGCCGCTTCCAACCGGTCCTTTTGGAAAATCATGGGGGAGGCCTATGTTCAGCAGTGGACGTCCTACGGCTGAGATGAGAATATGTGCTACTTTTTATCAATGCTTCACACTTATAATGATATAATTTAGATATATTAAAATGTTAAAAGATAGTTTCGTATGCTAGTACTGGTGCGCTGTAGGTCTTAAAAAAGATACGAATATCATACAGACTTTTTACTTACTTGCTTAGTTACTTACCACTGCCCCGGGAAATACTGTGACCTTGGGATGTTTAGGGTAAAGGCTGGTGGGGAATACAATCGGGCCTAAAAATAAATAAATACCGTAAGCCCTAAATATTACCCCCCTAAGCGTCATACAAAATAAGAACCATTGGTGTCTGAAATAATCTCCCAAATAATATTAAAATTATCTTATTTTCGTCTGTCCACAAAAAATAAATTTATTGGTGACCCTATTGAAATCACAAGATGCAAGAGTAATATTTGAGTTTCTACATGCCTCGAATGGTTAATGCTACTAATTTTGAGAAAGCATTCCGGAATTATCTTGAAAGTTAGTTTTAATGAGGTAAATTTACAATTATAGAGTCAATTACATGAATTTTAAAAGATACCTAAGATCTTTTGATCAGTTAAAGACAATAAGAGTAAATTATTATTTATTTTAATTCAGTGATTTTTTGCCTTCATTACTAGGTTTAAATAAAAAAAAACATTAGCATTAGTAATTAAATAGTTTAAATGCTATTCAAATGCTTGGTAAAACATTCTACATGTTTCAATATTAGAAATAATAATGTATGATTATAATTATATGACTTTAATAACACTAACACCTGCTTAGCGAGACGAAACATTGCAATTTTTGAGAGAAAACATCACATCTTTTGACGGGATTCGAATGCGTGTCTTTCAACATTCCAATGTTTAGCAAAGTTTGGTGACGCTAAGCAGGCTAGTACTTTGAAAATCATGAAATAAAAGTTATGATGGGTTGCGACATGAATACGAAAGTTGAGTGTTTGAATAACTCTTCTGTCGGTTGGAAATAACTGTCAAGCTATTCAATAGATGTCGCTGCGTCCCCATACGACGGTTAAAACCAACTAGTGAGTTATATTGAAATAAACTTTAAACGGATTATTTACATCGCGTATAAAATATTATTGTATACCGACGTTTCGAACACTTTTCAGTGACCGTGGTCACGGGTAGACTGATGACCATGTTCACCGAAAAGTGTTGGAAACATCGGGTTAAACTAATATTAACTTATACGCGATTTAATCTGTTTCATGTTGTTTATTTTATTGTATAAGAATCGCGAAATCCTAAGACATCATTAGTGAGTTAAAATTCGATGGTCAGTTGACGTACCTACAACCCGGTCAGAATATCTGTGGACCTCGCTGGAATGCGGCGCCTCTCCCGCTTCCCCTGTCACCTCTCCGCGCACTCCCCGGTGCGACAGTACAGTTAGCACCTTCGTTGCCGATACACGTCCCGATAATTTTGATATTTTCGCTTTGTTGTTGTTTTGTTTTTAATATTTATTGTTAAGTTTAGACTGTTTACTGTTAAGTTTGGAATGGGAAAAACAATACACAGCGAATCAAGAATCTTGAAAGTGCTCAAGTTTTTTGAATCGGAGAAAGCAAATAAACAGTACACCATACCTGTAGACCAAGTGGTGAAACGAACCTGTGCTGCAACTGGATGTCAGGCAGAGTCAATAATTTATAGTGACTGAGTTTAATAATAAATGTTTTTGTAATCAAAATTATTGTTTTTTAATAACAAACCCTTCATCAATAATAAATTGATTTGAAAAGGTTAGTAATTTTTTTTTACCTCCATATTTCTCGAAAAAACTTTTTTTCATACCGTACCCAGACCGCCGATATGACGTCACGAGGTCAGGTGCACAGATATTGTGACCGGGTTGTACGTGGCTTAGTGGCCATGGCGTCTGCCCCGGATTGCTAGAAGACGGGGGTTCGGATTCCGTCCGAAGATGTGAATATTTCGCTCTATTGCAGTATTGTAAAATTTACGAACGTTGTACGAGTTATTGTATATGTATTAGTATACGAATAATGCATGAAACATAAGAGTTATTCAATATAGTCATCATTCATCATCATCATTATCAGCCGGAAGACGTCCACTGCTGAACATAGGCCTCCCCCATAGAACGCCACTTGGAAAGGCTATTCGCTTCCTGCATCCAGCGATTCCCCGCGGTTTTTATGAGGTCTTTGGTCCACCTAGCGGGGGGCCGGTCTACACTACGCCTTCCGGTGCGTGGTCGCCACTCGAGAACCTTTCTTCCCCATCGATTATCAGTTCTGCGAGCGATGTGGCCTGCCCATTGCCACTTCAACTTGCTAATTTTGAGAGCTATGTCGGTGACCTTAGTTCTCCTACGGATCTCCTCATTTCGGATCTTATCACGCAAGGAAACCCCAAGCATAGCCCTCTCCATTGCTCGTTGAGCGACTTCAAGCTTGTTAATGAGGCCCACATTAAGGGACCAGTAAGTCAATATTATAGTGATCGGTTAATATTAAAATGACAATTTTACAGGATTTGAAAACAGCACTCAATTGTTTTACTGGGACTTTTTGTTTTAGAAAGGATCATACTAAAACTAGTTAGGCCCACTTGCACGTTTGCTCGGGTTGAATAAATAAGTCTACGAGTTTGTAAACTTGCGTTAGTCATATCAATTTTTAACTCTCATTTTGCCTTGCACGACTATAAAAGATCACCGGTTTTGCTAAACTGATATTTCTAATCTTAAGATGGGAACATTGAATTGTCTATGCGCTTGTATTGTAACCTGACCAATAATGAATGAATCGAAAAAAAAGTGAAACTTATATCTATCTCTTTGGCACTACAGTACAATGTATATAGACTTTCTTGTTCATCCTTTGTTGTATGAAATTTGACGACTTTTTATTCTATACGTATTGTCTCGTGTCATTTCGTCCAAAGAGTACATTATACAGCAGAATGTAACCTCAATTTCTTTTGACACAACTTCACTAACCCTAGTTAAAGACCTAACCCTCCCACATTGCTGGGTTAAGTATCAATAAATAACCTTAGATTCACTCCTAACCTTTAATGGTGCAAGATAAATTAATTATAAAACCCCGTTTTAGCAGTTGACTCTGAGTTATTGAAGCTAACTCTGGAACGTGCAAGTGGGCCTTAGTCTAATACAAAATTCTACGAAAATGGATTAAACCCGAATCATACAAAATTTGACACGTCGAAAACAGTGCGATAATAGCACCTATAGTTACAAATTTGGTCAAATTTTAGCCACATCTGCGACCGATAAATATTCAACAGACACGACCAGGCTCAATCCGGGACGTCCCGGGCCGGGTGCCCGGACGAGATCCGGATGTCCGGACGAGTTCGAATTTTGATATTGTGCGGGTAGACCGATATTATGCTAATAACGGATCGAATTTTGATTTGTGGCCGTTTTAAAATCAATTTGTGGAAAGTGCTAAATATATATAAATAGGATACCTTTCTGGAGCCGCCTCTTTCTCTTCCCTTGTTGGTTCAATGTAGACTAACATACAATAAATTATACTTATAATATTATAAAGAGGAAAGATTTGTATGTATGTTTGTAACGAATTGGCTCAAAAAATACTAGACCGATTTCAAAAATTCTTTCACCATTGAAAAGCTACATTCACCCAGAAAAACATAGGCTATTTAAGATTCATCATCATCCATCACCGCGCGGGTGGAACCGCGGAGAGCATCTAGTTAAAATATAATTATACACAAGTACTCGAGTATTGTGTAGGTGTATCTGCATATGTGGCATTTTTAAGATGTAGGTTGTTATCTAATTTGTAAACTGTAAAACTAAATGGTTTGAGATTTCTATTACATTACATTTATATATTTTTCTTGTCTGGTTGAGTTTAATTTTAAATACTTCGTAGAAATATATCGTCTGTTTCCTTAAAGATTTTTGAAGAAATACATTGAACTATCTTATTTTCAACCGACTTCCAAAATGGAAGCAATTCACACAATGAGGTACTCAATTATTTTCTTGTTTGATGAATTATTTTTTTGTTTGAAAGCTGGTACTTCCCGTGTGGTCCCATGTAAATTTTATCAAATTCGGTCCAGTAGTTTTTGAGTTACACACCAATAACTGATTTTTACCAAAGTAATAGAATGGAAGTCGGTATTAAATTTTTCAAATAGCACTTGTTACAATGAAATTTGGTTAAATAATATATTGGTAATTTTATTTATTTTCTACCGACATCCAAAAGGAATAGGTACGCAATTCGACTGGTTTTTTATGTTTGTTACCTCATAACTTTCTACTGGGTGAGCCGATTCTCAAAATTTTTGTTTGAAAGCTGGTGCTTCCCGTGTGGTCCCATTTAAATTTCATCAAATCCGGTCCAGTAGTTTTTGAGTTTCACTCCAATAACTGAATAGAATGGAAGTGGATTTCAAATTTTTCAAATTGTACTCGTGGTATATTATATAAATAAGGTACCAACTTAATCAGAAATTTGATGCGAAACTTGTTCCATATAGTTAGACAAAATGCCCACCAGAGGTAGATGGCGTACCCAAACCTGTAACTGAGAATGATGTAGTGTTAAGAAATCTAAGTGTAGGTACCTAATTTACCAAGTATGAACACTTGCCGAACTAAATTATTAATAAATAACAATTCATAGATGTGTTCTAATAGATTTTTACGTTTGCATGTTCTAACTCGCTCGCATACGCTTATAATTTTTATCATCCTTTGTGCAGCAGTCAGCTTTCTTCAAAGCGTACTTCTCCAAGGAACGAACATTGAATGAACGTTAAAAAGCGTTGGATAATAACATACTAACTATTCTTGTGGTCTTCCAAGAGTAGAAGTTTCCAAACCGCCTAACAAAAGCTTAAACTCCGCAACTCCAGTCCATTAAGCAACACCCTACAATCTGGTAAGAACCGCTTCAAACCAGCTCAAAGTGGTTCAATTCAGTAAGTTGCACATAAAAGTACGCAGACTAAGTGCAGGTGCGTGGTTGCAACTGAAGTTAAGACTTTGGTTAAACTTTGACTCGACTTTCACCGCTTTGGAAGTTGAACACTGGTTAAGTTGGACTAGATGGGTCAGCTAACGTAGTTTTCTTTATGTTAATTAAAAGTGAGTTCAGTGATCAGACGTAGATATATTCATTTAAACAACTGATGGATGAAAGAGACTAAGTTAAGACGCGCTCGTATCCTGATAATAGTAAAAAGCAGAATTTTTAAACACCTAGTGTAACGAAACAGATCGATAATATATTATGAAAAAAATACTAAGGTTAGAAAAGGGATAGGAAAAAAGTAATAACCGAATAGAATTCATAAATATAACTCTCTTTCTGCAGAAAAAAATCCTGAATAGGTCCACATAAATAAACTTTCACGTCGAAACTCTCAGAATTTTCAGCGATAACACTATATTTTTTTTAGGTTATACATAGCCAACGTATAGTACTAAAGTTATAACCAGCAGTTTTTTCGATTCTGTTAGTATATATCGAAAAATATAAAGAAAACGTACAAAATTAACCCATTTTCGCATTACATCGTCCAATCTAACAAGCGATTTTCAACCTTACGTAAAGCATCGTAGATTATTTTAAAATTGGGGTTGGACCGCGTCTTAACAAGAAGTACATCATAAAAGGTGAGGTATCCTGACTTAATACGAGTATGTAGGCCTTTAGCGCAAGAGGTTGGTTGGTACCACCGCGGTACCAGACACTCTGCCATGAATCAATAGTGCAAAACAATAATACAAATGAGTACGAAACCTTAACTAGTTAGAGACACTGTACACTGCGTGTGCCAAAACGTAGACTAGCAATCTATAGCAACAGTACTTTTGTAATGAGTCGTATAATCTAATAATATGAATGAAACCTCTTTCCCTGCCTAGCTAGAAAGAAGGCTTAGAGATTTTCATGAAAGGCAGGTAAAGTTCTAGACGTTTATTACCCTGTAGAATGAGATGCAATAGCCTCCCTTGTTACGGGGACTTATCTCAGAATAGCAGTAAAATCCTCGACGCGATGGTGTGGGTAGTGCAGTAACCGGCAGAAGTCAGTAGCGGGAAAAATGGGGAACGGGCAGCCGCAGTTGGCGGGTTAGCCCAGACGCCCAGCAGGATTCAGGGTCCTGTGGTAGCTGGTAGCCGCTCCGGCGATGTGCACAGTACTGGCCCCGCCGTCTAGCCAGCGAGGGTTCCAGTCAAGTTGGGCCAGCGGTAGGTTTAGCCCGCCGTAAGATACTATTAGAACCGTATAAGAACCGTAGAATCTATAATAAGTTACCTCTGTCTTTAAAAGATGTCCAAAGTAATTATATTTTTAAATGTAAGCTAAAGAAATTATTAATTGATAAGGCATATTAGTAAATTGATGAATTTCTCAAAGATAAGATAGACATTTAATTATTTAACATGTAATTAGACATATTGATTAATTATTAAATTTTTGGATTATTGCTATGTATATTGGAAATATAATGTAATTATAATAATGCTCTGTCAAAAAGGTAATTAAAAAAATTCGGATTACTTGGAGGATATAACAGCTTGGGACTGATCACTCCAGGATCTACCTACTCGTGTATTAAGATGTCAAAGTGTAGCGTGTCTTGCCCTACTGGTACCATTATTATGTTCTCTTTTGTAAGGCAACACACTAGAGCTAAAAATAAACGAACCTTTGTTATATCATTTAAGAATTTGGCGATGCAGTCCGACATTATATAGAAGACAAAGATGCTCGGAATACTCCACTTCTGGCGAGCCTGTCATTCTGCGACCCATAAAATGTTATATTTGTAGTACCTAAGTAGAAACATTGTAAAAACATCTATACAAAAAGAATGGCCCCTAGTTTCTTGCCGCTTCTTGTCGGTAGGCTCTATATATTTTGGAACGCGGCGGTAGTCTTTAAAGTATATTATAATGAAAAATTGACGTTCATAAGTGCGTCTTTGATGCCTAAATTGAACAAATGATTTTGACTTTGACTTTGACCTACTTTGTAATATTTATACAACACTTTGCAATATTTTACCTATATTTTGCGTAATAAATTATATAAAAAAAAAAACTATCACTGTGTTACAGTATGAAGGGCAGAGTAGCGAGCGAAACTAGATGATACTACTCTAGTAGTGAAAGAGAGAAAAAAACAATGTCTCGGGGTGCGAGTGCAGTGCAGTGCCACGCAGTGCTACATACAGTTATAAGCTATGGATGGCACTGAAACCGTTATATGCAAACGTAGTGGTTACCAGCAGCACTCTACGCACGACTTGCCCGTCTATTCACGTTCTTGTTTAAAAAAATACTCAGCGACAAAAAAAATTGTGATATATGCAGCAACCAGATTGGTACTCTACACTACGCCAGACATGTCTGTTTGTGTGTATTTATTGCAATCCGTGCGAAACCGTACCGGGAAACATAGTAATACCTACCACTAGTAGTTCTGCGACTAGTAGACCTCGCGAGCACAGTCTTATCAGCGGCATAGTACTTCACAACCTATTATCTCGGCAACATCTTGACCAATTATGCTCATATTCGCAATTCCTCTTTATAGTCAAGTACCTAATGTGTGTACCAAATCAAAATCGGTCGGTAAATAGCGCCGCTGCAACCTTTTTTTAGGAAAAGTACTCTGCTACTCCCAAATCGCCAATGATAAAATTTTTTATTGAGTAGAACACGCATACCAAGTTTCGTCAATATTGGTTGAAAAATGCGACTAGATGCTGCAGCACAAACAAACGCAGCACGAAAAAGTATTCGTCAAGGCATCACGCTTCGGCGAATAAACTATGAGTGATCTGTGTCACAGTTGCCCTAGATAAATGAAAGTGCTGTTTCACGTGAACGACACGTTACGTTACACGTATTCGTGCTTGGCCCACTGTACAGGAGACGCTCTGTTGAGAATCTCAACTTGACTGGAGATTTAAAAGTAAATGCAATACAAAATGTACTAATATTAATGGACTCGAGTCTAGTTCTACGCAGCAGTTGCACAGTAACAAAGTGAAATCATTCGTACATATAACACGCACCCTCCCACACACTTACACATATACTCACACACATACAACACGCACACTCACACATATATACACACATGCTACCTATTTCAAAAACTAAGTGCTGCATATAGTTTAATACTATGACTGTCATCTCTTACAAGTATTATAAATTTAGTTAGTAAAATGTAAATCCATTATTGGCCATAGGTGTAAGATACATATATAAACTTTGTTAGTTAAGGGCTGTGGATGTTGTAAATAAATAAATAAAAATAAAAAAAGCAGTGCAAGCACGGTACTTTGTCGGTCTATAGATTCGACAGAATCGGTTTTATCTACCGATTTCCAAATATTTTTCGATTTTTGAACTATTAAGAAAAAGTCTAAACCAATGGTTTGGACATGTGGAGAGAATGAATGAAATGAGAATGACTGAACAGGTATACATGGGACAAATAAACGGAAGTGTTGGAAGGGGAAGACCTAGGCGAACGTTCCGAAATCAGATTGAAGACGTTCTGAAAAAAGGCCAGGTCAAAAGTACCCTAAACCGACGCTTATGTATGAAAGGATTGATGAGTATAGATGAAGCGAAAGAGATATGTCAGGATCGTAGTAAGTGGAAATCCGTGGTCTCTGCCTACCCCTACGGGAAAGAGGCGTGATTTTATGTATGTATGTATGTAAGAAAAAGGAGGAGGTACTCAATTAGACTGTTTTTTTTTATGTTTGTTACCTCAAAACTTTCAACTCGATTCAGAAAAGTCACAAAACTTTATTTGTGTGATAATTTACATTTATACATTATAATTTATTGTACACTGGATTGACAGTGTAAAGACCACCTAACCAACTGGAAACAGACCACCTAATGAAGCTGTTTTCCTTTGTGTTTAGTCTAGTATCATATCATATTATATCTTTGTCTACTTCTGTAGATTTGCCATTTCTCTATATGTTTATTTATAGGTTTTTAAACTATCATGGACACAAACATTAGAAATTAGTTTTTGTTTGAAAGCTGGTTCTTCCCGTGTGGTCCCATTTAAATTTTATCAAATTCGGTCCAGTTGTTTTTGAGTTACACTCCAATAACTGAATAGAATGAAACCCGGTATAAAATTCAAATTGCACTTGTCGATGTTTTATGTAATTTATCAATCGACCCAGTACTGTATTTGCACTGCAGTGTATTTATGGAATACATGTCTAAGTGCCTTCTAGAATGAAGACCTAACTCTCACGTCTAAGTACTAAACAGCGTGCAGCGGTTAAATGGTCCTTAAAGTGAGATACAGCGCGGGAACATTAGTTGAGAAAATGTGTTAGCTAACATTAACCATAGCTTAAATGTTTCACTTTCGTTTAAACTTACCGGGCAATAAATAAGCCTTATGGTTTAAAGTCTGCTGTAGCAGCCGGACACACGCGAAAACTAATGCGCGTGATAATTAACTGCAATAGCCCAAAAACTTCGAGCCCCCAAAGGCAAGGACATATTCCCTATAACAACTAAGTTATAAATTTATAAATGCGCAAATTCCCTTTAATTCATTGAAAAGCCGGTTCTCTTATCGAATCAATCGTACAGATCTCCTTATTTCTGATTCGACCACGTAGAGAAACCACGTGCATAGGCCTCTCCATGAGGACGATGTCTACGAGGGCTGGTAGGTTCTGGCGTGGAGGCCACGGACCGGCAAGAGGAGTCATAGAAACAAGGGACCTGATAAAGGTTGCAGGACGACGTTGGTTACAGGCCGCTTCCAATCGGTCCTTTTGGAAATTTATGGAGGAGGCATATGTTTAGCAGTGGACGTCCTACGTCTCTAGAGATGATGATAATCATGACTGTACTGCGCTCGTCACCCCGGTATATTCAACTCGATTTTTCCAGTAATTTCACTTACATACGTTTGTATACTACGAGAGGCATCCGTCCATTCATTTTTACAGATTACTACAAGCCGAGTTAAGTAGGCGGGTCTTAAATAAGTAAGAATAACATCAGAAAACAATTACACCGTAAAAAGAAACGAAATGCCAGCAAAAACAAAAGAAATTAACTTTTTAACATGCGTAAATGAAAAAGAATACAGTATTTAACAAAAATGATTGCACCTCACTTTTACAAACTTACCACAACACATATCTTCGTTCGAAGTCTACAACCGTGTAACTTTATTTCATGAAAAATAGAGTTGAGTTTAGCGATACTTTTATTTTGTGAGTGTTAAATATGTTGGTAAAAGTTCAAGGTATGGTCTTAAAGGTGATCCATCAGTGTCTGCCGTGGTCTGCTCTGCTCTCGATCAAATTGTTACTCTGTACATGTATTATTAATTGTATTTACTTATATTGAGCAAGGTATTTACTTTGATTTCGTCACGGTGCGTGATTGAAGCCATTGAAGGTTTTTAGGAGATAAACAGTTTTTAGCACAGAATATATAATTGTACTACGATGTGTATGTTTTAGTAAGAACCTTACTAAGTGTGATCTTTTTAATAACTCAAGAACAAATAAAAACAGTGCGTACGAGAGGGTTATAATTGACAGCTCCATTAGCAGAGTTGTTAGTGGAAGTGCGGGGTCCAGGTTCGACCCCTGGCCGTCGCAAATAGTTGCTTGATGAGCAGGAATGTTTTTGGTGGAGTATTGGTTGTTGTGATATTATATTGTGTGAGTGCATGCCTTCGCGACACAGGAAATCCTAGTGTGGGGTTATGAGTGTGGAAATGTTTTTTTGTCATTAAAAACTAAATTTTAATAATAATTAAAAATGATATTAATCTGTATTCATAGAAAATCCGATCACACGGGCATTACTATGAATTTGTGAGAAATCAAGTATTTTTCGCTATGGAAGTTCTGACACCTTCAATTACTGTTAGCATCAAATCCTTGCAAGACATTGAAGTGATCAACAAATACATTTAATAATTATACGTCATGCAGTACCTATAACACAAAAAAATATGTTTACTGAATCACTCCTCGGACACGACGATGAGGAACCTGTGACGCGGTAGGCACAGACACACATACGCACTAAACCGGACCGGACAATAATACTTTTGCTCATCACACATTTACTTCGGCCAGGGAACAATCCTGGAACCTGTCACTTCGAAGGCAGCGTCAGTACCAACAATGCCAACGGGGTTGCCATGTTATAGCCCCTTCTAGTGTTAAAAGAATTAAATATTTTTTTAACGAACGCCTTAAAATTGCCGTAAAATTCATTTAAATTAAAACTATCCGATTCAGCCTTAAAAAGTAGAAAGAAAAACTAAAAGTATGATGACAGCTCGAGTATGAATGACCGGCCAAAATTAATATCATTTTCGTGCAGGCGAGACTCGTGACCGCAAACTTTTTAATTTGTACGTTATTAAGTTTCCCGCGACCGACTCAGAGCCCGAATTCGGTCGGGCGGACCAACCGACAGACCGCCCGACCGAATTGGCAGGATTCCAAGTGCATTTGGCACGGAGCGTACGCAAATTACTGTTTACATTATGCTGAATGCAAAACTAGATGCACGTATGAGTTAAGATTTTATTGGAGGGTGTGAAATGGGAGTTTAGAATTTAGATTAAAGAAGAATGTTATTAGATAAATGCTTTTTTTTTCATTGGGTGTATACTCTAAACATGAGTACATATTTGCTGAATAATATGGGACAACATCCACGGAAAGCCTTTAGGTCCCAAAATAGACAAAGCCTGTACTATGCTAACCTGATAACTGCTATACATACTTATATACTACATACCCAAACACCAGAAACCGCGCAACAAAAAATAAACCACATTATCTCGCAACCCCACGCGAGCGAAGCCGCTTACAAATCAGCTAGTTTGGTAATAAAAACTGCTAAGCCGAAAAGTTGCACACACAGAAAACTGCATGCAATATATTCTCAATATGTAACATATTCAATATCAGCTAACCGCTCGAACGCGAAAATCGGTCGACTAATGAATTCACTTCAAACGCGATTCATTTGCATTGGTTCCGAGCGCAGATTTGTGATTTTATAACTTACATACATTTGCAATGTGGTCGACGATTTATGGAGCCATAAAATGTGAGAATAAAAGCAAGCATAATTAGTTGTGATGGAATGAACATCTATGGTATAAATATTACCATTTTATTGTAGGAATACATACTACTCGTATTCAGAATGTTTATATTTCTTTTATTGTTAAGAGGATTGCATAACTAGTACTTTCCGTACTAAAAGAGAAAACTCTTTTCTACCTCTTAACATTGTCCGATTTCAGTGATTTTTTATTTCATGGAATCATCACATTGTTTATTACTATGCCCGGACGTTTTGATCCGACGTTGACGATTTTCAGTTTTTTTTAATTCTAAAAGAGGAAATTTTTAGTACTTTGAAATACTGAAAAAATCAAAACGTCCGGGCGGCATAGTAAACAATGTAATGATTCCATGAAAAAAAAAATCACTGAAATCGGACAATGTTAAGAGGTAGAAAAGAGTTTTTCTTTTAGTACGGCAAGTACTAGCTATGCCATCCTCTTAACTTCACGGAAATGTATATCCCATAGGAACACCTTTACGGTTTTTTTATTAGCACCGTAAGTAGGTATAACCTTTCATATGCATTTAGTAAAAAGTTAGTATCTATTATTTTGACATCACCAACAAACACTTCAATTTTATCAACCGACTTCCAAAAAATTACGTGATGACACGCATAACTTTTTACAGAGCAGTCCATTTTGATATTTTTTTTTCTTTTTTGGTGGAGTATACTTCCAATGTCCTGTAATGGTCCCATATAAATTGCATCAAATTCAGTCTATTCGGTCGGTTTTTGAGTTACAATCCAATAAATAAAAAGTGTTTAGCCTATCTTGATCATTTCATAATTGATGAATGGCAATCGATCCCGTAAGTGACCAGGATCACTAAAAATTATGAAAAAAGATGTTTACCAAAAAGTTGGACCGATTTCAACACTGAAAAGTGTGACTTGTCGAAGTGCATGCGCACAATATTGTGATAATAGGTACTTTTGTAATCATGGTACCGACAGTTATTTCACACTTTTTAGTGTTGAAGTCGGTTTCGTTTATATGTAATAATTTGTTTAAATGGATAGATTTTGAGAAATGCAGCATTTACCGCGTGATGAGCTTACAGATAGACCAAAAATGCTAACAATTAACTCAATGTGGAAGTTTAAAAATAATCCCTCCACCTTCGCGATCAGAATCGTAAGAGTCGGAAAACCCCAACATTCAATATAGATAGGTAATGTACAAGCATTTTACTTCGAGAAATAACTAACTGCAAACATACTTACTATCTTTGTTTTATTAATTAAATGGTATATGTATAGTATGTACAGTTATGTATATATTCTGTAGTATATATGTATAGTATAATTAATTATATAAATATAGTTTGTATATATAGTAAGTAATTTTTTTAGGTATATATAGTGTAAGAGTTTTGCTATATGTATTTAGTAAGTACACTTGTTTTATACACCACCTCCTTTATAACTTTATGCCTATTTCTTTCCGTGCATGGTTGTCTGGAAGAGATCGCTCTGAGACATAAGACCGCCCATTGTGACACTTTTAATTTTAAGTATTTAATTGTAAAATATTTTTGATTGTATTTTTATTTTATTCTTATTTCTTTATTTGTAACATATATTTGTATTGTGGTGTTTCGATAAAGCGTTAATCTATCTATCTTATGTGGCGTAAACTGTGTTCGATTGTGCAGGGCACTGTAGCATGTGAAATTATCTGGCGAATGACTCTCAAAACATCAATGCAACTAGATGAGCACAGCGCAATGCCATGCAAAAGTTGCTCTAAGCTCAATGTGACAGTACAAGTGTCATAGACAGTCATGGCACTTGCCATCAGGCGCACGGCTTGCCCGTCTCGTAGTATAAAACAAACAATAATAATTTGAAATAAATGCTCTGGTCACCAACAAAAATATAAGGCCTTTTTATTAGTGCACAATATTGAACGAGGCGGTTTAGAATCGATAACTGGTCATAACGGTGAAAGAAAAACACTTTAGTACATATGTTTATTATTATGAACCCATATTCAATGCACCGCGGCTAAGAACCATTGTGCGGCTAAACGCACGACGACACCACAAAATCACGGCACAAAATAAATAAGAGTAACAACGGGAGACATACCTACCCCCTTATAATAGGTATAACGACGTCGACCCTGTAAGCCCAGGTTTTTAAAGAATAGGGTTACGGTAACCTCTGCCTGTCGTAAGAGCCGACTAAAAGGGGACCCTAAGAGCTCGGGTATAGTTAGTGGTGGGGCCCTAACTATCTTATTAATGAGCTCGAGGAAGACGGCGTCATGATGTGGCAATTGACACCGTGCCATCTTTAGAAGAAGGAGATGCGAAATGCTTTCAGAGTCGAGCCAAAGGTCAATATGTCTTGATGGTCCCAGTGCGTTCCTATGGAGATCCTGGGGTCATCTATAAGACATCGAAGAAGGCTACCGAGGGGGTTTTAGTGGAAGGTCCCACATAACCCGGACGCTCCCCATAATGTCAGGGTTTCTAATAAGATTTCCCCCTCGTTAACAAAAAAAAAGGTGTAACGACGTACGAACCTACCAACTTGCGAACGTTTACACAGCTGATGCGGCCTGAAGGACCAAACATATTTATTAAAAAGGGGGTATCCTTCAAACGCCATTCAATTAATATTAACAAGATTTCAAAATTGTCTATTCAGAAATACATATCTGATTATTTATTTTCTTAAACTACTCTTTTATGGATACAGATCACTTGCCAACCAAGCATAAATAAGTCAAACCCTTGTCAATTTTCGTGTTACCGCCCCGGATACGTCAATTCTACTTCAATATTTTAACTTTAGCTGATTATTTAAATTATGCAAACGACCTTCATCCAATATCTATTCCCAAACTGTTATTCCTCCACGGAACCCAGCTTGGATAGGCGATAACATCTTAATAGGGTTCGTTAGGTGGACGTATTAAAGATTTGATAACGGGGGGAAGAAATCTAAGTATATTTTTATGAGGTTCTTGATATTAATTTTGTCGCGTTTGACCAGTGTCTCGACTCATGCAAAAAGAATATGCAGTTCATGATAGTATAGTATTAGACCCAGAATGCCGAGTGGGGTCTTAATGACAGCTTCAAAAACACATCATTAGATTTTCGTGAGATGGTCAGCCATAGTCTATTTTTTTATTTTTTTATTAATAAAACTACGCTCCACAGACTCCAGGGTCCGTGCCTTTTTTAACTTACAGATTTTTGACAACTTACTTATAAATTTATAACATACATGAGGAACATATCTTTTTTTTTTATAAGTTTACTCATACAACATACATATAACATAATACACTTAAAGTTATGAATACATTTTATTCTGAGTTGGTGCAAGCATTCACAGCAGACCAGTGCCCGCAAACAGCACCCGTTCACGAGTTGACGCATGTGCCAGCCATCGCCTTCCTCAACCATTTTTGAGGGAAGATGGCGACCCGCCACACACGCCACTGCTTGCCAACACATTTCCGTGAGCATGTCTGCTCTGGATGCCCGCACCATCTCTTTGTCAGTTATAATTTCTTAACGCTAGCTTACATACAATTCGAAAAACATATAGCCATAGTCTATTAAGAGCCCTGAGGTAGGCGGGTAGATGAACGAATTAGCGACCGCATAATTGGCGGCCAATCCTTATTACAAGTCGCGTCATGTAAAAAGAACGCTGGAAGAACGTGGAGGAGGTGTGTTTGCGCATGGGTACGCTCAAAGGACGACTAACGAACCAATAGCGCTCCGACAAGCATGCTGCGCGTGACCCGCCCGCCCCGCGCCGCACCTCATACCACCAAACAGAACGACAAATCGCATACAGCGAGCAGAGTAACCAGTTAACCATCTTCGTTATTTTCACATGACGCGATCTGTACCGCGTGGCTATCACTGCTTTCAAAGTTATTCGTGTCTCTTCTTATGTTGGCCTCAGAGCCATCTCTCCGAATGCAGTTAGTTAATGGCACCAGCTTTCGGTAGGGCATCCTTCCAGCTGATACATTATTACTAAAGATTATTATAATATTTTATATACATATATGTATATATTTTATTAAACTTTTTTGCAAAGTTTCAAAAAAGACAAGATGAGCGCGATTATGGTGTAACATGATATCCATAATTCCTCACATAACTGAAACTGAAACAAATTCCCAGTTCCGTAAAAAAATAGGGACACTATCAAACTGTTTTCAAAATACTAGTAGGTGTGAAATCAATTACGTGATATGATTTGGGGGCACGTACCCCAAACCCTCCAGCCTTAGTGTATCCACGTTTCCTTAAGGAGCGCAAGAGATAGCTGGAAAAGCGCCAGCCAATTATAGATTATGTTCAATGTTTTGTTAATGTGGAAACTGGCTTTTTAGTTGATATTAGGACGGGAAGAGGAATATATCATGTCAGTATTTCAATCCTCACCAGTACAAAACGTGTCATAGAAACTGTGCACATGAGAAAATCCATTAAGTAAATCATCCTAACAAATTCCACACAAAAAATGCGAGAGCATAAATCTGGACGGTGGATCATCGCGATGAGAAATCCGAACGATACAAAATATTGTTTTCATAAACCAACAAACTCAAGAACTATAAATTAAAGTAGTTAATTAGTAGATTTTTTCACTCTTGATAGGCTAGAGTCAACTATATCACTTGATGGTCAGTGATGATGCGGTCGAAGATGGAATATCGAATGTCGAGTATCGTAAGAATAGCTCGTGGCTCTCATGGACAGCTGTCGGAACACACTGTTAGGTGTGCAGCGACAGGTTTTCAAACTTGAGGGCGGTTGCTAGCTAGGCTGACACCAGTAGGGCTATTGTGTAGCTCAGTTGCTAACAAATGTTATTTGAAATCTAAAAAATGGCTGATTTATGTCACTTTTGTCAGCTCCGGTCATAATCTTACTAAATTATTGCTTACTGGACTTGTCAAAACTGACATAGTTCCGCCATTTTTCAAGATTTCAATCAACATTTGTTAGCAACTAAGATACATAAAGGTGCAAGTTGGTAGCCGGCTACACGTAGCAGTAACAGACGACGTGTCGTCGTTTCATGTCGCTGCAGTCATGATTTCGAACTCGACTACAGACGGCATCTGCAGATGGCATCAACCATTTGAAAAGCGATACGAAAGGTTTAGTTTAAAAGCTTTTCAGTTGTTTTACTAGGTAGATTGGTACCCGCGAGCGGCACTACTGATCTGCGGTTCTTATTCAGTAATCTGTGTCTGCGGTCGGGCGACAGTATCATCTGCCGCTCGACGACGCGACGCTAGCTTCGTGTCGCTAACTACGAATAGTATTTCATAGAAATACACAGAAACCAGTAGTGTCGCTGCGACACGTCGTTATGCGGCTTCATGTAGACGGCTGCCAACTTGCACCTTTATAGCCTTGCTGAAATGCCATACATACAAGGTCAAAATCCTAACTCTCCTTTTTACTTCGCCGTAGCCAAATAAATATACACATATATACATGCACGTACAAGAGAATTAAACATGCTAAGCCACAGGTAAGGTACTAGTTACTGTGTGATAGCAGTTGGCGCTGATCCAGACACATATGACGTCATAGCAATTCTAGATTACTTGACTTAAAACTAGGTTAACGCTTGATTTTATCCAAAATGTGATGTGATTAGGCCCACTTGCACGTTCCAGAGTTAGCTTCAATAACTCAGAGTCAACTGCTAAAACGGGGTTTTATAATTAAATTATCTTGCACCATTAAAGGTTAGGAGTAAATCTAAGGTTATTTATTGATATTTAACCCAGCAATGTGGGAGGGTTAAGTCTTTAACTAGGGTTAGTGAAGTTTTCTGTCAAAAGAAATTGAGGTTACATTCTGCTGTATAATGTACTCTTTGGACGAAATGACACGAGACAATACGTATAGAATAAAAAGTCGTCAAATTTCATACAACAAAGGATAAACAGGAAAGTCTATATACATTGTATTGTAGTGCCAAAGAGATAGATATAAGTTAAACTTTTTTTTCGATTCATTCATTATTGGTCAGGTTACAATATAAGCGCATAGACAATTCAATGTTCCCATCTAAAGATTACAAATGTCAGTTTAGCAAAACCGGTGATATTTTTTAGTCGTGCAAGGCAATATGAGAGTTAAACATTGATATGACTAACGCAAGTTTACTAACTCGTAGGTAGACTTATTTATTCAACCCGAGCAAACGTGCAAGTGGGCCTTAAGGAACATAATTTTATTTTTGCGTCAAATAACTAGGTATATACATATGTTTAGGTATACATCTCGCTGTAACTGTAATAGATACAAAAATCGCCACATGTTCACTTCTGTGGCCGCAGCAGGAATAATTTGCGTATCGTAGGTAAACGTAAACAATCGGAACACGTGCTTCACCCATTCGTACAAACTATCCGTGCTACTAATCAACTCGATATAAATATTTATACTCACTTCAACGTTTGTATCGTCAATTTTAATACTAATATATGCGGAATAAGTCTCAGTTGAGATAGTGTCGACATACAACTGTCAAACGCTATATCAACCCCGCAGTGCAAGTACCGTAATAGTCGTTAAATTTGTCGAGTCGCTAAGATCGATAAAAATCGTATCGCCCTTAGCAAGTATGGAAGTCATATCGACGACTTATACGATCGTCAAATTGTCGCCAGTATACCGATTTACGAATTGTTTGCATTCCATAATGCGTCCTTCTATCATTTAAAGATTTCTACGAGCATTTCGCTCTTCTACGATCAATAGAAGACCAAAGTCTATTTCAATAGAAAACAAAACGTCAACGCGTCATGCTTTGGCGTACAAACTATGAGTTTTCTGTGTCACTGTTGTCCTAGATAAATGACAGTTTGAACTTTACGTAAACGACACGTTGCACTTACGTACTTATGCTAAGCCAACAGAGCTCAGTTTGCAGCTTTCTGAATCCAATCAGTGGTGGAGGACGTATTTCCACATGGCCGCAGGGTTTCTAATAATATACAAAGTTAAAAAAAAAGAGATCAATTTCATTTTGAAAATAAATAAATATTTGTGTGAATAGTATACTGTTATATAGTAGTTAATTCTAAATGTATGTGAAATATGAGCGAACGTATGAAAAGACATAATGGAGATTTAAAATAAATCTTCATTGACACATGTATGACACGTTTTAACGTGTAAGCGCTCGAACCCAAATCTAGGAATTTAACATGAAAAAATAACCTCGCACTGAGGTGCGAGGCGAGACGCAACCGCGAGCGTAATGCACTCTCCTTGAAAAAGACCACCGGATGTGGTTGAAACTATAGTCGGAAAGATCTAACTTTTTACGTGAGTGAATCCCGTTTTTCATATTAAAAATGTGTACAAACCACGTTAGTTTTCATAATAAAGTTGGTTTTCTTATCCCGCCAATATTTTTTTTAAATATATATGTGCCTTTCTTGTATACTATAAATAAATAAATAATACATCTCTCAAAAATATAAACATATGTAAACACATTTAGGTACTCATAATACCTATAAAACAACTAGACAGTTAGCCAACACGCAAAAACGTAATTCAGGGGCGTGGAATATTTTATCATTTTAGTAATTTGTATTTAACGTAATAAACATTACAAGTTTACAAGTCACAAGGCCGGGTTAGCCCCGGGGGGCATTTTTTATTGTAATTAGAGGCAGTAATTTATTGTTCAAATATGATGGAGTACAGAAATGCCGGTATTATTGTACTAAACTATTTGTCTTGTAGTTAATAGTCACGAATAGTTACGTGTATATATATATATATATATATATATATATATATATACATACACTAGCTGCGCCCCGCGGTTTCACCCGCGTGGTGATGGATGATGATGATGATGATGATGAAAAGTATCCTATGTGTTAATCCAGCGCCTCATCTACCCCCATACCAAATTTCATCAACATTAGCCCCCCCGTTTGTGCGTGAAAGAGTAACAAACATCCATACATCCATACATACAAACTTTCACGTTTATAATATTAATAGGATAGGATATATCGAACTATTTTGGTACTAAAGATTACAATTTATTATTTGATATTTTTTTTCATATACATATTATAGACTTAGACTTTGCACACGACTTCAACCGCGCATAAGATTGCGATCCTTCAGGAATCAAATCGAGGTAAAATAAATAAAAATAAAAATGTGAACTATGTATTAATTCGAAATGCATTCTACAATTTTATTCATCATCATCATTATCAGCCGGAAGACGTCCACTGCTGAACATACGTCTCCCATTGAACTATTTTATTACGAAACTTCTATTCCAAGTTTCATCGATCCATTAATCCTAAAAGCCTGGAGAAATAACACACAAACCTACTCTCTCATTCAATCGCATTTAAAATCAATTTGATAACATGACAAACATAATACAAAATTATCCTCTCAGGATTATGTTTTCTAAGCCAATTGACAAAAACGTAGAATCCATTATAACCCTCATCGAAAACTTAATTCTCAATTAGCCAATAGTATATTATTTTATGATCAAATAAGCATATCTCAGGAGTTTCATAAGACGTTTTTCAACACATTTGCGAGGAAAAACAAAAAATAACCACACAGCGAAAATACAAGCAACTAAATTTGAAAATTATAGAAATGGCGCGTAAGTTTTTTTTTTCACGCGCCAATTCAATGGTGATTGAACATACAGCCTGCTTCAAAATATAAATTTTAAGCGATCAAAAATGCAAATATTTTATATCACATTATTGTGAATATCAATAAAATGATATAAATGTTTGTTTGACTTAATTGAGGACGTGCACATTTATTCCATAAATGTATATGCATTATCAGCAGCATAAAACCGCCTTGTTGCTACTAAAAAAATAACTGCAATACTCTGTAAAATTGAAAATGCTCTGTTTAGGTACTCGCCTATAACTTGCAGTATGGTATTAATTTAACTTTGTAGGGATAATTCTGTTATGCACTATGGTTATAATTGTATTTACACGGAGTATTATAGTTCGGTTTTTGGTTCTAAAAGCGATGTAATAATGCTCAATTTACGAGCAAGTGAGTAAAAAACTTTTTTAAATACGCAAACATTTGTCAATTGACACAAAAATCTATCAGCTGCTGACTATATATATATATAGCTGACCTGCCAGCGGCTACGACCACTTCACCCCCTTAGGGTAACATTTCCGAAATCCTTTCTTAGTGCGTAACATAAAAGGCGTCAACTGCTAAAATTTCTATTGTAATATTTGTAACCTCAGCGGTTTATGTTCTGCGTGGATGAATCGTCAGGCAGTCAGTCAGTCAAGCCAAGCAATTATATATATTATGTAGATTACTTATTTACATAAGGATTCCCATTTTTCCATTAAAGGCAAATGTTGGCCATAATACAGTCAACAGACTCCGAGAGCAATTAATTCAAAGGATTTCATTTAAAAACGCATTTCACAAGCCGGCGGCCATCTTGTCTGCGCTTGCGCACTGACAAAGGTACTGTCAATTATACTGACAGTTAAATAATTTAATGCTTGAATATGGAATGAGCGTGTAAGTGATTGCAGTAGGTTATCTTTGTTTTTGAAGATTAAGGCAGTTTAGACCATCATACCTACATTAATGTTTAGCGTTTACACACGCACACTAGGGACTCTAGGGGTACGTTCCGGGAAGCGCCCTCAACGCTCACAACTGTCGCGCCCCGGTTTGCCGTTCCCTTTGGTTGACACTAACAGCTCATAACGATCACGTAAACCCACCTTCGAACCGCGAGCGTTGTGGTCACGGCGTGAGCGTTTTCGGTGACGTCATCGATGACGTACCGAGCGCCGCGACTGATTTCGGCGCTTCCCGGAACGTAGCCTAGGAGTTGTCACGTCGAGGGACGCATGGGCACCCATAATGAGACACCGTAACAGCTAAGACCTTGACAGCATTATCCAACCGAAAGAAGAGTTCGGTTCGGTTGAATAATGCTTGTCAAGCTGTTCAACAGATGTCGCCCCGTCCCCGTACGACGGTTAAAATCGAATAGAGTTGAAGTTCGATGCTCGGACCTCGCGCCTCGGTGGCCTAGTTGGTCATGGCGTCTGACACGGATTCGGAAGACGCTCGTCCAAATACCGTCGAAGGATGTGTATCTTTCTCTCCAAAATTGCAAAGTTTAAGAGTACAATAAAAATTATACTATTTTGTAAAAATGTAGTCATATACTTTTCCAAAAAAATATTATATTTTCTAAAAATGGAGTCTTACACATAAAAAATATAGTTCACTAAAGTATTTGAATGTTTGTTTTTAATCATATATTCAATAGAAACTGAATGGATTTGATTGATTCCATCGACAACGACGTCTTCAAGGGTGTAATTTGGAAATGTTTACGATGTTTTCTATATAACCAAATTACTTTAATTTAAGGCGCGCTCGTACCCTGATTAAAGAAAAAGCAGAATTTTTAAACACCTAGTGTAACGAAACAGATCGATAGTATATTATGAAAAATAATACAAAGGTTTGAAAAGGAACAGGAAAAGAGCACTACCCGAATAGAATTCATAAATATAACTCTCTTTCAGCAGAAAAAAATTCTGAATAGGTCCACAAAAATAAACTTTCACGTCCAAACTCTCAGAACTTTCAGCGATAACACTATATTTTTTTTAGGTAATACTTAGCCAACGTATAGTACTAAAGTATAAACCAACAGTTTTTTCAATTGTGTTAGTATATATCGAAAAATATAACAAAAAAGTACAAAATTAACGCATTTTCGCATTACATCGTCCAATCTAACAAGCGATTTTCAACCTTACGTAAAGCATCGTAAATTATTTTAAAATTGGGGTTGGACCGCGTCTTAATTAAAAATTAATCCGTGAATATATCCGAATATGTATTTTGCGAACATAAAGTCAATTAGATATATATAATAAAATAGATTTAAAAAAATGCTTATTTTTTTAAATCTAATTTTCAATATTAGTGCGGATGAATGGGCAACGATAATTCGTCTTAAAAATTGAACGAGCAGACAATAAAGATAATGAAAACGAAAACTACAATCCTGCCCTCTGACTCGATCATAAAAACATTACAATTGTAACCAGTCAAGTTTTACCACTGCTTTAACTGTGGCTTTTAAAACAATTTGAATGCTGACATTGGACAGCTGCTTCTTTTTTGCATTTACTCCGTTGGTAGTATTTTCTTTTGGACATGCAATTAGATTTCAATAAGTATTGGGAATGGGTCTGACTATCTCATGCGGCAACTGCCCTCACGGTATTATGGTTCTTGTCATATTGCAATAAGTTTTAATTCAGTGTGGAGGAATTCGCAGTTATGACTATTTGCCACATTGAATGCTTTGCTACACAGAAGAGATAGTTATAGAAATAAAGTCGTAAATAAATCATAAATCATTTATTCAACTTGCGAGAATAGGTATACAACATTTTAAAACATTTTGGTCGAAAATAGATGGCTTGTTCGGCTATCTCCGCTTAATTAAGCATGCAAGGGAAGGTATACAATAAATTTCAAATGTAATTACAATAATAATTAATAATAATATCATAAATAGAATATCTCAATCCATGTCATAAATTACAGAATGGTTAAGTCAAAAAACCTATTTTACATTTTTGTTGTTTATAAATTCATCGTCACCAAGTCTTATAAAATCAATATCTTTGAAATTGACCAATGTCTAAATTCCTATTTAGTTTTATTCACACAATCGACGTAAAGTTCATTACGCCATGTACAATTATATAATATATCTATAGATAATTTTCAGTACGCTAATTAAATTACACTGTCCTTATATCCTTGTAACAGCTTAACCGATTTGGATAAAATTTGGTAGGTAGATGTGACGCTGGAATAGCACATAGGATTATCATAATCCATCACCACGCGGGTATAACCGCGGGGCGCAGCCAGTAATATTATAAATGTGATATTTGTATGTTTGGAGGTTTGTTATTCTACGTAAACACTGCTGAACGGAATTGGATGAAATTTGTACTAGAGATGATTTGGAGTTTGTGGATTAACGCATAGGCTACATTTTTTATCCAGATTCACCGGGTAGTTCCCTAGGGATCCCTATACTTTTTTTTTATTAATTTTCTTTTTCCTCACTACAAGTGCAATGTGAAAAAGTTGAAATTGACTTCCATTCTATTTAGTTATGTAGCTGTATAAAATAATGTGTAACTCAAAAACAACTAAACCGAATATGATGAAATTTAAATGTGACCACACGGGAAGCGCCAGTTTTCAAATAAAGAATGAATTTTGAGAATCGGTTCACCTAATCGTTATGAGGTAACAAACATTAAAAAAAACAGTCCAATTGAGTACCTCCTCCTTTTTCGAAGTTAGTAGATAAAAATCAAACGAAACGGGTCACGGTTACATTTCACTATTTAACCCATAGTTTCGCCAGTCGACATATTTGGCCAATAATACAATTGAATTCTCAGAAATCATAATCTGCAGGGCTATTATGTATCTCAGTTGCTAACAAATGTTGATTGAAATCTTGAAAATGGCGGCTCTATGTCTCCAGTACGCAAAAATGTTAGTAAGTTGATGACTGGAGCTGACAAAAGTGAAATAGATCCGCCATTTTTTTTCGATTTCAATGAAGTTTTGTTAGCAACTGAGATACATAATAGCCCTGCCGATTTCGGGAATGACGATGTGTATGGACCATGCCGCATAAACAATGTGACTGAACAAGTCCAAACATTGTAATTCTGAGATAAGATTTCATAACACCGATAGTTCAGGCATTATCCTATGAAAATAATGGCTCAGTACACAAGGGCGATATTCGCTCAAATATCTCTCTGTTTACTCAGTAAGTTATTAGCTAAGCTAACAATCTGTAGGGATGGAGTAGTGTCCGTACTTCGTTCGTTACGGATAAACAAGGCCAAGGTCTGCTAATTTGAAACTTTGCAGACGTTCTTCATTAATTATAGGAGTATTCTGCTTTTTAACCGACTTCAAAAAAGGAGGAGTTTATATGGTCGATTGTATATATTTTTTGTGTATGTTAATCGATTTCTCCACCATTTGTGGTCTGATTCTCAAAATTCTTTTTTGTTAGATAGAGTATACTTCCGAGATCCCATTTAAATTTCATCAAATTCGGTCACGCGTTTTTGAGTGTCACTCCTGAAAACACAGAAATGTGTTTCGCGTATCTTGATGATATCATCATTGACGGTGAATGACAATCGATCCCGTAAGTAGCAAACAAGGGTTACTAAAATGGATGAAAAAAATTACATTTTTAAAAATTTAATTTTTTTTTTATTAAAATATTAACCGACTTCAATACCAAAAAGTGTGAAATAACTTGTCAAAGTCGGTACTATGCGTACAATATTGTGATGAAAGGTACCTTTCTTTACTTTTGAACTATTACGGTACCGACTAAAACTAGTTATTTCACACTTTTTTGGCGTTGAAGTCGGCTTCATTTTTTGTTTCTATTTTATAACAGCAAGTGACGAAAATGGCCAGTAGTGAGCCTGATGGCAAGCACAACACTGGCTGCAAATGGCAGTTGCCACCCAGAGCTTAAGCGAAATTAAGCTAAAATTGTTCGTGGTATACTGCTACACTGCAGTCGTCATCGCGAGACACAGCTACTCGTATTGGCTAAATAGCAAGAGACTCTAGCAAGTGACTAATGGGCGAAAGAGGCTATCTTTCGTCCATTAGTCACTTACTAGAGTGACATTCAAGTCACATGATGTCTTCCACATGTCGTCGAAAAGCTTCGTGCGCTATGGTGGAACTTCAACCATATAGCAATGTCGTATCGCCGTACGTCTGGTCGGTTTTAGACGTTTTAGGAATGGAGAAATGAAGTCATTAAGAAGTCCCCTCCGCTGTCGTTAACCAGGATAATACTTTTTTATTATTTTGATTTAATTTCTATTTATATTATATTAAATTATTTAATTTGTATTAATTTTAATTTAATTTAATAATGGTTTATCAATTGTGTCTGGTTCCGCGACAGCTGAAGGAATAACTACAATGAACACTTCCCGAAATATATAACGATAAAAAATCGATAAACAAGCAAATCATTGAAGTGAAAACTTCATTAGGCGCGTTGTGCACTTTTTGTGTGAACAAAAATCATGGAACTCGCGTCATAGTCATCGCACACTTCCCATGAGCTATACAGGTCGTCCCAGAACTCAACGTCAAGCCGAAACGGGGTGACAGGATTGGTTGTAACCATCATGAGAAAAATCAGAAAAAAAGTCTGTCCCATGCAGTTTGGAAATTATGGGCATTTAAGAAAAACCTAGAAATATCGTCCAAACTGTAACCATTTTTCGGTTATTGTGGTAAATTTTTATTATTCTTGTTCATTTAAACTTTGGAACCGTAACCCTAAATAACATTTCTAGAACCACAGTCAAAAAAAATGACACAACTGCCCCAAGTTTTCTAGAATTAAGACTATTTGTTAAACTATGAATTTAAAATTTTCAAAATTTGTCGTCGTTGAAAGGCGCTCCTTTAAAAAAAAATTACTAAAGTGCCTTGGCAAGTGCCATTAAAAGTTCGCGCATTTAATCAGGATTGTAAAATGTTACAATACTTGTTAGTTTTATACTAAAAAAACTAGTAAAAAAATAAAAAACCTCGAGTAACCCGATGTTTGCTAACCCATTTTACTCAGTTAAAATGTTTTTTATTGATGTGAGAGATGGACAGTGGACATGTTTGCCATGAGCGACCGAGATAGAAAGTGACGCCACGTTTACTTTTACATATTTTTATTTTTTTTATTTCGCTCGTTTGTTGTGTTGTGTTTTCTCATGATGGTTACAATCAATCCTGTCGCCCCGTTTCGGCTTGACGTTGACTTCTGGGACACCCTGTATGTATACTGTGTATACATATATATGTACTTTTTGGGTAAACAAAAATCGTGAAATTCGCGTCATCGTCACCGCACGTACTTAGTCTTCGCCTCTATCGGTCGTCCCTAAACACTGCCGCGCATGTTTTTTTTTATACTGTATAGTAAAACTATCCGTATCTCGTTACCCCATCACTAGCTCTATAATTGACATTCGGAGGGTGGTTAATCTTAGTGCGTAACAAGAGGTGAGGAAATGAATTTCCCTCGTTTCATAAATCAACTAGTAACGTTCTACGTAATACTCGTAAACGTTAACGCGGATGTTTAAGTTTCACGTGAAGATTTACGTTTAATATACGGTGTGCTTGGCTTTACAATAATATATTAGTACTTTTAAAGTGTTTTGTCTGTTTTGAGGTTAATTGTGGGATTGAATTAATTTTTATCTGACTGACAAAACAATTGGTATATTTGGAGGTTATAATGTACTTAGGGCGGGTTTTAACGGCATGAACGATCATTCAACTCTCTTTTCAACCGACTTCCAAAAAGAAGGAGGTACTCAATTCGATTGTTTTTTTTTATTTATGTTTGTTACCTTACACTTTTGACTGTGTGAACAGTCAAAAGTTATGAGGAGCCGATTCTCAATATTCTTTTTTTGTTTGAAAGCTGGTGCTTCCCGTGTGGTCCCATTTATATTTCATCAGATTCGGTCCAGTATTTTTTGAGTTACACTTAACTGAATAGAATGGAAGTCGGTATTAAATTTTTGAAACTGTACTTGTTTCTGTGCTGTCTCCGTACTACGAGTATGACTTTTCCTACAATTAATGTTCCAAATGCAAATCACTTCACACCCAAAGGAGTTTCATACAACATTACAGTCCCGGTGTTGTAATGCCTTGCTTTACGTTGATATTGCGTCCCCCCCGAAGGGTTCTCGCATTGACGTGGCGGGGGGGCTCAGTAGCCGTGGCTTGGATCACCACGGTAAAGCCAAGAGGAACCCAGGGGCCGCGCCGGCGTTGGGGTGCGCTGGCCGGCTCAGGCGGGGCCGCTCCTATGGGCTTTGGCCGCCAAGTCCACATAGGAGTGGCGGGGCCCGGGCGCTTTGGCGCAGACTCGAGGAGGTGGAGCCCGGGCGCTTTGGCGCAGGCTCGAGGAGGGGGGCCCGGGCACTTTGGTGCAGGCTCGAGGAGGTGGGGTCCGGGCGCTCGGCGCAGACTATACTGTGGCTGACGTAGCAGGCGGTGGTACTACGTATCCGACCCACCGCAGGGAGATCACGGGCGTCCAGACACGGGGAAGTCTGGCGCCCATTGTTGGCGGGTTCGGTCTCCGAGGCAGTTGCGGCGCGCCATGTGTTCTGGCGTGCCGCGAAGAGAAGGGTCCGGCAACGGACAGCCGCGGCGGGTTCGCGGTCGTGTGGAAAATCTGTCCCGCGTTCCCGCCAAAAGCGGCACTGACGGAACACCCCGGGGGTTTGGTGGGTATACGCATTCCCACATAACCACCTACCTCCCTGTGGTGGGTGGTATGCATAAAGGATTTCCCCGGGACAAAAAAAAAGTTGATTTTGCGTGATATGTAATTGAACATTTTAAGAATATATTAGAATAGAATAGGCTTTATTTATGGCAAAACACATACAAAAAAATGTTTCGTAGTTCAACACATAAATCCAAACAATAATTACAAAACACACTAAAATAAATGATTCTTGCAGCCTTCTGCCACAAATCGGCTCCAACTCAACATAGTGCTGATCGTAAACAACCAGCGTTGGTCTTCCGTTGAGGGCGGTTGGTGACGTCACGCAAGGCTACACATAGTACTTACTATAACATATACAAGAAACAATTTGCAAAACACACCTAGTAGAAGAAGTTCAATTATAAAGAAAGTTTTAACAGCAATAATATAATAAAATATACAGTGTTCGCGCTACAGCGCGACGTCACTTCGAGAACCTCCCCCCCCACGCGCCCGCCGCCCGCTTCACGGCGGCCGTGAAACGTCGAAAAAAAGGCGAGTCGCTAACCGCCTCGCGACAGTCACGAATTTAGAGTCGCCGCTAGCGGACGTATACCGCTCCGCCTCCGCGCCGCGACCGCATGGGAACCGCCGGTATTACCCAGCACCCGTGATCAGCACAAACCCTTCGCGTTACGCGTCAGCCCAAGTCACCTACCTAACTTCGCCGCGAGTGACCACTAATCAGCCCGTGTTTACGCGTAAACCAGTGCACAAACAATAAATCCAAAGACTTTATACCTACGAGTGACAAACATTCAGCACGCAGTCCGCAGTAGGACGCCTACCCAGAGGACTCTCAAGGTCATCAGCCCCCATCAGATCCAGAGTCACCCAACATCCCGTAAGTACCTCACATTCTTACCTAAACCCAAATATTACTCTTTAAATATTCCCTACCGAGGTATGGTGGCTACACCATAGTGATATATAATAATTGTAATAATTGTTCAAGGTAAGAACTAATTTTTTCTAGACAACGCTCGTGTATTTTTTATTGAGTTTCCTCGCTTTTCTGATGAATTTTTTTCAATTGATATTTATAACTATGTAAACATTGCAGGTTTATCATTGGCGGTGGGATGTTATTCCAACACTTGGACGCGGCGTGGCGGAAACTCCCTCTGAAAGCAGCTGAGCTATGCCAAGCTGGTGGTATGAAAAAATACATACAGTCATACATAGAACCTCTTCCTTTATTGAATTCGGTTAAAAATAATTATCTAAAAGTTAGTAAAGAAGTTGTTCTCGTCTCTTTAATTAAAACGTAACTACGTATGTTACAGACTAAGAAATAACATAACAAATCTCACGCACTGCTGTTGGTATATCAATTGGATGGAGTGGAGTAAACCTAGCGTGTGTTATTATGAAGCGAGACGAAGCAGCAGGTTTACGAAGTATAGTTCCGTCGAAACAGTACAATTCCTTTTGTGATTGTCACGTGATAATTTAACTATTGAAATTGGTAACCTTGACAGGACCTTTTTAATCCTGTTCTAATCTAAAACGCATTACTAAACAAGTACAATCTGAAAAATTTAATACCGACTTCCATTCCATACAGTTATTAGAGTGTAACTCAAACTATTGAATTATGGATACTGATGAAATTTAAATGGGGCTACATGGAAGAGCCAGCTTTCAAACAAAACAGAATTTTGAGAATCGGTTTACCCAATCAAAAGTTATGAGGTAACAAACATTTTAAAAAATACATTCGAATTGAGTACCTTCTCCTTTTTGGAAGTCGGTAGAAAAAAAGGTGAATAACTATTGATTAAAAAAATAACCAAAAAATGGAACAGACTTCAACACTATTTTTACTTTTAGTACATGGTATTGTCTACAGAATTTGATTATTGTTTCTCAAAATTATTATTTAAAAGTAACGAAATAAATCAATTGATCGTATGAACTATGAAAAACATATTTAATTTAAAACACTGTTTTAAAACCCTGTTTTAAACTATCACGGTTGTTCTCTAAAGTTATATGATTATTAACGGGATATTTACCGTGGTAAGGTTGTGGAATGAGCTTCCGATATTTCGGCGCAGTTACATGCACCATGTTCACGGGAAGACTGAAAAATGCGGGTGGTTGGTCGAAAAGTTAAAAAGTTAGGTGCAGACATAACGATCTACCCTCTTTCTTAGTATTTTGCTACGGTTATCACTGGAACTCGAACTCGATCCTAATTTTAAATGTAATAAATAATAAATTAAATATTTATACGTATTACATTTAATACGTATAAATATTTAATTTATACGTATTAAAGGTTTTTATAATATGTTGGTAGATAACGTAGGTAGATACTAAAAATAGGTTTTTAAATTTTAATACATTTTACAGAAGTGAAAAAAAATATCTATAGAATTCATTTAAAACTTGTACTAGCACTACTTAACAGCCAAACAAATAAGTAAGTAGTTTGTAATAATAAATATCTTACCACACTATACTGTCTAGTGGTAGGTTTAAAAAAATCAAATCAAATTAAAAGCTAAAAACTAGAGTATACTTTATAAATACGCGTCCCGAGTCTCGTAGCGGCTTATTAGGCCTGGCGACAGATTTATGATAATTTAAGACTTATTGCCTTCGGAATAGTGAACAGTACGTTATTTAATTAACTGAATTATTATACTTCTGAATAAAAATAAAATAAGGTGGTGATAGCTTTGGAGTTAGCAACGCAAAGACGATGAGTATACGTTTGAAAGCTGCCAAGTGAAATATAAGTTTTTAAACTATCATGGTCACAAACATTAAAAGTGTTCAAATTGTCAACGGGATAGTTACCATGTATATTTTCTGTGAGTTTCCGATATTTCTTGCCTGTTGTAAGCGCCATGATCCCGGATGAACTGAGGAATTGCGGGTGTGTGAATGTTTACAGCAGACGAAACGATCTACCCTCTTCCGTACTCGTTTGTTATGCGAGGACTACTATGCGACACTATTGTTCGAACGAACAATAGTGTCTATATAATAATTCCTCAGATCATCCGTGATCATGGCGCTTGCAACAGGCAAGAAATATCGGAAACTCACAGAAAATATACTTGGTAACTATCCCGTTGATACTTTGAATACTGCCAAGTGAAGTGTGAAGTCAAACGAATAAGACGTGTTGTTCGAAAAAGAACGCTGACGAAGCAGCTTTTTCGATTGCTTATCTACATCTACAACTACACTTATATAATATTATTATAAAGAGGAAAGATTTGTTTATTTTTTTGTTTGTATTGTATAGGCTCCAAGACTACTGGACTGATTAGAAAAATTCTTTCACGATTAGAATCATATTTTCCCAGATGAACATAGGCTATATAATATTTAAAAACAAATTAGGGATTATGAAAACTTCAATAATGAACACCCAAGGTGTGGAAACATTTCCAAAAAAGTCTTTATATCGCGTACGCTGCGGAAACTATTGACCATTTAGTCTAAGCTATTGACAATAAAGTAAAGTGAAATAATACGGTTTTATAGAAGATGTCACTACAATATCTACAAAGAAGTCCATGCACATAAATAAACGTTGCGTAAACCTATATTAGGCATAACATGCTTTGTCTTGCTTTCACGCGTGACATTTACTGCAAGCGAAAAATTGACAGATAGATGTTTTAACTACTCCGGGTGTACGCCAAGTTTATTAATAAGGCCGATTATGTCTAACTATTACAGTTTAGTTCACAATAAATAATTATTCATTTTGCAATATGCAATAGTAACGCCGCCGGTACAAACCAGGCCACATTATTCGTACCTTGGTTTTATTCCTTGACAGGCTGGTTGGCGCAGTTGGTAGCACCCCTGCCTTCTGAGCCGCTGGTCCCGGGTTCGATCCCCGGACAGGTCAAACATTTGTGTGCATGAACATGTCTGTTTGATCTGTGTCTGGGTGTGTATATGTATTTAAGTATGTATCAGTCATCCGGTCACCATAGTACAGGCTCTGCCTAGTTTGGGACCTGAAGACCTTTGTGTGGATGTTGTCCTATATTATTCCTTATCTACTTACTCTAATAATAAAGGGGAGAGTTATATGTTATAAAAACTAACGTGGTTTTCAATCATTATTAATTAAAATACGGGATTACTCAGTGCTAAGCGAGACGTCATCGACGCGGGCGTCCCGAACACTCCTTGAAAAAGACCACCGAATGTGGTCGAAACTATAGTCGGACCTATCCGATACATATTACGTGAGTAATCTCGTATTTCTAATTAAAAATGAGAGTTATATGATTGTTTGTTTGTTTGGATTCACGTAAAACTACCTTACCAATTCAAATATTTCTTTCACGAGTTTACAGCTACATTATGACTGAGTAACACACGCTATATTTGATACATCCTCATCATCATCCATCACCACGTGGGTGAAACCGCGGAGCACAGCTAGTTATTTATATTACTGAATCCGAATTCGGTATATGTATACAGAAGACGAGGCGACAGTTCGTGGCTAACGTTCGTGGTTCGTTCGTAACAGTGTGTAGACGATCCATATGCAAAAGCTGTCAAAGTCAAACGAGAATTAACTTTGGAAAAGATAGGAAATACTATCACTACATCATTCAGGTTATTTGACTCCTGAAGACATTCCAGGTTTTATGAACGGTATTACAATCAAAAGATTTTTCTGTTTGTGTGATCGACATTTTTTGTGAATAAGGGGACAGCCATTTTTCAAGTGAAGTCGCGGGTGCAATTACTATAAAATAAGGCCTTATTAACACAATACAGGAAGACTACAAGGGAAAAACGCAAGTACAAAGAAATCAAGTAACAATCCAAAAATGAGTTAACAATGCCATCTAGTGGCTTTTTATGTACATTTCACCATGCGACATTATTCCAACGATAACCTTCGCAGTCAGTGGCACAGATTAGGAAGTATATATATAAGTCAAAGGCCTTGACAGTTTTGTGGTTGTTAGTGGGGGCAAAAATCATAAACAATACAACAACAAATCTTAGACAAAAAATCAAAAATGTCACTGACATTAATTTTCTACGCATTTTCTTCCATAATTTTTTATTCTTATGTTTTAGCTTGTGTTACTATTTTAATTTATAATTATATACAATATAATAATATGATGTAAACAAAAATAATAAATCAGATGTACATATAGTCAGAATACGCGGGTTCGAATCCTTTCCGAGGATGTGAATTTTTCTCTCTATAAATGTCAATGTAAATTTCAAAAAATAATAAAATATAGACTTTTGTTATGTATTTAAAAACATATTTATTACATTTTGTCTTAATTTGACATTTCCTGTTATTCGTCTTATGTTTAATCTTATCCAACTTAATAAATAATGACTCCTATCAGTATTGCAATAGAGATCAGAATTGAAAAGCTTACAATGACTAACTAAACGCCTATGAAAAGCAGCTTAGTGCGTGTGCCAAAACACTATTCTATAAAAGACCGATTAACCTAATTTACAAGCGGTTACAGTAAATATTTGTGCGCTCGTTAAACCGCAATCCCGAAGGAAAAAAGGCGGTACATAAACTGCGGAGTAAAGACCTGTTTTACAAAGCCTGCGTAAACAGCACACGGTCTAAAGTAATGTCTATGCAAATTCGCGGCACAGTCTGCGAACAACTGAAACGAATATTTGCAAAAAAATTATTCCGTGTATCATGGAGTTCTAGATTTGCCAGAATTCCTATTATGCGCATTGACTTACAGGGATTTTCCCAAATTGAAAACATACCGTATATTCAAGGCTTCTTTTTAAGAATAAACCAATTAATCTAAGTATGTTCATACTATAGGCCTGCTATATTACTAGTCTCTTTCTATGGGCTTCGTAAGTAAGCTCAAAGTCACACGAGAGAGAGAGATAGAGCTATGTCCGGGGCTTCTCTACGTGATTGATTTAGAAATTCGAATCTAAGTTAGATCCGTAGACGACATAGGCCTGGCGATTAGAGCCAGTGGCAGTGGCAGTGGGCAGGACATAGCACGTAAACTGATGGCCAGTGGGGCCAGTAGGTTCTGGTGTGGTGATCGGCAAGCACAGCGTAGAGCGTCCATCGACACGGTTGACAGACGTACCTGATAAAGGTCACAGGACGACGCTGGATGCATGTCGATTCCAACCGGTTCTTTTGAAAATATATGGGGAAGGACTAAGTTCAGCAGTGAACCTACGGGTAAGATGATGATGTTGAATATGATCATAAAATTATGTGTTATGTTAGGATTAGACACTTCTGATATAGTTATGGCTAAGTTCAATAAGTTGCGTAAAACCACCCGTAGGCATCCTTGAATTACTAATAGATTCAGCGGCTGATATACAGACCATCTTTATCCTACAGAAACGTGCTATTCGAGCTATTTACGAAATGGGTCCCCGTGAATCTTTTAGAGATTTATTTAAAGAAATAAATATATTAACTTTGCCTTCCTTATATGTATTCGAAAATATAATGTATGTTCGTAAAATTTTACATAAATCAAATTAAATAGTGATCACCACCCTTTTAATATTAGAAATACAAATAGGATTGCTGTACCTTGTTTTAGACTTGCGAAGACTAATAAGTAATTCCTAGGAAATTGTGTGCGTTTTTACAATAAAATCCCAAAACACATAACTGAGCTCACAGAGGGAAAATTCAAGTTGACTGTAAAAAACGTTTTAATAAAAAAAACTTATTATAAAGTCCGACATTATATAGAAGATAAAGATGCTTGGAATACTACACTTCTGGCAAGCTGTCACTGTGCCACCATAATCTGCTACATAAAATGTAATATTTGTAATACCTAAGTAGAAACATTGTAAACATCTATATAAAAAGAATGGCCCCGAGTTTCTTGCCGCTTCTTCTCGGTAGGGTGTTTATATTTTGGAACGCGGAAGTAGAGTCTTTAAAGTACATTATAATGAAAAATTGACGTTCATAAGTGCGTCTTTGATGCCTAAATTGAATAAATGATTTTGACTTTGACTTTAGAGATCTTAGTCTGTGTTTTCAGTAACGGAACCCTATTTTAAGGAAAGTTGAAATTATATTGGCAATTTATTTACATATGTAAATAGCTTGCCAATATATACTGTTGGATATCCAAGCAGTTTATACACATTAAAAGCCCTTGGGATTTTAAAGAGAGAATTGAAATTATTTAATTAATTATAATTTATTGATTCAGTCGTTACTTTGCGGAAATCCATTATATTAATTAAAAACGATATTAAAAAAATATTTAGTGATACTTCCGCTGAAAAAAAAAACAAATATTTTGGCCTATTTGGGGGTGTGCACCACCCTCCCTCCCGCACAAACAAAATAAAAAAACACACAAGAAAACCCAAACAAACCAAAACCGATTCGACACGTGTTTCGCCTCTACACGAGGCCTCAGGAGATGTTGACTCGTCGAGCGCTAGACCGACAGTCCTGACTTTTGACTGTCGGTCTAGCAGGTTATATTTATTTAACTAAGTGACGAAAAGCCAACTGCTGTCTGCAATTAAAATATGATATAAAATAGATATACAGAAAAAGGTATATTTTATATTTTCAATTGACAAGTACAATTTGAAAAATTTTATATCGACTTCCATTACAGTTATTGGAATGTATCTCAAAAACTACTGGACCGAATTTGATCAAATTTAAATGGGACCACACGGGAAGCACTAGCTTTCAAAAAAAAAAAAATTTGAGATTCGGTTCACCCAGTCGAAAGTTATGAGGTAACAAATAAAAAAAATACAATCGAATTGAGTACCTCGTCCTTTTTTTGGAAGTCGGTAGAAAATATTATATAAAATAGGTATACAGAAATATGTAAATTTTTCTTTATACTTATATTCGTTTCAATTGATAACGGGATATAACAAAAGGGAGATGATAGATAAACGCTAAACAGATAAAATGGCATCAACAGAACAAACTAAACAACAAACAAATTGTACCATGTATCAGATCGCACGAAACCCTTGTGTTACAAGTCTTGTAACTTTCAACAAACGGGATCCGAACTAAACTGGGAAAGTAGGCCAATTTGTGGCGTAACACCTAACATCGAGATTCAAAATGTTTATGGGATCTGTTCTGTTTATATTGTAAGAGTTTTGTAATCCTGCCGAGGCTTAGTAAAACAGGTAATTATTAAAAAAACTGAAACGACTTAGTATGTCTCTTTCTGGTGCCAGCCTGGCTAGCTACCACATTCAAGATTGAAAATCTACCAATTAACCCTAACGGTGTATTCTAGGAACTGTCAATTGGCATTCTAAGGGCTGTATTTCATTGTAAGTTTCCATTTTACAATGGAAGTCAACGACACGTTACGTTACACTTGTGTCGTTCATGTGACACAGTCATTGATCTAGTGCAACTGTGACACAGATAACTAGTTTGTACGCTGAAGCGTGTGTAAGGCCCCAGTTACACTCAAAGTCAAAGTCAAAATCATTTATTCAATTTAGGCATCAAAGACACTTATGAACGTCAACTTTTCATTATAATGTACTTAAAAACTTGTAAAGACTCTACCGCCGCGTTCCATAATATACAGAGCCCACCGAGAAGAAACGGCAAGAAACTCGGGGCCATTCATTCTCTTCATTCTTCTCACTAGCAGCTTGAAGCAATCAGCATGGACTGCTTCACTGCCTCACTGTCAAATTTTATCCTATCGAAAATCCTCCTACTAGCAGGCCTTGATTCACAACTTACTGATATAACGGCCTACAACTAGTGTATATCTACCTTCGACCGCTATCACTATCCATCAAGTGATAATGGTCGAAGGCTAGCTTATCAATTGTATATTGAAAACATATTTTAAAGTTTATCTAATTAAAATTGAAAATAAACCTTTAAACGAAACGGACAAGAGAAAGTATGAATAAATTATAAACTCCAAATTCATCAAACATATTTATAAAACCAATTAATTATGGCTAACAATAAGTATCAAAAACTTTACTTTCAGTTCAATTTATATATTGTATAAATCTTATTGTTTCGTTCAATTGAAAACCCATCTATCATGCTCAAGCATTTTATCGTTAAAAGTTTTGAATTGAATGATACATTCTGCTTTTTCAATGAAATTTCTCAACAAATTACGCTTTACACCGCGCGGGGATACAGATTGGTTTTATAATGTACCCTCCACCGTCTGGTTGTCAGTCATAAAAAGCTAGTAAACGAAATGCAAGATACCATATTAGCCGGTGCCAACCCAGTTAGTAAAAACTGCCAGACTCTAGTCGAAATCTAGGACGTGAAATCATTATTATCAGCCGGAAGACGTCCACTGCTGAACATATGGCTCCCCCATAAAACGCCACTTGGAGCGGCCACTCACTTCCTGCATCCAGCGATTCCCCGCGGTTCTAAAGAGGTCGTCGGTCCACCTAGCGGGGGGCCGGCCTACACTTCGTCTTCCGGTGCGTAGTTGCCACTCGAGAACCTTTTGGACGTGAAATCTTGAAACATTATCCAGATATAATGGTTCGCTGATCTTTGCATAAGATCCGATCTGGTAACATTTGCCATTATCACTGCGGATGATGCATCCGTATGCTTCCTTAATCGCCGCCCCAACGTTGATGCTTTTTCACGCCCCGCTTGAAAGACCCTTGGTTGGTGCAAACCCAGTAAAACGAGCAAGAATCAATTCCAAGTTCGAGAACGTGTTTGAAACTTTATCCAGATGTTTCGTTTCGCCGATCTGGTAACCTTTTTATAAGTGGACTTGGTTACAGTGTGAAGATAATTGCCACTGCAGATGGTGATGATGAAGGGAGTTTATCCGTGTTCACAGCAGCGCGAATGGTAACATCAACATGGAAACATGGAACTGTGTTTTACCTGAAACAATAAGACAATCAGTGTTACATTACATCCACATTTAGTTCAAAATATTTTACCAAAAATAGAACCACCTTCAACACTAAAAAGTGTGTAATACTTTTTTTTTTTTAATCTTTATTAAAGAGCTTAATCACATTAATTTATAGCGATTATGTCGCTCTAATTATGCTAGACCCAGAAACCATTACACATCATTACACTAATTAACAAAATATTATTTACTTAATTATTATCTAGTCGGACTGATCTGAAGAGAAAATTATGTTGTACAGCTTAATTAATAATTGCACTTCATTTGAATGAGGATTTGATAAAATAATATTGCAGTCAGCAAAGTCTTTTAAAATATCAGAACACTTGGCAATGCGAAAGGCGGCGTTGCGGACACACTCCATCAAGACGTGCATTAAGTCCTCGGGAACACCGCATTGGTGACAGTTCGGTGAAGGGACTTTACCCATGAGAAAAGCAAACTTTCTAGATGGGATGTGTCCAGAACGGAGCCTCATGATCACTACTGCATCTTTTCTAGATAATTTGTGATTGTCAATCCATGGAATTCTAAGGGGTTGAGGCTGGACAGTTTTATACCAAATACCTTTTTCTCTAGAACGTAAATCAAAATATTCCTTCCACAATTTGTAACATTGCTTTTTAATCAAACAAATACAATCTGAATAATAGGGAAGTATGTTATATTCAATGCCATCAGAAATAGCTTGTCTAGCCATGAGATCTACTCGTTCATTACATTCAACACCACTGTGTGACGGAATCCACTGCAACTTAATAGATTTAGAACTAGATGTTAGCCCGGATATACAGTCCAGAACTGTATAGGCTATCGGTGTGCCTCGGAGACCCAAGGTACACCTAGTCAAATGCTGGAGCGCGCTTTTCGAATCTGTGAAAATAACAATGCTATTTTGTGGTAATGTCACCGCGTAAGAAAGTGCTTCGCATATCGCAATAAGTTCCGCTTCCATAATACATATGTCAGTATCTATTTTGAATTGCAAACCAAGGTTACACTGTGGATCAAAAAATGCTGAGCCAGTTCCCTCTCTATCTTTGGACCCATCGGTAAATAATTTATAGTACGTTCCATACTGCCGGTTAATGAAATCTAAACATGTTAACTTATGACAGTTCAAAAGTACTTGTTATCACAATATTGTGCGCATGGTACCGACTTAGACCAGTTATTTCACACTTTTTAGTGTTGAAGTCGGTTCTATTTATTGCTACTTAAGGACCGACAATTCATTCATCGTCAGTAAGGATATCATCAAGATAAGCAAAAAACTTTTCAGTTATGGAGTGTAACCGAAACCCGCTTGACCGAATTTAATTATTAAGATAAGATAAATGAATAACAAATTTAAATTGCAATGTAGTATACTCTGTCAAATAAAAAAGAATTTTGATAATCAGTCCACAAATAAAATCAAAAAAATCGAAGAACATACATAAAAAAGGAACATACATTCGAACACAGAACCTTCTCCTTATTGAAGTTGGTTAAAAAGACTATGCTGCATTATTGTGGGTATAAAATAGTATCAGAAACAATGTGAGGTTAGACAGGCAGTTAAGCTACGCGTGCTTATCACCACAAGGCAATAGGTACTTAACCCTTAATTGCTCGTAACTTTGTACCACAGAGCAGTTACAATGATGATTCATCCGTTGGTAGTAATATCTAGATGTCCTAGGGTCTAAGGCTAAACATTCACTAAGCTCATGCTCCAGTCAAGTTTGATTTAAGCTTCTACATATTTACACGTATTCTGACTGATTGATTCACAAATGCATAGCCTAAACCACTGGGTATAAGCATCCACTGAGGCAGGTGTTTTTAATTTACAACCCTAAAGGGGCGAAACGAGCGAAAAGCCAATATTTAAAACACCTCTGACATAAAGCGGTATTAATTGAAATATTTAGTGAAAATTCTGCAGGAAAAATGCTTATGGCAGAGATGGCAGTGTGCAGTGTGCACCTCCCTATCACCATAGGAAGTATACAGAATAAGCAACGTAACACAATCCAAACAACCAAAAACAGTTTGACATGTGTTTCGCCTCTATACTAGGCATCTTCGGGATATTATCTCCTGTCAGAAGATAATACAGAAGATAATATCTCCTGAGGAAATTTGAACATCACATGTATATGTACTACCTATATCCACATGGTTTAAATAAATGATTGATTGAAATGAGGATGCTTATTCTGTATACTTTCTATTTGCAATTTATGCGAGGGAGGGAGGTGCACAGTGCACACTGCCATCTCTGCCCTTAGCATTTTTTCCAGCGGAAGAGTCACTCAATATTTATTTTTTTATATTTTCGCTGTAACCACACAGCCGAATGGGCCGGCACGACCGGGAAAGTACCACACTCCCACACTCCCACATAACACCGACGAGAAGTAACATAGCTTGCTATTGCGTTTCCCCCATACTTCCCCTCCCTCCTCACCCATTCTGTCTCTTCCTTCCTATCTTCCTTCCTCAAAAGTCGGCAACGCATCCTCGAGACCTCTGGTATAGCGGATGTCGGTGGGCGACGGTATCACTTACCATAAGGTGAGCCGCTTGCTCGTTTGCCAACTTATCCCATAGAAAAATACCGTTTTACAATGTATTTCTGCACAGTAACGCCTGAATCAATATAACTACTCGTACCTTTGACATACCCTAAACATGTGTATCAATAAAGACACGTGGAAGACCTGGTAGGTTTTAGACCTAACAAAACTACTGGTAGGTTTGTCTGAAGGGTCCCTTTTATTAGATGTGCAGATGTTCCTTTATGGCCTTAATTTTTACATTGCCTGTTAAACCATTTTACTATAGGGTTGTCCCAAAGATAAGGATAGCAGTTATAGCATTCAAGTGAATTAATAGCAAAGTGTGCGCCTGATGTGACGTGAAAAGTATTTCCTTTCGTACGGTTAAATACCGTTTCTGTCCGAAATGTAGCAAAGATACATAAAGAAATTAAGAAAATATAGCTGTGAATATGAGTTGTAACTCATTTTAACTCATATTGCTATAGGAGCATTGTGATAGAGTATCACAATGTCCCTATAACTGGGATCCTGGCCTTCCTCTCAGAGTATGGGCCATGATACGTGGGCCTTGTTGATCAACTATTGGCCAGCCCTAAGTTGAACATTCAGGTAGAGGGTAACACGCTAAAAAACGTTGACAGTTACAAGTGTTTAGGCTCGTGGCTCACTGACACTTGGGAAAGCGATACTGAAATTCGTGCTCGCATCGAAATAGTCCGTGCTTCATTCACAAACATGCAGAAAGTCCTGTGCAGTCGTCAACTCTCTATCGAATTGAGAACCAGGCTCCTTGAATGCTACATCTGGCCCGTCGCCCTATATGGGTGTGAAGCGTGGACGATGAAAGCAGAGCTCCGTAAAAAAGTAGAAGCTTTTGAAATGTGGTCTTACCGAATAAAATAGCTATCATTGATTTTGATTCATTTTCTAAGATTTGTGCATCCAAGTTTCGACGCGTAATAACGGTTGATTAATAACTATTGAGTATTTGTAACTGTGGACGAGTGTACAAAACCATGAGACGATATTGTATTTGCATCGTCAGTCGACTTAGAAATTTTGAGTAAGACATCCTTCGCATTACTGAGACATGTCTTAGACAGGACAGGGACTAAATGAGAGATTTATTTATGTGATGTTACTTGACTCTTATTCAATAAAAACTCACTTGATGCTTTACTTACATTACTTGAGGAATGTCAAGTTTACAAACAAACGGACCCATTAAAAAATCCTCAGGCATAAAACCTAACGATGTCAGGAAGCATTTGAAGCGATGATAGCAAAAATGTTACAAGGGTCAGCCGTCGATTAGACAGCCACGGGATCAATCCCCGTCTCGGGCTTGATCCGTCGGTGAAGTTAACATCGTGATGAAACCCACAGCATGGTGGTAGAACACTTCTGGTGTCCGCCTGACTAGCTACCACCCTCAAGTTTGGAAATCTGTCGCTAAGCACATAACAGTGTGTTCCGGCAGCTGTCCTGGAGAGTCAGTCGCTATTCTAATTCTAGTGTGATACCACCTTTAACCGTCAGGGGTCAGAAAGTAGTCAAACATAGCCCTATCAAAAATACCTCAGTGCCTCAAGACAAGAGTCTTCGACCAATGTGTGTTACCAGTGATAACTTATGGCACTGAAACGTGGTCTCTTACTATGGGCCTCAAAGTAGCACAACGAGCTATGGAGAGGGCTATGCTCGGGGTTTGTCTACGTGATCGAATCAGAAATAAGGAGATCCGTAGTAGAACGAAAGACACCAGACATAGCCCAGAAGATTAGCCAGTTGAAGTGGCAGTGGGCAGGGCACATAGCACGCAAAACAGATGGCCGATGGGGCCGGAAGGTTCTGGAATGGAGACCACGGACCGGCAAGCGCAGCGTAGGTCGTCCACCAACACGGTGGACAGATGACCTGATAAAGGTCGCAGGACGACGTTGGATGCAGGCGGCTTCCAACCGGTCCTTTTGGAAAATTATGGCGGAGGCATATGTTCAGCAGTGGACGTCTTACGGCTGAGATGATGATGATGATAGCCCTATCAAGTGTAAATAACCGTTCAGTTGAAAAATACACTAGCGGTAACCACTCCAAATCCTGCCCGTGTAAAGGTTTGCTTTACTTTGTAGGTCTTTGGGTTCGACACGGGCAAGCTCCACTACAGGGGTGGACAATGGACATCACAAAAACCACTTCTACCAGACTAACTAGACGTGTCAGGTTTTAGTTTCGACTCCCTTTCTATCCAGTCGAAAAACTATCAAGGAACAGGACGAACCAATTAAAGTGCGCTGTCCATTGCTGTTTTGCTCGTTTTGCTTTGAACGAAAAGCGAATCGAACGGGATGTGCGTTCTATCGATAAAATTTCGATAAACTAGAATCAACTCGCATTATAGATCTAGGAAGTAACGAAATCTTTTTAGATAACTATTAAATAAATAGTTATCTAAAAATTACTGAAAATAATGAAATCTCAATCTCTATAGTTACCATGACACTATAATGATAGGCAAATACGTTTTTCTATTATTGACCAGTGGGCCGAGCACGAAAATCTGTTTAAGTGTAACGTGATCGCATCGTTAACGTATTTATAACAAACTGTCATTTATCTAGTACAATAGTGGCACAGATAACTCATAGTTTGTATTGAATACGTCAACGATATGATAACGTTACACTTAAGCAGATTTTCCTGCTCGGCCCACTGAGCAGACGTTAGTAAAACTTTTCTGGAACCAATCAAGCTAATGCAAAAACAATCATTAAATGCCAGTAAAAATACATAATCCAGTAAAAAGTTATGCGTGGTCATATTATTACATAAAAAACAATGTTAGAGCTCAGAGCCTCGCCTTTTTTGGAAATCACACTAATATTTTAAATGTGAAAGTTTGTTAATTATATATGGTTTGTACACGGGATAAACACATAGAATAATGTTTATATCGATTCAACTGGTAGTGTCCGAAGGACAATGATATCCGTACCACGGATATCCACGCGAACAAAGTCACGCTCATAGATTAGTTAGTTAATACGCTTAAACAATCGATATAATCAGCAAGAAGTTAAGAGTAAAGATTTTAATGGCGTCATCAATACACAGAGAGGTAATTTTAAATCTCCTTGAAATCGGACGTTATATACACATTCTACTGCTGTCTTCATTCAAGACGCCTAAATGTTAGTTAAAACTGTAACTTTAGTTATTGAGAAATCATTAAAATATCATTCTACACACCAGTTGATAAATCTGTATTGCAGTGATGTCGATATCGATAATGATACACGCACATCCCTAAAAAAGTGGCGAGGGGTCAGTTATATTGGCAATCTCGCGACTTTAGTGCCGTTTGATGGCTTTACTTTTTGGGGGTAGGACAAAATAATTTCATTGCCCTTTTGCAGCTTTTAAACGAAGCAAGTAACGTGAATGTAGGTGAGTGGTAACTCTTTCGCTTCTGACGGTACTAATTTACATCACGTTATTTAGCTCTAAATATGTTACAGTTACTTTTTATTGCGACTGACTTTTCTTTTTTCATCCTCCTTTTTTGTTATGATTATAATAAAGACATTTCGTACGAAATGTACCGGCCCACGTCGAGCAGTGAAGGAAAATAGACTCTTAAATACTCCGCCTGACGCGTTATTGTGACTCAAAACTAAGATGATTTCAGTTACTTCACAGAGTAATAAAAAATAAACTGCTGATCCAAGAATTCGCACAAAAATGCCGCAACACAAAAACATTACGGAATTCTGAATGAAAGGAATCAAAATGAACGAGTGATGAATTGCCTGTATTCCGTGAGTCACGAATTCTTCTGACTCACAACTCTCACAAGCCCGTATGCAGTTGACATTTTGACCGAATGACACATGTAATGTGGTTCGTTTTTATGACAGACGAACTGGGCTTTTACCCCTTTATAAATTAATTCCTACGTGCGCAATTCCTCAAGTTATTTAGGCAGATATTTATAGTTGCATCGAGTGACATGTCCATCCAAATAGTTAAAGTCTAATAGGGTGAAGTGGCAGTGGGCAGGGCACATAGTACGCATTACAGATAGCTGAATGGGGCCGGAAGGTTCTGGAGTGGAGATCACGGACCAGCAAGCGCAGCGTAGGTACAGATCGCGCGGCGAGAGTTTGGCTTTGACCTTCGGGTGGAGGGGATTACTGCGCATGGGTACTGTCGCGCCATGTGACAGAGAGAGACAAGAGTCCCTCGTCTTCGATGTGACAGAGAGAGACAAGAGTCCTTCGTCCCTCTAGCCACCCACCCTGTGATACCTAATTTTTGACTTCTGCGCAATAACGGTCAAAGCCAAACTCTCGCCGCGCGATCTGTAACAGACGACCTGATAAAGGTCGCAGGACGAGGGGTCGCTGGATGCAGGCCGCTTCCAACCGGTCCGTTTGGAATTTGTGGGGTAGGCATTTGTTCAGCAGTGGACGTCCTACGGCTGAACAAATGAGATGATGAGTCAGAGTGAAATCACAGTTAAATCACTCATCAATCACATAAAAAAGTCTGGCATTAAGTCACTGTCCCGTTTAAGTCACGTTCTAGTAAAGCGGTCCATGTATTACTAAAACTTTTTAAGGCGATTGACGAACAAAACGCTAAAACAATGTTTCAAAATTTTATACACGTTGCTCATCCAACGTTACGGAGCACTTAACGGTTAACCGTCAAGTTTTCGTCATATTCACAATCTTTAATCCGTCACTATTACACTCAGATGTCAAAGACTGCAGTAGAACGGTTGGAGAGGATATGGAAGAACAGAGGAATCAGCAAAAGCGTTAAAATAAAGCTTACCCTTGTCTTCTCTATATTTCTCTATGCTCCGAAACATGGACTCTTAAGGCTCGCGTACGGAACAGGATAGACGCGTTTGAGATGTGGTGTTGGCGCAAAATGTTGGGAATTCCATGGACAGCGCATCGCACCAACGTGTCGATACTGAACGAACTCAAGATCCGAACTCGTCTCTCGACTAGATGACTGTATGCGTAGGGTTCTCAAGTGCTATGGTCACGTGGCACGGCGGAAGCAGGACAATTTAGAAAAGCTGATAGTGGTCGGCCACGTGGAAGGAAAGAGAAGTAGACGAAGATCACCGACCCGATGGACCGATACTGTGAAACAGGCGTGTAAATCCACCATTCACGCATCCATCCAACTTTCTCAAAACAGAGAAGCCTGGGAGGTCTTAGTGGGAAAAACCACTTGAAATGACCACGACCCTCAGCCATGAGGCAACGACGTAGAAGAACTACACTCAAAACTAAGATGATTTCAGTTACTTCACAGAGTAATAAAAAATATACTGCTGATCCAAGAATTCGCACAAAAATGTTAAACCAAGCCAATGTTGACTTGTGTTACTTAACTCTATTTCAATAAAAGGCTAACTTAATGCAACTATAAATAATTACCTAAATAATTTGAATGCAAATATACAGAAGTACGAGACTAAATACAAAGGGAAAAGAACATATTTTTTCTTAAACCGTCGTTAATTCTTTCGTAAGCCATGTCGTTGTTTCCCTACATCGTGACGCACGGCTAGTTGATGAAATGCAGAGCAGCGTTTTGCATGTAGTATGCACACTCGCAATTCGCACCCCGTGTTTGGCAAACGTGCCTACAAAATGGCGGCATGCTAGATTAAACGATTCCATGCAACGTGTTCATCAAACGTGATTTACAATTGCAATTGAATCGGCAACGAAAACAATGAGTGCCGAGTGAATCCTGATTATTTATTACTATTCTAAATTTTAACTTTGCGGTATTAGTATGGACATGCAAGGTATGAAATCTCGTTCTGATTGTTTTTTTTGTATTCATATACGTGTACATGGGACAACTTCCACACAAAGTGTTCAGATTCCAAACTAGGCAGAGCCTGTGCTACAGTAACCTGATTACTGATTTACATTCTTATATATATTGGGTATATATATTCTTGTATATGGGGCGCTGACTTATGATGGTACCTCCCCAACTTTTCGCCGTAGAAGACGGCTAACAAATAGCAGCATGTTTTAGTGGTGGAATTTCTGAAGAGGCCACCGGGGGAAGTACCTACCACACCTTTGTCAGTATTCAACTGTGAAGCAGCGTTCCGGAAACTTGGCGAAATCTTCTCGTCAAAAATACCTCAGTGCCTCAAGACAAGTCTTCGACCAATGTGTGTTACCAGTGATGACTTATGGCCCTGAAACGTGGTCTCTTACTATTGGCCTCATAAGCAAGCTCAAAGTCGCACAACGAGCTATGGAGAGGGCTATGCTCGGGGTTTCTCTACGTGATCGAATCAGAAATGACGAGATCCGTAGAAGAACGAAAGTCACCGACATAGCCCAGAAGATTAGCCAGTTGAAGTGGCAGTGGGCAGGGCACATAGCACGCAGAACAGATGGCCGATGGCGCTGGAAGGTTCTGGAATGGAGACCACGGACCGGCGAGCGCAGCGTAGGTCATCCACCGACACGGTGGGCAGACGACCTGATAAAGGTCGCAGGACGACGTTTGATGCAGGCCGCTTCCAACCGGTCCTTTTGGAAATTATGTAGAAGAGAGGTAATATGGAGGAGGCCTATGTTCAGCAGTGGACGTCCTACGGCTGAGATGATGATGATATTGTTTTTTGTGATTGTTGAAAAGTTTTGAAGTATACGAGTGATAATACGATAACTACAATCCAGTCTAATTGATTTCATGATCACTGAAAAGTGTTCCGAAACGTCAGATTTTTGATATACTAACAAGACTAGACGAGCAAGTCGTTCGCCTGATGTTAAGCGCTACGCTTACCCATGACAGCTGCAGTGCTTGCCAGAGATTATAAACTGTAGTTGCACTGTGCTTATCACCTCAAGACATTAAACCGACATTTTTCATTGAAAAATTTGTGCATTATTGTATTAAAAAGTGCGATTTTTTTAAAGGCATTAAACCTTAGTGTACCAAAAAAATGTGTTCAACAATTCCAAACAGTTTAGCTCGTTTTGTTGGGCTAGCGTTCAATCAAAACAAAAATGTCGGTTTTTCGGAGGTTTCCGCTAACTTTTGTGTATTTGTATGTGTAGATTAATTGGATCACAGAGCTGTTCCGGAAAAGTTAAATGTACCTATACATTCGTTATACTGTGCTGTGACCAACACAAAGTGTTTTGGGGGAGTATTTATACCTGTTTTATTTCAATTTCTACAATTCGGACATCATACAGTTCTCTATATATATAACAAGTACAATTTGAAAAATGTATACCGACTTTTATTCTATTCAGTTATTGGAGTGTATCTCAAAAACTACTGGACCGAATTAATGAAATTTGAATGGGACCACACGTGAAGCACCAGCTTTCAAACAAAAAAAGAATTTTTCGGTTCACCTAGTCGAAAGTTATGAGGTAACAAACATAAAAAAATACAGTCGAATTGAGTACCTCCTCCTTTTTTTGGAAGTCTGTAGAAAATGAATCTCCTTCCTTGGTCATCGCAACACGCGGGAACGGATGGAACAATTTCACTTATTCTTTTTTTATTGAGAGGTGAAAGTTCTTAAGAAATAAAAATCAAGAAAGATGGGAGGTTATGGCGTGACTGAATGCCGAGCCTACTACGCGAACAAAGTCGCGGGTAGCCGCTAGTTTTGCATAAAAAGGACCGACGACTTCAATGATCGAATACGGAATACCGATGTGACGATATACGTCTTTTAGGGTTTAGTTCCTAAAGACGAAACAGGAACTCTTACAATAGTATTACGTTTTAAAGCACTAACGCCTGCTTAAGCGATCTCAAACATTGAAATTTATAGAGAGAAAAATTCCATCCTCGGACAGGATTTGAACCCGCGTCTTCTGACTCTCCGTGTCAGACGCCATCGACCAACTAGGCCACCGAGAATCTGGTCCGAGCATCGAATTTTAACTCTCTATTTGACTAACCGTCTTGCGGGGGCGGAGCGACATCTATTGGACAGTTTAACAGTACCATCCAACCGAAAGAAGCATTATTTAGAAATACTTGACTCTTATAATATTCACCATCTCATCATTATGATGATATATTCAATCCAATTTTAATCACCCCCACCCCACCTCCCTTTCCATAAACGCCAATACCGCATTATCAATAGTCATCCCCGAGTTAGGCTGGTCTTCAATTAGTAAATCGAATTAATTTGAAATAGCCCAATTAGTATTTTAGCAGCAGTTAATTGAACGAGTGCGTTTTGCTGACCAGGAGGGCTACTGTGAAACTACTCTAATAGGTACCTCATTTTCTTTAGCGGAGTAACTCATGAGTGAGAAACGGTAGGTTTAAGAAGGATCAGCCACGTGACTGATCATTACCTCAGGCTTCAGCTTTTGTTGGAGGTAACATCGTGATGAAACCCACAGCATAGTGGTAGGGCACTCCTCGTGTCCATCTGGCTAGGTACCACCCTCAAGTTTGAAAATATGTCGTGAAGTACCTAACAATGTGTTCCGGCAGCTGTTCTTGAGAGCCGCGAGGTATTCCAGGTTGTGATACCACCTTCCACCGCATCATCACTGACCAGCAAGTGAGATAGTGGTCTAACATTAACATGTTAACATTAATGTTCAAATGTTAGCAAGGGTAGCGTAACATCACTCGGATGACTTGACTGAAAAAAATATAACTAAGTAAGAGAGATGGCTTGAGATAAGTTTACCATAACATTATATAAATATAACACATCGGCGCATTATGCTCCCACTGCTGGGATTCGAGCCTTCCTCTAAGAGAGAAGAGTTAAGTCATAATCCACCACGCGGGCACAGTGCGGCTTGGCGCATAAGCTAGCGGCCAACCAGTTGCAGATTTCAGGCCGCCCGAAGGGCTTTGACATAGCCTATCGACTGGTGTTCAAAGAACGGAAGCTCTCAGTTGAATAATCCCACGAGCGCACACCCATCCAACTCCTGACTGCAGCAAGCGTTGCTTAGCTTGTTCATCGCCACTGCGAGCGCTTTCGACTACCATTTTACATGACGTGAAGATTCGTTTTCTTCTTTGCTAATCATTGCGTGAGCGTACGTTACATAACTTATTGAAATAAGTTATTAGTTTTGATTGTAATTTATAGCTCGTATTGATCAAATTCTCCATATTGACAGTAATCCACTCCAATACAGGGATTTTCGCATACAATATCACAATTATATGTTACACACATATCTGCATATATTTCGTATCAAAACGAGCGTTCATATCCGCTTGCCATTTCTCAGTACAGCTTCATCAAATTACCCGCCAGTGAGTGATATGCTATTAAAGGATATGTGATCAAATGCCATGAAGTACTCATTGAATTCATGTCAATACTGGACATCATACATTTCATGACAGGAGTGTATGACAAAAGTTCTGATCATAAATATAAATTATACTAGCTGACCCGCCAGCGGCTTCGCTCGCGTGGCTTCGTGGGATACGGTAATTACAGATTTTTAATTATCCCACGGGAATCCTTTAATTTACCGATCAAAAGTATCCTATATGTTGGATCAGGGATATAAGCTACCACCATACGAAATTTTATTTAAAAGGGTCTAGGCGTTTTGGAGATTAGCCCGTGCAAACAGACAGACAAACATACAGAGAAACAAACAATTTGAACTTATTTTTCACTCCTTACATCCCCTGACTCGGTTTTAGCATATTTTTCATCATTGTACAGAAATTTGACCTCTACATTATATAATATGTAGTATTTTTTACATCCCTCGTTTTACCCCCTTAAGTTAACCCTGACAAAAATATTGAAAGCATCACTATTTATTTTAAATTATTTATCCAGTTATCAATTTTCATCACTGTAGCTCCAAAAACAAAGAACTTTTGTAAATAAAATTATACCCCGTTTCACCCCCTTAAGTCATCCCTGTCAATACATATTTAAATCATCACTTTGATTTGTCCAAATGTTAATTTTCACCACTGTATGTTCGAAGTTATCTATAATATGTATGTATTTAGAAATATATAAGTATGTTTATCAGTTGTCTAGTACCCATAACACAAGCTCTGCTTAGCTTCGGACTAGATGGCGTTGTGTGATAGTTGTGGAATATTTATTTATTTATTTTATTTATTAAGTAAAAAAAAACTTTCTATACTAACTTTCACCCCTCCATTTCACCCTCTTAAACCACCACTATAAAAAAAATTAGTTCAAAAACAAAGGAGTTTTATACAAACGTTTTCACCCCTTTTGACCTCCTTAGGGATAGAATTTCGAAAAACCCATTCTTAGTACACCTCTACGCATCAAGGACAATACACCCTCCAAATGTCAAGTCTCTACGATCAGTGGTTTAGGCTGCACGTTGTCTGTCAGGACATCTTCTTTTATATATATAGATTAATGAATACTGTATTAATTATTGTTAGACTTGAATTTGTAAAACTATTTAAATATTATTTTATAAATATGATGCTGGCTGTGCATAGAGGAGTCTTGGTTCCGACATTAATGTATGGTAGTGAAAGTTGAGTATGGCAAAAAAAATATGCGAGTAGAAAAAATGCAGTGGAGATGAGACCTTTGAGAAGATTGGAGTTAAACTGAGAGACATGATATGCAACAGTGTGATACGGGAACGCTGAGGTGTGAACGAAGATGTGACTCAGATTGAGAAAGGTATGTTAACATGGTTTGGTCATGGTGAAAGAATGAATGAAAGGAGACTCACTAAACGGGTGTATGTGGGTCGAGTGAATGGAATCATTGGAAGGGGGAGTCCTAGGCAAACGTTCCAGAATCAGATTCATGACTACCTGAATGACCAGGTCAAGAGTACCCTAAACCGACGCTCATGCATGAAAAGGTTGATGAATGTGGATGAAGCGAAAGAGGTGTGTCAGGATCGTAGTAAGTGGAAAACTGTGGTCTCTGCCTACCCCTATGAGAAACAGGTATTTTTGTGATGTATGTATATATGATTTTTAAAGCACTAACGCCTGCTTAGCGATATCAAACATTGCAATTTTAGAGAAAAAACAAAATGTCCCCTTACGACGGTTAAAGTCATACACAGAAAGTTAAAATTTGACACTCGTACGGTAAGCATCTATGGCCTAGTGGTAATGGCGTCTGACACGGATTGTAGGAAGACGCGGGTTCGAATCCCGTCCGAGGATGTTATATTTTCTCTTTAAAATAACAATGTTTATTTTAATAATTGTTTCAATTGATATAAGTAACTAAAATATTATACTATATAGGTACTATTAGTAGTGACCAAGTACGTATTTATAAATAATATTAAAATAAATAAAATAATCTGTTAATTGTTACATGAATTTATTTTAATCGGCGTTTCAGTGATCATGGTCTAGGGTAGACTTAGATAACAATCGTCTATTATAGAGTTCGTATAAATGTTCAATTAATTATAAGAGTTAGAGCCAACATTAACCACCATTTCACAGTATCAGTACTGCAATTTAGTTAGTGAAATCGACCCCTGATTGTAGTTGGTTATATATTTCATATTTCAGGCATTTAAGCTCGTTGAAAGGTAACGTGTGTTAATACATTATGAATTAAATTCATTGGAAGAGAAAGGTTCACATTGCAGTTGTTTACTAAACTATCCGATCATATCCATTTTAGTATTATAAACACGTGTGTGTGTGTTACTATCACTATATTGTTTACTCTTCACGCCTAACACGTATGTTTTAGACGTGACGCGTAAACAATATAGTATATAGGGGTACTGGTAATCAATTAGCATCATTTAAAGAGCATATTCTGTACATAAAAACAAACATCTTTTGTTCTTCGACTTTTAAAAATTCGTATTTTTTTATCTTCCATACAAAACTTAAAAAATCAATTTGATCGTTCTAAACATAATTAACACTATGTAAAAAGCGCGCGCGCAATGCCGACAAGCCCCGGCCGGGCGGCGCGTATCCCGCGCAAGTCAAGGTCGTCGTAGCTGTGCTACGCAACGACGCGCTGTTAACTACATGCATGGCTACACGTAGATGAATGAAGTGGATGCGATGTAGAGTTATGAAGTTTAAGAGTAAATCACAAAATAAAAAAATAGCAAATTTGGTTTTGTAAACAAAAGTTGTATGTTTTGATGTACAGAATATGCCCTTAACAGGATGCTAATTGATTACCAGTAACCCTGTATATATAAATAGTGGTAATAATACTGTAGACCTCGTGAGTCTGCATAGCTTAAACTGAATAAATGTTCACCGCACATTAAGATGTGCGGTGAACATTTATTCGAACAAAATCCTCAAATCTTCAAAATCGACATATTTCCAAAAACTGAATCGACAAAAATATCAGTATAATTATCTCACCTGCAGTGCACGTACAGTACTTTGTCGATAGATAAATTCGATAGGTATATAACATCGATAAAGCGTTTTTAATAATTAATATTGTCAAATTTGACATTTTTAATTAATAATACAGATTCTGACGCCGTCGAATTGTCGAATTAATCGATCGACAAAGTGTACTTGCACTGCTCACAAAATTTCACGAGAATCAGTTAATAAATACGACCTGTAGAGAAGAACAGCCGGACATCCGGATATACGAAGGCATGCCCAAGCTATTGCAGACGCTTCGCTTGTGCTTCGCTCGGTCAATTATATGGGACAACATTTCGACAACTTCCTACTTGGTACTATGGTACTATGGTAACCTGATGACTGATATACATATATCCACACCCTGGCACACTTCAAACAGATATGTCTATGCACACAAATGTTTGACCTCTCAGGGGATCGAACCGACTAACAGCTCAGAAGGCAGGGCTGCTACCAACAGCGCCAACCAGCAACACAAAATGTAGTTATCTATATATATAAAAATGAACCCCTATTTCTCCTGGTCACGCTATAACTTGAGAACAGCTTTACCGATTTCATTCATCTTTTTTTTAAATGTTTCATAATACTTCGTAAAAGGTGGTACTATTAAAAAAACAAAAGAAAAGAGGTTACTACGCGAACGAAGTCGCGGGCAGTCGCTAGTAGATAATAATGATGTAAATATATACAATGAGTTAAAACCCTTTAAACTTAAAACAACATATATAGATTATATTGTACCTATTAAAGTCTCTCTTAAAATAATGTCTACTCCGCAACAATATAAACCACACCCAGTAATATTTCTAAACATTCACTAATTAAAATAAGTTTTAATTGATACAGTCGAGGCGTGAAATTAACTCAAGGCTAAATAATTATAGAAACATTCCTTTTAAGGATACTTCTGAAATGGGAACTTCTGAGTATATAACAGCATAGAACGATGAATTATCAGACACGGCATTCCTTCCATTTAAATGGACCAGCCAAGTATGGGACCCCGAGTTTCTAGCTATTTTCAGTAACAGTTTTATTTGGTTCTTCTTAATGCGGCCGGAAAGTCTTTTAAAATTCATAATTAAACATCAACGTTATGATTCCAATAATTCCGGTTCCGACGGAAGACCAGCGCTGGTTTTAGATCAGCATTTGCTGAGTTGGGACCGGTTTGTGGCAAAAAACAAATTATATGTATTCTGTTCTTTTGTTTATTTGTTGTTAAAGTCTGTATCTATATGTATATATATACATTATTTTGTTTTTTGCTACAAATAAAATATTGTCTATTGTCTATTGTCTATTGTCTAATTATCCTTGATACTTACGTAATTTGAAATTGAATAAATACTATATGACTTTGGCTACAACAATTTGGGTATTCTAATCTGTATAGAATGTGTGTATAGAACTGTGCAAGCACTGTTATGTTAAACTTTAAAATACACTTTACCAGGTACAAAAATAAGACTAATAAGATGCTAAAGGAAAAAAACGGGCGAGCAAAAACTCAACAGTGCATCCACCGCTTTATCTGAACATGACAGGAAGGACTGCGAGTTTATGACAAACTTATATAATGTGACGATGATTTAACTGACTACTCGAATACAATCTTGATGCTGCTATATGTATGTAACATAATTGACTTGTGGTGAAGAAAAGTACGACTCCAATAACAAAAATATACAATAATAGGGAAATGTCAAAGGCTTATTATAATTAAGATTTGACGTAATATTATGGCTTAGATAACCACATTGCTCCGCAGAACGTTGCAAATTATATTTGGACATGAAATCCTTTTCAATTTTGGAACTCTCTTGTTTTTGTCAGAGGTCAAGAGTGTCGCCTCTATGACTCCGCTAATTCTACACAGATTTAATTACAAGAGCTGTTCTTGCTTGTACCGCGGAGGTTATTTATTCGTTAACAGTCGAGATAAAAAGACGTTTTTTTTGCTTCCTATTGTTTTTGTTCTAATAAAGTAAGGTAATGCTTTTGGGTAATAAGAAAACCTTTTATTTTATGATATCAGGAACCGTGGCAAGCCATTTGTATGTTTCGTGACAAGAACTACCCCTGCTGATGACATCAACTACGTGACGGGACGCAGTTACAGAGTATCCCCTCCGATGTTGGCATGCGAATCGTACCAGGCGAGGAACCTGACTTACTAGGTAGTAGGCCTCTTGTGCAAGATGCCGTCTTGGTGGGTACCGACGCAGTGCCAGATATTGTGCCGCGAAGCAATAGTGCAAAAGCATTACTGTTAATGCTGCAAGAAATTACTGAGCAAAAGAGACTCAGTGCAGTGTCACGAGTCACTACAGTTCAAAGCTCTGAGGGGCACTGCACACAACATGCCCGACTCGGCATATAATCGCTTACAAAATTTGATGTGGTTTAATTCTTTGCCCCAACAGGGTTTTCAAATGGAAAACAAAGACAAGCTGTAACTGCAGTACCTACTTATGTCTTACAGCCGTCGCAGTACTTTTACGACCGCGCTGCATGCAAATAACTAATTACGATGCATGACAATGAGACCCATTGAAAAGTGTCGTGCTCACGCCATGGCTAGTGATGTACTATGTATGCATATCGATAATCATACTAATGCCTACTGTAAATGTGACAAGTACAATTTGAAAAATGTAATACCGACTTCCATTCTATTCAGTTATTGGAGTGTATCTCAAAAACTCCTTGACCGAATTTGATGAAATTAATAAATATGATAAATGAGACCACACGGGAAGCACTAGCTTATAAACAAAAAAAGAATTTTAAGAATCGGTTCACCCAGTCGAAAGTTATGAGGTAACAAAGATTTAAAAAAAAAACTGTTGAACTGAGTACCTCCTCCTTTTTTTGGAAGACGGTATAAAATATGATATGGAATAGAAAATATGTTCGGATGTGTGATATGTTTTTACGATAAACATTACCAAATTTAATAATAATTTTTGTTCACAATTTGTTTACATAGGTTTGTTTCATGTAGGTACATTTTCACATGCTAGGATAGGTATACTTTATCCTGGAAAATCCCGATTTATGTAGGTTTAGACATTGAAAAATTATGCTGTCTGGTATACAAATGATGCAAATCATATTATGAAAACTAACGTGGTTTATTCACATTTTTAATAAAAAAAACGGGATTGTGGCGGTTGCGTCTTTTTCGTACGAGGCAAGACGTAACCGCGAGCGTTCTGTACTCTTTAACTATTACTGTTAACCGGCAAAACACTCACGTTAAGGATCGAATACATCGACCTGGGTTTCGAGCATATTCGATGTTCATCTTCTCATCTCCAGGGCGAGTTCACTCGCCCTGGAGATGACCATCTTACCTTAACGTGAGTGTTTTGCCGGTTAATAATAATAGTTAAATATGTGTCAAAATGACGAGAATTTCAATACAAAAAAAGTTCTGTATTCTTGAAAAAGACCACCGAATGTGGTTGAAACTGTAGTTGGAAAGATCTGACTTATTTACGTGAGTGTATCCCGTTTTTCATATTAAAGATGCAAGTCATGTGCGTGGAACACAATATTAATTATAAATAGTACAATTTGTCGCGTGATGATATAGATGTAGCATAAGAATAAAGCATAGACAAAACGCCGAGGTAAGGCTTCTTATGTCAAAGCCACAAAGGCAATAATGGCATTTCGACGTATGCGCGACATTGTAGATACAGTGAGTGTGACTTGCGTTACAAACAAATTTAAATCTTTGAACACTATAGATAAAGTTGGTAATACTTTTACGTTTGGAATGTTAATATTTTAAATTTATAGATGTGAGGTCACGACGACTTGTACAAGTACCCTTGCCACACTTCTGCACTTTGTTGGCACTCTCCTTCCCGTCCATCCATACATACATTAAGAAATGTATGACGTGGATGGATGGATGGACGGCTATGTAGATCTCCTCAAAAGTCCCTTCTCATTTGCTATGACAAAGTTATTGTACTTCGGCTGCAAGTACAATAAATTATATTTCTAATTGAATAAAACTGCAGCGTGAGACCAAGTGAACCTAAAATACACCTCATACATTTCGCACATTTAATTTACGACCTAAAATCGGTCAAAACACTTATATATTTAGATGTTATGTCCAACGGTCCATAAACTAAGTCTGGGCGCCTCCGTGAACACGCTTCAACGACGCATTACGTAGTGACGTGCATTTAAATTATCGATTATAGGAAAGGCAGACAAAGGTTCTTGGTCACGTCAAACACAGTGCACGGATAGGTCGAGTAGTGATGTAATCTCACATCGATAACTTGCTGGTAACATTTATCTTTTAGTCTGGACTTCATCCAAATGCAATCTTTGTAATTGCTCGCATTATGAATGAACCAAGATGTCCAATGTTTAAATTCATAATTGTACTTACTTTCCGTCTATTACTGCCATTAGAAGAACATAACAACAGCTTACTTTCTTGAATTATCTGCATTATGTTGATGAATCAAATGTTGACTGAAATCAAAATATATCTAATACGTTTCGACGACTACATCTTCCCGCTAATAATGATTATGTCAATTTTAGCTTGTTTTAGCTTCAGTCAGCAAGTTACTAACATTTCTGCTTGCTGAATTTGTCAAAACTGACTTAAAGCGGCCATTTTTCCAAGATTTCAATCAATACACCGAACTATTATGGGCAAGCGTGTCGTTTAACATCATGCGAGCAACTTTCTCGTCTCGTCACCGATTAACATAATAATAAAAAGCTTTTGAGTATGCTATGCTCGTTGACTTCGGTTCTACAAGCAGTTTCAAGCATGATTTAAAAGGACATATTTAGTGACACTTTCGTGGAATAAATGCTTATAGCAGAGATGCAGAGCAATTCGTATTTATGGATGTCCGCAAAGTAACGCCTGTCTCAATAGATAATCTTAATTAACATTAAATCTCTGAATTATCCAAACTTCTTCTAAAATATTCCTAAAAAAACGATATTAGTAGAAATATTTAGTGAAACTTCCGCTAAAAACAATGCTTATGGCCGAGTTGCGGTGTGCACCACCCTTGCGGATGCCTCGTGTAGAGGCGAAATACGTGTCGAATCGTTTTGTGTGTTGTTTATTCTGTATACAGTTTGTGCGGGAGGAGGGTGGTGCACACCGCAACTCGGCCATAAGCATTGTTTTTAGCGGAAGTGTCACTAAATATTTCTTCTAATATCGTTTTTTGATAATGGATTTCCACAAAGTAACGCCTGAATCAATAAATTATCTAATAATATTTCTGTTTTTTAAACCTTATAGTTCTTTATCACGAGACCTTGAACTTGTTTTTTGCCTAAACTTTATAAAATGATTTGAGAATATAATATATCGATACAGTGACTCTTAAACTTTCTCGACTTAAATCGTTTATTATTGTTATTTAATCGTAACCAAAGCATCGACGTAACCCCTACCCCATCACTAGCGTCTTTGCAAGCGTCCGCAGTACAAAAATAAGGAAAGCACCGCCGCCGCAACAGGCTGTCCGGGTTTTAGTTTTTTTTTATTTCTCTTTTTACCCGGAGCGGGTTAAGCATGATCTCAGAGCTTTGTGCGAGTATTATGCGGGATTTAGTATTTAAATAACGCGCCTTAAAGATATGTGGTAATGTGAATGGAGCTTTAGTTTATAGTGGTGTTTCCATGTCAGAACAGTCCTTACCTATGGTCCTTACCTTTTCTTGCTTATTTTTCTCATTGTATTGTCTACAATGTCAGCTGACACTTTTGAACTGTTTTTAAACAGCCAGTCTTACAATTTAATGCGCCACCAAAAAGTAAGCTTGGAAACTACTTATACATGGCTTGGCAGGGAACGGAACCGAATATACTTAAATCGAATTGTGGACGTAACTATATTTACTTAATACTGTTTAATACAGTAAAAGTGGCGTATTGCAGGGACGTATAGCGTTCGGGATGTGGGCTATTACATCGGGTTTTTTTTTACCTTTCCCGAACTCGTGCGTTCTCTTTCCCAATTGTCAAAATAATGTCTATTAAAAAGAATAACCAACTATGAAGTTTTTACTAAAAAAAATCATAGAAGTTTTTATGATTCATGCAAATACGTACCTATATTTCTAAAAATTAGCTACTAATTTGTTTCAATATCAGATTTAATGATTTGATTTAATGAGTTAGGTTAGGTTTCATTTCATTTCATCTCATTAAATTTCATTTTCATTTCATATCAATAAAAAAATTCTACTGAAGACTTGGCTGTATGGGCATAGTTCCCTTTGCCTACCAGAATGGGTGAAGAAACAAAAAATCTCTGCTTATATTCTACGGTTGGCGCCATTTTCAAGAAATTTTCTTTGCGAGTTTATTTTATTAAATTGCTTCATTTTTTCGCAACTGTATTAAAAATACTGAAATCGTTCAGTACACGTGCGGAACCTTCATTGCAACTTGTTCCGACTGTCAACCCTCGCCTTCGGCTGCGCCTCGGCTCGGGTAGACATTTGTCGGAACTCTTTGCAATGACAGCCTTTCCCCACTTGTAATGAAATATACTATTTATTAGAAATAGTGACAAAAAATATCATGTGTGTGGGGCAGTTTTTGGGGACTGCCGATAGAAGTATAAACTATTCGAGTAATTTATAAGACACACAATCTACAACACTAGGTAGTCATGGAAACCATTATCAAAGAGAATTTAAACACTACGTTTTACAATAATAATAATATTTTTTAATATAATTATCGCCCCTGAAGAAGTTTTCAATTCAAAACTACATTATGACAAAGCGTTCGGTGACGATGACGCGAGTTCCTAAATTTTTGTTCACCCAAAAAGTGCAAACGTGCCTAAAAAAGTTTTGACTTCATAAATGGTGGCCTAACAATCTGTCGCAATCTGTGAAACAATGCGTGTGACGAGATTGGAATACTACTTATAGATAAGTTCGCTGAACTGAATACTTAGATAAAATATATAATGGAATATTTCATTAGAAATAGAGGCTTAAAAACTTTTTGACAGCAACTGGATTTGTCAACTATAAAGAATGTTGCAGATTTTGAAATGTGTTGGTCGATTAATTTATGATTGTTCCAATTAGCTCGAATCAAAACGAAATAGAGTTGAACCTAGTTCGAGTCGAATCCAAGAGAACTAAATACCTAACTAGATTGCGACCGCTGATTTGATCAATCACCTAGGACGTATTCCAGAAGGACGCTAGGTAGTAAATCTACGGTTGAGTACAGCAGGGATATTAAGTATCTTAGCTGCTAACAAATGTTGATAAAAATCTTGAAACTGGCGGCTCTATGTCAGCTTTGACAGCTCCAGTAAGTGAACATGTTAGTAAGTTGATGACTGGAGCTGACAAAAGTGACATAGTGCCGTTTTTCAAGATTACACTCAACATTTGTTAGCAACTGAGATACATAATATATATAATACTGAGTAAATTTTGTATGCCATTTTCTGTCAAAATTACTCAAATCGAGAATTACAACCGAGTGTCTTTCTAGGAAGCCTTTTAGTACTTTTTTATTTTTCAACCTTTTCAAATCTTGGAAAAAAAAGGGTTATATGCAATCGCCCTTTGTACTAGTTCTAGCATTGTAGTGTATCATTGAAAATAATAATTCGATGTCAATTTTTTTTTGATCAAAAAAAAAGGTATTTATTTGTGTATTGGTTTCTTAGTTTTTATTCAAATCTTTTAAGTCTCTTTAAGTCATCATGCATATCCGTCGCATGTCTGCTTGGAAGTATGAACATACTTTTAAAGATCTTATAAGTAGGCTTTAGTTGGCGTCTGTTCTAGGTTACCACTTAACACCGGATGGACCTCGTGCTTGTACCGTTTCATAAAAAATTAAAAAAATTAAAATGTTACGGTTCGTCAGTCACCAACGCAGAGTTTACGTTTTTAATAACTTGTATTGGACTTTATTATCTGCTCATTATCGCCTGTTATCGAACGATCAGCAGCAGTGTCATCCAAATATTTAACACAATTGTACTAAAAAAGGGCATTTTATTATCAAAAACAACATCATAGTTTGTACAAGATGATTGCTTCTATACAATAATAGCAAACCGCCACCCTTCCTCAATAAGTGCGTATTATTATTATTATCAGACAGCTGATTTAATAATAATAGTAAACCTTTTGTTATACCAATGTTCCGAACTTACATGCAAACAATGCACCCCAAAATTGTATTGAATATCATATTTTTATGACAACCCTAAGTATTGTTTACTTATGGGCTTTACAACCATCCCAAACGATTTTCAACCTCAATCACACGAGTTTAAAGTTGTAAATTCTATAATATCGTATTCCAAGTCGGTATTTCGAATTAGGGGCTCACTAAATGCTTTATTAGTAGTTGGTATTCATTTCATTACTGGAGTTTTGTGCAGATGTGGTTTATAATGATTAAATACTCCCGCAGGATAATTTTGACATATGATTGACGTGAATACAAACACGATATAAATATGTTAACGGAGATAAACAATTGTGGCTAAGACGCACAACCGCGTTGTGTAACTAGCTCTAAAATGAAAACAGAAAAAAAATTGTTTACCAATAAATGGAACCGACTTCAACACCAAAAAGTGTGAAATAAAATGTTGAAATCGGTACCCTGACAGTTCAAAAGTACTTATCATCACAATATTGTGCGCATGGTACTGACTTCGGTCCTATTATTTGGTAAAAAAAAATGTTCACACTTTTTAGTGACCCTTGCTACTTACGGGATCGATTTTCATTCACCGTCAATAATAATATCATCGGTGAAACACTTTTCAGCCTGATTTTGTATATCACATGGAATTACAGGAATTATAGACTTTTCAATAAATACGGTACAATTTAATAAAAAAAAATATCAAAAATAGAACCGACTTCTACGATAAAAAGTGTGAAATAACTTGTTGAAGTCGGTACCATGATAGTTTGAAAGTATTCTATTATCACAATATTGTGCGCATGGTACCGGCTTCAACAAGTTATTTCACACTTTTTAGTGTTGAAGTCGGTTCTATTTTTTGATGAAAGGAAAGTTATCACCCTTTTTAGTAACCTACAAATAGGTACACCGTCAATGATGATATCATCAAGATAGGCGAAACGCTTTTTAGTTATTGAAGTGTAACTCAAAAACCGTTAGACCGAACTTAATGAAATTTAAATGGGACCACCTCAGAAGTAAGTATACTCTACCAAACAAAAAATATTATCGAAATCGGACTTCTCTGTAAAAAGTAATGTGTGATATATAAAAAAATAGGATACCTTTGATCCCGGTAAATTAAAGAGTTCCCGTGTGATAATTAATAAACTGTAATTACCGTATCCCGCGAGGCCATGCAAGCGAAGCCACTGGCGGGTCAGCTAGTGTAAGTATACATGTATAAGACTTAAAAATAAGGTACAACATATTATATATATATATATATCCCAGAACTCAACGTCAAGCCCAAACGGGGTGACAGGATTGATTGTAACCATCATGAGAAAAATCAGAAAAAAAATCTATCCCATGCAGTTTGGAAATTACGGGCATTTAAGAAAAACCTAGAAATTTGGTCAAACTGTAACCATTTTTCGGTTTTTGTGTTTAATTTTTGTTCATTTAAACTTTGGAACTGTAACTTTATATAATTAAATTCATAGTTTAACAAAAAGTCTTAATTCTAGAAAACTTGGGGCAGTTGTGTCATTATTTTTGACTGTGGTTCTAGAAATGTTATTAAGGGTTACGGTTCCAAAGTTTAAATGAACAAAAATAATAAAAATTAACCACAATAACCGAAAAATGGTTACAGTTTGACCAAATTTCTAGCTTTTTATTAAATGCCCATAATTTCCAAACTGCATGGGATAGATTTTTTTCCTGTTATTTCTCATGATGGTTACAAGCAATCCTGTAACCCGTTTCGGCTTGACGTTGAGTTCTGGGACACCCTGTATATATATTGTAATCTTTTGTTTGTAACAATAAATATATATATATATATATTTATAAATATACATACACTAAAACATTATACTACATATGTATACATATATAGCAGCTGTAACTCTTGTCACCTAATAATAAAAAAAATGCCTTTCCAACATTCTTTCAATCATCAGATATCTTCAATATATCCATAAATCTCGTTAATTAGATTCCCAACCAAATTGCTGTGACCACATTTTTGGGAGGTCATTAAACGTCAGATTAAAATTTTAGTATCTCGACCAATAACTTAATTATCACCTTCTTGAATATGTTCAACAATCTTTGAAAATTAATTACAGGTACAGTACACAATATATTAAAAAAAGACAGATAAAGACAGGTAATGGGACAGAGTTTACTAATATTCTCTCCGGATAGTGTTACCTAGTGTAGTGAAATCAAAATTGCGGAAAAAAGGCCTGACTTCCATTGAAAAATCCTGAGAATTTTATCGCAAACGTACTAGATAATTTAAAAAACGTCATATTTCAGTCAGGGTGGCAGCACCCTCCTACGCACCGCCCTTCACAGCTTTAGTTAGTTAAACTTTTTAACCGACATCAAAAAATGAGAATGTTTCGATTTTAACGGGGCAACGGCAGATAGCTGATGTTATAAGGAGTAACTTAGGCTACTAATAATTTAGAAAAAAAAATCTGTCTGTCTGTTTCTTACCTTACCACGCCTAAACGACTGAACAGATCATGATCAAATTTGGCAAGGTTATAAATTATCCCGGGGAAGCATATATGATATCACCACGCGGGTGAAACCGCAAGGCGCAGCTAGTGCTAGAATATTTTTCTATATAGGCCTTAAGACAGACCGACCCAACGCCATGTATGTAACTTGTGCCTAATAAGTGTCAGAAGCACAACTCCTAAAACATTAAGAAATAAATTTCGGGCCTTATTGTCTCTTAATTTAGCATGTTTAGTATCAGATAAAAATACAGCTACTGAGAAACATATCAAAGCCAAAGGAATCTGCCTTCCTCCAGATTAAAAATAAAATTAAACCCCGTAAGTGTGAGTAAGGTCTTGCTGCATAAGGGTTCCGAACGCAACATAATTTATCAGTAAATAATAATTATACACATTTTGGGTCAGCAATATATTTCGTTTCCTAGCAATAGCCCGGAAAAGAAAAAATGTATATTAGTTTAAAACATTAAAGTCAGTTAACGGTTCATAATATACACATTACACAGTACTCAAATTCATAGGTAGTTTCGTTTTGGAAATAGACCCATTAACAAAAAACGATGTACCTATTATAATAGGCATCTAGACGGTCCCATTTCTTAAGTTTTATAGATTCATCATCATCATCATCATCATCATTATCATCTCAGCCGTAGAACGTCCACTGTTTAACATACGCCTCCCCCATGATTTTCTAAAAGAACCGGTTGGAATCGGGCTGCATTCAACGTCGTCCTGCTACCTTTATCAGGTCGTCTGCCCACCGTGTCGGTGGACGACCTACGCTGCGCTTGCCGGTCCGTGGCCTCCACTCCAGAATCTTCCGGCCCCATCGGTCATCTGTTCTGCGTGCTATGTGCCTGCCCACTACCACTTCAACTGGCTAGTCTTCTGGGCTATGTCGGTGACTTTCGTTCTTCTACGGATCTCCTCATTTCTGATTCGATCACGAAGAGAAACCCCGAGCATAGCCCTCTCAACAGCTCGTTGTGCGACTTTGAGCTTATATATGAGACCACGTTTCAGTGCCATAAGTCATCACTGGTAACACACATTGATCAAATACTCGTGTCTTAAGGCACTGAGGTATTTTAGACGAGAAGACTTCGCGTAGTTTCCGGAACGCTGCCCAGCCGAGTTGGATTCGGCGATTGACCTCTTTCTCGAAGTTGGACCTGCCTAGTTTGACTATCTGTCCCAGGTAGATGTATTCGTCAACAAGTTCGTACAACGTTTTATAGATTTAAATAATAAAAATAGATTTGTATTCTACTCAATGAGCTCTTGGGAAAATAACCCACATGCTGCTATTATACTTAATTATGATATTCAGTATCTAGTTATTGTTCATGGGAGTCCGTAGAAACTCTGAGCCAATATTTAGTTTCATAATATAAAAAAGGTAACTCATCCTGTTTACGAGCTAGTGACCAAATAATACTATTGATATAAATATGGCATAAGCACGGACAAACAGCTGAGCGCAATAAGGCTCCGTTCAGGCGCGGATCCAGCCAATAAAAAAGGTTCTGGTCACAGCCACCCGAAAATCAGCAAAGTACGAGCCGGGGTATGAACTCTCTCATGATTGATATAGTATCAAGTCGCTCGCTTGATGTTAAGCGTCACGCTTGCCCATAACAGTCCAGTGCTATTCATAATATTATACTAGGTACAACACTTCAAAACCGTGCGTGGCAAAGCACTGCGCTTTTTACTTAGATATATAAGATGTTCTTGCTCTGTAACTTCGCTGGAAACCACTACAAAGGATATCAAATGATGTCAAATTGATTTTTAAAGAAGCTTACGTTTCTTTTTTGGTTTTGTACATTTTACAAAACGTCATTTTAGGGTTGTGGGCATGACCATCGTGCCCACAACGGTGGATCCGCGCTTGGCTCCGTATTGCAGTTGTGGTACGGAACCTAAAAAAATCAAGCAAAAATACAACATTGCATGTAAAACTTCACCAGTGTTTATCAGATTGGCTCTTATTTTGCACAAACAATTAAAAATACTTCTTTACAAATACGTAGCCCTTCGTGTTCCATGCCTCTTCTTTTTAATTTAAATTCCCAAATTACTCGTTCCTTAAAGTTTAATCGAACGAAAACAGGCGCAAGCGAGTTCGTTCCATAAATTATTGGAACTTTTACATACCCGATCGGGCCTTAAAATATTTTATTTATTTATTTTATTTTACTATCGAGCTGTAACCTAACACCGCGGGTGAAACAAGGCGTGGTAATAAAATCTGATATGTGGGATTGGATTGTGGAGAGTTCCGTATGTTTTATGAAGTGTTTTAAATGGCTGATTTGCATAAACATTTAGATTTTGTAAATACAAGTTCTGAGATATGACTGTTTGTAACGAAATATGAAAATGTTATTTGATAGGGAAACAGTTGACGGAGTTTTACGACCTTCGATTTAAACTTTTGGACAACAAAAAAAATGTCGTATATGTGAAAGTACATACATATCTAATAAATAGATATGTATTTTATGTATATTATAAAAGATATTATATATAAAATCGGTAATTATTGACGTCTTGAAAAAAAAAGAAAGAAAGATGATAGTTTTATTCAGGACATAAAATTAACATACAAAAATACTGACAGAATAGGACAACCATCATAATAATGTTGCGTAATGCCATGAAAGAGCCCCGACTCAGCATACGCTAGGGTAAATCCAAGCACTGATTATCAGCGCTCCTCATTGAAGATCAGTCGAGTTTTTATGGGTATTAAAAAAATTAAACGTGAAGTTTATGCACCTGATGTTTAAAGCAACAATAGGACTATTATGTATCTCAGTTGCTAACAAATGTTGATTGAAATCTTGAAAAATGGCGGCTCTACGTCACTTTTGTCAGCTCCAGTCATTAACCTAACATTTTTGCTTGCTGGAGTTGTCAAAACTGACATTGAGCCGTCATTTTTCAAGATTTCAATCAACATTTGTTAGCAACTGAGATAAATAATAGGCCTGCTACTCATATCAGTGTTAAAAGATCTTTAATTTTTAAGATCTTTATGATGTGCAAGGCACTAGACAGCGCTCAACAACTCGAGGTTAAACTATCCCGAGCAAAGAATAAATACTAGTTCTGCGACCAGTAGACCTCGCGAGCACATTCTTATCACAGCGGCAATTTTTCGCAGTATAAGCTATTAAAATCGTCCAGTTTTTAAACTTCACAACCTATTAACTCGGCAATTACTTGACCAATTATGCTCATATTTCAAATTCCTCGTTAAAGTCAGGTACCTAATGTGTGTACCAAATTTTGTTAAAAGTAGTCGTAAAATAGTGCCGCTGTAAGCTTACCCTTTTTTAAGAATTGTACCCCCCACTCACAAAATTGGGGACGACGAAAAATTTATATTGAATAGTAGAACATGCGTACCAAGTTTCGTCAAGATTCGTTGAAAATTGCGATCTGTACAGGAGAACTAACATACACCCTAACAAACATACGAACGAGAAAATAATGAAAGTCAATTTGGCTAGTTAAAGCAGAGACGCTTCGCTCGCTTGGTCAATTAGTGCTCCTGTTTAAAGCCATTCACCCATTAATTTCACTTCCTCCGTAAAACAAAACACTTCTGCTGAAGGATGCTCTTGCAGAAAAGCTCTACCTAGTATGTTACCTGAGTTGAATCACCTGCAGACCACGTGAATGCCATGAGGGGGCAATTTCACTTCCTCCGTAAAACAAAACACTTCTGCTGAAGGATGCTCTTGCAGAAAAGCTCTACCTAGTATGTTACCTGAGTTGAATCACCTGCAGACCACGTGAATGCCATGAGGGGGCGTCCATAAATTACGTGAGATGTTTTTTTTTAATTTTCTGTATGTTGAGATGTCGTGAGATTTTATTCAACCCCCTCCCCCATCCCCCAATCTCACGTGAGATTTTTCAAAACGTGGGTTTCTTACGTAAACGCGTTGGATTGTTATTGTAAAAAGAAAAAAATAATTTGCTTCGTGTTTTTATTCGACTAGTTAAGAATCCATATTGCTGAGAGTTTAATTATAAGTGTAATAAAAATTTAACAGTAGAATACTTAAATCGTAACTACTGTGATTAAAAAAAGAATATCTACTCTATTTCAGTCCATGGAGAATCATGCGTAATCTCAAGAGAGACTATTGGAACCAACATGTCCATATGATTTTCAGTAAAATCATCTGCTCCTTCAACTTCCTTCTGATCTAGCCACTCTAAGCCGTTGGCGCTTGCGCACAGTAACTCATTAGCTCGTCTTTGTTTATGAACGAAATTATTTTCTTCGAACGAATTAGTGAATGATCTTAATCGGATTACGATTACGCTTAATATTAAATCTTAAGCGTGTACAATCTGGATTAAATGGACCAAAATAGTATTTTTTTTTTTCATTCAGAAAAAAAAATTGCGTGATATTTGCCGAGACCCCCCTCTCTCCAACGTAAGATTAGATGAGATTTGACTCGACCCCCTCCCCCCCTTAAACATCTCACGTATTTTATGAACGCCCCCTGATGGTTACCCTCTGACGTAAGTGGTAAGCGACTCGTGCCTAAAATAACAGTAGGCTGAAATATATGTTTTAAAGTAGATACTGACGGAACCCTACAAAAGCTCTAGGACAATAAATAAAAATAGGCATTTCGAAGCCGACTGTACAAGACTTTATTGCAGTTTTTATACCTCCCGTATATAATTGAATCGGGTTCTATAATAACGCTTCATTGATTATTGAGCCGAGTATTTTTAATGAGCGGTGTTGCCAGCGCGATCGGATGGTTTAGAGCTGTCGTTGTGCTGGCAGCTCTGGCTTTAGGCGGCGTGATTAATTTATACTAATAAGGAGAGATTCATTTGGTAGCTTTTTAGTAGTGACTGTTTAAATGGATGAATTCGTAGCCATTTACAGGGTTCCGAGTAGAATCAACAAGAGCTAATCTGTATAATATGATTTTTTAAGGCGCGGTCCAATCCTAATTTTAAAACAATTTACGATACTTTACATAAGGTTGAGAATTGCTTACCAGATTGGACGATGTAATGCGAAAATTCAATTGAATACGTGCTATACTTTATATATTTATATCGTACAAGCAAATGATTAAATTTGAATGATAAAGGAGTCCATAGTTCCCTAGTAAATTTCATTGGAAATTTGAATATGATACATTTATTGAAATATATTTGCCTATAATTGAACAAACATGCTTTTTCCCACGAAGCACGTAAGAAAAATTGCACAATTTAAGGAATGTTGCCGATTTATTCTATCGAGCCAAGTTTACTCAATCGTGTTTTGGCTCCCATACTACATAAGAACGTATATTCAATTTACACCACTTTTTTTTCGAACTTCGGTTATTAGGTTTAAGCGTCGAAAAACTAAGTTTTCGCGAAGTCGAATCATGAATTTTTTTTATTCGTAGCCACGTTTGGTGAAGGGATATCCACCCCATTACTAAAACTTTCTTTATAGAAGATTCTCTATAGAGATTGTCGAGGAAAACACAAAAACAACGTTGTTTTATGACACTTTTTACACTCTCGCGCATCGTCACGATCACATAACGGTTGATAATCCATCACTATTGCAAGTCAAAACTAGAATAAACACAAATGTAGTAAAATTAAATAAAATCCAACACCCATTTTTTCCACATCCAAGTAACGTATTTCAACGATAAAAAGAAGAAGAAGAAGAAAATGTGACACTTCCGTCACTGAGCCATTTATTTATTTAATTGGTAGCCAACAGGGTATTAACAAATTTAAATAAATGTTTTTAGAAACATAGGGCCAATCATATGACAACACGTTTAACGCGCATTGTTCTAAGACAAAAAACTGCTTCAGTAACATAATAGAAACAGCCAGAAACTAATACTATACCTTCATAAATAAATACCCTATACCTTTATGAAGAAACTTTATCTAAACACACACGTGGATATAAACATGCGTAAAGTTATCACGCGTCATGTGCGCTAAACAACGTGTAATACTAGGGTTACCACGTGTGATATGTTCCAAACAGCGTGCGATATAGCTAGGGTTGTCACTTCACTTGCAAATCGCGCGAGTAATAAGGTGCCCGCTTAGGATGGCGCGTGCTATGCTTGGGAATGTGCAATAGGGTTTGCATGCGGAGATGTGGTGATGAGCGGAGCGGGAGCGATATAAACAAATCAATTTGTGATACTACATAATGATATAAGAGGTATTCAAATTATCAACGGGATAATTACCATGTATATTTTCTATGAAATTCCGATATTTCGGCACTGTTGCCAGCGCCATGATCACGGATGAACTCCTGGAGTTCATCATGGTAATTATCCCGTTGATAATTTGAATACCTCTTATGTTTGTGACCATGATAGTTTAAAAACTTACATACAATACAATACAATACAAAATCTCTTTATTTGCACCAAAGTAAATACAACATAAGGAAACAACTTAAATAGTAGGCAGAAATGGGCGGTCTTATCGCTAAAAGCGATCTCTTCCAGACAACCTTTGGATGGATAGCGATTACATGATTGACATGGACGGTGGTGCAACATCACGAAGAAATATATTATTACCTAGTATTACATGAAACAGATGTAACACTAGATAATACTAGATAAAAGGGTAAAATTCAAATTAATAAAAAATACACTTAAATATAACAATACTTACACTTACCTACACGTAATAATAATATAATACATATATTATACTATAAACCTACATGAACATATATACTTACACATACATAAATATCAATAATATAAAATAATATCAATCAATGAATGATGTCAGGGATTAACATTTAACGTGGAGAGATAGTAGTCTTTTACTTGAGCTTTGAAGCTATTCAGCGATTGCGCGCGTTTGATACTAGTAGGGAGGGCATTCCAAAGGTGAACTGCCTGGACTGTGAATGAAGAGTTGTAGAATATAGTACAATGTTCAGGAGTCGTTAGAAGTAAGTTTTCTGATGACCTAAGAGAGTAAGAAGAGCATTGGAGAAATCTAAATCGTTCTTTTAGGTAAAAGGGAGCAGAAGGATTAAACAATATGTTATACAGAATAGAGAGGATGTGAGAATTCCGGCGAAGGCGTATAGGGAGCCACTTAAGTTTACAGCGAAATTCGGAAACGTGGTCGTACTTTCGCAGACCAAAAATAAACCGAATACAGAGATTCTGTAGACGCTCCAGCTTGTTAAGCTGGTCCTCTGTGAGATCTATGTAACTGGCATCAGCATAGTCAAGAATGGGAAAAAGGAGAGATTGTGCAAGTGCAGCTTTGGTAGCAGTGGGTAAAAAGTTACGCAGTCTGTTAAGGGAGGCTGCTGATGCAAACATTTTTCGTGCTACAGATTGGATTTGTGGTTGCCAAGACATACAGTTATCCATGATTATTCCCAGGTTCTTAACTTGAGTGCTATAAGGCACACATATACCACCAAATACGATTTCGGGGAGAGTTGTGAAATCAATCTTCGATACTAATCTGGAGCTTCCAACAATGATAACTTGAGTTTTTATTGGGTTTATTGTAAGTCCGTGAGATCTACTCCAGTTAGCTATACGAAGTAAATCGCCGTTGACCTCATCAACAGCATCTGCTAAGCGATCTAGTGGAGCCTGAGAGTATATCTGAAGATCGTCTGCATAGAGATGGTAGGAAGAAGTAAGAAAGAAAGATATAGAGTTTATAAATACGGCAAAAAGAAGAGGTGACAGTACGCCGCCTTGAGGAACGCCAGCATTCGTTTCACACCAAGAAGAGAAAGTATCCTGAATGCGAATACGTTGGCGTCGCCCAAATAGATAGCTTCGAAACCAGTCAATTACCGATGGAGATATGTTTATAGAGCGAAGCAATGCTAGGAGGATGTCAAAATCTACGGAATTAAAAGCATTGCTAAAGTCAAGTAAGGTAAGTATGGTAAGCTGTCTGTTATCCATACCTAGTCTGATGTCATCAGTTACTTTGACAAGTGCAGAGACAGTGCTATGGCCGGTTCGAAACCCAGACTGGAGTGGATTAAGAAGCATATTTTGGTTGAAGAAGGAACTGAGTTGGTTATGTACTAGGCGCTCCAAGACTTTTGATAGGAAAGGAAGAATAGAAATAGGTCGATATTCGGAGAAGGACTTGGGATTAGATTTCTTGGGAAGCGGGATGATTTGAGCTTCTTTCCAGCAAGATGGTACGGTGCCCTCCAAAATAGAATTGTTTAATATATGGCATAGGATAGGGAGGATTTCATCCAATATAAGAACAATCATATTTCGGCTGATGCCGTCACCGCCTGCTGCATTGGAGGAAATTGATAGTATGCTCTTTTTAACATCACATGCAGTGAATTGACTCAGAACAAAAGGTGAGTGATCAAGAGTAGGGAGAGAAGAGAGATAAGTCAAAGTAGCTATTTTGTCATTTGAATTTACATTGGATGACGAAGAGAAATGTTGGTTGAGTGAGTTGATATCTAAATCTTGCGGAATTGAGTGATTTCCCTACTCCCAATGATCGCAAGAACTTCCAGACTTTAGCTGGATCTTCATTATCTACTGAGTCATGGATGTGGCGACGTAGAGCATCCCTACACATTCTATTGCAGCGATTTCGAGATTTAATATATTTTTGCTTATTCACGTCATTAGAACAATGCTTTAACTTAGACTTTGCTGCTACTTTTTTGTGCATTAGTTTTTTTATGTCTTCAGTCAACCAGGGTGCAGGAAGGTGTTTTATTTTTATGGCCCGCAAAGGAGCATGGGTGTCATAAAGCTGTGTAAGAGTGGAATTAAATATGTATACTTTGTCATCGATATTATTGGCGCTATGAACTTGTACCCAATCTATTTTCCCAGCATCGTTTCGAAGTTTTTCCATGTCAATTGTACCAAAGCTGCGCTGCAGAAGTATCTTAGGCTTAGGTTTAGGAGGACGTACCTTATACGACAGAAAGATGAGGTCATGATAAGAAAAAGCATCAGCAGAACATTGTCCGTGTTTACAACATGGTGTAAGGATGATACAAAAATAAGATCCAAAAGGGAGGGATTACAATTTGGAAAGTTATGGGTGGGGTTGAGTGGCAAAATGTGCATGTTGCTAGAATTAACTATGGATTCCAAATTCGCACAACGAAAGTCTTTTTTTATAAGGCACGTGTTAAAGTCTCCCATAATTATATTATGGGTATAAGATGGAATAAGATCTTCTAAAATCTTTTCAAAAGATGCGAAGTAATTGACTCTTATGGAATGGCTATAGTAGACTCCGAGAAGAATTTTGGTGTGTGAAAGTAAAACTTCAATAAAGAGATGTTCACCGGCATCACAAGGCGGAGGCTGTGGTGACATATTTATTATTGAGTACAGAAAATGAGAACGTAGATAAATAGCCACACCACCGCCAACGCTGCCGGTTCTATCGTTACGTATAAGTATGAAACCGGGGAGAGAGAAAGAGGTGGACGGGAGACAAGGTTTCAACCAGGATTCGGAGACTAGTATAGCATGAACATTTGTATTGTCAAATGATGCCAGCATATCAGGGTAATGAGCCGGAATACTCTGTGCATTTATATGGAGTACATTAAAGTCTTAGGCACATCAGAGAACTGAGCCGCTAAGGTATCACTTAGCGTAGGAATGCTTACAAAGCTATCGTTTCCACTGTTAAAAGTATCATTGGAAGAGAAAGACAGATATTCGTCACTGGTGCTGCTACTATCTTGATTATTCGACATATTACATTAATATTATTAATATAGATATATACAATTATATACTAATAAATATTTTATATATAAACTAAGAATATATAATTTCTTAACTATGTGTAAAATGTATGTACTACTACATACTTACGCATACTCCATCTGCCGACTATGTGGACGAGAGCGCTATTACCTTCTCTATAACTATAACACAAATATAAAAGTAAAAGTAAAATGTATGATTTCTCCTACAAATTTAGTAATGGATATTAAAAGTTTTATAACATTCGCTTGGACAAGATTACAATTAAAAACCTACTTAAGTCGTCGTTACTTCGACTTCACGGACTTGACATATCAACTAATATTTTTACGTGACAAATGACAAATGTACAACTCATAAGAGTCCTTATAAAAAGAAAAAAAAAAAAATAACTGTCTTCTGTCAAATTTTTAGTAACGTCAACAAATATTTATGAAGAAGAGGTTGACTTGAATTGAATTGAACTGAAAGTGGAAAATAATTTACAAGTTTGAAATTGGGTACTCAAAAACAAAGGCAACTAATTAGACAAGGAAGTGGGTAGACTACGTAGTACATATTTGGTACATATTTGGTCTATAGGGTAGACAATTTATATGCAATGAGGAACCAGACAAGCGATTTTACAGTGACTGGGTTATTGAGAATGAACTATACCTATGTACAATGAAATATGTACCTATTCCTACTTTCGAGATGATGCTGCAGCGACCCGCCTGGACTTTGATGTTGCCGCTGTTGTCTCTTTCGATCCTGGAGCAGGAGCTGGCTTCAAAGTTCCCGACACTTGCGCCGGTACAACATTTTGTAGTTCGATAAGGCTGCAGATGCGGTGACGAGTACCATCGGGCCCAATGACATAAATAAAGCCGTCCTTTGTCCAACACTTTGCAATACCGACTCGTTGTCTTGCTTCCATAAAGGCTTGGTGTCTAGACCTGGTTAGAAACTCGGACAGTGTTATACCAGTACCCTTCAATGAGGTTTTTGAAAACCACAACTTGTTCCGCATTTCCAAGTCCTTCAGTTTAACCAAGACAGGCCTGGGCTTATCAGTAGTGGCGCGGCCCATTCTTTGGCAGCGATTAATATCATTCAAACTAAAGTCTTTCACATGCAAGTGATTAGTGACTGCCCGCATAACAACCGCAGCTGTATCTTCCTGTTTTTCTTCTGTTATCCCATGGAGCAGGAGGATTTTTCGCCGACTATGCATTTCGATGTTATCCAGATTCCGTGCCAGTAACCCCATCTGATGCTGAAATCCACGCATAACTTCTGCAGTGAATGATTTGAATGCTGCAAAATCTGCTGCCAAGGTGCCTGTGGTATTGGCGACAGGGGGTGTTTTCTGCAGTTCGCCTTCAAACTGGTCCATCCTCTTGTTAAGGGCAGCCATCACTTCAAGAAAAGTTTGGGATGCCTCCATTGTGAAAATTTTGTGTCTATATTAGTGAATTGAATTATAGATAGTGAACAATGGTGATAGTGCTGTTACAGGAAATAATGATTATGGCAGGTGAAGTATGCTCTCTGTTATGCTAAACTAAGCATAAATTATGGGGTTAATACAATGAGTTTTTATAATTAAAACTTTATAAATTTAGAAGAGCTTATTTGGTGAGATGTTTACACACATACCCTCCAAAGAGAAAAAGACATAATCTACATAATGACATACAAAACTAGTTAACCGTTAACAGTTTCGCTCGCTTGGACTAACGATACGAGACTACAGTAATAAATGGAAGTCTTCCCCATAACATATGAAATATACGCTAAATACGAGTCCATTTCATGAAAATACACATCCTCGGTCGGGTTTCTAACCCGCGTCTTCAGACAACCCGTGTCAGGCTATGACCACTATGACCATGGCCACGGAGTATTTTTTCTCTAAATTGCAAAGTTTGGTCGTTAAGAAGGCGTTCATCATCATCATCATCATTATCAGCCGGAAGACGTCCACTGCTGAACATATGCCTCTCCCATAGAACGCCACTTGGACCGGCTACTCGCTTCCTGCATCCAGCGATTCCCCGCGGTTTTTATGAGGTCGTCGGTCCACCTAGTGGGGGGCCGGCCTACACTACGCCTTCCGGTGCGTGGTCGCCACTCGAGAACCTTTCTTCCCCATCGGTTATCAGTTCTGCGAGCGATGTGGCCTGCCCATTGCCACTTCAACTTGCTAATTTTGAGAGCTATGTCGGTGACCTTAGTTCTCCTACGGATCTCCTCATTTCGGATCTTATCACGTAGGGAAACCCCAAGCATAGCCCTCTCCATTGCTCGTTGAGCGACTTCAAGTTTGTTAATGAGGCCCACAGTAAGGGACCACGTCTCAGTGCCATAAGTCATCACTGGCAACACACACTGGTTGAAAACCTTGGTTTTCAGGCTCTGAGGTATTGGGGACGACGAGAAGAAGAAGGCGTTAGTGCTTTAAAATTATTTAAGCGTTTATAAAAAATTTCTTTCGGTTGGATAATGCTTGTCCAAACATCTATGAAATGCATCTATTCAACAGCTTGACAGCTGTTCAATAGATTTTGCTCCATCACCATACGACGGTTAAAATAAAAAAGAGAGTTAAAATTCGATGCTCGGACTCGTCTGACTAGGATTTACAGCAGACGCGGGTTCGAATCCCGTCATGGACGTCAGGATGTATTTTTCTCTCTAAAATGGCAAAGCTTGGTCTCGCTTAACTGGAGCAAGTGCCTTAAAGTCATATATCATTAATCAAGTATTTTACTAATAAATTATAGTACATAATAGACTAGAAAGTACCTACACTAACCTGCATGCATATATAATAATGTAAATAACCTTGCAACGCCTTTACAGGGCACATATAATTGAGTAAATGACATTTTATAAGAACTGTCTGTGACATATATGTAAGCAAGAATAAATAAATAAATATAATAGAACTTAGTGTCAATTTTGCCGTCAAATTCACCGCCTGACTTGCCGACTTGGCTTAAAAACTGTTGTCTCACGACTAACAACTGAGAGTGAGGTCTTAACGTGCCCCCAGAAGCATGGAACCCTGGACTATAACCTGATCTTTTAACTCTTTAAGCGTAGTCGCTTATGAATGCCCGCTCTCGCTGTCTTTCATGAACATGTCCTTCTTCACACGCAGCGAGCGTATGTCATCATACCACTGGCTGGCTCACAGGATTTGCGCACGTTTCTTACGCTGCCGGTTCTTGGCCAACTTTGGTTATATGAATGGTTGTAACTTAGTTTTCGGAGATACAATTACTATTATGGTGAGAATTTATTTTGGGTTAAGTTTATAGGTGAGCAGGATGCCGATTCTACTATTTCACAATGTTCAACAATCTATCCCGCTGCAACTGGCGTTCGAATCGTTCAACTCCTGTTGACGATCATTACCCAAAAAGCCATTCTACTATTTCTATAGACATCGGAACGTAAAGTTATCTTAATACGCGCTCGTATCCTGATAATAGTAAAAAGCAGAATTTTTAAACACCTAGTGTAACGAAACAGATCGATAATATATTATGAAAAAAATACTAAGGTTAGAAAAAAAGTAATAACCGAATAGAACTCATAAATATAACTCTCTTTCTGCAGAAAAAAATCCTGAATAGGTCCACAAAAATAAACTTTCACGTCGAAACTCTCAGAATTTTCAGCGATAACACTATATTTTTTTAGGTCATACATAGCCAACGTATAGTACTAAAGTTATAACCAGCAGTTTTTCGAATCTGTTAGTATATATCGAAAAATATAAAGAAAACGTACAAAATTAAAGCGTTTTCGCATTACATCGTCCAATCTAACAAGCGATTTTCAACCTTACGTAAAGCATCGTAGATTATTTTAAAATTGGAGTTGGACCGCGCCTTAAGCACTACTATAAATAAATATAGATTAAACGAGTATATACGAAAATGAGTTAGCGTCGCGTTCATTGAACACATCAAGTTAACAGAATACAAAGTACTATCTGCTCTCCGCGGTTTCACCCGCGCGGTGATGGATGATGATGAATCAAATATAGTCTATGATACTCAGGGTGAATGTAGCTTTCCAATGGTGAAAGAATTTTTGAAATCGGTCCAGTACTTTTTGAGGCAATTCATTACAAACATACTTACATATATATAGTATAGATTGATCGATCGCTGGCGTTAACAGAAAGGTAACTGCAGCTGGAGGCTCACTCACAAAAACGAACTACAAGTTTCGAAGGATTTCGCGATTTGTACTGTGAAAGCGAAGAAACACAAATAAAGTCAAGAGGGATGAAATGTAATGACAGTTTAGAGTGATTAATTGTTAAACTGATGATGATATATAAAATCGTAACATAAAAACGTGTTGTGTGTAAAATATATTTTGCTTAGGCAGGTGCATAAATCATCTTAAATATACTTTTTAAAAATTGAATAGTTGTCTACTAAAAACATACAAATCACCATTAAAAAACCTGTCATTACATTTTATCTCCCTTGACTGTTTTTGTGCTCTTTCACTTTCATAGTAAAAACGCAAAATCCGTCAAACGACGCTTTGTATTTCGTTCTTAAGAGTCCTGGGGGCCGAGCACGAAAATCAGTTTAAGTGTAACATAATCGCATCGTTAACGTATTAAGTACAAACTGTCATTTATCCAGTACAATAGTGGCACAGATAACTCATAGTTTATACTCTATACGTAAACGATACGATAACGTTACACTTGAGCAGATTTTCGTGCTCGGCCCACAGGATGGTTTTTCAATAGTTTAGTTAGTGAAATCGGCCACCAGTTCTTTCGTAATAAGCTGGACAGTTTAGAGGACACATTTCTTGATTCTCAAGGAGATAAAGATCACAGAGAGGCTTTCTAGCGTCTCCACTGAGTGCTCCAATATTTCAGCCATATTGCCTGAAAACCAACCAACCTGGAGAAATTAATTATCGCAGGAAAGTTGGAAGGAAAACCAAATGGACTTAGCCAAATAAGATGGTCCGACTAAGAGTCCCAAGCTGGTCACAAAGACCACAGATGAAAAAAACGATATTGAAAAAATATTTAGTGACACTTCCGCTGAAAAGAAAACAATGATTTTGGCCTTTTTGGGGGCGTGCACCACCCTCCTAGACCGACAGTGACGCTCAGCTAGACCGACAGTGACTCTCACTGTCGGTCTAGCGCTCGACGAGTCAACATCTCCTGAGGATGCCTCGTGTAGAGGCGAAACACGTGTCGAATCGGTGTTGGTTTATTTGGGGTTTCTTGTGTTTTTTATTTTGTATTCTTCCTATTAGCATTTTATGCGGGAGGGTGGTGCACGCCCCCAAATAGGCCAAAATCATTGTTTTTTTTTCAGCGGAAGTGTCACTAAATATTTTTTCAATATCGTTTTTTGATAATGGATTTCCGCAAAGTAACGCCTGAATCAATAAATTAACCACAGATGATTTAATCGCTATAGACCGCGAAGAGTGGAGGTAAATCTGCCGCGATGGACAAGGAACATCACGATGCTCAGCATTGAGCTAGAGGAGGACTCGTAGGACGTGTGGTGAGAACCTTGGAATTGTCTTAGAAACTTGGTTTATAAAATTATAACTTATTATTTACTTTTGGTCTCAGCTTGATAGATGATTTTTAGTATCATTTTTAAAATTTTTTAAACATCAATAATGTTATCATAAAAACATTGATTACTGGAAACCGAAACAGCTTTATAAAAGATTCACAGCAAATTGTATTGCCACATATAATTGAAAATATCAACGTGGGAGTCATTCAGCACGAAATGTGTTCGCATGACGGTGTTACCATCGGATTAGTTTTATTTTTAACTGTACCTTTGCGACATGGCAATAATTTACCGAAAAACTCTGGAGATATTTGAAACTTGGCAACATTAAACCTAATAAGAAGACCTGATATATTTTATATTAATTTTATCCTGACGTTTTGAATAATTTTACATTTGTGAACATGGTCACGGGTAGACTAGATGGAAGTTGTCTGTTATAGAGCTAGAGTCTGTGTAGCATAACAGATCATCGTCCTCGAAGTAGAGGGCGCGTGTGTGCTATTTTTCATTTATATAGAGTACTAGCAAACCCTGCGAACTCCGTTTCGCCACCAGATGGCTTCGTTTTATGTAACATTCCGTTTGGCGCCATCTACTTAAAATATTGGTTTGTAGTACATGCTATGTATCAGAGATGGCGCTGTATGTGAAAAAAGATTTTCCCGCTTTTCTTTTTACATTTATCCTGAATTTTCTTTACTATAAACCTCACGGAGCCCGAGACCTTTCCAACGAATGCAAAACCGTGGAAATCGGTTCGTGCGTTCTGGAGTTATAGCGTCAGGAAGGAAAACCCGACTTATTTTTTTATAGTAGAAGAGAAGATGTTAATGGTGAATGTGCTGTTATTCTTGTGAAATTCGTGTTTCTAAGGTAAAATTAATTTATATTGAACCTGTCCTGCATCTGTCTATATGTATATATTTAATTGTATTTTTAAATGTGTACTTTATTGTTGTGTGACTGTAGGTAGAATATTGTATTGTTTCTATGTAACCTGTTCACCTACAAGGCTTTGCCTGAAAATCAGCGTCAGATGTCACAGATCACGGACATCTGACATTTGCGTGCTGTTTGACATATTGTTGTTACTGCTGCTTATATTACTGATTTTAACCTGTGTGTCAAATAAATGATTTTTCTTTCTTTCTTTCTTACTGTTCTAATGCTAGTAAGTAAATAAAAAAAAATGAATAAAGTTGATGATATTTTATTGTTTTATAGTTTTACTAGCGACTGCCTGCGACTTCTTTCGCGTAGTAGGCTCAGCCTTCGGCCTTGCATAACTTCCCATCTTTTCTTGGTTTTTCTTGCATAAGAACCTTCTCCTGACAATAATTGTCACAGCAAAAAAAGAATTAGCGTGGTAGTTCCATCTGTTCTTAAGTTTTTTTTTATTGATAGGTTTACAAAACTGGCTGCATCTCATCACTTCCTTAAAATATTTGACAAAGCATTCTTGTTCACAAGCGACCAACCTACTAGATGTAAACACAACATGCTTAAATAAGTTAGCACTTTTTTTTAAATAAAAACAGAATTAAAGCATAAAAACAATATGTAGGTACGACTGAAAAAGGATGAAGTAATTTGATACATAAATTATACTAGATAAAGTTTGTTTTCTGCTGTATGACAGTAAGGGTAGTCCCAGCTGTAAATTAAATATTTTCTTTATAATATAAATCGATGCGCCAAAGATATCTAATTCATTGCTAATTTTGTTACAAGCTAAGCACATACGGTAGACTGGTGAATGATGACCATAATTATTTATAGCGTGACTTGGAGGAATAGGGGTTCAATTTTATTTAATACTAGCTGCAATCCGCGGTTTCACCCGCGTGGTGTTGGATGATGATGATGATGAAAAGTATCCTATGTGTAAATCCAAAGCCTCACCTCCATACCAACTTTCATCAAAATTGGCCTAGCCGTTTGAGCGTGAAAGACAACAAACCTCCATGCACTCATCCATCCAAACTACATTTATAATATTAAGTAGGATAGATAGAGTCGATGTTGACAGTTGACAGTTGCGTGACGGACAGATAACAGGATTGGGCGCCATATAACAATCTGAATATTAGTTCACCGAATCGCCACGTCGGTTCTCAATTTGCACAAACTCTGAGAGGATTTTTTTATTTAACACCTTTCATAATTTGAAGTAATTTAATTACAATGTTTAAGAATCATGAGAGCCTAATAAATTTTTATTTACTATTACAATAAAATGGTTTACGTAATATTATACAATACAAGTGCAATTTGAAAAATGTAATACCGACTTCCATTCTATTACTTTGGTAAAAATCCGTTATTGGAGTATAACTCAAAAACTACTGAACCGAATTTGATTAAATGGGACCACACGGGAAGCACCAGCTTTCGAACAAAAAAAAAATTTTGAGAATCGGTTCACCCTATCGTAAGTTATGAGGTAACAAACATTAAAAAAAGTTGAGTACTTCCTCCTTTTTTGAAAGTCGGTAGAAAATTAATCCTTCCGTGATACTTAAAACAAAAGATATGTGAATGAAACTGACGTATATTTATGTCTCTGGGTTAAACAACTTGAGCAGAATATAAACAATAATAACACCCAATCAATCGCCGACGCGACGGCGTGTTTTTTATTGAATAGTAGAAAATGCGTACCAAGTTTCCTAAAGATTAGCTGAAAAAGGCAACCTGTAGAGGAAGAACAACATACACCCTAACAAACATACGGACAGATGAAAGTCAATTTGGCCAGTTAAAGCAGAGACGCTTCGCTCGCTCGGTCATTAATAAAATATAAAATTTTGTTAGCCTGTCTGTCGTCGAAACGACAACCAATTTCTCTGGTAGATAGCTGATAAGTAAAAAGATTAGTAAATTAGGCTACCTTCATAATCAGCAGTACAAATACCCTAATAGTCGTTAAATTTGTCGAGTCAATAAGATCGTTAAAAAAGCGTCAAATTGTCGACAGTATATCGATTATTACGAAATTGTTTGCATTCCACAAAGCGTCCTTCTATCATTTGAAGATTTCTACGAGCATTTCGCTCTTCTACGATCAAAAGAAGGCCGAAGTCTATTTTTTTATTGAACACTAGCTGCGCTCCGCGGTTACATCCGCATGGTGATGGATGAGGACGATGTTGATGAAAATTGTCCTATGTGTTAATTCAGCACACCATCTACCTCTATGCCAAATTTCATCAAAATTGGGACAGCTGTTTGAGCGTAAGAGAATAACAAACATCTATATTTATCCATAAATACAAACTTTCTTATAATATTAGTAAGATCAAACGCAACTAAACTATAGCCCCATTCCCGTCGCCCGTCGATAAGCTTTATCGAAGTCATTTTCAAAGCTGACAAAATAATCGTTAAAATCAATTAAATAGACGATTTCAAACGTAATTTAACACTGTTCCATGTTCCATTATTATCGTAAAAGCTTATCGAATTTGTCTACCAATCGCATAATTTTGTTACTTGCAAAAATCGACACAAGATCGATGTAGCCAGTCTTTTCGAAGTATGACGCATTCAAGACTCAAATTTATCGATCGGTAAGTTCGGTACGTGCACTGCAGGTTTCAGTGTGAATTCACGCGACCAATAATATAAAATATCTTTCTAAATGAAATAGGCGAAACCGCGAGATACTCCGAGGTATAAAATAACTATGTACCCAATATACGCCATTTTTAAGTTCGATAGATTTATATACTCGTATATTATAACAAAATGAACCCTTATTTCTCCTGGTCACGCTACAATTTGAGAACGTCTTTACCGATTTCAGTCATATTTTTTTAATGAATGTTTTTACATTTAAAAACTTTTTACCTAAAAATGGAACTTCAATACCAAAGAGTGTGAAATAACTTTTTGCAATCGGTACCATGATAGTTCAAAAGTAGGTACATCAGTACCTACTTACACACAATATTGTGCGCATTGTAACGATTTCTACAAGTTATTTCACACTTTTTGGTATTGAAGTTTTTTTAACGATTTTTAGTGGTATTTGCTACTCACGTAATCGATTGTCATTCACCGTCAATGATGATATCATCAAGATAGGCGTAACACTTTTCCGTTATTGGAGTGTAACTCACAAACTGCTTGACAGAATTTGATAAATTTTAATGGGACCACCTCGGAATTATATATATTCTCTACAATAAAAAAATAATTTTAAGAATCGGCCCACAAATAGGGGAGATATCTGTTAACATACACATAAAAATATACATTCTTACACACGAACATATAACCACCTCCTTTTTTGAAGTCAGTTAAAAAATTAAAAAAAAAATTGCGCAGAAACTTAGAAAATTTAATCTTTATATTTAAAAATTAATCTCTATTTCCCTTGGTCATCGCATGAAAGAAAAATCAATTAAAGACGGTAGGTTATTGGGAAGCCGAAGACCGAGCCTACTACGCGAATGAAGTCGCGGGCAGTCGCGAGTATACTTGTACTTATAAAACAAAGTCTAGTTACACTATTTATATTTCAAGAACGGCTGGACCATTTTTTATGATATTTGTATTTTTCGATTTGTCGTATCTCGGGGAACCACGGGGCGAAACCACGGGGCACAGCTAGTAGCTTTATAAAGATTCAAGAAAATTTCAAGAGAAAAGGAATATGTTTTCGAATGAGACGAAACCCAACCCGAAGGCAGAAATTTCTCAATAACATAAATATATTGTTTATCTTATGAAAATTCGTTGGCTGCACAATAACTAGAATAGGCAAAAGGGAGCTGATTTGGGGCCGATACCACGGTAAAATATCAAATTTCACTATAGACATAGGATAGGAAAACCATCAGATTACGAGCGTTGTACCTACTATGGAATCTCGAACAGAACTCCATTCCATCCAAATATGGTACCGTAAATACAGAATTTCATCGATCAATTCTTAAGTTTATAATCAACATTACTTATTTGCTATAATGTGTTGTTCTGTCAGAGCTGAAAGTAGTATATTTTTTTATTTAAAGCTTTCTCGTTTTTTTATTAACGGTTTTAAAACATCGACTAAAAATATCCGCGATTTAATACGTTTAACTTGTTTAAAAGTATTTATATTAAGTATGTAAAAAATATACAAATAAATATATGTTTTTATACAATATTTACATATTTATTGATTAGGTTTGATAACAAAACGAAATCACACATCTTAAGTTTCACTTTAAAGTACTTACTTATACTTTATGAAGTAAGCATTACGCTGATAAATTAGCTACTGTCCGCAAACACACAAATAAACATTTATTTTTAGAATGGTGATAAGACATATTAATTTAAAAAAACAAAAGAAGATTTAAATAAGGAATATTCTAAATTATTTAATAAATGTCAGGTACTACCGGTGGATATTAAAGTTAACTACCTTATTTGGTTACAACAGTTTAAAAATAATAAATTCAAAGAAAAAAGAACATTCGGCTATGCTACCCGCAAAGCGGATAAGCCACAATTAGTACATAATTATAAAGCATATAACGTTTACGGAAGACGCACCAGGGAATATCTTGTGCCTCGATTAGTAAATGATTTGCCAGAAGATTTTGAAATTAAGCATAGAACTAAGTGCATGTATAAGAAGGCTTTAAAGAAATTGTATCTACAACAAATAAATAGTACAGTGGAAAATAGAAATGTAATTTAAATTTAAGTCTACAACTAATGTAAATGGAACTGTCTATGTTTAGTAAATGTACTTAACTAAAATTTACGATAATAGATACATTGTTTTTAGAATAGTCGTTTAGAAACTGATTAATAGCACTAGTTTAGTATCAACAAAATATTTATGTTTAATAACTATAAGGTTTACGGAAGTAAAATAAAATGTGAGTAACATCTGCCGACAAACTGCCCAGCAGTTTGGCAGAAAGTAGCTTATGAAATTTGTAAAGAAATGCGTTGTATAAATAAATAAAAAAAAATTAAAATTAAAACTCGAACGCTAATCGCTTGCCGTCGATTTAAATCGAAAACTTATAGTAATTGCGTTTCTATGGAAATCTAAGCTTTCCGAATATATTCGCATAAGGTAATTCCCCGTTACCCCGAAATAAAGTATAATCAAATCTATATTATATTACGATCAATCGAATCGACGGAAATATTGTTTAGGGTTTACGAAATTTCGGATAATGGCCACCGCACACTTTTAACAATAGAGTATTCAGTTATTAGAGTTTTTTTAAAGTTGAGCTCATATTTAGTTATTTTATTTTGTAAATATGTAGTTGTAAGTAATCTAATACCTTGAAACGAGTTATTATTGTATATATCTATTTGCACATATAATAAAAATGAAATAATTAAAAAAATATTAAAATAAATCTATACTTATAAAGAGGAAATATTTGTATGTAAGTATGTTTGTAATGAATTGGCTTAACAAGTACTGGACTGATTTCAAAAAATATTTCATCATTGGAAAGCTACATTCGCCCTGAGTAACATAGGCTAAACAAGATTCATCATCATCATCCATCACTGCGCGGGTGAAACCGCGGAGAGCAGCTAGTTAATTAATAAATTAATTCTTGTATATATTTATTTATACATATAATAAAAAATTAAGTAACAAAAAATAATTAAAATTAATAAATATATTAAATAATTCAAGAGGCCTGACGGTTTAACGTTGATTCCGTGGAGTCATGGGAGGCCGCTAGTGTGGAACGCAACTTGTGCTGACACACTTGCGCCTTCTCACCTCGAGCAGACTTCACGGACGGCAGCTGGTGCTGCAGAATCTGCAGAAAACCTCAAACGGAGAATATATTCTCCGTTTGAGGTTGTCTTGGAGATAATTATATTTTTCTACCGTTTGGGGTTGAAACTTTGAGTTCTTGGGGTCCAGATGCACGGCGTTTAGTAAAGGAGCTGTCCAGGCTCCTAAAAGAAATTACAGGTGACCAAAGAGGTGGTACTTACCTCGGGCAACGTATCAGCCTAGCTATTCAACGAGGTAACGGTGCCAGCTTTTTGGGCACTTTACCCGTAGACAGGGACTTAAATGCTGTTTTTTATTTATAATATATCTATAATTTAGAAATATTTTAGTGAATTAGTTTTATTGTAATAGGTAGGTTTATTTTATATCAGTAACTTTGTACTTAGATAAAATTTATAAAAATTAGTTATAAGTTCACTTCGTCACAAGTGACGAACTGCACTGCGCCCGTAACCCTGAGATATTAAGTTGTTAAGTCTCATGTACCTGTCAATTCGCCGGAAACCACACCCATCAAACTGGAACCACAGCATCAAAATTACATAGACTGTGCCGGAACACAGTATAGCGAACATAACTGACTTATGGTAGAAATAGGTATGATAGAAGTAGTTTCTACTCCGGACGAACTCTTTGCATGATTGTGTACACTTTGCATACACTAACATCATTACGAACGCTTAGCGCTTAATAATCTACTTTTATACGTAAAAAAAGAAGGACAAATGTATGCCTTAACATCTCGAAAACGTATCCAGAAAGTGAACTCTATCGGAGACTTGTTCACAACTGTCCAGTAAGAAGCGAGATTTTAAATTTGGAATCTCCTACTGTCCAGTAAGTAAGTATGTAATTTGCTTACTGGACAGTTAGGTCATCCTCTTTAGATCTGCTTGGAAAAAAAACATACCAGACACAGATTAGAGTTTAGCCATTATAGCATGGTTATAGGACGGAGTCCTTTTTATAGTATGTGACACTTAACGCGACGCAGAAAAAGTATGCACGCTGCGTTTTGTACTTAGTAATGTTGTAGAAGTATATTGTGGGATTTTATGTTTGTATTTAATAGTTTCAGTTTATAAATCATGTTGGATTTAAGCTTTTCATTCTAAAATTGACATGGAGATTCAAAAAATAATTTAAATTTTTTTACTAAAACATTAATGTAATGTAAAAATAGAACAATGTTCAAAACTAAACGCAAACTTTTACGTAAAAAAAAACGATGACTGGCGGGATTTCACATTCAATTGCGGCAATTGTGTTTTAATTTACCGCGTGAAAATAATCTCACAAAATGAGTTCAAGCGAATCTGATTTAGAAAAATAGATGGCACTCCTCCTGATTTAAAAGCTGAGGCCGAATTAGCAAAAACTTTCTTTCATTTTTGAGAAAAGCATTATACTAGCCTCAACCAGTAAGAAAGCCATCCTGACCTCGTATATAACCGGACCTTACCTGCGGTTCGGTCCGGCTAACTCATACTTGGCCAGGATGGCTTACTTACTGGATTCTGCAGTAATGAACTATTATTTATTTCCGACAGCTATTTTAAAGAAGAGAACAGACTTGGTCCTCGCCTAAATTTTTAAGTGTGCGAAGGGCCATTTCTCAAATTCCTTTATTTGTTATTTTGTATTTTTGGTTGGACCGAAAGTAATCGTGGCCTTAAGGGATACATTTTGGCAGTTTGTTTATCTTTTCATTGTTTTATTATGCGTTCATAATACCGTTCAGTGTTAAATTATTTATTGTGACTAGAAGTTTTGGGGAATGGTGTAAATTTTATAATAATAATAATAATAAAACCGCAGGGGCGGCTTTGTGGCAAGCCGTCGGTGAATGGCGACACCGCGGACCTTGATTCTCCCTGGAACTAAATGAGACCCCTGACCCCCGGCTTGCCTTAATTGGCCGTCTGGGGGTGGAGACGCAAGAGCAAGTAACAAAAAGCTCCAAGGGTGGAAGTGTTAAAGGCAAGTACCGTAGTCTCGTCCATAGCCTACTATCTTCCTTATCACTAATAAGTTCATATCAATAACCTTGCCATTTTACCCTATTTTGTAATAGTTATAAGTACCATGTTAACCTTCATCCAACATTTTTTCTGTTTTTATACTCTTTTGTATTTGCTATACCAAACAGGCTTCTAAGTGTTGGCTACAGCCCCACTTATGCCTTTGTAAAGGGCCGGATTAAATCGGTGTTTTTTTTTATAATAATAATAATAATTCATTTTATTTTGCATAAATATATTACATTTTATATAATTAATCCATACGCTCCCGAACTAGTTAAAAACTGTGTTTCGGGTGCCAGTGACTTCTCCCATCTAGATTTATTTTAATGTTTTATGCTTACAAGTACATACAGAGTGTCCCAGAACTCAACGTCAAGCGGGCACGGGGCAAGAGGGGGGGTCATACCAGTACCAGGAAAAATAAAATAAAAATTCTATATCAGTTGGTTAAGTTATAATTGGCAAATTTATGAAAAAGAGGAAAATCGACACCTTTATTCATATCTTTAGTTATTCTGACCTGAAAGTTAACTATTGTACAGTGTTTTTTTTTACTAACGTGGTCTTTAATAAACATGCTATCAATTGCAATCACAATTTAAACAAAAAGAGTTGCTATGTTTGTTAAAAATATCGCATTTTCTTTAAGTTGTGGTTGAAAAAATAATATCAACTAACTTTGATGGTTCAGTAAAAAAAAAAATATGGTACTACCCTAGGCAAGTTACTTCAAAAGATGGCCCATTTAGTCAAGATTTCACTGAATTTGACTGAATTGAAAACTATTTAACAAAACACAGTCTTGTTATGTAAGCAAAGCCCTTTTGTATGATACACCACTTATCATATATGAAAAGATTAACTTTCTTTTCTACCGACTTCCAAAAAAAGGAGGAGGTACTCAATTCGACTGTTTTTTTTAATGTTTGTTAGCTCCTAACTTTCGACTGGGTGAACCGATTCTCAAAATTATTTTTTTGTTTTTAAAGCTGGTGCTTCCCGTGTCCCATTTAAATTTCATCAAATTCGGTTTAGTAGTTTTTGAGATACACTCCAATAACTGATTTTTATCAAAGTAATAGAATGGAAGTCGGTATGAAATTTTTCAAATTGCACTTGTTACATCCCCTTTATCCCACCACCCCAACCGATTTGGCTCATCTACGCGCTTAAAAACGTATTGATCCAAACTACCCTCCCGCTAAATTAAGTTATAGTCAAAAAAACATACAAGCGCCGAGTAGACTCGGAAACTTCGCTTCACTCGGTCAAAAACTGTTAAAAGTAACTCTCTGCAGAATTTCCTCCCAAAAAAACATAGACAGTTCCAACGTATATTCAACCCAAAACCACTTTAAGCCCCGTACTTCAAACTTTAAAGTCATGTCATATTTATGACGTCATATTTCAGGTTCTATCAGATATATCCGGATCCGAGCGGATGTCCAGTGCTTTACTCACTTTATTGTGAGGGTAGTTATTTAGGGGTAGATTTTGTGCTAGGTATTATTTATGGGGTGGTCTAGGAATGTACGTTTTGGAAGAAATATGGGGGATGTCAGGTTAAATACCTTCGTTATATAGCTAGTCTTGAGACGTCTTAGTGAATTTTTCTCTCTAAAATTGCAATATTCGTTCTATTTAGCATTAACATTTTTATATTTGCAACTACACTCCAAAATACTCCAGGATCCGTACCTTTTTTAAACATTTTTCTAAATTATTAAAAAACGAATATTTTGAGAGGACAACTTATCATTGTAATTTAGGGGACATAGGAGAACTACTTATTTTCTCGTCGTCGTCTGAATAGTCAAAGTTATTGAGTATCCCAACACTTGTATTCAGTACAAAAATCATCAATAAAGCGTAATATTTACCAGCATCTGTAAAGTTTTGAATTTCAGTAATTAGTATACTATCTGAAGTTGTTATTGAAACTGTACGGAACCATTTCTGCCTGTTATTTTTTAAGCTATTGCATAGCTTCTATCGCGGGCCTTAAGCGTGGAGACCGAATCCAGAAATTCTGTAACGAAAATAACCTAACACCCCCCACTCCGACTCCATCTATCGATGAATAGCAGAACTTTTAATGACTTTTTGAAATATCACGCTTGTCTCTTTAGTTCAGCAACTCGCCTCTAGATGGCATTGGTTAAATAATTATAATTGCATAAGTTGATTTGGCATCTATCGATGAATAGCAGAACTTTTATGACTTTTTGAAATATCACGCTTGTCTCTTTAGTTCAGCAACTCGCCTCTAGATGGCATTGGTTAAATAATTATAATTGCATAAGTTGATAAAAACAGCTATGCAATAGCTTTACCGCGGCAGTCTCCGAGTGCCACACGTCTTTTTTACACTTGATAGGTTTGTGTTTGACCCTATTTCACTACTTCACTATTGTCAGTAATAATAAAGTCGCAACAGTCGAAAAATGAGGAGCTCATCTATACAAAAATAAACCCCTACTTCCTCTGGTCACGCTATAACTTGAAAACGGATGGAACAATCTCGCTAATTCTTTTTCTGTTGTGTTAATTATTGTCAGGCGAAGGTTCTTATGAAAGAAAAACCAATAAAAGATGGGAGGTTATGGCGAGGCCGAAGGCCGAGCCTACTAGGTGAACGAAGTCGCGGGCAGTCGCTGGTTATACATCATATCACGGTTTACATCCATTAAGTAACTGTTGTATGTTAATAGAAAACACCCGTGAATTTTTTAAAAGTGGTTTATTAAATGTATTTTAAAGCAATAACTACTGCTAAGCGCAACCTTTCAACAAACGTAACTTTTTCTTTTCTTTATAAGTGGACGGGTCGGACGTTTGTTTGCCATCCCTCAAGTTATGTTTAAGAAAAAAAACACCATTTTATGATTTTGTGCACTTTGCTTACACATTAGGATTCTACACGTAGAAAATAGCAGAAATACAAATCTCAGAAATAAAAAAAATGGCAAAACGTTGATTATTGTTGAGTATGTTCTCCGATATCCTCCAAACTTAGCTTTGCAATGCATATAGAAAAACTATTTTTACGAACTAGGAAGAGGGTAACAATCCGAAATACTATTTCGTATGTTTCCGTAATAAATTGTTCAAACAAAGTTTCCACGTCTCATCAGTTGCAATTCCTTCACTTTTCAAAACGAAATAACAAAGTTTCTGACTATTTAGTGCTTTCAGTTCAAGAGCTGTTCTTTGAGCGTTTATTTTAAAGTGCTTTAGAATTCTGGAATGATTTTTGTGGTTCCCACTGGTCCGACAACGTTTCCAAAACTTAAATTTATCAATCTTAATGTCGGGAAAAATCGGGGAAACCTAACTTGGCCCGGAGAGGTGGCAGCATCTTAAAGTGAAATTTCCTAATATACGAGTATAATACAAAAATAACTTATCACCACGAATTAACTAGTCATTACCTATCATCACCCTTGACTGTATTTGTGCTATTTCACTTTCACAATACAAAACACGCCGCCGTCAAACGAAACTTCGTTTTTGTTTTTGGGAGAACGCCTCCTGTTAAGGGGTAGCACCTTCCTATTTTCAATCAGACCTGATACAGGATCTATAAGGTCTGGCTTCCTTATGAACCTGATTTCTTTATAGGTATTCCTGATGACCGCGTCCTTGCCTGTCAATTTATATAGAATGTATCCGTAAACCCTATCAGGGAAACCTTTCGTGCAGCCGACTTTATTATACTCGTACTATAAAACTTAACGGGAAACGGATTATGTAGCAGCTAAGATCTAAGATTGCGTGTGAAAGTTTTATTGTGTATGATTCATCATCTTCTCATCATCCCAGCCGTGGAACATCCACCGCTGAACATACGCCTCCCCCCCAAAAATTCCAAAGGGACCGGTTGGAAGCAGCCTGCATCTAACGTCGTTCTGAGTTATTTTTTAGGTCGTGCGTTTACCATGTCGGTGGATGACCTACGCTGATCTTGCCGGTCCATGGTCTCCATTGCAGAACCTTCCGACCACATCGGCCATCTGTTCTGTGCGCCCACTGCCACTTCAACAGCCGACATAGTTCAGAAGATAAGCCCATCTTCTGAGCTATGTCGGTGACTTTCGTTCTTCTACGAATCTCCTCATTTCGGATCTTATCAAGCAGGAAAACCCCAAGCAAAGCTCACCATTGCTCGTTGATGATGACTGAACTATATCGCACGGCGGAACCAAAGTCAAAGTCAAAATCATTTATTCAATTTAGGCATCAAAGACGCACTTATGAACGTCAATTTTTCATTATAATGTACTTTAAAGACTACCGCCGCGTTCCAAAATATATAGAGCCTACCGAGAAGAAGCGGCAAGAAACTCGAGGCCATTCTTTTTATATAGATGTTTTAACAATGTTTTTACTTAGGTACTACAAACATTAGCTCCAGTGTGTTGCCTTACAAAAGAGAACATAATAATGGTATCAGTAGGGCAAGACACGCTACACTTTGACATCTTAGTACACGAGTAGATAGATCCTGGAGTGCTCAGTCCCAAGCTGTTTTATCCTCCAAGTAATCCGAAATTTTGTAATAACCTTTTTGACAGAGTTTACTTTTAATAGTAATTTTAAACTTATTAATAGGCAAATCTCGGATAACATTGGGAACTTCATTATAGAATCGTATACATTGTCCCATAAAAGAATGACTTATTCTGTGGAGACGCGTTACATGTACGGATAGCTTGTGCTTATTTCGCGTGTTGATGGAATGAGTATCACTCCTTTTATCAAAACTGCTAATGTTTTTCTTTACATACATTAGATTTTCATAGATAAACTGAGAGACAACAGATAGAATGTTTATGTCTTTAAACTTCTGTCTAAGGGAAACTCTGGGAGCTAAACTGTAGATCACTCGTATAGCCCTTTTTTGCAGTATAAAAATAGAATTAATATCTGCAGAACATCCCCAGAGCAGTATGGAATAGTAGAGCTATGGAAATAACTAAAATAAACTATTCTAGCTGTGTCTACATCAGTTAATAGTCTAATTTTTTTACAGCATAAGCCGCTGAACTGAGCCTAAAAAGACCGTTGACTCCACAAGGTCAAACCCTGTTCCATTCAATTGTATATTGGATTCTACTTGTCTCACATTTGGTGTCGAGAACTTTATACAATTAGTTTTCTTCTCATTGAGGAGAAGATTATTTGTATTGAACCAATTCACAACTTTAGCAAATGCATTGTTATCATCGTCTTAGAAAATAAATGCCTTTTAATTTTAAATAACAGTGAAGTGTCATCTGCAAACAATACAATCTCATGATTCTTCTCTACATAATAAGGTAAGTCATTAATATAGATTAAAAACAAAAACGGCCCTAGTATTGAACCCTCTACTTGGACCAATTAGCATTTTGCCGGTTTATTGTTGGAAGATATGGAACTGCAGATAACGAAAGCAAGTGGTCTCAACTCTTTTAATGACTTCAAATGGAGTTAAAGAGGGAAGAGTTTGGAAGTTACTTTATTAAATCGTAATAAAGTTTTTATAACTTTCTGGTGGATTTTGTTTACCTGCGCTTTTAGCACCTGAAGTGCTTGGCAGAAGAAAGTTCACGGTGAGAATAACTTTTCAGTGGCAATAGTCCGGTTGGTACAAAGCACCGAATTTTTGACACTCTCTAGTAGCAGTAGTTCGGTTGTTAGTCCGGTTGACCGAACTAGTGCAACTTTTCAGTGGCAATAGTCCGGTTGGTACAAAGCACCGAACTTTTGACACTCTCTAGTAGCAGTAGTTCAATTGTTAGTCCGGTTGACTAGTGAAAAAGATAAGATAGAAAAGAATAGATGTAATAGAATAGTGAACGGTCTAAACTGTGCCTCCTCAAAACCTTTAATGTAAAGGAAACGAAAATAAGTGGTTCTAAGTACTATCGTGAGTTTGCATGTTAAAGTATTATCATTAACCGGCCAACCATCACCTTAGGGATCGAATACGTCTACCCGGGTTTCAAAAATAATATCAAATGCTCGTCTTCAGAAAGAGTGCGCAACAGAGTTATTTTTTCCACGAAATCCTTAAACTTTGCATGCGTTTCTACAAAATACACACGGCCTTGCTTATAAACGCTGCTTAAATTTAAACAACGTTTAAAATAAAATAATCTCTTAAATAACGTACGGCGCAGAACATTTTGCTGTGCGCAGTACTAAGTAACGTCATTTAAAGTTAAGCAGCGTTTCTAAGTAAGGCCCATAATTTTTATTATTTTTTCTTTCTATTAAATCTATGATTTATTTTTGTAATTTATCTTTATTGACGTTAACTAACTGGAAGTGACGAAACGTAGTTGGTCGTTTCGTCACATTAGAGGAATATTTCTGTATGAAAACAAAAAAGTCTCTTAAAATTCGTCACATGCTTCCCATGAATCAGATACCCACTCAACTTTCCAAAGGCCTCAATCAAAATCCGTGATTCACGTATCTGCAATCGGGAAGCGAACCGTACGCTCTTGAAATTTCGAGAAATTCTCTTCCGATTATGCCAAATACTTGGGATCTTCACAATAGATATGCAAAGTACTTCTCGAAAACATCGACAAGAAAGATCTCATCTAGAAAGAGAATAAAATGTTTATAAAAATTAATTGGTCATCAAAGACCCTAGTGGATGCTTAGAACGCAGTGACAACGTGAAAGGGCAACGGCCAAAACTTTAGCACAAACCATTTGTGAAAAAGTATTCGTATCGTAAGCGTCAACGCGTCACGCTTCGGCGTACAAACTATGAGTTATCTGTGTCACAGTTTCCCTAGATACATGACAGTTTGTACTGTTTTACGTTTACGACACGTTACGTTATACTTACGAAGTTGTTCGTGCTAGGCCCACTGAGGCCGTAACAACTTGCGAAAAAGTATTCGTATAGTAAGCGTCAACGCGTCACTCTTCGCTCACAAACTATGAGCTATCTGTGTCACAGTTGCTCTAGGTAAAAGACAGTAGTTACGGATCTAATCGTTTTTTTTTTAAATTTAACGATTAACGCCCGTTTTCAATATTCTATCAACCCACGGTTTTCTTTACTACCGATAGAAATTTGACATAACGTCCATACAAATAGTGTCAAATAGCTATCTCTAGTAAGGTAAACCGGCGATAGATAGGTTATTGAAAACGGCCGTAAAAATCTTATAAAATCTAAGTACCAATTAAAATCCTTGAGATTTAAAGTTATTAAGTATGTTTTCACACTTAACCGATGTAACCCAACCCATATCCGAGTAACTCGATCCTCAATCTCGATTCGATCCAAAATCGATTAACGCATAAAATTCGCATCGCGCCGGCAAAAATTACTCGATGGTCCGAATAATAAATTTCTCCGGCAAAAAGATTGGATCTTTTCAAAATTAGTCCCTGATGAGTTGATCCGATTTTTCGAAGTAATTATACGTTGTTTTTTTTATAATTATGGATTTTTATGGCGATGGCACGTGAATGAATTCGATAGGGTAATTGTTATGGAAAAATGGTGGATTGTTGCAAAGTTTTTTTGACCTTTTATTTTATGGTTTATATTTTTTTTTCAGAAAAAAAATCCTAGTTCCGCTAGCACCTCGTCTTCACCTGCGCAGAAAATAAAAACAACGCAAAAAAGGGTTTTATTTTGCTCTGTACTATATTTTTGATTAAATGAATGTATTATAATTAAGTATACATTCTAAGATAATATTTACTAAAAATAATAAAACCAATGTAGGTTTTTAATTATTTTCTGTGTTAAAAAGAAAAGTTTATAGTGAGCATACTCCTTATTATCAGCTATCTGCCAGTGAAAGCCCAGCCAAAATCCGTTAGGCCGTTGCGGAGATTAGCGAAAGCAAAAAAAAGTTTTTTTATAAACTTACTGAAGCATTTAAAAAAAATTGATTCTGACCTTAAATACTTTTGATACTTTAATATTGTATAAGTATAGATTGTACGGAATACTTAAACGGATGTGACCAACTCGCACTTAGCTGGCATTACATTTAGTTTAATGGTACATATAAACCTTTTGCCTTTTTCTATCAGTGATTGGTTGTGTGCAAGAGATCGCTCTGAGCGACAAGACCGCCTATTGTAACACTGTTACTTGCCTTTAATTGTCGTGAAAAATTTTTACATGCATTTTTTCGTATTTTGTGAATTATTTGTACTGTGGTAATTATATAACGAGCTATTTGTTTTAAATTCACTGTTTCACATTTTATTTTTTAAATTACCATTAAAGGTTCGAAAGGTTCGCCTAAGGTTCCCACCTTAGGCGAACCTTTCCACCTTAGGGAGTTAGGACACCTGTGTATCATGATATTTTTATTGGTAAATAAACGATTATTACTATACTATCTGCGCCCTCCGATTCCACCCGTGTCGTGATGGATGATAATGATGAGATGAAAAGTATCATATGTTGTAAATCTAATAAAATGGGTTATAATCAATCTCTTGCTTTCATTACGATTTGTTAAAGATTGTAAGATTCTTTCTGTACTATGATAAAACTGTGGAGGCATATAAGTCTGTACATTGGAAAAAAAATCTAAATTCCTATCAGAGGTGTAGAAATGAGCAATGTATCAAGTAACAATAAGCATTTAAATGTTGTCTGTTTTAATTGCAATCTTAGCCAACAACTAAATTAATGACTTTTCATAGTTACTTTGCTGATTATCGTTCTAAATGTATGATATACAACTTCAGGGAAACGAGTGTTCGAATGAGTTTTAATATAAAAATTGGTAAATATTTATAACTCTTGAACTGCTGAATAGATTTTGTTGTCTATACACCGTTACTTGACAGATTTTTCATCCTAATTAGAAAAAATGTTTCATTAAATTATGAAGCCAGGAAACATAGTTCTCCAGGGAAACGTGTACATTTGTTACGATACAATGTTACAATTGTTCAAGGCTAGATGGCGTTGTACGTTCTTAAACATGCAACTGTATCCTTCATAATGATTGAAGGTATTTGTGAAGTACTCTATGAAGAAGTGGCCCAGACGGTCACGAAACCGGTTGAGATATATCGACTATACCACACTATAGTTACCGCGTAAGTTTACCGTCAAAATAACATGAAAAAGGTATTTGTGAAGTTGAGATTCTAGCTTTATTTATTGGATAAGCACACCATTTTCAATCTGAATTAAATAATAATGAATAACGATTTCGTTTTAAAGAGTTTCTCGATGAAATTTTGTTTTGAAATATGATTTATATTTAGATAAATGCGAAGCGTAGTTTTTCAAAAGGCAAAGAAAGAGTTTTGCTTCCCAATTATTTTGAGCTACCAACAGTAATAATAATGATAATATGGGACAACATCCACACAAATGTCTTCAGGTCCCAAATTAGGCAGAGCCTGTACTATGGTAACCTGATGACTGATATCACGTACTTATATATTATATTAAATACTTATATACATATAAACATCCAGACACAGATCAAACAGACATGTTCATGCACACAAATGTTTGACCTGTCCGGGGATCGAACCCGGGACCTGCGGCTCAGAAGGCAGGGGTGCTACCAACTGCGCCAACCGGACTGTCAAGTATTGTCGGTAAGTCAAGTGCAGACTTGATAGAGCCTTTACTTTACTACCTTCACGACACGAGTCTAGCCGCGAAAAGATGGCTGAAACAATACCTTACAAAACTTGCTTAACCGCAACTGAAGTTTCGCGGAAACCATCAGTTCCTTTAAATTCTTAACTTCAGTGCCTTCACAACTTAGCTCAAGTTTCTTGGGGCGAGTTGTGAACTTTTGATTTTATTTGGCTTTAATGAAAGGGAGCTTCAAAAACTTGGACACACTTGTTTTAAATAAAATAATAATATGTAACCAGACAGAATTCCCCCTCGCGTCTTATTCATTGACCAGATGCCTAATTATCTACTCTTATGAAACCATTGAGCTATGTTCGATATAGTGGTAGCAATTTTCTTGTGTAGAACACTAAACTAAACTAAAATTAAAAACGAAATAAAATCTAAAATTGTCTATACTATGGTTTCTAGTTCTTATTTTGTTTATGCTAAAATCCACATTCGTGTAACACTTAGAATAACAATAATAAATATATGATTATTCAATTTAATTGTGGGTAGTTTTACATAAGCTTGGAGAGCACAAATTTAAATGGCGACTAAATTTGCACTAAACATACCCATGAACAGATATAACAGAATGGATCCTAGGTCAGGGTATCAGTTTGTATACGGGTACTTTTCTACCGACTTCCAGAAAAAGGAGGAGGTACTCAATTCGATATGTATGTATTTTTTTTTATATATATTTGTTACCTCATAACTTTCGAGTGGGTGAACAGATTCTCAAAATTCTTTTTTTTTTGAAAGCTGGTGCTTCCCGTATGGTCCCAAATTTCATCAAATTTGGTCCAGTAGTTTTTGAGATACACTCTAATAATTAAATAACATGAAAGTCGATATTAAATTCTTCAAATTGTACTTGTTACAATATTAACTGTACTTATATACCTTATTATTTACTAGCTGCGCAAGCGGTTTCACTCACGTGGTGATGAATGATGATGATAAATATGAGTGCCCCATGTGTTATTCCAGCGCCTAATCTATCTACATACCAATTTTAATCCAATCCTGTTCAGCCGTTCTGACATGATTGAGTAACAAATCTCCATCCATCCAAACATTCTCATCTTCTATCTTCTATTTTATATATATAAAAGTGAAAGGTCACTCACTCACTCATCACGAAATCTCAGAAACTACAAGTGCTAGGCTTCTTTTTAGGACGTAGGTGCTCACTAAGACGGGATTTTATGAACTTCAACCCCTAAGGGGTTTTTTGGGGTTGATAGTTTATTATGAAACTTCGTTACTGCGAGTGCTACAAGTTTAAAATTGCATGGGGGTTCTTTTTGGAGCTATGTACTCTAGTGAGTACATAGCTCCAAAAAGAACCCCCAGACAGGATTTTGTGAAATTCGACCCCTAATTGAAATCTGTAATTAATGTATCCCGCGAGTCCACGCGAGCGAAGCCGTTGGCGGGTCAGCTCTAATTCTCCTCTTTGCACGTCATATCCAAAACATGCTTATAAAGCAAAAACTTAAACTTTAACTATAAAGGTTTCATTACCTGTCTTAATAAAATAATGTTAGAATATTAAATATAATAGTTTATACTTTCTTACCATAAAAACTAACATCTACCTTAGAGACGTCAAGCGCAAGAAACCTCGACTTTATTGAAAACTTAACTCTTAATATTTAAAATTCAATTTAGCCGAGTGCACTCTTCAACCAAAGGATATTAAAACTTGTAAAAATATTTACTTTCCAAGTAATACTCATACACTAAAGTGAGCTCCTGAGAGTAATATACCCAGTTGACATAATACTTTATGACGACAGTAAATTGTAAAGCAGTTTTGCGGTATTTAAAATATCCCTCCGAAAGACGAAAATAGATCGATGTTTTTATACTCGTAGTATAACTTTTTAAAGCACTTACGCCTGCTTTAGCGATCTCAAACATTGAAATTTACAAGGGCTGCGATGTCAATACGAAAGTTTAAGTATTTCTAAATAATGCTACTTTCGGTTGGATGGTACTGTTAAACTGTCCAATAGATGTCGCTCCGTCCCCGCAAGACGGTTAGTCAAATAGAGAGTTAAAATTCGATGCTCGGACCAGAACCTCGGTGGCCTAGTTGGTCAATGGCGTCTAACACGGAGAGTCAGAAGACGCGGGTTCGAATCCCGTCCGAGGATGGAATTTTTCTCTCTATAAATTTCAAGATCGATGTTTTTTTAACCCTTTAGCGTATTTATTGAGACTGTTAATCTGAAAGGTTTTTATTTTGATATTGTAAAAAGTGACATATGTTTCGGTTTCGTCCGGAAACCTGCTTCTAGGCCTTCCTTCGACCAATCAGAAGTAACGCGGCGCGCTATATCTTCAAGGAATGATCGTGAAATCAAATTTGCGATCGTTTCTTGAAAAAAACGTTACATGTTGAATGGTCATAGCGAATAAGGGCCATGGATCTTGAATTGCTAAGCGCTCGTCATGTCCCGCCTCCCTTGCACTATGGGCAGCATTATTCTGTGTACGGGAGGTCAGTGTCAGGAGCGCAAATTCGGCGGTTGTTGCATCATCGAGTCAGGCTGCGAAGTAAGCTCTTTATCACCACTGCATCCCTTTAGGTGCAGCCTGACATACTAAACTTACTGTCATGAACGGGCCTTAATAGCTTCATGATTTTGATGATCGTTGCATAGTAACACGATACATTGTATTACTTTTTTAAAGCACTAACGCCTGCTTAACGATCTCAAACATTGAAATTTATAGAGAGAAAAATTCACATCCTCGGACGGGATTCGAACCCGCGCCTTCTGACTATCCATGTCAGACGCCATGACCATATAGCCTTAGATGATTGATACATTGGGCCACACAAAAATCGGTCAGGTACAAACAATGCGATAAGTTTAAAAATATTGGAGCTATCCTTCGAAAATAAAAATTTATAATTCAATAAAATATAGGAATAAGTTAAACTTGCCAATTCGAAAAACTGCTGTATTAACAGCTGGTTGCAATAGAAAATACAAAAATGTGTAAACTCCGCATATTTGATACTAACGAAGCGCATTTCTCAACTCTAGTGAAATATGGTCATTTTAAAAAGAAAATAATCAGTGTTTACTTCTTTATTATGCGTTGCAACACGTAACCCCGACAGCTCTGCACTCTCCTTGAAAAAGACCACCGGATGTGTTTGAAATTATAGTTGGAAAGATCTGACTTATTTACGTGAGTGAATCCCGACCTTTTATTTAATGTGTATATTTAAAGGTCTACTCAATTATTTTAAAACTTTTAATATTTGTTAAAACCCGTTTTATTTGTAGTCCAGTTTTTAATAATTCCGGCCATGCACTATGAACCTTTCAAATGACAATCACATACAAACAAACTATATAGATATACATCTACACAGCATGTACAAGTAGTCGATTAGTATGCCACCGCTATTCAGTCTGTTGCTATAAAATAGCAATATAAAAACATTCGCTGAGAGCAGACAGTGTATGGCAGCTCCGAAGTTCGACGCATCGCCATTTGACTAAGCCACTTTACTGTGACTCCTATGGATACACCTGGTGCAAGCCATACGATGAAGCGGGTAATATAAATATAATTGGAACGAAGTTCCTTGTTTAGACTTTTTGTTTTTAAGGTTAGACGGAAAAATTATTACGAAAAGTTGTCACGACACTTTTTGCTATAGTAAGCTGTCTGTCTGTCTCTCTCTCTCTTATAGAAAGCAAGTGCGGCGTCGCATGTTTCTCTGTCTGTCTCTCTCTCTCTTATAGAAAGCAAGACAGATGTTGTAATCGTAGCAAGTGGCGCCATTTAGTTCCGTAAATTTATACTAGATGGCGACTCAGGTAAAGTTAGCTCGCGGAGGCATTTCATTCACTGGATGTAATATGTAATTGTGAGAAATACATATTTTTGAACACTTCCCATACGCAGAAAAGAGTTTTATTGAAGTAACCCTATACGCGCGATTATCGGAACATATTATTGGAATATTTACCATGGTTTTGTATTTTTAGCATTATGTTTTCTGATGAGGAACTTCGTTCCATCCGGGTGTACCTCGACACCTCTCAAGTTTTTTATTTAAAGTTAAAATTGTTATAGTGACTTTGACACATGAGGAGCTAATCGTTCCGCGAACATTAACCTCGCGAGTACAGTCTTATCAGCGGCCCTTTTACGCAGTCTGAGCTATCTCCAGGTCATAGAAATTCAGAAAACAATTACGAATATTTATTTCGCCAAGACAATCACAAATTGTATAAAAAAAATATATATTGTTGGTACCGAATATTACCAAAATCTATCTCGACAACCACTTGATTAGTTATGGACATATTCGAAATTCCTTTTCAAAGTAGGTAAGTAATTTGTGTATCAAAACCGGTGGTACCTCAATAATTAGCGCCACAGCAAACTTCCTCCTTTTTAGTAAAAGTATTTCCGTTCAATAATTGCTAACGACAAAAAGTTATGAATAGTAGAAAATGCATAAGTACCAAGTTTCGTCAAAATTGGTTGAAAAATGCGACCTGTACAGGAGGACCAACACACAACCTAACAAACATACGGACAGATGAAAGTCAATTTGGATATTTAAAGCTTCGCTCCCTCAGTGAATCGCTCGGTCCTTACCTAATGGCTTCCAATTGCTTCGCTTGTTTTGTCTATGGGATATGAAACCACAGAAATAAATTGCAGCTTATTAAATTTTCAATTATCATTCTTTAGTGGACGCTTACAACATATTGTTAGAGTATTTTTCCGCGGTGGTTCCATTTAAATTTCATCAAAGCAAGCAAAATCGGTTTAGCGGTTTTTGAGTTACATTCCTAAAATCCATCAAAGGTCGTTGGTCATCATATGGCCAGACACAATAGAAATATCATTGTTATAATATAACGAGTCTTGATATCTGAAAAGTGTTTCGCCTATCTTGATTATATCTCTATTGACGGTGAATGACAATAGATCCCGTAAGTAGTAAGAGTAACTAAACAGCATAAAATATTGTTTATTTTTCCTAAAAATAGAACCGACTTCAACACTAAAAAGTGTACTTTGACTTTTCGATGTCAGTCGGATGTCAGCACACAATATTCTGATAATACGTACTTTTGAACTATAATGGTACCGACTTTAACAAGTTGCTTCACACTTTAAAGTGTTGAAGTCGGTTCCATTTTTTTGTATAAAAAACTTTAAGTTGTAAGCATACAAGGACGGTTTTTGGAAATCGAGCAAAACCGCTCAGCTAGTAAGCTTATATTTGTATACTTATTACACTTTACTACTGAATAATGCGGAACCCTAAAACAGTCCGCTATAAGTTTACAAATCGCACCATCGACAGATCGTCTCGCTTCAGTCAAATATTATGCAACTGAATAAGTAATGTACACTTTGTACAAGAAATTGTTTTTCCAAAATGGCGTGCGATGAGCTGCACTACTATTGAACCGGGTCTAGTGCGTTCTTTTATAATATGAACTTGTTATTAAATGAATAAATGAAATAGGTTTCTTTTGAGTCGTCATTTGAACAGTTTGCTATAAGTTGGTGAAAATAGTGAAGCAAGCTTAATTGAAATAGTTATGTTCGTTAGCGTTGCAAAGTAGCTGTCGGTTTAGATTATTATCGAAAGTGTAAAAATGAGTTGCATTTTTTTACTGACTTCAAAAAAGGTTTTCTCAATTCAATCCTCTTCGTCTTTACGTCTTCGTCGTTTAGAACCGATTTTGTTGGTTTTTGTTTGGTTGAGTATACTTCGGAGGTGGTCCCATTTAAATTTTATTAAATTCGGTCAAGTATTTTGTGAATTTCACTGTAATAACTGAAACCTGTTTTGTCTATTTTGATGATATCATCATTGACGGTGAATGACAACCTATCCCGTAAGTTAAGGGTTACTAAGAAGGGTGAAAAAAAATGGTTTAATTGTAAAATAGAACCGACCGCTACACTAAAAAGTGTGAAACAACTTGTTGAAAACGGTTCCATGCGCACAATATTGTGATAATAGGTACTTTTAAACTATCATGGTACCGACTTCAACAAGTGATTTCACACTTTTTGGTGTTGAAACCGGTTTAATTTTTTGGAACACATTTTTTACAGTATTACTAGTATCCGCTTGCGGCTTTGTTCGCGCGGTATAATACTATCGCGTTCCCTCAGGACCTACCCGTTGATTAGGATAAAAAGTATCGCTGTACAAACCATATACACTCCGCATTTCATCCAAATCAGTACAGCCGTTTAAGCCTGATAGAAACAATCATCATCATCTCAGCCGTAGGACGTCCACTGGTGAACATAGGCCCCACCCAGAAATTTCCAAAAGAACCGGTTGGAAGCGGCCTGCATCCACCGTCGTCCTGCTACCTTTGTCAGGTCGTCAGGCCACCTTGTCAGTGGACGACCTACGCTGCGCTTGCCTGTCCGTGGTCTCCCCACAGCCGAATGGGCTGGCACGACCGGGGAAGTACCGCACTCTTACATAACACCGACGTTAAGTAACATAGCTTGATATTGCGTTTCAGTCAGTTTGTGGGAGGTCCCGGAGGCCCGATTCCCCTTCCCCCGTTCTCCCTCTCCTTCTCCATTCCCCCTCCCCTTACACCCTCACCCCGTTTATCTCTTCCTTCCTATCTTTCTTCCTCAAAGGTCGGCAACGCATTTTCGAGACCACTGGTATTGCGGATGTCCGTGGACGACGGTATCACTTACCATTACGTAAGCCGCTTGCTCGTTTGCTAACCAAGCGCATAAAAAAATCTAATGGAGAAAGAATTTTTAAATCGCTTAAGTAGTTTCGAAGGCTATGCAGTTCAAACAAACAAACAAATCTTTCCTCTTTATAATATTATAGTAAAGAGCTGGCAGATAAATTCCATATACATTATAACTTCCAACTCAAACTACAAACTAAATGAACAAATATTTAATTGTACTAAGTAATTATATAATACAAGAACTAAAGATCTGAGTGTCACACACAAGGCGGGGCGGACGCGGACTGTTTACCGCGACGTGACCAGAAAGCCGATTCTACTATTACACAACGTTCAACAATCTATTCCGCTGCAACTGCAGTTCAACTGAACGAGTTGAAACCCGACGTGACTCTTTCACTATGTATCTGTATAATACTTCCTTAGAACATAATCATTTTGGCTAATTTAGTGGTTTTTGTATAACGCCAGAATTGATTTATAGCACAGATAAAAAAATCATAGGGTTAGGTCTTGTGAACAAAACTTTTTCGTGATTGAATTTTGAAACCGAATATTTTAACGGGATACTGACAAATAAGATTTTTAGGCTAGTCTCTATAGGTCGTGTCTACGAACATTTATTTCCAATGAACAAAATTCTGAAGTGCATTACGGATGATATCTATCTCGCGGAAATCTATTAATCCTTCCTATACCGTGATAATTAAAACAAAAGATTTATGAATGAAACTGACGTATATGTACGTCACTGGGACGCAGAGGGTTAATATAAAAACCAGCAAACCAAATACCTTGGTAAGAAAGAAATACACTTGTTCGCAACATCACTCAGCACATACCTAGTTGTGTTACCCGGATTCAGTTCAGTCCGCTTCCGCGCCGCCTTGTGTGTGGCACTCGCTTTATTTACACTGAATATCTAGAGCATGACGCCTCCCTCAGGAAATCTAAAGCTATCCTGAATTCTAGTTAATAAGTACCTAGACTGATGCTAGCTATACTAGAAGATAGAATATTAAGCAACAAGATACCATTATTAGAACATCTTACAAATTAATTGTAGAATTAACTAAAGTGGTTAGAAGCCACAATAAATTCTGACTGGAAAAATAAAGGCCGCGATTTAATTCCTGTTAGTACTCAAATTGAGCTCGTCGTGCATATCTTTGACTACTTCGATCCTCCAGTGATATCTAGGACTGGTTTTATCTACTGGACTACTTCCAATCGATTTGTGGAATTCCCTAGGCTTACCTTCTCTCATTACTCAACCTGGAGGAGCCTGCTAAACTTACAAAATCAGCCCATTATGTACCCACTACTGGGTCTCAAGCCTTCCTCTCAGAGAGAAGATTTGGGCTATAAACTACCAGGAGGCTTGGAAAGGCTAGTGGCTAACCCATGTCGAAGTATTCAGCCCGCCCGAAGGCTTTCGACATAGAGTAACGACTGTTGTCCTAAGACAAGCAACCGGGACCGACGGCTTAACGTGCTATTCGAAGCACGGAAGCGCTAAAATATAGGTAGGTATATGGGGGAGGCCTATGTTATGGGGGAGGCATATGTTCAGCAGTGGACGTCCTACGGCTGAGATGATAAAATATAGTTTTAATTTAAATCTGTCTCAACATATCATTGTTTATGCAAAGAATACGTATTGTTTTAAACTATCACGGTTGTTCTCTAAAGTTATATGATTATTAACGGGATATTTACCGTGGTAAGGTTGTGGAATGAGCTCCCGATATTTCGGCGCAGTTACATGCACCATGTTCACGGGAAGACTGAAGAATGCGGGTGGTTGGTCAAAAAGTTTAAAAGTTAGGTACAGACATAACGATCTACCCTCTTTCTTAGTCTTTTGCTACGGTTATCACTGGAACTCGAACTCGATCCTAAGTCCCGACAAAACACACTCACTGTATCACTGCGTATAGTATTTTGAACACATTTTGAACGCGGACTTTTATTTTTAAAACAACCTAATACTGGATTCCACGCACTGGCGAGTTGAAAACCATCACCTCGATTGAAATTCTGGCATTTCGAGATCTCAATAGTTTCCTTTACTAGCCTTGGTATGTAATGGCGTTCGGTGGACAAGATTTTAGGGTTATGGAATTCAATCCAGTGGTTAGGACCCGCGTCCAGCAGATGCTCAGCTATGGCAGATTTGTGTCTTTCATTGTTTTTTACTGCCTTTATGTGTTCCTTTTTCATGCCGCATCAAGGAACATTACTTAGGAGTAGTACAAGGACTTAGGATCGAGTTCGAGTTCCAGTGATAACCGTAGCAAAAGACTAAGAAAGAGGGTAGATCGTTATGTCTGCACCTAACTTTTAAACTTTTTGACCAACCACCCGCATTCTTCAGTCTTCCCGTGAACATGGTGCATGTAACTGCGCCGAAATATCGGGAGCTCATTCCACAACCTTACCACGGTAAATATCCCGTTAATAATCATATAACTTTAGAATACGTATTATTTGCGACCCCACACAAATTCATAAAGTAAAGCTTCACTGTCTTTACTCTTGTTAATATTATTTATTATACAGTATTATATTTATCATACCTTATGTTTATTTATGATATGTGAGTATGTACCTTACAACCTTTCTATGTTATTTTCATTGTCACTGCTGCACTATCTTCTCCACTTTTTTGGTCACAGTTGAAAACCAGCATTGGGTGTTGGTAACACACCAAACACATGCTGAGCTGAATAACAGTTAGGTACTTGCCTTCAGAAGTATTCAGACACATGAGACGAGCGTAGTGTACTTAAATCAGTAGCCTCTGCCTGCCTTCCTCTCCAGGGTTTAGGCGGTGCTTTATGTAAGTGTCTTTATGTTTCATGTTTGTTATTAATTTGTTATATGTCGGCTCTGTGTTCTGTATATGTTTAAGTACGTACGACTTTCGAAAAGGAGGAGGTACTCTATTGACTGTTGTTTTATGTTTGTTACGTCATAACTCAACTGGGTGAACCGATTCTCAAAATCCTTTTTTGTTTGAAAGCTGGTGCGTTCCTCGTGATCCCATTTAAATTTCATCAAATTCGGTCCAGTAGTTTTGAGTTACACTCCAATAACTGAATAGAATGGAAGTCGGTATTAAATTTTTCAAATTGTACTTGTTGCTTACCAGAGTTGAGATATTTTTTCCAAGATTTCAATCAACATAATTATGTTAGCAATTGAGATACTTATAATTAGCAGCCCTGCTTTAGACATGTGTGTTATCAGATTCGACATGTCAAGATTAAAATAATACAGAATGAAAGCAACTAAATCCGTTTAGAGTTGTTTAATTTCAAAAGAATCAAATATTGTTTTGGGGTCTCAATGTTCTATAGCCTTAAGGCGATGCAAGAGCAAACTTTTAGGTATTTGAGGGGGTGAAACACTGACCGTGACAGGACTAAGCGTGCGTCTGTAAACACGATAACTTTCACAGTTTTAATTTGTTTATAAATAAAAAAAAATACAATATAAAAATAAACTATATATAGTTCTTTGATTTAATTAACTAACTCTTTTCTGATTACAAACAATATACGAGGGCGGGTCAATAAGTCCGTGACTTTTTGAATTTCTGACCTCTTTACTGAAAAAGCAACACTACTCCTGTCAACAGGCATCTGTCAGTTGACTCCTGTCAAAATTTTAAATAGCTGCGGCAGTTAGTTTGTGCATAGACTAAAATATATACTAGGAAAAGTTTGTGTTTGACAGCTATCTTTATGAGACAACCCAGTAATTTGAGGAAAAATGGAAAAAAGTGAATTTCGTGTGCTTATTAATCATTATTATAATTTATTTAATTTTTAAAATAAATAAATTTTAATCATTATTATTATATTAATTATTAAGCATTATTTTTTGCGAAAAAAACCATTACCGAGACCAAGGCTAAGCTTGATAAATACTATGGGGACTCTGCACCATCGATTTCAATGGTAAAAAAGTGGTTTACTGAATTTCGTTGTGGCCGTACAAGCACTGAAGATGCCGAACGTCCTGGACGCCCAGTTGAGGTCTCTTCGCCCGAAACAATCGAAAAAATTCACGATATGGTGTTGGCCGACCGAAGATTGAAAGTGCAAGAGATTGTGGAAGCCGTAGGAATCTCGCATGGCTTCTCATCTTCAATTTTGAAAGATCACTTGGGCATGAAAAAGCTTTCCGCAAGATGGGTGCCGCGTTGGCTCACAGTCGACCACAACGCAATCGTGTAACAACTTCGCAGGAAGGTTTGGCGTTGTTTAATCGCAATATGGAGTAGTTTTTGCGCCGTTTTGTAACCGTGGACGAAACATGGATTCATCACAACACACCAGAGACCAAACAACAGTCAAAACAGTGGGTTTCTAAGGGTGAATCGGCGCCAAAGAAGGCCAAGGTGGGTTTGTCAGCTAATAAAGTTATGGCGACTGTTTTTTGGGATGCACGCGGGACAATCCACATTGACTACCTTTAAAAGGGAAGAACAATCAATGGGGAATATTATGCCAACTTATTGGACCGATTTAATGACGATTTGAAAAAAAAAACCGACCTCATTTGGCCAAGAAAAAAGTTCCTTTCCACCAAGACAATGCAAGGGTGCACACATGTGCAGTTGCCATGGCAAAAATCCATGAATTGGGCTATGAATTGCCCCCTCATCCGCCCTATTCTCCAGATTTGGCACCGAGTGACTACTTCTTGTTCCCAAACCTGAAGAAATGGCTTGGTGGAAAAAGATTTGACTCCAATGATGAAGTCATCTCGCAAACAAAGGCCTATTTTGAGGACCTCGACAAATCATATTTTTTGGAAGGGATAAAAAAATTGAAGAAGCGTTGGAAAAAGTGTATAGAGCTCAAGGGAGACTACGTTGAAAAATAAAATGATTTATTTATCAATAAATCTGTGTTTTATTCCAAAAGTCACGGACTTATTGACCCGCCCTCGTAGTAGTTGTCCCTCAAAATATTGAGAAATGCGATACGAAAGATTTATTTCTGACGTTTAATTTTTAATGTTTTTCTTCAAGATGCCAAATAGATATAGTGCAATATTACTATTTAAGTCTTTTTACTAACTCTTAGCTATGCATTGTATTTTTTTCAAGTTTGTATTAGTAACTATTACGTTACAGCTGTGCGCCGAAAAACATAGCGTTTTACGGATTTTTGTCTCTGGGCAGCGCCTTAACTAACACAGCACACGCTTCGAGTCACACTGTAGAGCTAATTTAAAGACCCCTGATTATAAAATATAGGTTCTCAACGTAAACAGGGCATAAAGGACATGGATATAATTAAGCCGACCACGCGGTCGGGCCAAGTCGCAATGTTAATTAGAGTTTTAAAACGATACGACAACGGAGGAGAATTTCGAGGGGAATTTTTGATAACTTTATTTTAAAGAAGGTTGTATAAAATTTAGACAAAAAACTACGACAATTATGTAGAGTGCGTACCTACCTAAGAAAGAAATAAAGTGTAGAGAAAGGTAATATAAGTAAACCTTAAAAGTTTTTAGTATTTCGATCCATTTTTATTCCCCCATTTTACTTTTGAAAATGTAATTACTTATTTATTTAAGGTTATTTTTTTTCAAATCGTAATAAAACACAATGATCTAGGTATTTTTTCATAGATTCAATGTTATACACTTACTTTTTGACGCAGTATAACTGTATTTTGTATAATTGAGAGAAGCCATTGGTTTCCAAAACAGTAGATATTATTATACTAGTTCGGGAGTCTTTGGATTCATTGCTTGTAAACATTTTACTGTGCCTATAAATATATTTGAATTTATTCCAACATCACTTTATACAGCAATTTCTATAGCTATCATATTTTATATCGATTTCATTTATAATAGACATCCCTACACCATCCCTTATGCGGTTTAATTGACGGAGCGAGTACAGCGTCTCTGCTTTAACTAAGCCAAATTGACTTTCATCTGTACGCAACGCATTAGATAGGTCTTCTTGTACAGGTCGCATTTTTCAGCCAATCGTGACGAAACTTGGTGTGCATGTTCTACTATTTAATATATTTTTTTGTCGTCAGTGATTTTGCGTGGTCTCGTACACTGCTCCAGAACTACTAGTTCGTTTAGTAAATTCTTTGTGGTAGCGATAAATAGGCCTAAGAACTTCACATATTTATGGCATATGTTTAACGAATCACCAAATATAGTAAAATGTAACGCCATAAAAACGATTTATACTGCCGAAAATAGAAACGATTACCAAAATTAAAACACCATTTTCATGTGAAGTAATAGCCAAAATTATAACATATTACTATCTAATTAAAGACAATGTCTCATTGTCACGACAACATATCATTGGTGACCCAAAAATATGTAATGAGCGCCAAAAAGTAAACTTCTTTTTTTTTCAAAATTTTAACATTTTGCTATCCTATTAAAACACATGACTCCAAACTAATCATTGTAAACGCAAAAATGGTATATGACCACCAGTATTTTAACCGAATTTTAATCTAAAATGTCAAGCAAGTATTTAACATCTCATTATCCTAATAAAGATAATTATGCTATATAAATCATTATTTCTTCCAAACATAGTATATAATCTCCTAAATTTTGATCCTTTACATATATATTGAAAGATATTTACTAAACTGATATTTATATTCCCTAAATTAAATTACAACTGCCAAAAAACAAAAGCGTTCATTCAATCAAATGCCTATCATTAAAATCTGAAACTCCTGGAATACCAATAATCCTTTTATTAAATTTAAAAAAAAAACATAAAAGATGGTTACTTATAGATAGTAATTTCAAATTCTTAAAAACAATCAGTCTACTGCAATCATACACTGAACATTAATGCTTTCTTAACTGATAAGTACATACAAAAATAACAATTCTCTCCACTAGGTAACTAAAACTATATTTATTTAGAATTATTTTGGAAGAATCAAGAATTCCAATAATCTTTTAATCATAATAATGGTACCTGACCAATGGTACAGGTAGTCCGGCAGGGAATCAGTCCTCTAACTAGGGAAGTGTTAATAATAGTTGAATTATAATGATAAATCAGTCCAATGGTACAGGTAGTCCGGCGGGGAATCAGTCCTCTAACTAGGGAAGTGTTAATAATAGTTGAATTATAATGATAAATCAGTCCAATGGTACAGGTAGTCCGGCGGGGAATCAGTCCTCTAACTAGGGAAGTGTTAATAATAGTTGAATTATAATGATAAATCAGTCTTCTGTGCCTACTGATTTACTGCACACTTAATGCTTTCTTAGCTTTTGCTGGTCGCCCTCTTTTGCGTTTCATGTCAATTGCCAAAAATAGCTCTAGCTCTATTTTACATTACTTGGTAATATGAATGCATTGTATGGCAATCATAGTGGTTTATTTAGGTAGAAATGGTGTATTTTGGTAGATTTAGTATATTTATTATATTTATTGGTGTATATATTAATTTGCTCGCTAAAATTTGGTGATCATTTACTACAATTAGAATACAATTTAATGTGTAGTCGTTACTAAAATTGCTAGTACTATTGTACTGGTAGATTTTTATTTTTGTAATTCAGTATCTATTTTGATAAAAGAGCTTAGGGTATCGAAGTATTTTTTGGTGGTTCCTTATATTTGTATCCCCCCATAGTTATTAGCTATTATTTGCCGAATCGTCTTGCGGATTCTTTTTAAACCGTAAAAAGTACCGATCGGACAAAATGTGTCTTTCTGTTTTGTCAGTCAAACCTTCAGTCCAGGAGCAGTAAGTACACGATCTGTGCTTGAAGACGTAGGGAGAAATATGAGTGATTTCAGGATATATCCTAAATAGCGCCGTGGGTCTGGGAGACCGGCGCGGTGTTTTCAGTATGCTAGTTGTGACGTTCAAGACAGTAAGCTATACAACACGAGTGCGTTCATCTAAACTAGTGATTCTTCGCACCCTGTGGTCCGCAGATTACTGGTGGTCCCTGGAAGCACCCGAAGTGGTCCGCGAAGCCATCCAAATTGAAAGATACATTCGGCACAGAAATTAATCTTAAAGATTTTTGGCGTCAAATGGCAATTTCTTTCATAAAGGTTTGAGAAATACCAACGTCTATGTTGCCATCATATCTATACGAGCAGGGTTATTGGCGGTTTTGATAATTAAATACAAGCACTGGAATCGGACGCCAATGGGCTTGGTTTTGAATATGACTGAACCAAGAATTCAATAGTAGGTACAGAGTATGCAGTAAAAATTGCATTAAACCACTATCATTACAAGTACAATTTGAAAAATTTAATACCGACTTCCATTCTATTCAGTTATTGGAGTGTAACTCAAAAACTACTAGACCGAATTTGATGAAATTTAAATGGAACCACACGGGAAGCACCAGCTTTCAAACAAATGTATGAGGTAACAAAAAGTCGAATAGAGTACCTCCTCCTTTTTGGAAGTTGGTAGAAAAATATACTTAACTATATAACACTAAACAGATAGTGGTCCATGTCAAGAGAGAAGTTTTGTGAAATGTTCTTTCGTCGGTAAAAGACCTAACTGATAACCACTGATCTAAACCTCTAGAAGTCCTCTCTAGAAACTAAAGTTTAGATGTTGGAGCGAAATTCTCTATGGAACATAGAAATAATTACGGTGGTAAATGGAACCGACAAGTCTAGGTTTAGGTTTAAAGATATTTTATTCTAAAAAAAAAATAGACCAAGGTCACTTACATGAGAACAAGAATAAATAATTAAAAATACACAAAGTAAGTCGTTCCAATGTTAAAAAAAACTATTATAACATCAAATTCGCACGTATCGAAAAACTGCCCCTTTTAATACTTAACCTGTGTACGACCTGTAACATGGAATAATAAGATTCTTTGATAGAAACGCAACGCGAAACAATTAACTAAACAAACAGTAATAATGAGAAAACTGGAAACCACACCTTGTTGTCATAAAATGAGATATCTTGAAATAAGACATTAAAGCATGGAAATGGCGGTAATTTAATTTATAAACATTTATTTTAAATGAATAAGGAATTAAATGAAAAAAACACAGCAAACCGGCAAGCAAGACAAGCCAAACCCTTCGTATCCATCCCAAATTAATTTCCCTTAGACAATTGGTGCTAATCAATCGCTTTCAATCAACCAATTAATCCTAATACATAAAGGAGCCCCACGGAACCCCTGAATCAACCCCGGATTGATTGGAGTCAGAGGTTCGCAGGAGTAGATATTTATGGTGTCTTCGAGGTGGATTGCAAAAGAGGAGGATACAGATATGTTTATTTATTACGTCTCAGTAATTAATACAATAAATGTCAAAGTTAGTTTTTTATATATAACCAGTAATCTGTGATATAACTTACTAGCTGGTGCCCGCGACTTCGTCTGCGCAAGATTAGGTAGTACTTCGTGTAGTTTATTATCTTCTCCAAGGCCATTACTATCTTTATACCAAAATGTCATTAATTATTTACATGGTCAAACGCAATTGCTTTAATAGTATTAGTAAATTTAAATACTTAGTAAATCAATCAGTAAATACTAATAATAAAATACAGTACCTACATACAAATATAAAATTTATCACCATGGAAAAAATTGTCATTACATTTCATCACCCTTGACGGTATTTGTGTTACATTTCATCACACTAGACGGTCGCCGAGCATGTCTAGTGTATCGAGCTGTCAAAATGATAGCGTGCTTTTGACTAAACTATCAGAAACTGACACAAACTTTGACAGAACTGTCATCGTTACTATCTTGTCGTAGGCGGAGATCTTGTTATTTTGTCTATGCTGTGCTCAAGAGTCACCTGCATGGTGATGGATGATGATGATGATCAAAAAAAGTAGCCTATGTGCTATTCCAGACTATAATCTATCTCTGTGCCAAATTTCATCCAGATCCGTTCAGCCGTTGTGCCGTTTTTGAGTAACAAACATCCATTTATCCATCCATCCATCCAAACTTTCACATTTATAATATATCCTTATATTCTATATAAGGATATATTAATAAAATAAGGATATATATATAAGGATATATAATATATATAATATTATATTATATCACATTTATAATATATTCGCATATAGTGGGATATTCAACCAAGTGACGATATTGGCTCCGTCCCCATACGACGGTTAAATCATATAGATAAAAGAGCTAAAATTCGATGCTCGGACCTCGGTCCTTCGTGCCTCGGTGGTTTAGTGGTCATGGCATCTGACACCGATTGTCCGAAGACGCGGATTCGAATCCCGTACGAGGATGGAATTTTTTCTCTCTAAAAATTGCAATGTTTACTACTGGCCAGTAGTTTGCCTGATGGTAAGCTTTATATGTACGCTTGTTCCAACAGTTGCAGTGCCACCTAGAGGCTGTAGCTCAAACAATTTGCGAAAAGTATTCGTATCGTAACCGACAATGCGTCACGCCACGGTGGACAAACTATAAACATTTATTTATTTAATAAACATTTATTTATTAAATAACATTTATTTATTTAATAAACAGTTATTTATTTAATAAACATTTATTTAGTTAATAAACATTTATTTAGTTAATAAACATTTATTTATTTAATAAACATTTAATTATTTAATAAACATTTATTTATTTAATAAACATTTATCTAAAATTTAATAAACATTTATTTATTTAATAAACATTTATTTATTTAATTAACATTTATTTATTTCTCTTAATAAAGTTTCTTATGATAATCGGGTTTATGTATAGATATATAATTTCTTAATTAGGATACTTTGTGAGAGCTGGTGCTTGATGTAGGTTTTGTGAAAAACCTGTATTACATTTCGGTGAGTGTATAATGGAACTTCACAATTTGATTCCGCCATCCCCATTCTATAATCGGACATCCAGAGATACTCAGAAGCGCCACCGCTTTATGGTGGATATTCCATTTACCCGGACGAAGCGATTTACTTCTTCGTTTATCATACGTACCGCTAGGGAATGGAACACCCTCCCTGAGTCGGTGTTTCCGGTTAAGTACGATATGGGGGTCTTCAAAACACGAGTGCATAGGTATCTTCTGGGTAAGCGCGCTCCATCCTCGATCGCATCATCACTTAGCATCAGGTGAGATAGTGGTCAAGTGCTACCCAGGTCGGTATAAAAAAAAAAAAAACATTTTACAAGTCACCAGGACCTCCCTCGGTAGGAACAATTTTCGTAATTATTATCCTTGTAAATACAAGGTGTTGGTGTAATTCAAGTAGGTAAATAAATAATAAATAATTGTGTGTAAACAATATATCTAGTTAAGGCGCGTTCGTACCCTGATTAAAGAAAAAGCAGAATTTTTAAACACCTAGTGTAACGAAACAGATCGATAGTATATTATGAAAAATATACAAAGGTTAGAAAAGGAATAGGAAAAGAGTTATAACCGAATAGAATTCATAAATATAACTCTCTTTTAGCAGAAGAAAATCCTGAATAGGTCCACAAAAATAAACTTTCACGTCCAAACTCTCAGAATTTTCAGCGATAACACAATATTTTTTTTTGGTAATACTTAGCCAACGTATAGTACTAAAACCAGCAGTTTTTTCAATTGTGTTAGTATATATAGAAAAATATAAAGAAAACGTCAAAAATTAACGCATTTTCGCATTACATCGCCCAATTTAACAAACGATTTTCAACCTTACGTAAAGCATCGTAAATTATTTTAAAATTGGGGTTGGACCGTGTCTTAATTTGAGAAAACAAAACAATACTATATATATGTAGTAATGCTAATCCTTGAGGCAGTAGGTTTAATTATGCAGTCTTATGAATAGAGCGTGTGTGTGTGTGTCACAGTTGCCATAGATAAATTAGTTTGTACAGTTTCACTTGAGAGACACGTTACGATACACTTACGTAGGTAGTTATTCGTGCTAGGCCCATCTTAGAACATCTGTTCTGAGTTTTCCGTGACACTGCACTGCGTTTGTCACACAGAGAGATTGGGGTTTGAGCTACGAAGAAATAATATCAGGAAGAGTAACTGCCTTAAAAAAAGACCCAATAAAAGTCGTGCTGAATCAATAACATCGTTCACGCCGCTATGACTCAGCTGTCATAGTAGACGTTGCAGCACGCGCGTGGACCAATCCCTGCTTTCCTTCTGAAATTTAAACCAATCACCGAACATGTATATTTGTAACCTCGGAAGTAATTCGTATTTGGAATCATACGTCGTTTTGGTTTGTAGGACCACTTTTTGTGTGGAATTTGTTCTGAGTTATGCTTCCTGACATTATTTCTTCGTAGGTTTTGAGTCTTTTTCGCCCAGTAATTTCACTAGTAAATAAATTGCTATTTACTAAGCTTGTGAACTATGACTTTTCAGAATAACTGGCACTGTGTGGTGGTACCAACCAAGATAGTCTCTTTCATAAGAGACCTATCACCTAAGTCAGGCTTGCCGATCGGGGCGGAGTTTATTTTTTAAGGCTACTACCTCACGAAAAAATGCATAACACAACATAGAAAGTAAGAAAGAAAAAGAAGAAAGAAACATTTCTATTAGGTACTTAAACATAAACAGAACACAGAACAGGCCGGTTGGCGCAGTTGGTAGCACCCCTGCCTTGTGAGCCGCTGGTCCCGGGTTCGATCCCCGGACAGGTCAAACATTTGTGTGCATTAACATGTCTGTTTGATCTGTGTCTGGGTGTGTATATGTATTTAGGTATGTAATATCGGTCATCAGGTTACCATAGTGCAGGCTCTGCCTAGTTTGCGACCTGAAGTCTTTTGTGTGAATGTTGTCCCATATTATTATAATTGGTTAAATAAATCTTAAACAATTTTACCCAATGAGATTGACTAATAGAGGCGTTTTACTCCTTGAATATGAAGTATAAACATGGCAAATTTTATGCTATACCTACCTATACCTAAAGTACACAACTCGCACATCGACGTTAACTACATTGACAAGATTAATAGAGCACGAAGATATATGAATCCTAGTTGTCAGAAAGGGATCAATATATTTCGACCGCCAATGACAGCCTCGTTCTCTCTGTCGCTCGCTACTTGTCTCGTTCTCGTGGGTGGCGAAGCGGCAACGTCGCAGGAGTTATTTTAAATTAAAATACAATTTCTGATTTTCCAATTTTGATAAATAACATAGAAAAACAATACTTACAAATGAAAATATACATCATTCTTGTTTTTTACACTTGTTCCAGTATATGTTCTGCAGTTTCTAACACATAAGAAGGCATTTTATCCTAAATGTAGGACACGTGCTGCGTCGTTGCCAGACAGGCTGGAACTAAGTTGACTCAAGACAACTAGCTTGGGTTGATGTCGCCAAGCCGAGCGCAGTAAGGCGCATCTACCTCAGTTTATATTAACATCATTGATTTTACCTCTCCAAAAGCTTTAATTGCACGATAAGACATTTATACTGTTCAGATACGGAACCTAAGAATATTTAAACGAACAAATAGATATAAGATCCAAAAACAAGGTGTGACATCTCATCCTTCATCCCAATCCTACAGGGATGAAGCGTGAAGATACAAAACGTGATACAGGTCAGACAGAGTGTAACAATCACAAAAGGATTCCGATATTGAGAAAAGGTTAAGATGGTGGAAATAACAACACATACAGCCTTTTATCCTACTTATTTCTTTGCGATATGGCAAATCTCATTTAGGACGTAGAGAATGTAAAGAATATTTCTTTATAACCTGAAATAAAGAGTAATTCCATTTCTTTGCAGAGCGCTTTTTAACGTAGAATACTTGACATACGTTTTGTGTGTGAATGTAGGACGTCTGTCATAGCAATGACTGCCGCAAATCTGCAGGGCTATAATGTATCTCAGTTGCTAACAAATGTTGATTGAAATCTTGAATAATGGCGGCTCTACATCAGTTTTGACAACTCCAGTAGTAAGTTGATGATTGGAGCTGACAAAGGTGGCATAAAGCCGCCATTTTTTTTTCGCTATTTAGCCGCGCCAAGCCAACATTTATATTGTAACGGAGATACATAATTGCCCTGCTGGTTGTCTGATGATATAATGGGGATGGTGGAATGAAGTTGTTTAAATCCCTCGCGCTCTTTATCCAACACTCTTAACACTCTTTGGTTAAGAATGCGGTAAGAATCTCTACTCTACAAGAACAATCTCTATGCACAATCTTGTGGTTAGTGAAACATTGCGCATCAGTCTCGGTCTGAAGTACTTCGGTTCTTCACAGTTTTGTATCTACTGTTTCGTAAGTACGGTAGATATCATAATTTTTATCTTGAACTTTTTCTTAAATGCCTTATGCAGGATTGCCACAATATCACCGAGATAACAAACAAAAGTGAATCATCAGTGACTAGTACAAACCACGATCTTAGTCGTAGTACTTTTGTGGTAGTGCCACACTGTAACCCCACGGCCGAATGGGGAATGGGTACACCACACTCTCACATAACACCGACGTGAAGTAACATAGCTTGCTATTGCGTTCCAATCGGCCTGTGGGTGGTTCCGGAGGCCCGATTCCCCCCTTCCCCATTCCCCCCGCATCCCCCTCCACTCTCATCCCTTCTATCTCTTCCTTCCTCTAAGGTCAGCAACACGTCCTCGAGACCTCTGGTATTGGGGATGTCCGTGGGTGGCGGTATCACTTACCATCAGGTGAGCCGCCTGCTCGTTTGCTAACCTATCCCATAAAATAAAAAACAATAATTCAATATAATAGCTCATAAAAGTGTTATGATCTAACTTTAACATCGGCTTAGGCTGGTTACTCAACAATATATTTATTCCAAAGCGTTATGTACAAAGCCTTTTACAGAATTTCGTGGTTAACACACTATCCACATTTTCAGAGCGATCTAATCCGCATTAACACAACAGTGACTACTTGCTTCCCTTTCGCGTCAACCCATCTGTCAATACGACCCGCGGATTACTGCTTCGATGTGGGATTATATCGTCCGACAGGGATATGGGGTCGATCGGATCCCGAAACGTAGGTACATACAGATGTGTTTAGGAGGTTCAGAACAAGGTCAAATAAGCTGTAATTGATCTATAGCAAAACACTGGGAGCTGGCCGTAAAACCAAATATTTAGTTAGATAATCAGTATTTTTTGACGAGAGAACGTCTTATAAATGGATGAACGCCGGCAGCACGCACAAAAAAATATGACTCATTGTCACGTTGCGCCTGAGCCGAGCGTGCAAGCGAGAGCGCGGAAGAAGCGATAGAGACGCACGATCGGCCTAAGCGTTCGACTTGTCTTATGACGTTATCACGTAAAATTATCGTAAACCGACTTTAGAGACAATTTTTTTCAGGAGGTGTTCTATACTTGAAAAGGAATGTCTTGCTGTTTATATACCGGGCATATTTTTCTGTTACCTGTACACTGTCGTGTGCTAGAGCTCTTTGAGTGCAGTACAAATGTACTTATTAAGAATTCTTTTGACCTCCAAAAACAAAAGAATGAGTTTATGGTGTCTTTTATACTAGCATATAACAAGGCGGACAGGTCAAACCATGCGCCTTATGGTTATGTCCAAAACATTTCCAACATTTCCAGTATCAAGAAGTTTTAGGTGGCATTGCATTGAGCAACTTACAACTAATCAGTTTTATACAATTTTCGTTACAGAGTTTACTTCTAACACTATCTGTTCAAATAAATACTTAATTTTGGAATCAAGTAAGTATATTTCAAGAATGTAATGGATTGGGGTCATAGCTTTTCAATACGCAGCACAGGGAAAAGACGAAGTAAAAATAAAAGAATGTCTTTACAGAAAAAGACAGTTGTCTTTGAGGAGTTTAGCTCATACCTTTATTGCTTTGACAAAAGTTGTGCAAACAGCTCAGCGCAGTAATGAAGTAGCTGCAAAGACAGAACACTGGAGCGCGTTCAGAAATTCATTTCGGTGTAAAATACCTACGTAAGGTTCGCAGAAAAAAATATGGAGAGCATTTCTAATCTTTATATATATAAATTAATTCCCTTGGTCATTGCATCACGCGTGGACGAATGGAACAAAGCTAAGTCGTAAAGTAAGTTTCGCTAAGTCTTTTTTTGTTGTGTTAATTATTGTCAGGAGAATGTTCTTATGGAAGAAAAATCAACAGAAGATGGAAGGTTATGGCGAGGTCGATGGGCAAGCCTACTATGTGAACGAAGTCGCGGGCAGCCGCTACTAGTAATATAAGTATGGCCAGCTGCACTCACTTGAAATTATGTCGGTTTAAGTCCAGCTTGTATTGTAATCAAAAATTAATGTTTTTCAATGATTTCAATGCTATTCTCCGAGAACTTCCCATTGAGTCAGGTTAAAAAATAAACCCCTCCGCACTCGAGAAACTTTCAAAATTATAACATTGGTGTAATTTATTAATCAAGATAAAATACTACGGAACCCTGCCCTGTATTACGAAATTAAAATGGGGTTAAACGTGTATTTCTAAAACTTACAATACATCTCTTGGAAAGCCCATTATTGCGTAACACGCCAAATTCGATCTAAGGACTTGACGGTTTGACCGATTGTTCGTTACAGGTTGACATACACGCTTAAATAAACAGCTATGCGATTCTCAAAGAGCATTGCATCTTAGACAACATCCGTGAAACATCGACGAGATGACAAGGACGTTGGAAAAACAACTTTATTAACAAGGGCGATATTTATTTTGATATCGGTCAGCTCGTCGACGATCGCAACGACGATTCATTCCTTAGACCACACGACAGATCTTCTAGTATCTACACTGTTACATTCAAAACAAACATTGTTTATAATTTTTTATAATAAAAGTTAATAATCCCTCAATGCACCAAGACAGGAGTCTTTGACTAATGTGTATTACCATTGATGACATATGTCACTGAAACGTGGTCTCTTACTATGGGCCTCATAAGCAAGCTCAAGGTCGCACAACGAGTTATGGAGAGGGCTATGCTCGGGTATTCTCTACGTGATCGAATCAGAAATGAGGAGATCCGTAGATGAACTAAAGTCACCGACATAGCCCAGAAGATAAGCCAGTTGAAGTGGCAGTGGGCAGGCCATATAGCACGCAGAACAGATGGCCGATGGGGCCGAAAGGTTCTATAGTGGAGACCACAGACCGGCAAGCGCAGCGTAGGTCGCCGATCGACAAGGTGGACTGACGACCTGATAAAGGTAGTTGTACGTTGGATGCAAGCCGCTTCTAACCGGTCCTTTTGAAAATTTGTGGGGGTGGCATATGTTCAGCAGTGGACGTCCTACGGCTGGGATGATGATGATGAATGATGATTAATCCCTTGATTTATTGACTACCCCGTCACAGTGAACCCCACTTAAGGAATAAAATTAAAAAGTATATATTGTAATAATCAGATGCTTTCTATCTCTTCTCGGTTTTTCTGCTATCTGTACACAGCGTGTACAGAACTTGTCTTAATGAGGCTCCCTGCCAGCGGAATCTATTAACTTCGTATTGATTCGAGTGCTTGAATGAGTTGCGTTTTTGAAGCTTTTTAGATAATAGCTTAAATCAAAAGCTCGTTATCGTTAAAGCGGTTTATTTTCCACTATTTCGGTTTGCAAGTTTAGTTGACTGGCTGGTTTTTTCAGCTTAATAGGGAAATGTTTGACCACAATCTCACTTGATGGTCAGTGATAATGCGGTTAAAGGTGGTACAGCACTAGACCTGGAATAGCTCGTGGCTTTCAAGAACGGCTGCCGGAACACACTGTTAAGTGCTTAGAGACACATTTTCAAACTAAAGGGTGGTAGCTAGTCAGGCGGACACCAGAAGTACCCTAGCTGATGGTAGGGCACTGGTACAGATATTACTTTCTATTGGGAAGACGAGTTCTTCTGGATCCATGTCTTGAGATAGAAATCCGGGATAAGAAAATATTACTTACGGTTTTTGCTGACGGTATTATTACCTACTGGGGTTTTTTTAAATGTAACTTACCTGAAACAAAAAAAAATAGTACGTACATTTTAATTCTTCATTATCTTATTTTACTTAATGAATAAGAGATTGCTTTGAGCGATAAGACTGCCCATTGTGACACTTTATTATAAGTTTTGCTCACTGTTTTGATGACAAAATTATCCTATGTTTATCTATTTTGTGTTATTTTTTAAACTGTGTTGTTGAAATAAAGAGTTCTATCTTTCAAAAGGTTATATTATACTAGCTGCGCCGTGCGGCTACACCCGCGTCATGATTGATGATGATGATGATGATGAAAGTACCCTATGTGTTAATCCAACGCCTCATCTACCTACATACCAAATTTCATCAAAATTGGTCCAGCCGTTTGAGCGTGAAAGAGTAACAAACATCTATTCATCCATCCCCAAACTTTCACATTTGTTACGCAAGGGTAACATACGGAAACCGATGAGTTAGCAGTGACCCAAAACAACAGCCCAGCGGACACGAGGAGCGGTCTCAGCATTTGACCATTGACGTCAATCGCCACACCGCATGGGAATATTTAACTAGTTTTAAGTCATTCTTTGTACATACATCGAGCAAGCTTCATTTATTGTAATTAATTCTAGTATTTTTCTGTAATTAAATTCTTAGCAAATAAAATTATATTTTTTAAAAGCATCCCTCTGGGCTGGAGCACTTAATTCATTTATAATATTAGTGGGATTACTATTGTTATTATTATTATTATTGCTATTAACTTAGAGATATTATTTTATTACTATTAACGGTTATGTAGTATTGTCAAACCACCATACATTTATCCCAAACTAGACTTGCAATAGACCTTCGAGTATACTAACGTTGTGAATAACCCTTTATTATACGTCATATGTCATGTCATGGTTCGCAATGAAGCACAGGACGGTGTTAGGCATTGCAGACCTAGAATAGCGACGAAGACGGGTGCCGAAAAAACTGTTACGTGTTCTGCAGTTTTAAGCTCTGCTGTACTAACATATTATGAATTGCCTCATGACGTTAGAATGGGCACACGGGCAACTTGAAGCAGTCAGGATTGACTGCTTCAAGCTGCGGCATAATGAACTAGTCTTCTACGTACACACACACGAAACCGCTCGAGCAGTTGCAACTGCTACGAGCGGTTGGCAGCACTGCTGGAGCTGTCGATTGCCTTTGCGCAGTTACCTCCGCCCACGCACTCTTCATTCTGCATCGCGGTTCTCGAAATTGTGACTTGTTGAGCACTTAATACCAAAAGCTCCAGCAGTAATTGCAGCTTTAAGTTGTTGACTTCGACTACTCGAGCAGTCCGTGTATGACTGCCCTTACTCTCATCGAAAGCTGAAGCCCCCACTGTAGAAATCTAACCGACAACCGTCTGACCAGCGACCGATCTTACGATCATTTCCACCCGACTCTTACCTGCAACCAATGACATTATAAAATACGGAGACACGCAGTAAAAGTTTGACGTCCCCTATACTTAAGGGAGCTGTCAGGGGGCGAAAGTCAATTATGAAATGGGGTATTTCAATTGAATTAAGATGTTTGTCACCGTAGGTCAGTGAAAGATATTGGGGTCGCGCCCTTGTATTAGGGGAGGGTATTATGACAAATTAAAGAAGTTTTGGACAGTTCTTAAGAAGTTAATACTTCAATTATACTAATAGGTCGGTCGCTTCTTTGTTTTTACTCGAATACAGCGAAGCAAAAAGGAGAAATATGTTTTTTAACCGCTATGTATGTGGGTTTATATGTATGTTCATTTGCTGCCTCGTACCTTCTAAAATATTCATCATAATTTAAAAAAATAGCTGTCGTTAGAAGCGTCTTGATTGTCCGCAGATTATAGGTTACTAGCTGCGCTCCGCGATTTCACCCGCGTGGTGATGGATGATGATGATGATGTTGAATCAAAAATAGCGTATGTTACTCAGGCATAGTGTAGCTTTATACTCGTGAAAGAATTGTTTGAATCGGTTACCTAGCTTTTACATGTAACCATTACACCAAAGAAACAATCACTATCCTCTTTATTATTAAAGTAGATAAGGATTACGAATAATGTGGCCTGGTTTGTACCGGCGTTACTACTGCATATGTCAAAATTAAAAAAGTATTTATTGTGACATAACTGTAATAGTTAGACATAATGGTAATGTGGACTTGTTTGTAGATGTTGTATTGACGTCTTCTATAAAACTGTATTACGTCACATGGCTCTATAATTGTCAATAGTTTCCGCAGAGTAACCCATATAAAGACTTTTTTGGTATTTTTTCCACTTTTTTCCTTGGGTTACTTTATTGAAGTTGTCATACCCCTCCTAACTTTTTTGAAAATATAATATAGCCTATGTTCATCAGGGATAATGTAGGCATCTAATGGCAATATAATTTTCTAATCGATCCAGTAGTTTTGGAGCATATCAATTCAAATAAAGAAACAAACAAATCTTTTCACTTTATAATGTTAATGATAATAATAATGGTGTAGATATGACTTTTCCTAGATGACATAAAGTTGTGAACTAAAAAGGAGACCCTATAAATATGCCACTTTGCCTTAAAGCTTATGATCGCTAACTACTATAAGAATGTATTAGTTTGTTAGTTTAGGTGGTAGACGACCACAGGCACAGCTACCCTCTGAACATCACTAATATGTAGATATGAATATGTATTACCTACATAAATTAAATAAACATACATTTAGTGTAAGTAGTTTATTTAATAGACGACTAATAATGAATAGTTTGGCAATAACAGATGAGAATATTTTTTGTTTCATACTTTTTAGAGCGGGGTATTCTACCGACTTGGTGACTTGACCTAAGGAGGAGGTACTCAATTCGACTGTATATTTTTTTTATGTTTGTTATGAGGTATCATGACTTTCAATAGGGTGAACCGATTCTCAATTTTTTTTTGTTTGAAAGATGGTGCTTCCCGTGTGGTCCCATTTAAATATCGTCAAATTCGGTCCAATACTTTTTGAGTTACACTCCAATAACTGAAGAATAGAATGGAAGACGGTATTAAATTTTTCAAATTGTACTTGTTCAGTTGTAGACTTTTATTTTTTGAACATAGTTTTTATGTATACATGACGTAAATGATGAATTATATCTGAGATTCTGAGATATTTAGGTGCAAAGGAGCTAAGCCGTGTATAGTTCAACAGTTTGACAGCTAATCGATCACTTATTGCGGAGTGTTACATAATCTGTACACGAGTTGAACACTCTACTTGTTATCACATTTAGCACGCTGTTTAATAAACCCGTTTGTGCCTGCATATTACTATGCAAAGAACCGAAGAGAAGTGCAATAAAGCTGTTGCTAAGCATTACGCTTGCCCAGTTGCAGTGCCCAGAGCTTAGACAGGACAGTGACTAATGACATAATTTTATGTGACTGTGGCTTGACTCCGACTGCCAGAATATAAATCGCACTTGATGCAACTACAAATATTTACGAACTTATATAACACACAAGCTGCGCTTCGTATAACCCGCATGCTGATAGACGGTGATTATGATGATGAATCAAATATAGCCTATGTCACTCCGGAATAATGTAGTTTTCTACTGGTAAACAAATTTTCAAAATCAGTTCAGACGTTTTTGAGTTTATCCATTACAAATAACAATCAAATCACACCCTTTATAATATTAGTGTATAAATTAAGAATGGCAAAAGTACAAACGTATGAGGCCACTTGTCTTATAAAGTTAAAAAAGACTAATTCCCTTCAAAATCCCCCAAAATTTCGAGGGTTGGAATTCAAATCACATTATTGCCTGTCATGAAACTCAGTCCAACGATACTGCCGCAGGCAATATAACGACTTACTTCCGGTTAGGGTCAAATTTCACTCAATTCCACTGAACTGTTTAAGCTTGAAAAGGTAACGAATATATAGGCACTCAGTCGTAATAGTACATTACTGCAACAGCCAACAAAAAAAGCATTTGTGAACGAACGTGAATGTGGGCTGACAGAAGCCGAGGCACGCACACGTAACGTAACTCCATCAATGCCTAATTGTGGCCATGACTTGTATAGTACTTTCATTAATAGCCTAGTTTGGGATCTGAAGACCTTTGTGTGGATGTTATCCCATATAAAAAAACATTAAAAAAAATATTAAGTTGAAATTAAAACTAAGTAGAACCTAGCCAGCATTTTTTATTTAAATAGTAAATTTTTTAATCTACTAAACAGCTTTCTATTTGCAAGCAAGTTAGAAATTTAAATAAAACCTTTGATAAGTCACTCCTTGGTTGCCATGTTTCGGAGTAAAAGATCGTCCTATCTTCAAATTACACGACAGATATGAGTTTGCTATGCTCATGTTTAGTTTAGAAGGTGGATTTAGTCTTATTTATCTATGGGTGGGTTTTTGTTGCGAGCTGTCACTGATATATATATCTACACTATACTATCTACAACAGTCTTTTGGAGATACACAATGATATTGAGACATTTACCAAAAACAAAGATGTGCATGGCTACAATCTACGAAATAAGGAAAAAATATTTAAGCCCAAAATAAGACTGACAAAAGTGAAAAAACAAGGTGTCCACATCAAAATTTTAATGTATAATCACCTACCTATAACAATCGCAAAGTTAAATAGAATAAATTTTAAAAGGAAGGTAAAAAAATTCTTTGAATGTCATCCATTATATTCCCTAAAGGAATTCATGGACATGCGTCTGACTGAAAATTCATTTTTGTAGAAAAAATTAAGTAGGTAGGTAGGCTAAGTAACTACGTAGATATAGGCTATTTGACTGCTCACGCTAAATTGATGGTTTCAAAATTTATACTTCTTAATGTATCTTTCAAATGACATTATTTTTAATATTTGCAATTTCTTGGAATATCTTTTGCTTCGAATATTCAATGGTTTTATTAAGTCTTATAAATACAGGAAATATATTTAAATTATAATACAATTACTTGAATGTTTAATGTAAAAATTGCTGTAATTTAATTATTATTATTTCTTAACAGTGCTCTATGCTTAAGTTCAAAATGTATTTGTTGACTTGCCTAATGTAACAAACAATGTTATAAGGTTAATAAACGATTCTGATTCTTATAACATAATATATAGGATTCTATCGATTTTTGACAGAACATTTGGCGCACATTTTGCGACCACGTAAAGGTGCAAGTTGGAAGCCGGCTACACGTAGCAGGCATCAACCATTTGAAAAGCGATACGAAAGGTGGCTGGCAGTAACTGGATGCAGAGAGCTGAAGACCAAGCTCGTGGCGTACTTTAGGAGAGGCATATGTCCAGCAGTGGACGAATGTGGGCTGATGATGATGATGATGACGAAAGGTTTAGTTTAAAAGCTTTTCAGTTGTATTACTAGGTAGATTGGTACCCGCGAGCGGCGTTACTGATCTGCGTTCGAGCGACAGTGTCGTCTGCCGCTCGACGACGCGACGCTAGCTTCGTGTCGCTACTAACTACGAATCGTATTTCATAAAAATACATAGAAACCAGTAGTGTTACTGCAACACGTCGTTTGCTGCGGCTTCATGTAGCCGGCTACCAACTTGTTCCATTCGGGTTGGGCATTAAACCATTGGATCCAAAGTTAACTGCAAACCGGGCCGTGACAGTTGTGAGGCAGTTGACGGCGCTTACCGGAACGTACCCTATGTAATTTATTTCGCCGCTAAACCACGACAGTATTCTATGCAGCCTTTCGATTCTGTAATGATTCGTCGACAAGCTCACCGATGTCAAATACTTTGTGAGATATCGCCCTTGCAAATTAGGTTGTTTTTCCAACGTTTCTTGTCATCTTGTCATTTATTTCACGAATGTTGTCAAAGATGCAACGATGTTTGCTCTTAGAGAATCGCACGGCAACTTTTTTTTTTCATCCTTTGCCGGCCGCTGCTCGCATATATTTATTATTTATTATATATTTAAAATAATCCTCTAATTTAAAAGGAAAAGGAGTTTACCACTGTAGTAGTTTCTTTGTGATAACGTTAACTTAGCGTTGTCGTCATTATTGAGTAGTGACGAAGGAGTGCGGTGCTAATACGATCCCCGGGGATTCGCTAACGACATTGAGGAAAGGATTAGTGGATGCAGTGCAATTTAGATTAAGTTAGAACTTGAGAGGCGTTGATAATTCCATACTTACGTAACAACAGTGACTATATTACGTCATCAAATATTATGTTAAACTAAGTAAATTGTAACTACATAGTAGACTTTGTTTATTATTGTGTATCTTTTGTGGCAATAAAAAAACTTTCTTTCTGTCTTTCACGGGTAGGCTGGATGACAGTTGTCTATGTTACAAAGTTATGGGAATTATTTTTATGTACCGCCTATCATATTTTATCAAAACGTTCCCGATGAACGCAGTAGTCACTCACAGTATCCAGAGGTCTGTAGTATTGTGCTGGCTTTGGAATATTATTAGCTTGATCACTGGATCCAAGCATGGTAGGTGGTACATGCCAATTATCATCTCTATTGAAATTAGAGTGTTTTGTAATTTCTATGACCTCTCTTATCATTCTCGGCACATAACAGTTCCTAGCTAGGATTTGTGGGTTATCGAGCCGGATGTAGTGATTAGGCTTATCCAGAACATGCTCATATACTGCAGACTTGGTCGAGCGTCTGTTCTTCAGTTATTATGTGTTAAGCTGCTAATGCGGCTGATGGTGCCGGAAGGTTCTGGAGTGGAGATTACGGACCAACAATGGCTGCGTAGGTCGTTCATCGACAAGATGGACAGGCGTTTTTAAAGGTCGTGGGATGACGCTGCATGGTTGCAGGTTATTTCTCTTCCTTGCGATGTCTCTACAAAGTCAAAGTCAAAATCATTTATTCAATTTAGGCACCAAAGACGCACTTATGAACGTAAATTTTTCATTATATTGTACTTTAAAGACTACCGCCGCGTTCCAAAATATATAGAGCCTACCAAGAAGAAGAGGCAAGAAACTCGGGGCCATTCTTTTTATATAGATGTTTTTACTTAGGTACTACAGATATTAGCTCCAGTGTGTTGCCTTACAAAAGAGAACATAATAATGGTGTCAGTAGGGCAAGACACGCTACACTTTGACATCTTAGTACACGAGTAGATAGATCCTCTTTTTTTTTTGTCCCGGGAAATTCCTTTATGGATACCACCACCCACCACGGGGAGGTAGGTGGTTATGTGGGAGTCCGTATACCCACCAAAACCCCGGGGTGTTCCGTCACTGCCGCTTTTGACGGGAACGCGGGACAGATTTTGCACACGACCGCGAACCCGCCGCGGCTGTCCGTTGCCGGACCCTTTTCTTCGCGGCACGCCAGAACACATGGCGCGCCGCTACTGCCTCGGAGACCAAACCCGCCAACAATGGGTGCCAGACTTCCCCGTGTCTGCACGCCCGTGGTCTCCCTGCGGTGGGTCGGATACGTAGCCCCACCGCCTGCTACGTCAGCCACAGGGGATAGCCCCCCCGCGACCCCACCTCCTCGAGTCTGCGCCGAGCGCCCGGACCCCACCTCCTCGAGCCTGCGCCAAAGAGCCCGGGCCCCACCTCATCGAGTCTGCGCCAAAGCGCCCGGACCCCGCCACTCCTCAGTGGACTTGGCGGCCAAAGCCCATAGGAGCGGCCCCGCCTGAGCCGGCCAGCGCACCCCAACGCCGGCGCGGCCCCTGGGTTCCTCTTGGCTTCACCGTGGTGATCCAAGCCACGGCTACTGAGCCCCCCGCCACGTCAATGCGAGAACCCTTCGGGGGGGCGAGTAGATAGATCCTGGAGTGATCAGTCCCAAGCTGTTTTATCCTCCAAGTAATCCGAAATTTTGTAATAACCTTTTTGACAGAGTTTAGTTTTAACAGTAATTTTAAACTTATTAATAGGCAAATCTCGGATAACATTGGGAACTTTATTATAGAATCGTATACAATGTCCCATAACAGAAAGACTTATTCTGTGGAGACGCGTTACATGTACGGATAGCTTGTGCTTATTTCGCGTGTTGATGGAATGAGCATCACTCCTTTTATCAAAACTGCTCATGTTTTTCTTTACATACATTAGATTTTCATAGATAAACTGAGAGACAACAGTTAGAATGTTTATGTCTTTAAACTTCTGTCTAAGGGAAACTCTGGGAGCTAAACTGTAGATCGCTCGTATAGGCCTTTTTTACAGTCGTTTAGCTGTGTTGGAGGCATTCAGGCGGTCCAAAAACTCCGATACTAAAACGATCTATAAACACGCGTGGTGGTCTATGGTCATAATTATTAGGTAGTACCAAGTTTTGAATGAATTGCACCAGAAATATTTTTCCTCTTAATCATTTCTGAACTTGACACAGCTATAAGCAATGAGTATAATTGCAAAAAATTTAAAGTGACGTGTTACATTCTAATTACGATTTTTAGCCGTACCATAGAAGTACATGTGAACCAGTCAATCGAGATTGACTGGTTCACATGTACTATGGACTTCTTCTATGTGGGGTCTAGACCCCAGTTTTATATGAGACGTGTGCCATACAGAGATCAAGCTGCCATCTTGGATTTATGTGACGGATCAACTTAAAAAGTTTATAGTTTCTTCATAGTTTCAAAATTTCATCGAAATCTGTGCGATAGTCGGTCGGTTCTTAAGTTATGCGTAATCATACAGACAGTATTTTTTTGTCATAAAAAATGTCATACTTTTGTTTAGTAGGTAAATTTACGTCTTCTGACCTACATTTTTTAATATTTCTTTCATGTAGGTACAGATTTTTTGGCCCCTACTCTTTTATTATAAACATAGATCTCTGAGGAAAGCGCGAAACCAAGCAGTTTTTTTGTACTTAAAAGACTTCTTGACCGCTATCTCACAGTGACGATACGTTTGATGACGCAGCACGTCGTCTAGATGTCTATTCTTAACTTGAAGAATACCAAACTGTACGCCTCAGAGACCTATAATACGACATATTAAGCTAATGCAGGAAAAGCAAACAAGCTGCTCAAAAAAAAACAAAAAAAAATACACCAATATATAATACATGCATATACGATCGTCTTCTATTTTCAGAAACAGTCTCGATCAAAACGACTCTGACCGCCGGACGTCCAATATCACATTTCACGTCACAATTTTATCGTTTTGCATCGGAAATGTTGTATTAGAAGATAACTACCGTCGCCAGGGAAGTCTAATATTATTTCTGTCTGTCTGTACAGCCAGCAAACAAAACTAAACCCATCACTTATCGTGAACAGAAAATAGTTTGGCTTTACTTGCGTTTACCAGCTTAAAAACTAAACTGACGTATTCCAACTCATTTCGTGTATGCGTATTTTTCTCTATTTGTAGGTATATTTACAATATATTAATTAAACCAAAAGGTGCAAAAATGTACATTCGATGTCGCAAGTTCTAGTGATTAATTCAGGCGATCAGAAAGGCAGAAATTTCAATTAAACAAATCTATGCGCTCACTACAAAGTGACTATGAAAACGCAAAATTACGTGAAAATGTACATTTTTCTACCGACTTCAAAAAAAAGGAGGAGGTACTCAATTCAACTGTATGTTTTTTTTTATATTTGTTACCTCATAACTTTTGACTGGATGAACCAAATCTTCAAGAATCAAAATTCTTGTTTGAAAGCTGGTGCTTCCCGCGTGGTCCCATTTAAATTTCATCAAATTCGGTCCAGTAGTTTTTGAGATACACTCTAATAACTGAATAAAATGGAAGTCGGTATTTAATTTTTCAAATTGTACTTGTTTAACCAGTTGACTCGCGATTCGCCATATTTGGCCAATACTACAATAGATTTCGCAGAAATCTACCTACTTTTCCAAGAACTGCAACGTGTGTGGTTAATAAGAATTTCAGGGTTAAAAATATATGAAAATAATTGACCGAGCGAGCTAAGCATCTGCTTTAACTGGCCAAATTGACATTCATCTGTCCGTATGTTTGTTAGGTTGTATATTGGTTTTCCTGTACAGGTCTCATTTTTTCAACCAATCTACGAAACTTGGTATGTATGTTCTACTATTCAATATGTTTTTATTGCCGTATGTGATTTTTGAGTGGGCTTTTCCTAAAAAGGGGTAAATTTGCTGCGGCACTATTAACCGACCGATTTTGATAAGATTTGGTACACACATTAGGTATCTGACTTTAAACAGAAATTTCAAAATTCAAAATTGGTTAAGTGGTAGCCGAGATGAAAAGTTGTAAAGTTTAAAAATTTGTCGATTTTGGGAATAATTTATTCAGCAAGAACATTTGGTACCGACAACATGTAAAATTTTGCGAAATTGGTCAAGGTTTTGTAGAAATAATAATTTATAAAAATTTTCTTAATTTCGTTGACGTGTTTTTTTATTAGTACTGTCAAGTTGACATAGATGGCGACTGCATCGAGCGGAAAATTTTCTGAGTTGCCGTGACGAGATTTATAATAGGTCAGACTGCGAAACATTGCCGCTGATATGACTGTGCTCGCGAGGTCTACTGTTCGCAGAACTATTAGTTATAAATGTTTTACTTTTTTTTCTTGGAGATTTTAATTAGAAAAACTTTTTAAATTAAACTAAAACTGTAAAAAGAGTTATCCTGTACCCACCCAGGCCTATCCGTTCCAGTTTAAGGCAACATTTACCACAAACGGCAATGAACGTACTAATAACGTCGACCTTCCGAACTTTTGTACTTACTATACAGAAATTACACAATTACCTTAATTCGGAATGTTTTTATATAGAATAACTAGCCATTTCATTTCAACAACAAATCTGAATGCGAAACAAATATAAGATACGAGTAAATTAAATTAAGAATCTTTACCGCTAGCTCTGCATTGTCAAATGAAACCAAAAAGTCTAATCGCCTAACATATATTTTAACACTATTTGCGCTCCGCTGTTTCACCCGAGTTGTGATGGATGTTGTTGTTGATGATGATGATGATGATGAAAAGTATCCTATGTGTTAATCCAGCGCCCCTCCATACCAAATTTTATAAATATTGTCCCAGTTCAACCGCGTGGTGATGGATGATGATGATGGTGATAATGAAAAGTATACTATGTGTTAATCCAGCGCCTCATCTACCTCCATATCAAGAAAATTGGCCCAGCCGCTTGAGAGTGAAAGAGTAACAAACATCCATCCAAACTTTCACATTTATTATATTAGTGAGATGAGATGAGATGATTCGGTTAATCATCACTACATAGTATAAAACAAAGTCGCATCCCGCTGTCTGTCTGTCCCTATGTATGCTTAGATCTTTAAAACTACGCAACCGATTTTGATGCGGTTCTTTTATTAGATAGAGTGATTCAAGAGGATGGTTTATGTGTGTAATACTTGCATAATATAGTAGAGAAACTGATAAATTTAGAGGTTTCTAAAGTGATGTTTAATAAACACATTTTTTTGCGCTTACATTGCAAACGCTGGCTGAACTCTACGAGACAGATCAAAATGCTGGCGGGTCAATTAGTAATGATTATAAAAACAGAAACCAAAGAACTAAACTAAAATAAACCTATTAAGTATAATATAAACTATTTAACTAAGATATCATAACTGACATACCTAAGTAAAAGGCCGGTTTTTTTTGATAGGCCGGTTGGCGCAGTTGGTAGCACCCCTGCCTTCTGAGCCGCTGGTCCTGGGTTCGATCCCCGTCAGGTTAAAGATTTGTGTGCATGACCATGTCAGTTTGATGTGTGTCTGGGTGTGTATATGTATATAAGTATGTATATCAGTCATCAGGTTACCATAGTACAGGCTCTGCCTAGTTTCGGACCTGAAGACCTTTGTGTGGATAAAAAAAAAGGTTTTAAAAACAGCATTGAAACCCCTTAACTATAAATTTATTTTTAATATTATTCTGTATAATATTAATTAAATGTTTCATTGCCATCTTATTTGATGATAAGAGACCAATCACCTTTCCGACGATACTAGCGAGTCAGAATTTAGGTTGAGTGTATTACACGATGTGCCAAACAACACCGTATTGTTTACAACTGATTTTACTATCGTACGACTAAATATAGAGAACAAAAACTTAAAAAAGTTATTTATTACAAAAGTCAAGATTAAGTTGTTTTTAAGTCGACTAAGAGTATCTACTTGAGAATTTTGGAGTTCATGCGTACAAAATTGATTTAACCTTTTATACGAGTTATGGTCTAACATACAGTATCTTGACTAATAACTATGAAAAAAAATCATCATAATGCCTAATTTGTACAATCAATAATATTTTAAAGTAAGATTCAAACAGTTCACTTTTGCTGAACTACAATAGATTCTTCACTGTCCCCACACTATCGAGAAACACAAGAAGTTCTACATAGTTAATGTGCATCAATACAGTCATTACGGTGTGCTCTTTAGCTCAGCATAGGTGTTGAAGGTGATGGCTGAGTAGGATAAGAGTGGCGGATCCGAAACACTAATCTGTCCGAATCAGCAAGCCTCATTCGAGGCAAGTTTCATTCATAAATCTATTGTTATTTTTTGTCCTGATGCGGACAGACTATTCTGGTATATCTTACTGACTAGATTCAAGTAGTTAATTTTAAATGTTTACCTATTACTAATGTAGGAACACGGCACACACGTCTAAATTGTTCGCCAATACCGCCATCTTGTGTGCTCGCAAGCACCCTCTGTCAGACTCTCCAAAAAAGTTGAAAATACCGCGCCGGCGGCTGTTAATTTGCTAATCTACATTTTTTTTAATGATTAACCCTTTGAAAATCTATGTCAAAACACTGTGTGTGCATCTGTGTTACAAAATGTGATAGAAACTAACACTCCCATTGGAACCCCGGGATCAGAAACCGTAGTATTACTACAAGCAGTGCTGTACTCTCTCCAACTCGAGCACAGGCATTCAATTAAAACAGCTTATTCAAAGCACTATTCGTTACCATCCTTCCCATTAAATAAAACTGCTATATTTATCGAACAAAATGCAAATAACATCTAAATCAAATAACACACACAGGCACTGCAAGTGTTATGGGCAAGTGCTTAAAATTAGGAGCACGACTTGACTTAATAAAAAAAGCACATATTAACTCTTTTTTACTTAAGGCTTGCTATTCATAAATCAAGATTTTTCGTAACTCGTTCACACTGTCGTAAAGTTCCGACAGGGTGAACTAAAAAAAGATCACTGCCCCAACTCTAGTCGCGACTACGTGAATCCAAAGGGTCCTGAAGCATTATTACCAACTCTCTATTTATCTAATTACATTAAAGAGTTACTCCGATTTACAGGAGGTCAATGTCCCTGCACTAGGTGGAAACAGGAGTATTAGCACTGTTACGTCATTAATGCAGTGCATTACCTACACTGAGATCTTTACCTCAACGTGGGCGTTCAGGGTGGTAGCTTTGTGTTCATTTACAAAATACCTTTGATTTTGTACTTGCAAAAGGTGTTTCTAGACGAACTAAAATAACTCAGAACAACTATTATTGGAGTCCTCCAGGCGACTGACACGGCGGTGGTCTGTAGAAGTCCCAGCCCGGGGAAATCATTATAGGTAGTTGCAATTCTATTTTTTTTTAAACTTATGTAAAAGTACACTAATGACGTTACTTTTGTTTTGTTTTAAATTGTAATTGTATAATTAAATTGTATAATATGTGCATTCTTGAGGTTGCATTACTCTTAATATTTATAACTTGATTGGAAATATCGTAAGTATATTTTTATATTTTGACGGTTTACTGTTTTGGTACTTACGCGGTAGGCACCTTCCTGGCACTTCTTCAGAAAGCGCTCGCGCACACGGCTGCGTCTGGGCTTGCATTAGAACTTTGTTATTTCATTCGTCAACTTAAATTTATTTTGATATTTATAAAATACTAACATTGCACACAGTAAAATTGCGTTAGTAAATGTGTTTTCAAATACAATTTTGCCGACTTTAAAAACGGAGAACGTTCTTAAGTCGAGGTCTTATCCACCACCTGGATTTCAAGCTGGCGGAGCTCTTATCTCGACATTGAATTGCACTTTTTGTTAATCACACATCAAATCTAAACAATCTGTGTTCAAATTTTAGAACACAGATAACACGTCAATATAATACTGGAAACTACAAAAACTACATAGGGTTTTTCTTTCCTCTGTTTTTTTCCTTCGCCTATCTTTTATTTTCATTTCATTTAGTTATAATTTCTTAAAGGCCTATTCCAAAAGTACGCTCAGCGTTGAACCTACGCTTGAGTTCAGATCTGAGTAGTATCTGTATGACATTTACTGTCAATCCACTCAAGTCGAGATACACAACTGTGCGTCTTACTGGAATGCCGGCCTTAGTTTTCCTCGCGCTTTTTATTGCGTCCGCTCCCGCTCACGCCCCCGCCTATCACCATACAATAAGGCCATATTCCCCACGCGCCGTCGATAAATAAGGCCGTCGCTACACGTCGATAATTCCCACCGGCTCCATAAGCTGTCGCCGTAATATGCTGCCGGGATGTGACTTCGCATGGCTTTTTGGAGCAGATGAAACTTGTGTTAAATTTGATTTAGTTAGCTTCGACTTACCTATTGTTCTATTTTTTTCACGACTGCCTTTTGCGCTTAATTATCCTATTCTCATGCTGGCAAATATCATAATCAGCACAATGAGTAGAGTTGGGCATAATCCACCACGCTGGCCCATCAGTTGGTGGATAGGCTAGTGGATAACCCATGTCGAAGTTTTCAGACCGCCCGAAGATATCGACATACCCTTACGACTGTTGCCCTAAGACAAACAACCGGGACCGACGAGCTAACGTGCCCTCCGAAGCACAGAAGCGCTTCGCAATTAGCACATACCCCATCACATACATCCAACCCATTTTTTGGTAGTTTTTTTCTTTTGAAGCTCATGTATACGAGCACTAGGCTCGTCTCGTCCAGTGTAAAAAAAACATACGTAATATGAATTTTTCAACGTCCCATTGTTTCAAAACACTAAAAAAACCTCGCAAAAACTCCACTAAAGCAAGCCCTAATGACCTCAGACGAAGTTTTATCGCGTTCAAACAATGTGGACCCTAATCTACGTAATGCCGTAGTTCAGTTTTGCTGCGTCATAATATTTAAAAGACTCTTAATACCCTCAACTCTGAATATTACGAGTAAAGGTTAAAATACTTACCTCTAATGATTATATGACTCGTCAGTCTCAAACATCTTAATGGGTACTATGATGATAATGACGATTTTGACCCTTAAAATGCAGTAATAGTATGATACTCTACTTTTTAACCGAATTAAAAAGGAGGAGGTTATAAAGGGCTACAGGTTAAGTCGACCTAGATCCTTTAAGAGGTTGTAGTTTTCATCGTTCCCGACTGATTTGACTATAACATACCATAACCCAAACTTAACCGTTTTCGAGATATTGGACATTAAGATTTTTTGTCTTTTAGCCTATATCTACCAACTTCCAAAAAGGAGGAGGTACTCAATTCGACTGTTTTTTTTAATGTTTGTTACCTCATAACTTTCGATAGGGTGAACCGATTCTCAAAATGCTTTTTTTCCCGTGTGGTCCCATTTAAATTTCATCAAATTCGGTCCAGTAGTTTTTGAGTTACATTCCAAAAACTGAATTAAATGGAAGTCGGTATCAAATTTTTCAAATTGTACTTGTTGTCTTTGTTTTTGCTCCAATTTTTTTGTGCTTACGTTTTTTGTGAGTAGATAAGTTGTTTTATTATTCTCAATTCTAAAACTGCAGTTAACTGAACCAACTGGATCGTAATAGACGACTGATAGACATAAAATGAAATGAGTTTGCATAAAATATTTTTTTCTTTCATAAATACTCAAAAATAACCCTATTAGTATAGGATCCCGATATAAAACAACCTTCACCGAGATGCTTATTTGATTAAACGTATTTTATATTTAATTTAATATGTCAATAAACATGTTGCATATGGGTTGCCTAGCAAATTTCAGTCCGGGATATGATTAATTAATTAACATAAAAAAAAAACACCGGTTTGATTATTAGACACATTCTATACCAATCGAAAGTATGAAGCCCATAGAATATGCAAACGTTAGCTTGCCTATTTTTTTTCCGGTCACAACTAGAGATGGGTTGTACTAGGTACATTCGAGACTAGGTGCACCTGTTCCTAGTCCATGCAAATACGTGATCCAAATACCTGTTCCACATAGTCTTACCTAGTATCGCCTACGATTTGCGAGCGTAGCATATACAAAGTCTTCACTTAATACATTAAAGAATGACTCGATACTTCGAATCGGTTCAGAGATTTTTGATTTATAAAATAGTAGCCTAGAACAAATAGAGTATGGGTACCTACTACTTATATTTATTACTACTATTATTTGCTATATGTTCTACTGATATCTTTCCTTCATACTTTTACAGGATTAGGACTGTCAACATAATATAGGTACTTTCAATTTATTCAAAGCGTAGGCTTTGGAAGATAGCGTGTTTATGAGATTTGAATTTACTAAATCTATACTTTTATAAAAATGTTATCATATAAATAAAAGAAAAGTTTGTTCTAATACCTACATAGGGAAATATAACAAGCACTGCACAAACTGCACTTTAAATAAGTATACAATTACTTTTACTTTCACAAGAATACTAGTCTGATACTCTATTCTACATGTAACAAGACGATGTATGTATGTATTGCATCGTCTCACTTCAACCGGACTTCAGCTTCGGCTTTAGCGTATGAGAGAGAGAAAGAGAGATAGTACAGTACAGGTGATGTACTGAATGAATGCTTATTGTGAAGGAAGACTAATAATTAGACTTAGTATCGTGAAGATTGGAATAGGTGCCACCTAGTCTCGTAAAATACCTGTTCCTTTGATCTGTTCTAGTAAATACGACTCACCTCTAGTCACAATACTCAGGTTGCCAGATATAAACAGGTATATCGATACTAGCATTTTGCACCGGTCTGATTATTAAATGAAAATTATATGATAATAAAGATTATTTAATTATGAACACGGTGGTATAGGGCTGCCTGCGAAAAATGAGTCCCGAATTCCGGTTGTCGAATTTAAAAAAGTTAAATATTGCTGCGAGTGATGTGTGCGACTGAGAGGTCCCAACCAACCATCCCATGCGATAGAAGAGGACACAACATAGCAGCTGTTTAAGGTCCGCCCATTTCAAGAAAGAGAGTGCGCATGCTATTTGTTCGTGAAAGTGAAAAGGATAGCGATAGACTCGTATATGCTGTGCATCATTTTGGAGTAGATTGTCGTTGTAGTTACAATTGAAAAACGTGCTACTATTTATTGTTGAAAAAATGGCGCTGGATTAACACATAGGCTACTTTCATCATCATCATCATCATCCATCACCACGCGTGTGAAACCGCGGGGCGCAGCTAATTTATATAAATAGTAGTGATAATAGCACTTATGAGAGTTTTTACACCAAATACCGTCAGTATACTAGCAGAACTCTATTAAATAAAATACATAATATTGTTTAAATAGCAGAATTAAACCCGAGGTAACTGATAGTTTTAAGTTTAACATTGACATTGAACCCGGCAGTTAAGCTTAGTGGGGCAAAGATTAGGTAAACAAGTGTTGAAACAGAGGTGACGTAACAGAGTGTGCCAAGGCAGCGGCGTTTTTGTACCTAATATTTGATTTCTTTTAGATTAAGTTAGCCTCGAAAAAGTCACGAATAAAAATTATCTTTGCTCGTCCTATGTATGGCTTCATAAAGCTAATTAAAGCCTAGCTATCTCTATTTTTTTTTTTCTATACACAAAGGTCTTCAGGTCCCAAACTAGGCTGAGCCTGTACTATGGTAACCTGATAACTGTCATACATACTTAAATACACCCATACACAGATCAAACAGACATGTTCATTCACACAAATATTTGACCTGTCCGGAGATCGAATCCGGGACCAACGGCTCAGAAGGCAGGGGTGCTACCAACTGCGCCAACCGGCCTGTCATTATTATGGCAGTACCATTGAGACAATTTTCAAAGTATTTAATACTAGCTGCTCTCCGCGGTTTCACCCGCGCGCTGATGGATGATGATGATGATGAATCTTATAAAGCCTATGTTACTCAGCGTGAATGTAGCTTTCCAATCGTGAAAGTTTTTTTTGAAATCGGTCCAGTACTTTTTGAGCCAATTCCTTACAAACATACATCCAAATCTTTCCTCTTTATAATATTATATTAGTATTATTATAAATAACCATTCCAATGACAATAATAATTATTTAATATAATATAAATAATATTTTTGTCTGTGAGCCCTGTCCAAATGTCACTGAATAAGTACTAGTACAGGTAATATATAGTTTTATAATTGAATAAACCGTTTAACAGTTTCCTTTACTTAGTTTGTAATATAAATTTACATGTTTAGGGATCTAGCTAGAAAGACGGAATACCCCCTACATAAGAATACAAATTGGATCGTGAAAGCGCTGACAGCAGCGATGTGTGTGTACTCTTCTATAATTTGACAGTTGTTTTATTTACATACATTTATAACTAAAATTTTAGGCTTTGAATCCTTACCTAAAAGCTTGATTTATAATACAGAACAAATAATAATAATAATAATAATACCGCAGGGGCGGCTTTGTGGCGAGCCGTCGGTGAGTGGCGACACCGTGGACCCTGATTCTCCCTGGGGCTAAATGAGACCCCTGACCCCCGGCCTGCCTTTATTGGCTGTCTGGGGGTGGAGACGCAAGAGCAAGTAACAAAAAGCTCCAAGGGTGGAAGTGTTAAAGGGCATAACGCCGGTAGTAGCGCTCTAGTGAAACCGCAGCACACCTCTCGACACCCTTTAGCCATTCACACCAACGTTGCCCCTTTTGTCACCATTGATGGTGGCTTTTATGGGGGGCCCGTTTAGTGAGTGGCAAGTCACCACCTGCCTAAATATTTTAAGATGAGACTGAAATTGGCAGGTGCCGTAGTCTCGACCATAGCCCACTATCTCCCGTATCACTAATAAGTACATTTCAATAACCATGCCATTTTACCCATTTTTGTAATAGATAACCTGTAACCTTCCATCCAAAATGTTTCTGTTTTTATACTACATTGTATTTTTATATCAAACAGGCCTCTAAGTGTTGGCTACAGCCCCACTTATGCCTTTGTAAAGGACCGGGTGAAACCCGTGAAATTGGTTGAATAAAAATAATAATAATAATAATATCATTTATTCTTCAGACAACATGAGATCCAAATTTGGTAGTAAACACAGATTAGAAAGTTATTTGGTTAGTGCAGTAGAAATTTAATTAATTACATTACTCAGATAAATTACATAATATCATAAAATCAGTCAAAAAATTAATGTCAAATCAATAATAGTCCATACTCAATCACCGCGTTGGGCACTAGACGTGGCGTTCATGCAATCAGCACTCGAACACAGTGCTTGAACATTGGACAGTCATACTTATCGGCTATGGTCTTTAGGATGCTGTTGGTGCTGCCGCGCACTCTGCTCAGAAGTGAGGCGACTTTTTTCCGCTGTATTGCAGCAAAGCCATCTGTGCGTGCCTCAGCAAACATGCCAGACGCGCTGCGGTATGGCATGTTTGCTGAGGCACGCACAGATGGCTTTGCTGCAATACAGATATAATATACAAATAAAGTTTAAGTGTCACTTTTGAAGTTTACTCAAAAAAAAGATCACCATCAATCACCTGATCACATAAAACTTGCAGCATTTATAAATCAGGATTGTATCGAGGATTGGCAGACAATGAAGGAGTTGCCGTATTCTATCAAGGGCTTGAACTTGAATGAAAGCGATCTTAACCGATCTACAAGTTAAGCAACGCTTGCTGCGGAGTTGGATGGGTGTGTGCTAGTGGCGTTGTTCAACTGAGCGCTTCCGTGCTACGTTGGTCCCGATTGTTTGTCTTGGACAGCATTAAAAAAAACCTACATTCATGTATTACCTAATCTAACAGTTAAAATAATATTAAATAAAAACCATAAAATTATCAACCCATTAATGATTCTGAATAAGCCGGCACGTTAAGCCGTCGGTCCGGGATGTTTGTCTTAGGACAACAGTCGGCTATGTCGAAGGTCTTCGGTCGGTCTGAAAACTTCAAAATGGGTTAGCCACGAGCCTATCCACCAAACCACACTGGGCCCGGGTGGTGGATTATGGCCCAACTCTTCCCTCTGAGAGGAAGTCTTAAGTCCCAGCAGTGGGTACATAATAGGGTGATTATGAATTATCACTAAACAACGAAATGACCCTTCTACGTTTTTAATCTATGACGTATTTGATGTAGTCAGACCCTATTTGAAAGTAAAATGACCGGCCCCGTGCTGGGAGGCGCGAGTGATTCCCAGAGATATTATTTATATGCTCAGAGCATTAATTAGGATTTATATTACGAGGTAAGAGGATTATTCTAATATTTAAGTAGCCATTGCTACTTTAAAATTGTTTATTTGTATGTGTAAATAAAAATAAAATTGGGTATTTTCTAGTGAAGTGTGGCTTTGGGAAATCATTACATATTGATCCGATTGTAATGAGCATGATTATAATTAATAATATAATAATATTAATAATTTAATAATATTAAATAATTGTAATGACGTATTTTTTAACCGATTTCAAAAAAGAGGAGGTTCTATGTTCGACTGTATTTAATGTTTAGAGTTAAAATTCGAAGCTCGGACCTTGAGTCTCGGAGGCCTTTGTCAGAAGACGCGGGTTTGAATCCGTTCTGAAGATGTGAATTTTTCTCTCTAATATTGCATTGTTTGGTATCGCTATACAGGCGTTAGTGCTTTAAAAAAGTAATACTATAAAAGTTATGTAAACATTATTGATTTACTCCCACGTAAGTTTGAGTCCCTTCATACGAGAAACTAAAGAATAGTATAGCTTTATAAATTCTCCCTCGGTTAATCTACTCGTAAACAACACCTGCCCAATATTAAAACATTCAAGAGCGTGGTTTAACAGTTTACAGTACATTAATAACAGTATGGATATTCAACAAAATGTTCTACTTTGATAATTTTTTAAGCAAAGAATGGAACCCACTTCAACATCAAAAAGTGTGAAATAACTTGTTGAAGTCGGTACCATGTAGTTCAAAACTACCACAATATTGTACGCAGTTATTAAGTTATTTAGAAGTTGGTTAAATTTTTTTGATACAAAAACGTTTTCATCTTTTTAGTGACTCATGCTACTTAAGGGATCGATTGTCATTCACCGTCAATGTAATGTCGATGTAAAATCAATTAGAGTGTAACTCAAAAACTGCTGGACCGAATTTGATGAAATTTTAATGGGACCACCTCAGAAGTATACGCTACCAAACAAAAATTAATTAATTTTGGGAATCAGTTCACAAATGGGGAAGAAATCGTATAGATCAATACTAATAGTAGTAATTTTACACTTTCGCAATGTGAACACATATTTAATATTACGTCACTTCATTCTTCAGATATATTATAATTAACAGGTAGTCCTTTAAACTTACAAGGCAGTCGCACGTTTGAAGAGGTGGAAATCGACCTACAATGACGATTTCCGCTTTTTTTTTTTTTTGTGGGTAGCTCCGTTTCTACCGACCGACGACGGAGCGAACGAGCTTCATTCTTTTTTCGTGCGAGGCAGCGCGCGGTCATATTTCTCTCGCTACCAAGAAATACTTTTTTATTACGACTTTCTCTTTCTAAAATAATTAACTATGCCCAAAAGAAGTTACACCGAAAAAATGGAACGTTACAACTATAAAATAAGGAGACTTGAAGACAAAGAAAATAAACGACGCCGACGAATTATTGAATCGTCTGATTCGCTGGAAGAAAATTCAGGTTAGTAAAGTGTTACATATATTTAAAGTGTTTTATCGAGTGTTGTGAAAAATTGTACGGCCACGAAAGTAGTTAACGCTAGCCTGGAGGTTGTCCGTGGGTCAACACAATGGTAATCGTTATTCCATGCTTAGAGGGTAACCGTGGGTTACCACAAAGCAATAACTGGAATTAAAATAACTACGCATATTACTAAAAACTAGAGGTTGACCGAGGGTCAACACGATGTTTAATCTATATGCTTAGATGATAGCTGTGGGCTATTACAAAAGCAATACTTTGAAATATTACATAGTTTTGTAAAAAACTTGTACTTGGAGGTTGATCGCGGATCAACACGACGGTACCTGATCACATGTTTAGATGCTAACCGCAGGTTAATCTAAAGCAATAAACACATAAGTGCCTACATGAGTTTGATCGTTCTTACAAATCTAACAAAAGATTAACAATTCTTATATATTTTTTTTCACAACTACCCTCGTATTATATTTTCATAAGTATAAAACAATTATTGTTCGTTTTTTAAACGACTGATTAGTAACGTTCTCGTTTTATTTAAATTTTAGATAACGAGTCACAAGCCGTTCTTGACGAGCCTGTGCCCATGGAATCTTTGTCAGAAAATGTCCATGAAAATCTGACACCAGATAAGGCTCCAGATGAAAATTCTCTGGAACCAACACCGATTCCCGATCTTGATCCGGACATACTATCGGCACTGGGAGAAGTTTCCGAAGACGAACCCAAATTCGGCGAAAAAATCCACGATAGCTTATCGCGACTTTGGCTTCCCATACTCCGAAAGGGAATAGAAAAAGAAGCTAAAGATAAGCTGATGAAGCAATATCAGATCCCAGAAAACTGCACCCTATTGCAAGCACCGAAACTGAACCCCGAAATAGCGGCCACGATTTCGGACATCACTAGAAACAAAGACAAACGAGTCGAGAGCGCTCAGCAACAGCTAGGTCTTGGTATCACTGCCCTCAACAAAGGATTGTCATTGCTTCTTGAGAACGGGACGGAAAGGGTGAAAGCCATCAAGTTTTTGAGCGACAGTAGCCGGCTCCTATGCGACCTTCATCACGTCGAAACTGAAGTTCGGAAGAAATTCATGACACCAGGCCTGGATAAAGCTTTCTTGAACTTGATTCAAGATGTAAATAGAGACGAATCCCTATTTGGACAAAAACTGTCTGAGAAGATAAAGGCGTCAAAAGTGATTGAAAAGCAGGGCTTACAAATAAAAAAGCCTGCCCCGGTAAAGACACCGACGTCTTCTGCACAACCGTCAACCAGCCGAATTCGGTCTCAGGTAAACTGGTCGGGCCCCTCCCGCTACTCTTCGAACAGGGGGGGGCGGGGTAGTTACAAGAAGACGGGACCAGCAGGTCGCAAAGGCTTCCAAGCGTCAACGACGAAGCAATCGCTGTCATCTCAGCCTCAACAGAACCAGAACAAGTCACGTGCTCCAGCCCAACAACGTTAGAGGTACATGCTGGTCGAATACAGTTATTTTATAATTGTTGGCTAAAAATTACTGATAATCCGCTAGTTCTTAACTGGATTCTAAATGGATATTCTATACCATTTTGCAGTAGGGTCGCACAAAATCATATCCCTACTAATACACTGACGCGCCATGAGGAAGCTGATATGATTGTATCAATTTCTAAGCTTATATGTTTAGGCGCAGTATCGGTTTGTGAACGCTCAAAAGGGGATTTCATATCTAGTATATTTCTAACCCCTAAACCCAACGGTGGCAAGCGTTTCATTCTAAATTTAAAACCACTCAATAAATTCGTTCAAAAATCTCACTTCAAAATGGAGGATCACCGAGTGGCTACAAAACTAATACCAAAAAACGGCTACCTAGCCACCATAGATCTCAAAGAAGCCTATTTTTCGGTACCCATTTTCAAAGAACATAGAAAGTTCTTACGTTTTGTTTTTAACAATACTGTCTATGAATTTAATTCTGTTCCATACGGCTTATCTGCTGCTCCAAGAGTTTTTACAAAAATTATGAAGGAAGTTTTAGGCTACCTACGACAGAGAGGATTCAAATCGGTTATATATCTTGATGACATCTTATGTATCGGAGATAATTTCAGCGAATGCCACCTGAATGTAACCAAGACTCTAGAGTTATTACAATGTCTAGGATTCGTGGTTAATTTTGAAAAGAGCGTACTAATGCCTCAACAAACTTGTAAGTTCTTAGGCTTTATGCTTAATTCTACCGATTTGTCTTTGCCATCTGACAAAAGAACGAATATAGTAAAATTGACAAAAAAGTTTTCCTCGTTACCCAATTGTTCCATAAGGGAACTTTCACAGCTTATTGGAATACTTGTTGCAGCCTGTCCAGCAATTAAATATGGCTGGCTTTATACTAAGACACTTGAACGACAAAAATATTTGGCTCTTCAGGCATATAACAATTTTGAAACCAAAATTAAATTACCTGCTGTAGTGTTACCTGATTTGCAATGGTGGAATAAGAACCTCCTTTCATCGTCAAATCATATGAGGCCTGATGCAGATTTTTCCCTGGAAGTATTTACAGATGCTTCTAGAACTGGTTGGGGTGCCTATTGCGACGGTAAACGCGTCAATGGCGGCTGGAAAGACGTAGAACTTTCTTTTCACATTAACTATTTAGAGCTCCTCGCCGTTTTTATGGGATTAAAATGTTTCGCCTCCGAGACTTCTAACTGTGCCATCTTATTGCGCATTGACAATACTACAGCAATCAGCTACATTAACCGCATGGGCGGAATCCAATTCCCTCACCTACATGATTTAGCTTAAACCATTTGGCAGTGGTGCGAGAAGCGAAATATATGGCTGTTTGCATCTTATATTAATACAAAGGATAACGTTGAAGCGGATGAAGAATCTCGCAAGGTGAATGTTGACACAGAGTGGGAACTATCAAACTGGGCTTTCCAGATGATAGTTCAGAAGCTAGGTCAACCAGAAATAGATCTTTTCGCTACTCGTACCAACGCCAAATGTGAAGCTTATGTTTCTTGGAAACAAGACCCAGATGCCCTAACGGTTGATGCCTTCACAATAAACTGGCGCTCTCACCGATTATATGCATTTCCCCCCTTTTCGCTTATACTTAAATGCATTAGAAAAATTATAAGCGACAAAGCTACTGGTATATTGGTTTTTCCATACTGGACGGGACAACCTTGGTTTCCTTTACTGAAGAAAATATTAATTTCTGAAATTATATATTTCAACCCTAACAGAGACCTTTTGCGTTCTAATTACAGATCGCAACACCCACTGTACAGGAGCCTTACCTTGGGAGCCGCGAAGCTCTCCGGGTCGCTTTTACTCGACGAGACATCCCATCAGTAGCGTTAGACCTTATGTTATCTTCCGTTTCAAATAGCACTCTCAAGCAGTACAATACCTCATACAAACTCTGGTGGCAATTTTGTAACACCAACGGTATTAACATCTTTAATCCTCAATTGGCTAACATTCTAACATTCCTGGCAGAACAGTTCAATAAAGGAGGAGCTTACGGAACGATTAACTCGCACCGATCAGCCCTATCCTTACTTTTAGGCGGTAATATAGGATCTGACGATAGTATAAGACGCCTCCTCAAAGGCATTTTTAAACAGAAACCTTGCATTCCCAAGTACATAGGTACCTGGGATCCCCAGATAGTAATAAACCATGTTGCCAATTGGTTTCCTAACAGAAGTTTACCTTTAGATAAAATAACCAAGAAAGTCTGTGTTTTACTGGCACTCTGTACCGCCCAAAGAGTCCAAACTCTATCTCTTATAAAAGTATCAAACATAATTAAAAGTTTTGATTCATTACAAATTCCAATCTCTGATATCGTCAAAACTTCTGGAATAGGCAGGGACCAACCGGTGTTAGTCTTACCATATTTCAGAGAAAATCTTTCAATATGTCCAGCCACTGCTGTAGATGATTATCTATTTATGACATCTAGTCTTAGACCAGATGATATAGACAATCTTTTTATCACCTACAAGAAGCCTTACAAGAAAGCTTCTTCTCAGACCATTAGTAGGTGGATTAAGCAAACTTTAGCGGAGAGCGGCGTAGATGTGGGTGTGTTCAGTGCTCACAGCACTCGACATGCCTCCACATCTGCGGCGGCCTCAGCTGGAGTTTCTATTGATAAGATCAGGAAGACGGCTGGCTGGTCCAGCGCATCTCAAACCTTCGCTAGGTTTTATAATCGGCCTGTACTTAATGAAGCAATATTTGCTAGATCTGTTTGCTCGTTACCTAACGAGCATCCAATTGATTCATGATTAATTGTATTTATTATCTAGTCGACTTTCTGATCTATTGTTCCTACAAACATCATATGTAACTATATTTGATAAGTAGGTTAAAAAATCAAATTACTTAACTAAGTAAAGAAGAATGTTATCGTGTTTTTGTTATGGAAATTAAAAATATTATTTTGCATACAATTATCTTTTATATAAATTTACATAAAAGTTTATACTCTGAACATCTACCTGTTAATTATAATATATCTGAAGAATGAAGTGACGTAATATTAATAGATGATCAAACGAACTTCTTAAGTGAAGTTCGATCATTATTATATGAGTCACTTCATTCGAAGATATAAATCACCCTCCCATTAATAAACCCATAACCCCTTAATTTTTTAATTTCTTCTCTAAACTAATGAAGCTCGTTCGCTCCGTCGTCGGTCGGTAGAAACGGAGCTACCCACAAAAAAAAAAAAAGCGGAAATCGTCATTGTAGGTCGATTTCCACCTCTTCAAACGTGCGACTGCCTTGTAAGTTTAAAGGACTACCTGTTAATTATAATATATCTTCGAATGAAGTGACTCATATAATAATGATCGAACTTCACTTAAGAAGTTCGTTTGATCATCTATTATATTCTATTAACGAGGCTTACTCGCGTTAATAATAGTTTTTATTTACTTCGACGTTTCGATCAAGGCGGCGGCTGAAGAGGCGGGTGTCATTGTGTTGAAGTATGGAGATATTTTTAATATACCCCCAACAGTTGTTATAAAAAGTCATTGTCCCGACACACAACACTAACGATATCGACAGATCGGTGACCACGATCAATGCAACTTGATCGAAACGTCGAGGTAAATAAATACTATTATTAACGCGATTAAGCCCCGTTAATATGATAAATACTAACAGTAATCGCTACACGACACTATCTATCGGTATATACGAGTACTTCAGATATAACGCAGTTCGCGATCGTCAACATTTCTTTTATCATCAACATTTTTAATTAATTATAATGAAAAAAATAATAAAACGAATCATATATATATATCTATATCTACAATTGCCTAAATAAGAAATAAGTGAACTTCCGCGATGCAGATGTTACAAATGATTATATATTCAGTAAACCAAAACGTAAGCAAGTAAAGCACCAATCTCTCTCTCTATCCTCTGCGGCCGAAGTAGCAGGCGGTGGGGCTACTCACCTGACTCATTGTAGGGGGCCAAAGGCACCTAGATTCGGAGGAGTCTGGCGTATATTTGCGGGTTAGGTCTCCAAAGCGGTTGCGGCACGCAAAGTGTTCTGGCGTGCTGTAAGAGAGAAGGGTCCGGCCACGGACAGCCGCGGCGGGTTCGCGGTCGTGTGAGAAATCTGTCCCGCGTTCCCGCCAAACGTGGCAGTGACGGAACACCGCAGAGGTTTGGTGATTCCCACATAACCACCGTGCTACCCCGGGGCCGGTGGTATCCATAAACGATTACTCTGCGTCAAAAACAATGAAAAGTAAAGCACCAAGAGACAATATTCCAGGTCTAATTCAGCGAAAAGCAATGCTAAGCTACACATACTGTTATTATCCCACAGTACCCGTTAGTTTAGACGATACTATCCGTCGGTATCCTTCGGAACGCGGCGCACAGATAACGCAGTCACGATCTCCGCTTCCTTGCCGCGGCTGCTTTGTTCTCATAATGTTGGACAGGTACATAAGGCTAGTGATGTATTGGAAGCTTCGCCTCTGTTTAACCATGTCTAACAAATATTTAAAGCAAACTTATAGAGTCACAGAGACGGGCCGTACTTTCATCAAGGATTAAAGAGATATCTTTTTTATTTTACACAACATAGATATTTATTCTACTATTATTATAATGCAGTAAATGCGAGTAAATCATAATGATTTTAATTAAATTTATAAACCTACTTACTTCCGCTCCATGAATGTCCCAAAGGATACATTTTTATCCCGGAAAAATGATCTCACGAGTGATTTTTCAATTGGATGCTAGTTTAAAGGATTCGTATATAACCATGTCCTAATGATTAAACCACCAGTGTGTTACCAGTGATGACTTATGGCACAAAAACGTGGTGGTGTGGAAACGTGGTGGTACTATGGGCCTCATAGATAAGCTCAAAGTGGGCTATGGAGAGGGCTATGCTCGGGGTATCTCAATGACATCGAATCAGAAATGAGGAGATCTGTAGAAGAACGAAAGTCACCGACATAGCCCAGAAGATAGGCAAGTAAAGTGGCAGTGGGCAGGGCACATAGCACGCAGAACAGATGACCGATGGGGCCGGAATGTTCTGGAATGGAGACCACGGACCGGCAAGCGCAGCGTAGGTGGTCGCTGGACGACGTTGGATGCAGGCCGCTTCCAACCGGTCCTTTTGGAAAATTATGGGGGAGGCATATGTTCAGCAGTGGACGTCCTACGGCCGAGATGATGATGATGATGATGATGAATGATTAAAACAATACTTACCTGGATAGAAATGTATGCAATTATTGTATGATATCTTAACACAATAAATATGCAATTAATATATTTAATTAGTTATTAAGACGAGCGCAATCGCGCTATGGCGAACAACGACGTATCGGTGGTGTATTAGATTGAAACGCAATCATTTATAGAGTTTTATCTCTTTCCCATTCTAGAACTCTATTAAGTAGATTAGAATGAGTTTCTTGTATTTACTTTTTGTTTATTTAATTGTTAGGAAAATCGCCATAACAACGCTTACCACTGTAAAAAAGTCTAACGGCTACCTATAACGGTTCGAAAGATTTCCCTTTTTAGGTAAGACAGACTGACAGACAGTGTAGGTTATGTAATGTACAGGTAGAATCGTTCGGAAACTTAAAAGAACTATATAATTACTTTATCGGATGGATTTGCAAGTTGACACAACTGAATAAGAAGAATTGTTTCTGGTATGTTTTGATGTACAGAACAATCGTCCGGAAACCTTCAGTGGAGACTAAGCCTAACTATACCAGTATACGTATTTATACAATGTACAGAACTGACCCACCTCGAGGGTTTGATCCCTGTTAAATATTAATGCGAGGCGTCTATCGTGATGCCTAAGGGTACATGGATATTCCAGCATTTTCTTTTATCACTTAAAAAGTTACTTTTATTTGGTCCTGTCACTGCGTTAACTGATTTAAGTTTTTAATATTATTTTGACGGTTTAACCTGCGCGGTATGTATAGTCGAGTATCTCGACCTTTCGGGTCACTTCTTCATTCTCGCGCACTCGGCTGCGTCCGAGCTAGTCTGACTGCTAGTTTAATACATTCGAAAGTTTGTATCAATGGGCCTAGCACGAATAAGTGCGTTGTAATGTACAAACTGTCATTTATTTAGGGCAAATGTGACACAGAAAACTCATAATTTGAACCCGAAACGTGACGCGTTGACTCTTACGATAGGAATATTTATTCGCAAATTATTTGTGCTGCGGCCTCTGATTATAGTCTGCGGTATATATTTCTGCACTTATCAGCCGTGCGATTCTGAGCAAATATCTTTGCATCTTTGACATCCGTGAAACAAGTGACAAGATGACAAGAAACGTTGGAAAAACAACCTTATTTACACGTGCGATATCTCATAAAGTATTTGACATCGGTGAGCTCGTCGAAGAGCGCATCGACGGATCATTAGAGAATCGCACGGCTGTATCCTTAGAATAGATCGCAGGTTAAAAAATCACAGAATAAGTGTTGTTTTAGGGGTTACTCACTAAACAACAAAAAAATTTACGGGTCCGTCTTTACCAGACGGGACTTAAGACGCGGTCCAACCCCAATTTTAAAATAATTTACGATGCTTTACGTAAGGTTGAAAATCGCTTGTTAGATTGGACGATGTAATGCAAAATGCGTTAATTTTGTACGTTTTCTTTATATCTTTCGATATATACTAACACAATTGAAAAAACTGCTGGTTACTACTTTAGTACTATATGTTGGCTATGTATTACCTAAAAAATAATATAGGGTTATTGCTGAAAACTCTGAGAGTTTGGACGTGAAAGTTTATTTTTATGTACCTATTTAGGATTTTTTTTCTGCAGAGAGAGAGTAATTATTTATGAATTCTGTTCGGTCATTACTCTTTGCCTGTTCCTTTTCTAACCTAAGTTTTTTTTTCATAGATTATTATCGAACTGTTTCGTTACACTAGATGTTTAAAGATTCTGCTTTTTACTATCAGGATATGACCGCGCCTTAAACAAAAAAACTTCTTTTCCTACTCGTATTCCAGCTTAAAGGAGGGGTCGATATAATACGTATTCACTAACAAGATACGTACATATTGTTAAAAGTTTTAGCTTTAGTTATATCCGCTGCTCTGATGTTAACCCTTGCTGGTAGAAAATATGGGTATTTGTTTTAAGATCAGTAGACCTCTTTGTGAATGAGTTCGACCGGGGGAGTACTGTCACCAGACCTTTTTGTATCGTGAATCAGTAATGTTCGCAATACTGTGTTCTGGTTTGAAGGTGTGGTTGTCTGAAATTACAGGCTCATGAGACTAAACAACTTAATGTCTCAGGTGTCAGTGAAGTCTTCACTTGTGACGAAATTGTGGGGCCTTGGGTGATGTGTTGTGTGGTGTATCTCCCGCAACACAGGGAATCCTAGCAGTTACTTTTTGAAATTATTAAATGAAATAAAGGCAGTAACAGAAAAAGCTCAGTTTATCGAATTTGCATTTTTCTACCGACTTCCAAACTAGTGCAATTAGAAAAAAATTATAGCGACTTCCATTCTATTACTTTGGTAAAAATCAGTTATTGGAGTGTAACTCAAATACTACTGGACCGAATTTGATGTGATTTAAATACCACTACGGGACCACACGGGAAGCACCTAACATAAAAAAATACAGTCGAATACCTCCTCCCTTTTTGGAAGTCGGCATAAAAAAGAGGAGGTACTCAATACCTTGGTATTAATCCTTATCTACACTAATAATAAAGAGGAAAGATATATGATTGTTTATCTACCGACTTCCAAAAAGTTGGAGGTACTCAATTCGACTATATTTTTTTGTTTTTGTTACCTCATAACTTTCGATAGGGTGAACCGATTTTAAAAATTTTTGTTTTTTTGTTTTTGTGTTTGTTTGAAAGCTGGTGCTTCCCGTGTGGTCCCATTTAAATTACATCAATTTCATTCGGGCAAATAGTTTTTGAGTTACACTCCAATAACCTTATAGATGGAAGTCGGTATTAAATTTTTCAAATTGTACTACCATAAATGGTAAATAGAACTTTGGTTGTGGTATGAGCTTGTGATCTGGGAGGAATTCGTCTGAAGGCTGCGCAAGCGCCGGTGTCACTGACTCGGGTTATAAGAGCAGGTCTATAGTCATGAGCGAAAGCGGGAGCGATAGCGGGCAGATTAGCGAATAAACATTTAATAAAACTCTATTAGAGTATAGCCATTGCTACGATTCAGATTTTTTTAACTTATCGATACAGAGGTTAGAATTTATTAAAGTTATTTGTCAGGCCTTAAACAGCGAGGCAATAAAGAGTTGTTACTCACAAGTTGTAGATACGACTGAGTTGTGACTGAAAGTTTTTGATGTTCATCATCATCATCCGAAAGACGTCCACTGGTGAACATACGCTTCCCCCGGTACTTGCTTAAAGAATATTTTTTAAAAGTACGTATATCAAAACACAATTTACATTTTAGCCAAAATTCAGATTTAAGCGGAATTTCAATTTAAAAGAAAGTGTTTTAATCACTTTGCAAATAACTTAAGTTATTATTATTTATTATGCTTGCCACAACAAAATATGTTATTAAAAAAATGAAGATCCGTGGAAACTAAACATTGCTAAAATTTCAGCATCGATTGGAATACATGATAAAACATACTCATTGAACAGGTAGTTCCAGACGGATCTCGAAAACACACGGACTAAGTCGCGGGAAGTATCTCAGTTCCAGATTTTTTTAAGGCTCATCAAACTCCCTCTCGCCTGTTGGAAAGCGAAGATAGAATCAAGAAGCGATGACCATTAGTGCAGCCTTTATGATGACCTGAGCGATGCTTTTTCACGCCCCGCTTGAAAGACACAGGGTCATAGCTGCAAGGAAGAACATACATAGAATTCCACAAATAATTATTTTCAGATATATTTTATACTGTGTGTATATTAGATAATGTGCTGCTCGTGAAGAGTTATTTATAAGGAAGTGAGTTTAAACATCTACCGCAAAATCACGGCGGAAGGAATTAAAAAAATGGCAGAATAGCACGCTGTCGCTTAATCAACAAATACGCTACCTTACACCTGGCAGACGTCCCTCGAGCGAGTTCCTCAAACCGGTCTACAAACACATGCAAACAACACACACACATTTAAACGCAATTATGATATTGATAATGTACAATTGTTGATGTTTTTAATATAACTTGTGGGAGGAGGAATGCTATGGTTTCCTGATGAAGAAGTTACAATTGATTTATTTAGTGGTGATGGTGATTTTAGTTCCGTGACAACCGTTCTACTCACAAAACCTATTCACTCGCAGACTCAAAATTCAAAATGGCGGATTTCGGTTTTTTTTGCAACCACTTCAAAAAATGCCGATTATTTCAAAACGGTTCAAAACTTATACGTGAAATAAAAAGTAATAAACAGAATAAACTATGTTTTACATTATTATCCTGCACTATTTGTATGTTTTGCAAGATAACATATTGAATTTCTAGCAATAAACCACGTTTACGAAAAATAACCGTTGCGTTTCATATTTGAATATCATGTCCGAGAATAAACGAAATTCTTAGTCGAATGGAAGTCGGATCGAATTGTGTGGTAAAAATTTTTTTTACTATTTTTCGAGACTTTCTAATGCCATTCACCGTCAATGATGATATTATCAAATCATCAAAATGGGCGATACACTTTTCAGTTATAGAGTGTAACTAAAAAACAGCTGGACCGTATATGATGACATTTCAAAGTAACACCTCGGAGGTATACTCTATAGAGTAATCTACTATATAAAAATAAGTCGGGTTTTCCTTCCTGACGCTATAACTCCAGAACGCACGAACCGATTTCCACGGTTTTGTATTCGTTGGAAAGGTCTCGGGCTCCGTGAGGTTTATAGTAAAGAAAATACAGGAAAAATTTAAAACAAAGCGGGAAAATCTTTTTTCACATACAGCGCCATCTCTGATGCATAGCATGTACTACAAACCAATATTTTAAGTAGATGGCGCCAAACGAAATGTGACATAAAACGAAGCCTGGTGGCGAAACGAAGTTCGCAGGGTTTGCTAGTGAAACATAAACAAAATGAATCATCAAAATCGCTTCATAAACTACGAAGTTATCCGCAAACACACATAAAAAAAGATACGGCGAATACAGAAACCTCCTCCTTTTTTGAAGTCGGTTAAAAACAACACATTCTGCAAATTAGCATACGACCAGGGTTATCCTTTGAACACCACTACAAACATTGAAATTTACAAAGATAAAATCACATCCTCGGACGGGATTCGAACCCACGTCTTCTGAGTCTCCGTATCAGACGCCATTGACCAACTAGGCCACTGGGCCTAGTTGGTCAATGGATCTAATCAACCGAACCTCGGTAGGTTCAGATCCGAGCATCTAATTTTAATTCTCTATCTGACTATCCCCCTTAAGGGGACAGAGCGACATCTACAACAGCTTTGACAGTACTGCGTCTGACACGGAGAGTCAGAAGACGCGGGTTCAAATCCCGTCCGAGGATGTGAATTTTTCTCTCTATAATTTTCAATGTGTTGAGATCGCTAAAGCTAAGTTAGTGCTTTAAAAAGTAATACTATAAAAACCACTACAAATATATATGAAATACAAAAAATATGTATTACATGTAAGTAGTTTATTTAATACACGATACATATATAATAGTTTGTACAAAACAATTTCAGATGACATTCTTTTCTTGTTTTATATATTTTAGCCACGGCCATTAGACAAGCCGAGTGCCGCAACACCTGGAGAAACCTTGTCCAGAAGGCCATTTATGGTGGTCACGACCCTCAGTCATGAGGAAACGATTAAGAAGAGAGATATTTTAGAGCGCGATTTTTCAATAGTCGGGTTTTAGTTTTGAACTTATTTTTCTTTACCGCACATTTTGTTCATCTGTTTTAATCCTTTTAGAGAGCATGAATGGATAAGGCTATAGCACTTATAGATAACGTAGTTTCATATAATTTAAGAGCAGTAGAGCTTTGTGCTCGAAGTCGCACAACGAGCTATGGAGAGGGCTATGCTCGGGGTTTCTCTACGTGATCGAATCAGAAATGAGGAGATCCGTAGAAGAACGAAAGTCACCGACATAGCTCACAAGATTAGCCAGCAGAAGTGGCAGTGGGCAGGGCACATAGCACGCAGAACAGATGGCCGATGGGGCTGAAAGGTTCTGGAGTGGAGACCACGGACCGGCAAGCGTGATGAAATGTGATGACAGTTTTTTTTCCATGGTTAATTTTTTTTTATCATTATTGTTTACTGATTTATATACTAAGTATGTAAATGTACTACTATAGTATATACTACTATATACATATACTATAGCAATTGCGTTTGCCATGTACGTATTTTTTGACATTTTGTTTTAAACATAAATATGCCCTTGGAGAAATAATAAGCTACTCGAAGTACTAATCCTGCGCAGACGTAGTCGTGGGCACCAGCTAGTACAACAATAATTGTGAAATACCATTGATTACCTTGGTTATAATTAGTTATAACCAAGGTAATGAATGCGGGCCTATATCATAGAATTAATGGTAATGACAACATGTAACAACATTGCTTGTATATGTAAATTGCTATTGTAACAAGACTGATAGCGAACTATCGCCTTGAGCTTGGAGAGATTCATAGAATACCTAATAATATAACAGAGCTTTTGGCTGCATTATTCTCTAATATTATCATCAAGGAAAAATAACTGCGTGAAGAAGTGAGACTGACTTCGTCTTGCCTTTAAGTCGCCCACAAATTAAGAATAATCACATACAATTAAATTAACTTGGTATTAGGTGCGCCCTGCGGTTTCACCCGCGTGGTGATGGATGATGATGATGATGAAATAAAAGTAGCCTAAGTTACTCCTTATAACATCAGCTATCTGCCAGTAAGAGTCCCGTTAAAATCGGTCCAGCCGTTTCAGAGATTAGTCGGCACAAACAAACAAACAAAAAATTTAAAAACTGATTTTTTATGTAAGTTTCGTATACATTATCTTATGCATTTAATGAAAAGCTGTTAATTTAGACTTACAGACACTTCAATTTTCTTTATCTGTCATCATCATCATCTCAGCCGTCCACTGCTGAACATATGCCTCCCCCAAAATTTTCCAAAAGGACCGGTTGGAAGCGGCCTGCAACCAACGTCGTCCTGCGATCTTTATCAGGTCGTCCGTCCACCGACGACCTACGCTGCGCTTGCCGGTCGGTGGTCTCCACTCCAGAACCTTCCGGCCCCATCGGCCATCTGTTCTGCATGCTATGTGCCCTGCCCACTGCCACTTTAACTGGCTAATCTTCTGGGCTATGTCGGTGACTTTCGTTCTTCTACGGATCTCCATATTTCTGATTCGATCACGTAGAGAAACCCCGAGCATAGCCACAGATTACTGATAGCCCTCTCCATAGCTCGTTGTGCGACTTTGAGCTTATTTATGAGGCCCATAGTAAGAGACCACGTTTCAGTGCCATAAGTCATCACTGGCAACACACATTGGTCGAAGACTCTTATCTTGAGGCACTGAGGTATTTTAGACGAGAAGACTTCGCAAAATTTCTGGAACGCTGCCCAGCCGAGTTGGATTCGATGATTGACCTCTTTGTCGATCTCTATCTCATTCTCGATCGCAAATTTATCTGTATAGATATATTATAGATAGTCAACCCATTACTTTCCTACTGCTGAGACAAGAAGCTCCCTCTCAATGAGAACTGAAAACTGGAAACCGTGAACACTTACCGGGGAATATGTATTTATGCGCGTACGCAGCGACCGGAATAATTATGGCTTAATGCTTACCTGTAACAAAAGGATAGGGCAAATTAGTCATGAGAAATTATAGTAAAAGTAGCGTGAATAATTAACAACTGGCTTGTTGCAATAGTAGAACTTTTTTTATTAACCGACGACGAAACAAATGCAATTTGAAAAATTTTATACCGACTTCCATTTTATTACTTTGATAAAAATCAGTTATTGGTGTGTAACTCAAAAACTACAGAACCAAATTTGATAAAATTTACATGGAACTACATGGAAAGCACCAGCTTTATAACAAAAAAAGAATTTTGGAAATGGGTTCACCCAGTCGAAAGTTATGAAGTAACAAACTAACAAAAAAAAATACAGCCGAATTGAGTACCTCCTCCTTTTTGGAAGTCGGTAGAAAAACGGTGGAGGTTCTCAAGTCGACGTGTATATTTTTTTTATGTATGACCACAGTTACCACGGTCCAACCATCGGAATCCCGTTGACGCTGCGGTGCGAACGACCATCGGGTCATCATAAAGTGCTTATTAGTTATTTTATTTTCTTGTTCATATTGATTTTCTACCGACTTCCAAAAAAAGGAGGAAGTACTCAATTCGACTATATATATTTTTATCTTCTTTAATAATAATAATAATAAATAATAAATCATTTATTCTTCAGACAACATGAGATCCAAATTTGTTAAAAATAGTAAACGCAGATTAGAAAGTTATTTAGTTAGTGCAGTAGAAGTTTAATTAATTACATTACTCAGAAAAATTACACAATATCATAAAATCAATCAACAAATTAATGTCAAATCAATAATAGTCACCATACTCAATCACCGCGTTCACAAGCCTTGGGCACTAGACGTGGCGTTCATGCAATCAGCACTAATGAATGATGAACTTTTTCTACCGACTTCCAAAAAGTTGGAGGTACTCAATTCGACTGTATTTTTTTTTATTTTGTTTGTTACCTCATAACTTTCGATAGGGTGAACCGATTCTCAAGTCTTTGTTTTTTGTTTGAAAGCTGGTGGTTCCCGTGCGGTCTCATTGAAATTTCATCAAATTCAGTCTAGTAGTTTTTGAGTTACACTCCAATAAATGAATAGAATGGAAGTCGGTATAAAATTTTTCAAATTGTACTTGTTCTATTTTATTGTTCATATTGATTTTGTAAGTTAGTCTTTTTAGTACTTACCTTGAGTAAAGAACAATTCAATCTATCTATATCCATACTTCTATACTTACTAATTACTAATAATATTATAAAGAGGAAAGATTTGTATGTAAGTATGTTTGTAACGAATTGGCTCAAAAAGTACTGGACCGATTTCGAAAATTATTTCACTATTGGAAACCTACATTCACCCTGAGTAACATAGGCTATATAAGATTCATCACCATCATCCATCACCGCGCGGGTGATACCGCGGAGAGCAGCTAGTATAATATAAAAATGAACCCCTATTTCTCCTGTAGGGCTATTATTTATCTCAGTTGCTAACAAATGTTGATTGAAATCGAAAAGAAATGGCGGCTCCATGTCATTTTTGTCAGCTCAGTCATCAACTTACTAACATCTTTGCTTACTAGAGTTGTCAAAACTGACATAGAGATGCCATTTTTCAAGATTTCAATCAACATTTTGTTAGCAACTGATATACATAATAGCCCTACTGGTTACGCTATAACATGAGAATGGATGAAACAATCTTGCAAAATTTTTTTTTGCTTTGTTAGTTATTTTCAGGAGAAGGTTTAATGAAGAAAATCCAAGAAAAGATAGGAGGTTATGGCGCGGGCCGAAGGCTGAGCCTACTACGCGAACGAAGTCGCGGGCAGTCGCTAGTTAGGAATAATAAAGCTAAGGACGGATCCCAATAATCTATCTAACCACAGTTTTGCTTACTACCGATAGAAATTTGACATAACGTCCATACAAATAGTGTCAAATATCTATCTCTAGTAAGGTAAACCGGCGATAGATAGATTATTGGGACCGGCCATTAGACAAAATTTAAACAGGCGTGTTTCCGCACACGCTACAGACAAAAATGTGTCTACGAACTTAGCGTGACGTCACGTGACTTTTCCACAGGCAATGTCAACGCCATACATTTTAAAGTTGTCGTTTGGCGTTAACCATAATAGAAACATCTTTTGTCTAGGCCTGCTGGTATCCTACATAGACCAAAGACAATCCAGTTGAAGTGACGACTGTTGCAGTTTCATCCAAAGCTTAGAAATGATGTGTCATCACCTCAAGACAATTGATTTTTGATCTGATTCACCCAGTAATTCCACTTGCTACAGTGCCCTTCACACCCTAACACAGTAATGCTTGCGCACTACTGCTTCCGGGCCAGATACTCTGGCACCAAAATCACCTCTACCACAAGTGGCCATCTGGTAAGTCAGTATCCACGCCTTTTACGATCCTCATTTTCCTTTCATTCATCCTTCATTCTATGACTCCGTCCCCTCACTGATTCTTATAGGAAGAACTGTGGGAACCTGCATTAGAAACGTGATAGAACCCTTAGACCCTTAGCAATACTGGAATCGGGGAGTGTCACCATATTTAAAGAAAAATATTTACTTTCCTATTAAAAAACGATATTATAAAGTAAGCGACTCCCTAAAAGACAATATTAAACGATTTGTTATATGGCTGATTAAATCTATAACTCATTCGGATTTAGATCCATAATTTCATTACTATATGACATTGTATTCATTCATTATTAGAATCCTACATTTTCCCTGATGAACACAGGCTATATAATAATTACAAAAAATTAGGGACCCGTACGAACTTCCACAATGTAACCCAATTTGTGGAAAAAAGGTCCTCATATCGCGTGCGCTTTGAAAACTATTAACCGTTTAGTCTATGCTATTGACAATAAAGCAAAGTGACGTAGGTACCTACTACAGTTTTATAGAAGACTTCAATATCCACAAAGATGTCCACATCATCATAATGACCAACTATTACAGTTATGTCACAATAAATACTTTTCCATTTTGAAATATGCAATAGTAACGCCGGTACAAACCAGGCCACATTATTCGTATTAATCCTTATCTACCCTATAAATAAAGAGGAAAGATATACGATTGTTTGTTTGTTTGTAATCTAAATAACACGTCGAACTATGTTAAACCGATTCGAACAATTCTTTCACGAGTATAAAGCTATATAAAGCTACATTATGCCTGAGTAACACGCGCTATATTTGACTCATCCTCATCATCATCCATCACCCGCGACGCGGAGCGCAGCTACTGATCAATATGATGGACCAAGCTGTTGGGACTATACTAATGTAAAAGATCTATTATATTATAGTAATACATTACTATAGTCACTATATTATATAAGTAATACTATATAAGCTATATAAAGTATCATCATCTCAGACGTAGGACGTCCACTGCTGAACATAAGCCTCCCCCACAAATTTCCAAAAGGACCGGTTGGAAGCGGTCTGCATCCAAAGTCGTCCTGCTACCTTTATCAGGTCGTCAGTCCACCTCGTTACTGGACGACCTACGCTGCGCTTGCCGGTCCGTGGTCTATATAAAGTATATTATATACCTAATAATTATAATGTGACACAGTTTAACAGTAAAAATATATCTGAAACTGAATTTTAATCTATGCGTATGTTAATATGCGCTCTAACTCTATACCTATATACGAGTATAACCTAGCAAATGTTGATATGTAGCAAACTCGTGACACACTAATGTATACACCTCCCAAGACAGTAATTGGCAAGTACACGTACTAAACTAACCGTGCAAGTTTAATTTGCATTAACATGGTATCTACACACTGATCTCAGGATCAAACCAATGGATTCAGGACGCAGTTTGAGTGATTACACTGTACTTGCATGATTGCGTTTACAACCAAGTATCAGATATATTACAAGTCTTCTAACTTATTTCTAAAAAGGAGATCAATGTAGTTACTTGATAAAGTCTTATCTATCTATCGATTTAGCCGTCGTGCATATATACATTTTATGTTTATAATACTAGCGGAGGCTTCGTATGGGTTTCGTAGCTACAGAAACAAATTGAATTAGGAGTGAAATCTCAAAATAATCTTTCCTTAGTAGGCTTTGTTCTCAACATGAAATCAAAATAATTTGAAATTTCGCAGTTGTTAAAATTTGGCATCAATTGCCATATATACACATACAAGCGTAATATAGAAACATAGACGCTGGTAAAAAAAGTAAAGTATAGAATACTTGATACATGATCAGAAAAGTTTCTTTATGTAAATAGAATATTTTCATATCTAGATCATCAGATTGATACCACTATAATCAACTTACTCAATCATCATCATCAAATAATAAAGTGTTTAATTTGCTCGTATTAGGGAATAATGTATGAAATTGCCATATAGCTGAAAATTTTTAACAATTTTCTTGTAGTAAATAATTAGCTTTAATAAATATATTTTAATATATTTATTAAAGCTAATTATTTACCTTCTTGTCTAAACATTTCTGCCATCTAATCGGAAGATCATTTTTTATCATAAAATTTGCGATAAACTCTGGGGACCTGGACTTCACACTGTGTGAAGGCATTTTGTACTGTTCCCGGGGAAGAAAACCATTTGAAAATCTGAATCTAATTCTAAGTGGTAGTTGTGTTAAATCGTCAATTTAATATAAAATCCTTTTCTGATTTATAAATCGACATCTGTGTGTGTGGTCACACCCGTATAAATATTACTACCATCTCTCGACTCGCAGGTATTGCCAGAGCAAACAAAAAAGGGTAGAAAGAGAATTATTACGCACTTAAGTTTTAACAGATCCACGGGTAAACGGAGTTGGTACTATCAATAGGCTTACGGATAGTTTGATTTGCCTGTGGTTCGATTGATAGAACCAGAGGCAGAAACAATGCACATAGATCGACCAGTAGCGTTCCGCGATCCGACCACGGGCAATAAACGGAATGAGAAGCAGTTTTCTTTGACTGTGACATTCTGTGGAGGACGCTACGGTCAGGGGTACCCACCCTTCGGAGATCAAGAGGTAGGTGAGGTATGTTATGTATTTATAAAAAAAAGACGTGTGGCACTCGGATACTGCCGCGGTAAAGCTATTGCATAGCTGTTTTTATCAACTTATGCAATTATAATTATTAAACCAATGCCATGTAGAGGCGAGTTGCTGAACTAAAGAGACAAGCGTGATATTTCTAAAAGTCATTAAAAGTTCTGCTATTCATCGATAGATGCCAAATCAACTTATGCAATTATATTTATTTAACCAATGCCATCTAGAGGCGAGTTGCTGAACTAAAGAGACAAGCGTGATATTTCAAAAAGTCATTAAAAGTTCTGCTATTCATCGATAGATGGAGTCGGAGTGGGGGGTGTTAGGTTATTTTCGTTACGGAATTTCTGGATTCAGCCTCCACGCTCAAGGCCCGCGATAGAAGCTATGCAATAGCTTACAATTCTGAAAAAGCAAACAGAATCGCACCAATATCGCACGAACCAACAGTTCGCTATGCCAGATACAGCCGTACGTAAGGAGAAGGCGCTCAAAACATCTGCTAACCGGCGCTCCGTTTGTTGCAATTATTGCAGCGTCTTAGCAGGTGTTCCAAACGTCGACGTGATTCATAAGACAACAGCGTTTTATGGTCTTACACAAATAATACCATAGAATCATCAATCAATATGTATAAGAATCTAAGTACTGATTGACTGACAGACAATGCACAGCCCGCTGGTCATTGATACTTGAAACTTGGGGGGTGCTTTTGTCTTGGTAGGTAGAGGTGTACTAAGAAAATGTTTTTCGAAATTCAACGAAGTTTTTTCCAAGTTAAAATTGTGTGGAAACGTTTGTATGAAAGTCCTTTGTTTGTGAACTATAGTTGGGAAAGTTTAAGATAGTTCATTTAAAATTAAAAATGTTGTTCTTAAATATTTTTTGGCAGGCATGACTTAGGGGGTGAGATTGAGGATGAAACTTTGTTTGAAAAAAATAATAATAATATAACTACGTTGAAAGACAATTCTCAATAATACAAATACATAGTCACTTACTTGAGAACATGACTTTTTATAAATATTATCAATCGCCATATCATTTCTAAAAATACATTAAAATAGAATTATATTTTGTAACACATATATCCAATACTACAGCCAACAATTTGTATTTATATAGTCATTTAAAAAAAATCTACGCGGACGAAGTCGTCGGTAAAAGCTAGTATAATATATAGTACAAACTACAGAATGACCACTCTCTGCTCTCTGCTCTCTGCCCCGACACATTCCGCATACCTCTGAGAAATTCGCGTATCGACTCCCGCGCTGGGAGTCTGGTTTCAGTTCACTTGATCATAACTTGTGCAGGAACACGATAACACTGATTAAGGCACAATACAAAAGTACGCTCTGGTGAGAATCTTCGCTTGAGTAGAGATGTGAGTAAATTTTGAATGGCATTTACAGTATCTCGGCTCAGGTCCAAACACAACGGAGCGTCTTTATGGAATTCTCAGCGTTACGCTGTGTTAAATAGTTTTTTTTATAAAAGTTCATCAAAGTAACTCCATCTCGTCTGATGGAAAGCGAAGAAGGAATCAAGAAGCGATGACCATTAGTACCGGAAGCTGCACTAACCGCCACCCCTATGATGACCTGAGAGATGCTTTTTCACGCCCCGCTTGAAAGACCCAGGGTCATAGCTGCAAGGAAATACGTACGCCTGCAGAGCATTCCACAATTTACTTACACGAAAGAGGAACTGCAAAACTTTTGGTTCGTGGTAAGTAATTCTGAACAGTATATGGATGCAATGCTAGGTCGGAACGAGTAGTTCGGTTATTATGAGGAAGGAATAAAATTAAAGGGCTCTTCGAAACATTTGCCATAAAACAAACGGTAGAAAATCGCTTAGAGAAGCTATAGTTCTACGAAATTAATGAAGAGTCCGGGATGTGACAGACTATATACTATATATATATATATAGTAATAATACTACATACAATAATAATACAACAATAATACTACACAATAATAATAATGAATACTACACAATTCGAACAGTTGATTTTTTGAATGGTGTCACAAAAGCGCCCCTGGCGGATGCTTTATGAACCTTTCGTGTATAAACTAATAAACCGGTAAAATGATAAACCGGTTTTTGAATTTCGATGAAGCCACTTAATTGCCGTGAAATTAATTGAGATTAGAACTGCAGATATGTATAATCTAGTATATTGATCAAAAGATAAAGAGGGAATTATTAATAATGTCACCTATTCGCTGCTCGCCCGTGACTTGCGCCAAACCGGTGGGATCCAAGAGACCTCTGCAAATTACACTAATTAGATACATTCCCTTGCAGAAAACCCTGGCAAACAATGCCTGCCGAGGTATTCCCACTAAAATATACTTTTGTTTGGAGCTAGCACAATTACAAAAATAATAGAGGCCCTCGTTTCCGATGGAGTTTGAGCTTTTAATTAGAGATGGAGACAATAATAACTAATTGAAAGAGGTTATGGTTAAGACAAAAGAAGTCGGGTTTAATGACGTCGATTACCGAGCCACTTTATGTAGATCTTCGCTGATATTGGAGACATGTGCTATGGTCGAGTCTTATGGAAATAAAGCTCATAGCAGCTCGCGCTCTGAGTAGCTGTTGAGGCCTGCACTGCACCCGAATAAGTATTTAGGTATTTTATGAAAATCTTGATGTTAAGCGTCACGCTTTCCTATAACTGTTCAGTGCCATTCAGAACTATACCAGTTCAAAACACTGCATGGCAATGCACTGCGCTCACATGAAATATAAGATGTTAAATCTCTTGCCCTGGAATTTCGCTGTAAACATTGCCCTTTACGGAAACACAGTAATGTTTGCACACTACTGCTTCACGGTTGAATATCTAGTAAAGGCCCCCGGCGGACTCTGCAAAAGTTCTACTACTAACGTAACTAAAGTGCAATTTGAAAAATTTAATACCGACTTCCATTCTATTCAGTTATTGGAGTGTATCTCAAAAACTACAGGAGCGAATTCGATGAAATTTAAATGGGACCACACGGAAGCACCAGCTTTCAAACAAAAATTTGGCAATACGGAACAAAAATTAACTAGCAATTTTCCTTCGGAAGTAGTCGGAAAGGTCACTGGCAGTCTGAATTTTGTTTTGCGTAATCGATGCGTTGCATCATCCGCCATCAGATTATTTTGTTTCTTGAATAACTCGTTCATTTTCAATTTCACACAAAACATAGATATAACAAAGTTGTTCAGAATTAATTTTCCTATAATTATGATTATACCATTTTTTCTAAAATCGTTTTTTTTTCGATTAATACCCAAAAGAGGGGGCGAATTCTTGATTGAATAACAACTCGTTCTACAGTGTCTTAAGCGCCATGGTGAATAAACGAGTGTATTCACATGAAAGTCTTCGAGAAATTATCATATCCATTTACACTTTTTCTTATTAACCCTCCAGCGTGCGTGAGAAAGAAACGTATAAGCCGAATTAACGACTAACCACTAATGCCGCAAACTGACCGTGGACACAGATTAAACAATAGTTACATATATGAGTGCTCTACCTTTCTCTTCTTTATGTAGACTACAACGACCAGGAAGTTCCGGATCCAAAGTCAAAATCATTTATTCAATTTAGGCATCAAAGACGCATTTGTGAACGTAATTATTCATTATAATGTACATACAAGTACAATTTGAAAAATGTTATACCGACTTCCATTCTATTCAGTTATTGGAGTGTGACTCAAAACTAGACCGAATCTGATGAATTTTAGATGGGACCAAACGGGAAGCACCAGCTTTCAAATAAAAAAAGTTCTAGCACCTCCTCCTTTTTAGAAGTCGGTAGAAAAGACTCTTCCGCCGTGTTCCACAATTTATAGAGCCTACCGAGAAGAAGCGGCAAGATACTCGGGGCCATTTTTTTCATATAGATTTTTACAATGTTTCTTCTTAGGTACTACTAATATTACATTTTATGGGTGGCGGATGACAACTTGCCAGAAGTGGAGTATTCCAAGCATCTTTGTCTTCTATATAATGTCGGACTTTATAATATGCTTTTTTAATAAAACGTTTTTACAGTCTACTTGAATTTTCCCTACGTTATGTGTGTTGGGATCCTTATTTGAATACTCGTTTAGGTACTGTCAATTCGTAACGTCGATGAAAATGAGGGTTTAATAAAGAATTTTATCTCATAAGCTCATAAGCAATAATTTACTAAAAAAAATGTGATATTTCGAAGACTTTTATGTACGCATTCGGTACTAAAACATATTTTAACATACTATGTTTAATGTTTTTTTTTTAATGTACTCTACATTCAAAAAAAACTTTCATTAACTTCACTTAGTTTCGCCTTTTTCAAAGCAGTTTTTCTATTTATTGGCTATTGTATTTGTCATGATACACATATCACAACAGGAGGTACTCAATACGACGGTTTTTTTTTTATGTTTGTTACCTCATAACTTTCGACTGTGTGAACCGATTCCCAAAATTCATTTTTGTTTGAAAGCTGGTGCTTCCCGAGTGGTCCCATTTAAATTGTATCAAATCCGGTCTAGTAGTATTTGAGTTACACTCCAATAACTGAATGGAATGGAAGTCTGTATTAAATTTTTCAAATTGTACTTGTATAAACACGACATCGATGTTAAAAAAATATGTAATTTTTATACTTAAACACATATTTTTTTATGATGATATACTTGTTTGTTTTAACTACTTCGCTATCTCATCTTTGTTAATTTAATAATAGTAATTATTATATTCCATATGATGTATCTGCATAATTGTTATGACCAGAAAATTTAATTGAATTTGTCATCGAAAATCATTATTAGTCAGACGTATTTTTTATCAATGTCAGTCTTCAGTGTAGCCAGTCCCAGGTAGTTTTGAATTTACACTTTTCCCTACCCTCAATAAACGTAAACAAATAAAAGAAAAACAATCAAATCCAACGCTGGCATTTTCCAGAATTAGAATGAGACAAACAAAGTTAAGATGCATGGTGTTGCAAACGCTAAAACTAACGTAACATTCATAGAGTAAAAATATAATTTAATTAAAACTATTGTAATATTATAGCGCTCGTAGCAGAGCTCGACTTGGCGATCTTAACCGATCAACAAGTTAAGCAACACTTGCTGCAGTCAGGAGTTGAATGGGTGACCGCTAGTGGCATTATTCAACTGAGCGCTTCCGTGCTTCGAAGGGCACGTTAAGCCGTCGCGTCGGTTTGGTTGTTTGTCTTAGGACAACAGTCGTTAAGCTAACCTATCCACCAAGCCGCACTGGGGTGCGTGGTGGATTATAGCCCAACTCTCTGAGAGGAAAGTTCGAACCCCAGCCATATGGGCTGATTATGATATTCATGATTAAGAATTAATTGAATTAATACTGGGCATTATTTATTTTTTGTCTAGAATCGCAATGCACGCATTAATTAATTACAATTAATTATTTTTGTACTGTTCTTTATATATCTACTGTGCCTGCAGCAACCACCTCAGACAAAAAAGAATTTCCGTAGATAAAAAGTCATCTGTGGAATATGATACCATAGTTTAATTATTTAATTATTTACGACTGTTTTAGCGTCACAAAATGGCGGCCCATAACGCCATTTGGGGTTACCGTTTTTATTCTAAGTATAAAAATGCTAGTAACGCCATTTGGGGTTACCATTTTCAACCTAAATATAAAAATGCTACTTTCTTTCGCGCGTTCGGTTTGGTCGTAGTTTTATTTTTATATTTAATAAAAGTTATCTTATAGTCCATTATTTTCAAATTCTTAAAAAGAAAAACAAAACGTATTATTTTATAAAGTATAACTGTATAAGAACAGATTACGATACTATTATTGCCTGTTATTGTTAGCACAGCACTACAAATATAAAGCGCTGACATAACCTTGTAATAGCGCAGTTTAGATTTAGAAAAATATTGTTTACCAAGTTATTTGACACTCAGTTTGGCACAAAATTATAACATTAATTGATTATTGATATAATAATGTTGTTTTAATGCTCATCAATTGTTAAAACGGTAAACAAGCAGCAATAATATTTTTATCGTAACTGCAACGCCATTACAAAGTTACGTCGTCAGTTCAATCGCGACGTGTCAGGAACGCATTCTCTGAACGGCCGTAGTTCATTTATAGTGCGTTCGAAAAGACTCTATTGGCGAAAATAACGGTAAAACGCTTACAAGGGCGTTCGAATTGGGAATCTGTGGGTGAAAATGTCGTTAATGTCTCTTTTTGTTTAGCGTTCGGAGAGCTAAAAAACGTGTTATTTTTGCCACCAAAAAGTGCAATTTTTGACCCACGTCCGGAGCATGGTTTGTAGCACCGTTCTTGTAACTTTATAATTTTTTACAACTATGTATTTGACAGCATAATCAATCGATTTCAGGCCTTATGCTCGGTCGAGCGTTCGAGTAGGGTGTGGTCAAAAATGGCGAATTAATCACAATTAACGTTATTGCAATATAACTTCGATTTTTACGACTACCCGCAAAAAGCTGCTCGTTCGGACAGACTAAACGCCATAAACGAAAGCAGAGAGGTTAAAAGCATTCGCGTGTTTCCGGTACGTTAGAAGAATAATTGGCTTAACCGCGGCCGTGTGTGCTGATACAGATACTGTTTGGACGAACCTAATTGGCAGAAAGGAAGGTATCTGCATTGATATGTAAAAGAAAACAATACATTTGTAATTATTTATTGATGCCGTGCGATTCTCTAAGAGCAAACATCTTTGACACCATCCTAGAAACAAATGACGAGATGACAAGAAACGTTGGAAAGCTACCTTATGTACAAGGGCGATATCTCATAAAGTATTTGACATCGGTGAGCTCGTCGACGAACGCAACGATGAATCTTGAGAAACGGCACATCTGAGCACAAACAATTTGCGAAAATGTATTTGTATCGTAAACGTCAACGCGTCACGCTTCGGCGTACAAACTATGAGTTTTAAATGTCACCGTTGCGCGAGGTACATGACAGTTTGTACTGTTTAACGTGACCGACACGTTACGTTACACTTACGCAGTTATTCGTGCTAGACTCACTGTACTTTTTTAATGTCAATCAGTGAGAAGACGAGTAAGTCGCTAGCCTGATGGTAAGCGACACGCTTGCCTAACAGTTCAGGTCCATTCTGAATTTTAAACTACAAGAGTTCACATCACCACCCTGCATGGTAAAGCCTACGCTCATCACCCTGAGATATAAGATGTTACATCTTGCCCTGGAATCTCGCTGGCAACATTGCCCTTCAACGTAACAGGGTAATGTTTGCACACTACTGCTTCATCATCATCATCATCTCAGCCATAGGACGTCCACTGCTTAGGCGTCCTCCATGATTTTCCAAAAGGACCCGTTGGAAGCGGCCTGCATCCAACGTCGTCCTGCGACCTTCATCAGGTCGTCTGTCCACCGTGTCGGTGGACGACCTACGCTACGCTTGCCGGTCCGTGGTCTCCACTCCAGAACCTTCAAGCCCCATCGGCCATCTGTTCTGCGTGCTATGTGCCCTGCCCACTGCCACTTCAACTGGCAAATCTTCTGAGCTATTTCGGTGACTTTCGTTCTACTACTGCTTCACGGTTGAATAACTGACAAAGGTGTGGTACTTCCCCAGGCAGACTCTGCAAAAGTCGTCACTACAAAAGCTATCATGGCTTCTATCATTATTTGGTCGCGTCTCCAATCTTTAGCAACCCATTGGCTCTAAACGACGCCATACTTTAAGAATATAATTAATATAAAACAACTCTGACCCTAAAAATATTTATAAAACATGTCGAATGCAGCTGATTGATTCATTTTCCGGTATGATTGTTGATTGTTCGGTTGGAAATTGTGCGTTAAATACCGCTTTGTTTCGCTGCGGCCCGCGAGGTTTTAATTGTGAAACAAAACTGTTTTTTGCCGCCGAAGCCAGCAAATTGGTAAATAATAATTATGTTGTTATTTGCTGTTGAAATTTTAGTGTGTTTGGAATTATACAGCAATATTAAAATTGCAAACTTGTTCCGTTGAAGGGCAATGTATCTGGTGAAATTACAGGAATAGAGATATAACATCATATATCTCGGGGTGGCGAGCGCAGTGCATTGTCAGGGTTTTAAACTCTTGCGTCTTAGTGTAAAACGTGGACTTAAGATTTACCAGTTTAAACCACGGTTTAAGCACAGTTTCTATAAAAATACCTTAACCCTTTGCGTCCCGGGACGTAAATATACGTCAGGTTCATTTATAAATCTTTTGTTTTAATTATCACGGTATAGGAAGTATTAAACCATGGTTTAAACTCGGGACTATTTTTAGTTTTAAGAGGTTGTAGTTTAATACTCTGAATGGTATTGAACTGTTATGGGCAAGTTTGACGCTGACGCTTAACAACAGGCAAGCGACCTGCTCGTCACCAATTGATATAAAAGCTCAGAGGTCCGACCCCCTTCGACCACGGTATGTCGTTGCTCGGACATGGTTATGACGCGCCATTTTGTGTTCTAAATTGCGCTTTATTTCCATGTGTTTTGTCTGAAATTTGAATGGAATAGAAAGCCGCCCGTGCCATGTCCGCGCCCGACGCCATTTATGTGTAGCCTGCGCCTAAGTATCTCTACTCTCTTTTCGTTTTGTAGACTCGTTGGCAACAGATAACATTAAACTTTTTTCCGCCAGACTAAAGTATATAGGTACTATATTATCTATGCTCTGGTATGACAATGACGAACAATTGGAGCAAGAGGAGTGAAATATATTTCTTGCCGCAACCGGTGAATGCACAGTTATATACATATAAAAATATAAAAAAGACGAATTGAGAACCCCCTTCTTTATTGGAAGTCAGTCAGGACAACAAAGCGTTTTAAGAGATTAGGTCGCGCGTGTGCTAATTTACTTTGATATTTTTTGTGATTGTTTCAATGATAGTACTTAAATAAGCTGAATAAAATTGCTGCTAATTTAGGTACAGTTATAGTTGAGCGAGCGAGCGAACCGTCTCTGCTTTAACTGGCCAAATTGACTTCTTCTCTCCGTCTCTTTCTTCTATCCGTATGTTTGTTAGTTTGTATGTTTGTCTTCATGTACAGGTCGCATTTTCCAACCAATCTTCACGAAACTTGGTATGCATGTTCTTATATTTCTTTTTATATTTTTTACTTATACGTTTTCTAAAGAGGGGGGAAGTTTTCTGCGGCGGTATTGACCGATCGATTTTAATAAAATTTGGTACACATGAATTTCGTATATGAACATAATTGTTCAAGTGGTTTCCGGGATAATAGATTGTGAAGTACTGCGAAAAATGCTCCCGAGTTTTATCGAGTCACACTTGACAGTTGCGTGACTGACAGACAATAGCTGGTGAATCCAGCTATTGTCTGTCAGTCACGCAACTCACAATCATCATAATATATAAATCTAAATGTTAGTTCACCGAAACGCCACAACGGTTCTCTTGTCACCCTGACTCTACTAACTATACAGTGCCCAAGAAAATAATTAATCACATATTGGTGAAACATCGACAGCCCTGATTACTCAGAGCGCGGTGTCGTTTCCGAAATTAAAACGAAAATGTCGGTATGCTAATTAACGTGTAAATAATCCTGTGAGCAGCACGTCCGCGATCGCTGCCTGATTGGACGGAATGCGATATTTCCGATAATTAATGAAATGAATAATGCTGTCGTGATATTATCTTTGATAATATGGATGGATATTCCTTAATGAGATATGGATATTCTGCAATAGCATTGAACTGGTATAACAGAGTTTGACAGGCGCAGTTGGTAGATCCCTGCCTTACGAGCCAGACAGGTCAAAACAACAATGTTCATGGCACAGGTCAAACGGATGTCTAGGTGTGTATATGTATGTATATTAGTCATCATGCTACCATAGTACAGGCTCTACCTAGTTTGGGACCAATAGGGCTATTATGTATCTCAGTTGCTAACAAATGTTGATTAAAATCGAAAAAAATGGCGGCTCTATGTCAGTTTTGTCAGCTCCAGTCATCAACTTACTAATAAAGCCGCCATTTTTCAAGATTTCAATAAACATTTGTTAGCAACTGAGGTACATGATAGTCGTGCCATATTGTCCCCCCCGAGGCGGGGATTCAAACCAGTGGCCATAAACCAGCTAGATTACTAACCCTGGACTATCTACTAACTAACTACCGACTAACGACGAAGTTTTTTATCCGAATTGGTGTTTATCCAAACTAACATCGTGCATAAAATAATTATGCATCCTCAGTAACAAACTGCTAATACCCACTCCCCATTACTCTCCTGAACTAAACTCCTAAACTCCAATCTATATTCATAAACTAACGTAAAATTTTAGAGTACACTCTTCATATCCAACGTTCGACAACAGAATTAAGGGGCAAAGTGGGCTTTGGATGCATTAATGGAATTTGCGCGCATTGTTATTATAGTGGACTAGATGAGGGGTCGGTTTCGATCCCGCTTTTAGTATCATATTGTTACTGACTCGCTTGCGGCTTTGCTCGCGTTTTCTACGAAATTGTTGCCATAAAACTAAATAAGTATTTGGTAAAATATTTAACACTAGGATACTTTCATCATCATCGTCCACCACGCGAGTGAAACTGCGGGACGCAGTTACCTACATTAAACGTCTACGTCTAATAAACCTACAAAACCGAGCGCCACTTAGCGCCCTTAGACAGAAGTTTAAAGATATAAACATTCTAACTGTTGTCTCTCAGTTTATCTATGAAAATCTAATGTACGTCAAGAAAAACAGGAATAGTTTTGAAAAAAGGAGTGATGCTCATTCCATCAACACGCGGAATAAGCACAAGCTATCCATACATGTAACGCGTCTCCACAGAATAAGTCATTATTTTATGGGACAATGTATACGATTCTATAATAAAGTTCCCAATGTTATCCGAGATTTGCCTATTAATAAGTTTAAAATCACTTCTCAGTCGTGGTCGCGTTCAGATCCGGTTGTAGATTTAAGAAATAACAAATGTAATATGACAATTTGTAAGTGCCCCCGTAGGCCTACACAGAATATTTTTTTATAAATATCATTCTAAATGAGAGCTGTACTCAACAATCACGGAGTGAAGATTAATTATAATACAGGGTTATTGGTAATTAGACCGGATCCTTTTAAGGGGTGGTAGGGAATGCCATTTGCAACAATATGACTGTACATTGTGATATCCGGAAATGAATCATTTCTGTGATATTCTTTTTTTTTATTTTTTTTTGGAAAATCCAGTTTTACTACTTTAAAATTCAATAAAAAAAAAAGTAATCAACCGATTTCAATTCTGTTCGCAGTTTTAGAGAAACCTTGTTACAGCTCTTAATAATAAACAATAATATCGTACTAATGTAGATCGATCCAAAAACTAGAGGCTTTTTCATAATTTTTATTTGATAATTTTTGTAAGATGCTTTACAAAAACCTTTATTTTCTCTACAAAAACGATAGTAAAATAAGTCTGCATTTTATTTAAAAAACATCTACAAGTCTTTAGCTATCCAACGAGGTAAAAAAATTAGCACTTTATTGCACAATTGCAGAAATAATGCGATAACAAAGACTCAGGTAGAGACATTCCGAGAAAGGGTTTTAGACAACGGTATCCATGTTGAATGCGCCGTCTCCCTCTCGCTTATGTTTGTTGAACGAGCAATGAGAACCCAGTTTGCTCAAGCGCATCGTACTGTTCAGACGCTCTTTGGCAACCCTTTATTACGATTAAATTTCGACCTTGATAACGTTATTGGACTTGTGTAACTTCTTTTTCTGTGATTCGGCTAGTGAACTGGAATTTTTGATTGATTGCTTACCCGACGACTTGGCTTGTACTAAAGGATCTGATCATGACTGCGGAATCCCACGACCATCTACCTCGGCTTCGAGAGTTCACAAACAAAGAGTATGCGGACATACTGTTTTGCTATGGTTTTGCCAACGGCGTCGCTACACATGCTCGAACGGAGTATCAGTCTCGATTTCCACAGCGCCGTTTACCCCATGTGAGTGTATTTGACGGAGTGTACCGGCGACTACGAGAAACTGGTCAAGTTCAAAGACGACAAAGTGATGCTGGACGATCTCGTATTTATCATTCGGATGAAGAGGAACAGATAATTCGCATGTTTGAGCAAGATCCTACGACTTCAACAAACATCATTGCACGACGTCTTGGCATGTCGCAATGGAAAGTATGGAACACAGTGCACCGCTCAAGACTCTACCCGTATCATTTGACTCCGGTACAAGTTATCCAAGACGGAGATCCTGCACGTAGAGTCGAATTTTGCAGATTCATGTTGAACACCGATATGGAAGATGCCAATTTTTTATTAAAAATCTTATGGACCGACGAATCCAAATTTGATCAGGATGGAATATCAAATTATCATAATATTCATTATTGGGCCCCGAAAGATGACGGTAACCCAAACAAGAAAAGATTACAAGGATCACAAAGAAGGTTTTCCGTTAATGTGTGGATGGGCATTATTAAGAATGAATTGATCGGCCCTTTCTTTCTACCCAACAACCTCAATGGTGAAGCGTATGAATTTTTTTTGAGAAACGAACTTTATGAGCTACTCAGTGAAGTACCCCTTGAAACCCGCAGAAACATGATTTACCAACATGATGGTTGCCCCGCACATTTTAGTTTGAGCGTCCGTGAGTGGCTCAATCGTCAGTATCCCAATAAGTGGATTGGCAGAGGAGGACCCATTCCGTGGCCGGCCAGAAGTCCCGACTTGACTCCCGTCGACTATTACGTATGGGGTCACATGTTGAATGCGCCGTCTCCCTCTCGCTTATGTTTGTTGAACGAGCAATGAGAACCCAGTTTGCTCAAGCGCATCGTACTGTTCAGACGCTCTTTGGCAACCCTTTATTACGATTAAATTTCGACCTTGATAACGTTATTGGACTTGTGTAACTTCTTTTTCTGTGATTCGGCTAGTGAACTGGAATTTTTGATTGATTGCTTACCCGACGACTTGGCTTGTACTAAAGGATCTGATCATGACTGCGGAATCCCACGACCATCTACCTCGGCTTCGAGAGTTCACAAACAAAGAGTATGCGGACATACTGTTTTGCTATGGTTTTGCCAACGGCGTCGCTACACATGCTCGAACGGAGTATCAGTCTCGATTTCCACAGCGCCGTTTACCCCATGTGAGTGTATTTGACGGAGTGTACCGGCGACTACGAGAAACTGGTCAAGTTCAAAGACGACAAAGTGATGCTGGACGATCTCGTATTTATCATTCGGATGAAGAGGAACAGATAATTCGCATGTTTGAGCAAGATCCTACGACTTCAACAAACATCATTGCACGACGTCTTGGCATGTCGCAATGGAAAGTATGGAACACAGTGCACCGCTCAAGACTCTACCCGTATCATTTGACTCCGGTACAAGTTATCCAAGACGGAGATCCTGCACGTAGAGTCGAATTTTGCAGATTCATGTTGAACACCGATATGGAAGATGCCAATTTTTTATTAAAAATCTTATGGACCGACGAATCCAAATTTGATCAGGATGGAATATCAAATTATCATAATATTCATTATTGGGCCCCGAAAGATGACGGTAACCCAAACAAGAAAAGATTACAAGGATCACAAAGAAGGTTTTCCGTTAATGTGTGGATGGGCATTATTAAGAATGAATTGATCGGCCCTTTCTTTCTACCCAACAACCTCAATGGTGAAGCGTATGAATTTTTTTTGAGAAACGAACTTTATGAGCTACTCAGTGAAGTACCCCTTGAAACCCGCAGAAACATGATTTACCAACATGATGGTTGCCCCGCACATTTTAGTTTGAGCGTCCGTGAGTGGCTCAATCGTCAGTATCCCAATAAGTGGATTGGCAGAGGAGGACCCATTCCGTGGCCGGCCAGAAGTCCCGACTTGACTCCCGTCGACTATTACGTATGGGGTCACATGAAAAGCTTGGTGTACGACGATACTCTTGGACCTGTGGCAACCATCGAAGAACTGAAACAGCGCATAATAAATGCAGCAGAAAAAATGAAAATTAATTTAAATACAAGTGTTGTTAAAAGCAATTTACGCAGACTTATGCGTCTCTGCATTCAAAATTCTGGTTCACATTTTGAGAACGAACTGTAAAAATAATAAATACAGACTAATTACATCTACTCTTTTATTTCTTTAAAAGAAATTAAGTTACCTTAAGAAAGTATTTCTTCCATAGCTACTTCTCATGGACTATTCTCATTCCTTTCTCGGCCTTTTGTAATCGCATTATTTCTGCAACTGTGTAATAAATTGCTAATTTTTTTACCTCGTTGGATAGCTAAAGACTTGTAGATGTTTTTTAAATAAAATGCAGACTTAATTTACTATCGTTTTTGTAGAGAAAATAAAGGTTTTTGTAAAGCATCTTACAAAAATTATCAAATAAAGATTATGAAAAAGCCTCTAGTTTTTGGATGGATCTACATTAGTACGATATTATTGTTTATTATTAAGAGCTGTAACAAGGTTTCTCTAAAACTGCGAACAGAATTGAAATCGGTTGATTACTTTTTTTTTTTATTGAATTTTAAAGTAGTAAAACTGGATTTTCCAAAAAAATATAAAATAAAGCATATCACAGAAATGATTCATTTCCGGATATCACAATGTACAGTCATATTGTTGCAAATGGCATTCCCTACCACCCCTTAAAAGGATCCGGTCTAATTACCAATAACCCTGTATATTCTAATCGAATATACTAAAGCGAAAAGGTTTTTGTTTTTTTAAAGCGTTAATGGTTCGATGCTGTAAGCATTGTCTAAACTAAAAACTCTAGTTTTTTTTTTAAACTTTCGCGATTTGAACACATGTTTTAAATGTTTATCGGGACTTATCACGTATTATTTAATATAGGTAAAAATATGTACCTTTCGCTCGACGTTTCGACCATGTTACAATGGCCGTGGTCACGAGCTGACTGAAAACTGCGGGTGAGTCCGGCGAGAAGAGCGGGTGTTTTGTTCTACTACCCTCACTTGATCTTGAAAAATCGCAGGGTTGTCACTACGACACACAACACTGACTGTATCGGTAAATGTCCTAGTACCTACACCGCGGTTTGTACACTTGCTCACTACGGGATTCCACGACGCCGCTAACCTAAATCCATCTTCCCGGTTGAAATTGCGATGTTTTCTAATTTCAACCGCTTCACGAACCATTCTTGAAAAATAATGTCGTTCAGTGGAGAGGACCTTCGGATCGTGGAGCTCGATCCAGTGACCGGATCCCGCCTCAAGCAAATGTTCTGCAATAGCCGACTTCTGTGTCTGGCGATTTTTGACGGCCGCGATATGTTCTTTGATTCTTTCAGCTAAAAAACTCTAATTTATTACAGCTCTTTTTATGCAAGAATTAACGTTAGAAACGGGATATTCACCATGTATTGTATTTGTTGTGAGCTCTCGATATTTCGGCACAGTTGCATGCGCCACGTTCACGAGTAAACTGAAGTAACTGCGGGTAGGTATTGTTATGAACAAAACGGTCTACCGTCTTCTTTTCACGTTTCTTGCGTTCCGGCTTATTACCAATGATACAACAGTCACTTGAAACTCGATCTGGGTCTCGACACACATAACTCACGCTATCTGCCCGCGAGCTTTTTTCGGAACTTCTTCGGTTTTTGCAAAGATGAAGCACTTATTATGATTTTGCCCAAACATAATAAGAGGCGCCATAATTATACAGGGTGTTTGGTAGAGGGACCGACAAACCAAATGAGCGTGTTCGGGGGCCCACTTGGAAAATACAAGTTGGCCAAAAAAAATCCCCGACCCCCCAATTTTTTTAAACTTTTTGTTGTGAATTTTCCCGTTTTTTCCGAAATTGTACCTATTTACCACCATAACATTTGTAAAATCTGTTTTAGACCGGATGTTTTTAGTTGTAATTGGTCTCTAATACACCTTCAGGCCACGCAAAGCAAAAGTGGATACAAAACAGAGCTAACTAACTGATTTAGAGCTTATAGAGTCTAAACATCCGGTCTAAAACAAATTTTACAAATGTTATGGTGGTAAATAAGTACAATTTCGGAGAAAACGGGAATATTCACAAAAAAAAGTAAAAAAAAATTGGGGGGGCGGGGATTTTTTTTGGCCAACTTGTATTCTCCAAGTGGTCCCCCGAACACGCTCATTTGTTTTGTCGGTCCCTCTACCAAACACCCTATATATAGAGATTTTAATTTTAGAGATCCAAATTAGTATAAAACTTATTGCAATTTCTAAAGCGTAAAATTCACATCCTCGGACAGGATACGAACCCGCGTCTTCCCACATACCGTATTAGACGCTATGACCAACTAGGCCACCGAGGCACGACCTCCGCGCATCGAATTTTGAACTCTCTATCTATTTTAACGTATTGAACATTTTAATCTATGGAACAGCTTGACTGCATTATAGAAGTGAAATTAGAGTTTTTCAAACACTTGACTTTCGTGTTCCTAAGTAATTTTTTATTATATTATTTTAAAAGCACTAAAGCATGCTTATCGATAACAAAGATTACAATTTTAGAGAGTAAAATCATCCTAAAATCCATGTCTGACACGGATTGTCGGACGACACAAGTTCGAATCCCGTCCGAAATGGGCGCGTGAGACTAAAACCAATGTCGCATGGTGTGGAGTGCAGTGCAGTGCCACGCAGTTCAGTTATAAGTACTTGATGGCATTTCTCCCATGAGCGGGATTAATTCTTACTATCACACTTTCCCGGCTGTGCGAGCATGGATTTTCGATACGATAAACTTATCGATAAAAGACAGCCCGCGATATAGCTATCTTAGCTAGATCCATACTAGAGACAAGGTAAGATAGCTGATAAAAGTCAATTTATCGACGTAAGGGAGATGGGATAAGGGAGGCATATGTTCAGCAGTGGACGTCCTACGGCTGAGATGATGAAGGGAGATAGGACAGAGGATAAAGGAGAAAACCGGCGACTTCCGCTCCGGCTCGTTCCTGGTGCAAAGGTTAGCCATAGCCATCCAGCGCGGAAATGCAGCCAGCGTCATGGGCCCCTTTGCACTGGGTACAGCACGGGGTGGGTTATTTAATATATTTTATTTTTGACTGTTGCGTTTGTTAATTTATGTAATTAGTGACTTATTTATGTATATTGACATGTAAAATAGTATTTTATGAATAAAATATTTAATTTATCAACAAGTATATATGACAAGTTTATCGTAAGATCAATATATAATAATATAATATAGGACAACATCCACACAAAGGTCTTCAGGTCCCAAACTAGGCAGAGCCTGTACTATGGTAACCTGATGTCTGATATAACATACCTAAATACATATACACACCCAGATCAAACAGACATGTTAATGCACACAAATGTTTGACCTGTCCGGGGATCAAACCCGGGACCAGCGGCTCAGAAGGCAGGGATGCTACCAACTGCGCGAACCGGCTTGTCAAATCAATGCTCGACGGCTGTTAGGATAAAAGAGAAGAATTAAACAAACATTACCCAAATTCATTAACAAACAGACAAACTGGGGTGACTTGTCTATTTAAATTACTGTAATTAATATCGTGGACATATTGCTTACTTTATTCACTTTGTAACCGAGGCTATTATGTTATGAAAAGTATTGGGTAGTGGTAGTAACTAATCATTTTTTATATTTATTTCGTACAATCAAATGATTAAATATTAATAATAAAGGAGTCCATAGTTCACTAGTAAATTTCATTGGGAATTCGAATATGATACATTCATTGAAATATATTTGCCCATAACTGAATGAAAATGCTGTTTCCCACAAAGAACGTAAGAAAAATTGCAAAATTTTGGGAATGTTGCCGATTTTTTTCCTATCGAGCCGAGTTTGCTCAATCGTGTTTTGGCTCCCATAATTCATAAGAACGTATATTCAATTTACACTACGTTTTTTTCGAACTTCGGTTATTAAGTTTAAGCGTCGAAAAACTAACTTTTCGCGAAGTGGATGACTGAAACTTGATTACAAAAGTAGTTTAATAGTAGGGGAGCCCATGAGCGTAAATAGGGATTTACTCAAGCGTCGTGGGGACCTATTGAAATGTTAAGTTTAGGAGCTAAATTAAAAAAAAGTTCATGTGAAGTATTAGTTGCTCGTTATACAATCTTGAAAAAATTTTCTCAATTCCGGTAAGCAACAAGTACAATTTGAAAAATTTAATACCGACTTCCATTCTATACAGTTATTGGAGTGTAACTCAAAAACTACTAAACGAAATTTGATGAAATTTAAATGGGACCACACGGGAAGCACCAGCTTTCAAACAAAAATAATATTGAGAATCGGTTCACCCAGTCGAAAGTTATGACGTAACAAATTTAAAAAATACAGTCGAATTGAGTACCTCTTCTTTTTTTTGGAAGTCGGTAGATAAAACTTAACATATATATATAAAACTTATATTTAATACTGCTAATTAACTATTTTATGACATTAGCCAAGTGACAAAACGAGCAAGTTATGAGCCTGATGGTAAACACTACACTTTCCCATGACAGTTGCAGTGTCACCCAGAACTTACAACTGTAGTTTTTCGTGGCACTGCACTGAGCTCGTCACCCCGTGACATTGGTTTTTGTGTGTCTCTCGTCCAGTAATTCCACTTGCTACAGTGTCCTTCACACCCTAACACAGTAATGCTGCGCACTACTGCTTCGCGGCAGAATATCTGGCACTGTGGTGGTACCGACCAGGACGACCTCTTGCACACGATACCTACCATTAAGCAAAATTAATTAACTAATTAATCTATACGCCATGCTCCTGTCAACTTAACAGGAAGGCGTACAGTCCCAACAATAAGAACTTAAGACTATGTCCAACCCCAATTTTAAAATAATTTACGATTCATTACGTAAGATTGAAAATCGCTTGTTAGATTGAACGCTGTAATGCAAAAATGCATTAATTTTGTACGTTTTCTTTATTTTTTTCGATATATACTAACACAATTGAAAAAACTGCTGGTTATTACTTTAGTACTACGCATTGGCTAAGTATTACCTAAAAAAAATTATAGTGTTATCGCTGAAAATTGTGAGAGTTTAGACGTGAAAGTTTATTTTTGTGCACCTATTCAGGATTTTTTTCTGCTGAAAGAGAGTTATATTTATGAATTCTATTCGGTTATTACTCTTTTCCTATTCCTTTTCTAACCTTTGTATTTTTTCCATAATATACTATCATCTGATTCGTTACACTAGGTGTTTAAAAATTCTGCTTTTTCTTTAATCAGGGTACGAGCGCGCCTTAATGGGCTGCAATTATGATGATATTTATATTTGTACCTATGTAAGAAAGAATAAAAGAAAAAGAATACATAAGTATTAGTAATATATGTTGTCGCAATTGTTTTTTGGTTATTTCTAAACGAAGCTCTTTCCGAACGAAGCGGCTGTGACGTCAATACCACGTGACTATGGCGAGGCGGAGCAGGAACGACGAGCAGCGAACACTTTTCCACTGGCGGTCGTTGAAGACTTCTAGCTGTAGCTACGTTCTTGTTCTTGATATTATAAACAATCGATAAAATAAAGACTAGCGTAGGAAGTCGTAGGATAACCTAAGGATATTTAAAAAGACATAGAGTATCATAAGTAACGGTAGGGTTTCTGTGAATAAAATTAAATGTATACGTATATTAATTAAATGGCAATGGAGTGACAATAATTTACTTACTATGTGTTTTCTTTTATCTATTAGTATGAAAATGTAAATGTGATGTTTAACTATAAGATCACATTTTGGACTTTGCACTTATTGTAAAGAAACTTTCTAAAAAAACACAACATTAACACCCCACCATAAATCACCCCCATCTAAGGAAAACAACATTACAACCCCTAAAGTTTTAGAGTTATAATCGTTAATTAAATCCCCCGGATCCCCAGTGAATTATTACTAAACATCCACCCTTGACGGCTTGAATAATACGGGGGTAGCTTGCATTTTTTTGAGAAGCTTTGGTAACATCAGATTTGAGATTGCTAACCACTGAGGTAGTAGCTAAGCGATAATATAGTCTATTAACTCTTCGTCGCTAATGCCTGTGCACTTCCTCGCTAATGCCTGTGCACTTCGTCGCTAATGCCTGTGCATTTCGTCGGTAATGCCTGTGCACTTCGTCGCTAATGCCTGTGCACTTCGTCGGTAATGCCTGTGCACTTCGTCGGTAATGCCTGTGCACTTTGTCGCTAATGCATGTGCACTTCATCTGCCTGAGATTTATTTATGGAGCAATCCCTATGGACACCTACCATTTCTTGTTTTTTTTTCATACATGGTCTACTACTTACTAATATGGGTACTATGGTAACCTGGTGACTGATATACATACACTCTACATACAGGTCTACTGCGAACAGTAGACCTCGCAAGCACAGTCTTATCAGCGGCAAAAAAATAATATCGTCCAGTTTTTAAACTTCACAACCTATTAACTCGGCAATTATCAAAATTCCTCTTCTCAGGTACGTAACGTGTGTATCAAATATCAAAATCGGTTCGTTAGTTATAGTGCCATAGCAAACCTACCCCCCTTTTTTAGAAAAAGTACCTGCCTATTTAAAAATCGTCGACAACAATATTTTTTACTGAATAGTAGAGTAGCATGTTCCAACATGCTTACGAAGAAGTCAGATGGCATCAACCATTTGAAAAGCGATACGAAAGGTTTAGTTTAAAAGCTTTTCAGTTTTTTTACTAGGTAGATTGGTACCCGCGAGCGGCACTACTGATCTGCGGTCGGGCGACAGTGTCGTCTGCCGCTCGACGACGCGGCGCTAGCTTCGTGTCGCTAACTACGAATGGTATTTCATAGAAATACATAGAAACCAGTAGTGTCTCTGCGACACGTCGTTTGTTGCGGCTTCATGTAGCCGGCACGTTAATGTTACGTCATTGCTGCGGTGTAGCTTTATATTGCCTCGCCGATGAAATGGACAACCATCCTATCTTTCAGCCCTTTACACCTTCAACTTCGACACCTTACTACGTATATATAAATGCAAAGTTTGTTCATTTTTAATTCAGCGCTACTTCTCTCAGCCTGCATTTATATTCTATGCAGATTACGGCATCGTCTTTTTAGTAATTTACAATATAAAGGGCCCGCTTAAGTGACTGCTAAATCGAGGTACATTTTGAAACTAGCTGCGATTCACGGCTTCACCTGCGTGGACAATTAAATATCCCACGGGAAATGTTTTGTTTAACGGAATGAAAAACCTAAATTTTAATCCTGCTATACAGTGCCCTAAAAGAGCTTAAAATCACCACACGGCTCTCCACTATCTGCCGACAAAGAGCCCTCAGCTTCTTCGGACATATTGTGCGGTCTTCAAAGCATTGTCTGGAGAAAGCCATTATTTTAGGAAAAATTTACGGTAGACGTGGTCAGGAAAGCCTGTAAGATGGTCTGACACGATGAAGATGATATGATGGTGCGGGTGGTAGCATACATCGTGCGGTTCACGCAGCCTATGACCGCACCCAATGGAGACTGATTATACGTGGTCGCGATCCTCAGCAGTGAGGGAACGAGGAGAAGAGAGCGAGAGAGAGACAGTGCCCTAAAAACCCCATCAAGTAATGCTTGCATATCACAGCTTAGAGGCAGAATACAGGCATCGTAATATTAGTTACTGGTGTCGATTCTGTAAGCATTCTCTTAATTATGGCAGTGCTTATTCTGTTTAGGTTTAAATCTTAATTAGCGTAATATTTCCGAAATGCACTAAAGTTTGATAGTTCTTTAGGGGGTTACAATCATAAAGGGTACTGATGATGTAGAACACTGCCTGGAGCTGATATAAAACAATGACCAAATTGGGCTTAACCACACACGATGCAGTTCCTGGAAAAGTAGGTTGATTTCTGCGAAATCTATTGTATTAATGGCCAAATATGGCGAATCGCGAGTCAGTGGGTTAAACCTTTGACTCGCGACTCGCCATATTTGGCCAATAATACAATAGTTTTCGCAATAGATAGATAGTTAAACCTAATTTGGTCATTGTTTTATATCTTCACCAGGCAGTGTTCTTCGTCATCACTACCCTTCATGATTGTAACCCCGTAAAGAACTAGGACGAGATCAGCCAGTACCTTGACTTGGCTCACGACACGAGGTTTTTCCGATAGTCATTTCGGCAAAGATCTGAAAGAATCTTATGGCGAAGTTCCTCGACCAACCCTTCGAGAGCTTTCACTAGCTTTATGGTTAAATCAAGGGTCATGTGCTAAACGTAGAAGGTTTCTTGATGATGCACGTATAGAGATGATGTTCCTTACTTTATCAACTCTGAACAGTTGTTCAGTGTAGATAGGTTGCTCAATAGATCCTAAGGATGCTATACTGAGGCGGTTATCGAATGAAACACCTGGGTGACACTCTAACTAAACCAACTAAATTTTACAAAACCCGCCAACATGCTTAACCTAATCGTGCAGAGAATCTTGCCACTGCGATCTAGAAATGTGTTATGGCGCCATCTAGTTTGCTGAAATGGAACTACACTAAAAATAGAACTTAATAACTTGTACAAGTCCTAAACAGCATTGATAGCTTGAACATTGAACGCTTCCGGTGTATCTACTAATCTAGGATTAGGTTATAAGAATATTTTGTGTCGTATAGAAATATTGATAAAACGATAAGATATTGTTAATAAATATTGTGAAATAAAAGTGTTAATTTCCGTTGAAATGTTCCGAGTGCATTACGAGCGATCGCGTCATCATCGTTACGACATATCGATGTATCGCCCGGGGCCGTTAAATCGATACACTGCTGGCCATGATAATGATATTAATGACCTACATATTATAATATATTTTTTAATTTATAGAACATAAGTTAACGTAAAACACAATAAATTACAGTAAAATATAACTATTAGGTGCTAAACTTATTTAGATTCAGTCACAATAGTATTTTAAAATACGGGTTTATTCAAATATGGCATCAAGGGTGTTTTTTTATCCGTCTCCTTAACAGCTATGAAAAAGAAGCTGATAAAGAAAAGTTTTATTTACGGCAACAAAAAAAAACAAAAGAAAAACACTTTTATCTGTGCCAAAATATCGCTTATATAATAAATTTATAATAATAGTATGGGAACATCTACACAAGTTCTTCAGGTTCTACACAAGGCAGAACCTGCACTAAGGTAAGCCGATGACTGATATACAAACTTGTATCTATACTAGTAATATTATAAAGAGGAAAGATTTGTATGTAAGTATATTTGTAACGAATTGGCTCAAAAAGTACTGAACCGATTTCAAAAAATCTTTCAGAATTGGAAAGCTACATTCACCTTGAGTACCATAGGCTATATAAAATTCATCATCATCACCATTATCCATCACCGCGCGGGTGTAACCACGGAGAGCAGCTAGTACAAGATATAGGTATATTATCTGTGGCGGTGATTAAAGCCGAGGCCAGCAGCTCAGAAGAATTGTTACCAACTGTTCCAACCGGCCAGTCAATATCAAATACAGTATATATATATAACCATATACATACCAAACAAAAACAACAATGATTTTAATGTCTCAGTAATTTTGTCCCGCACTGTACAAAGCTGTATTTATAAAATATTCAGCGTCGACGCGTACACACAGTGTATTGGCGATCGAATTTACGATCTGGATAGTTAAACCAACTCTAAACAGTTTTCATGTCGTTTAATCAGCTTATAACCGTTTCAAAATAATGTTAAACGTTAGTGGGAGTGGATTAAACTTGGTTAAATTACACTCAAAAAAACAGTAGTAAGGGTGCTATCAGACAGAGAGCGAGATAGAGAGAGACACAGAGAGAGAACACGCGTTCACGTGGTCAGTTTTGCGTTCGTTGTGATGTATTACCTTACATAGATATACCCAAACAGGAGGCGTTCTGACCGCGTCGGTCAACTGTACGTAATACATCACAACGAACGTAAAACTGACCCCTCTCTGTCTGATACCACCATAATTATGCTCAAGCAAATAGTCTTTTTATCCCTCCTTAGTTGCAGTGGTAGGAGTTTTGCAGAGTCTACTTGGGGATTTACTACACCTTCGCCAGTTATTTAACCGTGAAGCAGAACAAACATTACTGTGTATCGTTTAGTTCTAAAAAAGGAACTTTATAGTACTTTGAAATACTGAAAAACCAAAACGGACGGGCATAGTAAACAATGTGATGATTACATGAAAAAAATATCACTGAAATCGGACAATGTTAAGAGGTAGAGAAGAGTTATTTCTTTTAATATGAAAATACCAGCCAAGCAATCCTCTTAAAGCGTAATGTTTCCACTGAAATTACAGGGTAAGAGATCTATCATCTTATATTTCAAGGTGTCGAGCGCAGTGCATTACTATGCAGGGTTTTAAACGCTTGTAGTTAGTGGTACCAAACTGTTATTGGCAAGCGTGACGCTTAACATCAAGCGAGCGATTGCTCGTCTCGTCATCAAAAAAGGTAAAGCCTAAAATATTCACCCAGAAAATTACTATAAAGTCAAGTTGATTGACATGCCGTATGGCGCAGTTGGCATCACCTGCCTTCTGAGCAGCTGGTCCCGGGTTCGATCCCCGGACAGGTCAAACATTTGTGTGCATGAATATGTCTGTTTGATCTGTTCTGATATCAGTCGTCAGATTACCATAGTACAGGCTCTGCCTAGTTAGGGACTTGAAGACCTTTGTGCGGATGTTGTCCGGATTTAGGAAGATGATTATTATATATATATATTATTTCTAGCATGAGTCGGACTTACTCAGCACAGCTAGCAACTCCAGCGATGCTACAAAGTGTTTAGAACCAGCTATATCTTCTTGTTATAATTTACTAGCTGACCCGCCAGCGGCTTCGCTCGCTTTAGTCTTAGTCTAGTGGTGGAAGTGCCGTTTTGGAACATCGAGATCTTGGTTTCGATCCCCAGGTTATACAGTTATTGGGTTTTTGGGCAAGAAAGATATTTTCAATAACTGCCCGGAGACTGGAACAGTGCCCCGTAGATCAAAGACAATATAATAGAGATAGATGGCAATAGCATTCGAACGCATTATAAGCTATCAGAAACTGACACATCTTTGACAGAACTCTATTGATAGAAAGTATCATCATTACGATCTTGGCGAAGGCGGAGATCTCGTTATTTTGTCTATGGTGCCCAAGAATATTGATGATGGTTTATAGGGACCTCCGCACCGCTATGTACCTGCATTTTATATCTGTAATATCTTCGGAAATATTCATTTAAATTACATGCTGTATAGTGCCATATTGATCTATATTGAATGGACAATGTATTTAAGGTACTTAATTAGATAAGGATCAATGCTGTATTGCTTAAAATAACTTCCTAAATAAGCCATTTTATCCAGTAAAATGTAAAGGATAAAAAATGGTTATTGTGGGTTATCCTTAAGAGATAGACTTATACCATCGCGGACATTTTTGTTGACCTTTTTAAGGTGTACAATACCGTAGTACATTATTTTGATTTATCTCGTGTGGTTCAGTCAGCGTTTGCAATGTAAGAGTAAAAAAATGTGTTTATTTACGACATCGCATTAGAAACCTGTAAATTCAGTGTTTCTCTACAATATTATGCATGTATCATACATATAAATAAACCTTCCTCTTGAATCACTCTATCTATTTAAAAAAAGCCGTGGTTTTGAAGATATAAGCATACATAGGGACGGACAGACAGCGACAGCGACTTTGTTTTATACTATGTAATGATAGTGATGAATTAACGAGTAAGTCATGTGACCACATAATAACTACCTATAGAAACCAAGCAGTGCTAAAATGTAAACCGTTTTAATGAAGCCATAAATGGCTCACTTTGCTCCGTCGGTACAGCAGCATACGAGTTTTTAATAAATATAAATATAAATAACGCTGGGTCTACGAGTATGTACTTATAAATATTTTTTATTTATGTGTACATTTATGGCCTTACTTATAAACGCCAAAATTTCAATAACGTCATTTAGTAGTTTTCGCAAAACAATTTTGCTTTGCGCGGTACTAAATAACGTCAGCGTTTATAAGTAAGTTCCTTAAATCAATGTAAGGAACATCTATTTAATGGGAACACATTTTACCAGAGATTAAAAACATATATTTAAAATACGTACTGCATTATGTAGATGCAATAGTTTCAAGTTTCAAGCATTAACGGGTGAAACGGCCTAAAAGGCTGTAAATATTAAAGCCCACTAAAGAACTTATGTTAGGCCACACATGTAGTTTACCATCAGGTAAACAATTTGCCTGTTTTGTCACTAAATAACATAAGAGCCTATAGAAAAATAGCCTTGCTGTTGCTAAGTGCAGTACGGGCATAAAATTAAAGAGCATTTTACGACTCCTAAAGCCGTATATGGCTTTACGTTTTACTTGCAGTACATATGGATTCATAGCTTTACTGTTTTCATACAGGAATTTTATAGCGTTGTGGATAAAGCGTTATGTTAAATGTAGAAACTTTTATGGTGAAGCGCGGTACACATAGCCGTGGTTCGGGAAATGAAGGGCACTGCTCATCCTACTTATTTTTATTATATTATATAGCCGGCGTACGTATTTCCTTGCAGCTATGACCCCGGGTCTATCAAGCGAGGCGTGAAAAAGAAAATCTCTCAGGTCATCATAGGGGTGGCGATTAGCGCAGCTTACGGCTGCAGTAATGCAAGAATTAACGTTAGAAACGGGATATTTACCATGTATTGTATTTATTGTGAGCTCTCGATACCTACATACTTTGGGTGGTTAATGCTACAAAATTTGATTCTTTTCCTAGGCCAATTTACGTATTATTTCTTATTTTCTATACCTTGTTTCAGTCATGCGAGTCTTATAAGATATAATCTATATTTACTTATATCAATAAGGTAAAAATAAGATCAAAATTGCAGACTTACGAATGAAAGGTTATGTTTTCGTCTTTACGTTCACTTCGGCTTTTGCAACCTAAAACATAACAATGAATCATTGTTTATATGTTTTATACACACACTCATATCACCATAACAATACAACACCGTTTTTATATGTAAACTCAGCTTTAAGACGCGGTCCAACCCCAATTTTAAAATAATTTACGATGCTTTACGTAAGGTTGAAAATCGCTTGTTAGATTGGACGATGTAATGCGAAAATGCGTTAATTTTGTACGTTTTCTTTATATTTTTCGATATATACTAGCATAATTGAAAAAACTGCTGGTTATAACTTTAGTACTATACGTTGGCTAAGTATTACTTAAAAAAAATATAGTGTTATCGCTGAAAATTCTGAGAGTTTGGACGTAAAAGTTTATTTTTGTGGACGTATTCAGGATTTTTTGCTGCTGAAAGAGAGTTATATTTATGAATTCTATTCGGTTATTACTCTTTTCCTATTCCTTTTCTGACCTTTGTATTTTTTCCATAATATACTATCGATCTGTTTCGTTACACTAGGTGTTTTAAAATTCTGCTTTTTCTTTAATCAGGGTATGAGCGCGCCTTAACTAGAATTACAAAAATCTCATACAACATGCCCGACGTGTGCCCAGCAAAAAAATCTTATTCTACAAGCAGGGCAAAAAATTATTCACCAGCTCTGTCACTCCTTGGGAATAGTGTATATACTCGTTTCGCTCACTTATGGTGTAACTACCGTGACAACTCTTTTTGTTGATACTCTGAGCTTGCTGTGAACATTGAGTTCGATCAAAGAGAATATAATCACTTGAGTTCGATCAAAGAGAATATAATCACTTGAGTTCGATCAATAGCGGAAAATGATTAGATTGTGTCTAAATTACAGGAAATATAAAATAAAGGAAGCTACGGTCTACCTTCATGCATAAGTAGACGCGAAAATTTCTTCATAAATATTTTACAATAGATTATTGTAAAAGAATGCAAAGCAGAATCAGTGTTACTACGCGACTCGTTTAATTTCCCAATTTAAGTTGCCAAAAGATTGTGAACCTACCCGATCGTTGCCGTTGTATCAAAATATAGTTTAGTATAAAAAAAAAACTTTTAATTCCCAAACAAGAACAGTAAGTTTCTATCTGAACAAGCTATAATGCAGATTGGTAACTCTTACAGACAATTTATTGTAAATTAATAATATTTTAGAATGCTGTCTTTATTTTTAAACTTTGCTACGACTCGTTTTTCATTTTCACACAGGCGCAATAAACAGATAATTTTCGGATTATTATCTAAAACGGCTAAATAAAGCATAGTTTCACTAGCAATTTTTTTCTACGTGAAATAAGACATTTTTTTTCTATTTCAGCAATGTGATAAGTATTGTATTTTCTATTGTATATCCGTTTATATTTTTGAATCGATCGAAGATGAAGATGGAATGGTACTTAAACGCGAAGTTTTTTTTTTAGATTTTTGATTGTAAATTAGATTTTATTTGACTAAATTTTTGAATTTGACCCAAATTTGTTTGCAGATGATTCTGAAACAAACTTTTATCCACCCAGTTTATCAATGAGTTGACAAGATCAAGTCAAATACAAAACATGACTAAGATTGAACCTGTGGTACTTCGATTGATATAATACTAAGAAGACAACTAAAGAAGTTTGTTCATTTACCGAAATAATTGGACCAAATATTATAAATAAGTATTATATTATTATTGTTATTATTTTAAAACTACGCTCCGCAGACTCCAGGGTCCGTGTAATTTTTTATTTCGAATTGATTACATTTATCATTACAAAGTGACGACAATAAATACTTAATCAGGGGACCTAAACCTAAGATTTTTTTTATGTTAAATTACTTATGGGCTATTTCATTTCCAAGTTTGCATCAGCAATAAGAGCAGACTAATCTCCGCAGACGGCACCCGTTCACGAGATGACGTATGTGACAGCCATCGCCTTCCTCAACCATATTTGAGGGATGATGGCGACCCGCCACACGACGCCACCGTCTGCCGACACCTTTTCGTGAGCGTGTCTGCTCTGAATGCTCATGAGGAAATATATGAGCCTAATGATGAAATTATATTTCATGAAATATAAGAATCAGGGTAGTCTGAATAACGTCGAGGTATTCCAGCTAAACCTAAAAAATGTTGGGGGAAAAAAGTTAAGTTACTTACTCTTTGTCAAATACACTTACAGAACTAATGTTTATTTGTTACTTGTTTACTTAGGTACCCTCCTGTATTGCACTGAGGCAGGGCCTCAATAACCAATTCGTTTCGATCCCTGATGGCCATTTTGAGGTTATATTCCAATATAGTTTTGGTGTTTGCAAGCATCGCTTTCCTCACGAATCGCCCAATGGCATCTTATTTAGTTTAGGACTTAGCTGAAAGTTAAAATGAAGAAAGCTTATATCCTGGATAAAAACATAGGTTACTTTTCATCTCTGTGTGGACAAAACTGCGGGGCGCAGCTGGTCATACTAATATTATAAAGAGAAAAGATTTGTATGTTTGTATTTATGTATGTAACGAATAATCTCAAAAAGTAATTTAAAAAATATTTCACATTCGTATACTACATTATATTAAAAATACATATCCTTGGCTATATATTTTTATTCATTATCATCACCATCCATCACCATGCGGTGAAACCGCGGAGCGCAGCTAGTGCTTAATAAAATGCTATACACATCTCAATTATTTGTTGACCGGTGATGATAATGATAGTGAAAAAGGAGCATAAGTGTTTAACCACGGTATCGCTAATATTATTTGAAATGTGCAGATCCCTCCATCGTATAGGAGTCACAAACACACCAACAGACATACCAACACACAGAAAAGATGCGATGATAAAGGAACTACAGCTAAGCAATGGTAATGTCTCCTAGCGCCACACAACACACAATTTTACTAACGATAAATACGATCATTTAGTTGAGAAAACCAAAAAGTGTTTTCCTGTCACTGAATCCGTTCATCTTTTTTACCCGATAATTCGGGTAATCGTTTTTCTATGGCAAGATTACCTTTGGAATATTGTTTTGTAATATTGTCAGATCTGGGAGGATGGCTAATTCCAAATAAAGACTTTCACCATAGATAAATCAGACTATATCAAAAGAATTCCACTTTTAAATGTAATTTGTATAAAAACTATCCTTCTCGACCTTTATAAAAAGTGCGAATGTTTAAGAAAAGATTTGATTGACAGATTCAATTCAATGGTGAAAACGAGAGAACAAGGATGTGAATTCCGATGGTGGTGCTGAGAGAAGGAACAGTTCCAAACCCTGTGTAGAGAGGAGACTCCTAGAAAACGTAAAGTAAGGTTAGCTTTAATCTGAATTAATACATCACGTTCAAATGGCTATATAACGGAATCTACAACGTCTTTAGATCCCAAATGGCTGGAATACGTTCTGAACCATACAGCACTTGAAAAACCAGTGTTAACTCCATGTTATACACCCGTTCACTGGGTGACGGGATTTTTCGGAACCATCTTTGTGCTTAGCTGCGTCGCAACACCTTTCAGAGTGCGACATTATATGCTTATACGTTAGACTATAATGCTGACATCGTTCTGCTTGTGGATCTTATCGTGCTTAAGTCCAAGCATATACAGTACAGTAAGCGTCCAATCCATCAGTACTGCTTCGGCCGTCAGACGCGGTTGTATTGCTTGGTCTTACGCCCGATTAGAGCCACAAGCAGAACGAAGTCAGCATTATAGTTGAACTTATAAGCCTATAAGCCGCCCTCTGAAAGGTGTTGCGACGCAGCCAAGCACAAAGATGGTGCCAAAGAATCCCGTTACCCAGTAAATGGGTGTATACCATGGAGTTAACACAGATTTTTACGTGGTGTATAGTTCAGAACGTATTCCAGCCAATTGGGGATCTAAAGGCGTAGTAAATCCCGTTGTATTGCCATTTGTATGTGATGTATTAGTTGAGATCAAAGCCAGTCTGACTTTACGTTTTCTGGAACTCTCCTCTCTACACAGAGTTTGGAGCTGTTCCTTCTCTCAGCACCATCGTCGGAGTTCACAACCTTTTTCTCTCTTTTTCAGCCTTGACTTTCATCTATCGAGTCTGTGGAATGTGGAACGTGGTCCTCCTGCAGTGGAATATGCAGCCCCCTGGCCCAATTTTCTACTGGCTATGGAATCAATAGGCACTGCCTTCATAGATTCAATTTTATAGATTCTCCATTCTGCTCTCGCAATGGCGTCGTCATTCAACCTTTCCCACACATCCTTCTAGACTGCCAGAGATTTTCCAAGCATAGGTTTCATTGCGAGATCAAAATGGAGACAGGTATCGCCGCCCTGACTTCTCGATTATGCGCTGACCACCCGCAATAATCTGGAAGGAAAACTGACCATACATCCTGGCTAATCGTTTAACTTTACCTACTAATTAGATAATGAGAAAATCTGGCTTGTCTAGTCACAATAATAAACTATTTAAAATCGTTCAAACTGGAAACGATCAGTATCACTGCGTACTTTACATGTGCCAGTTGGCCATTAGTTAGGTACTAGTATTTCAAGTTGTGGGATAGGAAAAGTAATATATACATTATAATTTAAGCATTATAAAAAGTAGAAGGATTAGTGTGGGCCTTACAAAGGCAAAAAAACCTGATTTATATACACCAACACCAACCCTGTCGCAGTAGGTACACGGGTAAACAGGAATTACCCCTACACCTACCGGTGGGTAAAGCCAGTGGGTGCACGGGTAGCGAACCACCCAGACACAGGTCAAACAGATATTCGTGCACACGAATGTTTGACCTGTGCAGGGATAGAACCCGGGACTAGCGGCTAAAAAGACAGGGTTGCTATCAACTGCGCCAGGCAGCTAGTTAAAGGATCCTTTTGTTATTATAAGTAGCCTCTAAAATATTCCTGGGTCTGTGCCATTTTATTAGTTTTTTTGGAAAATTCCATCTAACTATAATTAAAAGAGACAATAATAAATACGAGTACTTAATTAGGGGACAAAGGACTAGCGACTGCCCTCCTATAAATTCTCATCTTTTCTTGGTTTTTCTTTCATAAGAACTTCTCCTGACAATAATTAACACAAGAACAAGTGCAATTTGAAAAATGTAATACTTCAATTCTATTGAGTTATTGTTAGAGAGTGTAACTCAAAAACTACTAGACCGAATTTGATGAAATTTAAATGGGACCACACGGGAAGCAGGTCAGCTTTCTAACATAAAAAGAACTTTGAGAATCGGTTCACCCTATCGAAAGTAATGCGGTTACAAACATTAAAAAAAACAGTCGAATTGAGTACCTCCTTTTTGGAAGACGGTAGAAAAAAGAATAAGCGAGATTGTTCCATCCGTTCTCAAGTTATAGCGTAACCAGAAGAAATATGGGCTCACTTATATATATATATATATAAGAGCTATATCGTTTCTGAGTTAGCATCAGCATTCAGAGCAGACCAGTCTCCACAGACAGCACCCGTTCACGAGTTGACGCATGTGGCAGCCATCGCCTTCCTCAACCATATTTGAGGGTAGATGGCGACCCGCCACACGACGCCACCGCCTGCCGACACGTTTTCGTGAGCGTGTCTGGTCATACTTTCTCTTTGTCAAATACAACTTAACTTAAATAACTACTAATATCAACTTATTCACTTAGGTACCCTCCCGTATTGCACTGAAGCAGGGCCTCAATCACCACTCCGTTTCGATCCCTGATGGTCATTTTGAGGTTGTAGGGTAGTCGGACCAAAAGATGACCACCCCCCAGTAGATGACCGAAACGCACATTTTCTCGAATTATAAGAATTGAGTGGTACTCCCTGTAGTGGGGTATTTTTTCTTTAGAAGCGGCGACACTGTTCCCTCTTTTAAAAATTAATACATTGTCATTGGACCCTCAGTCATGCTCCAGGACCTCATTTAGTGCGGACGTGTTTCGGCCATCGCCATTTTGTATGGACAACGAGCTAAGGTGAGTAAACCAGTTTCTTAAGCTTATGAGTGGATTGCCGATTTCTTGATATAATTAGGCCCCATTTATGAGTTCCCCTGCATTTATGACTATTCTCTCAAGTAGAAAATCAAAGAAAATAAGTATTTTTTAATAAGGTTTTCGAGAAATTTGCTGTTCAATTACTGGTCTAAAAAAGATACATAAATCCTATTTGTGACCGAGCGGTCAGAATTAGCTCGGACCTGCAAATTTTGTTTTGATATTGTAGATTGTATCTTTGATTTTTTATTGATTTTTTACGTTTATCTTAATGGTTTTGGATACATAATTCTATAAACCAAAACATGACCGGAGGTTAATTACAGAAAAATCGTTGTTTTGGGCTGTTATTTTTTAGCTGGTCATTTATTGTTCCAAACGCTCTATTTGTGACCGAAGAAATTTGTTCGTTCATAATTTGGACCTCAAAACCTAATTGTGACCGACTGATTTTGACTGTTGCAATAAAACTGTTGTGGAATTTTACTAGGGTTCTTCGTAATCAAAAGTAAACCAATTTCGTTGGCCTTATAAACTGTTGTCATGTTTAGACTGATTATTATATGTGTAGACTGATTGTTATTTGTTTATTAAGCAATTAAAATTATGATAAGTACCTTAGTATTATAATGCAGACAAAATTATGTAGGTATACGGAACCCCACTTCTTTCAAATAAAGTCTCTTGTTATGAAGAATTTCGCCTTTTATTTTGTCGGTCATAAATAGGGCCGATTTCGGTCAGAATTAGTTCCAAACCGGTCACAATTAGGGCCAAAGTCATTTATTTGATATTTTTGCAATTTTAACTTATTTACAAATAGTTCAGAGTAAAAACAGTTTATCTAGTTGATGCACCAAATATCTACCTACGTATACAACCAAAAACATAAAATATTCCTTGAATAGGAGTTGAGATAAAAAATAAAATAACTTGAATTCCGCTTAATCAGTCATCTATTGGTCCAACCACCCTATTCTAATATGGTTTTGGTGTTTGCAACCATCGCTTTCCTCACGAATGAAATGATACTTAAATACATACTAAAATACAAATGGGAGTCGCGCAAACCGTCGCGGAGCCGATAGTTTCAAATGCAAACCACATTTGGCCCGGTTGCTTAGCCCGCGGGCACCACTTGGCAAAGGCGCCAGATTTGGCCCATTACAGATCTGGTACCCGTAATTGCCGGATTTTGGGTCAGTTTTAGTGCCGGGTTAAACTCTGATGGCTTGTAATGGCCATGATATATTGGCTGTGTCAATTTAAAAGTGATATAAGGTCTTTACTTTGCTTTTACATGATTAGGTACTCTTCTCAACACAAATTGTTATTTTAGTTTAAGCCTTATTTCACTATTTAATAGGTATTTTTTATTTACTTACTTTTTTTTAGTTTATACATACCTATATAGATATTACTTGAATAGTAACTATAGCTTACTTCTAACACCCTTTATAGGTTTTTTGAAAATATTTCCAATGTTCTCTCTGTTTGGTCTATATTATACTTTATTAAGTTGGCATCTAAGTAATGGAAAATAATGATTACTATGGGTTATTTGATATCAAACGAGATGTCATCTATCTATAAATACCAAATAATATATATAGGGGTTCATTTATATATATATAAATTAATCCCTATTTGTCCTGGTCACGCTATAACTTGACAACGGACGGAACAATCTCGGTAATTCTTTTTTGTTGTGTTGTTAATAATTATTGTCAGGCGAAAGATCTTATGAAAAAAAAGCCAATAAAAGATGGGAGAATATGGCGAGGCCGTAGGTCGAGCCTAGTACGCGAACGACGTCGCATCAGGCAGTCACTAGTATTGGAATAAATTTGTTTGCGTATTGAAATAATAAAGAAAAGTTAAAAGTCAAAGTTTGGGAAAACCAACAGAAGCCGACGTTTTTTTATGGGATAGGTTGGCAAACGAGCAAACGGCTCACCTGATTGTAAGTGATACCGTCGCAGACGGACATCCGCAATACCAGAGGTCTCGTGGATACGTTGCCGACCTTTGAGGAAGGAAGAGATAGAAGGGGTGAGGGTGGAGGGTGAAGAGGAAGGAGAGGAAGGGAAGGGGGGAATCGGGCCTCCAGAACCTCCCACAAACAGACGAAATGCAATATCAAGCTATGTTACTTCACGTCGGTGTTATGTGGGCGTGTGGTACTTCTCCGGTCGAGCAGGACCATTCGGCTGTGGGGTTGCAGCGTGGCACTACCACAAAATAAAGCTTTCATCCATAAGCGGTTTCAAATGTATCATACTAACAAAAACTAAATAATAAATATTAGTTAATTCACTTCCAGAAGGTGAAACGAACGTTCGTGCAAACCTTAAATAATAATTATATTAAGATTTCTTTCGAAATCGTTTCTCGGAGACATTTTCACGAGATCATCAAAATACTATACTCAGTAACACAAAACCAGAAACCTAATGCGTAACTTCTATATAAACACAACATAACAAAAGATGAACACAAAGGGCAAAACTGGTTATAATATACAAAAGAAAACCTTCGGGATGTTATGAATAGGAAGGCCAGTCTTGTAAGATCATATCTTATACCACAACTGTTATAAATGCGAAAGTATGAAGGACAGGAACGAAGAGGTCGCGACTACAGGAAGATAAATTGTTATTTTTAAGTCTTATAATAGCGTGTTAATTGTAAATCAGTAACTCTTATTGTAAATTAATGTAATAGTCAAAGCAAGAAAAAAAAAAGAGAACTATATATTTATTATTGGACTCACACTTAGTCTATAAGTCTCGTTAGATACTTGGGGTTCAGACTATAGTAATTAATAAAAGGTTTAATATTGTAAGGGTGCGGACCTAGTCTCTGTACCCTTGTGTATAGGAAAGAGGGAGGAGGTTGTAGTCCGTACACACTGGCTCTCCCATCCCCGCCGGTGGACTCGGACATAACCTCAGAGATACTGCTCTGCGGTATCCATAAAGGATTTCCTCCTCCCGAATCTAAAAAAAATATGCGAAAGTATATCTGTAGACTCGCTAATCGCCATATTTGGCTAATAATACAATCATCATTATCATCCGGTAGGCGTCCACTGCTGAACATACGCCTCCCCCATAGAATGCCCCATAGAATAATACAATTGTTCTCTTCGAAATCACACTCCTTTTCCAGGAATTGCGACATAGGTTAAGACGCTGCTCATAGCCCAAGATCTGTCAAACGCTATGTTTTCGTCAACCAGTTTAGGCATACAAGTTACTGATACAAACTTGATAAAAATACAGCGCTTGCTTAAGAGTTAAAATGACATATTTAATAATATTGCACATTATCTATGTGGCATCTAGAAGAAAATAATCGCATACAGACAGTAAAAAATCTTTCGTATCGCATTTCTCAATATTTTGAGCGACGTATTATATTTTTGTAATTATTTATTTATTTGGTTTGCTAACAGTAGTAACACAAACTTAAAACAAATTATTTCTATAGTATTATGCTACGTGCACCACCAATTACAAGCAAACACAGCATGCTTTACAATCTAAACATAAAGGGTAAGTTTTACAAAGTTGAAATATCTTAAAACAAAAACAGAAACTAAATCAAAAACACTGAGTTAAAAAACTATAAAGGATACATTAATTTAAGGTAAAAGACTTAAGAAGTAGATACATATCCTTAGTATAACTGTTTATATTAATAATTTACAATAAGTGAATATTTCCAAACCTAGATATCATCACACTCCGTTGGGGTTATTGTGACAGACCCATTTTGTGCCATCAGAAGACGACGTAGCATTGAAGGGCTGTCATAGATTATGTCTAAATCATCTTGTTGATTGCATAACTTGCACATACGAGGTATAGGCGAGTATGCTCCGAACACTGTTCTTCGGAGGGGAGGGGCTAAGAGGGTGATTTTATGTCGAGGGTATCTATAAGGAACTTTAAAATTGATTTTCTCTAAGATTAAGGGGCAGTCTATTTTATTTCTTAGAAGCTTATGTAAAAAGCATAAATCTAAATAGTCTCTACGTGTCTCTAAAGGTGTAATTCGAAAGTGGCTAAGTCTATCGCTGTATGAGACAGATCTCCTAGCCAATCTCGTAGAGCGTGACAAGTGCCACACAAACCTTTTTTGTATCTTTTCTATCCTTAGATTATGGGTAGCGTAATGAGGCCGCCAAACTGTACTACAATATTCCAGGATACTTCGCACGAGGCTGTTAAACACCATTTTTTTCGTCTTTTGTTTGCGAAATATTCGGCCCTGCCTTATAATAAAACCTAGCATTTTTGAGGCTTTTTTAACAATTTCATCTATGTGGGGCACAAAAGTAAGTTTTTTGTCGAATATGACACCCAAGTCCTTGATACTTTCAACTTCAGTAACTTCATTTTGAGCGACAAAGTATTTTGAAGGAAAAAGGTACAGTTTCCGCGAAAACTTAACATGAAAACATTTGTTACCGTTTAGGGTCATTTTGTTTTTCTGGCACCATGAAGCTAAACGGTTCAAGTCACTTTGAAGCAAAAGGACATCATAATTTGATTCTACACGTCTTCCAAATTTAAGATCATCAGCATATAAGTAAGGAATTGAATTTATGAAGCAATGAGTTATGTCGTTTATGAAAATGTTAAAGAGGATAGGTCCCAAGTGTGAGCCCTGCGGTACTCCTGATTTTATTACTTGAAAGTTCGATTTAAAGCCACCTAAAACAACAAAAAATATGCGATCCTTAAGGTAAGAATGTAGCCATTTTAGAAGAGATCCAGCAAAGCCGTAGTTTGATAGCTTGGAAATTAGTAAATTATGTGATACTCGGTCGAAAGCTTTACTAAAATCTGTATATATGACGTCTACTTGGCTACGAACATCAATTGATTCTGATAACATTTCCGTAAATGACACGAGATTAGTGCAAGTAGAACGAGCTGTAACAAATCCATGTTGATGAGGTGTAAGGTTTTGTTTGAAGTGAGACTGAACAATAGGACATACAATGGATTCAAATACTTTGGCAACTGTGGATAGGATAGAAATTGGCCTATAATTACTTACGAGTGATTCATCGCCATCTTTGAAAATTGGCACTACTTTAGCAACTTTCCACATACTAGGGAAAATTCCAGTATCTAAAGACTTTTTAAAGATACTGTGTAATGGCACTACCAGGTTAGAAACGCATTTGGTAATGTATTGCGCTGGAATACCGTCAGCACCCGCCCCTTTATTACAATCCAAGTTTGTAAGTTTTTTATGAATCATGCTTGGGTCAATATTTATTACTGCAAGACTCTCGCTTCCCATCAAATTTGTTTCATTTACTGATCTACAATCCTCGGCAATATCATAGATAGAGGCAAAATATTTCGCGTACAAATTACACATTTCCGATCCATCAGATGTCGTGACTATACCGTCAGTAATATATTTAGGGTAACTACTAGTATCTTGCCGTTTTGCTTTAATAAGTGACCAGAAGCTTTTGATATTAATTCTAATCCTATCCTCAACACTTTCAATATAAGAGTTATAGCACTTGTTTGAGAGTTTTACAGCCAGCTTGCTAAGGGATTGGAAACGAAGTTCATCTAAAGGATTGCTATAAACCCCAAAACGATGTCTTATCCTTTCTTTTCTTTTTAATGTTTTTATCAAATCTCTTGTAAACCAAACAGGGTATTTATTGTTTACTCTCTTACGAATTGGAACATACTGCTTAATAGAGGAATTAATAACATTATTAAAAATCATGACCATTTCGTTTACATCTCTACATTGCGAAAATAGGCAATCCCAGTCTTGTTCACTTAAATAGTTATTTATTGAAACATAATCTGCTTTACGAAAATTAAGAATTGGATTGTCAGTATTATTTTTTAAACTTTCTTTGTATGATATGGGAAAAGTTAAAACTATAGGAGGGTGATATTTGTCCACAACAGAAAGCGAAACTGGGGCAGCTTTAAGTGAACAAGAATGGTTATCTGTTAATACTAGATCAAGTATTTTATTCTTTTTATTCAATATATCGTTATATTGCTTAAAGTTATGTAAATGTATGAAATCTACTAGTATTCGTTCTAGTGTTGAAAAGTTACTATCTGAGATAGGTTCATTATTAACATTCCAATTGATACCGCTTAGATTAAAATCGCCAATAATGCATACTGGGTGACTACAGTTTTCTAATATAATATTACAATTAGCTATAAAATCTTCTAATATGGACTTTGCTACAGGAGGTCGCATGTATATACCACAGAAGTATACTTTGTTCATAGAGCATCTATCCTTTGTAGGAAAATCAATACCAATCCAGACTTCTTCACAATCGCTTTCCCAGCTTGATAATCTGACAGATCTAAAACGTGAAGACACCGCTATTAAAACACCACCGGCATCCATTCCGCTGTGGTAACCTGTTGAATCCCTATCCCTTCTGTACACTGTATATCTATTATCAAAGAGTTCACTACTCAACACTCCCTTATGTAACCACGTTTCTGTTAATACAATAATATCATAATTATTACAAACCAAGTTACAGTAAAAGTCATGAGTTTTAGACCTTAAACCACGCGTGTTCTGGTAATAGATATTCAGTGTCGGCTGTTTATTAACGTTAACGTTTACAGTTGAATAGGTTGAGACAACTTAATCTAACTTATGAAGTGACTCTAAATCTCTTATTAGCTTATGGTCTGACGTCTCAGTCTTTCTCATATAGATTCGACCGTTTCGCACCCAAACAAACTTATAACCTTTCTCTTTAGCCTCAGCTCTAGCTGCGGAGTGTAGAGCCTTGTTGGCTGCAGAAAGATGTTCCATTACGTAGATCGGAGTTTTCTCGCTGGTAAAACCAATGTGAGCGCTGTTGAGTCTATCCTTAGGATTACATCTGTTGTATTTAATAGAAGCCGCAATAAACTTGTCACGCATTAGCGGAGAGTTGAACTGGACCACGATAGAGCGAGCCCTAGGGTTTTTAGGATTCAATTTCGCGATACGACTGCAGCTTAGGATATTCTCGTTCTTGATATCACACCCTATTACTTCATTTATTTGTTTCACAATCCGAACAATATCTTCTGTTTTTTTCTCTGGCACACATTGAATTTCAATGTTATTACTGCGAGTATATTGTTCGAGTTGATTAATACGCAACGACAAATCATGGTTCACCGCTCGCAAAGTTTCATTCTCATCTTGCATTTTATTAAGCGCTTCCAATATCACACTGTTGTTTTGAGCATTTTCTGCACTTTGTGCGCTCGAATACTCTATAGATTCCTGCAAGCTCTGCATTTCCTTCTTCAGGGGCGCTAGCTCGGTCGCTATAGTGCCTCTTATTTGTTGACTGAAGCGAAGAAAAAGATTATCCATTTCTTTACTGAAAATATCCTGCACTACAACTCTGACGTCATCACGTGTAAGTAAACCCTCCGTGTCAAGTTTAGGCGACAAATCGAGTGCCGCCCTCTTATGGGCTCTTATGGACAGATTGCTTTTAGAGCGTAATGGAGTATTGTCGTTGTTACCTCCTTTCGGCATCGTACTGCACAACGGGCATACCCAGTCGATAGGCGAAATATCATTAATGGCCCCCATGTTTACACTCGAAGTCAGACAGGCCAGATGAAAGTTTTTATTGCATATTTTGCATGTGGTGCAATCCTTTTCATCGTTGCATTCAAGGGTGCAGCAGCCCCAAGTCATCCTAGTATTCGGTTCGGACATTCTCGTTAATAATTCAGCGCTTCAATGTTAGGCAGTATCCAAAGAAATCGTAGTAAAGTACTTGTTTACAAAACGGCAGATAACTCACAAGTATGAACAATTCCACAATACTTCACTGTGAAAAGGTCGCGCTCAAAAGAGCTTAAGCGCCGTGAAATTCACGTCGCTTACGCGTTTACGTCAAAACTGCGACAAGATAACTATGCCGGAGTAATTGTATACACTATTCACAAGAAATCACTATAAAAAGTTGATTCACTGATGTAATTAATAAGTAAACTATTTTCTTGACAACTGATTATTTGATTACACCATAGATATTTTTGAAATTAGCACATTAACTAAAAAAGAAAAAATTGTATAAGTATATTAAATTAAAGAACTATCTATATTTTTTTACCATTGTGGCTGATAATTTTTAAACAATTTAACGAAAAAGTTATCGTGTTTACAGACGTACGCTTGTTCCTGTTATGGCCAATGCTTTACCTCCTCAAATACCTAAAAGTTATTTTGCCGGGCCTTACTATTTAAACATCGATATGAAGACCGGTTATTGTTGAAAACGAGAACGTTCGGGAAGCTTCGATCCATCTTTTCGTCCACAATACCTCAGAGCCTGAAAACAAAGGTTTAGGTACTGTCAGTGATAACTTATAGCACTGAGACGCTGGCCATCAGCAAGGCACCAGCTCAAAGTCGCTCAGCGACCAATGAAGGGGGAATTGCTTGGGTTTCTCTGCGTGATAAAATCCGAAATGAGGAGATCTAAAGCCACCGACGTAGTTCTCAAAATTAGCAAGTTTAAGTGACAATGAGCAGGCCACCTCGCAGAACCGACAACTGATGTTGAGGAAAGGTTCTCCAGTGGCGACCACGCACCGGAAACGTATTGTAGGCCGGCCGCTGCTACGTGGACCGACAACTTCGTCGAAATCGCGGGGAATCGCTGGATGCAGGAGGCAAGTATAGCCGTTCCATGGCGGAGGTACATGTTCAGCAGTGGACGTCTTCCGGCTGATAACGATAATGATATGATGACACTTATAAATAACACAAACGCTAATGAAAATATGAAAATGAAACATGAAAAATAATGTACTGTAGAACAGTCTCATTTAGGGCGGGCAGGGCCTGAGGCGAGCAGCTAGTAGACAGTAATTCTAAAACCATTTTAGATAAAGGTTAAATTAATATCATAGATTAAAAAATTACTCAGGACGAACTAAATTATTGTATTAAATATTGCCTTAGTTAGACCAACACTTCAACAGACCTTAAAGATGTCAAAACCGCATCTACGAGTATGTTTCATAGTTTACCAGTGCACGTGACTGGGTTTGGGTGGAATGAGGTAAAAATAGAGGTGTGGTTTAGAATAACATATTTAAATACAATAAAATGGGCTGATTATGTTATGTGTTATGTATAAATACATCGCACCACTACTTTACATCCCTGAAGTAATCTGCTAATGTATAAACACACATCCACATTTTAATAGTCATGTTTTTGTTCTCATTACAGACCGATAGGGACCTATATATTACTTTCGTATACTTACGTACCGAATACATGTATGACGATATAAAACAATCTAATTTTAAAGCCGGCCACTATACAGTATAAGCAACAATATCATCACCTAAATACCCCTAGCCATAAAAGAGTAACGGATCATTGGCTGCAATACTGCCAAATAAAATATTTCATTCTACAACCGACCATTTCGTTAATGAGCGGCCAAGGAGCTTCTGTATTTATGATTACAGTATGGGCACAGTCTTATTAGGAACAGTCGAGTCTAAACTACCTACTATGTTCAAAATTTTAAAAATGTGTATGTGTATGCGTATCTGATATGTGTTGTTTTAAGACATGCTAGAGATGGCGCGATTTTTGGTTTATAGCAGTGCGAGCGAGAAAACAATCTATTTTAATAATATGTGCTTTTATTTTACTATAAATTAAATAACAAAACAAGCCAACTGTGAATAGGATTCGCGACCCAGGGCTGCCGGAAATGTTGGAAGGGAGTGGAAGGAAGAGAATATGGTGAGGGCGCAGCCCAGAACACCGCAAAAAGTTCCAGCGAACTTGTATCTGGCTGCCGCCTGGCTAACTGGCGGCAGTAGTCAAGCGTTCTAAATTAAAAGTATAGTATATGCAACGTTGGAAGGCCATTGCTAAATTGTGTACTGATTTTTTTTTTCGAGCTTTTCAATAAATGGCGCGATGGTGACACTCCATCTCAGTAATTGTTGGATTGGATTTGGGGTCGTTTCACGATATTCTACATGATCGTTGCATGGAAATACTTGTAGTTGTACTTAATTGCATGAGGTGTGTAATCCGCCCAAATCCTTCACAGCCAACATCCATTGCCACCAACAAAAATTTTTTTTCACTTCCATTCTACCGCTTCACGAACATTCCTTACTGTTTCTTTCGTTCCGAACGTTGTGTTGGGGTGTGCGCCTTGTTTCATAATAAAGTTGTCACGGGGCGTGGTCCCAGTGACAGCGATAAACGACACCGATAATTAAGGGTTATTTCAGTGCAGTAACAGTTTTTTATTTTTTATTATGCCTTTTTGTTTATGTCTTTGATGAATTCAGTTATGTTACTGTTTGAAGATTTATGATTTTTAATAGGACGCATTTAATATATGTTGCGCTTTTCTGCATAACAATTAATATAAATCTAATCGTAGATACTTTATTATGCGTATGTAAAATCTACAAGTAATAATTGACGCCAAAATATTCGACGATTTCCAAAATATAAATAACATATGGTTACGAATATAACATGTATAGATAATTCCTCCGGATGCATACAGCGACGTCTAAGTAAATAATTATTTTTGTAAGTCTAAGTAAATATTATCCTATTTGAGCACCATTTAACTTCTGAAGCCGGCAGGTCAATGCAAGTAGTCAAAGCAAGCACAATTAATGCAAGAAATTTAAATTTACTTCATTTTTACTCGAGACTTCAATGTATTTTTTAAATAGGGGTATTTAAAAAATCCATTGTCATTTGAGCACCCGGGGTTCCTTTGCTTAGCAGCCCACGCGGGTTACTTCAATAGCTTAAAACAATACACGTATGAATTATATTAAAATATTGAATTGTACAATTGATACCTCAGAGCGGCGATCATAATGTATGCTTAACTGAGACCAAATATAAATTAGGAAATGTGCTTTCTTAAGCCTTCCCGTAGTATTTTTCCATGCAGATTAGATACAGATATCTTTATATTTTTTTAAATTGTCGCGTGTTTGACACATATTAAACTATTACTAACCGGCAAAACACTGATGTTAAGGATCGAATACGTTTTCCCGGGTTCCGGGGTTCGAGCATTTTCGATGCTCATCTTCGTCATCTTTATATTTTTTTGTACTTGATACTGTGTAATAAATAAATATACTAATGGATAAGTCAATATGGTAAAAAGGCAACTGACATGAACATTGATTTATTTCGTTGGCCACCGATTACAATAATTCTTATTGTGTATACGCGCTGCCCACGAAATAACACAATAATTGCTTGAAGCGTAACTCAGCTCAGCTCTGCTCCCCGCTTTAAGTACAAACAAACCCTGAATTACATTATTTTATGTTCAAAAGTCTACATTAATTCAGGGATCTGCGGCCGCACTCAGGCTCAGGCGTATTGGCATGCCGCGGAATATTTTATAATATTTTGTTTTTGGAAGAATATTTTGTATTTCGACGCACATTTTCGACGAAACCCTTCCCATAATGTGTGAATAATAACTGTTAATTTTGAGTTTTATTAAGGTTTTGCTTAAATTAAGCAAAACTAATGAGATTTTTAATTATTTTTGCGTAAAAAATACCACAGACGTGAAAAAAATATCATTTATTTTCGCACAGACTGCAAAACTCTATCTTCTCAGGTATTTCTTAGGATATTATATAATCTTCACCTATTATTAAAAAATCGGTATAAGTGCTGAATGCAAAATTTAATTGAAGGTAGATCTGAAAAATATTCAAGTGAAAATGGTTTCGGGAGCTACTGTTGGCGTCCTTGGATTTTATACAATAGTTTGTACAGATTTTTTGTGATTTAATTATGCTGGATTCAAGTACGCCAGAGAAGATTACATTTTAATTTTAATCGTAAAATTGTATTCAAATTTGAGTTTGATCACAATTGAGACGTATTTTATGAAAATAATTAACTAGTAAGAATTAGTAACTTTACGAGGCTAGGTAAAAAAGTCTATACATGGTATCCCACTAATATACCTACCTAGATAGAGTAAGTTTGGATGTATGGATGTTGTTACACAATCACCTAAAAACGGCTAAATAGATTTGATTTTTTTTTGCAGTTAGAAGTTTAGTAGGTAGTTAGTTTGTAGCAGTTTTAATTACCTTCGATAAAATACTTTTTTCTATATGTCATATTATACACCTGCTTAATAGAGAAAGCCTACGTATAAAGCTAGATAATATTCAAAAAAACATCTGATTCGAATAGAATAACTCATAAATCTCTCTATGCTTCAAGCTACGAATAATGAATTTATTCGTAGGCTTCGAGATAATAAAGCTTATAATCACATCAAAATTTTTAACAAGATTTGTCTGTACCCATCCACATCAAATTGTACAGGCAACATCGCGTGTTGAATAGCATTATAACGTCCTAAGCGTAACATAAATTACGTGCGCCCTCTACGCAGGTCCGAGCGCTACTGATTGAATTTTATGACTAGCAAGTAGCAACGCCATCTCGCGTGATCTACGCGCTTTAAGTTTCCGTGTCGTTTCAGATCATTATAACGGTTTTAATTTTATTTTAGAGGTGAAGAGGTTTCAATTTAACTGTTAATTTATTGCCAAAGGTTTTTAAATGTTAATTTTCAAACGACGTTATTTAGTACTGCTTTAGTAAATGACATTATTTAAATTTAAGCAGCGATATAAGTATTAGCTAAGTTTATATTTTGTGTATTTAATTTAAAATCGTTTTAGTAAAAAAAAAAATAACTTAAGGTCTCACAAGATGTTTACCTCTCAACCAATTACATAATGCCTATATTATAACACATAAAATTTATTAAATAATTATCAAGTGCGCCAGAAACTCATATTTTTACATACCCCATGATGGAGTAGGAAAAAAAACCAGTTGGCATTCGCAAATCTAGTGTTGGTCGATTTAAATCGCTTTTGTCAATTCTAAGCAAATGCCTAACAATATTATGGTTATTCACACATCAATTATTCTCGGTGTGTGAAAACTAAGTTAATATAACATTGCGATGAAAATAAAAACAAACACCTTTTATAAGTTTTTAAAGTTATAGTCACTAAATGCAAGAATTAACTTTAGAAACGGGTTAGTCACCATACACCTATTGTATTTATTTTGAGCTCTCGATATTTTGTCACGCCATGCGCCATATTCACGAATAAACTGATATCCCTCTTCTTAAGTTAATTCAAGAACTTATTAATTATGAACTTGTGTATAGATATCTCCGACCGTCTACATGTCACACTCTATTCTCTTAGCAACTACTATAATGTGACATCTGACAAGCTCCTCACATTAAATTTCTTTTACTAAAAAATCGTTTAACTACAAAAAGTTGAATTCTCATAATGTTGAAATCCCAAAATGTATAATTTCCCCAAATGTTGAATAATTTTTGTTTCACAAAATGTTGAAGTCTTAGAATGTTAAATTGTTTAAAAATTTTAAGTGTAGATAAATAGTACAGATATAGTACATATATAGTCTTAGCTGTGACAGCTTTCAAAGTGACAGTTGATGTCGTATTTTATGATTTTGAATGAACCGGTTTCAACATAAAATAGTGTAAAAAAACTTGTTGAAGTCGGTACCATGACAACTCAAAAGTACCTATTATTACAATAATGTGCGCATGGTACCGACCATAGAGTAAATATATATGGTACCGACATCAACAAGCTATTTCAAACTTTTAAATGTTGAAGTCAGTTTTAAATATTTTTGTGAAAAAATTTTTTGCCCTTTTTAGTGACCTTGTTACTTACGGGATACACCATCAATGATTTGAACATTAAAAACTTTTCAGTTATTGGAGTGTACCTCGAAAACGGCTTGACCGAATTCGATGAAATTTAAATGGGATCACCTCGTAAGTATTGTCTATCAGACAAGAGAAAATTATCAAAATCATTTCATAAACGACGAAATTATCCGCAGATACCGACTTCCATTCTATTATTTTGGTAAAAATCAGTTGGAGTGTTATTCAAAAACTACTGGACCTAATTTAATGAAATTTAAACGAACATTTAAAAAAACACGGGAAGCAAAACAAAAAGAAATTTGGAAATCGGTTCACCCAGTCGAAAGTTATGAGGTAACAAACTGAAAAAAAAAACAGTCGAATTGAGTACCTCTTCATTTTAGGAAGTCGAACGAAAATTAAATACGGTCGAGTCGAAAAAACTTCACCTTTTTTGAAGTGAGTTTAAAAAACTTCAGTATTCTAAGGCAGATATATGACCTTACATTCCAAATTGCGACAAAATAATATAATTTAATCTGAACGAGTGCGACGCGACGCTCTAACGAAGTAAAATCTCCATTCAAACTCATGTCAGAGCTAAATATACATAAAACTGGATCTGCTGAGAATCCGACACCCTCTAGAGACGATCTGAACTAATTTACTGCTTTATGAGTGGCAAAGAGTAGAAGGCTAGAAGCGACGCTAAGTTATTGATGACGATTGTAATTGTCGGTATGGAAGGGAGGAGGTTTTTCTTCTTGAAAATGTTTCCTAACCCATAACTATAACTTGATTTAAACATTCGTAAGCAATAGACGTCTCAATTCTGTCTTAATTAAAAATTAAGGACCGATTGTCTGTCTACCTTATGTCGTCGTCGTATAGGTACTGAGCTATTTTGGCCACATCGCCAGACATGGCGACAGCAGCTTGGAAAAGCTCATTGTGGTGGGAAACGTGGAAGGGAAACGCTCACGAGGCCGGTCTCCGATCAGCAGGCCTAGACAAACTTCAAACAGGCGTGTTTCCGCACACGCTACAGACAAAAATGTGTCTACGAACTTAGCGCGACGTCACGTGACTTTCCACAGGTAATGTCAACGCCATACATTTTAAAGTTGTCGTTTGGCGTTAACGATAACAGAAACATCTTTTGTCTAGGACTGCAGGTGTTCTAACTGAAAGAAACACCAACGTCCCGATTTTACGCTGCGGTGGAGATGGCCGCAGACCGGAGCCGATGGAGACAGTTCGTCAGATCCAAAGTGCTGCCGTGATGATCACGATTCTCAGTCATGATGGAACGACCGAAGAGAGAGAATCAATAGACAATTTACAACAAACCGGTGGTTGAAACTTAGGCGGTATAGTAGAATATAGCTGTAGATACTGACCGACAGGGGTATATCAGTTGCAATCAAATGATTGAAATCTAAAAAAATATCGGCTTTATGTCACATTTGACGGCTCCAGTCATCAACGAACATTTTTGTTTACTGGAGTTGTCAAAACTGACCTAGAGCCGCCATTTTGCAAGATTGTAATCAGTGCTCTAGTAGCAGTCTAAAGTGGCCTGAAAGGTCACTAAACCGCTCGAGATAAGTTAATATTAAAATAGTTCATGACTAATTAGATAATGTAACTTCCGTGGTGTTAAGGCGCGGTCACTACAAATTTTAAAACTATTTACGATGCTTTACATAAGGTTGAGAATTGCTTATCAGATTGGACGATGTAATGCGAAAATTCAATTAAATACAAGCTAATAATTTTTATATTTATTCCGTACAATCAAATAATTAAATTTTAATGATAAAGAAGTCCATAGTTCACTAGTAAATTTCATTGGAAATTCGAATATGATACACAAATTGATATACATATATATATTTGCCCATAATTGAATAAAAATGCTTTTTTCCACGAAGCATGTAAGAAAAATTGCACAATTTAGGGAATGTTGCCGATTCTTTTCTATCGAGCCAAGTTTGCTCAATTGGGTATTGTCTCCCATACTTCATAAGAACGTATATTCAATTTACACTACGTTTTTTTCGAACTTCGGTTATTAGGTTTAAGCGTCGAAAAACTAAGTTTTCGCGCAGTCGAATCATGAAATTTGGTCGTAATCAACACTCATTTCGCCTTAAATGTATTAGCTGGCATATAAACAACTATGATACTTGGTGGAAGTAACTCGTATGTGATCCTTTCTTGACGTTGATTTTCCTAGTCATCGTAGAGCCTAGTAATAAAAATACCCGAAAACAAAACATTTCTGTTATCACACAAATTTTGGGCCAGTAATCGAACCTGGGACAACGCGCACGGATGGCTAGGTCACTTACGAACTGAGGTAACAAGGCCGTCAATTAAGACATTTACTGTTTTTTTTATACCTGACATACAAATACGAATACAAAATACAAAATGTTTATCTCTTGTTCATACATATATAAACATATTAATTGAAACCCTGCCTACTGCTTTAGTATATTACTGTGTTGCAGAAGGCAGTGTCTTCCCCTAATTACTTTGACAATTCACATAGTTTTCATTATTAATTATATTGTGCGTGATCATGGCTGAGGTGCCGAATGTAACAACTTCTTGTGGGCTCGATCACAGAATAAATACTCGTAATAGTACAAGAGTATCAACAGTGTTTCAATGTGTTCATACTCTTCAAGTTCAAGTGTTGGAATAGCATTCCACCGCCAATGAGAAACCTGTAATGTTTACATAGTTTTAAATATCAATTGAAAAACATTCTCAACATCCATCAAAAAAGCGAGGAAACTCAAAAAAATGACACAAGCGTTGTCTAGAATAATTTTAGTTCTCATCTTGAACAATTATTACAATTATTATAGGTCACTGTATATTTTATTTTATTATTTCTGTTAAAACTTTCATTATAATTTAACTTCTACTAGGTGTGTTCTGCAAATTGTTTCTTGTATATGTTATAGTAAGTTCTATGTGTAACCGTGCGTGACGTCACCAACCGGCTTCAACGGAAGACCAACGCAGGTTGTTTACGATCTATGTTGAGTTGGAGCCGATTTGTGGCAGAAGGCAAACTACAAAAATCATTTATTTTATTTTGTTTTGATATGGAATTATTGTTTGGATATGGAATGTTTTTGTATTTTTTTTTTTATAATGATTCATCAGTGACTCCCTCTCGCCTGATGGAATGCGAAGATGGAATTAGCACAAATCACCCCTATGAAGACCTGAGAGATGCTTTTTCCCCGCTTGAAAGACCCAAGGTTATAGCTGCAAGGAAATACTTACGCCGGCAGGGCATTCCACGATTTACTTACACGACTATAGCCGATAGTTGTATGAATTTGTAGGGGTTCTAGGTGTTGAGTGACTTCAGTGTCTCCAATAATACGGATAGCGCGACGTTTCAGTCTGTCGAGAGCATCCAGCATCAAGGGCGCACCTGAGTTTCATAAAGGAGGCAACGCTATCAGGAGTGCTGTCAAGTTGATAAATAGTCTCGCATCTGCGTAACAGAAAATTTTAATCTTTTCCCATAGTTAGGGGGCGTTAGGAAGAATTTGAAATTAGTAATTTGGCGAAGTGTACCGTGTTCCAAGAAGTGAACAGCTTAGGAATTGAATTTCACCCATTCTCTTTATAATTTCAACGGGTAAATACTGCTGTGACTGCGGCTTCGCCTGCGTCAATTACTAACCCCGGGTTCCTATGTTCAGAAATGGATTGTTTTGCTTATGACACGTCAATTTTTGACAGTTCATAAGCCCGATTTACACATCAATAAGTACAGTAGCCAGTTAAGAAATCACTCAGTTAAGTAACAAGTAGTAAGCTGTAAGTATTGTTCAAACGTAGGCGAGTAAGGAGTCTTAAGTTACCGTTCCGAGAAAAAGACTAGTCGCGTCAGTTGTTTTGTTTACTACTTGTCTACAATTCTGTGGACTGTACTAAACTCGCCGGTTCCATGCTGGCCAGTTAAGTTGGCGGGTAGCGGGAGACGCAATAGAGGGGCCTACTTCGCACTGGACTTGCCAAACAATAGGATCGCGATCTATTCAACTCAACTTAATCAACAACTTACTACTTAACTCGATTTTGCCGTTCAAACGACAGTAACAACTTAACTCGTTGATGTCGCAAGTTAACTCGCTACTGTCAATAAGTTACGAGTCAATAAGTTACGAGTCGTACGATAAACGATCCGTTTCTGGATATAGAAACCCAGCTTATGCGACAACTTATTTCTTACTATATAGACAACTGAAAGAGAAAGCCTACTTCAGACAGTTTATTGTAATGGCTCTGTTAGTTTAGTTGATAGACCATGCCTTCGAAGAGAGTGGTCCGAGGTTCGATCTCTAGTCGGGACATTTGTGTGATGATAAGCAAACATATTCGTACTTGGGTCATGTTTGTTAAGTGTTCATGTGTGTGTACATGCTTTCTACGACACAATGGAATCCTCGTGCAGGGGTAAGAATATTTAAACTTTTTTAATGTTATTAGCGAACGATTCAAGGACGAGGGCCAGCTTCCTGATGTTAACCTCTGCCTAGAACAGATTCTGATGCCGTCACAAGCGGCGAACTGCACTGCACCTGTAACCGTGACACATTAAGCTGTTAAGTATCTTCTTCTTCTTCTTCTTCTAGTGCATCTCCAACTAGTAAAGGCTGGCTGTCAGCTCCACATAATTAACCCGGTCTTTGGCGAATTTGAATAGCTCTGCGATACTTGCGATTCCGGTCCATTCTCGGATATTGCGCAGTCACGACTTCCTTCTACGTCCAACAGCTCTTCTTCCGGCAACTTTGCCCATTATTATCAACTGAAGAAGCTCATATCTGGAATGCCTTATAACGTGATATAGATTTTTTGATTTCTTGTTTTGATGGTCAACATTGGTCACTCGATGTGTCCAGCTTATGGCCAACATGCGTCTATATGCCCCCATTTCAAATGCTTCTACACGTTTCCGGAGTTGCTCTTTAAGGGTCCAAGCCTCACATCCATATAGAAGTATGGGCATATACTAGCATTGGAGTAGACGAGTGCGCAATGATATTTTGAGGTTGCGACTGCAAAGTACCTTTTTTATGTTGGTAAAGGCACTGGGGGCGATTTCAATGCGGGTTTTAATTTCAGAATCACTGTCCTAGTTTTCATCCACCCATGTGCCAAGATACTTATACTTACGCAGCCGTTCCAACATCTGGCTTTGAACAGAAATTACAGATGTTACCTATTTGTTGAAGTTGAATTTAATGTGAAGTCTCATGTGCCTGTGATTTCGGCGGAATCCATACCATTCAAACCAGAACACAGTATTGCGAACATTACTGCTTCACGGTAGAAAAAGGTATGGTGTTCCCGTAGAAATAGGTTGGTAGGGTGGCAGTAGGTACTTCCCCGGACGAACTTATTCCCAAAGAGTTCTACTAGATAACGTTACCGTATAGTTGACGTATTCAGTACAAACTATGAGTTATCTATGTATATTGTACTAGATAAATGGCAGTTTGTACTAAATACGTTAAAGATGCGATTACGTTACACATAGCCAGTTGCAGATACGATGTTAAATTTTAAAGACGTCATTAAATCTTAATCCGACATTAAATAGTTCCACAAACGAAAATTCTATCAAATTTTAAAGTTCCTTTAAATGTATCTAAACTAATCTAAAGAAACGTCAAAATAATAAGAACATTAAGACTAAAGAATCATTAAGATGTCAATTTTGTCTTTTATGCAACTCCATTAAAATAATGGTTTCATTAGCACTGAAGCTGGAGAGCTTTCTGCAACTGGTTGAACAGATTTCCGTGTTCGGCCCACTGTATTTATTATTATTAATTAAAATTATTACTTATTTTAGGCGCATGTTACGAGTACAACTAAAAAATAATACCGTACCGGTTAAGACTGTTCCACACCCATGCATGTATACAGAGTGCTAAGTGTAGTAATACGGAAAGATGTGCATATTTACCTATGCAGGATTTACATAGCATAGTACCAAAACTTACACCATTTACAATATTTTCACACAAAGTAAAAATATATATACTTATTATGCAATTCTTTTATGGACGGCCCTATTAGACATGCCTATTGTTGGAGTTTGTTAAGGTCAATGCGCTCTGCAATCCCGACGCCACGTATTCATTCACATACGACCCCCTTCCCCTACATGCGCCCTCTACCCACGCCTCACTCCAGCCCAGGCCCCACTTAGGCCGTTATTTACCTAAACTATAATTAGTACTCCCAGGATGTACATGTACACCACGATTTGGCAAAGGTGCCTAATAGTGGTGTACATCCCGTGAGTACTACTTATAATGTAGTTAACAACCGCGAAAGTGTAAAACAGTGCGTTACCAAGTCTACATTTTGGAGGTCATTGCCGTCTTTGGCCTAGTTTTTCAGGGATGAACCTGCTTGTGTATTAGAAAATATTTGGTTACTCATAACTCGGAATGCTTACTACTGCTACTACCTGGGACGCGGAAGTTAGGTCCCAATTGTATGCAAGCTTCTGCGTGTATGGTTTTAGTATTACTACACTTTTTGTAACACGCTGTATATAAAATCCTGACTAAAGTATAAGATGGGAATAGCTTAAACTCATAATTATATACGAATAAAAAATATTTGTATTTTTCACCTCCGCCGACCTCTACGAGCGTGACTATAAATTATATCATCATCATCATCATCATCTCAGCCGTAGGACGTCCACTGCTGAACATACGCCTCCCCCATGATTTTCCAAGAGGACCGGTTGGAAGCGGCCTGCATCCAACGTCGTCCTGCGACCTTCATCAGGTCGTCTGTCCACCGTGTCGGTGGACGACCTACGCTGCGCTTGCCGGTCCGTGGTCTCCACTCCAGAACCTTTCGGCCCCATCGGCCATCTGTTCTGCGTGCTATGTGCCCTGCCCACTGCCACTTCAACTGGCTAATCTTCTGGGCTATGTCGGTGACTTTCGTTCTTCTACGGATCCTCCTCATTTCTGATTCGATCACGTAGAGAAACCCCGAGCATAGCCCTCTTCATAGCTCGTTGTGCGACTTTGAGCTTTTCTATAAGGCCCATAGTAAGAGACCACGTTTCAGTGCCATAAGTCATCACTGGTAACACACATTGGTCGAAGACTCTTGTCTTGAGGCACTGAGGTATTTTTGACGAGAAGACTTCGCGAAGTTTCCGGAACGCTGCCCAGCCGAGTTGGATTCGACGATTGACCTCTTTCTCGAAGTTGGACCTGCCTAGTTTGACTGTCTGTCCCAGGTAGATGTACTCGTCCACAACTTCGAGAACTGAGTTCCCAACTGATATTGGGGTAGGTACAACATGGGCATTAGACATAATTTTCGTCTTATCCATGTTCATCTTAAGACCTACCCGTTGGGAAACTCGATGGAGGCCTTCGAGCATTGTACTGAGGTCTTCCATGGATTCTGCCATGACTACAATATCGTCGGCAAATCGAAGGTGAGTGATGTATTCGCCGTTAATATTGATGCCAAGTCCTTGCCATTCCAGAAGCTTGAAGGCGTCTTCCAATGTAGCGGTGAACAGTTTCGGAGATATAACGTCTCCCTGTCTCACGCCTCTTTGCAATGGAATTGCCTTCGAACTCTGCTCCTGTCCTCATCGTGCGCATGTTGTGTGTCACCAGGGCCAGTCGTCGTCTTTGGGGGCGGTAGCCGGGCGTCTGCCGGGGATTCTTAGCAACCCCTGCCCCACCGTTACCGTGGCCGCTACCGTAGCCAGGAATAGCGGGGCTGCCGGGGACTGGGGGCTTGGTTCCTAATGTGTCTGTCATTGGGGGGATTTTGTCAATACTCGCCACGCTTGGCAGGCGGATTGGCGAGCGCAGTTTTAAGGTTTTAATACTGGGAAGGTGCTGCTGCCCACCTTCCGATTGTTATCCCTTAGCAGATTTTTACGCACCCACGGGTAGAGTTGGGGGGGTACTATTCTAAGCCGGTACCCAACGGCAAATATATTATATAGAATATTATAATTACCTACATAATATTTGAAACAATACCTCCCAAGTAACAACCTGTTGTATATTCCTTTCCAGACAGAAAACCCTAATGCAATGCTAATTTTGTTTCTTAGTTCACGTAAATATGCTCTTTATAAATAACAACTTAAAGTTTAAAATCGCTTAGTACACGCACGGATCACAATTGCAAATGCCATGGATTTAAAACACGACTGGAAGAGACACAATTAGCAACAAAAGCCGTTCGATCACAGTTTTGATACATAATTCAGTGAGCGCACTTTGCGTCCATGATGTTGTTCCGCGATACACACAGACGATAAGGTTGCCTTACCTATTAGGAGACTGACCTGAAGCAGAAGCTACTTCTATTATACGAACGTTGTGTTTGTAAGATAATCCAAATTTTTTGAAATATTTCGTAAACTAAGGAATTATTTTATTTAAGTTGCAGCATTAATAATTTAAAAATGTAACAATCAATAATATCTTGATTTAAAGTTACTTTTAATGTCATAAATAAATTATTTAGTATCCACACTCTTGGCCTAGTTTTGAAGCATGTTGTGGAGGCTGCATCCCCAATAGATGCTGATAACAGCCATTTTCAATAACCTATCTATCGTCGGTTTACCTTACTAGATATATGCCGTGGTCCGTTTTGCGATAACTTTGCTCACAGTGCTATCGTCTACCAAAGCTGGTCCGAGACAAATATCGCGATTTTGACAGCTCGTGGCACTGTAAGCGTGTTGTTAATTCGGACCAGAGTTGTAGCAATAACGAACAATTTGCGCGCGAAAAACAAATTCATAAAAATATCGTGCATAGTGTGAAGGTTAACTATGTGGTGTGTGGATTAAAAAGAAATAATGGAATGGATGGACCGACTTTTACAACTTTTACATAAAAAAAAAGGGACACAAGTAAAGACATTGTAGAAATAAACAAACACCTGTCACTTTTGACAGAACGCTCACGACGATTATGGTGTAGAGCATGGTTCATGTAATCGTCAATATGGCGGCAGTTAAGACGTCATCGATGACGTATTGCGTGGGCCATCGTAATCACGCTCACGGTGAAAGGGACCGACTGTTATCGCGCTAATATCGATTATGGCTCAATTGGGACCGTACTGATAAATATTTGACACTGTTTGTATGGACGTTATGTCAAATTTCTATAGGTAGTAAGGAAAACTATGGATAGATAGAATATTGAAAACGGCCGTTAGTGGTTTAAGATCGCGGGGGGCCTAAAATATATACTGACCTCTCCGACTTGATGAGATGGATGGTAAGGTTGAAGTGCTATGATAAATAAAACATCTTTTTGTAAGAGCACCCTACATTAATAATATTAGTTCAACACAAGTACAATTAAAAAAATTTTATACCGACTTCCATTCTATTCAGTTATTGGAGTGTAACTCAAAAACTACTGGACCGAATTCGATGAAATTTAAATGGGACCACACGGGAAGCACCAGCTTTCAAACAAAAAAAATAATTAATATAATAATTAATTAATATAATTTTGAGAATCGGTTCACCCTATCGATAGTTATGAGGTAACAAACATAAAAATACAGTCTTATTGAGTACCTTCTCCTTTTTGGAAGTCGGTAGAAAAATAGAAACTTGTCGTATACCAGTGTGACAGTAGGCTTCAACGACATTAGGTAAATGTTTTTCATTTTGGTATTTAATATTCATAAAAATATAAATGAAGTATATATTTAAATATACTTACTATAAAAAATATAAATTAAGTATATATATATATTTTTAAATGTTTCTTTGTTCTATCTTCTAAGGATACAAATAGTACCACTAGATCCAGGTAATAGTATCTAATTCGATTATTTTTTTGTTTTTACTAAATTTCACTACAATCATCGATCTATCTGAATCGAGTCCCTATTGCAGAATAACCACAGACTGCCAATGTTCTATAATGACCTGTTGTCAATTAATTGATATTCTATTATTAAAATGTAAATTTCCATATTATTGTTTAACTAGATTGAATTTATTTCCATAGCTGCAAAATTTAACTACTCATTGAATTAAATTAATATCTACTTTCGCTAAAACACATTGGCTCTAGTTCGTAAGCCTACATGTCCGTGTGTCACATCCACGAGGGATGTTTAATTACCAGCTCGTCTCTTTGATATTGTTACTGATTCTCCACGTCAAACGCAAGCACGGGGGTGGGGGGGCAAAGGACGGAATAATAGAAAAACTTAGAATCTATTGTAAGGCATCGTTTTATTTTAAAATATTCACAAGAGTCATTAAAAACTGATAACCATCACCGATTTCATGAATTCTTTTGTCTATGAGTACTATCGTAAGCAACGTGACCAGCCGTGCGAGCATGGATCTCTCGATAATCTTGTCAAACTCAAACTCAAATCATTTATTGCTTATGTGCCAAGTTAACATACAATGCAGGTGTTGTTGTCTAAGGTTTACAATAAGTACATGTCACATGTTACCCCCTGAGGGTGTTGCAATTGTGCAGAGAGGACCAGTCTATTTTAATGTATTGTCATTGAAAAATTCTACAATATTATAATAACACTTCTGCAAAAGTAATTTTTTAAGTGTGTATTTGAATACGTTCATTTTAATTTCGTCTTTTATTTTGTTAGGTAGTGTATTATAAATTTTAACTGCCATTGCCATTGTCGAGTCGATAAACTGACTTTTTCAGATATATTACCTTGTGTCTAGTGTGGATCTAGATGCAATAGCAATATCCCGGGCTTACCGATGATTTTTGGTAGTTTTATCTTTTGATAGTTTTATCCTATCGACAGTCCATGCTCGCACGGCAGACTGGTTAAAATTGATTTATCAAGTAATATTGGTATTTTGATTTTCTGTACATGTGGCTTCGACCATTTTCTCACAGAATCATTTTTCTACCGACTTCCAAATTGTACTTGGCTTATGTTTATTCGAGGATGTAAAATATTGTTACACGAAATCAATATTCATTATTTCGAGCATTTTCAGAGTGAAGATATAGACAATTATAATGGCGTGGTCGTAAGACGAACTGTATTTTGTCCTGAGGTTCGTGAGGTCATGACAATGGGTAACTGCTGAAAATCAGTGAGTAAGGATTCTGTCCTTAGTCGTATGCTGAGTCGGGACCCATGTTCATGACACACACAGCACCGCGTCGTTTTCTACATGTGTAATGTGTTTATTTAGTGTATTGTGTTCCTTTAATGTGTAGAATATGTAATGTGATGTGTGTGTCTTGAATAAATATGTTTTCTTTCTTCTTTCTTTCTTTCAATTTGCTTAAAATTACAATTTCAAGTAATTTAATTTAAATATACACTAATTTGAGTAAAGTAAACATAAAGTATGTTTATTTCAATATATCAGTCATGTCTATTTTTGTTACGAGGAGACGGTCACGAGGCCCTGGTGTAAAGGGCCTGGGTGTAAACCTCTGCCTAGAACAGATGCATTTCCTCACAAGTGACGAAGTGCACGGCGCCCTTAACCCTAAGACACTAAGATGTTGTGCCTGTAATTTCAGACAACCATACTATTCAAACCAGAACACAGTATTGCGAACATTACTGATTCACGTTAGAAATAGTTACGTATTGTGGCCTCGCATTTTTGGCAGAAGTGCTGAACGTATGTAATCAAACATGAAAGCATTTCTATTATCCCTCCTTATAATTGCATGGACCAACATAAAGTGGGTCAGTTATTGCACCTTAAATAAATATAAAGGTTGTCTGGAAATCGCTTTAAGCGATAAGACCGCCTTTTGTACAACTGTTATATTTTTCTATCGTATGTTTTTCTCTATTATATTTTATTATAGTGTACAAATAAAGAGTTTTCTATCTATCTATCTATTTAGTGGGTAAAGTTACATACAACTATTATTACTTAGATCAAATAAGAAACATTTTAAAACATAAAGTAAACCTACCTAATTTAAAGTTTCATGTTCTTAAATCTACTTAAATTTTGTCTGAATTTCGACAAGTGGAATTCTTCGACAGTCGCTTACTTCGATTAAAAATAGTTCGACAAGTCATTGCTTCGACAGAACATATATTCGACAAGAATACCGGCAATGCATCCTGGAGACCTCTGGTATTGCGGATCCGTGGGCGACGGTGATCTCTTACCATCAAGTGAACCTGCTCGTTGGCAATCTATCTCGTAGATTACGACCAAATTTCATGATTCGACTTCGCGAAAACTAAATTTTTCGACGCTTAAACCTAATAACCGAAGTTCGAAAACAAAACGTAGTGTACATTGAAAATACGTTCTGATGAAGTATGCGGGCCAATATATATATATATATATATACGATTGAGCAAACTCTGCTCGATAGGAAAAAATCAGCAACATTCCCTAAATTTAGCAATTTTTCTTACGTGCTCTGTGGGAAAAAGCATTATTATTCAATTAAAATTATTCATATTTAAATGAATGTATCAAATTCGAATTCCCAATGAAATTTACTAGTGAACTATGGACTCCTTTACCATTAAAACTTAATTATTTGATTGTACGAAATAAATATAATAAGTTATATCGTTATATCGTCGAATCTGATAATCAATTCTCAACCTTATGTAAAGCATCGTATATTGTTTTAAAATTAGGATTGGACCGCAGCTTAAGTGTGCATGTCACGTTCACTCCTAAATAATTTGATAATCCGTTGTTTCTTCTTTGAGTAGCAGGAAACTCCACCAAAATACAAGGAAATATGAAAACAACGTCTTTATTTGTATTACCATAAAGAAACAGCTGTGGATAAATATAATTTTTCCGAACGCAAATATATGAATATTTTATTTTATTGCATATTTTATGCATTAAAGTGACTTATATGATCAAGCCGCGCACCTGATGGTAAGCACTACTTGCCCGTGACAGCTGCAGTGCTACCCAGAGCTTAAAAAGAACAAATATTACAAAATATCTTTGTTTTGAGCTCCTGTCCCTGTACTAGTAAAAACTGTTTTACAAGGTACAGGACCTTCCCAGTTAGAGTCACAAAGCTTATTTCTTTGTAGTTACTTAATGGCTTGTTAAAAAACAAAATTAGTGCAAGATTTTTTTTTATCAGTGTGTGAATGAATTGTACCGAATTGTACCCGATACATTCTTGGTTAAATCTCCTAATAATTTCACCTGCTACAGTGCCCTTCATACCCTAGTACAGTAATGCTTGCGTACTCCTGCTTCACGGCAGAATCTCTGGTACTGCACTGCTCTTGCACAAGAGACCTACCACCTAGTCGGGTTTCCAATAGGGTTATTATGTATCTCAGTTGCTAACACAAATCAACCAACTGTCATTTTTGACGGACTGCGTGTCATATGGGTCTAAAGACCTTACACGTTAGTAAGTGTAAGGTTTTTGACGTAGTCGCGCTTTTGTTAGTATGGAATGACGATCACAGCGCCAAAAACGATTTGACAATCGGAAGGCAGGGCTAAACAGCAGGGTGGGGATAGGGGACACGTTTCAGAGAAGCAGAGAGCCAGGCAGCGTCCATTTTGTAGTAATATAGGTAGTGATATTAATACTATGCTACCGCTCAAACAACAATAAACGAACCCCTGTACGTTAGGCGCATGCCACACATAAATGGCGTCGGGCGCGGACATGGCAAGGGCGGCTTCCTATTCCATTCAAATTTCATACAAAATGCATGGAAATAATGCCCAATTTAGAACATACGGTATGTCGTCGCTCGGACGTGGTTATGACGCGTCGTTTTCTGTTCTAAATTGTGTTTTATTTCCATGCATTTTGTATGAAATTTGAATGGATTTTGAAGCCGCCCGTGCCATGTCGGCATTATAATGTGGCCTGCATCTAAGGTCCATCGCGCACTCTAATATAAACGCACTCTCATTAATGTATGCAGATTCGAAACTAACCTATCTTAGGCGTTAATGTTAATAAATTGAGGTGAGAAATATATTTATATCCACATGTAAAAGTTAATGTATATGTTAAGTTTTCATTCACGTTAAGTGGAAATTGGAAAAAGCTTAGAATAACTACATAAAGAAGGTAAGTTTCCAAACAACGCCTCTTAAAAGGCGGCACAAATGTATTATGTGTGCTTTGTTTATTTGCCTTGTCGCACACACAAACAGCATTATATCCTCTGGTAAAATGTTTTCTCAAAAAAACTTGGGTGGTTGATTGGTAACAATGTGTTCCATACATTGATTTAAAAGCATACAAAAATAAAAAATAAATTTAAAACACGAAAAACTGGCGATATTTATAAAAATTTAAAAAATTCGTATCCTGCTGTACCGGCGGTGAAAGCAACGTGAGCCGTAAATGGCTTCCAATAAACGGCTTACATTTAGCGCATGTGCTTGGTTTCTATTAGCAATTATTCTAAGGGGAAATACGATCATGGGTCAAATTGCATTAATTCATAGTAAAATTATTATTTTGCATTTTGTAGGAATTTTGTTGATCGAAATATCCAATTTTCATGAGATTTAATTAAATAAAATATATCTCTGGTTGTATATGTATCCATAACAGAAGTATTTTCTACTATCACGTAATAGAAGCCAGGCACTAACATTTTAATGGAAACAAAGAAAAATCGCCTAAGGTACAGAATAAATATAACAAAATGCTAAAACATCAAAATATAAAAATGAAGTATAAAAAGCAATGGGGTACTTCTATACATACAGATATACATACTATTACCTACATTAAGGTACATACTCGTACTTAATAATATAAAATAAGCCTAAAAATTGTTAACATCCCGGTTTCAATTAATGGCAATAAACTTACTTAAATATTATACCTGTTAATTACTACATATACTTCTATGTATACTAATCTACTTTAATAGTTTATCAAAAATATCTTCAATATAATATGTCATCGTACCTCTATGAATCTATCACCTTGATATATTAACTGCATCCAATAAAACATATTCAATGACCAACGACATCCCCGAAAAAACTATCAATAATAAAATAAAACTCAAAGAATGAAGATCTTATCGAACATCTAACAATCATCAGCAAATAATTCCTTTGGGGTAAAAGCGATAACATCAACGGGAGGGTCCCGGTATGTTGGGGTAAAATGAGCAAGGGTAAATAAGTCATTAATAGAATGTAACGATATCGCGGGGATCGAAAAGGAGATCGCAGATAAAGGGTCTTTTCAATTTTGGAGGGTAAAATATGTTGACGATTTTGTGTTGTAACTGTTTTGTTAACAGTTTCTTTTGTGATTCAAGATTGTAAAGATGTAAAGATATTAAGGGGTTTAACATTTTTGGCGGTTAATTCGCTTGTGAAAAATTTAAGTTCTGGCTCTTTTATGAATCTGGCTATCGATATATTTTTCTACTAACTTCCAAAGAGGAGGAGGTACTCAATTCGACTGTATTTTTTATGTTTGTTACCTCATAACTTTCGATAGGTTGAACTGACTCTCAAAATTCTTAAGGTTAAAGCTGGTGCTTTCCGTGTTGATTCAAATTTCATCAAATTCGTACTAGTTTCTTGAGACATGGTTGCACCCGGAGGTAAAACAATACGCCATTTAATTTTCATAACAAAATACGCGCGTAATAATTTAAAATGCTAAAGTCACGTTTTTGTCTTTGTGTTTACCCAATCTGTCATTTTGTGACGTCACAGCTTCCACGGTCTATTTAACTTGAGGAATGGCAAATGCAGAAACGACCGAGTCCAAATTAAACAAGTACAATTTGAAAAATTTAATACTGACTTCCATTCTATTCAGTTATTGGAGTGTAACTCAAAAACTACTGGACCGAATTTGATGAAATTTAAATGGGTGGTCCCATTTAACCAAATTTCATCAAATTCGGTCACGGGAAGCACCAGCTTTCAAACTAAAAAAGGATTTCGAGAATCGGTTCACCCTATCGAAAGTTATGAGGTAACAAACATAAAAAATAACTAAAAAAATACAGTCGAATTGAGTACCTCCCCCGTTTGGAAGTCGGAAAAAGAAGTATATTTTTGCTAAAAGCGATCATTATTAAAGACGAGAGGAATTAATTTGACTTCCGGTCATTAAATACGTGTATACAAGCCAATAAGAGGAGGGTTCAAATACATCGTTTAGTACCTCGCGTCGTTTTTTACAGCCAGATAAATATAAGTTAGATCATAAAATTAATGTTCGTATAACATTAATAACACTTAATAATAGGATGCTATTAAAACAGTTAATAATTAGAGACGTTAATTTAGAGGGGTGATTGTTATCAGAGTTGCAAATTTTGATTCGTCACTGCATTTGATGTCTTTTAATTTAATTTGTTAATATTGCATAGATAAGATAGTTAATTGTGACGTTTTGTTCATCAAGTTAATAAATAAAGGTAAGCAACAATTTTGTAAGTACATATTATAAAAGAAGGCAGATTTTTTAAAAAGTTCAGTAAGTAATAAAATTTAGCGGAATAAATAAAAATATATATAGAGAAGTGGGAAATAAATGAAAATCACGACTCCGGAACGCATCAATCAAGAGTTGATGGTATTACTCGTATTTTGCATTTTTCTAATATTAGTTAGCTAACGAAACTACTATGTTAATATTAATAGAACATATAATAATAATATTAAGTTATAATAGTAGTTTATGCAACTGTCATATAATAGAGGGTATTAAAATATGAGTGTAGTTTTTTGAAAAGAGCCGCAGGCGAGTTTTAAAATAAGATTACACGAGTGTTTTAATACCTAATTATATGCAGTTGCATACACTACTTTATTTAATCTCATGACATTTAGTTTTATCCAACAAAATATTACTCAAATTCGTATGTACGAAATAGCGCTAAAATGGAAAAAGTCTTCTTCTTCTTCTTGTTTGTATGGCTTGTGCGGCGTAACCAGAATTTTGCCAATATCAGTGGAAAAAGTCTGTTATAGAAAGAAAGAAAGAAAGAAAACATATTTATTCAAGACACACACATCACATTACATATTCTACACATTAAAGGAACACAATACACTAAATAAACACATTACACATGTAGAAAACGACGCGGTGCTGTGTGTGTCATGAACATGGGTCCCGACTCAGCATACGACTAAGGACAGAATCCTTACTCACCGATTTTCAGCCGTTACCCATTGTCATGACCTCACGAACCTCAGGACAAAATACAGTTCGTCTTACGACCATGCCATATTTGGCGCCACCTTACTCTCAGTCGCAATGCCGTATTGCTACTACAAGATTGTATTTAGCGTCAGCTCATTTGACAAGAAGTATATCCAATAGTCTGACGTGACACCTCTAGAGAGTCTATGGTCGCAGAAAGACATTACGAAGCTAACGGAATAATAATAATATGTGGTCATTCGAAAAAGATATGATAAAATAATAATATAATGTAATCTAGTGCGTGTCCCTTCTCCGCTCCACCGATATGTATAAATCATAATATCCTATTTCATTTGTGCTTTACGATCCATGTATCTGATCTGACTTATCTATGTAAGTGCCGCGATTCGTAAGCATCTGTTTAGTCTGTGGTGCCGTGGCACGTTTTGCCACGTCTTATATTCTCTTTGGCCACGTTGATCTACTACGTCGATGACAGGAATTGTACAATTGAACATGACTAAAAAATATTAACATAAAACACAGAAATCGCTATGACAAGAGATATTATACATTTAGTGTACCTACACCGAGTAATTATGTACCTACACTGGGTCTCTGTGAACTGCCATTTGGAATTAAACAATACGTGAGTACCAACATCATTTTTACACTTTTTTGAAGTTAACCTTCAACAACTAGAGAATTAGTATCTTTATAGTTAGTATCTAGTAATTTAATAGTAAATAAAAGTAGCATTCGAAGGGTGCACCAATTGAGCGCAGAGATATGTAGACTACAAAGTGTTTAGTTAAACAGTTTTTTGGCATCTCAATAGATGCGTCTTCAAGTGCCTTCTAAATGTTTCTACTGTTTTCAGGGCTCTTAGTGGCGGCAACAATACATTCCAGCATTTGCTGGCAGCAAACCTGAAACTTCCACGAAAAGTCATAGTTCTATGATGTGGTACTACAAGCCTGTACTCTGATGATCTTGTGCAATACCTACGACTAAGATCTGGCCAAGTGAATTTATCCCATAGATATTGAGGCCGTTGGCTCTTTATTACACCAAAAAGTAATGTGGCATAATGAAGTTTACGACGAGCAGTCATTTTCATAAGGTTTGCATGATTTAGGAATGGTGTAACATGTGCCCGGGGAGGGATATCATAACAGAAACGTGCACAAGCATTTTGTACTCGTTGAATAAGACGCTCACTTCTCTTCAGCAGACATGGCCCATATACAACATCCGCGTAGTTGAGTTTAGAGAGTACCAGAGACTCGCAGACAATAGTCCTAACTTCGACACTAAAGTACGGTCTAATCCTATAAAGGACCCTTAGTCTGTACATACAGTTCCTGACAGCCTCTTGTATATGGTGCTCAAAATGCAGATGGTTATCCATAAGTAAGCCCAGATTGCGTGCCTCTGTAACACTCTCAATGGGATTGCACTGTATAGCAATCTGAGGATTCTGTTGCATGATGACATCTGCCTGCTTCTTGGTGCCCATAACCATATATTTTGACTTAGTTGGATTTAATAACATACAATTTATATTAGCCCATTCTGCCAAATTATCAAGGTCTTCGTTTATTTTAATTACAGCCTGATCTGTATCGGCTGGTAGGAAGTGAAAATATACCTGAAGGTCATCCGCATAGATGTGGTATTGGCAGTGTGTGATTTTATTTATTATGTCTGCACTATACAAGATAAATAAGATCGGTCCGAGAATTGAGCCTTGTGGGATTCCCCGAATATTGTACTGGCAAGAAGAAGATGAGGTCTTTCCATCATTACCAGTGATCTCAACTATTTGGGATCTTAAATGCAAATAACTGTGAAACCATTTCACCGTATCTATATCAAAACCATAATACGTCATTTTTGCCAACAGGAGAGGAATATTGATAGAATCAAAAGCACGCGTAAAGTCAAGCAACACCAGAATAGTGCCCATGCCTATGTCCTGAGCTGCTAGTACATTGTCTACAACATCCAAAAGTGCTGTTGCAGTACTATGTTTCTTACGAAACCCTGATTGGACTTGTGGCAGGATATTCTCTGCTTCGAGGTATTTGATCAACTGATTGCACACAATCCTTTCAAGTATCTTAGATATACATGGCAAAATACTTATCGGTCTTAAGTCTTTGACAGATGCCACATTTTCTTTCTTAGGGATAGGTCTGATTAAGGAAATTTTCCATAAATCGGGGAATGTACTAGAACTTATAGATAAATTGACCATTTTTGTAATTACTGATAGTGTATCAGGCAAAGTTAATATAAGCATTTGTAAATTAATACTATCAACGCCTTCTGCATTAGAGGTTATTCCTTTGACAATGTTTGCAATCACATCCTCTCCCACTGGTTGTAGATGAAAAACAGATGCTTTGAACCGATGGTATTCAAATTATGTGAGCAAGGATATGGGAACAATCTGATTACCTGGAACATCTAAAAAATTTGCATTAATCACATTTGGATTATTGCAAAAAGTTGGTATTTCACAGGTGTTTTTGCTGTTAGGAATTATTGTACTTTTAAGGGTTTTCCATAGTTTTTTAGGGTTAAATATATTTTTATTTATATTACCATTAAAATAGGCTTGCTTCTCTTGATATACAGCATTGATTACTACATGTTTCATATCTTTATAGCATATTTTTTGCGAGTCTGATTTAGTATCCAAATACTGTCTGTGATAGGTGTCACGGATACGCATCATTTACCGAACTGTATCAGTTATCCATGGATATGATTTATATTTTATGTAAATGGTCTGTTTAGGAGCATGAATATCAAAAATATTAACAATGTTATTGGTAAAATAAGAGACCATATTATTTATATCATTTAAATTTTCTATGTATTTCAAATTAATTAAGTTTAAATCTAAGTTAAATAGTTCAAGTTTTTTTTTTTTTAAAGGTCTGTAAGTTACAAAATATGGTGTTGGTTTTTGAGCTTTTATGTTTAACTCAACAGAAATTAAAGCATGATGTCCTAGATCATCGTGGCGGGGGGGCTCAGTAACCGTGGCTAGGTACACCACGGTGAAGCCAAGAGGAACCCAGGGGCCGCGCCGGCGTTGGGGTGCGCTGGCCGGCTCAGGCGGGCCGCTCCTATGGGCTTTGGCCGCCAAGTCCACATAGGAGTGGCGGGGTCCGGGCGCTTTGGCGCAGACTCGAGGAGGTGGGGCCCGGGCGCTTTGGCGCAGGCTCGAGGAGGTGGGGCCCGGGCGCTTTGGCGCAGGCTCGAGGAGGGGGGGGCCCGGGAACTTTGGTGCAGGCTCGAGGAGGCGGGGCCCGGGCACTTTGGTGCAGGCTCGAGGAGGCGGGGTCCGGGCGCTCGGCGCAGACTCGAGGAGGTGGGGTCGCGGGGGGCTATCCCTTGTGGCTGACGTAGCAGGCGGTGGGGCTACGTATCCGACCCACCGCAGGGAGACCACGGGCGACCAGACACGGGGAAGTCTGGCGCCCATTGTTGGCGAGTTTGGTCTCCGAGGCAGTTGCGGCGCGCCATGTGTTCTGGCGTGCCGCGAAGAGAAGGGTCCGGCAACGGACAGCCACGGCGGGTTCGCGGTCGTGTGAAAAATCTGTCCCGCGTTCCCGCCGAGGGCGGCAGTGACGGAACACCCCGGGGTTTTGGTGGGTATACGGACTCCCACATAACCACCTCCCTCCCCGTGGTGGGTGGTATCCATAAAGGATTTCCCCGGGACAAAAAAAAAAAAAAAAAAAGGTATGTAATTTACATTTACTGACCTAACCTTTGCATCTGTGCATACTAAGTCTATGAGAGTTTCACTATGGCCGGTGAAATGGGTAGATTCAGACACTACTTGATTGAGACTAAAGCATTGTAAAAAAGTTTGCAATAGTTTACTTTTGTTATCTGATGGGCAGAGAAAGTTAATGTTAAAGTCACCCAGCAATACAATAAAATCGTAATTTTTAAAACTAGCCACAGATTCTGTCAGCCCGTCAAAGAAAATGTTAGGGTCAACCCACTGAGGTCTGTATGCTGTCCCAATTATGACTTTTAGTGAGTTTATTTTAAGTCTTAGCCACATCTGCTCCACAGGCATCGTAGCAGGATGAGGGCACGTTCGTGCATTAATACCTCGTTTTATATAAAAGCCAATTCCACCCCCCCTCCCATCTCGCATGGAGGTAGGTCGCGGTGTGTGCCTCAGGCAATAACCGGGTACGGTTGGGGCTAAATCATCCTGGCCAGGACTGATCCAAGTTTCATTAATGGCTAGCAAATGTACGCCCATCCTTTCCACAGCCACAATAAACTCCTCGTGACGAGTTCCCAGAGACCCAGCTTTGAAAAGACCAACTTTAAGCGGTTCAAAAAGCATTATAAAATATTATATTTTTAGTACCTAACTGAAGCCTTTGTCAACTGCTATAGTAATTAGTTAAATAATATGTATATATGTATATCATTGTCATCTGAAGAATATTGAATAAAGTACAAAAACATGTCCTAGTTGAAAATATGAAAAAACACAACCCACTTAACCACAGTTCTATGCCTATTTCGACCCAACAGAATCTGACCCAAAATTTTTTTTTATATCAGCATCGGAGCGAACCCTGAACGACGCCTTCCCGGACTCCCGACGAACAAAGATTCGCCCACCTCTGGTCCAGGCGTATCGGAAGTTCAGACGCCGGCTTTCCTCTCGCACCTTGTAGAAAAGGACCTTATTTAGTTTAGTGAGACGCTCATTGATATAGACGCGCGCCGGCGGGTCGGGCAGCCCCAAGCCCTCCGTAGTAAGGCGGCGGCGCACGCGAGCGCTCTGCAGGAAGCTGTCCCTGATAGCACGGCGCGCCAGCCTCACGACAATGGGACGCGGGCGCGGCGCCACTGGCTCGCCGCTGCTCGAGTGAGCGCGCCGCAGTCCCGCCCGCTCCACGGACACGACGTCACGCTCCGAGCACTCCACGCCGAGTTTACCCGCAATCAGGCTCACCAGGTGCCCCACGTTTTCCCCTTCGCTCTCGGGTATACCTGTGATCTCCAGATCATTCAACAGAGCTTCTTGATCCCGATCGTTCAGCTCTGCCTTGAGCCTGTTGCCAACATCATCTCAGGGTCCGGCCTGTCACGGAGTTCAGACACCTGGTCCACAAGACCGGCGAACTGCTCCTCCATGGAATCCATGCGTCCTCCAAAAACTACCATGGTTGATTTAAACGTGGACATTTCGTCTCTCAACGCGTTGAAATCCTTCCTGAAAGGCTTCATTTCTCTAGCTCTCGAAAGAGGAGGTGCGGTCTTTCACCCCGCTCGCAGATTGGTCGGTGTTGTCCTTGCGTGGACCTCCGGCTTTGCAACCAGGACACAACCAAGACGGATTCACAGTTACGTCCTTAGGGATTTTTGCACATCCTCTGTGATAAAAGCAGCTACATTTATTGCATTTAGGAACATCTGTCGCAGCAAAGCGACCGCACGCTCCGCATTTAGCCATTACAAAAAGTACCTATGTTTCTCAGACTTTCAAAGATCCAAATATATGCAGGTACTGAATGTCAGATGACCTATATATTGTGTACACAAATGATGATCAGCTGATTTTATAAATGTAAGTGTTTTATATTGTCTCACTATTAAAAACACTCGAGGGTAGGTATTTAAATATCAATGTATGTAGCCAAATTAAAAAATGTAAAGAAACAGCTATAATTCTTCTTATTTTCAACAACTAACACAACACACAGGTCATCACAGATATTGTTTATACACTGTACAACTTTTACTTGATAATGTTCATTAAAAATATTTTTACATTAACGATAACCCAGAAACACCTCCGTCGTCACTGAGGTTCGTGACGTCAATCAAGTTATTGGTCTATTGGCTCGGAACCAGCGCGTTGCGCGCGCTCACCACAGATAATGTGTATTTAATTTAATTGAAACCTCCTTGGTCGGGACACATTGTACTTAAATAATTAAAAAAATGTTTTAAAGCATTGTTTTGTTAGGAGAATAATGCTTTAATTGAATTTTTTAATTTTCTTAAAGAAGTATGTAAATAAAATATGCCAATAAAAGTCTGTATTTCATTTCTTAATTAGAATATTACCGAATGAGATTATATAATATATATTTATTTAATCCCGTTAGCAACAATAATGTATCGTAAAAATAATATCGTATATTTATGAAAAAGTGTTCAAAAACAGATATTTGGTCGGGTTTACCATCGCTAGCGGAATAAATAGAACATATCTAGAGATATGAAGTAGAAAATGAATGAAAATCACGACTCCGGAACGCATCAATCAAAAGTGCGCAGAACTCATTTGTATAGGTATGTCTGATATTAATAAATTGATTTCACGCTGTAAGTTACAATCGCACTAATATTATAAATGTGAAAGTTTGGATGGATGGATGGATGATTTTAATAGATGTTTGTTACTCAATAACAGCATACCATCTAAACGGGTCTGGTTGAAATTTGGCACAGAGATAGATTATAGTCTGGAATAGCACATAGGCTACTTTTCATCATCATCATCATCATTATCATCTATCACCACGCGGGTGAAACAGCCTAATATTCTTGGGTACAGCATAGACAAAATAACAAGATCTCCGCTGACGCGATCGTAATGATGACTTACTTTCTGTCAATAGTGTTCTGTCAAAGATGTGTCAGTTTCTGATAGCTTATCGTGCGTTCGAATAGCCCCTAGTTGGCGAAAATAACGCTAAAACGCTCACAAGGACGTTCGAATTGGGAATCTGTGGGTGAAAATGTTGTTTAGGGCAAACAAACGACTATTAAAATAATCCATCCATCCAAACTTTCACATTTATAATATTAGATAAATGTGAAAGTTTGGATGGATGGATTATTTTAATAGTCGTTTGTTACTCAATAACAGCATACCAGCTGATCGGATCTGGTTGAAATTTGGCACAGTGATAGATTATAGTCTGGAATAGCACATAAGCTACTTTTCATCATCATCATCATCATCATTATCATCTATCACCACGCGGGTGAAACAGCCTCATATTCTTGGGTACAGCATAGACAAAATAACAAGATCTCCGCTGACGCGATCGTAATGATGACTTACTTTCTGTCAATAGTGTTCTGTCAAAGATGTGTCAGTTTCTGATAGCTTATCGTGCGTTCGAATAGCCCCAAGTTGGCGAAAATAACGCTAAAACGCTCACAAGGGCGTTCGAATTGGGAATCTGTGGGTGAAAATGTTGTTTAGGGCTCTTTTTGTTCACCGTTCGCAAAGCTAAAAAAGAGTTATTTATGCCACCGAAAAGTGCAATTGTTTACCCACATCCGGAGCATGATTGTTTTTGATCGTTTTTTGACAACTATCTGTTTGACAGCATACTCGTGCGAATTTAGGTCTTATGCTCGGTTTGGATTTCGAGTAGAGTGTGGGAAAAGTAATTAACGTTTTATAACTTTACGAACGCAATAACAAAAGAGGCAATGATCGCAATGCTACCAATGAACAAACGCTACAAATCGAACCCATGACCTCGAGGTTAACTAAGCGAGTGAAGCTGTTGGCGGGTCAGCTAGTTAAGTATAATGAAAATAATTGTATTTATAAAAAGAGTTCAGATAAAAACATTTTGGTCTGTCTATCAATGCTAGCGGCATAAATAAAAAATATCTAGAAATATGAAGTAGGAAATAAATGAAAATCACGACTCCGGAACGCATCAATCAAAAGTCGATTTCGTTTCACAATTAAATTGGGACCCGCAGCGGGAAAATGGGGAACCCTCAAAACGGAATTACCCTCAAAAAGTCCTAATTTCGTATGCATCAGTTCTGTCGCGAACGCTGAAAATATTCTTGAAGAATTTGGGGTCCCGTACAGCATTTTAGAAAATGCCTCTGAAGTTTTATGATATTAGTAACGAACTTTGATTTCTGATTTAGTTTTAATAAACATTTATTGACCGAATGAGCAAAGCGAACGAAGTCTGCAACGACTCGACAAATTTGCTTTGATCGTCAAATTTCGTGCACAATTTCTACGATCCCAGAATTTTTTGATGATGGTGTTTTTTTTAATTCAAGGGCATTGTTTCTTAAAAAAGGGGAAAGTTGGCTGCGGCGCCATCACCCGGTCTATTTTGGCAATATCAAAAGAGTTTCTTTCCGCAAGGTATATCGCTCGTATATTCTATATTATAGAATTACCTATACATAAGTACTGATTTATATCTATCTTTAATTTAGTTAGGCCAGCGAAAAGTTGCCGTTTTATATAATCCATTATCCGTCTTTCGTTCATGATAAAAAAACACTTTCTACCGCACAACCGGCACAACACATCAAAAGAGGCATGTACAGGTTCAAAGATTAAATATAAAACAAAAGTTCTTTAACCATACAATAAACACAAAAAACCCATTTATGAAAGCTACAATTGAAAGTAATTGGGTATAGCAAAATGTTATCTAGTCTTTCTACAAAATGGCTCAAAATAAACAGAGGTTTTGTAGTGTGTTTGGTGTTTTTTTAGTTGAAATGCTAGTGTTTGGACACTACTTCACTTGAAGGTCAGTGATGATGCGGTCGAAGGTGGTACCACACTAGACCTAGAATAGCTCGTGGCTCTTAAGGACAGCTGCCGGAACACACTGTTAGTATAGCGACAGGTGTTCAAACTTTAGAGTGGTAGCTAGTCAGGCGGACTCCAGAAGTACCCCACCACCATGCTGTGGATTTCATCACGATGTTAACTTCACCGAGAGCCAGAGATGGGGATCGAACCCGTGGCTGTCTAATCGACTGTCGACCCTTGTTACCGCTGTGCTATCAACACTTCAACATTTCAGTATTTCTTGAGGAAGCTTTCATACTCCATGGACTGAAAAAAAATACCAGAATCCAAACAATGAGTAACAAGTACAATTTGAAAACTTTGATACCGACTTCCATTCTATTCAGTTATTGGAGTGTAACTCAAAAACTACTAGACTGAATTTGATAACATTGAAATAGAACCACACGAGAAGCACCAGCTTTCAAACAAATTAAAGAATTTAGAGAATCGTGACACCCAGTCAAAAGTTATGAGGTGACAAACATAAAAAAACAACAGACCAATTGAGTACCACTTCCTTTTTGGAAGTCGGTAGAAAATAAAAATCATCAAATAAAAACGTCAAGTGCTGAATAACCTTTCTACGGAACCATCCTGTGAGTTTCTTAAGGAAACAGCGAAGTAACCCCCGTGTAGGGTGACAAGTTTAATTTAAACTTGTCCGGACGGGCCGCGCAACCGATTATAACTTCTAACTGTTATTTTTAATGACTTTTTGAGGATTTCCGAATTATTAATGCCTCACATTTTCGTCCTGTTTATGTGATAATTTATTTTTACTGACAACAGTCAGACTCTGTAATAATAACGTATGCGATAATTATAATGTTACAACATACCATCATCATCATCATCATCAGCCTGTAGCAGTCCACTGCTGGACATAGGCCTCTCCAATTGCACGCCACTTAGGTCTATCTTGGGCTACTCGCATCCAGTTTTTGCCAGCCGTCTTGCGCAGATCGTCACTCCACTGTGCCTCAGGACGTCCTACACTACGTTTGCCGAACATACCGTCGAAGTTAATTTTCTACCGACTTCCAAAAAAAAGAGGAGGTACTTAATTCGACTGTATTTTTTTTATGTTTGTTACCTCACAACTTTCGACTGGGTGAACCGATTCTCAAAATCCTTATTTTGTTTGAAAGTTGGTGCACCCATGTGGTCCCATTTAAATTTCATCAAATTCGGTCCATTAGTTTTTGAGTTACACTCCAATAACTGAATAGAATGGAAGTCGGTATTAAATTTTTCAAATTGTACTTGTTTCTTTCGAGGTACGGAACCCAAAAACTACTAAAAGGTCGAGCTAGAACATACAAGTGGAATGGATTCAGCTGTATAAGTGTACAAGACTCTCTCCTACGCACAGTCATTATGTGGGCGAAGGTATTACCTATAATCTCTTTGAAACTTCCTAACCTTTAACAGGAGCCGTACAAGCAATAATCATTTGCGAGCAAATTATTCATATCATCTACGTAAATAACTCGAAAAACCCGCTTCGTTTCGTCGTACAAACTATATACCTACGTATTAGGAAACTGTACAAGCACGTACCGTTTCCTAAAACGTATATAATCGCGAAGTCTTCTCGGCAAAAACTCTCTCGATGCCTCAAGACAAGAGTCTTCGACCAATGTGTGTTACCAGTGATGACTTATGGCACAGAAACGTGGTCTCTTACTATGGGCTTCATAACTAAGCTCAAAGTCGCACAACGAGCTATGGAGAGGGCTATGCTCGGGGTTTCTGTACGTGATCGAATCAGAAATGAGGAGATCCGTAGAAGAACGAAATAACGATTAGCCAGTTGAAGTGACGACGGTGGGCAGGGCACATAGCACGCAGAACAGATAGCCGATGGGGCCGGAAGGTTCTGGAGTGGAGACCACGGACCGGTAAGCGCAGCGTAGGTCGTCTACCGACACGGTGGACAGACGACCTGATAAATGTCGCAGGACGACGTTGGATGCAGGCCGCTTCCAACCGGTCCTTTTGGAAAATCATGGAGGAGGCAGTGGACGTCCTACAGCTGAGATGATGATGATGATAATGACAAGCACGTGGCCCACCTGATGTTAAGTGGTAACCTATGCTTAAACAGATGAATTTCCTCACAAGTAACGAACTGCCTACGCACCTACGCACGTATCTCTGAGACATTAAGAAGATTGCTAGTACTTTCCATGCTAAAAGAAATAACTCTTTTCTACGAGTACCTCTAATGTAATACCATGTAATCATCACATTGTTTACTATGTCCGTACGTTTTGATTTTTTCAGTATTTCAAAGTACTATAAATTTTCTTTTTTAGAACATAAATAAATAAGTGGTGGAGATAATTTTGTTTAGTACTTAATCACGGTAAAGTTAATATAACCATGTATAATGCTATTTACTTATGTCTATTAAGCTGGTTTTTCACTATTTATATTTTCACAAAATTTCGCCTCGATGTTAAAAAGGCGAAATTGTGATGTGATAGGTTAAATCCTGGTGTTTCATTTCGGGTCTCTGTTTTGCCATGTTTTTTTAATGGTAAAAATCACAGCCAGACTGCGATATACTCGTACTTATATTGAGTTATTATAGACTGACTACTTAACGGCCAAACGAACAGGCGATGTTTCTACATTAGTATACAAAACGCGAATGCGATTAAACTAGCGATATGAACACGTAAGGATTGGACGAGCGTTCCGAATAATAATCGCCTGACATAATACAAGTTCTAAATGGAATTTATACTTGTTTGCGTCTAGGAAGCTAGTTATGCATCCGTCCGAACCATCTAAAATAGACTAGCTGCGCCTCGAAGTTTCACCCGCATGGTGATGGACGATGTTGATGAAAGTATCCTATGTCCTTCCCTGGGATATAATCTATCTCCTTGCCAAATTTGATAACGAACTGTTCAGCCGTTTAGGCGTGATATGGTAACAAACAGACAGAGAGAGAGAGAGTGAAAGATAGGCGAAATTTTTATATTAATAATATAGTATGGTAAACACAATTCTATATAAAAGTGTATTTACTAAGATGTTTTTAATATTGTTTCAGTTATTCTAACAACTTCTTTTCGTTTATTTCTAAACGTAAATTAATTTTACATATTTTAAGACCTCTTTAGCAATGTAATTAATTATTTACATTGACGAAAGCTAGGCCTAGGGAACCTAACCACGAATCTTTGTGAACCTAGTTTAGGATCCAGAATTTCTTCTTACTTTGGCTTTGAATTTTAATTAATAAGTAACTTCAAAAAATGAAGAGGTTCCTCAATTCGCCCGTATTATTTTTTATGTGAGTTCGCAGATAACTTCGTCGTTTATAAACCGATTTTGATGATTCTTTTTTTGTTTGATAGAGTATACTTCCGAGGTAGTACCATGTAAATTTCATCATATTCGGTCCAGCAGTTTTTGAGTTACACTCCAATAACTGAAAAGTGTTTCGCCTATTTTGATGATATCATCATTGACGGTGAATGACAAGGAATCCGTAAATAGCAAGAGTCACTAAAAAGTGTGAAAAAAATATTTTTTACCAAAATAATGGAACCGACTTCAACACCAAAAATTGTGAAATAACTTGTCAAAGTCGGTACCATGCGCACAATATTGTGATAACAGGTACTTTTGAACTATCATGGTACAGATTTCAACAAGTAATTTCACACTTTTTGGTAATGAAGTCGGTTCCATTTCTTGGTAATTTTTTTGTGTCACGGACTTTTCGTCCGTACATGTCTATTCCTATTTAACATGAAAAATAAATAGGTACTTACCAAAAGATTAAAAAACCTACTGACATGGCAACACTCGTAAAGGTATCTCGCATCTCAACTCACGTTAAGGTAAATGTTCCGGTTATCTACCATCGGTGATTCGGTGATTATGGCAGCACTTGAATTTAGAATGAATCTGACAGCTTACCTTGGATTGAAGATTGGAGGGAAGCGAGACAAAAAAGGAGAATTTTACTTTAGAGGTTTTGTTGCTACGTGTAAATTAAAGACATTTCATTACACCTCAGGTGAGCGTATGACTATACGGTTAGTTAAATCCTTACATATTATAATATAACTTTTTAATACAGTTGCTCAAAAAATGGCGTATTGTAGGGACGTATAGCGTTCGGGATGTGGGCTAATACATACTCGTGCTTTTTTTTACCTTTCCCGAACTTGTGCGTTCTCTTTCCCAACTGTCAAAATAATGTCTATTAAAAAAAAACCAACCATGAAGTTTTTACTAAAAAAAAATCATAGAAGTTTTTATGATTCATGCAAATACGTATATATCTAAAAAGAAGCTACTAATTTGTTTCAATATCAGATTTAATGATTTGATTGAATGAGTTAGGTTAGGTTTCATTTCATTTCATCTCATTAAATTTCATTTTCATTTCATATCAATAAAAAAAATCTACTGAAGACTTGGCTGTATGGGCATAGTTCCCTTTGCCTACCAGAATGGGTAAAGAAAAAAAATCTCTGCTTATATTCTACGGTTGGCGCTATTTTCCAGAAATTTTCTTTGCCAGTTTATTTTATTAAATTGCTTAATTTTTTCGCAACTGTATTAAAAATAGTCGTTCAGTACACGTGCGGAACCGTCATTGCAACTTGTTCCGACTGGATTACTGGACTGTTAGACATTTGTCGGAACTCTTTGCAATGACAGCCTTTCCCCACTTGTAATGAAATAAACCATGTTACAAATTTTTATGCAGTTTTTATCGTGAATTAGATATATTTTTACGGAAGTTTTATATATAATAATAAACCCCTACAAAGCATTTATGTAAGTCGAAAAACACACTATTGTATCTAAATTACACCTATGGACAGTTGGTCGGTCCCTAGTCTTTTATTTATAAGTTCAAGTGTCAAATCACAGTTTGATTTTGTAATATATTGTTCAACTACCTAATAATTTATTTAATGTGTAAATAATATTGAACTGTAGATACATACTCGTATATGTTCCAAACATTTTTTAAATATTACATCATAATTCAAGATCATGCTGTCTTGTCAGTTTTCTATCAGATATAGTTCGATGAGTGTCCACCTTCTCACCATTCCGATCCCGAACTACTCGTTGCGGCCTACTAGCATTGCATCCATATACTGTTCAAAACTTTAACCACGAACCAAAAATTTTGGCAGTTTCTACCTCTGTCGCGTAAGTAAATTGTGAAATGCTTTGCCGGCGTACGTATTTCCTTGCAGCTATGACTTTGGGTCTTTCAAGCGGGGCGTGAAAAAGCATCTCTCAGGTTATCATAGGGGTGGCGATTAGTGCAGCTTATGGCGCTTTCCATCAGGCGAGAGGGAGTAACTTTGATGAACCATTTAAAAAAAAAAGTGTGTAATTTAAATTCCACTATCCCCGTTTACTCTTCGAACGACCAGACATACAGCAATGCCTTCGCTATTAAACCAGCTTCACAGAGGGACGCATTGACTGACTTTTGCTACAGCCTCTGGCACTGCAGTGGTACCAACCAAGACACACAAGATATCTACCACTTTGGCTACGTTCCGGCAAGCGCCATCAACGCTCACAACTGTCGCGCCCCGGTTTAGCGTTCCGGTTAGAATGAATGCATGCAATGTTGTACCAAAACGGAACGGTTACGTGGTCACGAAAAGCGCGGCAACTTTTCTGTCGAAAATCGATAGAATCCTATACATTTGATGCTTGACAGTGACAGCTCGTAAACGACCGCGAAAACCCACCTACGATCTGTGAGCGTTGTGAGCGTTTTCGGTGACGTCATGGATCATCATCGATGACGTATCGAGTTCGCTCACGATGACCGTGGGCTTATAAGGGAATGGGTGTGCGAACGCCGCGAGTGATTTCGGTCCTTCCCGGAACGTAGCCCTAGTGATTTTCTTGCTACTTCCGATACGCATTCACTCTAACTACTCTTTCATGCCACGACATCAACAAAAAATCATGTGTACATGCTTCGTTTATGATTCCCTAAAAGCCTTTGATATACGAACAGTCGTATTATATAAACAGTATCTAAATTTACGAACCAGTAAATAAGATAAAATCAAAGTAAATGTATTTACCCCCGAAAAGTTTTCTTTCCTCGAAGCAGGAAACGCCATTAAGGTGATATTTACACTTTTCGCAAATAAACAGTAATGTTCTTTATCGGCACATACGTACGGCCATGTGTCCCGGTTTTAGTGGGACATTTTTCGGTTATCAAATCCAGAGAGCAATACAAACTGAGGTTATAAAACAACAGAATACCTACGTTTTGCCGTGAAGGGAGGGGATGGAGTAGAATTCGAATCAGAAGAGGTGATGAAACCTGAACTACTATGCGGTAGCCCTCTTATACAAAAGGCGTCTCGTTTGGTACAACCGCAGTGTCGGATATTCTACCGCGGAGCAATAGTGCGCACTGCGCAAACATTACTGTGTTAGGGTGTGAAGGGCGCTATAGCAACTGAAATTACTGGGCGAAAGGGACGGATAAATTAATGCTTTGAGGTGAAGAGCTCAGTTCAGTTCTACGCAAAACTACTAGTTTGGAAAACTTTGAACTAAAGAATAACCTCCTATCGTACTTTTAACTTTTTACTTATACATAAATGGAAAAAAGGCGAGCTAGCTATATGCACTAGCTAGCGTCTTCGTGGGCTTGGTCTATGGGATACGAAAGCCGCAGAGTAAAAAACAGCATTCATTAATGAATGCTTACAACACAAAAGGCATCAAATACCAAAATTTCGATTTTGTAGACCCATTCAGGCTTTGGTGAGGACAATATCGATGTCCCAACTTTATGCTTAGGACGAAATGCCACCACAATCATACGTCAGTTTTTATTTACGTCCCAGTATATGCCGATATAGGAGTGCAATTCGCATTCCCGCTGTTTGCCGACTTCGCCGGCCCGTTGTCGGGATCCCGGTTTTTCTTTCTATAAACACTGACCGGGATATACGATATTATGTGGGATAAGGTACGAACTTTAGATATTATGGTTTTCAAAAAAACCGTTATAATTTCATTGAAAAATGTGTCTCAAGTCGATTTTAATTTTCATTACGCGAAAGGTTTTCAGGTATACAAGTTTAAAAAAAACTAACCAAGTGCGAGTCGGACTTGCTCACGTACGGTTCCGTAACAGTACCTATAAAAACTAACGAAAAAAAAAAAAAATTTGTTGTATGGAATCCCTTTAAATATAATAAATATTTAATGGGATCCCTTATTTTATTTTTAGGATTTGTTGTTATAGCGGCAACATAAATACATCATCTGTGAAAATTTTAATTGTCTAATTATCATTGTTCATGAGATACAACCTGGTGACAGACAGACTGACAGACGGACGGACAGCGGAGTCTTAGTGATAAAGTCCCGTTTTACCTTTTGAGTACGCAACCCTAAAAAAATCCGAAAATCCCCTTCAGCATCATGTTTTTAGTTTTTTTAACGATTATTGGTATATATGTCGTAAAACAATAATACATACTAAGGCGACCATATTAGTGAGATCATAGCACAATCTAAACCTTATGTGGAGCCAAAAGCACAAAGTGACCAAGTGCGAGACGGGCTTGCACTATATATTAACAGTAAATATATACAATCTTAGCGCCATGTTGATTATAAATACTTCAAGTAATTGACAATATTTGTTTTTTTTTAGTTTGAAAATTCTCATGAGTTTGACACACACATGTTCATTTATTATCAAAACCGACTTTACTCACGAAATTTGGTATTCAATAAACGGTATTGATATTAAATATTTTTTTCGTTTTGTCCTTAAGTATTAACTTGTACTTATTAAACAAAATAGTGCTAAAAACTATTTTTTTTTGGTGCAATAAAACTGTAGATCTCTTACATGGCATAAAAGGAGTAACGCCTGCTTATCGCGACCAACTTTACAAATTTAGAAAAAAAACACAATAGCGGTTCGAGGTACCTACTACCTATTTCTTGGAAATAGTGTATTTTATATCAATCGGAATTTTATAGATTATTTCTTAGAAATAGGAAATTTGATATTTTATATAGGTTCGCAAGCCTGGACATGCCTCTAACGCTCTACGGAACCTTCCGTTCGCGAGTCCGACACCGGCTAGATGACGTCAGACCGGCACACGAACGAGTCGAGAGCTCCATAGTTATCTTCGATAATATTGCTAAATGGACGGAAAGGCAACACCAGCCGCGGTATTCGCGCATTACAAATCATCCTCGGATAACTCCCGAGAAAACGTACAACACCAAGCACGCGGGGCGAGCTGAACCAGGTAGCCTTCCAAATTGTTTCCTTTCACTACCATATTTCTGGTGTCGTACTTGGCTAGCTTTATTTTAACTAATTTTCACACGATCAAAAAGCTGGCCTCCTCTCGCTTGCACCCTCGAATCAGCTCCGCATTAGAAACGGGAGAAAAGCGGAGCATAAAAAAACGGAAACGGAGCTATGGAACAGGAATACAAACGAAGTTTCAGATTTATTTATACTACCCTCTTTTTATTCATACTTGACTCTTAAAATTGACACAATTCAATAGAAAAGACATTTGTTGTTTATGGAGTTACTTAACTCTTAAAAGCATCTGTAGGCTAGTAGTTCTGCGAACAGCAGACCTCGTGAGCACATAGTCTTATCAGCGGAAATTTTTCGCAGTACTTCACAACCTCGGAAACCACTTGACCAATAGTTATGCTCATATTCGAAATTCCTCTATAAAGTCCGGTACTTACATAATGTGTGTCCCAAATTTTATCAAAATCGGTCGGTAAATAGCGCCACAGCAAACTTACCTCCCTTTTTAGGAAAGTACCACCCCAGCCCTTCAAAAATTGCCAAAGAATTTTTTTTTATTGAGTAGTAGAACATCCATACAAAGTTTCGTCAAGATTGGTTTCAAAAATGCGACCTATATAGGAAGACGTACATACAACCTTACAAACATACGGACAAATGATTGTCAATGATGATGAAGATGACAGGGTCAGGTTGGTGTTGAAGTCGGTACAATTAAAAAAGAAATTCACCATTTTTAGTCAATTATGATATCAACAAGATAATTAAACTGACCCATCGTAGGGGGACTTAGGGCGCCCAGACTCGGGGGAGTCTGGGGTCCATTTGCGGGCTTGGTATCCCGTGGCGGTTGCGGCACGCCAAGTGTTCTGGCGTGCTGCAAGAGAGAAGGGTCCGGCAACGGACAGCCGCGGCGGGTTCGCGGTCGTGTGCGAAATCTGTCCCGCGTTCCCGCCAAAAGCGGCAGTGACGGAACACCGCAGAATTTTGGTGGGTATGCTGCCCTTCTGGCAGAGACTCCCACATAACCACCGTGCTCCCCCCGGGGCCGGTGGTATCCATAAAGGATTACTCTGCGTCAAAAAAAAAAAAAAAAGGGAGATGCTTCGCTCGCTTTTCTCGATCGGTCAACTAAGTTCATTCAAAACAAAAGTTACGAGTATCACATAGTGAAATGAACGACGCATTACGCATTTCGTAGGTAAGAGAAATATTGAAAATATAATGTATGTTCGTAAAAATTTACATAAATATGAGTTAAATAGTGATTCCTTTTAATACTAGAAATACAAATAGGATAGCTGTACCTAGTTTTAGACTTGCGAAGACTAATAAGTCATTCCTCAGAAATTATGTGCGTTTTTACAATAAAATCCCAAAACACATAACTTGAGCTCACAGAGGGCAAATTCAAGTTACTGTAGAAAACGTTTTAATAATGAAAGCTTATTATAAAGTCCGACATTCTAATATAAGACAAAGATGCTTGGAATACTGCACTTCTGACAAGCTGTCATTCTGTCACCCATAAAATGTAATATTAATACTCGTAGTATAATAATAGCCCTTTATTCGGATAAAACTACTTATCATAAATTTTGACATAAAATTATTTTCCATTATCCGTTTGCCCCATTTGGACAAAGGCCTCTTCCAACTTTTTCCAATCTTCTCGGCTTCGTGCTATCCTGGCCAATACTCGTAGTACCTAAGTAGAAACATTGTAAACATCTATATAAAAAGAATGGCCCCGAGTTTCTTGTCGCTTCTTCTTGGTAGGCTCTATAAATTTTGGAACGCGGCGGTAGTCTTTAAAGTACATGATAATGAAAAATGTACGTTCATAAATGCGTCTTTGATGCCTAAATTAAATAAATGATTTAAAAATTAAAAGCAGGAATGCTTCGCTCGCTTTGCTCGATCGGTCAACTAAGTTCATTCAAAATAAAAGTTATCACATAGTGAAGTGAACGACGCCGGTCATTTCGTGAGTGGTTTTATATGCGTTCTTGCATTCTGCAATTTTGTTATTTTACGACCGTCTGAAAGCCATAGAAATTTTACTATTTTGGTTTTTATTTCTTTCCAATGATTACTTTTATGTATGCATGAACTCTAATAGGAATATATGGGATTTTTATAGGTTTCGTGTAGTTAATTTGATCGAGTTTTCTTGTTATTTGTTAACCGACTTCAAAAAAGAGGTCATATGTTCGTGTGGGTGTGTGTGTTTTTTGTGTATATGTTAGCTGATTTCTCTCCCATTTGTGGACCGATTCCCAAAACATTTTTTTGTTTGGTAGATGATACTTCCGAGGTGGTCCAATTTATATTTATGTATATTGAATGTATAATTTTGTATTTCATCAAAATCGGTCAAGCAGTTTTTGAGTTACACTTCAATTACTAACAAGTAAAATTTAAAAAATTTAATACCGACGTCCATTCTATTCAGTTATTGGAGTATATCTCAAACACTACTGGACCGAATTTGATGAAATTTAAATGGGACCACACGGGAAGCACCAGCTTTCAAACAAAAACCTTTTTTTTTAGAATCGGTTCGTCCTATCGAAAGTTATGAGGTAACACACATAAAAAATACAGTCGAATTGAGTACCTCCTCCTTTTTGGAAGTCGGTAGATAAGCATAGATACCTAGATAACTTATCTTTTGTTAAGTTAACTACCCTTTTGTAAAAACTCATAGCATGATTAGCTTGTATGGCTTGGTGTAATTTTCTTCAATATACGAGTATATGAGGCTTTCCCTCTGCGCTACGATATGGGGTTGTTTAAAAAGGGCCGTTTAAAGTCATTTGAGGTTGGAAGCGTCTAGACCTCTCGGTAGAGAGTAAAATATTCCTTGGTCTAGTCGGTGACCACTTTCCATTAGGTGGGCCGCCTGCTTAACCATAATAACCAAAGGGAGACCCCTTTGGTTATAAAAAAAAATGAATATTATTATAGTATACTAATATTTTAAAGAGGAAATATTTGTATTTTTATATGTTTGTAATGAATAAACTCAAAGAGTACAACTGAACCGATTCCAAAAAATACTTCACCATTAGAATGCTACATTATCCCTGAGTAACATAAGCCACATATTTTATTCATCATCGTCATCATCATCCGTCACCCCGCGGGTGAAACCGCGGAGCGCAGCTAGTAACCAATAATATTAGCCAAAACAAAAAAAAAACATGCGTTTATGTGTTACACTTTCTCTTAAAATATTATTGCAGAAGCTATATATATATATATTGTTTTACAAACAAATCATATTTCTCATAAGTTATCGATCTGACGTTACTTAATTTAGAACAACCAAGTTTCACGTACGAAGAACCCTGTATTTAACTTAATCAAACCTAGTCATTATATATTACCTTTATAGTAACTTCAGTCCGCGGAAACTTCGTTCTGCCCATGTGGTATCGGAGTAAACATATGCAAAATGATGCTTATCGCTCATTGAGAGGATTTCAAGCATGCCCCCTCTTTGGACGAGGCTAAATCGACCTTAAATTTCCAATGATTGGCTATTTACAACTGAACCATAGAATACTGAGCTTCAAAACGGTCCTGAGTATCTGGAAGGTTCTTTATCTCAAGTTGTGGTCCTTTTGCTAAGCGGTCCGATACTCAACAGGTCGGCTCAATGCCGGATTCCCGTAAAGTCCCAATGTTGGACTTACGGCCCAATAAACTGACCCGCTGACCGCAGAACCGCCTCGACGATAGAGCGTGGTCTAAGCGACAAGCTATGCCGTAAGGATTTTTTTTATTTATGGATAATCAAAGTGACTCCCTCTCGCCTGATGGAAAGCGAAGATGGAATCAAGAAGCGATGACCATTAGTGCAGCCGTAAGCTGCGTTAATCGCCACCCCTATCTGTTGAGTTGGGACCGGTTTGTGGCAAAACCCAAATTTTAGTTCGTTTATTTTATTTCTTGTTAATGTGCGTATCTTTTTATGATTTTTGCTACAAATAAAATACTGTCTATTATTGTCTGTATATTGTCTATGATGACCTGAGAGATGTTTTTTTTACGCTGCTTCAAGAAATTCAACAAATAAAAGTAGATTATTAAGACATGTTAGCACACACAAAGGCATGCTTTGTTTTTGTATAAGGGCTCATAATGATACATTTTCAAATATAATTTTTTAAACAAACTCTTTTTCGTTTTATTAAATGATTTTTAAAGCACTAACGCCTGCTTAGCGAGACCAAACTTTGCAAATTTAGAGAACAAAATTCACATCCTATGACGGGTTTTAAACTATGTGTCAGACTCCATGTCCACTAGACCACCGAGGTATACCGTCTGCGCATCGAATTTTAACACTCAATTCGATTGTAACCGTCGTATGGGTACGAAGCGACATCTATTGAACAGCTTGACAATCATTATTCAATCGAAAGAAAAGTTTTTTCAGACACTAAACTTCATTTTTAGACACGAGGAAATAGTTTAGTCATAGGTAACCTAAATATAATCTGAACAGGAGTTTTTATTAAAACAATTTATTAAATTTAAGGAGGGTTCCGACACCAATGCAATAACAATAACAGTTTCTTTCGTTCGCTCCGATAAAACTTCCAAAACTATCCGATAGATGACGCTCATACGGTTAAAACAAACGGAGTGATAAATACATTCCTCGGTCGTGCGCCTCAGGGGCCAAGTTGTCTAGGCATCTGTTATATTTAGTCAGAAGATCGGTTCGAATCCCTTACGATAAAACTTATCTTTAATCATAATTGACAAGGTTAGTTTAATGTGATAAGTGTGATAGAATAAGCAATTGCGGTGCGATTAGCGGTAACCTCTGCCCATAACAGGTGCATTTTGTCACAAGTTACGAACTGCAATTCGCCCCCTATCATCCTGAGACATTAACCCTCAGTTTCTAGAACGTTTGTGAAAACCTTGATTAGTAGACCAACTATATACTAAACGCTCATTGGTCAATGGTATTCTATGATGCGATATGTGACCAATCAGCGGACAGTATTCCCTCTGTTAGCTGATCAAACTTTGACAAACGTTTCAGAAACTGGAGGTAAGTTGTTAAATCTCATGAGACTGTAATTTTGTACCCATACCCTGCGCATAGTAATTCGTCAATTGTAACATTGCTGTAGAAATTGGTATGGTGACAGTACTTCCCCGGGCGATCTCATTCACAAAGAGCTTCTACTGCTGCTAAATCAAGTAAATAATTTTATTATTCAACAGGTACAATTAAAAATTTAATAGCTACTTCCATTTTATTCAGTTATTGGAGTGTAACTCAAAAACAACTGGACCGAATTTGATGAAATTTAAATGGGACCACACGGGAAGCACCATCTTTCAAACAAAAAAATTGTGAATCGATTCACCTTATCGAAAGTTATGAGGTAACAACTTTTTGGTAGTTGGTAGAAAATCGCTTTCACTCATCACTTAGATCTAAACCAAGTACAAGCCGAACTTTCTTCATAATACTGAGAACACTCGAAGCGATCACTGCGAACTACTAAGGTTCGGACCCGGTCCCTTATTACCTTAATGTGCCATTAGGTGACCCTGTGGTTAGATTATTTTTATTTCACTGACCCTGGACGGCCCTTTGATCGTCGGGATGATTTACCTGAAAGGAGCACAATAGTACGCATTATTTTATGTATACGGTACAACAATATGAATAAAAAGTGGACTTTACAACTGGTTTTCTACTTGAGTGCATATTTTTTCACACGCTCATATCCTCGTAAAAAGATCAGGGGCCTTACTATCTTTTTAAAAATCATGCAAGTTCCGTGCAGTTCTTAAACTTAGTTTAAACAGTTTTAAATAAAATCATACCATGACGCTCATGTAGATGAACTGTTTGAACATTGTTTTCCCCAAGGGTGAACGAATAATGAACATTGCAGACGCCTAGACATTTGTAAGCTGATAAACTGAGCGGATTTAAAGCGTCATGGTAACTTCAGTCCATACAAAAAAATTGGTGAACGGTTTTATGTTGTTCTTGGTAATTGTAGGCCTGACAGGACTGCTGTAATGTTGTCATGGTACGATTAAGCCGGGCAGTTTACTAGAAGTCCTGCTATAAGAGTTTATAGTTAGGCCCCTGTGCCGCGGTTGATATGGTCACTCACACATAGAAAAATGTGCCATTCAAGATTCGACAACTAAATTGTCTGCTCATCACACAAATTTTACGCTCGCCAGGGGATCGAACCTTGGACCTGTCAAATGAAGTTAATTATAGATTATTTAAGTCGCTAGATGCGTTGGTCCGACCAGATCCGCACCACTCTTGATACATCCGTTTACGATGCTCTACACATGGCTGGTAACCGAGCACACTGGCGTAATATCTTAAAAGAATGGAAAATGGGTGGAGGAGGTTATATGACCCTCAGAGATGAGGATTACGACTCAAGGAGGAGGAAGTCACTAGAATATTATTATATTATGTCGTAGAATAATTATCGCAATATTACTAGAAACACTCGTGTTTTGTCAAAACCCTTATCTTTTTTCCACTTACATTGAGAAATAGTTATTTTCACCATTGTCTAATTTGCCGAGTATTCGAATTATCATACATTTATTGATTTAAATACATGACATAATATAATGCTTACATACACTTATAGACGACATATACGACAACGAAAGTAATGAACCTAGAAAATTTTCTCGTTTACGAATTAACATGAATATAATATGCGACCAATTAAAGAAGCGCATTTAGTGTAGTTTGTATAGTCTTGTTAATAAGCAAACCTAGTGGTCACAGTTTAGATGGGTGACCGCTAGTGATATACAAGATATTGTTTTGAATTGTATTTATTATATGAAGTACTATAATGGTAAACTAGGATCGAACAGACGAACGGTTAGGATGATCTTAGAATAATATGAGCTTCTGGTAAATTTTACTTCTTTGGTTACTTTGTAACAGATAAGATAAAGGTCTAAACCCTCAGTATATTAGTTCTAATTTCAATTCCTTATGCCTAAAGTGAAGAAACATTTTGTAATAGGTTCGTTTTAGTGGCCCGCACCTAAAACTAAAACTAAAAATGAGGATTTGTAAAGAAACTCAGAAATTTGTTAATGGTTCTTTTTTACATACTAAATATATTTACTACTAGTATCATCCAACTACCTAATCTGCTAAATCATCTTCGAAATAATTAAAAAGCAGGTGCTAATCTATCATAAAAATATAATACATCATAAATTGTGTCCATAAAAAGACTAATTACATATAAAAATCTAAATGACGAATATCAAAGTCAAACTATTCCAAAATAGATTTTGATAACTTAAAAATGCAATTAGATAAAAACTAATTTGTAGAAATCTAATCAAAACCAGTATTATGATGCACGCCCACTGAATATCTTGGCTCCGCCTTAAAAACAAAGTCAAGTCATGAGCGGAAGCGGCGATTGTATTTAATCCGTAAACTGGTCATATCTTGGCGTTTAACTATATAGGGAGGTACCTATTTGTTTGGTTGAAATATACTATCTACAGATATATATATATATATATATATATATATATATATATACTATCTACAGATATATATATATATATATATATATATATATATATTATATTCGTTTCAGTTTACTAATAACCTTATTAGTACAATAATGTAATAAAACCACATGCATTGAGTAAACCTCCTAAATTTTAAAATAAAATGTTTATTGTATATATGTTTATTAGTTATAACATCCATAACCGTGTTCAACAAATTTAACATGGTTAAGGTTATAATATCAGTGGGTATGCATCCATTCTGGCAGAGACTCCCACATAACCACCGTGCTCCCCGAGGGCCGGCGGTATCCATCAAGTATTACTCTTCGTTAAAAAAAACTCCCACATAACCACCGTGCTCCCCCCGGGACCGGCGGTATCCATCAAGGATTACTCTTCATTAAAAAACTCCCACATAACCACCGTGCTCACCCCCCCCCCCCACGCGGGAAGCACTAGCTTTCAAACAAAAAATAATTTTGAGAATCGGTCCCTATCAAAAGTTATGAGGTAACAAACATAAAAAATAAATACCGGTGAATTGAGTACCTTTTTGGAAGTCGGTAGAAAATACTGATTACCAAATACAGAAAAATATAACTTAACCTAAAAATTTGGTAATTACTTACTGAGCTTAGTGTCCGAATACATTATGAAGCACAGTCATTAATTAGATTGCTAGGTAGTACCATTCATTATAATTTTAGACTTCGTGTTTTGGGAAACGTTTCGTTCTTTTAGTATTTTTTTTTGGTAAGAAAGTCTAGTGTGTCGACGTATTTTTTGGGGGTCAATATATTTAACATAATAATTATTGATACTACTATCAACATAGTCATCTTTGCAAACAACGTACAATATAATTTTAATATATCGACTGTATTTACTGTGTTGGATACTTAAATAAATTAATAAAAACGCTTCATCTTGTGTCCTCTACCACACCTTGGTCACTGTACCATGAGATATGGCTGAGAATAATATCCCGGGTATAATTATAGAAACATGTGAACCATTATATATAGATTAAGGTAAAGCTTATTAACAAAAAGATGGATTCTTAAGATAGCGCAGTTTTCAAGCTATTTAAATATGATCGGTCAAGTGCGAGCCGATCTTATGTGCTATAGCATCGCCAGCTGAGTTTTATACAGCTACACAAATATCGATGGAAGTTTTATTGGAATAGAGTTGGTGGTCGCATAACGCTAAATAGAACCTGTTATTAACCGAGAGAGCGAACCGTCTCTGCTTTAACTGGCCAAATTGACTTTCATCTGTCCGTATGTTTGTTTTTGACTTGTATGTTGGTCCTCCGGGACAGGGGCCTTACTATCAGCTCCGTAAAAACCATGCAAGTTCCGTGCAGTTCTTGAACCTGACATAAACAGTTTTGAATGAAATCATACCATGACGCTCATTTAGGTGAACTGTTTGAATGTTATTTTCTCAAAGGTGAACGGATAATATTGTCTCTGGCATTCTAACAATTTACTATAACCAACATTGCAGACGCCTAGACGTTTGTAAGCTAATAAACTGAGTGGATTTAGAGCGACATGTTAACGAGAGTCCATACAAAAAAAAAACAAGTGAACGGTTTTTCTGCGGTTCTTGAATAATAGGCCTGGGCAGGCCTGCTTTAAAGTTGTCATGGTACGAATTATATAATACCGGACAGTTGTCTAGAAGTCCTGCTTTAAGAGCTCATAGTTAGGCCCCAGGTCGCATGTTTGAACCAATCTTCGAAACTTAGTATGTATGTTATATTTAATACATTTTTTATGTCATCGGTGATTTTGAGTGGGGGGGGGGGGGGGATGTTACTTTTTTTAAAAGCGGGGAAGGATGCTGCGGCCCTACTTACTGACCGATTGTAATAAAATTTGGCACACACATTACGTGTGAATAGGTTGAGAAGCACTATACTGAAGTACTGCGGATATTGCCGCTAATAAGACTATGTGCTACTGCCGTGCGATTCTGTAATGATTCTTCGACGAGCTCGTCGACGAGCTCACAGATGTCGATTGTCGATGTTGTACTACTCAGTAGTGTAACGGGATCCAGAGCGAAATAATCCACCACTATCACACAAACTAGGAATATTAAACAAAATGAATTAACGTAACCATTGTTTGATTTATCCCAGACATATAGTGAGTGGTTCTTTGCAGTAACTCGTAGCAGTTTTGCCGCGTCGATTCTCCTTCATCGTCCTGCGTTAACGGAACTCTAAATGGTGAATAGATAAAATCGATAGAGTGTACAGTTTGTTGATTTCTGATGTGATGGGACGCCATTGGATCCGAAACGACCACGCCTTCGACATTTTTCATTCAAATTTCATGCCACTGAACTCGAATAAGATTAAAAACAAGTAGAACTCTTTGTGAATGAGTTCGTCCGGGGAGTACTGCCATACCTATCACTACCGCGAAGCAGTAATGTTTGCAATACTGTGTTCTAGTTGGAAGGGTATGGTTGCCGGGGAAATTACAGGCACGCGAGACTTAATAACTGTCTCAGGGTTGCAGGCGCAGTGCAGTTCGTCACTTGTGAGAAAATGCATCTGTTCTAGGCAGAGGTTACCGCTTAACACCAGCTGGACCTAGAGCTTTATACCATCTTTTCATATCACATAGAAAAAAATTTCATCCAAGGATTGAACCTGAGACCCTGTGCTTTGAACGCAGTCGTCAGAAAAATTAAGGTGTTTTTAAATATTATCCTCCTTCTTCTCAGTCGTTTCCTCAGTGTTGAGGATCATGACTCTTCTTAAGTCTTCTAACTGCTTCCCTCCACCTATTTCGGTCTGTGGCTTGATAGAGAGCTACGTTGACCGGCATATTAAGCTGCTGCGAAACCTGGTCAGACCACCGTTTAGGGTTTCTTCCTCTTGGCCTTATGCCCTCTATTTTACCTGTGACAATTAATCTTTCCAGGTTGTCAGGGTTTCTGCGTGCTGCATGACCGAAATACTGCAGGACCCGTTGCAGACAAATAGTAGATAGTCTTCTGTTGTTTTCGATCTTAAGATCTTTTAGGATCGATTCGTTTGTTCGAAACGCTGTCCAGGCGATAGATTACACAACACCACATCTTAACATAAATATAGCGCATAATAATGTTTTTATACTGACATGGTCATTAATGTAATAATTAACTTTAGAAACGAGATATTTATCATGTATTGTGTACTACCTATTTGAAATTTATAGAGAGAATAATTCCATCCTCGGACGGGATTCGAACCCGCGTCTTCTGACTCTCCGCGTCAGACGCCATTGACCAACTAGGCCACCGAGGTTCTAGCCCGAGCATCGAATTTTAACTCTCTATTTGTCTTGCGGGGACGGAGCGACATCTATTGGACAGTTTAACAGCAACATCCAACCGAAAGAAGCATTATTTATAAATACGTAAACTTTCGTATTGACATCGCAGCCCTTGTAATTTTTAAAGTATTATAATTTCGGATTCCAATGTTTTTTTTAAAATCCGTGGGTTTATAGCGATTGCTAAAGCAGGCGTTAGTGCTTTAAAAAGATACATAATAACCCTTCTGGTTTGTTCCGTATTTACATTCCTGTGGCTGTATCCGATTACTTTATTTTTAAGCCGTACTTTTGAACAATGCAAACTAATTTAACCTCATCACGGATCTGGTTTCTATGATAATTCGCTCAACGACGCCTTTGAACAAAGTCATACAATCTTAAAACACTGATTGCTCATTTCCGGCTAATCTCAATACAAAACAAATCATTAAAATGTTGTTACAAAAACGCGTTACCAGCTCCTGTACTAATAGCATCATCAAGAGTTAGTCGCGGAGCCGCCGCGATTAACATCATCGGTGGTTGGTCGTCATAGGACAGGTTAATGCACTATGCACGCACGAAATTAATAAAATTTATTTACCAAAAAATTGAACCGAATTCAGCAAGTAGTTTCACAGTTTTTAGTGTTGAAGTCATTTCCATTTTATGCTCAACAAAATCACTCTTTTTGTGACCCTTGCTACTTACGGGATCGGTTGTCATTCACCGTCAATAAGGATATTATCAAGATAGAACACTTTTCAGTTATTGGAGTGTAACTCAAAAACCGCTTGACCTTATTTGATGAAATTTTTACCTTGGAAGTACCTATACTCTTTCAAACGGCGGGTACTAAAATAATTGTCCTACCATGTTGTGGATTTCTTTTCCGATTCAGAAAGCTCAAGCCCTTGGTGGGGGATCGATCCCGTGGCCGTCTAATCTACGATCAACTTTGAGGTATCATAGCTTCAAATCGTATACAGAACCCTAAAAACTGACGGTAAATACACATATATATTATTACATAGCTTTAACCTCAAGCGAATGTACTCTGGCATTTACTTAATAAAAAGTTAATAGGTGACTAGAATTAAGCTGACAGTTGAGTGACAAGCTAGGGGCCACTGGCAGACATTGCAGCGTCTTCTTACTTACTAATAGTCATATTATTTGATTGGCTACACGTGTCGAACTGTTCTTCTATATACTATCTACACTAATATTGTATTTAGTGATTAGTGTTTAGTCTTATAAAGAGGAAAGTTATGTAAAAAAATATAGGAAATAGGAGAGACTAAAACAAATGTTTTGGTCTCTCCTATTTCTATATGGTATGTATAGAGCTAAGACAACTCATAGGAATAATAGTTTAGTGTGTATGGGTCCCCTAAGTAAGGGACCTAATAATTAATTTGTTCAATAAGGCCTTAAAAATTCTTATTGAGTAGTGTTATTATAAAATTAATGACTTGTTGGCTTTGACTTTAGTTTAAGTTGACATTATTATTGTTATTATTATTTTATGTCATCGCTTTCAAATTTATTGTTAAATTATTCATTGACTTAATAGATATTAATATTATTATTATTATGATATTGATTCGTTGTATTAAGTTTATAGACAATTGTATTAATTAATTTTATTTATTATTAATATAATGTTCCTTGTATGCATGCATAGCTCGACAAATTTGCACGCCTGTCGGCAAAACACGATCTACGTTCGCCAATATTCTATTCACGACCTAATTTCTAATATAGGTACACATGTGTTGTATGTATACTCGTATTTTGAGCAAATAAATGATTCTTATTCTAATTCTTTAAAAAGTTTTGTTTGTTTGAGTGAATAAGCTTCGAAACTACGTAACCTACTGATTTGAAAAAAAAATTGAACATTAGAATCCGGAATTATCCCTGTGAACATAGGCTATATATATATTTTTTTATTCCTCATCATCATCATGTACCACGCGGGTGTGTTGTCTAGATTTATCTTAGTAATTTCTTTGATTATGCTAAATCTTCATCAAGTTTCATACCAGACGCAAGTTTACCAAAAACACTGAACACTCAAGCATATCTAATAATTATAAAGATTGAAAACATCTTAATTGTCTTCAAAAGATGTAAATGCCTATGAGATGTTAGCAAGTTTTCGTTGTTCATGTTCAAATTCGAAAATGTTTGCTATTAATATATTTTTGGTGGTAGTGCCACGCTGTAACCCCACAGCCGAATGGGCCGGCACGACCGGGAAATAGCACACTCCCACATAACGCCGACGTGAAATAACATAGCTTGCTATTGCGTTTCAGTCCTTCCCGTCCCCCCTATCCTTCCCTTTCTAGCTCCACCCTCACCCTTTCTATCTCTTCCTTCCTCAAAGGTCGGCAACGCATCTTCGAGACCTCTGGTATTGCGGATGTCCGTGGACGACGGTACTTACGGACGGTATCAGTTGAGCCGCTCGCTCGTATGCCAACCTATCCGATAAAAAAATACAGTTTTTCTTGTCACTAAAGTCGATGACATGGTTTAGGAAGAGATAATTATTAGTATGTCTTATAGTTTCAGACTTGCCCATAGTGAACGTTCTAAATGGCCCATCCTGTATATTGTAAATCTAATTTCATAAACGTAGGTAAGAGCATATTAGTAACGACATAATATAACAACAGGTCTTGACTGTTATAAATAACGAATATGAAACAAGAGAAGCACCGATGCCTGGAACAGGTAAACATAGCCTTATTAACACTTAAGTGTTGATGAAATCAAACGGCGAACTGTTTCAAGGTCAGCCATGGAAAAGCTGGAGAATGTGTGGGGAAACTGGAATATAACCAAGAACACAAAATCCCGACTTGTAAGAGCTCTCGTCTTTCTCATATTTCTCTGCGCTGCTGAGACGTGGACTGTGAGAGAAAGAGGATAGATGCTCTCGAAATGTGGTCCTGGAGAAGAATGCTGAGAATTTCGTGGACTGAGTTCAGAACAAACCAGTCGATTCTACAAAACCTTGGTCAAGCAGCGTCTATCCTCCATCGTTCAGGCCTCACTTGTTTTGGATATAATATGTCCAAATGGCGGCGCGGTAATGCCTCGGTAGAACGACTTGTGGTTCAAGGCAAGATTGAAGGGACAAGACCACTCGGCAGATCACCAATACGTTGGACCGATCAAATAAAGGCAGTACTAAATGGTCCCGTGAACATGTGCACAAGGAAGACGGCAATTCGTTAGGAATGGCAACGGATTGTGAAGCAAGCCACCACCCGAATTAATGACCACGACCACTCTGGCAACAGAGCTAACGACTAAGACGAAGAAAAATTAACACCATCTAACCGTCTAAGTGAGTAGCACCATCTAACGTTAAAGTTACTGTCAAATCTATAGTTGCGCCTCAGTTTTGATGTTAATATTTTTTTTTTTTAATTAAATTAATAGTTCGTCGTTTGACCACGATCTCGCCTTTGTGAAGCGATGGTGCGGCCGTGGATGGAGCACGTCAATCTAGAAACAATCTATTCACTCTAGCCTTGAATATGCCATCTATTTGACTGTAACTATAACGTTAGATGGTGCAACTCGGCCTTTAATTTTCAATGTCAACCTAATATAATTGTCGTCTTTGGTACAAACAAAACATTGCCTTTTGTAAATATTCGCGGCAAAAAATGTTATGGATATATTTTAAGCTATTGCATAGCTTCTATCGCGGGCCTTGAGCGTGGAGACCGAATCCAGAAATTCCGTAACGAAAATAACCTAACACCCCCCACTCCGACTCCATCTATCGATGAATAGCAGAACTTTTAATGACTTTTTGAAATATCACGCCTGTCTCTTTAGTTCAGCAACTCGCCTCTAGATGGCATTGGTTAAATAATTATAATTGCATAAGTTGATTTGGCATCTATCGATGAATAGCAGAACTTTTAATGACTTTTTGAAATATCACGCTTGTCTCTTTAGTTCAGCAACTCGCCTCTAGATGGCATTGGTTAAATAATTATAATTGCATAAGTTGATAAAAACAGCTATGCAATAGCTTTACCGCGGCAGTCTCCGAGTGCCACACGTCTTTTTTTAATGATATGTGTATGTGTGTGAACCTGGTAAATATGAATTAATTACTACTAAAAATGCTTTTCTCTACCATGTCATATTTCTCACAAACTCTCTTTTGCATAACGTTGACCAAAGTACTTACACATTTTTCACGGTAGCCCCTCTTCAAAATAAATAAGTTATTTAAACCACAATTGAACTACGTAATTATTTGAACACCTCTGTTTCCCACAAGACCCCATTTTTATATCAAAACATACCCAGAACTACCGTTTTGTTTCCCAAAGTCTGTATTACAATAGCATAATGTTCAATTTACTGTAACAAAGTGTTGTTTATACGCAGTTGGTATACAAGAAGTGACAATGATAGATTTGTTTAATTCTCTGAAATATTACAAATAAGTTTTTGTGTTTCTACTGCAATGTGATTCACTAATGAGTTTTGTGGTTTTGTTGTGTTGGCCATATTTATTTTGTTTCTTGGATAGATTGGTCCCTAGATACGTATGTAATTCAGAGGGAATCTTAATAACCATCTGTTCACGGTTGACCCTACAAAAGATAGAAATTTGACATAAGTTAGCAACCTTGTCCTTTGATCCGCTTCTCCAAGGTTCAAATCCCGGACAGAACAAACTTTAGTGTATATGACCATTTCTGTTTGACCTTTGTGTGTGTGTGTATAATGTATAAGTATGTGTAAAATCAGGTTACCATAGGCTCTGCCTAGTTTGTGACCTGAAGACTTTCTGTGGATGTTGTCCCGTATTATTTAAAAAAAGTATATGTTTACCTGGGTATAAGCTATCTGCGTAACAAAATTCATCGCGATACGTTAAGCCGTTTCACATACGCCTCAAAAATAACAGTCATTCGCTCACTCACAAGCTTTCCCATGTTAGGATATCTACTCCATTACGCGACCCCTTTAGCTCAGTTGGTAGAGAATCCGCTGTCGAAGTGAGAGATCCGAGGTTCCCCGGCCGGGGTGCTTGTGTGATGACCAAAAATATTGGCTTGATCTTGGATATTTGTTGATGTTAATTTGTGTCGATGCCTTTTGCGACACAGGGAATGCTAATGCGTAGGTATGAATGAGTGTGTAAAAGTTTACATTTTCTTAAGATGATTTCACATGTCATCATATCATCTCAGCCGTAGGACATCCAGTACTAAACATAGGCTGCCCCCACAAATTTCCAAAGAGACCGGTTGGAAGCGGCCTGCATCCAACGTCGACCTGCGACCTTTATCAAGACGCACCTACGCTGCCGGTCCGTGGCCTCGAATGCAGAACCTTCCGGCTCCATCGGCCAACTGTTCTGCGTACTATGTGCCCTGCCCACTTCAAAAGGCTTATTATCTGGGCTATGTCGGTAACTTTAGTTCGTCTACGGATTTCCCCATTTCTGATTCGATCACGTAGAGAAACCTCGAGCATAGCCCTCTCCATAGCTCGTTATGCGACTTTGAGCTTACTTATGAGGCCCATAGTAAGAGACCACGTTTCAGCGACATAAGTCATCACTAGTAACATATTTACTTAAATCTGTTCAGGTATAAAACATAAAGTTACATAACCACCCAGAACATAAAGTTTACATGGCACTTCAATATAAACATGCGATTATATTTAAGTTTTTACAATGTAATGTTTTCAGAATATGTTTACCAATAAGACTGTTTAAAACTTTCGATAAGTCGTCGTCTTTATATTGTCGTAAAAGATTGAAGTGTAAAAGTTGTGAAACATTACCATATGTGATAATATAGGTATAAAAAGGTTATCTTCAAACTATGGTTGACAACATGGACGTATCAAGGATTTTATTTGATGGGGGGAAGTCTAAAATATACTAGGGGCAGGTCTGGCGTGCTTATACACTTTAGTAACGCAACTATAAGAATATCGGAGGCTCTAAAGTGAAATAAATTACGTGGCCAGTGATGCCAACAAAGCACTTTTGGAGGGCTGGTGAAGCCACTAACGTATGAGATACATGTTATATAATTTGTTATATAAAATACATTTTGGGAAAATTTAGAGAAAACTGACAACTTATTGCAATAAAAGCAGCTAATAAAATAAAACTGAGTTGGCAAGACTATTTATTTCAGATGTTGATTTAAGATGTTCATCGTGAGAAGAGTTCAGAATTATGTAATAGAAAGAGAACCGACTTGTAAGTGAATATAGTATTAGGATTTAAACGCTGTGCAAGCTAAATTGTTCTTTATTGCGTCGTAACCGGAATCCTTATTTTACTTATATGTCTCACTTAATTCTCTTCTGTTATAAATTAGTCTTGTGTGTGCTAGGGGCATATCACATGCACGACTCGCAAGTTGCCTTCTGTTAATAACATTAAATACACAATTTTACTTAATACGGGATTACTCACGTAATACTTATCGGATAGGTCCGACTATAGTTTCGACCACATTCGGTGGTATTTTTCAAGGAGTATTCAGGACACCCGAGTGGATGACGTCTCGCTTGGCACTCTAAGTAAAATATTAAATGAACGTCGCGTCTCGCTTTGCTGAGGTTCATGCCTATGGGTTGAGACTGAAAATCAGTGGCTAAGGATTCTGTCCTTAGTCGTATGCTGAGTCGGGACCCATGTTCATGACACGCACAGCATCACTGTGTTTCCCATACGTGTTTTGTTTCCCATACGTGTTTTGTTGCCCATAGGCATGTACGTAAAGTATTTTGTTTTTTATTATGTTATAATTTCGTACTTATATGTCTGTATACTCAAAGTGTAATGTGATATTGTGTGTGTCATGAATAAATATGATTTCATTTCATTGTTTTCATTTCATTTATAGATTTGAAAAAATCCCATTCGACTATGGAAGAAACTCTTTCTCAGCCTCCGATTCTAAGAATTATTATATACCATGAGGCCGAGTTGGGGCAATGCGAGCAATTCGACATGTTAGAATCGTACTGTTTCGTAGCCCACATGGATGTCGTGACATCCTACTAAGAGAAACATTGGCACTTAAAGACCCTCGCTTCGATGGACATCTATAAATTATTAATAAAACGTTTTTAAATTATTCTATTTGGTTTAGACGATGTAATGGTAGTTGCTTAGCGATGTTAACCTTAAAGTCTTTCTTGTTATATCGTTCTCAAGATCTCAGATTTAGCAAAGGTTTAAAGACATTTATTCTAAAAAACACTACATATCACTTACTTTAGAACAAATCGAAACATCAACAAAATTATAACATCGACACGTCGTACCTATCGAGTAAGCTACCTAGTCCCTAACGTATTATTTTTGTTAGAAGCGAATAGATATTGGCAAGTTGTTTTTTGAATAAGTTAATTTTTTAGCTCGAGTGTGGTTAACATCTTTCTAATCATTGGTTTTCAGAACGGAAATATTGTAGGGTAAGCTTCAAGCCACCCTTAGTACATCTCTGTCCTTTAGATCCAGTATCTCTGAACCATAAAATTATATAGAATTTGCTGACTATTTGAAGCGTTGCCAACAGAAACTTCGTACATTTGATGGTAAAGATACCATCCAATGTTTATTGACTGTTAGCAGAAAATGATTGTATGAGTGAAGTTTTATCAAGTAAACGTTTATCTGTAAGTAAATGTTAAGCTAGCTTACGACCGCGGTGCCACTTGCGTTTATATAGCCTTTCTTTCCAATTCCATTGATAATGAATTCCTTAGCTTGCACTGAGAAGTTACCCCGTAGGGTAATAATTTCCATGTCGTTTTTTGTTGTTTGTTTTTTATAAGTCAGATTTATTTTTATTGTGTAACTGTGTCTCATTATTGATCGTATACATTATTATTGTCCCAGTGGTCCATCAAATTGAACATACAAAAAAATTATTAATAGTTTTAGAAAATAACTTAAATATTACAATTGTAATTTATTTTATGTCTGTTGACATGTTACTTAAATATTAGTGTATGCAATGACAAATATGTAATAATAAAATTATAAGTATAAATTCAAACCAACCATATAATTAATCAATCATATCACCAATCCTTTAACATTGTCTTTAAGATGTCATTTACATTATAATGGCGTTTCTTTATTAGAAAATTAAATACTTTCTCTTTAAACTTGCTCATACTTCCCGAATCCATATATTTATAGAAATAACATCGTGATGAAATCCATAGCATGGTGGTAGGGGCACTTCTGGTGTCCACTTGGTTACCTCCCACTCGTATGTTTAAAATATGTCGCTGCACACCTAACAGTGTGTTCCGGCTGCTGTCCTTTTAATCCACTATTCTAACTCTAGTGTGACATCACCTTCAACCGCATCATCACTGATCATCAATTAGTCAAACACTAGCCTATATATAACTAGCTGGTCTCGGCGGTTTCACTCGCGCGGTGATGGATGATGATGATGATGAATCTTATATAGCCTATGTTACTCAGGGTGAATGTAGCTTTCCAATGGTGAAATAATTTATGAAATCGGTCCAGTACTTTTTGAGCCAATTCGTTACAAACATACTTACATACAAATCTTTCCTCTTTATAATATTATATAGTAATATATGAAAGAAATAAGTTTATTGTGGCAAAAAAACAACATGAACAAATACTTAAGTAAACATTAATTACTACATAGGTATTGCCACAAAACGGCTTCTACTCAGCATAATGCCGGCTAAAGCAACCAGCGCTGATCTTCCGTAAAAGCCGCCCGGTGACATCACGGATCGACTTCAACACTAAAATGAGTGAAATAACTTGTTGAAGTCGGTACCATGATAAGTAGTACCTAAGTACCACTAAAAAGTGTGAAATAATCTGAAGTCGGTAGTGTCGGTACCATGCGCTCATCATCATCAGCCTGTAGCAGTCCACTGCTGGACATAAGCCTCTCCAATTGCCCGCCACTTAGGTCTATCTTGGGCTTCTCGCATCCAGTTTTTGCCAGCCGTCTTGCGCAGATCGTCACTCCACCGTGCCTCAGGACGTCCTACACTACGTTTGCCGAGACGCGGTCTCCACTCTAGAACTCGTTTACCCCAACGGTTGTCCGTTCTACGGCTAATATGGCCAGCCCACTGCCACTTCAGCTTGCTGATCCGGTGGGCTATGTCGATGACCCTGGTTCTCTGACGGATCACTTCATTTCTGATGCGATCCCTCAGAGAAACACTGAGCATAGCCCTTTCCATGCGCTCAATATAGTGATAACAAAACACACAAAAGAGTACAATAAAACATTAAATTTATACAGACAAGAACAATTTGCACAAAAAAAATATAGTATATAGTATAAGTATCAGTACGGATAGTATATAGATGTAAAAACACCTGCAGTAGGCACGCACTGCTTATAACCAAAGCAACACAAAAATAAACTCTACCATGGCAAGATAGTTAAATCTCTTAACCCTAAAATCCTCAGATCGTTTTGAAACCCGTGCGTGCTCGCTTCGTGCTATAAAAACGGCTCAATGACATTTTTATAACCGATTTTATGCCCCCTTCACCCTCTAGGAACGTGTTAAGTAAATTCACAGGTTGAGATCGTTGCTAAGGTGGATGCGATTTTGTTTTCTGTTTCTAGGATTGCCATGAGTTCTTGCCCTTTCATATGTCTTTGTGGTCGTTTCCTCATGACTGAGGATCGTGGGCATCGGTGGATGTGGATGGTGCACACCAAGATCGTATCCATATATAACAGAATTTTATACTGAAAGATTGGAAGGCCGAAGCTCATATGCACTTTTTGTTATAAAAACTAACGTGGTTTTCACTCATTATTAATTAGAAATACGGGATTACTCACGTAATATTTATCGGATAGGTCCGACTATAGTTTCGACCCCATTCGGTGGCCTTTTTCAAGGAGTGTTCGGGACGCCCGCGTCGATGACGTCTCGCTTAGCACGCTATACTACGTAAAATATATATAGTATTTCTAACTCATATGCACTTTTTTTGAAAGTGTATACATATACATATTTTTGTAACTTTATCAAAGACATGCGTCCGTGCCCACTGTAGATTACTTATACAAAATGTTTAACTTAGAACGCGATTAATTAACGTACTCTAGGTTTAGGTAAATTGAATAAGTTATTGTACGCAAAAATTTTACCCACATAGACCCGGTTTTGTTGAAACCTATCATTTAATTTTTTGTACATTTAGAATATTTGTACGATTTACCGACAAGAACTTAGTGTACATAATATGTACACTATTATATTAAGAACTTATTTATGAAATAAAAAGGCTAACCTATACCTATTAGTGTAGGTGTATCTACTATAAAATATTATAGGTGTTAGTTTTTATATGAAAATATACCTACATAGTTTGTAACTCGTAAAATGTTTAAGTACTTACTGGAAGTCATTATCCTGGAAAGTGTTTATACGAGATAACCACTTAACTTAAGCATAATATCTTAAAGAACATGCATATTGTCTATATGTCGTGATAATTATAAATAAAAATTACAATATATAATATTATTATTGTTATTTTAATTATTTCTTGCCTACCGTCATTATCCTGACAGGTGTTGTCACTTTCCTGCAAGTGGAATAATTTTCCTGCATAGCCATTAAACCAAAAGGGGTATAAAATCTAGGAAAATTATTTAAGTATCTGGCCAGGGAATGAAAATGTTGGCAAATTTAAGTAGAGAATATCATGTTATTATATAACTTTTTCAGTTAAGCCACATTTATTTTAAAATCTTTTGAGTGCCAATTTTGTCCACTTTTCGGAGATTCACCCATAAACTAGCGACTGCTCGCGACTTACTCCTGACGGCCTAGCCATAACTTCCCATCTTTTCTAGGTTTTTCTTTCATAATAACCTTCTCCTGACAATAATTAAAACTACAAAAAAAGATTTAGTGAAACTGGAAAAGCCGTTCTCAAGTTATAGCGTGACCAGGATAAATAGGGGTTCATTTATATATATATATATATATATATATATATATATATAAATCATATTATAATAATGAAGTACCTATATGAATTAAAGCAAACCAATTTATAATATATCTATCTGTCACTTAAAAAACCGGAGAACACACACAGATTTTTGGAACAGACGCCAAAGCTAACGGAAGAGAATTTAGTGAGACACATAAGTAAAATAGGGATTCCGGTTACGACGCAATATAGTACAATTTATCCTAATACTATATTCACTTACAAGTCGGTTCTCTTTCTATCACATAACTCTGAACTTTTCTCACGATTATATATGAATCTGGTCCTTAAGAGAATTGCATAGCTAGTACTTTCCATTCTAAAAGAAAAAAACTTTTTTCTACCTCTTAGCATTGCCGGATTTCATGGAATCTTCACGTTGTTTCCTATGCCCGTACGTTTTGATTTTTTCAGTTTTTATAAGTTCTACAAAAATAAATTTATAGTACTTACTTTGAAATACTGAAAAAATCAAAACGTACGGGCATAGTGAACAATGTGATGATTCCATGGAAAAAGATCACTGAAATCTGACAATGTAGAAAAGAGTTTTTTTCTTTTAGTATGGAAAGTACTAGCTAAGCAATTCTCGATTATTTTTGACTAAATTTAATTTATTTTTAAATTATTCCACGCACTGTTGTGTGAAACAGGGTTATATATATACCAGTATTGCCGTTAAAAGTAGAAATGGCTAAAATTGCTAAAAGTATCTAAGATGGTATCCCTATCTTTAAGGTTGATACTGCGTGTATACGGAGCAAGGTTGTGAAGTTATGACCCTTTTTACCGCCACTTGGCGTAATTACTTCTTGTACCCAATTTCGTCGATTCCCAGATTACTACACGGCGGCTCGTATTTTTATTTGTACGAATGTTGAAGGGTTATTTTTTTTTATTGCGACTGTAGGCACATTTTGCTATCATGCAACTGAGTAACTACCTACCAATGTCTATTTTATATTAACATACTTTTCAATTTGTTCAACCGTAATAATACATACATCCTACTAATCCTACTAATATTATAAACGTTAAAGTTTGTGAGTATGGATGTGTGGATGTTTGTTGCTCTTTCACGCTCAAACGGCGGCGGCAATTATGATGTAGTTTGTTATGGAGGAAGATGAGGCGCTGGATTAACACATAAAATACTTTTTATCATTATAATCATCCATCACCACGCGGGTGTAAAAGCGTAATATTCTTGGGCACATCATAGACAAAAAAAAATCTCGGCCTACGTTAAGATCGTAATGATGACTGTTCTGTCAAAGTTTGTGTCAGTTTCTGATAGCACAGTCAAGAGCACGCTATCATTTTGACAGCTCGATACACTAGACGTGCTCGCCGACCGTCAAGTGTGATGAAATGTAACACAAATACCGTCAAGGGTGATGAAATGTAATGACAATTTTTTCCATGGTGAATTTTATATTTGTATGTAGGTACTGTTTTTTATTATTTAGTGTTTACTGATTAATTTACTAAGTACCTAAATTTACTCATATAACATGTACATATTTTATGACATTTTGGGCTTTGGAGAAGATAATAAACTACTCGAAGTACTTATCCTGCGCAGACGACGTCGCGGGCACCAGCTACTGAATACCTAATAAGACAATACAACAACAAAGAAACACAGGTATATTGTCAAAAAAATATAAAATATGTTTTAAGCACAGTGAAAATGATATATGTCTCACTCCACGCTTACCAAGACTCTTTTCTATCCAAAATAGAATACTAGGTAGAGTATTTAAAATAGATTTCTATGGACTAAACTTGCTATAGACTCAGAGGGCACCGTTCGTAGCTTACCTGATCGCGTACCAGCAGACCTCAGACTATCTAGCTAACATTTATCTGAGCCCTTTATACAACTCCTTAGTGCGCATATGTTCAATTTATTATTATAATATTCAATAATAATATTCATTTATTTCAGAAAATGTCCAAATATTAAAATTACAAATTAAAATTTAAAATTACAAAATTATATATCATTATTCAATTAAAATTTTCAAATTATAATACCATAAATAAACAAAAATTTAATTATCTTAACCTAAACTTCGGTTTGGACCCGGAGTGCTCGATGTGCACACCTGTCCAGTCCATCCGCCAGGCGAACAGCTGCAGGTAGCTGTTGGAGCTGCCCCGCACCTATATTATATAAATTATATAAATATATAAATTAATATATAAATTAGTATATAAATATATATAAATATTATATAAATAATATAATATAAATATCATATATACAATATTATATAAATCAGTTTATTTATATAATATTTTTCAGTGATATTCTTCTGCCCGATCCCAAAGTTTCGTGAACAAACTCTTTTTCGATCCTTAATATTTTTGGCAAAAGTAACAAAACTACAAGAAATATAGCAAAATAATACAGAATGACATCATATATAATACAACTAGCTGACCCGCCAGCGGCTTCGCTCGCGTGGCCTCGCGGGAAACGTTAATTACAGATTTCAATGGGTCAGATTTCAATTAGGGGTCGAATTTCACAAAATCCCGTCTTAGTGAGTACATAGGTCATAAAAAGAACCCCATGCAAAATTTTAAACTTTTAGCACTCGCAGTAACGAAGTTACATACAAACTATCAACCCCAAAAAAACCCTTAGGGGTTTGTAATAAAATCCCGTCTTAGTGAGCACCTACGTCCTAAAAAGAACCCCCATGCAAAATTTTAAACTTTTAGCACTAGCAGTAACGAAGTTTCATACAAACTATCAAACCCAAAAAAACCCTTAAATATTGAATTTCTTAAAATGCCATCTTAGTGAGAACCTACGTCCTAAAAAGAACCTGCATGCAAAATTTTAAACTCCTAGCACTTGTAGTTTCTGAGATTTCGTGATAAGTGAGTGAGTGAGTGCAATAAGAATAAATGAATACCTAAGTGGCGTGCAATTGGAGAGGCCTATGTCCAGCAGTGGACTGCTACAGGAGGATGATGATGAGTGAGTGACCTTTCGCTTTCATATATATACGAGTATATAAATTTCAGTATCCTCAGAGTAATATTTCACAACCCCAAAGCAACGAAACTCAAACCAGCCACTCGATAATTTCAAGATAACTTCAATTCGAGCAACAATAATATGACGCTATGATTAGCCAAATATTAATTTGAAACTCAATTGGATCAAAAGCAGCAATTCTCTATACAACCTTTGTGCCTCTGGAGCAGTGGTTCTCAACCCATGGACCACGGACCCCTGGTAGTCCCTGGATGCACCTGAATTGGTCCGCGAACCCGTCCAAATTGAAGGCCTATTAAGTATTAAGACCTGAGCGTTATTCGCTACCGCTGTGGGTAGCGAAAAATACCACGCGGAACTCGATGGGTAAATAGTATGAAGTTCCGTAACTGCAGCGAAACTTGTTCCGCCTAGTGAGGCGGTATTTTTCTTGTTTGAAAATAGTTCCGCCGCCCGGCTAACCGTTGCCAACGAATATCTCTACCGCACGCGGTAGATATATCCGCTTTGGTGTGAACAGTGTAATTAACGCATACCTTTTCGAATTTCTCTATCGTGTAATCGCTTGCGAATAACGTCCAGGTTTGAATAGGCCTAGATACATTCGGAACAGGAATTAATGATGAAAATGTTTAGAGCTACATGGCAATTCCTTTCAAAAAATTCGAAAAATACTGATACTGAGAACTGGACCGAAGTTTCAGAAGTTATAAAAAGTATTAACTAAAATTAATAATAAACAGAAATTAAATAATCACTTCGTTAATAAACAATCTCTGTTTTTAAGCTCATTTATGTAATGTTAATTTTGAAAAAAAATACAGGTTTTATAATTATTATTAAAATGTTCACCCATCTTGTGTCTGTGGGAGTACGATAGTAAGTATGATTATTCTAAGCTTATTACAAAACGCTCGTGAGTTATGATAGTTTCGGAAAAGGTGGGAGTAGGCCCCCCTGATCACTAAAACGTTAAGAACCACTGCTCTGCAGTTAACAGAAATTGGATGGATATCCATATAAAGGGATCTTGGAACTGGATTCATTGACGATGAACTTAGAATAGACATCGATCGTGACTGAAACAACATCGGATAGTCTAAGTCATTGTTTTATTAAGATAAAGTTGTGATACGCAGCAGATATATTTCGTAAGGAAGCGGTCAACGATACTTTGAAAAAGCAATTAACTGTGGCTCTATTTCTGAGTATCTGAAATATTTTGGTGCCTCCAGGCTTTTAAGTATTCATACTTGATGTAGGTTTAGAACATTTTGGTACCTAGCATATTGATTATATGTTCATTTGATACAAACGTGAATTCGGTAATAAAAAATATCTTTTACTAGCTACCACACAAGATAACAAAACAAATTTTACAATTAAGTAAAATAAACCTACGTTAATTAGTCTATTTTATTTTATTGTCATCCTGATTCTAAGACGAAGAAACACTCATCTCACTAATATTATAGATGTGAAAGTTTGGATGGATGGATGGATGGATGGATGGATGGATGGATGGATGGATGAATGAATGAATGGATGTTTGTTACTCAATCATGGCAGAATGGCTGAACAGATCTGGTTCAAATTTGGCACAGCGATAGATTATAGTCTGGAATAGCGCATATGCTACTTTTCATCAACATCATCTATCACCACGCGGGTGCAACCGCGAGGCGCAGCTAGTATAGGATAAATACACAAAAATACTGGCGTCCCAACTTATTAAAGAAATTCAAACTAAATATTCTGCTTAAATTACACCCGGTTCACCTAATACGGTTCAATAGAGATAGTTCTGAAATCGCTTACAGAACCCTGAGAAATCATGACGTCATTAAAATAATGTCAAATAAAAATCTGTCATGAAAATAAAAACTCTCATCCAACGCTTTAATTTTAAACACACACATACTAATTTTATTGTTGTATTGCATCTTGCATAATCAGTTTTAGTAGTAGTTACTGTTTCTGTAGTATTTATAACATGACTGTTGTCACAGACTATACAACTTGTCTCTCTCTGACCTATTTACACAGATCACTCACTCAACAAGTACAATTTGAAAAATTTAATACCGACTTCCGTTCTATTCAGTTATTGGATTGCCATTCAAAAAATACTGCACCGAATTTGATGAAATTTAAATGGGACCACACGGGAAGTACCAGTTTTCAAACATAAATTTTTTTGAGAATCAGTCAATCAAAAGTTATGAGGTAGGTAACAAATATAAAAAAAACTTTCGAATAGTACCTCCTCCTTTTTTGGAAGTCGGTAGAAAAGGTAAGCTCGTAGTGTGTTGCCCTATAATAACAAATTATTTTTATTTATTTATTTTATTTTACAATTTAAGGAAAACTTACAGCTGGGTAACAAGATAAATAAATGAATAAAATACAGAAGGCCAATTAAAAGTTTTCACCAATAAGTTATAACTATCATGAATATAAAGAATAATTTGAGTAAATATAGTACAGTATAAATACCTATGTAATAACTGTTCGGGACAGCCTATATTCGTGCATACAATACAATAATGTACATATTATTATGTGCGCAGGACGACCCACGTATGTGTACATATATGTACGTGTTATAATGAATAATAAGTGGATAAACTATAGTGCGAGTGCTTGAGAGACGTTAACTTCATTATAATTTATATAATTATGTGTGTTTATACTTAGTTTATAATAAGCATTGAAATTCGTAAGTACATTTTTCTTTGAAGAGCTTAACTCTTTTAATGTTTAAAGATAGCTGCGTAGTTTGTACGCTCTTGTTACCGTATTTGTATCATAACTCCACTATCTTTACACATGTAACGTTAAATTATGTTTCCATAAGTCGTAGAAATAGTCAGCTAGGTTTAGACGTATAATTTGTGAATATAGGTACAGCCGTATAGCCTAGGAACTAAATAAACCTAAGCATACGTTATAAGTTATACGGATGTTGTAACTTAATTTAGGAAAATAAAGACATTCGTTTGGTGTGTGCTTCATTTCGAGGAGTATTGAGATAGGCCATAATGAGACCTAACTTGAGGCGGCAGGCAAGTAGGTACATTGTTAGGCACTAGAAAGATATAATAAAAAAACTAGGCATTTCGTAAAACAATTAGGATCGAAAATGGTCACGCGCTAGACAGGCGCCAACCAATCAGAGACGAGATTCAAAAACTATGTTTTGTCCCCGTCTAAAATATTCGCCCGTTCTAGCAGGGCACATACGCGCTCTGATTGGTTGGAGACCGCTTCGATACGATGTGAGTAGACAACGTGTTACCCAACGGTAAATTCACAGATATATAGGACTGCTATGCGGCAGAATTTGCACTCGACCTAGCACTCGATCTACGCTAGTAAACCACTAAAAGGCCTCAAGTAGGGAAGAATCTCTCCTCGGAACACCCACGCACCAACGACGTATACTACAGTACCGCGTTTTCTTCGACTACGTTCTCGCAATCCCAGCACAAGGGTGGGCGGACGTTCTTACGACACGTCTATACAGTCCACTACTGCCGTATATTGTAACTCAAGAAGAGCGTCCCCCACAATAACATTATATAAAAGTAATGAAGGCAAGTGCACACGTAATAAAATAATATTATAATGTATAATACTAATTACTGCTTGTTTATCTGATCCAGGTTCTAAATCAGTTGAAGAATTTATCGCTCAACAGCCGACGTAACTGTCCAACTGGAGGTTGAAGAGGTCGACATCAAAACCTTTGCAGAGCTTATTGAAACTGCTGCCTACCCTTAGTAAATAGGAATTTCTCCTGTAATTAGTTCGCACTCCCGGCACATACAAGTCGAAGGGTCTCCGCGACGAAGCAAAGGGTACTCGTATACCGATACGCTTTAATAATGAAACTAACACCTACAATATTTTGTAACAATCACTTATTTACCGCAACTACAGTCAACGCGCTCCCTTCATAATCCATCCTGCCATCAAAACATTATGCATAATGCAAAAACACATCTAATAAATATTAAAGTATAACCTCATACGAGTTTTCATATAAAATGTATGAAGCCGAATTTCCAATTTAGGCCGGAAAATAGGGTGTTGGGATGCTACAGCTAGACGAAGCGACGCTAGTATTCTTGTGAACTTTTAATGATAATATTCTCTATTGTGTCAAACATTGCATGCCTAAATTACGATCTTGTTTATATTTAGACAATAGACAATAGACAGTATTTTATTTGTAGCAAAAAACATAAAAAGATACACATATTAACAAGATATAAAATGAACCAAGTAAAATTTGTTTTTTGCCACAAACCGGTCCCAACTCAGCAGATGCTGGTCTAAAACCAGCGCTGGTCTTCCGTGGAACCGGCAGGTGACGTCACGCACGGGTGGAAAACACGGTGCACGTACGAGCTAACAAACAAAGACAGTCACAATAACAGAAAACATCAAACAAGTTATGCACCAATGTAATACAATGATTATAAAATAAAAACAATACCGACCCAATAATAAACCTATAATATATATAACGAGTAAGATATACGTACTTATAACATTACATAAAACCTTTAACTAAGCCTACATACCATAGGACGTAAACCAGTTACAGATTTATTTAGGTACTCATATATTAGAGTGGTGTCATACCGCTCAAAATAGGAAAATTTGGACATCCTTGGAGAAGGCCTTTACCCACCTGGGGTTCTTGACTTAGATTTAAGTTAACTTAGGAAGTAGTTTGGTGATATGTAACTTACTAAGAACAAACAAGTGCAATTTGTAAAATTTAATACAGACTCCACTACTTTAATACGACATAAAAAAATACAGTCGAATTGATTACCTCCTTTTTTTGGAAGTCGATAGATAGATTAGGTCAGCAATGCGATGCATGGTACCATGATAGTTTAAATGTACCTATTATCACAATATTGTGCGCATGGTCCGACTTCGATAAATTATTCCACATTTCTTGGTGTAGAATTTGGTACTATTTCTACTCCTACTTACGGGATCGATTGTCATTCACCGTCAATGCAGGTACTCGTATCATCAAGATAGGCGAAACACTTTTCAGTTATTCGAGCATAACTCAAAAACTGCTTGACCGAATTCAATGACATTTAAATAGGACCATCTCGGAAGTATACTGTCCCAAACAAAAAAAGAATATTGAGAATCGATCCGCAAATGAGTGAGAAATCGGCTAACATAGACAAAACAAAATACATACACACTCCAGATTCAGAAATGCAATATTTTCACAGTGAAACAAATAAAATCCTATTAATCCTATTAATATTATAAACGTGAAAGTTTGTATGTATGGATGTATGGATGTTTGTTACTCTTTCACGCACAAACGGGGGGGCTAATGTTGATGAAATTTGGTATGGGGGTAGATGAGGCGCTGGATTAACACATAGGATACTTTTCATCATCATCATCATCATCATCCATCACCACGCGGGTGAAACCGCGGGGCGCAGCTAGTATATCTATAATTTTCAAATATCAAAGCAATCACGGCCCTATACAATACGCTGGCTGGTCAGAAGTCAGTTAGAATGCAATGGAGTCATTTGGTCTCCTCAGGAATCAAAAAACATTTCAATGTTAGAGAAAATACAAAATAAATTTTTAAGATTTTTATATTTGAGACAATTCGGAATATATCCTTTTTATCCACTAATGTACCCAACTCTATTTATCCTTGGCATGGTTGGATATAACGAATTGAGAGTCAGGAGGGAGCTCACACTCATTTCGTATTTATTCACGGTAATTAGAGGAAAGGTGCATAATGCCGATATACTGGGGCAGGTATACTTCAGCGTCCCGGACAGGTACGTGTGGCGACGGCGCCAGCCGCAGCTGATAGCGCTGCCGAGCGCGCGCACTAATCTGTTGGGCGATGCGCCTCTGACGCGCGCGCTCCGCACTATCAATATTATCGCGGCTGAAGTGGACCTGTTTTGTTGTGCTCTGAGCGAATTCAAAAAAATAGCTTTACTTATTCTATGCTATAGAAACTAACTATTTAATAGGTATGATAGATAATCTAGCTACTCTATTGCATTTGGTTTATTACCTGTAATGATAGATGTAAGTTTTTAGCTAAATAAATAATATTATAGTTATCTGTATATTTCTGCACTCTGCATAACGACGTACGAGTAATTTTTTTTGCTGTTTTACCGTTAGGAGGTCGTATAGCATTCCCTGGAACACCGTCCTTACTATAGAGTAGGTCTAAGTGTATGGTGGCTGATGAGGATACATAACATATAGTTAAGTAAGTAGATAAGAATACGAAATGCATCTAAAATAAATGAGTTCCTCCTACTAATAGGTAGGGGTGGGAATGTTTTGGATTGATTGATCACGGCAGAACGGATTTAGATGACAATTGGTAGCGATTTAGACGTTGCGTCGATAATAATAATAATATTAATAAATTTACCGCAGGGGCGGCTTTGTGGCGAGCCGTCGGTGAGTGGCGACTCCGTGAACCCTAATTCTTCTAATTGGCCGTCCGGGGGTGGAGACGCAAGAGCAAGTAACAAAAAGCTCCAAGGGTGGAAGTGTTAAAGGGCATAATGCGGGTAGTAGCGCTCTAGTGAAACCGCAGCACACCTCTCGACACCCTTTAACCATCCACACCAACTTTGCCCCTTTTGTCACCATTGATGGTGGCTCTTATCGTGGGGCCCGTTTAGTGACAAGTCACCACCTGCCTAAATATTTTAAAATGAGACTGAAATTGGCAGGTGCCGTAGTTTCTTCCGTAGCCTACTATCTTCCTTATCACTAATAAGTTCATATCACTAGCCTTGACATTTTACCCATTTTTATAATAGATATACCATGTCACCATCCATCCAAAAGATTCTGTTTTTTAAACTACTTTGTATTTTTATACCAAACAGGCCTCTAAGTGTTGGCTACTGCCCCACTTATGCCTTTGTAAAGGACCGGATGAAATCCGTAATAATATTGCCGCAGGGGCGGCTTTTTGGCGAGCCGTCGGTGAGTGGCGACTCCGTGAACCCTGATTCTCCCTGGGGCTAAATGAGACCTCTGACCCCCGGCTTGCCTTAATTGGCCGTCCGGGGGTGGAGACACAAGAGCAAGTAACAAAAAGCTCCAAGGGTGGAAAGGGCATAACGCGGGTAGTACCGCTCTAGTGAAACCGCAGCACACCTCTCGACACCCTTTAGCCATCCACAACAACGTTGCCCCTTTTATCACCATTGATGGTGGCTCTTATCGTGGGGCCCGTTTGGTGACAAGTCATCACCTGCCTAAATATTTTAAAATGAGACTGAAATTGACAGGTGCCGTAGTCTCTTCCATAGCCCACTATCTTCCTTATCACTAACCTGGCCATTTTACCCATATTTGTAATAGTTATAAGAACCATGTTACCCTTCATCCAACATTTATTTCTGTTTTTTATACTCCTTTGTATTTTTATACCAAACAGGCCTCTAAGTGTTGGCTACAGCTACAGTGTTTGTAAAGGACCGGATGAAATCCGAGATTTTGTTTAGAATATGAGACAACATTCACACAAAGTTTTCAGGTCCCCAAACTAGGCAGAGCCTGCACTATGGTAACCTGATGACTGATGTACATACTTATCTACATCCACACTGATATTCCGAGTAGGTATAAAGAGGTAACATTTGTCTTTTTTGAACTGAATAGGCTCCAAACTACTAGACCGAGTTGAACATTTCTTTCACCATTAGAATCCTAAATTATCGTTGATGAACATAGGCTATAGTATATTTTCAAAACTAAAGGGATCCTTATGACAACTTCGATAATGTAACCCAAGGTGTGAAAATAATACCAAAAAGAGTTTTTTCAATTGTGTTGGTATATATCGAAAAATATAAAGAAAAAACTTACAAAGTTAATGCATTTTCGCATTACATCGTCCAATCGAACAAGCGATTTCAACCTTACTTAAAGCATTGTAAATTATTTTAAAATTGGGGTTGGACCGCGCCTTAAGAGGATTGCATAGCTAGTACTTTCCATGCTAAAAGAGAAAACTCTTTTCTACCTCTTAACATTGTCCGATTTCAGTGATTTTTTTTTCATGGAGTCATGACATTGTTTTCTATGCCCGTACGTTTTGATTTTTTTAGTTTTTTGAAGTTCTAAAAAAGGAAATTTATACTACTTTGAAATACTGAAAAAATCAAAACGTACGGGCATAGTAAAGAATGTCATGACTCCATGAAAAAAAAATCACTGATATCGGACAATGTTAAGAGGTAGAAAAGAGTTTTCTCTTTTAGCATGGAAAGTACTTGCTATGCAATCCTCTTAACACCAGTGATCGATAAAACTACATATATGTTCTGCTACTCGATTCGATAGATCATGAACGCAACGCTAACTCATATTCAAATATTGTATCGTTTAATATATGTAATATAAATTGTTCAAGATGACGTTACGTTCCAATTTGTGTATAGAAATAGTATAATGGCTTTTTGGGTAATCGAACGACAAGAGTTGAACTGCAGTTGCAGAGAGATAGATTTTTTAAACGTTGTGAAATAGTAGAATCTGCCCCCAGTGGTCCTAGCACGAATAACTGCATATCAGCAACGAACGTGTCGTTTACATAAAACAGAACTGTCATTTATCTAGACCAACTGTGACACAGATAACTCATAATACGTCGATGCATGATGTGTTGACGCTTATGATTCGAATACTTTTTCGCAAATTGTTTGCGTTACGGCCTCCGGACACTTTTATAGCCGGGCTGAGTACAACAGTTTAATTGCGCCAACACGGCGCGCAAAGTCACGTAAAAGTGTGCTTACATACATTAGCAAGCACATTTCAAATCCAAAGAAAGGTGGCGCATTGCTAGGGTTGGCTCACACATGCACGCTATGGTTGTCACGTCGGTGTCGTTCGCGAGTTGCGAGTCACGCGCCGCCGCCATCGCGTGCTGCAGTGCAGGGTTGTCACGTGTATAACGTTATGAGTTCAATAACTCTTGCGTTTTATTAATTCGCGTTTGAATTCGTTAACCATTTAAAATATTATACATTTCGAAAATCACTTATAGAGCTTGCTGGGCATGATTACTATAATAGCTTGAAATTAAACAACTTTAAACGGATTATATACCGTGTATAATTTGATATTATTTTATACCGATGTTTCGAACACAGTGAACATGTTCAAAGGTACACTAGATGGCAGTTGTCTGATAAAGAGATAAGCAAATTATTTTATTGTGCCGGCTATCATATTTTAATCAAAACGTTCCCGATGCACACAGTAGTCACTCACAGTGTCCGAGGTTTTACAGTATTGTGCTGGATTTGCTGGCAATATGGGTGACCATGTTCACTGAAAAAAGTTCAAAACGTCGAGATCCATTAATATAAAATTATACGCCATTTGATTCGTTTAAAGTTGAATAATTTCAATGTATAAGAATCGCGAAAGCCTGAGAACTCATTAATATAAAAGTGTTTCATAGCTGTAGTTATAGAACATATTTCGCGAGTTTTTCTCTGTTAAGTAAGTATAGAAAAATAGTTTTCACGTTTTCGAAAGTTTAACAACGTGCAATATTTAAAGGATTATAATCGATTTCAACATGCGACGCCACACAAGTGAGTGAATTAAAAAAAACATATTTAGTCTTAATTTCACACGTATGCGTGGGTGGGCGCTACTTCAAAATAATTATGATTACGTTTTTTTTGTATTGTACTCTTCTTAGCACTATTCCTCCGCACATGTTCATGCAGTTATGTTTTAACTGTAGAAAAAAAAACTTTCAAGTGCATAAAGAGGACTAGAGTATATTAAAACATATAATGCAACAGAATAACGTATAGACATAACGTTCTTATCCGCGTTGCTCGTATTACTACGGAACCACTCCCTACCCTGGTGGACCCTAAAAGTTTTCTTTTAATTAATGAACCTACGTTCGAGCGATGTGATTCGAATGATGATAATCTATTAAGATGTGTACACTCTCCTTAAGTGCGTTGATTAGACCGGAGATCGTTCATTTGCTATTCCAAACTGATAGTGTCAACCGTAGGCGTTCCAAGTATTAATTAGAAAAGACGGGTGCGTGACAACCCTGACAAGAAGTTGTTGGTTTTGTCGCAAATTACGTGTGGGTATTTATCACAAACAGGGGAGGTAAGAACCTACTGTACCAAATAGCTATATTATGTATGCTGATGTCGATTCTATGCAGCATCCTCTAAATCTAATTTGTGCTCAACGGTGTTGGTCGCACCTTATAACTTAGAACATACATTTTCAATGTAAGTATATAAACATATTTTGTAATTATGAAAACATATTGTGAAAAATTTTAACGGTCCTTAAAAATAAAAACGGTCTCTAAAAAAAATTAAATGTACGTTTATAATGTCAACATAATAACCTTATACGAACTACTTAAAGTAAAAGTTTTAGTGTTACTTATTTTTATTTTTTTTATTTATTTTATGGGCTTTGTCGCTAAGCGACCACATCGCCCAATTGTTCAATAATACAAATAGACTTACTAACTACTTATAATAGGGCTAATTCTGCTAGTCTATCCAATTTAATTGCCTGATCTGACATAGGACTCGCAAGGATACTGTTGCAGTATCCAACCGCCATAATCCTTGCTGGATTGAAGCATGACCGACTATAGCTTTCATTCCGCACACACTCCGTCAAGATATGCTGCAAATCCTCAACAATCCCACATTCAGTACAATTGGGAGATGACACTTTCTTCATCAAAAATGCGAACTTCTTTGAGGGAATGTGTGCAGAGCGCAGCCTGAGGGCTGTGACTAACATTTTCCGGCTCAAAGTATTGTCATCAATCCATGGATATTTAGTTATTTCTGGTTGGACAGTGCGTTACCAAATACCTTTTTCTTTCGATCTTTCGTCGAAATGTAAAAATTTGTGACATTCTGTTTGTTCCGTGAAATCTCCGAAACGGTTAGACCGATTTTGATGGGAATTTCAATGGCAGATAGCTGATGTTATAAGGAGCAACTTAGGCTACTTATATTTGAAAATAAATTAAGATAACACCAAGTTCCAAGTCATGAGTAACAGCCAGTTTGAAATAAATGCGTCAACTTAATCGACTATTTATATTCTATTTAGATTGCTCTATTTTAAGTATTTCTTTGGGCGTGGGTAGTTTCTAGCATTCAAATATTTTTTGTACTAAATTAGTAATAAAAGTAAATATATAATACTGATTAGCATATCGACCTACCAAGCGTTCGGCACTTGAAATGTTAAAAATATCGAAGTAGGTATATAAAAGTATAAAAATCATATGACTATTTTTTTTAGTTTGAGCGAGATTTTGAGACTCGGTTATCGGACCTGTCATGTCACCATAATATGTACCTATAAGCAACGAATAAATAAAAAGTCATTGTTTATTCGTGGCCTATAATGGTTTTATCTGTTGAAATAGTTAAGCTAACCTTTAGGTATACGAGCAATCTATTCAAACAACTATCAACAAATTACAAGTCATTCAGATATCGTCCTAATCGTGGTGTACATCCCGTGAGTATGAAATGAAATGAATGAAATATAATTTATTTATGACCGCAGCATATAACATTCATTGATAAAAGTAAGAAAGTAGAATTAAAATTTACTGCTATGTCGTAAAATGGTCCCCAACTCAGCATAATGCTGGTTTAAACCAGCGCTGGTCTTCCGTTGGAGCCAATCTGTGACGTCACGGTGGATTTATACTACAACAGCTTAAATTATTAAAACAAATTAACACTACAACTGCATACTTAGTTTTACAATAGCTATCTGTATCAATCTACTTGTTCAATAAAAGTAACAGAATCGACACCAATAACTAGCATACAATTTTTTTTTTGATATGAATCTTAAATTATGACTATACATACAGATATAAACGAGAAAGTTAATATCGGGTAAGTACCTACCTACTCATAAGTCATATTAGTTACATTACTTTATGGCACTGGTGTCATGTCTTTGATTTTCCTGGCATTTTTGATGTGTGAAGATAAATTGTCTTAGTTTCATTTTAAGTAGGTACTAATTATAATGTAGTTAACAACCGCGAAAGTCTAAAACAGTGTGTCATTCAGATATGTCAAAATTAAGTACCTCTCACTGTACTGACACAATATGTGACAAATTTTAAAACACCGGTACACTATTTAGTGACAAACTTGTCAAAACCACCATTTTGACACTTGTGTATGTTGAGTGACATTTGGCTTCTCTGAAAGTAATCATTAAAAGTGACAAGCGGCACCAATTTTAAAACCAAAAAGCGACAACCATGAACTTAAAGCGCGAAACAAATTGACAGTGACATCTTACTGAAATATGTTTGATAAACCAATTACGATTGGCGGGAAAAATTCCCAAACAATGGCTATCGTTGATTTCATCGTTTCACATTTCACGTAGTATTCAATTAATTAGTTGAAGTTTCTAGCGAGTTCAAAAAAAGAAGGAGGTACTCAATTCGACATATTTTTTTTATGTTTGTTACCTCATAACTTTTGCCTGGGAGAACCGATTCTCAAAATTATTTTCTTGTTTGAAAGCTGGTGCTTACCGTGTGGTTCCATAAATTTCATCACATTTGGTCCAGTAGTTTTTGAGATACATTCCAACAACTGAATAGAATGGACGTCGGTATTAAATTTTTCAAATTGTACTTGTTTTATTTTTAAGAACTTTACGGTTCTATATGTGCCATTCCTTACAAGTGTGGCAAGTTACTTCCGAAAAAATATTTATGTTGCATCAAGGTGAGGTCTTTATTCAAGTAGTCAGACTCAAGTCACAGTCACTTAAATAAATCTGTCAAGTGACTGTCCTGTGTAAGTCACATTCTAATAAAGAGGTGGATACGTTACTAAAAGTTTCTAAGGCGATTCACGAGAAAAAACAAAAAAAAACGTTTCATGATTTTGTAGACCATAACGAACACTTAACGGTAAGTAATCCACCACTATTACGCGACAAAACTAAAAGAAATTCAATTAAATTTTAGCCATTCTTAGGTTTTTTCCCGCCAGCTATCATATGAGTAGTCTTATTCCAATAAAATTCGAATGCCACAAATAAAAAAAAGTTAATAACATTTCTTGCCAGTAGCAAAAAAGCGCGCGTACCGCGTTCTATTCTCAAATTAAAACGTAGAAGTCACCTTACTCGACTAATTTGGTTCAATCTTTCACCTAATTAACATCGGACACGGTCGCTTACTACCTCATCAGCTGTAAATATGTCCGAGCTCGCGTTATGACACAAATAATTCTTGTGTCTAAATGACGCGCCTTTGCGGGGAATGATCTAATTAGACACAAATAGCCGAGGTGATGGTTATAATGCAGACAAGTTAATATGTGGTATTGAGTTTTGTGATGACATGATGCTGTTTTGGAAATAGCTCGGAATTCAAGCTGATACTTTGATCAGGCTACCATTTAGGGAATGAAGCAGTCACCGTCTTGAAATTGAATTTCCTTACAACTCATCTCTTTGGATAGTTGTTCATGCTATGATTCATCGACATTATTTCTTCGTAGGATTCATCGCATATTTTTGCCAGAATTATTAACAAATTTCTTTTTATATTCTGCGTACAGTAATCAATTGATTCAATTATTAGCTTAACTAATTTTGCGCGAATTAACGTTAGAAACGAGTAAACTCGTGCACATCGTGCATGCAATAGTGCCGACATATCCCATTTCTAACGTTAATCCTTGCAATAGTGACCATGTCAGTTTAAATATCTTTTAAGACTTTTGCTGAAAAAATAAAACTGCTTTACATACCTGCATATTATTTCTAAGATTTGACGTAATATCAGGAGTAAGCTATGCAAAAGATTTCTATATAAACTCTAGTATTTAATAGTAGACAGCATCATTTATAAATATATTCTAGATGGCCGACCTAATCGCGTAAAAGCATATTTATTTACCGCGACGGCGCGGCGTTTCGATCGAGCAACTTGAATTTATCATAGTCTCTAGTATAATCTACTCAATGTGTATGAATCGAAACGTCAAGGCAAATACATTAGGTTTTTTTATGTGATTAAGTTTCATATAATGTAAATGTTAAGACGAACGCCGGAATGCCGATTGAAGTGGCAGTGGGAGAGTAGATGTCACGCAGAACAGATGGTCCATGAGGCCTGAAGGTTCTGGAGTGGAGACCGGCAAGCGCAGTATTTGTGTGGACAGATGACTTGACAAACGTTGCAAGTGAATGTTGGAAGATGATGATGAACGCAAGAAGAACGAGTAAACTTAGTTTAAGAAAAGGAAAAAATAATATTGCAACGATTTTCTTAAACATTTTTATGTTTAGGCAAATACATTCTCTAAATATTCTATCCATCCATCCAAAGCTGTTGAACCTGCACTAACTAAATCAAACTGCACATCTTGAGGCTCCTCCCGAGACACTGGACATCTCTAGTGTGGAATAATTGGAGGACAGCGGCATGGGACTACAAGCACAGAACAGTATACTGATCAAACAGAGAACAAACTCCAGTCATATTATATTTGGTGATTGTTTATAAAGATGATCCAGTTACGTTTCGGATAGACTACAGCTCCATTTTATATGTATACCATTCTCTTATTTTTAAGATTTCTATTAAATTAGCTCGGTTACTTCTTACTTCACCTTGTCCAAAACTAGTCGGAACAGTTATGCCAGTCAACTCTATGATATAAGTTTTTAAACTGACATCGTCACTGATACAAGAATTAACTTTAGAAACGGGATATCTACCATTGTAAATGCAATACATGGTAAACTCTTGATATTTCGGCACAGGTGCATGCGTCATGTTCACGAGTAAACTCAAGGGTAGGTGTTGTTATGAGGACTTCTTTTCTCATTTCTTGCGTTCCATCTTATTACCAATGACAACAGTCAGTTAGAACTCGATCTTGATCGATACACACACCTCACGTTATCTGCTCGTGAGCTCTTTTCGGAACTTCTTCGGTATTTGTTAAGATGGGAAATATCGGTTTTCTAAAGTTCATTTTAACTCTATGGTGTTTCGGAGTAAATCAGTCATCCTTTAGTATTTTTTCCTAACATACAATATCAGTTTAAGTAGCGGAGGCTCGATGTCTAAGAACTTTTTAAGGTCTCCGGTTTCATAGCTTTAAAAAGTTAAATGGCCGATCATGAGCGAAATCGTACGTTAAATGCTAATCAGTCTAAATTGACCTTTACGAGTATATTTAGTTTCAACAGTCAGGAAGGAAATTGTTGATGTTTGATGCTTTTAAAAAGTTTTTCCGATTTCGTAACTCCAGCGGTTTAGGCTCCGGGTTGAAGAATTAGTCAGTCAATCAGGATAGTGAGTATGAGTAGTCAGTGATTTAAATACTTATATAAAAATATGTTGAAGTGAAACGCGTTGTGCGCAAAAGTGGTATATCATATGTGTGACAATGTCGCGTTGTCCTGCGACCTGCGTCTGGTCGTAGATATAATGAAAATGAAGATATCCAATGAACTAATTCCAGAGGACACTCGCCGAGATGTATTTGGGTAAAGACCAACAAACAAGGGATGCTGCGTCGCTTAAGGATTCGAAGTCTTGTCTAAACTAGTAAGTCTACGCTGGTGGGTATTCGCTCTAAGTAGTTTCATATGCTTCAAGATACAAATAAAAAAAATATTTAACATAGTGCCTGGCCGGTAGGACCTGTTGGTAGCAACCCGGCCTTCTGAGCCCACGGTCCCCGGTCAAACATTCGTGTGCATGAACATGTCTGTTTGACGTGTCTCTGGTTGCGTATGTACGTTTGCATATAATCAGTTTACCATAGTACAGGCTCTGCCTAATTTGGGACCTAAAGACCTTGAGTGGATATTGTCCCATATTATATTATTATTATTTACAAATTGATAGAAGATTAGGATTACTGATTACCAGTATACGGTACGCAGGTAGAGTAAGGGTAGCCCACTTAAGTTGACAACTACTAGCGTCTTGGGACGTACGTGTGTTAGGCGTAAGGGATGTTTAATGAAATATCTCGTGTTAGGCAATTTAAGGGAAGTTTAGTTCGAAATTCAGCGTAATATGGGGGAAATATTTAATAATGGCAACTATTATATTTGATTCTGTTATATTATTGACGTTGTGTCTTATTTATCTGCCATTTTTGTAATTTTTGACAAGTGAAGAGATGGAAAATGTTAAGCCATAGTAGGAGGTAGATAGTAGGTAAAAGTTTGATAGTTGGTGGTAACACCTAAATTAAATAAGTAACCCAACTGTGTATAGAAGGTGAACCCAACGGAAAAAAAATCCAACAATAGCGCTCATGGGGTTGTTTAGTTTCCTAAATTAATGTTTCCTCTATTTTTGACGTGTAACAATGGCTACGATGCCTATAGCCATATAAACAGCTGCACCAGTCGCGTTTGGCAGCCGTGTGAAGCGCTATGTACACGTCTCGATCTATAACACGCCTACGTCACTCACTTACACGGTTGCGTTAGCTAGTGTAGACGGTTACCTTTACCGTTTAAAATATGTTCCCAGCTGTTTGAAAATCGTAGCCGTGCAAAAATACAAGGCTACGCTTTAAGACGGTTGTCGGAGCGGTGTTGACACAGCGCAGCGCATTGGTTGGTGTGAAAAACAAACACGGTAGAGTGTTTTACACATGATCCAACGAGCTGCATGCTTAAACAAACTTGGCAGCGATAGCCACGTACTATGTATTCGAACCGTGTGTGTACTGTAACCGCGTCAGCTAAACCCACCAACCCTTACCGCGTTAACGCGGTTGCAGCTGCAGTACCGGGTTTACACGGCTCTACTTTGCCGATAAATCGACCAATTTTTTTCACAGTGTAAACTGTTAACTGTTCGTAACGAGCGGAGGCAATTGGTTTGCAAAGTCATGAACCGTTTGCTTTTATGTTTTCCTAGTCAATCTCTCTAGGAATAGGAAGTTTTAGTAATGCATCTGCCCTGTATTAGAACGTGACTTGGATAGAACAGTGACTTACTACTTTAAATATTTATTTATATAACCTGTGATGGCAAATGTACAAGTATACTTATAAAAGAAAAAAGACGTGTGGCACTCGGAGACTGCCGCGGTAAAGCTATTGCATAGCTGTTTTTATCAACTTATGCAATTATAATTATTTAACCAATGCCATCTAGAGGCGAGTTGCTAAACTAAAGAGACAAGCGTGATATTTCAAAAAGTCATTAAAAGTTCTGCTATTCATCGATAGATGGAGTCGGAGTGGGGGGGTGTTAGGTTATTTTCGTTACGGAATTTCAGGATTCGGTCTCCACGCTCAAGGCCCGCGATAGAAGCTATGCAATAGCTTAAAAACTGTTTATTTTTACTAATAACGTATCGCTATACCTATCTAATATATTTTTAGAATATAATATATATAATTATATTTTCTTGTCAGTTTGGTCACTATCTAATATATATACATGTATATGGAATGCTGCGTGATTGTTATCATTTTAAGGGCACAATAAGAACGGCTGCACAGATTATTTTTAATGTTTGCGTAACGGGAAAATATGGAAAAACTATAAGTTCTTTTTTAAAGCGAGATATTGCGTATCCTTAAGATTACTTAATGAGAAATAGAAAGATATTATGAACAACAACCATTTATATTTTAGAAGAGAAAATTCACCGTCCATATAAACAAAATAGTATAAAGACATTGGGCAGTCTCTCATTAAATCATGAAATTAACTCATTTTAAACGTATCAAGAAAATTAGTAAAATTAGACTTCTAATTCGTAATTTGAAATTAAGCATTCGAGGAGAAGTCGAGTCGACGGCATCACGTCGCAGTCCGCGGCAACACTGGGGCCCCTAAACTAGCGCTAAACATGACTTGGGTTACAATAATATTAGATGTATGGCACAGACAATTTGACATTTGATTTTTTAGGTTATGTCTCTTACAGTTGGCCTCATTAACGAGCTTAAAGTCGCTCAGCAAGCAATGGATAGCTTTTGTTGGGCTATCTGACGATACGTGCATACGTCACACCTCAGAGGCTGCAGCACAAACAATTTGCGAAAAAGTTTGTTTATGGGATAGGTTGGCAAACGAGCAAGCGGCTCACCTGATGGTAAGTGATACTGTCGCCCACGGACATACGCAATACCAGAGGTCTCGAGGATGCGTTGCCGACCTTTGAGGAAGGGTGATAGGAAGGAAGAGATAGAAGGGGTGAGGAAGGAGAGGGAGAACGGGGAAGAGGGGAATCGGGCCTGCGGAACCTCTTACAAACCGACGAAACGCAATAGCAAGCTACGTTACTTTACGTCGGTGTTATGTGGGAGTGTGGTACTTCCCCGGCCCATTCGGCTGTGGGCTTACAGCGCGGCACTACCAGGTCGCAGGTATCGTATCTTTGGCGTACAAACTATGAGTTATCTGTGTCACAGTTGCCCTAGACAAATGACAGTTAGTTCTGTTTCAACGTGAACGACACGTTACTTTACACTTACGCAGTTATTCGTGCTAGAACCACAGCTCTTCAAGATGCTGCTGCCACACGGCATTACCCGATTTACGCCGCGCGCCGCCGGCTCGCACGCAATAAGGTGCTGTGTGTCATGGCCTTTTCAAAATCTCCGATCGCCAATACAATGGCCCAAACATATCCTGCGATTATGCAAACCGCTCATAATTGCGTTAAACGTCGGGGGAACCATTTTGTTCAAAATGTGTTTGACGTGTAATTTCATTATTTTATTGCGGTACAATTGAATTACTTGACACTCCGTCGAGTTTTCGCGCCAATTTAATTATGTGAAACTTTTTTTCGCGGCAGGTTTTTAATTCGATGGCGAATTTCAAGTTAGGTTTTGTGGGGAAGTAATTGTGTTAAAATGGCAACCCAGGCTTTCCTTGTTTTGTTTTGGTACTTTTTTTATTCTGCTAATTCTATCACTAAGAGCCTGTAACGGTGATTGCTTAGTAAATCAAATCAAATGCAATGTATTTATTTGCTTGAACATGAGTGAACACAAAAGTTGTTAAAAAAGTAGGTACCTAAAAAGTACTCCACGTTCCACCTTTCAGGCATGCAGACATCATTATCATACCTACTAAAATTGCTAGTGAGGTACCATCAAATAACTACTAATACAAGTGCAATTTGAAAAATTTAATACCTTACCGACTTCCATTCCATTACTTTGGTAAAAATCAGTTATTGGAGTGTAACTCAAAAACTACTAGACTGAATTTGATGAAATTTGGTGAATGGGACCACACGGGAAGCACTAGCTTTCAAACAAAAAAATAGTTTTGAGAATCGGTCCACCCAATCGAAAGTTATGAGGTATCAAAAAAATACAGTCGAATTGAGTACTTCCTCCTCTTTTGGAAGTCGGTAGAAAATTAATAGTATTACAGAGTCACACTAATGCACAAATTCACATAACGACAATAATAACAAGTGCAATTTAAAACATTTTATACCGATTTACATACCATTACTTTGGTAAAAATCAGTTATTGGAGTGTAACTCAAAAACTACACACGGGAAGCACCAGCTTTCAAACATAAAAAGAATTATGAAAATCAGTCCACCCAATCGAAATTTATGGAGTAAAAAAAAATATATTAGGTATATACAAAAAATACAGTCGAATAATAAAAAGTCAATAATAAGTCGAGTAATAAAAAAATACAGTCGAATTGAGTACCTCCTCCTGTTTTTGAAAGTCGGTAGAAAAATATATAATATCACGCCGTACCGTCTTTGAATACCGATAATATTTAAACTAGAAATAACATTAAGCATCACAGAGTACTTTGTAGGTTAAGCATGACGCAGAAAAGTTATCACAGATTACTTTACCAAAATTATGATACAAATAAAAATCATGACAGTAGTTTTGATACCTCTTTAACGAGGCTGTGCAAATCTTACTGCTGTTGCACCACTAAGATGGGCGACGGTCAGATAAAAATGAGCTCTTCCGTGCCGTGCTCGAAAGACACATACGCCTTTAGTGTTGGTTCTGCAGGAAAAGCTTTCAGATGGCCTAATAACAGGGCTCATCTCTCCGTACACTGGGCCGGGGTGGTGGATTATTACTTACCCTCTCAAGAAACATTCTTGAGTTGCGCAGCGGCGTAAACGGGCTTAATGCTGACTCAGTTCGTTCAAAATTAGAACATGCGTATAAATAGGTACCTAATTTTTTAATGTATAATTTGGTGTTCTTTAACTAGCTACTTATTTATTGAAATACTGCCGACTGTCGTACTATAATTTGAAATTATTCCGGTAGCGAAGCAAGAAACTGACCGCTATTAGGTATATCTGGCCTACATTAACTTTATAAACGGATTGATTGTGTTTTTATATTATTACTTTTATAAAGCACTAACGCCTGCTTAGCGATCTCAAACAATGAAATTTATAGAGAGAAAAATTCACATCCTCGGACGGGATTCGAACCCGCGTCTTCTGACCATCCGTGTCAGACGCCGTGACCATCTAGGCCACCGAATAGGCGTCGAATTTTAGTATCTGATTTAACCGTCATTCAGAAACGGAGCGACACCTATTGAACAGCTTTGACAGCACTATCTAACCGAAAGTAGTATTTTTAGAAATACTTAAACTTTCGTATTGACGTCGGAACCCATTATAATTTTTATATTATTACTTTTTGGATTGATGTGTGTGTTGTTAGTTACTCTGGTTGTACAGGTTCCTGAATAAGCGTATATAATATATTTTGATAGTTACCTACCAAGTGGCGCTTCAGGTTGAGAAATTAAAAAAGAAAATCTCATGATGTTGAATTCTTTTCATGGACAACTTTTTGTTAATTATTCTCACACACAGACATCAAAATAGCAAGATTTAACGCGAGGACTTTGACCTTGACGTTTCAGCCAAGTTATATTATACGTGGTCGTGAGTAGACTAAACTCTTTCAATGTTGTAGTCCCAAAACATTAATTCCACACCTGGATCGTAAGTCCAGAACTAATATTAATCCAAGCAGACGTACAAAACACAATTTCATTGTATTTGGTGGAAAGGCAGTAGTGAAGTTTCAATAAGCGAAAAGTTCGTTTTCATCCGTTTTTGAACGGAACAGTTTAAAGGAAGTGCCGGTAGGTTTTAGTGCGCGGTAAAACTAACTTGGCAACACTGTTTTAAGAGTTCACCACTGTTGTGCATGCATCGTAATGGACTGAAATAATAGGTGTTTAAAACTTTAATGCGTTTCGTTTTTGGGAATAACATTAAGCATTCAAGCTGCAAGCAGTTTATTGCTGGTAATGAGAGTAAGTAGATACTTATTTAAACGTACATATGCAGTGTTGCAATTGTGGGTAACTACATTTACTGCAAATTTAGTAGTCATATAATTCCATGCTCTCTAAACTGACGCAAAATGCCCATGATTGAAAGAATAATCAATATTTCTAAATATGTCAACCGACAAAAAAAAGAGGGGGTTCTAAAGCCGACGCGTATATTTTTATAGGTATGTATGAACACGCATAACTTTTTACAGAGTAGTCACCTATTATCACAATATTGTGATAATACTGTGATAACACAATCACAATGTGATATCACAATATTGTGATATCACAATCACAATGTGATATCACAATATTGTGATAATACTGTTTTTTGCATTATCATGATACCGAACAAGTTATCTCACATTTTTTATTATTGAAGACGGTTTATTGTTTTTTTTATTATAAACGTTTCAACAAACATTTCTGTTCATCACACATTTATATACTCTGGTCAGGGATCGATCTATTACCCCACACTTGGAAGGCTCAATTTTTTGTTAAAATTTTCTTTACAGTCTAATTTATTTATTTAATTTTTATTTTATTGATATAGGAACAATAAACAACTACATTATACATATTGTTTACATCTAAGTACAAAATAAAATTATTAATAATGTAGTCCACAACATCGTCCACATATTGAAATAAATATGTGTAAGGCGGTTCAAATGAACAGCAAATAAAAATAAAAATGAATACAATTCTATTAGTTTTTTGAAACAACATACATACTATCTAAGTCTAAATGTTGAATGTGGATTGTAGTTTAGTATAAATATAATAAAATTACCAGTTTCGAGAACTTTAGTTTAGTGTTCTGCACAAGATAGATAGATAGATAGATAGATAGATAACACTTTATTGAGACACCACATTTATGACTTCATATTAGAAAATAAAATAAAAAACAATGCTTAAAACTAGGTGCAACAATGGGCATCTCTTCCAGACAACCCACAAGCGTACTGATTTGCTACCAATAACGGCAATTATAGTCGCAATAATTGCTTATAGAGCTCTATTATAAGACGTGTTGATGACAAAGTCGTAAAGAGGTAATCTATAAGGCCTCTCCTGCATAATCATTTCACCAAAAATATAACCAAGAACTGTCATTCTAGGTCAAAGTCAAAGTCAAAATTATTTATTCAATTTAGGCATCAAAGACGCACTTATGAACGTCAATTTTTCATTATAATGTACTAGACTCTACCGCTGCGTTCCAAAATATATAGAGCCCACCGAGAAGAAGCGGCAAGAAACTCGGGGCCATTCTTTTTATATAGATGTTTTTACAATGTTTTTACTTAGGTAAGGAGGGTTAGGTAGAGGGGAGATTAGGTAGGTATATTAGCTCCAGTGTGTTGCCTTATGTAGGTGATGGATTTTGGTACAAATAGAATAAAACTACCAGTTTAGAGAATTTTAGTTTAGTGTTCTGCACAAGCGTATGGCTATCAATAACGGCAATTATACTCAAAATAATTGGCTGTGTAAGAGCACTATGAGCTTCTTTATAGAACGTGTTGATTACAAAGTCGTAAAGAGGAAATCATAAGGGCTTTCCTACATAATCACTTCACCAAAAATGTAACCAAGAACTGTCATTCTAAGTGTTAGACGAATGGATTTTAGTACAAATAGAATAAAACTACCAGTTTAGAGAATTTTAGTTTAGTGTTCTGCACAAGCATATTGCTTTGCTACCAATATCGGCAATTATTGTCGGAATAATTGCTTTTAGAGCTCTATTATACGACGTGTTGATTACAAAGTCGTAAAGAGGTAATCCATAAGGCCTCCTGCATAATCATTTCGCCAAAAATGTAACCCCGCGGCTCGCTTGTAATAACTTCATAACATATTTATTACACCATTTAAATATGTAAAATCCAATATGGATTTACAGACACGTGTGCCTTTCCCATGTGCAAACACCCTTAGCGGCAAACACTCGAGAAATACAGGTTGTTACTGTTTTGTAAATATATATATTGCAAGGACCATAGATCTCCAACTTTAAAAAGCCACTGAGAAGAGAAGAAGAAGAAGAAGAAAAAGTAGAAAGGGACCAAAATTACGTTGGTTTTGAGTCATTATACTCGTATTTGACAGATGACTTCGGAATACTACAATTTGACGTAGATTTCTTGTACATACTTACTGCTTTTGCCATACAACGATGAAATGACTGAATAAATTTGATGAAGTTCGATATTTAGATCCTTACACCTAGCTCCAACCTCACGCTCTAGCAGCTGCCTGCAACTGTTTTTCTGTTGACCGCAGTTGAAGGCAAATAGAATCGCCAACTGGGGCCAAATTTGCTATGACCATAAATGCTCGATGCGCGTTACGATTATATTCAAGAAATGATAGAAAAACATGTATACTTATGGAATTCACGATCATTCCTTGAAGATATCGTAACGCAGTGCGTTACATGTTTGACATGTCATAGCGAATAAGGCCACTGAGTAGATTTTTAAGGGCCGATAGAAATATTGAAGTCATTTTTATTATAATACCATTCATAGTACAGCGCTACATACATAATCTCTTGATAAAAGTTCATTTTTATGCTCGGCCTAAATGCAATTTTCTGTAATATAAAAATGTATGGCCTCTACATATGTGTCGCGTGTCACGTGTGATGTTCTTTCAAAATTGTAATTCTGAGAAAACTATGGCAATTGGCAATAATGGTAGAGAAGTAATGTTTAATGCTAAAAAATAAACAGGGATATAAGAAAAAGGCATAATGTTAAACTCACCGAAGAATCGGATATCTAGCTAACTACTAAACCATTTTATCATCAAAAGTAATACACTCTAAAACACCATATATACAGCTATACATAAGCATAAAAACAAGCACGACTTAAAAGCCTCGTAGGCATTTACGGCCTCATATTTTACATACATCCTGTATACGTACAGAGTGTATTAAATTTAATGTTAGAAAAAGAATTTGCATGTCAAAAGAGAATATGAAATTCCGGAGCGTATGGCAAGCGCCGTTTTGTGTGTTTTTTTTGTTTGTCACACTTTTAAGGAATACGTTTGGAAACAGAAAGTTGAGTTAAATGTCAATGTAAGAAAAAGTAAACGCATCCGCACTAGGATCATTCTAGATTCTAGTACTATACCTACTTATATATTTTATTCAGTTTAGTTTTTTTTTTGTATGTTTTTGTATTGCAAACAGCTAACTGACCACAACGTCGAATAAACTGTAAAAATATATTTATGAACCGCCTACCAGACGTTTTCGCTTATTGACCGAACGAGCGAAGCGTCTCTGCTTTAAACCGTCTATTACCAACCGACTAACCATGCTGTCCACCTAGTTGGACGTTTAGATTTTATTCTTAACCGACAATCTAGTTTGACGGTTGATATATTTTATTTTGATATAGGTATATATTGTTTATGACTAAATTGAGTTTTATCTGTCCGTATGTTTGCTAGGTTGTATGTTAGTACCTACATCATTCGCCGCATGGTCGCATTTTTCAACCAATCTTGACGAAACTTGATATTACTATATAATTTTTTTGTCGTCGGCGATTTTTCAATAGGAGGATACTTTTTCTATAAAGGATGGAAGTTTACTGCGGCGCTATTTACCGGTGGACTTGATAAAATTTGGTGCATGCATTAGGACTTTAAAGAGGATAACGAATATGAGCATAATTGGTCAAGTGGTTGCCGAGATAATTAAAATTTAAATGAATTACTTAAACTATGGCGATTGACAAGGAACACACGAATTTACTTCACGGTTCAGTTCACTATGCCTACTCCTTATCGGTTAATAGTCCATCATTATTACACGTCAACACCTAGAAGAAAAACAAATCTAAGAAACCCTAATCAACGGAAGCCATTGTTGGATTTCTTTTCCCACCATTTAAATAAGAAGACAAGAGTCTTCGACCAATGTGTGTTACCAGTGATGACTTATGGCACTGAAACGTGGTCTCTTATACTCAAAGTCGCACAACGAGCTATGGAGAGGGTATGCTCGGGGTTTCTCTACGTGATCGAATCAGAAATGAGGAGACCCGTAGAAGAACGAAAGTCACCGACATAGCCCAGAAGATTAGCCAGTTGAAGTGGCAGTAGGCAGGGCACATAGCACGCAGAACAGATGGCTGATGGGCCCGAAAGGTTCTGGAGTGGAGGCCACGGACCTGCAAGCGCAGCGTAGGTCGTCCACAAACGCTGTGGACAGACGACCTGATAAAGGTCGCAGGACGACGTTGGATGCAGGCCGCTTCCAACCGGTCCTTTTGGAAAATTATGGGGGAGGCATATGTTCAGCATTGGACGTTCTACGGCTGAGATGATGATGGTGAAATAAGAAGTCAGTCACACCGTAAACGTTCCAATTAACTCAGAAAATACAACTGTAGTTCCGTTCCACGCAAGTTATATAATGTCGAGAATATGTCAAAGTTTAATACGAACACTTACCGGTTAATAATCTATTACACGTCAAAAGAAAAAAATAAAGTTTCCTAGAAGAAACAAATCTAGGAAACTTAACCAAATCAACGATAGCCATTATGGGATTTTTTCCCCGCCATTTAAATAAGAAGTCAGTCATACCGTATAAGTTCCAATTTACTCAGGAAGTACAACCGTAGTTCCGTTCTACGCAATTACATAATGTCGAGAATATGTTAAACCATTAATTCCCGATAGTTGTAAAATGCATCGAATAAGCTAAGTTACGTAACGAAATCGGCATGTACAAATTACAAGGTTTCAATCTACATGTGGTGCATAATAGAGGGGTGGGAACTTCGGATGTGGTTTTGTATAGTTTAAAACTCTTTAGGATTTTTTGGTTTCGTGTGTTCGACTTTCCGATTTTAGGGGAGAATGAGTTGTGGTGTGGCAATAATTATAGTGTTGCCTGTTTTTCGAGAGTATAAAAGATTTTTGTCCTTTATTTTCTGAAATTGGCGTAAGAATAAATGTATAATGAAATTTAAGGTTTAATATGCGGTTTCTGAATGTATATGCCTATTAAATAGATATTATGAAGTAATTGATAAACTTGCAGTAGTTCAAGAACAAACTAATCTGGTTCTACAACCATTAAAACAAAGGTTTGAAGCGAATGGCATAGTTCTAAATGCGGATGAAAGCACTGTACTAAACTACACTAGTAAAAAAAGTAAGGTCAGTCGGGGTAAGTGCGTTATACTTTTATCAAAGTTGCATTTAACTACAAATATTTAGGTTTTGAAAGTAGTTGGCTGTGAAATTATAGTATCATATGATAATTTGTTTCCGACGCAACGAATATATGTATTGCTTGTGGAATTTAGACCAACTTTTGTAAGATAAACACTTGTTTAAAGTAAGTGACTTCACTAGATGCACTTACCACAACCAATGAGGTAAGTGCGTCAGTTGGATAAAATACCTCTAGAATGTCCATTTTAACATTTTGAACAAATAGTAGCAACAGACGAATTTGAGTTCTACAAGGTTGTGCATTCTGATCTTTATTGCTATTAATATTGGGTCCAGTAGAACATAAAAAATAAATAAGGGGCAAGTGCGCCATATTTTTGCTTTTCAGGGGTAAAAACCTTTTTTCGATTAGTGTATGTACTTAATTTATTTTTTAGGGTAGGTGGGAGAACAAGAAAAAAAAGCAACAGATACCCAAAATACTAGTTTAGTCAATTATAAATGTAAATTTATTTTTCTTATACTTACTGGATTCAAAACAAAAATTGTTTCAGTAATAAAATTTATTAATTTTTCTTTGGAATTAGTTATTAGGAACTTGAAATCTTAAACAAAACAACTTAAACTAGTTAAAAATAATACATTTTTTTGTAAAAAAACATTAAAACACAAGATTGATAAACAAAACAACTTTCTGAACATTAATTTTCGCTTGAGTTACAGTAAATTGAGAATTTTAAACTAAAAAAGTCTAGTTCCTGTAATGGCACTTTAACGAATGTTTGTTGTGTTGTTTTTCTTGTCTTTGAAAGATACTCTAAATTTCTTTGTCCTACAATTATTACTTTAAAGTCTTGAACTATTACTAGTTCAAGACTTTAAAGTAATAATTATTTATATTAAATTTATTTTCTATATAATCAGTTCATTATGTTATCCATTTAATCAGTCCGTTCTCTTTCTAATAAAATACTGTAATTTTATTTGTCTCACAATTATTATTGAAAGTCTTTAACTAATGAACTAAAATCAGATATTTTTTATATAACCGTCATGTTCTTCATTTAATCAGTCCCTTCTCTGTTAAATCAATAAACACTAGTTTACTTAACTAGTTGCATGTAATTTCACTCTAATAATAGTAAGAAACATTTATACATAGTAATGAACCGCTATGTATTTTTATATAATTATACTTATAATATGAACGAATATATGAACTTTACCAAAAAAAATTTTACAATTTCTGATTTGAGGTAAGTGCGGCATAGTGACGCGCTTGGCCCATAAAGGTATGACGCACTTCCCTCTTTGTAAAATTTATAGGTTATAGTTTTCGAATAGCTAAAACTCGAGTATTTCGCAAAATATCCAAATAATAATTAAATATGTGGGAATAATAAAAAAAATTACATAACCTTACCTTAATTTCTTCACAGGAAACATGAAAAATTTTAATAATTTCGCTCTTTTTAAAAAAGTCACTGATATCCAACGCTTAGTTCAAATGACACTGGAAACAAAATGGCGATTTATGTAGAGCCAAGACGAGATACTCCATCTAGGATTATATTTTTAAACTAAATTTGAGTCGGGCTTTAAGGATAGATGGCGTTTTAGTAAATCACTTATACGTTTTTGAGATTTTGATGGTGGAGGCATTTCTCTCGTAGAGGCACTTACCCCGACTGACCTTACTAAAAATGATGATGTTAATGTAATGGTGTGACATTTTTAGGATGCACTCTTGATTCTACCTTATCTTGCGATAGCCACATAGGCAAAATCTGCGAAAGACTCGCCAGTGCCAATTATGCGTTGTTTAAGCTAAAACCTATAGTTGATAAGAAAACACTTATATCAGTGTACATATGCTTACCGTCATTCTATAATAAGCTATGTATTATATATTAATATTAGTTTTCCTATTTATTTATAATTCTCCTAAAGAAGTACCTACATCTGAAAAAACACGAGTTACACATGAAAATGAACTTACACATTTGAATACCCGATACAAGAAAAAAATATATGTACCAAGAACCACACTCGTTAAAACATATAAACAAGGTCTCTTCTGAAACTCGATATGTATAACAAATTGCCCTTAGAAATAACAAGTCTTCTTATAAATACATTCAAGAAAATACTTAAAATATTCTTTGAATGTCATCCGCTTTACCATATTAGCGAGTACATGAGTTGTTCATTCTCTGACATGCATTCGTGGCTATTAATTTGTTTTGTTCAATTTTCAAATTCATTTTTGATTCTTTTACAAATTTTATGGAAAAAAAAATTCTGTTTTGATATTTATTTATATAATGCTAATATGATACGATAATGCTAAAAATGATAATGCTAAATATTTTGTTTCGTTTTACCGTTATGTATGTAATTGACTTGCCAATGTTATGCAATTTAACGAAATGGTTAAATCCTATTAATATTATAAACGTGAAAGTTTGTATGTATGGATGTATGGATGTTTGTTACTCTTTCACGCACAAACGGGGGGGCTAATGTTGATGAAATTTGGTATGGGGGTAGATGAGGCGCTGGATTAACACATAGGATACTTTTCATCATCATCATCATCATCATCCATCACCACGCGGGTGAAACCGCGGGGCGCAGCTAGTAAATAAATAAACATATCCGTAAGTTTGAACATTTTAGAAAGTAGATTTATTGGCTACTACGGCGGGAGCTGAACCCCAGACTAAAGAATAAATATTTAAGTGTTGTATAGCTTATTTATCGAGATAGGCTATATAATAACAACACGCCATGCGAGCGTAGCCGCTGGCGGTTCAGAACCAGAGAGCAAATGCGATACAGCCACGGCGAGCAAGGTTTTGTCTTATTTACTCAAATGAGATTTTAGTTTATTTTAGTCACCTCTTCTTCAGTCAGTCTTTGCAAAGAATTTATATATTGAGTAAGTGAATATACTGCACTGTTCGACCACCCACTCTGAGCTTCGAGAAATCACCAGTAAAACATTAAAACTTCAATAAGTAAGGTTTACAATTTACGTACATTTGAAATCACTTAACATGCTTCAGAAGTGATACTTTTAAGAGCTTAAACTTTATGGAAATGTAACTTGGTTAGATCAAAGCAACTTCCGTCGAGTCAAAGAACTTAGTTAATATTATGCTTGCCTACATGAAGTTAAGTTCAAAATGAGTAAGGGACAATTTGACTTTCCATTTTCATTTATGTTTCTACTAGATGTGTCCTAAATTTTGGCATTTAATGCCTTTTATGTTGTAACCATCTATTAGGAAAGTATTTTTATTCGAAATTTCACCTAGTTTATACTTCAAAAAAATGTCTAGAACAGATTAATTTGCGTTTTTTATATTTATATTCTTAAAGCGTATGTCTAATTAGTTATTACAGTTATGTCACAATAACAACTTTTTTATTAAAAAATATGCAATAGTAACGCCGAAAAACCCTTATATCGCGTACACTGCGGAAACAATTGAAAATAGAGCAATCTGATGTACTATAGTTAATTAGAGGACATCAATATCTACAATGAAATATGGGATACTATATGTCTAACTAGGTATTACAGTTATGTCATAATAACTACTTTTCCGTGTTAAAATATACAATATTAACGCCGTTACAAACTAGGTCACATTATTCGTAATCCTTATCTACCAACTCTAATAATAAAGTGGAAAGATTTAATTGTGTGTAACGGATAAACTACATAGGTCATTAGTTAAAAAATATTTCACCATTAGAAAACTATATAACGCCTAAGTAACATAAGCTAGGTATATTTGAATCATCATCATCCATCACCGCGCGGGTGAACCGCGGAGCGCAGCTAGTTATTTTATAAAATTATGTCAAAGAAAATGCTTTATGTCCAAATGTCAGAATATGTTTTTTGTCTTCACATTTTTAAACTAAAACCCTCGACTCTTATGTCAAACTCTTAAATTCCTAGACACTTGTCAAACAAGTCTGACAACTGGTTGACAACAAATCCATTAGCGTGTAGCAGTCACTTCGTGAAATCGGACAAAGAGACGTTTTTTTAATAATTTGTCATGAAAACTGACGGACAACGAATGTATGAATCATTTAGACAGAGACTCAGACATCCACTCAACTGACTAATTTTAATGATAAGTATGATGAATATCTACAGGGTTATTGGTAAGTCGACCTATTCCCGTTAAGGGCGCGTAATTTACGTCGTTTTTGACTGATTTGAATATGAAACACCGTACGTATCCTAAATATAACCGTTATAGAGATATTTTCTTTATTTATATTAAATTTATACAATCTTCGGCATTCATGTTTATCAAAATAACTTATTAAATTTGCATATATATACATTTAGGTATCAAATACGTGCGTCTTTGCCTTAATGTATGACCCTCTTTTTAAGGTCAATGTATAGGTATTTACCTTATTATTATCGCATCACGCGTGAACGGATATGAAACGATATCACTCATTTTTTTTGTTAATTATTTTCAGAAGGTTCTTATGAAAGAATAATTAAGAAGATGGGAGGTTATGGCGAGGCCAAAGGCGGAGCCAACTACGCGAATAAAGTGGCAGGCAGTCGCTAGTTATTAATAAATATACAATAAAATAATCCGCGTTCGAAAACAAATAGAAGCTCTACCGAGAAGAAAGGGCCAGGTACTTGGGACCATTCTATTCAATGATGATTTTACAGTGAACTTAAACTTTATTGAAACGTTAAATAGTTACTTGGAAATAAGTCAAGTCTTAGTCAAAATAAGAACTCAAGTTTCTAAACATGACAGCAACACAATTTCGGTGGCTAGACCGACCAGGATCATGTCACTGAATGTTAGATCTCGGTTTAATCCCGTAAGATACAGTGGCTGCAGTCAGCCTATTCATGTTTGGAGATGAATGGCTTGTATTGTAAGCCTGTTTTGAGTGACTTCTTCGAATTTAGTTGAACAGCCTCACTTACACCATCTTGTACCACAGAATAAATAAGTGGATTATTTACTGTGTTAAATACATTAAACAGAAAGCCGCGCCTGTGTCTCGAAAGGTTAGACATACCCCTGATTTCCTGTTACTCCAATTGATCCTATAACATTTTTGCTTCATACACGCTCGTCAGTTGAGAATAATATTGACCTACCCCTTCTACAGAGCGTCTCCAAATTAGTCAGTCACTTTATACCCAACCAGCTTAAGTATGTCTTCCTACAAAAACCTCGTCAGGGAAGAAAAGCTTTGCCGCAAGCCATCGACAAAACAAAAAAGCGTTTAGGGTGATACAGCTAAGCTGCATTGAAAAAAAATCCTTTAGATTTTTTCAGTATCCACCACACAATGCCCGAAGAAGAGGAGTCATGTCTTCAACCATTAGGTATATCAATAAGGATATACGGAACTACAACATGGATACTAACAGAGCTTCTATAATTTTTTAATATGAAAAACGGGATTTAGTCACGTAAAAAAGTCAGATCTTTCCGACTATAGTTTCAACCACATCCGGTGGTCTTTTTCAAGGAGAGTGCAGAACGCTCGCTGTTGCGTATCGTGTGCGGTGTGGTTGAATCTATAGTCGGAAAGATCCGACTTTTTTACGTTAGTAAATCCCGTTTTTCATATTAAAAATGTGTACAAACCACGTTCATAATAAAAGAGCTTCTATAAGTTTAAAAAGCTTGCTTCAAAAAGTTCTTGTTACGGCAATCTGGTCGTCACCATTGCACGGTGCGTTTATACTCATTTTACAGGACAAGGGAAACTAGCGTGACCGATGTCGCTCAAAGGTTTAGGAACCTGAAGTGGCAATAGGCTGATTGGCGTGGAAGAACTGATAACCGTGCTGGAGTATTTTTAGAGTGTAGATCGTGTAAACGTTATGTGAGGTTGAATCGTGACCTGTGCAAAGCAGTTGACAGCAATTACTTTTATATATATGATGAACCAAAAAACAGGCTTTAGTGTAGGTTTAGGTCTACATTGGATGTGGCGTGTGCCCGACACGGGACTACTATAATATGCTGTTATTGAGGGTGATACTGGCGCTAACACTAACTTTAATCCAGCTTAATGACAGCGGTCAATTTTCACTTTAGAATTGGTGTATCTGATACAAACGAAAATTCTCCATCGATTAGTCGTGCAATAGTGTTTTTATATCTACAATGAGTACCTACTAATCTACCTGCTATTCATGATACCAAAACTTTACCGCTTTCAAGCAAATCAGACAAAAACACATATAGTACCAAAATTGTGAATTTAAAACCAGAAACGGAGTTACAGTGATTCGAGAATTGAGACAAAAATAGTAAATTCCTATGAAAAGTCGGCTCATTTATTTTAAATCGTATGGCAACTCCACACGCCAGCTATTTTAACTATAAGTGGAAGAATGCTTTAGAGCAAACAAAAGATAACTCATGTTGGACTAAGATAGCTCCTTCGTTACATATTATGACTAACACTCTCACACTTAACGTTTTGTTTACAATATGCTGAGCTGTATGTACTCGTATAATACCATAAAGTATTCATTTCCCTTTCATGTAATACTCTTGCGGTTATTCTACGTAAAATGTATAACATTTTACATGTTTTTTTTTAACCGTTTTATCCTACTAATATTATAAACGCGAAAGTTTGTGAGTATGGATGTATGAGTCTTTGTTACTCTTTCACGCTCAAGCGGCGGGGCCAATTTTGAAGAAATTTGTACTTTCATCATCGTCATCATCCATCACCATTCACCACGCGAGTGAAAAACCGTAATATTGTTAGGCACAGCATAGACAAAGTATGAATATCTCCGACTACGTCCGGATATACAATTTTCTCTATGGACTACGTCAAGATCGTAATGATGACAGTTCTGTCAAAGTTTGTGTCAGTTTCTGATAGCTTAGTCAAAAGCTATAAATTTGACACCTCGATACACTAGACGTGCGCGACAACTGTCAAGGGTGATGAAATAATATTCACAATTCTTTTTCCATGGTGATTAATTTTATATTTGTAACAACGTACATACGTATACTTAATGTACGTAAGTAGGTACTTACAATATTTTATTATTAAAGTTTACTGATTGATATATAACTCAGTATTTAAATTTACTTATATACTTAATACTATTTTCTTGTTAGACCATGTAAATATTTTTTTTTTATAAAGACATATATGGCCTAGGAGAAGATAAGCTACTCGAAATACTAATCCTGCGCAGGCAAAGTCGCGGGAACCAGCTAGTTGGTTAATATTTTGACGGAATGACAGAACATTTGAGGAATGCTAACTTATACTTTGAACAATTCTACTTAGTGAGAACAATATTAAATGTATATGAATTTTGTAACAATATACTAGCCCGTCCAGAGTTCTATAAGCTTTTATTTTGTACAAGTTGACTTATCTACGCCTAACCAAATGATGTGATGTTATATTTTTGGCACCTATAGGTAGTGTTTGTATTTTTTAGATTTTTCTAATCCTTCATACACGCGACCGAACTTGCATGCAGCAGCTCATATTCCATACATTTTTCACAATCACGCATCGATTATCCATCGGTGAGCCAGGTTATATTATCAGGTACTATACTATCAAACCCTTTGAACACAGTTACACCATAAAAAATCCCTCACTTGTACCACTAATAAAGATTAAACCGACAAAAAAGCAACCACAAATAAACATTTAACTGTCAAAGCACGCTGTTTACTTTATATTTAGAAGCTTAACGTCGGTTCGGTAGATATTTTAATGGACTGTACCATTTTGAACGAGCAAGACGGATGTGGCTTAAAAAGAACATTTAAAAAGTTAAAATATTCAGCTGAGATTAACAGTGTTTATCGAACCTCGATCATTAAATTGCTGAGTGTTTTTAGTGTCTGAACTGAGAAGTGAAGCGGTCAAATATCGATGATTAAACACAGAATAGTTCTCAACTAAGATTAAATTGAAATCCTCAATGTTGTATGTACGAGTAGCACCATCAGTCAAGTTTATGCCTGACCATCTTAAGGGTGAATTTGCTAAAATGACCATAGTATAGTAAGACTCCAGGAATATAGGAATATAATATATATATATATATCCATCTTTCGCTGGCAATTTGCAATTTTCTCTTCGTCTTTTCTCCTAAACGACCAAACCTGACAGCACGGTAATAGTTGACATATATATATATAGCACTGCAGGCTTTTTTGTAGTTATTAATGCCCTCTATAATACCTACGTCACTGTGCTCTATTATCAATACTATATTTACAAGATTTTTGACTATATAACTGCATGTTAACGTGAAATAGCATTTATTTTGACATAACTTTAAAATTCAGACATATGGTACCTATTGCTGACTTTTTTGTAGACATTGAAATCTCCTTATTGGTGTGTAATAAAAGCTTATTGTAAGTTCAAGTTATTTTCACATAATTTTACGTGGTAATCCTTGGAACAGAAGTAACCAACATGCTTAAAAGGATTAGGTACTACTTTTTATTTTAATATATTAAAATGCAATAAACTGATTTAAGATTATAATATAAAACTAAGGAGGTAAACCTATAAGGTATACAAGAAACAATCTTATTACTATCAATGCGTTTACAAAAACTGGAACTTTTATTGTAATAAAATACAATATTCATATTCTTGACAAAATCATAAAAGATTTTTACAACGGAGTTGCTTTTTATGCCAGTCATTGGACATACAATAAAAGGCGGAGTTAGCTTGCAATGCACACGTGCAAAGCAAAACCTTTTTGAACTGCCGTGCGATTCTCTAAGAGCAAACATCGATGCATCTTTGACAACATCCGTGTAACAATTGAAGAGATGACAAGAAACGTTGTAAAAACAACCTTATGTACAAGGGCGATATCTCATAAAGTAATTGACATCGGTGAGCTCGTCGACTAGCCCATCGACGAATTATTACAGAATCGCACGGCTGGTTAGGCATAAAATTGTGTACATATAGATACAGAAATGAAAAGCGGTCAAATACCGAAAACGAAACAGAGAAAACATAGTAAGTATTTAAAACTGGACTGAGATTGTAGATTTGAAATTCTCAATGTTCTTTTTTAAAATTGATATTCACACTGTGTAGGTATGTGTGTAAAAATCCCATTTTACCTTTTATATTATTAGCAACGTAAACTTGAACTCTTTGCTATCGCTTTCCTTGGAATATTTGTAGATCAAAAGATAAGTGAACTTTACAACTATGTGCCAATGTCAAACACACTCACTACATATTAACAAACAAACAGATATGAATCCTCCATTATCAATCATTGAAACCAGAAATAAGAATCAAATTAAATGAAACTACAATTTTGACGTCAGACCTTATGTAGATCAACAAAGGCGCTCTTTATTTAATACAGGAACAGATTTGGCGTGCAATACTTACTCCTTATTTGGTGGACTTGTACAGTACTCTTTAATCCTGTAAGTGTTCTACGTTCTGGCAACACTGTGACGTCTAGTCTCGTCAGTTTTTGCAGACTATCGGCAAAGGCAGTCTTGCGTTAATCCAGAAAGTGATGTGGAAAAATAATCGCTGTTCTAATTCGGTAATGTTTTTCCGCCTCATTGCGTTAGATGTTATAGACAGATAACAGTGAGTGAGTAACATAGTGAATAAAAAATCCACAACACTTTACACACTAAAAATTGAAACCTAGTCACCATTCAACTAATAGATTCCAGGATATACCAGAAGCTTCAGCTTTCAAGTGTATAAGGCAGCGTTTTCATCAGAAACACACCAACTTTCTAAGCCTTAAGTGCTTATCACCTTCAACCATTATTATAACTGACCATAAATCAAAAACGGTCGAACGGTGGCCTAACAATCTTAAAAAAAAAGTTTTGTTTGCTCATATTCAACACAAGTCTGTATTACCTATACAGAATAAAAATTAATTCAGCGAAATGTTTACGACAGAGAAGTAATAAACAATTCTTATAAAACAGGGCAAATCATTCCCTCGTGCTCATTTACACTCCGCATCGCGAAGGGCCAACAAAAAAGAAATGTCCTTTTTCAATTTATCTTAAAAAACAATACTCCTCCTAAATTAAGTCGTTAAGGACGTTGTTATGCAAAAGGGAGTGGAAAAAGCGATGCCGGCTAATTGTCCGGCTGACCGTACGCGACGGACCGGAAAAAACCGGAAAAATGTAAGGAAATACCGGACAACCAGTCGGAAGCCGGATGAGTGTTTGACGCTCGAGTTATTCCATTCCAATATTTGAGGGTTGCCGAAGGAACGCTTTTACAAGTTGATTGGTAATTTGTTACGAAGTGGGTTTTTAATTGTTATTATTACCTAAAGTATGTACTAAGAGCAAATGTTTTTTTGTAGCAACTTTAATAAAAACATTTGTCAAGTGTTCGTTATGATATGTGTAAATAAGACGTGTAAGACGACGAATTTATTCTTTAAAACTTAAAAAATACTAAAAAATCAAAACGTACGGGCATGGCAAACAATGTGTTGATTGCATGAAAAAAAATCACTGAAATCGGACAACGTTAAGAGGTAGAAAATAATTTTTTCTTTTAGTATGGACAAGTACTAGCTATGCAATCCCCTTAAGTCTTTAGCGCTACGTATCGTAGCCGATGTTCGCTAGAGACGCATATGGGCCCCGCCTCCCGAAAACCCGAATAGGTTTTTCGACATAACCTATATTGGCCTACTGTTGGACCAAGTTTGGTTGTGAACATCGATCTAACCAAATTCATCTCTATATCCTATGTATTTGTTACTAATTTCAAACAGTTTGCATTTGAGAACACTATCGCTTCTGATATTTAATTATTTATGTAGCCTAAAAATTTATACTACCTATTCAGTCTCGTTTTGATAACTTCAAGATTATCACTTCACATTTCATGGCACATAAATGGCGAAATGTGGGTGTTTGTACACTTCTGCTGAGGCCTACATGATGCTGATGGTATGCATGTAGAAATAATTCTTAATTAAAACTTTTGCATGGTTGCAGTGTCGCGTCGCGTGACACAGAAGAAAATATGGAAGCACCATTAATTTTTATAACACACGGTACGGCATTTCCAAGTGTTCGTGTGAAAATGTTCTTATGCATTCCTCAAATTTTATAAGTACGAATACAAAATGTAAAATACAGAAAATGAAATCCAAAAGCAAAATACTAATAGCTCGTAGGGGATTAAGCAGTGGTCGAATGTAACATGCAAAAGGTGCCCAAAAAATCTCAAACTGACGCTACTAGTGTTCATAAAGTTTTAACCGTAAGCTAACGTCATACGACACAAATTTATTTATCAACACTTTGATAAACTAGAGGGTTGAAACCATCCATCACTGGATATAGGTCGAGTTTCACAGAACTCTCTAAAATAAATGAGAGGCGAAAGTAAATCTAAATATTTGATGTATAGATGTCAATATCGTTTGGTGGCGAGTGCTTACGGTATCTGTTGGCCCATGACCCGAGATAGGAGCAGAACAGATTAAGTCGAGTAGTGTTGTAATAATCAGTAACTTTATCTATTTTAAACATCGATAAACATTAATGTAATCGAAGTTTTATTACATTTTCGCACTAATACCAATAACTAATCAGTTTCATACCGCATTAGCATAACTTGCCTAATTTCGTATCTACTTTAAATAATGATTTGACTTTACGAAAGCTAATAAAATATATATATGTAAAGTACCTAAATTAGATAATATTATCTATAGGTATTAATATTATAAAGAGGAAAGATTTGTATGTATGTTTGTAACGAATTGGCTCAAAAATTACTGGACCGATTTCAAAAATTCGTTCATCATTGGAAAGCTACATTCACTCTGAGTAACATAGGCTATATAAGATTCATCATAAACATCATCCATCACCGCTCGGGTGAAACCGCGGAGAGCAGCTAGTATTAATACGTTACCAAGATCCCTGACAAATAATTTGTACATACCTAATCAAACTGTGATTATATCATTATCAAATTATAAGTATAGATATGTTTATGTATGCATTATAATAATAATAATAATACCGCAGGGGCGACTTTGTGGCGAGCCGTCGGTGAGTGGCGACACCGCGGACACTGATTCTCCCTGGGGCTAAATGAGACCCCTGACCCCCGACTTGCCTTAATTGGCCGTCTGGGGGTGGAGACGTAAGAGCAAGTAACAAAAAGCTCCAAAGGTGGAAGTGTTAAAGGGCGTAACGCCGGTAGTAGCGCTCTAGTGAAACCGCAGCACACCTCTCGACACCCTTTAGCCATCCACACCAACGTTGCCCTTTTTGTCACCATTGATGGTGGCTCTTATGGGGGCCCGTTTAGTGGGTGGCAAGTCACCACCTGCCTAAATATTTTAAAATGAGACTAAAATTGGCAGGTGCCGTAGTCTCGTCCATAGCCCACTATATCCCTTATCACTAATAAGTTCATATAAATAGCCTTACCATTTTACCCATTTTTGTAATAGATATAAGTGCCATGTTACCATTCATCCAAAATGCCTGTTTTTTATACTACATTGTATCTTTTATTTCATACCAAACAGGCCTCTAAGTGTTGACGCAGCCCCACTTATGCCTTTGTAAAGGACCGGACGTAATCCGTGAAATAAATGGAATAGGAAGATAATAATAACAATATTTAATAAAATAATTATTGTGTTAGTCAACGACCGTTCCGACCACCGATACATTTGAATCGAATTAAATACAATGCCAAATTTGGAATAGCTTGTATACCTACCGACATTTTGGCTCCTCCTTTATCGACAGAGACCAAAATGATATTACAACTTTATGTTTCTCAAGTAGATGGATGTCCAGAACTGCAAACTGTACCGTACTCTTTTACCTTGTAATGGCAACGCTATTTATGTAGTCGTACATACAATATGTACGTTAATCATACTATAATATTATAAAGAGGAAAGATTAGTATATATGTTTGTAACGAATTGGCTCAAAACGTACTGGACCGATTTCAAAAATTCTTTCACCATTGGAAAGCTACATTCACCCTGAGTAACATAGGCTATATAAGATTCATCATAAACATCATCATCCATCACCGTGCGGGTGAAATTGCGGAGAGCAGCTAGTTATAAATAGTTTTATTTAATTTAATTTTATTTTTATTATTTATTGTAATTTATAATTATTTTTTCTTGTACCATGGATCTTGTGTCTGATAAATAAATGATGATTATTATTATTATTATAGTAATGACAGTAACATGGTGGATGTGAATTAATGGGGCTGTCACAGTCACTAGTTTTGTGACAAAGTCATTTTATTTTTCTTGATATTTGCTTGCTTTATACTCGTAAATTGCTATTACTTAACACATTGTTACGGTTACCTAATTCCTTTGGGATGGTAGGCTTATTCCACGCAGACGAATTCACGGGCTCTTCATGATTTTTAAAAAGTATTATTCATGGTTTACGGCTCATTTAAAGAACAACTATTATTTAGCCATTGGTCCTACCGAGTTTAAAAGTATGCTAAATAACTGGATTTGTATACTCCATACAATTAATATTTACACTAATTTATAACTACTAAAAAGATAATGGTAAATGTATTAAACTTACATGCATTAGCTATCGATAGTGGCCCATCACTAGCTCCTAGAACAGCATCTGCACAGTCGATGGCCGATAGGGCCCGTAATAACTTCATGGACACAATCGGTAGTTGTTGCAACACTGGCTCAAACGCTTGCCGGATTATTACTATTATTAATAAAGCTTTACAGTTGAGCCCTTGGGTGTCTGGAGATCAGAATCAATTTATGCAGATCGTTATGCCCAACGCCATATTGTATTTTGGTCTAATCTCATCATATATATTTTAATGTACTTACATTTCGATTTAGGTAGGTAATTGTTAATATAATTTGTAATTATGTTAAATGTACAGTTTTTTTTGATGTTTGTTTAATTTTTTTTTGATAGTGATGTATTTATGTTTTTAGCAGATCAGTAGCTCTACCATGAGTTGGCAACGTAAAACGTCATCGATAGCCGATACTCGCTAGCGTCTACACGATCGTCGATTGCGAGCTGATTTAATTGGCACCATGAGTCGTTAAAAAGGTGCTTTCGACAATTCGATACTCGTTAGCGGGTCTCGTGTCGATTTGGTTATTTCTTTATGTTGGCATTATCTAAGAACTAGCTTCACACGTATTATTTTGTCTTTTTCTATCAACGTACGTAAGAAGGAGAGCGTATGACGTCAATATAAACCAACAAAACAAAATAAGCTTAATTTACTTATTACTTACTGTGAACTCCATTACCTTCGAATTTATATTCATTATATACGTACGTAGCTGACAGCTCCTCTTTCGACTGGTATTTGCGGAGAAGAAGACAAAGAGAGAATTGTATGAAGAAGATATTTATTTTGTTTTGTAACAAGTACATACAATAAATAGTATATTAAAACCAGTTAAGTGTTTCTTTTTAAATCAAGAAATAGCGAAAATGAACCCATCCAAATGTTTTTATGCTGGTGGAGTTCATGGAACTAGTAAGTACTAGTAACTTAGCCCGAATTAGTTTATTGATCAATTTTCTTACATTATTTCTACAATGATCTCTACTGTACTGTTGCTTTCTAATCATACACGACGACGATGTGAAAAATGAAGTAACAGGGATTATTGTATTGTGATTCTCTCTCAGGCATACTAACCATACATAACCTCTATACGTACTTGTGTAAAAACATAATAATAACGTTAATTCCTACAATAACATAGGCCTTAGCCTTCGCTTCTTAATCTGGGAGATAAAGTAAACCTATTATAATAGTCATCACCTATATGAGTTACTTACATGTATTTTGTTTTAAAATTATGTTCCTTGTAAACTTAATACTTATACTTTACAGGAAATGGAGACCTTAGCAAGCCTGCTAATGGACCACTAGAGCTACTGGTACCACATCCTTTTCAAGCCGCAGGAGGACCCAGCCTCACAATCGAAACTAGCAAAGCAGGCATTTGTGAAAGCTGACAATGAACGGCAGGTTTTCCAGCAAGATGCAGAGACAGCTTGATTTGAGGGACGGAGTTAGGAGAAAAACTAACTGATGTTATTGGAACACGATAATTGTGTTGAAGTTGGCCTTCCTCAAATGTTTCCACAACTACCTATACATATTAGTTGTAATTAGATAATTAGTAATAGATGATTAGTAAACAATAAAACAAGTAAACTCATACTCATATTGTATTAAATAGGTACATGACGAGCCACCATGTTACTCTACCTTCCTAGCTAGACCCTACCTTCGAACAGAGGGTTGCCAGGTGTGATCCCCGGCAATCACAGACATATTTGGCCCGGAACTTAATGACACAGGGGAATTCTAATGGGGGTATGAGTGTGAATGTTATTATGATCCTAGTTTTAAAAACAACCATAGTAAATTATCTGATATTATTGTAAATAAAAAGCAGATAAATCATTTCTATACATGTTTGTAGCTTTTTAAATATAATCATTGTACCTGAATGATGTGATAGTAAAGATTAAGTTGATATATGATTCCTATACATTTTAAGGTACACTGGGAAAAATACACAGCTTTTGCACACGGCTACGCGTTCGGGAACCGTGTAAACGGCTCTGCCAGCCGGGTTTGGCAGCCGTGTGAAAAGCCGTGTACACGGCTTGAGTTTTTACACGGCTACGTGTACCGTCTAAACGGTTAACGTAGCCGGTAAAGACGGCTACGTGTACCGTGTTCGATAATTTTGCAGCCATGTTAAAACCGTAGCCGTGTAAAAATACACGGTTACCGTTTGGCACGGTTGTCGGGGCCGTGTAGAAACATCAAACACGGCTGTCAAAGTCGTTTAAACACGGCCCAGTGGGCCACGTGCGTTTCGAACATGGCTACGTTACCAGTGTCATAAATGAAATTTGCAAATACGCCTGTCGGAGCCGTGCTAGACACGCCACAGCGGACCGTGTGTTTATTAATACCTGGCTACGTTAGCCGTGTCGTAAATAAGAGTGTTAGACACGGTTACCGGAGCCGTCTAGACACGGCAAAAGGGGCCGTGTAATTGACACTACTTGGCTACTAAAGCCGTGTCTTAAATGAAATTTGCAAACACGGCTGTCGGAGCCGTCTAGACACGGCACAGCGGGCAGTGTAATTATCAATACTTGGCTACGTTAGCCGTGTCGTAAATTAGAGTGGAAGACACGGCTGTCGAAGCCAGTCTACACACGGCACAGCGGGCCGTGTGATTATCGATACCCGGCTAAGTTAGCCGTGTCGTAAATTAGAGACACAGACACGGCTGACGGAGCCGTCTAGACACGGCACAGCAGGTCGTGTGAATATCAATACATGGCTACGTTATCCGAGTCGTAATTCAGAGTCAAAGACACGGCTGACGGAGCCGTCTAGACACGGCACAGCAGGTCGTGTGATAATCAATACATGGCTACGTTATCCGTGTCGTAATTCAGAGTCAAAGACACGGCTATCGCAGCCGTTCTACACACGGCACAGTGGGCCGTGTGATTATCTACAATTGGCTACGTTAGCCGTGTCGTAAATCATAGTCACATACACGGCTGACGGAGCCGTCTAGACATGGCACAGCAGGTCGTGTGATTATCAATACATGGCTACGTTATCCGTGTCTAAATCAGTTTCACAGACACGGCTGACAGAGCCGTCTAGACACGGCACAGCAGGTCGTGTGATTATCAATACATGGCTACGTTATCCGTGTGATAATTCAGAGTCGAAGACACGGCTGTCAGAGCCGTTCTACACACGGCACAGTGGGCTGTGTGATTATCTATATTTGGCTACGTTAGCCGTGTCGTAAATCAGAGTCACTGACACGGCTGTCGGAGCCGTCTAGACACGGTACAGCAGGTCGTGTGATTATCAATACATGGCTACGTTATCCGAGTCGTAATTCAGAGTCAAAGACACGGCTGACGGAGCCGTCTAGACACGGCACAGCAGGTCGTGTGATTATCAATACATGGCTACGTTATCCGTGTCGTAATTCAGAGTCAAATACACGGCTATCGCAGCCGTTCTACACACGGCACAGTGGGCCGTGTGATTATCTACACTTGGCTACGTTAGCCGTGTCGTAAATCAGAATAATCTTGGTTCTCTGTCGGATAACCTAGTGCCTAAACCTGTTTGTAACTTAGTTTTAACATTTTCGTTTAAGGTGTAATAATAAAGTGTTTCTATCTATCTATCTATGTGCCCTGCAAATTTTGTTGAGTAAAAAGCTTGAGAAGTGCGCGCCATCTAACCGCAGAGCAGCATATTATTTTGACTTTAACGCGCGCGCGGCGTGCTCTTTAACAAAAGTGCCTTTATACCTACATAGGTACCTACTTAAGTACTCGGATACATATAAATATTATGGGTAATATAATGTAGGTACATATACCTACAGGTTAGAATAGGTAGTTAAAGTAGGTACCTAGGTAGTAGATACCTACTTACAACAACATAAAACGGATTTTCATTAATTTACATAGGTACCTAGGTAACCTACCACAGTCGCGCCGCTGCACGCACCGAGTGCAGACCTTTTGCTCGCGCGCACGACAATGAATGATCGTGAGGTTTTTACCGAGTTCATTGAACTATTTTGAGACCTGCCCTGTCTTTGGGATCTAACTTGCAAAGAATATAGAGATTCCACGCAAATTTTAATGTACCTACTTACCTCTGTAAATGAATGAAAATCCGTTTTATGTTGTTGTTAGTAGGTACCTACTTATACTATTCTAACTTGTAGGTACATACCTACAAGTTAGAATAGAACCTTGGTATATTATATTACCTATAGTATTTCTAAGTATCCAAGTAGGTATAAAAGCAACTTTTGTTACCATACCTACCTACCTAGTAATTTTCAGATTGTTTGCGCGGTATGGTATGATATAATACCGATATAATAACCTACCTACTCGGCTATTTATGTTCTTATTTTCTTCAGTTCATATTTAACAGTACTATACACATGTAGGTACCTACCTACAGTCAGCATCAAATATGTAAGAGTGCAACACAAGCGTTCTACACTCGTCTACTCAGCGCGAGCGCTTAAACAGACTGAAGTTTGTGGTTTGTAGTTTGTTTTTGGACAAACCGTGTAGATAAAGCGTTCCAAACCACGGTCACTTGGTTGGAACTCGCATTTCCCACCATCTAGCACACGCTTTAGCAACTGACCTAGCAACCTGGCATGCGAATATGCGCCAAAAACGAAATTGGACTTTATCTTCATAGCCTTACAGTCGTTTAGTTAGACAGTCAACACGGCTTCAAATCAAACGATTGCCAAGCCGAACAAAGCAAACATTTTTAACCTACTTAAAAAAAGGAGAAAGTCTATTAGGTATATTTTTTTTACTTAGGCCCGAGTTATTAGGCTACGACACACAAGAATAAATTAATCTACCCTGGAAATGACTAAAGGGGTAGTCAGTCAGAGGTACGTCCAAACACTACAATTTGCAGCCTGTGTGGTAGGTAGGTTTCCTAGATACCTACCTACTACTGCAAAATGAGGGCATGTGCCAAATATAATGTTTGGACATGCCTCTGACTACCCCTCCTTCTACCCCCTTTATACATCTTCAAGGATCTAAGCGCCTGGAGATCTGAGAGGATTTCTTTTTAGGGATTACAGTCTTGATCCTATTTCATTTCATTAGCTAAAAGTAGGTAGGAAGTAGGTAGGTAGTAATTATTTTAAAAATAAATGAAATAACTAGTTTAGGATCACGACTTTAATCCAAGAAGGTAGGTATAAGGAAGGTATGTGCCTACCTACATAGATCTCAGACTTACAAAAATTATTTAAGGGGTCAGTCAGAGGCGCATCCAAACATTACATTTGGCTTCAAAATTATATTATTGGCTAGTAATTAGGAACCTACCTACGTAGGAAGTAGGTATAGGTAGGTACAAAATAATACGAGATATGTCCAGTCGAGGTTCGAACCCATGACCATCGGATTGAAAGAGCTAAGTAGGTAGGTACCTACTTACTTCGTTGTCAACGTTCGAGACACATTTATCTGCTCTGCTGTACGTACGCAGTTTTCGCAAAGCCCAACTTCAGAGCCATATGATGATTTACCTAATACCTATCTCCAATTTGACATTGACGCGTGGTAGCTACTTACCGTAATAATTATTACCTACCTAACTACCTCTCGGCAGAAACAATATACCTACTTACCTACTACAAGTACCTGTACTATTCCCCTTCTGTGCTACAAACTTACAACGTGTATAATATGATTTTACATTCGCAAATATAATTATTACGAAGCTTTTCCTAAGCTTTCATCATCATCATCATCATCATCAGCCTCTTGTCATCCACTGCTGGATAATAGGCCTCTCCCAAATACCGCCACGGTTGTGTCTATCATTTGGGGGGAAATTGCCATAATCACCACACTTAGCAGGCGGATTGGTGATCGCAGTATGATAACAAGTACCTACTCAGGTAGATGCTGCTGCCCATCTCCTTGTTTTTTATCCCTTAGTCGCCTTTTACGACATCCACGGGAGGAAATGGAGGGGTCCAATTCTTAAGCCGGGACCGCCACAGTACGTCTTTCATGTTGGTGACATATTCTGCGCATCTCTAGTACCTACCTACCTATCCTTGCAAAACATGCAAACATAAAACACGTCCAAACATGTGCATTCGCAATGGCACGTGCAATACTACGTAATGCTTGATTGGCCTTTCAATGTGCTGATTTTATGCTCTATTATTTAGTTTTATCTCTATTATAATATAAAAAAAAACATAAACATTTATTTCAGTACTTACATAAACTAGAATAAACCTATAATACAAAGCGAAAAGTAAATCTTACAATAAAAGCCAAACAGTTGAATAACCGGAAATCGATTACCGGAGTCGCAATTAGAACAACCACTAGCTATTGGTTCGAGTGAAATATTTGTGTAGATCTGTTGCGGCGGCCAATCAAAATTTCCCTCTAAATTTGAAAATGGGTTAGAGATGTCCCCCCGACGACTGATTGCTTACAAACGATTATTACAATCGAACTTTGATTAATTATCTTATTTATCTATACATATATTATATATATACTAATCTATAACAATATTATACAGAGGAAAGATTCGATTGTTTGTTTGTTTGTTTGCAAGAATAGGCACCGAAACTACTGAAACCATTTGAAAAAATATTTCACTGTTGGGAAGCTATACTATCCCCGGGTGACATAGGCGATATTGGCTGTATCAGTATAATCCAAGGTGTAAAATATAATATATACCTACCTATAATATTCTTTACATCGCTCTGCGAAAACTCTTGATGATAGAATAAAATAATGTACTACGACTTTGTAGGACATACCATTATTAAGAAAAAGTGTCGCGACAGCATTATCTACATTAATCTACACTAATATTATAAAGAGGAAAGATTTGATTGTTTGTTTGTTTATTTGCATTGAATAGGCTCAAAAACTACTGAACCGATTTGAAAAATTCTTGCACTGTTGGAAAGCTACACTATCCCCGGTGACATATGCTATAGATATTTTGTAAATACCCGCGCGAAGCCGTGGAATGCTGCTAGTGTCTAAATATAATAGTTACACCAAAATACGTGTTCTTTTATTTAAAAAAAATAAATGAAATGTCGCCGCTAGAAAAGGCTCTTTATTTTGTATCTTGGATTAATATTTATATATTTTTTATAATAATTCTTTTTTTTTTTAATATTTCGGTCATTCCATTTGAAAGATATCACGAGTTTAAAAATGTAAGTATTTCATATTTCATATTTCATATTCATTTATTGCTTCCATAATGTTTACAATATAAGGTCTTAACATAATAAATGTGCAGTCATATATGGACCCCGTCGGGCACAGCAATGTTAGAAGAGAGGAGGACGCAATATTATATGTATCTATTACCAATTGATTTAATTAATATGATTATAATATATAAGCATGCGTTTATACTGTCACATGAAATTAATCCTTAATAAATACATAATTATAATGTCGAATGAAGGTAGGCCGTAGTTTATTATTGTTATTTATTTATAATTTAAAAATTCGTCAATTGAGTAATATGCTTTATTAATAAGAAATTGTTTTAATATTTTGATAAATTTTATGTCATTTTCCTCACACCTAATTTCTTTTGGCAACTTATTATATATTTTTACTGACATAGGTAATGTACTAGATGAGCTGATCTGGAGCCGGGTAACAATAACCTGTTTCTGTGACGAAGTGAGAAGTTAGTTTTTACATCTTGTCGAGTATTATATAAATGAGGATTTTTACGTACGAATTTACAGATTTCGTAAATATATATGCATGTCAAAGTTAATATTTTATACTTTATAAAATAAGGTCTACAACTATCAATCTGGTCTATATTTGCTAGAATTCGAATAAGTTTTTTCTGCATTGTGAATAAATCGCTTCCAGCGCTGCTATTTCCCCATAGTATAATGCCATAAGTCAGTCTCGAATGAGCATTCGCATAATAAGTGGTAATTGCCGTTTTCATATCAGTAGTCTTTTTTATTTCGCGGAGGGCATACGTAAGAGATGATAGTTTTGATTTAATTTTTATAACGTGTGAGTGCCAGTTTATATAAGTGTCAATGTTTATACCTAACAGAGTGAATTCTTTGACTGTTTCTAATTTGATACCTCGAAATGAGTAGGTGAATTGAAGTGATGGTTTTTGATACGGATGAAATGTAATAATTTTTGTTTTAGCGAGATTGAGTTCAAGGTTATGTTTATACATCCAGTCAGTTGTTTGTTCAAGCATCGCGGTGAGTTTGGCATGAATTTCTTTGCTAACTTTTATTGAAGCAAGTAGGGAAATGTCATCTGCAAAGCAAACGCAGTGTTCGTATTAGAAAAAAGTTGCGTGGTCGCCGCTCACCCTGCTTAGCTAGCTAGCTAGGCAGCATCTCTATGCGATGTAGATGTAAGCGTCATTGGGGTAATGTCAAGACAAAACCAATGCCAAACGATTATTCGTGTTCCATCATGATGTCTGGAGTAGCCACAGGTGCATTCAACACCTATTAGGCAAGCATGCTCCATCTTCGACCACACCATCACTTTCCATCAGGTGAGGTTGCGGCCAAATGCTTGCCTAACGAGAATTTAAAAAAAAACTTAAAAAAGTAACCTGACGCAAAAAGAAGGGATATTGTGTGTGTGTTTCTTTTTGTTGTTAAATACCCTTGCGAAGCCGGGACGGACTGCGTTTATAATTTACTAGCTGCTGTCCGCGGCTCCACCCGCGTTGAACAGTGATATAGGTTTCACACTCATAAACTTTCGCATTCACAATTAGTAGGATTAAATCTTAGTGTACCTGAGTAAAACTTATATGGAGATAGGTATTTATAAAAAGGTTTTATAAATACCTATCTCCGTGGTGAATCCAATCACTAGATTGGATTGGAGTCGACAGATCGCGATATTTTAATAACCAATAGGTACATACAGATTTGCATATACCTACGTGCATTTAACGGAATAAAATCGATTAATTTATCGACGTTTTTTGTTGAAGTTAAGATAGATTGATCAAATAAAATCGAATGATTTTTATTACGTCAATTATTGTCGATGCATGATTGATTGAAGGACATCTCTAGTGACGCTACCGAAAATTCGCGCCAACGCCTTTGTGCAGTAGCAGTACTGCAGTTCAAGTTGTGCCAACGCCTAGTGCACAATGCAGTTTTGTGAAGTGAATGATTTGTTAGCCGAATGGAAATTGTCTCAGCCTGCAATTAAAATAATTATTGGTAAGTGCAAACAACCAATTTCTTTCATAATCCGTGCAGTGCCTTCTATCTGAGCTGATGAGAGCGTAGGTAGGTACCACCTAAGCCCGTTTTTATAGAGTCATTATAATAATGGTAAGTACCAACCTACGCTACGTTTATATTAGCAAAGTACAATGTGCCATGATCACCTTGTCTAATAGGTATGCTGCTCGGAACGCGGGATGCCAATACATGTACGTAACTTAGGGACACACAGGTGCAGACATGCCGCTATCACACTCCATACACAGGTATCGGGGGCCAATTGAAATACAAAGTACGATAGGCAAAGAAAAGTAGGTACCTACACTTGTAGTTCTCAGACTTGGTTCTGAACTGAAGACCATCTTTTCAGATAATGGATACACTTCAATAGATCTTTTAAAATCACTGGTACCATCTGATGAGAACTTCAAATTACTGAATTTACCCAGTATGCCTGATAGAACAATGTATAGTATGAAATGGAAGGAATGGACAATGCAAAAGGTAAGAATATGTACTTATTCAGTTCATAATTTCTGTTTTGATTTATTGTCTATGATTGTATGTGTCTAAGTACCTAATAAATGTTAAGTTGCGAGACGCAGTCATGGCCGGTGCAGTAAACCATGACCAAATTGTTGCCCCCGAACAAGCCAAGAGTATACCTACTTCAGCAGTGCAGATGCGATCAGCTCACAATAGAACGAATAGCTTATCATGAAAGAGGCCTATATATGCACATAGCAGAGAGAAAGGGCTGACAAACGAAATAAAAAGTGCCCTGTCTGTTAAAAATTCTAAATTCCATTGATAATTTTCAGATTATTAAATCCTACACCTCAGTGTTAGGTACTTGGTCAGCATGGATGGATATATTAACAGTAAGGGGTATTTTCTTTCAGGACAGGGTAACATTTTCTGTGAGGATGTTTCACTCTTAGGAAACGCTCAGACCAACAAATAATGTAAGACTGAATGTCGCCTTTAGCAAACTGAAGTTTGCAGTTTTTATGCATGTGTGCTGTTCAAATGGTTTTGCATAATTGTGGTTTAAATGAATGCATGTGTGCCGTGCCATATGGTTTCTATGTATCTATAGCAGCACATACAAAAATGCATGCACCACTGTATTAATATTTTTAATTATATTTTTTTCTTTATGGTTTATTTATGTTACATTTATTAGACTAGTTGTTTGTTAGATGGACTGACAGGATTTTATGGAAGATACTTTTATAGGTTATATATGTTTTAAAATAAATGAAAGAAGGAATTTTTCAAAAATTCCTATTTGGTCCATCTACCAAACAACCTGTATATTTAATATTTTATTTATTGTGTTTCCTTGGTAGCCGTTTCTGCCAGGAAGAGATGACAATTTTGCCACACTCTGTCACTCTGTATAATTACCTAACTAACTTGGTGCTAGCTAATTTACTAACTGGTTGAGTGTAATGGACATCTGTAATGGAGTTTGGGGGTCCTACCAAGGGAACTCCTCAATGGTTAGCAGCACAGACACGAAATTTTGTATAGGCATTAAATTATGATTACCCATTACATTATAATAGTGTGTGTGTGTGTGTCTGTCTGCGGTGCAGGTACAAGTATGTACTTGTAGCCTCATAATTATTAAACCCAATCTTAAGTTTTTTCAATAATTTTAGGTTGACAACCTGTCCAATCCATTGGCAACTCTGGTCCCTGAAGCTGGATACAAGGAATTTGATCCACTTGGCCAATTCAGCAGCTCTGAAAGCGAAGTTGATGTTTACACCAACAGGTACCAACACTTTATTTTTATTATGATTTTTGCTCTATAATAGAGATTTTTTGAATGCATTTTAACCGACTTCCAAAAAAAGGAGGAGGTTCTCAATTCAGTTGTATCTTTTTTTACCGATTTGATTCAGCGTGACACGGCAACCCTTGCCGTGTTGACTTGACACGGCTCCATCTGCAGTACCGGGTTTATACAGCTCTGCAGCCGATAAATTGACCTATTTTTTCCCAGTGTAGATATAAAACCAGTAGCATTATCGCACTAATATTATTAATGTGATGTTTGTCAGCGTGTTTACACACATATGTGTGAGTGTTTGTTTCCTTCACTTCACTGTTTTGTAAAAATTTAAGATGTTCATGATTCATGATATTCCATTTTTCAGACCTCCCACAAAACGGCCTGCTCTATCGCACTCTGAAACTTTAACTCAAGAATCTACACCAGGCAACTGTAATCCCCTTAGAAACTTGCTAGAGAAATCTTCTGCAACCAGACAGTTGCTTAAGATTGGACTTCAGAGAGAATTTCGAAGAAGCGAGCAGAGCGAACTCTGTGACATCATCCTTGACCACCTCCTGAAGGATAGTAGTGATCAGAAACCAAAACTTGCATACGGTGTTTTCATTCAATGGGCAAAGTATGTTCACGATTTGTTCACAAAGGAACCAGAGGCTATTTGGTTTAGCGTCACCCCACCCATGAAAAGAGATCTGAACCAACTTTCTCCAGGAGCAAAAGCCCCACTTAGCGCCTCTGCACGGCCTCATGGGAAGTTGTATGACAGGTAATTATTACATTTATAATTATAACATTTATAATTATTATGATTATTTTATTATTTATTCATTATATATTTTTCTTTTATATACCCCCACCACTCATGCCTATACACCTACACCCACATTATTAAGATGAATTTGTTTGTTTGTTTGTAAAGGTATAACAAAAGGCAAGCTATTTGGCGGGAGAGCAGAGGGCTCGTTAGAACCATTGAAAAAAAAGCTTTATCCAGCTCTTCGGCAGATTCAGATATAACTGATACAGTGCGATGTCGCCGCAAAAGGGAATCACAGATGCAGTTGTTGGATGAAGAACACCATAGTTTAGAAGGTAATGACCGTTTATGTTACAATAGTAGCTGCTGCCCGCAGCTTCGCTCATGCACCTCGTACCACCTAGCTAGCATTTTTAAATAGTTGGCAAATGTGGCGGCATTAGACAATTTAAGCAAACATTGCGGCGGAAATCGAACCCACTCATTAATTTCAACCGATTACTCACTCATTACAACATTGAGTATATTTAATAATAATATTAATGTTTGTGATTGAATGGTACCTAAATTATTCTCAATTTTTTTTTCGCAGATGAGCTGGAAAATAACGCCGACATTATAACAATATCAAATTACCAGGGGTTAGAATTATCGTCTATACTAGAAACAGCTTGGAAGGCAACGTGGTCACTTCGAAAGCGGTACTTACTGTCGGCTTCAGCCGGACAGTACTTGAAAAAGTTTGCTGTACTTTGCTTGAAAAGCGTAGGTCCACATCTGGTAAGTGAAGTAACTAAAGTAAAAAACACTATTATAATATTATGGTATAATTGGGGGGTTATTCATTAACATAATGTTGTGTATTGTTGCTTTACAGATAAATATTGACTTTACATCTCTCAATTCAAAAACAAGCCCCACAGCGCTGTATACTGGACTAAGAAAACACTGTAACTTGATTGAAAATAGGGCTTACTCAAAGCTGCGATCTCTATCAAAGCCGTTAAGGGCTCAGCAACAAAGGATTCACGATCTCCCAAAAGGTAAGAAGTGATATCGTAAGCTGAGTTCACTAAACATCACACTGAAGCTAGTCTGTTATTTATTACCATGTCTGGACTTGAAAACATTGGTCCCTCCTAGGTTCTTGCCTAGTTCTTTCCTACGAGTGGCGTAGGGTTGTGATCATCAGTGATAGGAATTAGGTGTGCCTATTTACCTAAACTTCGAAGAACAGAGACAAGAAACGGAGACTTCCTTAGGACTAAATTTTTTCCGGGACAGATGGTCCCGTAATTCGGGACAACACTCCATATCATATCTCAATAAGGGTGAACGATAGGTGAAAACTTTAGGACTAAATTTTATCCAGGACAGATGGTCTCGTAATTCGGGACAACACTCCATATCATATCTCAATAAGGGTGAAAGATAGGTGAAAAACTTATAGGACCTTTATTGTAGATCGCATAAAAAGCAACAAAAAATATTCCATAAAAAAATCGTATCTTATCGGAGAACCCAGTTATTGTGAAAAAATTAAAGGAGATGTTGCAGTTTTGTATGGGACTCCGGCCATGACTTGTACCTTTCAGGAAAGGTGGGAAACAATCCCCTGAATAGAATAAAGTAACATTTTTTAAATAGTAATAGATGGTTTTTATGCACATAATAAAAATTAAAAATGTTTGACGTTTGTCGCGAGAGTTATGACAGCCATGACAGGTTGTAGAGATGACGTTTACATAACCTAGAAATTGTCATTTGTCATTTCGAATTTTTCGTTCAGAAGTACACTTCAGAAAAGTAGTACCTATTATATAGTTTTTAACGATGAAATCACCACACTTGCTTATAATTTGTTGAAAATGATGTCTAAGAGACTAATAATAATAATTAATTTAAAAAACACTGACTTTTCATAATTTAACGTCGATGTGATATTATGTTTTTATGTGACATGATTTCCGAACGAAAGCAAACTGCAAAGTGGAAGACGCCATGTTGAATAGAATGGGGCAATAATTGAAAAACTATAATTTCTTGTGCACAGCAAATCAGGCTTAAATTCACGAAAGAATATTTTTACTAAGTTCGTGGAATTTTTTCCTCTTTTTCAATAAATGTACATCTTATGGCCGAAAATGCAACATCTCCTTTAAGGCTAAATTTTGGTTATTATGTGGCCTAGAAAAGCTTTAACTTCAAATTGTTGACCAAGATTTCTTATGTGCATTTTCCACCATCTTGAAAAAAGATTAAACTTATTTTTTTCACAATAACTCGGTTCTCCGTTAAGATACGTTTTTTTTATGGAATACTTTTTGTTGCTTTTTATGCGAACTACAATAAAGGCCCTATAAGTTTTTCACCTATCTTTCACCCTTATTGAGATATGATATGGTGTGTTGTCCCGAATTACGAGACCATCTGTCCCGTAAAAAATTTAGTCCTAAAGTTTTCACCTATCGTTCACACTTATTGAGATATGATATGGAGTGTTGTCCCGAATTACGGTACCATCTGTCCCGGAAAAAATTTAGTCCTTAGGAAGTCTCCGTTTCTTGTCTCTGTTCTTCGAAGTTTAGGTAAATAGGCACACCTAATTCCTATCACTGGTGATCATTGACGTTTCAAAGTGTTTTTTTTAATCTTCTGAAATAATTTTTTTTTTTTTTTCATTAACATTAAGTTTTATTTTTCAGATAATGAGTTACAGAAGCTAACTGCAGTACTTCTTTTATTGCCATTTGCAATCGTTGGAGGGAAGACCGGTATTCGAACAAAAGCTTCACGGTTCGACGCTGCTATCCGCTTCATTTTCGTCGCCAAAACTCGCAGCGAGGGAGAGGCACATCTAAAGGAACTCGGAAAGGAAGCTTCAAAAAAACCAACATCTTTAGGAGTAGGTGTGCAACCTCTAGTTATTGCTATTGGTGAGGACTTGGCTAATATTAATAGCGCATTCGTTGTTGTTGATGGCGTATGGTTCTACTGTTCTCATATTCTGGAAGCTGTAGACCTATGTTTCAAAATATTCTACGTTTTTAACCTTAGATATCCAATTGAGTGTGAGCACATCTGGCAGGTGTTACAGTTTATTTGCTATGGTATTAGAGATGCAAAGCACGACAAATATATTATTGATGTCAATCGATTCCTAAATGAAATAGAAGGACCTTGCTCACAAGAAACTGCACACTCAAAAGAAACTAGAGATATGCCCTCTGAGTCTGAAGAAACTGGCGAGTCTTCCTCTCTAGATACTGGAGACATTCCCTCTGACTGAAGAGACGAAATTGTAGAATAGGATACAGCTATATTGTTTATAACAAATTCAAGATGCTTACTTGTTATTACTGTAAAAAATGTTACCGTGATTTGTGTTTACTGTTTTCCCATATTACAGTCGGTTGTCCGAAGTACAGTGATGTCGAAGGTTGGGGAGGTTTTAGGTGTGGGATGTGTTCACGCTGGTTTTCTGATATATACACATGGAGGCGTCATGTGCAGCAACACCATTCTCCACCCTCTGCTCTTGTATCTCCATGTAAATCAGTCCCTTCCTCTTCTGTGTCGACTCCGGTTAAAAGCTTAGATTTACCTGGTCCAAGCAGTGGTGTATTACCTGCTGGTAACATATTTAGAACTCCAGAGAAAATGGCTAGTAATGTTTTTACCGACACCTCTTCTCAACAAGTTATGCAACCAGTAGTATTACAAAATGTAACAGCATTTTTGCAGCAACAATTAGGATTATTAATCAGCTCTTTTCACACTAACACTGGTATATCCTTAAAAACAGTCCAGAGTTTTGTAGAAGCTTTTAGCTCTTTTAACAGAGACCTCGTGGATGTAGCTTTAGAACGGATGGGCAATGACCTTCCCACAACCACGGGCGATGTGGTCTGTGAACATGTATCCGCATATATAGAACAGTTACGTAAAACATTAAATGCAGTTATTGAGCCACTTCAGTCGATTTACAAGCGAGAGAAATACTTCACCAGCTTGGGTTCTTATATTCCTCCCCAAGATGTTTATCTAGGTGTTCGAAATGAAGTAGTGGGACGACACCCCCCACCTCGCAGTGTTCCGGTTGTTGGTCAGTTTATCCCAATACACAAAGTTTTTCAGCGATTGCTCTCAATTCCAGGGTTGATGTCAGAAATGGATGTTTATGTTCAACGCTGCCATAAATCGCCATGCATACAGCACTTTACACAGTCTCTTGTCTGGAAGGAGACCAAATCCAAACATTCTCTAGCCGCAGATAAAAAAGTTTACCCTTATTACATATATTTCGATGATTTCGAGACCGGAAATGCTTTAGGATCACATGCTGGTATTCATAAACTTGGCGGGGTGTATGTATCTCTTCCTTCACTTCCTCCCCGTCTAGCGTCTCAGTTGAAATATATATTTTTGTTGTACCTTTTTCATTCAGATGACCGCACAGAGTTTGGTAACACAATTTTTAAAACTGTGATTGATGAAATTAATTTTCTTGCCGAAGAGGGTGTCAACATCAAAGTAGAGGGCTTCGAGGGAAATGTGAGGTTTGTTCTTGGTCTCATCATAGGAGACAATCTAGGCCTACACACTATTTTGGGTTTCAGCCAGAGTTTCAGAGCTAACTACTCATGCAGAATATGTAAAGCATCAAAGGAAATAAGTATTTCACAATGCGTTGAAGACCCCACTTTGTTGAGAGACAAAGATACATATTTTGAGGATGTCGATCGGGATAATGTCACAGAAACTGGTGTAAGGGAGCGTGCAGTTTGGTTAAATGTAAAACACTTCGATCTTTTTTCACATGTTGCTGTTGATTATATGCATGACTTGTTGGAAGGAGTTTGTAGATACACCATGAAAGTCGTTATCGAAAGTCTTATTGAAAATAATCACATCACATTAGATTACCTGAATTCACGAATAATAGAGTTTGATTATGGTCCAGATTCTGGAAACAAACCACCCATCATAAAAAAGTTAGGTGCCAACTCAATTCAAATAAAAATGTCGGCTTCTGAATGCCACAGACTTGTACGTTATTTTGGCTTGATGATTGGGCACCTGATACATGAAGTAGATAATAGATTAAGGATAGGTAGTCACAGGAAAGTCCCGTCTTCAACAAATTACTACGAATACTATGAGTTGTATCTCCTGCTACGCAAATTGATGGACATTATCCTCACTGAACAAGTTTATCCCCAGTTGACGGAAGTGCTTGCCATTTATATTAAAGATTTCAATGAATTATTTATTAAATTGTCCAGTTCTACGTTAAAACCTAAATTTCATCATTTGATTCATTACCCACGAATGATGTTGAGGCTGGGACCTGTTTGCCACATTTCTAGTATGCGCTACGAGTCGAAGCACAGAGCCGGCAAAGCTGCTGTCAATGCAGGAGCCGGTAGAATTAATGTATGTAAAAGTGCAGCAAAAAAACTTCAGCTTCAATTGAACCATTTGTTACTAACTAATCTAGCTACTGCTGTCAATGTACCTGGTTCATTAACAACTCTCCCAATTGAAGATAAAATAGCTGTTATAGATGTGTTCTCATTACCTCAAAGTACGTCAATTTATTCGGTTCCATACGTTACTGTTGCTGATTATAATGTTACTTATCGCCTTACTGATGTTTTGCTCCTCGAGTTGGTGTCTGAGGATATGTTTGCCCCTTTGCTAATGTCAATTACTAACATTTATTACGAAAACAGAGTGGGTAAGGCTTACGCAAAAGGGCAACTCTTCGAAACACTGTACTTCGACAACCACTTTCATGCTTATAAAGTAGTGAAGACCCACGAGGTCAAATATATTGCTTTAGACCAGTTACAATTTCCCTTTCCCAACACAATAACGTCCTCTTTGATCGATGAAGCTTTTTTCGTAACCATCCGCAATTCCATAGACTAGCTACATTACCATATCATTTTAGTTTAACTTCTAAATGTCATTAACAATAACTTATTTCTCAATAGTTACATAATTTGTTGAGTTTGGACAGTAATGGTGCGTTAGATTTTTTAAGGTGAGCTCAAGTTTTTGAATGGCGTTGTCACATGAGGGTCATCAGGAGGACAGTTGATTATTTATAGCAGGTGGCAACTACCCTTAACGTTATGTATAAAAAGCCCTTATTTAAGTTTTAAAAAAAACCCTACGCCAGTTTGTACAGTAATGGTGCTTTAGGGTTTCTAAGTTTAGCCCCTCGGTTAAGTTCTTGTTTGGCGTTGTCACATGAGGGGTCCCCAGAAGGACAGTTAATTATTTATTGCAGGTGGCAGCTACCCTTAATGTTATGTATTTTACGAGCTTATTTCGGCACTCAGAGAAATGTCCGTATTGATTTTTATCGACTGTTTTAAGTGTTGTTAATATTGTTCACACAAGTATTGATTATAATTAAAGTTCATCTTAGTTGTACTTGTAATAACCAGTGATAGGAATTTGGTGTGCCTATTTACCTAAACTTTGAAAAACAGAGACAAGAAACGGAGACTTCCTTAGCACAATATTTTTTCCGGGACAGATTGTCCCGTAATTCGGGACAACACTCCATATCGTATCTCAATAAGGGTGAACGATAGGTGAAAACTTTAGGACTAAATTTTTTCCGGGACAGATAGTCCCATAATTCGGGACAACACTCCATATCATATCTCAATAAGGGTGAAAGATAGGTGAAAAACTTATAGGACCTTTATTGTAGATCGCATAAAAAGCAACAAAATGTATTCCATAAAAAAAAATCGTATCTTAACGGAGAACCGAGTTATTTTGAAAAAATTAAGTTTAAGGCTAGTTTTTGGTTATTATGTGGCCTAGAAAAGCTTAACTTCAAATTGTTGACCAAGATTTCCTATGTGCATTTTCCGCCATCTTGAAAAAAGATTAAACTTATTTTTTTCACAATAACTCGGTTCTCCGTTAAGATACGATTTTTTTATGGAATACTTTTTGTTGCTTTTTATGCGAACTACAATAAAGGCCCTATAAGTTTTTCACCTATCTTTCACCCTTGTTGAGATATGATATGGAGTGTTATCCCGAATTACGGGACCATCTGTCCTGGAAAAAAATTAGTCCTAAAGTTTTCACCTATCGTTCACCCTTATTGAGATATGATATGGAGTGTTGTCCCGAATTACGGGACCATCTGTCCCGGAAAAAAATTAGTCCTAAGGAAGACTCCGTTTCTTGTCCCTGTTCTTCAAAGTTTAGGTAAATAGGCACACCAAATTCCTATCACTGGTACTAACACATAGGTACTTAAGTTGTAATATTACCCTAATTGTAAGTTCTTTGTAAAATTGTCTTGACATTAACGCGATGTTATGTTTGAACTTGTCTTAATTTTTTTCAATAAAATTGTCAGATTCTGGAAATATTATTTATTATTTAGAAATCAACATTCACCTTTATGTATAAGAAAATAATGTTAAGTTAGTTAATAGATTTCTTGTATTCTTTTAGTACTTTTAGTTTTTATTTTAATTTTCACTCAACTTTCTTTCAGGCTCTCTTCTACCTTTTCCCTTTTCAGCTGGTCAACCTGAGACAGCTGGGACAGCCGTCTCCCTACGTCCATAATATGCTGCTGACAGAGCCGTGTCACACGGTTCCGCCAGCTGTGTACGGACGTAGGGAGACGACTGGGACAGTCGTGTTGACATGGCTGAGGCAGCCGTTTTACACGGCTACTTCAGACCATGTCACACGTCTCCGCCAGCCGTGTAAGGAGGTAGGTAGACGGCTGGGACAGCCGTCTTGACATGGCTGAGGCAGCCGTTTTACACGGCTACTTCAGACCATGTCACACGTCTCCGCCAGCCGTGTAGGGAGGTAGGAAGACGGCTGGGACAGCCGTGTTGACATGGCTGAGGCAGCCGTTTTACACGGCTACTTCAGACCATGTCACACGTCTCCGCCAGCCGTGTAGGGAGGTAGGAAGACGGCTGGGACAGCCGTGTAGGGAGGTAGGAAGACGGCTGGGACAGCCGTGTTGACATGGCTGAGGCAGCCGTTTTACACGGCTACTTCAGACCATGTCACACGTCTCCGCCAGCCGTGTAGGGAGGTAGGTAGACGGCTGGGACAGCCGTGTTGACATGGCTGAGGCAGCCGTTTTACACGGCTACTTCAGACCATGTCACACGTCTCCGCCAGCCGTGTAGGGAGGTAGGAAGACGGCTGGGACAGCCGTGTAGGGAGGTAGGAAGACGGCTGGGACAGCCGTGTTGACATGGCTGAGGCAGCCGTTTTACACGGCTACTTCAGACCATGTCACACGTCTCCGCCAGCCGTGTAGGGAGGTAGGTAGACGGCTGGGACAGCCGTGTTGACATGGCTGAGGCAGCCGTTTTACACGGCTACTTCAGACCATGTAACACGTTTCCGCCAGCCGTGTAAGGACGTAGGTAGGCGGCTGGGACAGCCGTGTTGACATGGCTGAGGCAGCCGTTTTACACGGCTACTTCAGACCATGTCACACGTCTCCGCCAGCCGTGTAGGGACTTAGGTAGACGGCTGGGACAGCCGTGTTGACATGGCCGAGGCAGCCGTTTTACATGGCTACTTCAGACCATGTAACACGTTTCCGCCAGCCGTGTAAGGACGTAGGTAGGCGGCTGGGACAGCCGTGTTGACATGGCTGAGGCAGCCGTTTTACACGGCTACTTCAGACCATGTCACACGTCTCCGCCAGCCGTGTAGGGACTTAGGTAGACGGCTGGGACAGCCGTGTTGACATGGCCGAGGCAGCCGTTTTACATGGCTACTTCAAACCATGTCACATGGCTCCGTCAGCCATGCCGTCACACGGCTGCTCCAGCCATGTCAGGCGTAGCCATGTCTAAATTCAGCCGTGTCGAATCAAAGCCGTGTTAACACGGCTGCAACTGCAGTACCGTGTGTAAATTCAGCCGTGTCGAATCAAAGCCGTGTTATCACGGCTGCAACTGCAGTACCGTGTGTAAATTCAGCCGTGTTAACACGGCTGCAACTGCAGTACCGTGTGTAAATCTAGCCGTGTCTAATCAAAGCCGTGTTAACACGGCTGCAACTGCAGTACCGTGTGCAAATCTAGCCGTGTTTGTTGACACGGCTGGCACTGCAGTAGAAGCCGTGTTGTGTAAAATCTAACCGTGTGTATTTTTAACCGTGTCCTAACCGTAGCCGTTTCAGCGTGACACGGTAACCCTTGCCGTGTTGACACGGCTGCAACTGCAGTACCGGGTTTACACGGCTCTGCAGAGCCGATAAATCGACCTATTTTTTTCCCAGTGTAGGTGAAATAAAAGACATACATACTACATAAGTAAGACTAATGTTTTTGGTGAGTAGGCCATGATGTGGGCCACTCAGTTTTTTTCTGAACTATTCTGTAAGTTGTATGTTGAAATAAAATGTTTTGAATACAAATAAAGATGTTATTTATTATCACTAAATATTATTACTTATTCTCCAAGCTAATTGATCATGCAATGTCCTATACACTATTGGTTCACTGCAATTATTGCTTTCATCACCACTTCTCCACATTCATACAAGTAGGATTCTTTGAAAGAAAGAAATTTTGTTAGTGTGCACATGAATTTGTGAGTAAAAGATATTGCAGAGACCATAAGGAATATTTTTGCTAGAGAAACATGACTACATAGATAGATATTTGAAGCATGTTTTAAAAACCTCCATACAGCTAACCTACTCAAACTGAAATGATGAACAATAATAATTTTCCTAGCAGTAAAACTTCTGGCAAAAAAAGACTATTGTTTTATTGCTATTTAGTGATTCGCTTGTGCATATACTAAACTAAATTTCTCTAAACTATGGTAGTTTTTATTATGTTAATACTAAAATCCACATTCATGTTACACTTACAATTATAATTATAAACATAACTATTTAAATATGGGTAGTTTTACATCAGTTAGAATGGTTTAGAGAGCATGAACTTACATGATGGTTAAATTTGCACTAAACATATCCACAATTAAACAGAAATGGCAAATTTAAATATTGTCACTTGCAAACATTATATGAATTTGGACATAAACATGAATAGATTATAATCAACAGAACAGATGATAATTTACTAAAAACAGATTTTAGTTTGCTAATTTAGTTTGGTGTTCTTAACAAGCGAATTACTACCAATGACCTGGATAACTTCCTGCCATAATATTAGTGCTCATCTTTTAAGCTTGGTGTAAATATTTCAAAATGTCTTCCATCAACACATCCAATTACCCTTGGGATCATAAATTTACTATTAAATCAAAGTGTCAGAAAACAGAGTGTCTGATAAAAATAGTCAATAGAAATTTCATTAGATATAAAAAATATAGGTAGTAAGCTACCGTTGTTTTATAACATTCCTATCCTCTTTTGTGTTTGGAAACTTGATGATTGTATTTAAGATGTTTAGGTAGGTACATGGTTTACTCTAAGCAACAGTGATTTCTTCTATTTAGATACACTGATCTCTTATTCTTATTCGTTTTGGGAGTGATGAGGCCTGCACTGACGTCCTGCTTGGGGTGTTATGTGCATTCCACCCTGCCAACATTTGCTCAAGCCAGCCTAACTTCTTCACATAGAGGAGTAAGGCCTTGGGGCGCTGGCACAACTGTTGCAATGTAGTTTGAGATGTTGTATAAACAATCGTCGATGATGCTGATGATGCATCATGCGTTCTGGAGTAGACCTCCAGTAATCCTGTTTTTGCTCTAATATCTTCCGTAGCCCTGCAGTGCAGCAACACAGTCTGCACACTCTTGTCCTTCTGCAGACAGTCTCCAGATAGTGGGCTGTCCGTAGCTCTGATCTTGTGCAACTGGTAATTTAGATTACTGTGAGCAGTGATAATTCCCACCATTAGGCGAAGGTCCTGACGTTGTAATCATAGTAATTTGTTTGTAGTATTTTTGTTTAGGATTGGAAACATGGATTTCGCATGTTTACAGTCCTTCCTGTCATCCCAACAGTTTTGGTGTTTTCTTACTGTGTAGCTACTCAGGAGATTCTGCACACTGATCTCCTCGGAGTATTAATTATTCTGACACTGCCTCCTGGGAAAAATGATTTGCAGCTTCAAATACTTTTTGGGTGGTCCCCGTGCTGTGCATAGAACAGCAATGCAAATAAAACCTGTAATGCAAAGATAAAAAAGTAGTATACCTATCTGGGTTTATAATAAAATAATAATAAATAGCCTGTAGTTTTATTTGTAAGTTATTAGCATAACCTCAAATATGTAAAAAATAAATATGTTTACAGCTTACCTTAGACCCTAGTGAGACTCTTTGTGATGGTATTAAATCTGTTGAATCCACAATAAATGTCTTCAAAAGCATACACAGGTAAGATGCTTTTAGAAAGTCTTTAAGGCTTTCTTCACTAAGGTTTAGTGGACATCCAACTTGTTTTCTCATTTCGGCTTGAAATTGGGAATTCTCGTTGGTGATCTCCATTTTCAGCTGCTGTCACCATATTCAAAGCCAAATAAATTATTCCTGCCAATTTTATCGTAATACAAATAAAATTATTTGATTATGTAAGTATTTTGAATTGAAACTCGATAGGTTATTTTCCCTTTCACACGATTCCACACCTCAAAATTCTCGTGAGTGGCGTAGTCGCTAACGTCTATCGAAATTTTCGAAGGCGATTGTCAAAATAATGACTTATGGTACCGTTTGAGTGAAAATCCAAGCAAATCGCGTATCGACATCGATTGTCGCTATCGACTCACGATTCGTTTTCGAAGCGACTGTTAATAAAATAAACTTGTGGTGCCGATTTTAGTTCTACAAGTGACCGCAAGGTGGCACTGTTCTTTTTTCATACAAATTTTCGTCGACAGTCGCTAGCGAGCATCGATTGGTGTCAATATTGTCAACTCATGGTAGAGCTACAGGCGCAGCTTCGTTCGCGGAGCCTCGCGGGAGAAGGGGTTTTAACTTTTGTGCGGCGGAACCTTAATACCTTTTCTAAAATAAAGTAGTCTAGTTGGTCCTTATAACACCAGCTACGTGCTAGTGAAAGTCCTGTCAAAATCAGTCAAGCCATTTCACAAGTCGCAGCTTCGAATCTCGACCAAGGTTATGTATTTTAGTTTTCTCCCTAAAATTGTCTTTGATTTCGCTAAGCAGGCGTTAGCGTTGCTTTAAAAATAATTAAGTAATATAAATTGCGTCGAATGTCAATCGTCAAGGATCTTCATGGCTCTTTCTCCAATATATTCAGAATGGGTCTACTAATCAAATTATTTTTAAGACTAGTAGTTCTGCGATCAGTAGACCTCGCGACCACAGTCTTAGCGGCAATTTATCGCAGTCTGAGCTCTCAGCAGACGGTACCAAGTGTTATTACATAATATTACCAAAATTACCAATTAAGTACGCTTATGTTCGAAATTCCGGTAAAAAAAAACTTTAAAGCAGGTACCTAATGTGTGTCCCAAATGTAATTAAAATAGATCGGTAAAAGCAACGCAGCAAACTTATCCCCTTTTTAGGAAACGTACCACACAAAAATCGCCGACGACAAAAAAAATATAGGTATCTATATTAAATAGAACATGAATATTGAATTTAGTCAAGATTGGTTGAAAAATGCGACCTGTACAGTACATACAACCTAACCTAACGTACATGGGGAGAGATAAAGTCAATTTGGTCAGCAGAGACGCTTCGCTTGCTCGGTCAATTACACCAGCCTCTAGTAACCAGCATCACCAGCACAGAGTAGCGTGGTACACCGGGAATCACCAAGTTAAAAATTACACTCTCTCTCTCATTGTTACAGCAAAGTCAAATTACAAAATGATATATATTGTCAAGTTTCACTTCGGATCAAACAAAAACGGATAAGGCACATACATGGGCTTGTTGAAAGCCCAAGCAGATAATTTACGATCTCAACGACAATGAATTCGATTTGGCATCGAGTAGTTTCTACGCTGTAATAAATAAGGCAGTAAATTGCATTTCTTTTACGTGTTCATTTCACGCGTATAAAATCTAATAAGCAACATAAATCTAGTGTTGCCATACGTTGCGGACTCTAAAATGGACGTTATACTTCTCATTTAAGGTTCAGATTGCAAGTTTGTATATTTAAAGAGATTATAGCAATATTACGAATAGAAACAGCCCCTGTGTCAGAGGGGATTTTGTTAGCAAATAACATGTTGTACAGAATTGTATGCAATATTTATTGAACTAAGTCGGAACGTTTTGGGGTTAGATTATGAGTATTTTTTTATTTATGGTTTTTGCGCCTGAAGAGCGAAAGCTGGTTGTGCTAATTTCGTTAAGCAACTTGACGAAATAAATCGTGTTTTTTACTAGTTTATAGGGACGGTCGGGTAAGTCGCTTGTTTGAAGTAAAAAAGGCGAGATTATTTATTAAATATTGTTGCCACCTCTGGGATGGATCCGCTAAGTACCTTATCGATGCTCTTGACAGACTACGTCGCGCTCTCCGTATTATTGGAGACACTGAAGTCACTCATCACCTAGAACTCCTACAAATAAAAATGCATAGAACTATAGCTTCTTTAAGCGTTTTCTACCGTTTGTTTCATGGTGAATGTTCTGAAGAGCTCTTTAATCTTATTCCTTCCTCACTATTCCGATTCCGAACTACTCGTTCCGGCCTAGCATTGCATCCATAATACTGTTCAAAATTTCTTACACGAACCAAAAAATTTGACAGTTCCAACCTCTGTCGTGTACAGGCGCGGATCCAGCCCACAAAAAAGGTTGTGGTCACAGCCACCCGAAAATCAGCTAAGTGCGAGTCTCTCATAATCGATATAGTATCAAGTCGCTCGCCTGATATTAAGCGTCACGCTTGCCCATAACAGTCCAGAGCCATTCAGAATTTTGAACTGGGTACAACACTTCAAAACGGCGCATGGCAAAGCACTGCGCTTTTTATTCGGAGGTATAAGATGTTCTGGCGCTGTAACTTCGCTGGAAACAACTACAAAGGATATCAAATGATGTCAAATGAAATGTAAAAGAAGCTTACGTTTATTTTTCGCGAAAACGTTAATAATTTCATCGGTATCCAGGTTTTGTATATTTTATAAAACGTCATATCATCGGCCTGTCGAATATCAAAGTGTGACGCCTGATGTCACAAGTCTTTTAGGGTTGTGAGCATGCCCACCGTGCTCACAACGGTGGATCCGCGCTTGGTCGTGTAAGTTGAATGCTCTGCCGGCGTACGTATTTCCTTGCAGCTATGACCCTGGGTCTTTCAAGCGGGGAGTGAAAAAGCATCTCTCAGGTCATCATAGGTGGCGATTAGTGCAGCTTATGGATGCGCCAATGGTCATCGCTTCGCGATTCCATCTTCGCTTTCCATCAGGCATAACAATAAAAAATTGGGAGCAATCACGTGGCCACGCGCTTACAATGACAGTTTCAGTGCCACCCACAGCTTGTAGTTATAGTATTGCGTGGCACTGCAGTATGCTGGTCACCCAGCGATTAAATTGACATTTAAGGTACAGGTAAACTAAATTACAGAAACCGTAGCACAAACGACTTGCGAATACGTATTCGTACCGTAAACGTCAACACGTCATGCTTCCGCGCACAAACTTTGAGTTATCTGTGCTGTCACAGTTGTCCTAGATAAATGAAGCAGTTATTGTAGTTAGTGGTATCAAAATGTTGGCAATGTTAGTATTACTTATATACCCAAAGAGCAATAGTAGGCATCGTGCTACGAAACCAAAAAATCACCAATAGAACCAACTTCAAAACTAAAAAGTGTGAAAGAACTTGTCGAAGTAGGTTCCACGATTATTCAAAAGTACCTATTATCGCAATAGTGTGTGCATGGTAAATGTGATCATCTTGGAAGTATACTCTATGAAACAAAAAAAGAATCAGCAAATTCGGTTCATGAACGACGAAGTTATCCGCGAAAATACATATAAAAAAATATATACCGCCGAATTGAGAAACCTCCTCCTTTTTTGAAGTCGGTTAAAAATAATGTATTTAAAAAAATACATCTTATATATAAAAATAAGTTTTATATGTTCGCAAAAGTTGCAACGACTTGTCTGTGTTAATTTAAACATAAATCCCTTATGAAAACACAGAAATTTGACAACTTGAGTAATGCTCATTCTCAAAAACTTTCAAAGCTCCATTTACTACATTCATACGAGTAAAACCTAAGCCATTAAACTATGAAAGAAATTTCCAAACTCGTATCATATAGTCTGTGCAAAACAAGAAGCGTCCTCGGAATTGAGGTCGAACTTGTGCTAATTTACTGTTTTAATACTAGTAAATAAAAAATCTGAATAACATGGATGCTAATTTACTGTTCTATAGTTTTATCGAGTAATAGCTCACACTTGACAGTTGCGTGACGGACAGATAACAGCTGGATTGGGTTGCCATATATATAAAATATAAATCTGAATCTTTGTTCACCGTAAAGCCACGACGGTTCCCTTTTTGTACAAACTTTAATAGAGTTATTTCTCAAAGGCACCTACAAAATAACTTTGTAGACAACAAATGGTACTTTTATTTAGTATTTTACGTCGTATACTTAAAAGTTGAAACAAGAATAACAAAGTCGTATAGCGAGTAATCAAACTAACCATAATGTTTTAGCGTTACTCATTTAAGTACTTGGTTTTCTTTTTACTCTGGTACTTATACCATTATGACGTGACGTAAAGATGTCTGCCCGTTACGTCACAACCGCTGAAAGCGGATATGCGGATGCATTTACTAGCTAGAGTATATGCATCCGCATACTTAGATGGTCCGGAATTTACAGCGTCACCGGACAGACCCCAACTCGTGTGTTGCTGCTTTCGCCCTTTCGCGGGACGCGGGGGACGGACCGCAGCGACATCACGCCATCGCTGGTTCTCCCTTCATCATATGTTGGTCATGACGCGTTTAGGCGTAATGGTGGTGAACTTGCATGGTTGTAAAAACATTTAAACCAGGAAATCAAAAGAAAAGTAGTTGGAAATTTACAAAATGTTAGTTTCCAATATTTTCCGGACATAACTCCCAGTTTCATATCAACAATGTTTCTAATCCAGAAACCAGACTAGTCATACCGACCTTAGATACTTAGCGTGCGCGCTTTCAAATATTTTTAATATTAGTTTTATTTTATTTTCTTAAAATGTAATCTACCGCTTTTACAGAAACTGAGTTCACTAAAGTATTTGAATGTTTGTTGGGATTACGCCCATTTTTTTTAAATATATATCGTCAAGAGAAACTGAATGGAGTTGATTAATTCCATCGTCGGGAACGTCAAGTTTTCCAACGTTTTCCAAAAAAGGAGGAGGTACTCAATTCGACTGTTTATTTTGTATTTTACCTCATAACTTTAGACTGGGTGAACCGATTCTCAAAACTCTTTTTGTTTGAAAGCTGGTGCTTCCCGTGTGGTCCCATTTAAATGTCATCAAATTCGGTCCAGTAGTTTTTGAGACACACTCCATATAACTGAATAGAATGGAAGCCGGTATTAAATTTTTCAAATTGTACTTGTTGTTTAGGAAGTATGCGATTTTTTACTAGTGCATAATTTCTTTAATCGAGTATTGGTGAACATTTTGAAATAAAGTGAACATTTATCATAAATATTAAAAAAAATATGTCAACAGTTTCCAAAGGTCTAGTTTTAAATATCCGTGAGGACAAATTGTCAAATTTGGAGCAAATTTCGTCGTTTCTTTTAATTTGTCGGAAATACGGACTCTGGGCTTCGAAACAATCGGATTACCGAAAATGCAAGCCAACTGTTAGTGTACGCTACGGTAGTGTGAGCTACGAATTTACTATTGAATAGTGTATCAAAGATTAAACAAAAAAACGAGTAGGGTTGACACAAAACAGATGTTTCCCTCTCGCGCGGACGAAGTTGTAACGAAGCAAGCTGTAAGTTCAACTGCGTGCCAACTAAAAGTTTGTGCACGTTCTTCGGCGATGGGGTTATTACTTTTTGGCAGACTTTCAAGAGGCACTTCTGCTTTTAAATTAAGTTGTCATTGCTAAGTTCTTCCGGACAAAAAGTCGACATAATATGTAGGAAACTAACATATCTAGCCTCCTTTTATATATAGGTAATATCATTGTGTCTAGCAATAAGGTCACACGAGAAAGATTGTTATTGAAATTGGTTCCCGCCAGAAAGCCTAACATTTTATGCTATTGATGTTTTTGTTTATTTTTTCCTAGATTTGTGTTTCTTGTGAAGTTTTGACTGGGATGGTGGATTATTAACCTGTAAGTTTTCACGAATGTATGCAAAGTGTAGGTACATAGTCTTACAAAGTTGTTTTTATGTTTTCTTCGACAATCGCCTCCCCTTAGGAAGTTTTAGTACCTAATGTATTCACCGCTTTACTAGAACTTTGACTAGAACATGACTTAATCAGGGGGATGATTCCACTAACTAAATTGCAATCGAACCGTAGCTGAACTGCGACTTTTAATACGTTCTCTTATTCTGCTATTGAAAACAGTCCGGCTGCAGTTACGTTTCTATTGACGCCAGCGATCGATCAAAACTTTATGTTGTGCTAACTCGATAGATCATGAACGCGTTGTTAACTTATATTCGTATATATAGTAGTGTCAATTATATATTTATCAAAAAGAAGCGTTTATGTTATGTTTATGTGACGCTACAATCTAATTTTTCTTTAGAAATAGTAGAATGGCTTTTTGCCAAAGTATCGAACGACAACTGAAGTTGAACTGCAGCTGCAGCGGTATAGATAGTTGAACGTTGTGTATTAACAGAATTGACCTCCAGGACAGTTACCAGCCGTGCGATTCTGTAATGATTCGTCGTTGCGCTCGTCGATGGGCTCACCGATGTCAAATACTTTATGAGATATCCCTTATACATAAGGTTGTTTTTCTAACGTTTCTTGTCTACTCGTCATTTGTTTCACGGATGTTGTCAAAGATGCAACGATGTTTGCTTTAAGCTAGGTTAAAATTTATGTGTGGGGGTGTGTCGGGGCGCCTTGTGTCGTGTCGCGGAGCATTCACACTAATGTGTTATGTTGGGGCACAATATGGCGCATTTTCATATCATTCATCGTGTGAGAGTTGTGGGGGAAAAACATGTTTTAAAATGGAATCATCTGATAGGTACTGACAATGATTTTGATGAAGATATTCAATTTCTGCTATTGATGACTCCTATTAATCCTATAAATCGTTTAAGAGAGACCAGAGGCGTATTTCACTGTTTGATTTAAGAATTACAAAGTTATGCCGAAAGATTCCATCGATATTCCAGATTTATAATTATATAGTTTGAGCATGTACATTGTACATAAGTACTTTAATAAAAATACACACGCAGTTTCGCCGACCTATAGGAATTTTTTAGTATAACCACGTAGAATTAACCGAAAAAATGCAATAGTACTAGTTATACTAGTTTAACGGAATGAACTGTATCCGCCGCGGTTACGCGTCGTACTGACAGATTCACATTGGACTGGTGTGTTGTACTGGCGCGACAGATCCCCCACCACCTCTTTGGCGCGACCGAGCGTCGAGCGATTTTACCGCGCCAGAAAACAACACCAGGGTTGGATTTCGTAGTATAATTATACTATTTGTACCATTATTTCATAAAGCGTGGTATGTAGTATCGTAATGCCTCAATACTACGGGAAAATACCATAGTTTATATATTTAAAGTACACCAATTTATATTATTATAATACTGGCAGGTCAGGCCATTTCGTTTTAATATTTTACCTTCCAATACTCGTAACAAATACAAAACTTATATGTACGCATGGCAGCATCAAATCTGGCTACGATAAGTCAAGCAAGGAAATTGAAAAAAAGAAAAAACCACAAAAACAAACAACAAAAACAAAAAAAGTTTTACTATCAGTCGTATGACAGAGCAGTTTATAATGTAAGTATTTTACGAATTAGTGTGAGAGAGAAGCAAACTCATTTTAATATACTACAAGCCGAGATTCGGTAGAGGGTGGTTGCAGCTCCTATGTACACTTTCCCTTATTAGTTACCTACTTCAAAGTGAAGACGAGAAAATATGTTGTTTCAACGCTGATGAACGAAAATATTATATGAATGAAAAATGCGTCTCGTGTTTTGGGCGAACGAAACTAAGCGCTAGGCTTGGTGTGATATGTCCGATAACAATCTGTTCCTAAAACTGCCTTAATGGCTCTTGTAAATGCTCAAATTCAAACATAAAACGAAACGTAGTATAATTTTTGTCAAGTAGTATATTTTTAATTTCCATAGACAATAATTTTCAGAGGGTCTTAATCCAACCCTGCACAACACAACACACTAATGTGAATCTAGTCACAAGAAATAAACGTAACCGATAGCATTATGGCGCGCCACGACACACCCCGACACAAAAATAAACCTACCTTTAGAGATTCGCACGGCTGTGACATGACTCTGACTTAGGTATTTGTATAAGTTGATGTAAGTAACTTAGCGTAAATCATAAAATGATTGGCACTATATGCTGTTTTTTGACATTGAATTTGTCACCTCTGGGATGCTAATACTTTGTGTACGAATATTGTTGGTTTAATCCTATTAATATTATAAACGTGAAAGTTTGTATGTATGGATGTATGGATGTTTGTTACTCTTTCACGCACAAACGGGGGGGCTAATGTTGATGAAATTTGGTATGGGGGTAGATGAGGCGCTGGATTAACACATAGGATACTTTTCATCATCATCATCATCATCATCCATCACCACGCGGGTGAAACCGCGGGGCGCAGCTAGTATACACATAAATACTTAAACTGTAATAAAATGACAACACAGCGTGAAAATAAATTATTTATTATCACTAAAACTAAATTAAACTTTAAAACTAGGATAATGTACAAACATTGGCACTGCAGCATAGTTATTGGCAGTATAAGTAATAGTATGAATTGAGTATAATGAGTGGCACAACATTTTAAGCAAAATAACTACTATTAAATTAGTTTAATACCACTACTTATAGTATAGTTTATATCATTTTAATTTAAATTTTTATCAACAGTTAATATTTTTAGTAAACTTTCGTCTGTTAACTTTTTAGTAGCCTTCGAAATGTATTTAAGGTTTTTAATATCGCTTTTTACTTCCCTTTTTCAAAGTCAAAGTCAAAGTCAAATCATTTATTACCAACAAAGATTCAAAGACAAAATTATAGATGTTACTTAAACTAAATATGCTTCATTGATTCGAAATAGGGAGTTTTTTTTTTTTGAGTTCTTGTTCTAATATAGGTAATTGCCATGTTAATATCATGAGCTAGGCTAGTTAGGCTTTCCTATTTTTCTGTTTTTTTTTTGTAATTTCAGCATTTTTGTTGTCATATACAATAGAATACTTTACGCTATAATCATTAGCACTCACAAAGCTACAATGATTGACAGTGCCAGGACTTAAAAACATTCAAAAAGATACAATGATTGGCAGTGCCAGAAATTCAAACAGAAGCCTAAATGTACCTGATTGTGCTACAAATAAGATAATAATGGTCAAAATATCAACTGGAAAAGGAATTTAATTAACGTTGACGATCCGTTTCTGGATAGGTATTTGGTATTAGTGGGATACTTTATTATATACTTTTAATTCATTTATATTGAGAAAAAAATAATTAAATGGCCTTACTAATTCTGCCTATTTTTTCCAGATGCATCCGTTTAGTTCCATCATCCGCGCCAACCGACCAATCAACTTATATTAATGTTATGTAGAATATATACAAAAAAACGTACATACTAAAAGAAAAACACTAAATAATTCAGTGCCGATTTCGTCGTCCAGTCACGGAGCTTGATGTGTGCTGGTTATTTTATGAAGGGTCCCTTTTCGGTATATTTCAGATTGCGGGGTCGATCTTTTGCGGGTATAATCGAAAAATTTGCATGACTTGGAAATTATCGTAGTGCGAGCCAATGTTATTCTTACTATTCCGCTTGTTTAGCTCTGTTGGTGAACCCTGCATTTGAAGCGCGAACTTTTAAGTCAAAAGAAGACAAATATATTGTTCATCATCATCATCATCATCATTATTTATATATATCAATTAATTTATATGAGCAATTTATTGTGACATCTATACTACTATTAACCGGTAAACATTTAGAATCGTGGCGCCTGAATTCGTGGGGGGAGGGGGGGTTCGGGTAGTGCCCCCCCGCAAACCCCACCCGCCGGAGACCATTAGTTTTCGAGTTATGTTTGTTTAAGTATTTTGAGGTTAAGTACTGCATTTCGATCTACTACCACCCCCGCGTCGGCTCTGCAATCCGACAAGACTGCTTGAAATCGGGGTGCTATGAGTCGGTTGAGTCGGTTCTGTCACTGACTTCGACCTATTCTAACTAACTATAACTAACCTATAGGTATGTCACAGACAAGTGACTTTGCCAATTCATTAGATAGCTACTGATATACTATTGTGCACAAATTTGGAACAAAAGTAGTTTGATGAAGCGCTCGCCGGCCGTTGCCGGCACGCTCGCTACGCTCGCTCGGCTCGCGCCTGGTGGGTCACAGTTCAAACCTAACCTAACCTATAGGTTTGTCACAGACAAGTGACATTGCCAATTCATTAGGTACTAATATACTATTGTGCACACTCGGAAGTAACGGAATGACGCGAGTATTCCGACAGTGACATTACGCTATCTTCGATGTTTGCGTTCCGTTTCAAGAACTTACATACAACGTACATGTCAAAAAAGGCTAAAAGTTACCTAGAAACGTTTCGTTTTACGCATTAATGTCATTTATGTCACCTGTCACTATCAAAATTACGGTGTTTTATTGAAACTTTAAAAAACTATTTAGACTATTTTGGCGTGTCTCCGGCAGCTAAAATGTTGTAAATACGCTTTATACAAACCCCTTCAACCCACCCACAGTTTTTGTTTCACCAAATTCAGGGGTCACGATTCTAAAGCCAACCCGGTAATTATCCCGTTGATAATTTGAATACCTCTTATACCCATCCAATGTCTACTTCTTTAGGTTTCTTTTCGAACTATGCATAATAGTTCAGATAAAAAATACTACTGTTGAATAGTTTGATCAACTAAAAGCAAATTTATACCGGTTTTATCAGATCCAATGCAATCCCCATTGGATCTGATAAACTTAGTTACAAACAAGAGGTATAAAATGTGTAATACATTTGCGGCCTTATTGATAAACTTGGCTTACACCAGTAGTTAAAACATCTATCTGTAAATTTTTCGCTTGCAGTAAATGTCATGCGTGAAAGCAAGACAAAGCATGTTACGCCTAATATAGGTTTACGCAACGTTTATTAATAAAGGCCCTTGTGTATGCGCAACATGGCTTAGCACTGTTTTGCACATACATATGGTGTACCCTCGACACGCGACGGGTTAAGAGCAAATATTTGTTTTAATGGTATAGGCTCTGAAAGTACTAGACCAATATGAAAAATTTTTTCACCATTAGAATTACATTATCCCTGATGAACATAGGGTACATATTTTGATGCATCATCACCATACAAATGCGTGGGTGAAACCGCGGAGCGCAGCTAGTTTATTTATAAACTGATTACTTGCTTATTCCGTTTCGCATTAAAATGTTGATGAATCTCAATGTCTTTGTTGCGTTATCACGCCTAAACGGCTGAACGGATCTTAATAAAATTTGGCAAGAAGATAGTTTATATCCCATGGACACGTGCTACTTTTCATCATCATCCTCTATCACGACGCGGGTGAAACCGCCGGGCGCAGCTAGTTGCTGTACCTAACCTTTTTTCTACCGACTTCCATAAAGGAGGAGGTACTCAATGTTTTTTACCTTATAACTTTCGACTGGGTGAACCGATTTCCAAAATTCTTTATTCTTTTTCTTTTTTGTTTGTCCCGTGTAAATTTTATCATATTCGGTTCAGTAGTTTTTGAGTTACACTCCAATAACGGATTTTACCAAAGTAATAGAATGGAAGTCGGTAATAAATTTTACAAAATGCACTTGTATTAAATAAAGGTCAGCGCTCCAGATTTCGTGTACAACACAAAACGTTCATTCAAGAAGGCAACTCAATGTGAGTGAACGCCAGCTTTTTACCTACCACAGAATAAGTAATTGTAGGTATTACTACATACTGCCACAAAATAAATCATCATGCTTGCGTCTTGTGGCAAGAGGCAAGGCTTGTGGAAGTTTAAGTATATTAATACATGAAGTTATATATAATAATAACTTCAACATACACCAATTCCGTCATTACTCTGGAAGAAGAATGAAATATTTATGTACAGCCAAGTTTAGAAAAATCCTGTTGTTATGAATGTGCCTTCATTTTAATCTTAATATCCAGCTATTTATAAATTGTTACCTTTAAACTTTTATGTGTTATTACACACACATTAAATACAAAAAAAAATAGAAAATGTCGGCATTACGGGAGTTATAGTAGATAGTTTCAGAAAAGACCTCTGAAGAATCTGACTAAAGTCGGAATTCAGTACCATAACTTATGACAACATCCAAAACTCGAGAACATTTCTGCTCATCTTAATATATGCCCCAGCCAGGGATCGAACCCAGGACCCCGCGTTTTCTAGACAGTGTTACTACCACTTAGCTAACATATAAGTCTTTACTTGCCTTCCATTTGGTAGCCTTTATACGGAGCGCTTATACTAAGTATCTGGACCTATATATTCTATACTTACCTAAGTATCATATAATTGAGTACCGTAAGTACAATACAACGCATTATCCACAAATGTATGTGTCAACCAAGTTAACGTAAATTGCCGTACATGCTAAATACTTATTAAATTAGAACTTCTTATCTGCACTATTCATTTGTATTTCACCAAACGAACAAAAACGCTAATTCTAGAAACAAAACGTGCCTTTTTTGACGGCTTCTATAGTTAACGCCTTAATCGGGCGCCCCAAATCTTGATCCGACGCCGATTAAACAATTAGTACGCTTGTAATCAACTCAATGAAGTGAATGAACCTCGAATAAACTAGTTAAAACGGAGCCCTTTCGTTTTTATTCAAATCTGTGGCGATAGGAAACTTGTCAGAGAACATATTCTGATTCACTTTATTTTTATTACTTTAATATTTCTATCCATAGACTCCAGGGTCCGTGACATTTTTTTACATTACATAATCTCATTAAGACGTAGAGGACTAGTTACCCACATCCCATTTCAGCAGGGCCTCCATCACCATGCTATTTCTTCTCTCGATTCAGTTAAAGACTTTGTCTGTAGTAATAAACGGTCACTTAACTCCTTGAACCCCTACAAATGCAAAGAACTATAGTTTCTCTAAGCTTTTTCTATCGATTGTTTTATGATACGAAAACGGGATTAACGTGGGAGTGATAAGGACAGTGAGAACAGGACACAACGATGAGCGCACCGCTCTCAAGATCCTTAAGGTTTCCGGACGAAGCCAAAACATGCGTCGAACGTCATATCGACAACGCGTAAGTCTCACGTTAATCCCGTTTTATCATTACAAAACTATAAGCGCCAGTTTGAATAACATGATGATAGTTCTGCAGAGCCCTTTAATTTTATTCCTTCATCACCATTCCGATCCCGAACTACTCGTTCCGGCCTAGCACGCCATCCTTAATACTTTTGTCAGTCCTTAATCCCTTACCACGAACCAAAAAGTTTTAAACTTTTAAAGTTGTGGAATGCTCTGCCGGCGTACGTTTTTCTTAGCAGCTATGACCCTGGGCCTTTTAAGCGGTGTGTGAAAAAGCATATTTCTGGTCATCATAGGGATGGCGATTAGCGTAGTTTACAACTTTATTAATGGTCATCGCTTTTTAATTCCAACTTCGCTGTCCATCAGATGTGAAGAAGTCACTTTGATGAAACATTAAAGTCGGTTTACAGACGACAATTTACCGTGATAACGTCATAAGACATGCCGAACGAAAGAATCGATCGGCCTAAGCTCAGGCGGAAAGTGACAATGAGTCATACTTTTTGTGGGTGCAGCCGGCGTTCATCGATTTATAATACGTTATCACGTCAAAAGACATCAGAAGCCACCTGATCTATTGATCTATTCGTGAACATGTTTTCCCACAGGTGTCAAATAAACATAGAGAAGATGAAAATGATGTCCAATATCTATGTTGCACCCGTACTGGTAGTCATTAGAAACAGTGGGTCTTAAACGAAAATTTGCGTAAATACCGTATAGTTGATGTATACATTACAAACTATAATTTATCTAGTACAACTGTGGCACAGATAACTCAAAAGTTTGTATTGTACCTATACGTCAACGATACAATACGTTTGACTGGCGCAATTTTTTTAGTGCTAGACCAACGATACTCTCGAAGTTGTCTCTGATTATGTGTAGAACTGCTCAGTTAGATAGATCCAACTTCGACAAAGTATTCTGAAGAAAGCGGCAATTTTTCGCAGTAGGTACTTCACAACCTATCTTGGAACTAGGGATATCGAAAGTGAAAAGAAATATCGATATTTATTAAAATATCAATATCGACCTCGATATTTTGTGGAAAAAATATCGATATATCAGAAAAAAATTCAGAGAATTAGCTCAATAATAGGAAATAGCATTTTTTATACAAATGGACATAACATTAATGTATAATAATTGTAATAAAACCACGGTATTTCAATTAAATCATTATTCCTTTTATTAGGCATTATTTGAATACGTCAAAAACTAAAAAGTTAATATATTTAAGAACAAATATCTTAGTTACTACAGCAGCTTACTATAAACTATATTATTAAAATCATTGTATACATTTCAGACAAACCAGTATTTGTCCGGTAGCGATAATAGAAAACTGCTGCTGAAATTTATATTCGCCAACTATTTCACCAAGTCATTTGATTCTCCAAAATCTCCAAAAAGAACGAAAATTTTCGCCAGAAGGGCGTAAAACTACTCTAATATGGCATCACTGCAGTGACGCATGGTGGCCGCAGCACAAATATCATACTAATCAAAATCATAGACTTTCTATCATAGTACTTGCAAATTCATTCAAAAAATCAAAAAAAATCGTGTTTGATACTATTTCCGATATTGAATATATCGATAATAATAATAATAATTTACTTCATGACCAAAACTTATTCTATGAATATATGTAGCACGACATCTATTTTACATAATTAAAACGTGATGGTTATCAAAGTTAACATAATGCCGCAGAACCCTAAGCTAAGCTGGGAAGCTTGCATTATAGGGATCGATGTACCGACTTCAAATCTATCGGCAAAAATATCGATATATCGATGTATTGATATTTTTTCAACAAGCCTACTTGGACACCACTTGACCATTATGCTCATTTTCTAAATTTCTCTTTAAATTCAGGTGTAAAATGTGTGTAAAATAAAATCGCCCACGACAAAAAATAGATATACCTATATATTATTTTTGTAGAACATGCATACTAAATTTCGTCAAGATTAGTTGAAAAATGCGACCTGTACAGTAAAACGTACATACTTACAACAAACAGCTTCGCTCCCTCGGTCAATAATACGTATAAAAACTTTTGGACAAAACTTAACACAGATCCGTACATTTATATTTAAGTTACTATCAAACACTAACTACGGTGAATGTATAGAACTTTTGAATAACTCCATCAGAGAGGAAATTATTAAAAACTTCAGTAGAAATCGCCGCCGTCAGCCAATTGGTATTCAAAGTTTCCTCCTCGTATTTCACTGGCCGGGTGAACTCAATGATTGGTTAATTTTTATGCGACTCAGTCCGGGAACAATTTGTCTTTGTAAAATGGTAAACGATGTGATGCGATTTAATTATAAGTAGGTAATAATGATTGGCTAGAAATAATATGTACAAGTACAATCTGATATGTCAATCTGCCGCCAACAGAATACTCGACTCGGCTTTTGCTGTTATATATTTAAGTGAGGCCAATATTGATCCACTGCTGGGACTCGAGCCTACCTCTCAGAGTGAGGAGCGGGGCCATAATCCACCACGCGGGCCCAGTTCGGCTTGGTGGATAGGCTAGTGGTCAACCCATGTCGAAGTCTTCAGGCCACCCGAAGGGCTTCGACATAGCCTAACAATTCTTGTCCTAAGACAACAAATGGGACCGACGGCTTAACGTGCCATCCGAAGCACGGAAGCGCTCATTTAAATAATGCCACTAGCACACACCCATCCAACTCCTGAGCGCAGCAAGCGTTGCTTAACTTGTTGGTTAAGCGTTCGCCAAGACGGGCTTCGCTGCGAGCGCTTCAATATTGTATTAGGTATGTACGAGGTATTTAGCCAGTGAGGGGGCGGAGTTGAAACATATATATCATCATCATCATCATCTCAGCCGTAGGACGTCCACTGCTGAACATAGGCCTACCCCAAGATTTTCCAAAAGGACCGGTTGGAAGCGGCCTGCATCCAACGTCGTCCTGCGACCTTCATCAGGTCGTCTGTCCACCGTGTTGGTGGACGACCTACGCTGCGCTTGCCGGTCCGTGGTCTCCACTCCAGAACCTTTCGGCCCCATCGGCCATCTGTTCTGCGTGCTATGTGCCCTGCCCACTGCCACTTCAACTGGCTAATCTTCTGGGCTATGTCGGTGACTTTCGTTCTTCTACGGATCTCCTCATTTCCGATTCGATCACGTAGAGAAACCCTGAGCATAGCCCTCTCCATAGCTCGTTGTGCGACTTGGACCTTTTCTATGAAGCCCATAGTAAGAGACCACGTTTCAGTGCCATAAGTCATCACTGGTAACACACATTGGTCGAAGACTCTTGTCTTACATATATATACATACATATACATATATATATATATATATATATATATATATATATATATATATATATATATATATATATGTATATATATATATATATATATATATATACACCCTTCGTCGTTAGGATGCGTTAGACGTAGATCGTAAGAAGCGAGAAAATCTGTTTAGCATGGATCTCATGATGCATTTGTAGAGTCGATAAATAAACTGACTTATCAGCTCTCTTACCTTGTCTCTAGTATGGAGCTGCGACAGATCGAGGGTTGTCTTTTACCCATAATTTTATCTTATGGAGAATCCATGCTCGCACCGCGACTTGCTAGGTGGCAACCAATCGAAACATAAAACCGTAGGAATAAAAATAACGAGTAAAATTTTATAATCTCAAACAATTCTCTTAATTAGGATTACAATACCAACAGTAAAAAATATACACATAATTTATAATGTTTAATAATGTTCCACAGGCTTTTCTCTTATTTTTTTTTAATTATAATTAATTATTCTTTTCGTGACGAATCAGTGGTTTAATTTGGAACCTGGGGGCTTACTCCCACCTTCTACGAAACTATCATAAATCAGGAGCGTTTTGTAATAAGCTTAGAATAATCATACTTACTATCGTACTCCCACCGACACAAAACTATCAACCAAATTATTATTATTTTTTTCATTTATTTGAAGGTCTTTGTCGCTGAGCGACCACACCGCCCTGTAAAATCATACAAAGAAGGTTCTTAATATCTAGTAGGTAATGCTAGTTGTGCTAGTTTGTACAAAATCCTGGCTTGTTCAGACATTGGATACACTAAAATACTATTGCACAGGCCGATATCCATTTCTCTCGCTGGACCAAAATGTGTAAACCTATAAGCAGCGTTCCGCACACACTCCCATAGAACATGTTGCACATCCTCTATAATTCCACAGTCATCACAATTGGGAGATACAACTTTATTCATAAGAAATGCGAACTTCTTCGACGGGATGTGTCCAGATCGCAGCCTAAGAGCTGTCACTAACGTCTTCCTATTCAGCGTGACTCTGTCAATACAAGGGTATTTCAAAATGTGTGGTTGAATTGTCCTGTACCATATACCTTTCTGTCTAGATCTCTCGTAGAAATATTCTTGCCAATTAGGATCCAAATTTACTTAATGGTAAGGTTGCAATATGACTGCTTTAAGAGATGGCAGTACGCATCTTCAAAAATTTAACACTGGAACAATGAAACTTAGTGTCAAAAGTCACGTCAAAGTACGCGAATTGAGTGAAATATTTGATACTACCTCATCAAAACGTCTATCGTAATGCATTATTATTTTAAGCTTGATATATTGACGTGGTGGTACCAAATTTAATGGTAAGGTTGAAGCAAGACTACTTTAAAAGGTAGCCCTGGGCTGTTCTCTCTCTCTGTTCCGTTGCCGGTGTGTTTTAATGTGTAACATAAATATGTAACACATTTAAACACACCGGCAACGGAACAGGGACCAAACTACGACGATCAGGCTGCGGAACCGCTGAGGAACCACCTGATGATACGTGACATGTCGAGGATCATCATCATTATCAATATCAGCCGGAAAACGTCCACTGCTGAACATATGCCTCCCCCATGGAACGCCACTTGGAACGGCTACTTGCTTCCAGCGATTCCCCACGGTGTTGACGAGGTCGTCACTCGAGGACGTTTCTGTCGGTCCTCGACATTCACGCATATCGCCTTTTGAATCTGGCCCTTGATCCAATTGAAGAGGTTTTCTGCGGCCATTATTGCCAAAATACGTACCGGGCAACGGGAAAGGCCAGTGGCAGAAGCATACTTCTGAAGCTATGCTTACTACTCTCCTTAATATAGTAAATGTAATAATGTAACTTAATCCATCATTAAGTTAATGTAATTGAAGAGACTACAACTGCAAAAAAATAGATAGAACTGGAGTTTAAGGTCTTCATTTTGGAGTCAGGATATTTATTATCTTCAATTTCTTCAGGAATGTGGAAGGATAGGTCTTCAGGAGCATAGGCAGTTTTTCTGTAAAAGGAAATATTGCATCAGGAATCATAGGTATAATATTGTTTATATATAAATACCTACATTAAGGCCTATTCAGACCTGAGCGTTATTCGCTACCGCTGTGGGTAGCGAAAAATACGACGCGGAACGCGATGGGTAATTAGTTTGAAGTCCCATAACTGCAGCTAAACTTGTACCGCCTAGTGAGGCGGTATTTTCTCTTGTTTGGCGAAACTAGTTCCGACGCCGCGCTAACCGTTGCCAACGAATACCGCGATTGGTGTGAACAGTGAAATTAACGTATACCCTTTCGGATTTCTCTATCGCTCGCGGTAGCGAATAACGCCCAGGTCTGAATAGGCCTTTATGTAGCCATAATAAATGGACAAGCCAATTTAAATCATGTGCATGAACGAGTTATGGGGAGGATACGCTCGCAATTTTAATAAAAATGTTTTAACAAACATTTGTGCTCGTATCACTTGTTTTTTTTATAAATTTATTTATAATGCTTTGGTTCACAGACATCAATGGGTCCATGGTATTGTTTTTATATATATATTATTTTTTAAACTTTATTTTTTTATAATTTCTAAAGTAATATACAGGAGGACATTTAACAAAACACTTATGTTTGCCCCGGTCAGGGATCGAACCGTGGACACGCGCTTCGAAAGCGGGTCATTACCAACTGTTTCGTCAAACAAAACATCAAATTTACAACGGACTTCATAAGCTATTTTCAAAATTTTTACATGAAAGCCTCTTTTGCATGAGTTCATCCTGAGGCAAAATAAAAGTAGACCTAAAAGAGTAAAGAGTAAGGTAAAGTAAGAGTCAAGACTAAGGTAATCTAAGAGGTAACAACGTATCACCACTAGCAGATATTCCCGCAGCAGTACCAAGTGGAATTGAGCGAATATAACCCAAAAATCAATGACTCGAGCGCAGAGCAGTCAAAGTCAAAGTCAAAGTCAAAATCATTTATTCAATTTAGGCATCAAAGACGCACTTATGAACGTCAACTTTTCATTATAATGTACTTTAAAAACTACCGCCGCGTTCCAAAATATATATAGAACCCACCGAGAAGAAGCGGCAAGAAACTCGGGGCCATTCTTTTTATATGGATGTTTACAATGTTTCTACTTAGGTAGGTACTACAAATATTACATTTTATGGGTGGCAGCGAGACAGCTTGCCAGAAGTGGAGTATTCCAAGCATCTTTATCTTCTATATAATGTCGAACTTTATAGTAAGCTTTTTTTATTAAAACGTTTTTTACAGTCAACTTGAATTTGCCCTCTGTGAGCTCAGTTATGTGCTTTGGGATTTTATTGTAAAAACGCACACGATTTCCTAGGAATGACTTATTAGTCTTCGCAAGTCTAAAACTAGGTACAGCTATCCTATTTGTATTTCTGGTATTAAAAGTGTGGTGATCACTATTTTAACTTATATTTATGTAAATTTTTACGAACATACATTATATTTTCAAATACATATAAGGAAGGCAACGTTAATATATTAATTTCTTTAAATAAATCACTCAAAGATTCACGGGGACCCATTTCGTATATAGCGTACGTGTAGCGTACAGTACTACGTGAAACAGATCGTGGTGGCAACGCAATGTCTTAGGTTAGGCAGTCTTGGCGTTTGCTATAGACGCATGACATCCTCAATGGTTTCTTGTTATATCAAGATATAATAAATACATATATTCTATCTTTTCTACCGACTTCCTAAAAGGAGGAGGTACTCAATTCACTGTTTTTTTTGTAATGTTTGTTACCTCATATCTTTCGATAGGGTGAACCGATTCTCAAAATTCTTTTTTTGTTTGAAAGCCGGTGCTATCCGTGTAGTCCCATTTAAATCTAATTAAATATGGTCCAGTAGTTTTGAGTTAAACTCCAAAAACTGAATAGGGGGCACGGATAGAACGGATGGCACGATATCGCAATTTTTTTGTTTTGTTGTGTTAACCATTGTCAGGAGGTTCTTATGAAAGAAAAACCAAGAAAAGGCGGGAAGTTGAGGCGAGGCCGAAGGCCGAGCTTACTACGCGAACGTAGTCGCGGGCATTCGCTAGTACCCAATAAAGATATTGCATTCAAAAAGTAGATATATATACCATTCTCTACAAAATATCTGTACTCATAATGAAGCCATACACGTGATAATATATTTAATGGTGAACCAATGAATGATAAATGATTCATAGATTTCAACATCGGAGCTGTTTGCATTAAATAGCTTTAATGTGTCCAATTGACTTTGATTTTTAAAATTCACATTGTGTATTGTGAATGATTTTACAATACGTGTACTGTTTATCAACTGTGGGCCGAGCACTTAAATCTGTTTAACTGTAACGCAATCGCATCGTTAACGTATTTAGTACAAACTGTCATGTATCTAGTACAACAGTGGCACAGATAACTCATAGTTTGTTTTTAATTAGTAAACGATACGATGACGTTACACTTTGCAGATTTTCCCACTCGGCCCACTGTTATGGACTCTTTATGAATACATAATCAGTAACTTGTTAATAACTATATATACATTGGACGAATGTAGCTTGTTCTACTTCTATTATAAAATAGTCTAGACGCGGTCCAACCCCAATTTTAAAATAATTTACGATGCTTTACGTAAGGTTGAAAATCGCTTGCTAGATTGGACGATGTAATGCGAAAATGCGTTAATTTTGTACGTTTTCTTTATATTCTTCGATATATACTAACACAATTGAAAAAACTGCTGGTTATTACTTTCGTACTATACGTTGGCTAAGTATTACTTGAAAAAAAAAATAGTGTTATCGCTGAAAATTCTGAGAGTGGACGTGAAAGTTTATTTTTGCGGGCCTATTTAGGATTTTTTTCTGCTGAAAGATAGTTATATTTATGAATTCTATTCGGTTATTACTCTTTTCCTATTCCTTTTCTAACCTAAGTAATTTTTTCATAATATACTATCGATCTGTTTCGTTACACTAGCTAGGTGTTTAAAAATTCTACTTTTTCTTTAATCATGGTACGAGCGCGCCTTAACTAGTAAATGCCTATTGTAAATGCAAAAGATTGTAAGTGAGTGAGTTACGGCTTGCAAAGCGAGGGGTTCCAGATTAGATTTTGATGGCAAACATTTTAGTGATGTTCGGCAGAGTAATTACATATCTTAATTGCAATCAAATGTTGATATACCTTATCTTAAAAAAATGGCGGCTATGTCACTTGTGTCAGCTCCAGTTAGGAACTTACTAATACTTCTACTTACTGAAGAGTGAGGTTATGGCCAGGCCGAAGGACGAGCCTACTATGCGAACGAAGTCGCGGGCAGTCGCTTGTCTAATATATAAAAATTAACACCTATTTCTCCTAGTCACGCTATAACTTGAGAACGGTTTTACCTATTTCATTCATTTTTTTTCAAATGTTTATATACTTCGTAGAACATTCTTACATAAAAAAATTAAGAAAAGGTGGGATGTAATGGCGAGGCCGAAGGCCAATCCTACTACGCGGACGAAGTCGCAGGCAGTCACTAGTCGATTATAAATTATCAAAACAGGTTATCATGAAGGAGTTACAAGAAAACATCTCCTTCTGCGCCGATGGTTCCGGGTTCGATCACCGGACAGGTCAAACATTTGTGTGCATGAACCTGTGTGACATTTGTCAAGGTGTGTTTATGTAGGTATGTATATCACGTATCGGGTTACCCTGCCTAGTTTGGGACCTGAAGACACTGTGTACACTGCAAGTTGCAGTAATACTGCAGTGCAACCTAGATTTTAGTCTAGTTTTATAGATTATTTATCTATTCATTACTTATGTAAGTACACCACCATCTTAGAGCTATTGTAATTTGTGTCAATAAAGTGTACTTAATTGTATTGTATTGCAGCACTGCAGCACCTCAAATCAATACTTTTTAGTCCCATTCCCCCTATAAATAACCACACATGTTGCAATTCCTGGAAAAGTAGTACTTATGATTTCTGAGAAAACTTGTATTATTAGCCAAATATGGCGGTTGGTTAGTTACGGGTTAAACTTGCTGCAATGCCTTAGAGCTTGGATAAAGTTACACTGAAGAAATTTATAAAGTTCTTCAATCTATAAATATAAGTACTATCAATGGCAGAGGCTAACCTGATACTAAAATTTTTTTTATAAACTATGCATCGCCATCCACTTCTAAAACTGAGTCTAGGCTGACTAGGTTGATCTTTAAAATGTTGTGAAGTTGAAATTATTGATTGACTGGATTTAAAAATTGTATATATTATTCTTCTGGGATGGGCACAGTTAACAGGGTGAGGCCGAGTGCTCAAATTGCTCCTACCTGGATACACCAATGTAGACCATAGTGCTTTCACATTAAGGCTTCGGAGAAGAGTATTTACATATGAGAATATGTACATTGTGGTGGTACTACTAGCATGGGTAAATATAACAGAGTCCTACCTAGTCATCTGTTTGATAAAATCTTCTTATTATATCTAGATTTATTTAATAATTAAATATTTAAACTGCCAATATACAAGACCTGTCACAAAAAGCATAGCAGTTGTGACGACACTACCACTAACTAAATGCTGGAACATGCTCCAGATTATTTCAAGGCTATTAACAATAACTGGGGATTAACATCAAGGAAACATTGGGTACGGGCAATTGATGGTCACTGGTTAACAGTTATGGAAGTAAAAGAGAAAATGGTCACAAGCCGCTAAATGGTCAGTAATTGGTATGTTTATATGTTATATGTATATTGTTTTATAACAGAGTTTGGTGAGTAAGATATGATGTTACATCCCTTAACAAACTTACGCTAAATTATGAATGACTGTTGTGAAAAAAAAGCCAGGTTTAATAGACCTTATATCTGGCCAGAACAGTCAAAAATGATCATCACAGCAGCCTATCTTTTGGAATACATTTTTTTTATGGTATGCTTATCAACAGACCCAGATCTACTGGGGAGGTCAACATTTTGAAAATACCTGGTCAGGAAGAGTGGAAGCCTGGATGCTTAGTGTTGCTCATTTCTGAGCCATAGGTACTGATATTAAGCCTACAGCAATGGAGTAATATATTAAAAGCAAGCAGACCATTACATTGCTATAACTGCCAGAAGAAGAATGGAAAACTCAAATTCTTATAGTGGGAACTGTACAATACAACCTATATAGTTAATTTTGAATTAATTAATTAGAGTGTAATATGTGACTATTCCTGGTAAACATTTAAAATGAAACTAAGTCTAGGTTTAAATCCTAAGTAGGTACCTGCTTACTTATTAAACTATTTCTTGGTCTGTGCTTTTGTGGCAGTAGAAATAGTAAATTAATTGTAGCTTATTATGTGTACTACGAAGAGCAATTATTTTTTAAACATCTCAAGTTTAATTGATATGCATAGCGAGATCGGAGTTCATTGGCCAGACAATAAAAGAAAAAAAACTTGTCTTGATAGGTATGTTACATTACAATAGACGGACGAAGTTATCGATAGTTAATACCTACTTACATCTTAGGTAAATGTATGTATACAAATAATACATGTTCACATGAGTTGTAGGTACCAAAACCTAGTGCAATAATAGTATTTTAAGTTTGTAATGTCTTTGGAATTGTAATTAGATTTCTTTGAAAGCGAAATACTTATTTTTTCACCATACTTGCGATGATATAAAATGGAATATATGTACTCGAACTATTATTTGTATCATGAGCTTTAATTTTGTAATAAAGTTTACGAAAGCTCTAACAATTCGAAGTTTCGCATCTTCTAACTTGACAAACTTAGTTTGGATCATGCGCCGTAGGAAGTAAACAAAGTTAGTTTAATGTGTTAACAACTTTTCTAAACTAAACATAGCCAACCTTATTATAATGCAGACGTCCCAAGTCCAATTCCAGTCACAAGGAGCACTATTCACCAAATATATTCACAACATTCCAAAAACACTCGACTTGGAAACTAGTTGGAACACACACACACTACCTTAGCCGCACTTTTTAAGTAAAATTTAACATAGAACACTTTACAAATACATCAAACACTACTTATTTAGTATCACAAATAACTTTTTCACTGAGTTTTATGTCAAAAGTTGCGATTTATAACGTAAAAACTTTAATATTCGTAGTAAACAACCGGAGCTTCGTTCGGCACGCGACGGCCATCTTCCGCCAACGCGAAGTTTGAGGTTAAACACGCTAGAGGGCGACACAGCATGTTTACTAAATAAATCTGAGAAGTGGAACTTTTGAATTTTACCAATACCTATATAGGTATTTTGAATAATTAAAAATACTTAGTACATGCGTTGGTTGATGTTTCGTAATATGATTATAACAATAATATTTTATAGTCATTTTCAAGACATTATTTTATTTCTTACTGTTTTCTAAACTGATTTATGATTTTATACGAACCCTAAAATTTATTTTGGGTGGAATCATCGAACGAAAGGAGCTTTCGGGTGTACCAGTGTTGCCAGATAACCGATTTTGGTTAGGTCCGGTTAGGAAAAAATCTATATTTACTGCAAAATGATGGTGTCTTTACCGCATGTTCAATTTACAAAATGAACGTACCTATATGTAACTCAACAAAGTTTAACAAATACGGGCTAAGTTCGAGTTGGCCTCGCGCACCAAGGGTTACCATAATAAAAATAAAGAAAGCATCTAACATCATTGCTTTAAAACTAAAGAAATAGATGCTAGGTCAAACTGTCGATCCATTAACACGGTTATTGCCGCAACCGCATATAATATGTATGTTATAAAATTTTATATTAATTAAATACCTCAGTTTATAATAATATTTAATCATTAATTCGTTGTTATCTTTGTTGTTACACATGTATGGCTTTCAGATTTTTCCTTTTTATAAATGAAAAATGGTTTCTTGACAAACAAACGGACTACCAAGTGATCCGATAAGGGTTACTTTTTCCTTTTGAGTTAGGAAACCCTACATACCTAGAACAAATTATGCGGCTAAACTGTGTTTATTTTTGTAACTGCAGAGTTATAAACTTTTTTCAAGGAGGTAGTTAGAGCCTGCTCTAAGAAGTCAGTCATTAAATTACTGTTACGTCTAAGTCACATGGATGCATTACTAAAGCTTGCAAAAATGTGCATGCGAGTAAGATTATATTATGTAGGTATGCCTATAAGAGCTCAGTAGCACTGCTGCCACAGGAATGCCACTGGGTTTTTTAAAGGTACTTAAATATAGTGGACTCGCATGGTTTGTACATTTTGTCATTTGTAACTACGTTTGTACATGTAATCGAAGTAACTAGTGTCATCGAGCGTTGTTTACATTACAGCAGTCCGATTCAATTCACGTTAAATTTAAGCTATGTTCTTGGAAAAAAGGTACCTATTACTAATATTGTAAGCTTAATTGACAAGGAAAAATCATGTTCCTCGTGTACATTGTTAAGAAAACTTAATGGTTATAAATCCAACGTTACATTACGTTATGTCACGAGGAAATACAGAACTAGAAAAGCCAACCAACCAAGGACCGCCTTAATTTTTTTTTATGTTTCTTATGGTGGATTATTGACTGTCTCTGGTCGACAGTTTCGACATGTAACCATTTAATATCACATTCAACCAGTCATACCGTCAGACGTCGTCGAATCTGAATATCAATACAAATAATCTCTGGTTTAATGATACTAACTAAAATACATTAACTTGTGTTAACAATATTATAACTAGTGCTTTTTATGCATTAACAATAATAATAAAATAATAGAAATGAAAGCGAATTAAACGTTAATTTTGAGCCACAGAGTAGAAATACAACATTATATTTCAGCAACAGGTTGCGTTGCGCGAATTCGTTGAATTTATGAAATCTTTACATACATATGTCCAAAATACCTACGTTCATACGTATAATATCAGGAACATAGAATAGTCTAGAATCGCAGACATCATCGTTGGCTGTAGCTGCATCGCTTTCGCTTAAATAATATTAAACTTTGATGGTAAACTTTGAAAACCAATAACAAGTTACCGCTCAGAGCAATGCAATTGGAAAATAGCATTAAAACTGAAATGGACTTGCGAAACCAGTTCCGAAGTGTTAACCCCTCGGGTCGCAGCTCATTCGAGACGAAATTGTATCACTACACTATATAGGTCCAAAACACACCTTGCTCAGGAATCCATTGTTATTTCAACCAAGGACCAACAACTATAAAAAGGTTTATTAAGGCGCGGTCTAATCCTAATTTTAAAACAATTTACGATATGATTTACATAAGGTTGAGAATTGCTTATCAGATTGGACGATGTAATGCGAAGATGCAATTGAATACGTGCTAATACTTTTTATATACAAATCGTAGAATCATATAATTAAATTTTAATGATAAAGGAGTCCATAGATTAGTAGTAAATTAAATTGGGAATTCGAATATGGTACATTAATTGAAATATATTTAATAAAAATGCTTTTTCCCTCGCACACGTAAGAAAAATTGCAAAATTTAGGGAATGTTGCCGATTTTTTTCTATCGAGCCAAGTTTGATCAATCGTGTATTGTCTCCCATACTTCATAAGAACGTATATTCAATTTACACTACGTTTTATTTCGAACTTCGGTTATTAGGTTTAAGCGCCGAAAAACTAAGTTTTCGCGAAGTCGAATCATGAGGTCGTAATCTACACTCATTTCGCCTTAATAGCAGCTCGCCTGCATTTTTGTCACGAAAACACAGGGTCGTAAAACAAAAATAATGAAATTGTACAATCGAACCAGGTAACCAATTATTTAGCAGTTAGCGCTTATACATAACAGATTACATTAATGTGAACTTAAAAATAATCCGACAATAGGAACAGATATAAATAGGTATACTATATGTTGCAGTCAATACTCTTAACCAGTCAAAATAACTTTTGACGGAGAATCTTTAGTTAGTATCTTCCTATTATTAGATTAAACATTAGGTTTAGCCTTATTCTGGCGCTTCGTTTCCAATCTATCTTCATAATATTAGGCTAAACTATGCTTAGCCTTACCCCGGCGCTTCGCCGACCGCTGCCGCGGAATGCTCGCTTGACTCGGTCAGGGGCCTTACTATGAGCTCTTAAAGCAGGCCTTCTAGACAACTGCCCGGTTTATTCGTACTATGACAACTTTATAGCAGGCCTGCCCAGGCCTACTATTGAAGAACTGCAGAAAAACCGTTCACCTGTTTTTTTTGTATGAACTCTCGTTAACATGTCGGTCTAAATCCACTCAGTTTATTAGCTTACAAACGTCTAGGCGTCTGCGATGTTGGTTAAAGCAAATTGTTAGACTGCCAGAGACAATATTATCCGTTCACCTTTGAGAAAACAATATTAAAACAGTTCACCTAATTGAGCGTCATGGTATGATTTCATTCAAAACTGTTTTAATAATTCTAAAGTCAGGTTTAAGAACTGCACGGAACTTGCATGGTTTTTACGAAGCTGATAGTAAGGCCCCAGTTCGCGCGTAGTGTGGTCACCATTAAAACTAACGCTCCACATCGTTCTCTCGTCATCGCAACTATCGTGACTTTGCTTTGGCTAGATAGATACTGAGCGTGAATCGTGAACTGCTAGTTCTAGCCGGTATGATGATTGCTAATTTTAATCGAAGATAATAGCTCCAGCCAGCTAAGGACGGGCGCAAGTTGTAAGAAATGTATGTTAGAAAATTCTAACGCGTGGCGGAAAGGCACTCACCGCATACATTTTGTACCAGACCTCGCAGACTATTTGCTTCAGAAATTTTCAAGGGTGCGTTTTAGTTATCGCCTGATGACGGACGGTCGCTCCGATCAGAGCGACACTCGTCATCCGCCTTTTTTAAAAAGACTTTGTACCATACAGTCATCAACATGCGAATTAAGCACAAGCTATCCGTACATGTAACGCGTCTCCACAGAATAAGTCATTCTTTTATGGGACAATGTATACGATTCTAGAATAAAGTTCCCAATGTTATCTGAGATTTGCCTATTAATAAGTTTAAAATTACTATTAAAAAATAACTCTGTCGAAAAGGTTATTACAAAATTTCGGATTACTTGGAGGATAAAACAGCTTGGGAATCACTCTAGGATCTATCTACTCGTGTACTAAGATGTCAAAGTGTATCGTGTCTTGCCCTACTGATACCATTATTATGTTCTCTTTTGTAAGGCAACACACTGGAGCTAATATTTGTACCTAGTACCTAAGTAAAAACATTGTAAAAACATCTATATAAAAAGAATGGCCCCGAGTTTCTTGCCGATTCTTCTCGGTAGGCTCTATATATTTTGGAACGCAGCAGTAGTCTTTTAAGTACATTATAATGAAATATTGACGTTCACAAGTGCGTCTTTGATGCCTAAATTGAATAAATTATTTTAACTTTGACTTTGTCAATATTGATAACACAATAAACAACTTTTTGATTATTCTTTGTCTCTTTAAGGTCTCAATACTGTCGCAATTAAAATAAAATTAAGGACCGATTATCTGTCTATTTTATGTCATCGTCGTATAGATACTGAGCTATTTTGGCCACATCGCCAGACATGGCGACAGCAGCTTAGAAAAGCTCATTGTGGTGGGAAACGTGGAACGGGAACTTTCACGAGGCCGGTCACCGACCAGGTGGTCTAACTGAAAGAAACACCAACGTCCCGCTTTTACGCGTCGGTGGAGATGGCCACAGACCGGCTACCGGCACCTGATGGAGACAGTTCGTCAGATCCAAAGTGCTGCCGTGATGATCACGATCCTCGGCCATGAGGGAACGACCGAAGAGAGATTCTCTTGTCAATAACAAGTGAAATAAATTTTAGAATAAAATTTATGACCTGAGGTGAGTGCCTTTTCAGTACCTACGCGTTATAATTTTTCTAACAGAAATTTCTTACAATGTACACTTGCACTAAAACTAGGTGTAACAGCAATTCGGCTTTTAGCCGTAACAAGATTTTTAGACATAGCTACTTTTGACTTTTGACTGTTTTTTTCAGTTAAAAGTACTTTTGACTGGATAAGAATTTTGAATGCAACATAATTCTACATACATTATATTGCTATTCAAAGTAAATAGCAGCATTGCTATTATATGTTCTGATTATACAATTTCTACGTACAGTCGCCTGCAATAAGATGTAAACATTTCGTAATTTTCAAAACTATGATACAGCACTACATTTTGTAATATTGTAGATCAGGATTATTTTATGTAATAAGAAAATAAAAATAACATCATTTTAGATAATTTTTGATGTAAATTTTCATGAAGTAGAATGCCGAGACACTTTTGAAAATTGTCAAATGTATACATCTTATTGCAGGCGACTGTACCTATTAGCAAATGTTTATAGTTATTCATAACCTATCAATGCCTCTGAGAATGAATTTTGATTTCGTATGGGTACTAGCTACTATAAACATCCTAGTAATTTTTTTAAATTAATTGTATTATGTAGGTACGCGTTATTTCAGAGTATTAAGTAAATAATATTATAGATATATAATAGAATAAGAATGTTATATCATTATGGTATGTTTTAGCAAAAAGCGCATATCATGGATACATGTACCGCCATCTATACTCAAGAAGGTGCACGGAGAGAAGTTGCGCATTCAACTGTTACTAGTACGTCCATTCGACGCTAGATGGTGTTAATTTCATCCCGAGTAAGAAATCAGTGGTGTACTTAAATTTAAACTTTGTTTGCAATTATTTGCCCGACTGCCTGATGGTGGGCTAGGATTATAATAGTGCACGACTGGGGAGAAATATTAGGACTAATTATATACGGCAAATATCTCGTATTTAACTCTTGTGTATAAGTGATCGTAATAGACGTACAACTAAGTAATTTACGATAGTTTGGGCACTCCGGCTAGGAGTAAATATATCAAAACAACGTCTTTAAATCTGTACAATGAACTATATATTACAAAATAGCAATTATATGATTTTACTACATTAAAAATAAGAATACCTACCTACAGTATAAAACGGTCTGACATTAGTTTTGTTGGGATTGGCCGTTGATGGAATTTAAGGGTACCTATCCTTGGGAAGGGATTATAAGGGATTCGTGTAAGCATCGGTTTGGAGAAAAGTTATATTTTTTTTGTGTCGGCAGTGTATGTGATGAGAGGGATAAAGTAGGACAGAGACGTTATGAAAAATAAATTTTGATTATAGATTTTCGATTCAGGACGCTAATAATAGTATGCATTTTTTTTTCAATGTAGGTTTATTAATACTGAGGACTGGTGTCTTAAATATTGAATTATGAAATGGTTGCACAAACATAATAAAAAAAACATAAGGTAAAGCATGATCTCAGTATGATTTCACAACACACTAGTTTATTATGCGATTTAAATAAAAAAAAAAAAAAACAGTATTGTTAAAGTAACTGTTACCTATGTATGTATATTTAAGTAATATTTTTTTATAATTAGTAAGTACCTTACTATATTGAGTATATACTTGCTTTAGGACATAATCATACAGTGTAAATTCCTGATAAATATACAATACTGATTATAACTTGCGGAATTGTTGCTATTGCGACCATGACAGGCGTTTTCTCACATCTAAATGTGAAAAACATGTGCTTAAATTATAGGTATGGATGGTTGGATGATTTGATTTTTAAAGTTCTTTATTATAAACACACACTTTGTACAACTCAGCGCTAGAAACTAAGCTACAACTATCCTTAAATTAGTTCGTTTTACAGGCTAGGATCGCCTATTTAAAACTTTTAAAACAAAATGTTTAATATTTACTAGCTTACATGTTCAACTTAAGTTACAGGGTATTTACATATGTAAATAGTGACTTGGAATTTCTTACATACTACTTCGTACTGTTATATCCCTACTATAGTATGGAGACCCTACACGCCTAAAGCAATATCAGCATTTTCTCTTTGTTTCATTTTGATTCTTAGTTCATACTTCAAGTCAGTCTCAATCCGTCATCAGTTCCAAACACTTGTCTCTTTCTTGTAAAAATAAGTTATAATTATTTCAATATCAATTAAAACCCTGTGTTCATAAAAACTGTTCTTTTTTAAAAAGACATTTCCCGAGTCCCGTATAACATTGGTGGCAGCTTAAGGGATTTTTAAAATCCTCGGATCGCCTCTTTTGGAAAAAAATTCAAGAAAACTGAAAAATCATACAAGAAGTCTACAAGAAATCAAGAACATAAATCATCGCAACCAGTCGCCGCATACACTGCCTATAAGAAGAAACCTTCTATCTCGTCGTATCACTGTATCCTGTCTCAGTATCCTATCGCCGTGTTGTCTGCTCTACTCTGAGAAGTCCTGTCGTCGCATCACCGTGTCAATATTCCACGCCCGTACTTCGTCGCCGTAACTACCTTGGTATCCTGTCGCCATATCCTGTTGCCGAGTGCCGCTGTATCCTGTGAACACCTGTGAAACTTACCTGTTCTTCACCTACTAGTCCTGCCGTCGGAAGCCCATAACATCAACTACCAACTCACCTCAAGAGAAGGAGTACCTCGCCATTCCAAGATGACCAGTATCGCGCCTGCAGTCGTCACGATCCTGTAAGTCCTTGAAACAAATTATTAACTTTCGCAAACATATATATCAAAGTGAACATTTGAATTTAAATATACTTGTCTGTGAAGATAATTGTGTAATCAGCATCAGTGATTTATTTAAATAATACTTACAAAGATAATTATAATATTGCAATTCACCTAAATATATTTTACGTAAGTACTAGTATTCAATAACATACATAGATCTAATCATATTGTACAACAATTGTTTAACTCAGTTACTAAGGTCCGAGTTTAGCGCAACATTCCTTTCTTATCGTGAGTCTAAGCCTCGCGTCTTACTTTGTTTTGACTAACGCCTTAGCACACTATGCCTAAAGACAGTAAGGACAATCAAACCGATCCAAACACAATGACTACGAAAGAAATCGACATGAATATTTTGTGTAAATTTATTAGTAAATTCGATGGAAATCGTGAAAAATTAAATGCTTATTTAAATAACTGTAGAAATGTGATGAGCCTCGCATCACAATCACAACAAGACGTTTTATTAGTATATATATTAAGTCAATTAGAAGGCCGTGCCGAAAGTGCATGTTCAATAAAAGAATTTGAAAAATGGCAACAACTAGAGGAATTTTTGAAATCGCAATTTGGAGAACGTAAACATTATGCTGCACTTCTCTCAGACCTTCAGGAAAGTCGTCAATCTAATAATGAAACAGTCAATCAATTCGCTCTTCGTGTAGAGTCTACTTTATCCAAGCTGTTGACTGAAATACCTTCAACTAAGAAAGTTGAATTACCTGGCCGTGTCGCCGCAATGCAGGACTTAGCTCTGCATACATTTACTTCAGGACTCATTCCACGTTTATCGACTGTTGTGAGATGTCGTGACCCCAAAACTTTGAACGATGCTATTAACTTTGCCGTTTCGGAGGAAAAAATATATCAAATTTCTTTTAAGCGGAATTCACCCTCTTCCTTTAATAATAATTCGAACTCGCCTAACTTTCAACAGCGCTCACCTCAGCGAGCATTTCAACAAAATCGAAACTCTACTCAAAATAGTGTGAATGTTCCGAACAGGTTTAATAATCAAAGACCCGCACCAATATCACCTAACTCTACTCTTCCCGTTTGTCGCTACTGCAAATCCGTAGGTCATACCATTGACGTTTGCCGTAAACGTGAGTACAATAACAGCCGTCGATTTGGAAACTCCCAAACTCAACAACCAAACCGACAAACCTTCTATCGGAATAATCAACCTATCCATACTGTTAACTTACCTGAAGAACAAGACTCACGAGACGAAGTCGATTATATAGGCCGAAATTTAAACGAGGAAACCCTTCCTCTCAACATCGTACAGGAACAATAAGGGATAAAATCGATGTTTATGCTATATCTAATACTTCAAAATTATATTCTACTGTCTGTAAATCGTCCACTAACTACACGGGTAGCCAGTCCCAAATAAATAGTGGCCATAAATTTACTACTTCTACATCCACTAACTACAAGGGTAACCAGCCCCAAATAAATAGTGGTCATAAGAGATTTATTACTTCTCAATCTACTACATCCACTAACTACAAGGGTAGCCAGTCCCAAATAAATAGTGGCCATAAATTTACTACTTCTACATCCACTAACTACAAGGGTAACCAGCCCCAAATAAATAGTGGTCATAAGAGATTTATTACTTCTCAATCTACTACATCCACTAACTACAAGGGTAGCCAGTCCCAAATAAATAGTGGCCATAAATTTACTACTTCTACATCCACTAACTACAAGGGTAACCAGCCCCAAATAAATAGTGGTCATAAGAGATTTATTACTTCTCAATCTACTACATCCACTAACTACAAGGGTAACCAGCCCCAAATAAATAGTGGTCATATGAGATTTATTACTTCTCAACCTACTACATCCACTAACTACAAGGGTAACCAGCCCCAAATAAATAGTGGCCTTACTAAAACTTTTAATTCTAAATATACTAAATCCAATAACTACGAGGGTAACCAACCCCAAATAAATAGTGCCCACATGAAAACTACTAATTCTATACCTGCTAACTACAAGGACAAAGAGTCTGAAACCAAAAATGAAATTTCACTTAAATCTAAACTTACCTGTGATATCGCCTTACCACCTAACAAACTGTTATCCATGTCTTGCCCGTCCTGTACAGCATCTGTAAAAGAAGAAAACACATTAAAAACATATAATATAATATCTAACCCAGTGAAAAAATACTTACCTTTCGTAGAAGTTCAATCATCTGTCTCTAGCAAACCTTTAAAACTTCTCGTTGATAGTGGAGCATCCATCAGTCTCCTGAAAGTAAATACAATCGAAAAAATGCCAAAAATCACGAACCACATTATATCCTTCAGCGGAATAGGGACTACAGAAAATCCAATGCACTCATTAGGTCACATTTTGATCAATTTTAATGCAATAAGTCATCACTTTCACGTTGTACCCAATATAAATTTTCCTTACGATGGAATAATAGGTAACGACTTGCTATCCACTCTTGACTCCAAAATAGACTACACAGCAAATGCTCTTACTATCAATAACACGAGACTTACCTTGAAGTTTACCGAACCAATGTACACCATTCTGCCTCGAACCGAAACAGTGATTGAGTGCTCAGTACTGAACCCTGAAATTAGAGAAGGACTTATTGTCGATCAAAATATTATCGAACATCTATTAATAGCAAACTGTATTGTCAAAGTAAAACCAAATTCCAGAATTAATATATCCGTTGTTAACACCTCAGAATCCCCGATTAAAGTAGATTCAAATCTGAAATTAAAAATAATACCTTTAGACAAAAGTGACCAACATAACATTTTCTATACGCCTAGATTCGATGAGAACCAGATAAATGCCATGAATCGAACCGAAAAGGTCATAAATTTACTACGAGTGTCTTATCTAAATTCAGAAGAAACAGATGCATTGTACGACCTTTGTTCTACTTACTCTGATATATTTCACCTTCCTGACGATCACTTGACTACGACTGACGTTTTACAACATGAGATCACTACAACTTCTTCTATTCCAATCAATACGAAAACCTATAGATTCCCTGACATACATAAACAAGAAGTTCAATCTCAAATAAATAAAATGCTTGACGAAGGAATAATCAAACCTTCTACTTCCCCATGGTCTTCCCCTATCTGGGTCGTACCTAAAAAGACTGATGCCTCTGGCCAACGCAAATGGCGTGTCGTCATTGATTACCGTAAATTAAATGATATAACCATCGGAGATTCTTACCCTATACCTAACATATCTGAGATTTTAGATCAATTAGGCAAATGCAAATACTTCAGCACCCTTGATTTAGCTTCTGGCTTTCACCAGATCAAAATGTCAAAAGAAGACGCGCCCAAAACTGCCTTTTCTGTCCCACAAGGTCATTTCGAGTTTACTCGGATGCCTTTCGGCTTAAAAAATGCCCCCGCAACATTTCAGAGACTCATGAACTCTGTTCTCTCAGGCCTACAGGGAATTCAATGTTTTGTCTATTTAGATGATGTAGTAATTCACTCGTTTGACCTCGATACTCACATGAAAAACCTCTCTAACGTATTCGACAGAATTCGTAATTTCAACCTAAAACTCCAACCCGACAAGTGCGAATTCCTCCACAATGAAGTATCTTATCTTGGCCATATTATTACAGATCAAGGAGTAAAACCAAACCCTGAAAAGACCAAAGCCGTAGAAAACTTTCCAATTCCCACATGCCCTAAAGATATAAAATCTTTCCTGGGATTAGTGTCGTACTATCGTCGTTTCATACCAGATCTGTCCAAAATAGCTAAACCTTTAACTAACCTCTTGAAGAAAAACGTCCCTTTCAACTGGCAAAACGAACATCAACTCGCCTTCGAAAAGCTGAAATATGCTCTGATTTCAGCCCCTTTATTAGCCTACCCTGATTTCACAAAACCATTTATCCTCACTTGCGATGCCTCGAACTTTGCTATCTCTGCTATACTTTCCCAAGGTCCCATAGGAAACGACCGCCCTATTGCCTATGCTTCTCGAACCCTAAATAAAGCTGAAAGCAATTACAGCGTCACTGAAAAGGAATGCCTAGCCATCATCTTCGGCACAAAAACCTTTCGCCCCTATCTTTATGGTCGGCGCTTCACAATAATAACAGATCACAGACCTCTTAAATGGTTATTTAATTGTAAAGACCCTGGATCCAAACTCATAAGATGGAGGCTCAAACTCGAAGAATTTGAGTACGAAATCGAATATAAAAAAGGCAAAATCAACAGCAATGCCGACGCATTATCTCGCTTTCCAGTTCATCCAATTGTCCAAGATGAACCAAATCCACAACCATCTACTTCCAACGCAGTAGACAACCCCATCAACAACCCTGTTTCAAACATGGAACCAGGATTTCCTCAAGACCTTCTCGACGACCTTGCAGACTTAGATGCTTTGGAGTTTAGTCCACCTGACGTAAACCTTCAAGACATCGACTTAAGTCTTCCTTCTATTCCTACTCAAATAGGCTCTCCTAGTGAGACTAGTGACATAACAGAACCGACTCCATCAAATATCAACAAAGACTATTCCGACTTTCTTAAAACTATGAGTAATAAAAACGAAACTTTTAATGTCCAAATTCGAGAGCATAACGAAAGCCTCCTCAAAAGCAGCTCTAAAGTTATTCTTATGCCCGTATCTATCGACCTTGACGAATCAAATCCCTACCTTCAAGATATCCTGTCTACACTCGACGACTCAACAACCTTTATTAACGAAGAACGAGAACTCCATTCATTCCGGAGACTGCAACACAACGACAAGACCTATTACCTACTCTTTACAAAAGTGTATTATTTCGATGGTTGCACATACCCTGAGATCTTTAAAACACTGAAATCAGTACGAGACGATATCTTACTTACCGGAACCATAAATGAATTTGCTATATCCGATTTCAAAGATCTATTCCAACAGTATTCCTACGTCAAAATTTATAGTATGCTAATGTACTTATTCAACAATACTAATGTCACTGTAAATATTCACCGCAACAGCATCATTTACCTTGTACCTACTGAAATTGCTAAAGTTTTAAGAGAAAATCATGACATACCCATTGCAGGACACTTAGGCTCTAACAAAATGTATGACCGGGTCAAAGAACGTTATTACTGGAAAAACATGCGATCAGATATTGAAAATTATGTAAAGAACTGTAAATTATGTCAATCAAACAAAGCTCTTCGTAAAATAAACAAATCTCCTATGCAAATAACGACCACTTCTACTCGTCCTTTTGAGAGAATTAGCCTTGACATCGTTGGTCCTCTTCCTGAAGCCGGATTACAAAAACTAAAATTCATACTTACCCTACAAGATGACCTTACCAAATTTTCCATAGCCTACCCAATCTCTAACGTAACTGCTGAAGAATCCTGTGAATGCTTAGTCCATTTCATATCCCTATTCGGTATTCCCAAAACTATACTAACAGATCAAGGGACTAACTTTACTGCTGATCTATTTAAACAAACTTGTGATTTTCTTAAAATTAAGCAAATCTGGTCTACGCCTTACCATCCACAGACACAAGGAGCCCTAGAACGCAGTCATTCAACCTTAAAAGAGTACCTAAAATCATACGTGAACGAAAATCAAACTAACTGGCATAGATTCGTTTACACCGCCATGCTAACCTACAACAGCAGTGTTCATAGCACAACTCGGTTCACTCCGTATGAACTCGTTTTTGGCCATAAACCGTTTATCCCTGACTCTATCTTTGATTCTCGTCCCGATGTCACTTACCCGGAATATGTTAAAATGCTGCATCATAGACTGAAAACATCACGCGAAAAAGCACTGCAAAATATCCGCGACTCAAAAGAAAAATCAAAAACATACTACGACAAACAAACTCGCCCAGTCCAGTACAAAGTCGGTGATTATGTATATTTAAAAAATCATTTAAGACTGCGGAAAGCCCTCTCACCCCTATGGAAAGGTCCATATAAAGTCGTTAAAATTCATGGCTTTAACACTTTATCCCTCCTAATTAATCGACGCCATGTCAAACATCACTTCGACGAAGTTAAACTAGCTCATGAAAATCCTTAATTAAAATTAAAACTATATACTACTGATTGATTTTATTTTTCTTTTATAACTTATACACACATACATATTTCATTCTTATTTTACGTTACAAGTTTACACTTTATAATCTCAAGTATACAAGTTATTCATCCTAGTTAAATTATCATTACAGAATCGCTGTTCAATGTAACGCCGTCTTAACCTCCGGAGACAGCAAAATAGTGGAACGTATTACCAAGAGTCCTGGCATTCTCTTTGATCCCATGGGTACTCTGAAAATTATAAATGATCGATTTGATATTGTCATCCCAGTAGATGTGACTACTTTTAAAAGTCATATTGAAAATATTCAAAACGTACTCAATATAATTAAAGTCCAATGCCGCGAAAATAAAGAAATACATGATAGCAAATGTCTGAATATGCTAGAACCATTAGAATCTCTATTTACAGATATTCTACGCGACTTTAACTCTATTTCTCATATAGTTTCTAATAGCTTATCCAAAAGATCCGCATGGTTTGCTGGTGTTGGTAGCGTATTCAAACACATATTTGGCACCATGGATGAAGATGATGCCAAACGTTATAACAAAGCCATTCAAAACTTGAATAATAACGATAAAATCCTAGCAAATGCGATAAAGAAAAGTATAATTATATCACAGTCCGCTATTTCTAACATGAACAAATCACTTCATGAATTGAATGAAAATGAAGCTAAGCTAAATAACATCATTGACGAAGTCACCACATCTCTCAACAATATATCTCACATTGTATTAGTAGATAGTTTTAAGATTAGAATTAATACTGCATTGAACGTCTTACAAAGTAATCTATTAACCATTTCCTTCAAAATCGAAGACATCCTTAACTCTATGTTATTTGTAAAATGCAACAGTATTCACCCATCTATTGTCACACCACGTCAATTATACGAAGATATTATAAGTAACCTTAAGTTAGTTCCTAAGTACAGAGACTTCCCAGTGAATCTCGAATTTAACAACATTCACACCTTAATGAATATTGCCGATCTAGTTTGTTATTATTTAGACGGTAAAATAGTGTTTGTAATTAGAATACCTTTAGTTAGTGCATTAGAATATAACTTGTATAAGAATGTACCTTTACCTACTCCACATTCTTCCGAAAATCCTAACTCTTATATAATGATTCTACCTACCGAAGAATATTCAGCTCTTAGTAAAGACAAATCTTCATTTACATATCTCAATAACCTGAACCTCTGTAAACATATCTTAAGTGAAACCTACCTTTGCGAAATCAGCGACATCTACAGTGTTTCAAGTAATCCATCCTGTGAAATGGAAATCATTACCAAAGCCGTATCTTCTTTGCCGAATAATTGTCAGTTTAGATTCCTCTATGGAGAAATAGACATTTGCCACAGGTTAAATAATGGTAAATGGATATTCGTTCAATCACACCCCACCAAAATTTCTATTGAATGTCAGAATAACGAGCTAACTGAATTAGTACTATCCGGTACGAGTGTACTTGATATTCCACTTGAATGTATAGCCTATTATAAGAACGTTAGAATATTTAAGAAAAGTTTTCCTAGAATAGATGTACCTTATGTAACCTCTGATTTTAATATTATTAATGATAGCTGTTGTAATTTAGGTCGCCTTAACGAATTAAATATTCCATTTTCTACTATTAAAAACGTTAACTTAGATAAATTAAGAAATATGAAATCTGTATCTGACCAAATCATACAAGATTTAGAGAAAGTAGAAAACTCAAATGTTTTAAGTAATCACATTAGCTTTCCAATCCTCACTATTTTATCAATAACCTTATGTATTAGTTTTATTTCTTTATACTTTTGTAAAAAGAACAAGTATTTGAAATCGTTGTTTTCCAAATCCAATGAGACTACAGTTCCTTCAGACGATAATGAAAGTATAGAATTAAATCAACCGCGCTTACGTGCAATTTGAACTCATATATGTAAACTTACATTTCCAGTAAGTTTCCTCTTAGCGTGGGGGTTGTTATATCCCTACTATAGTATGGAGACCCTACACGCCTAAAGCAATATCAGCATTTTCTCTTTGTTTCATTTTGATTCTTAGTTCATACTTCAAGTCAGTCTCAATCCGTCATCAGTTCCAAACACTTGTCTCTTTCTTGTAAAAATAAGTTATAATTATTTCAATATCAATTAAAACCCTGTGTTCATAAAAACTGTTCTTTTTTAAAAAGACATTTCCCGAGTCCCGTATAACAGTACGTTTACATTATGATGGTTGGATGTTGTAGAAATAACAGATATTTATTATTTAGCTTGTTATAATATATTATATTAAATATCTACTTTAGAACATAGTTACTTATACAGTGCAATATCTTGATAATCCTGATCATAGCATCCTGGATTATAGCTATTACGATTATAATAGGCGTTTTATTAAAAAAATTCAAAAACAGATTAAAGCATAGTGCGTTTAGTCACTCAGTTCATGAGTTTGAGCATGTAGATTTATTTTCTCAAAAATGTTATGTAATGTTGCCGTAACATCTCTAAAAAGTATCCAGAAAGTGAACTCTATCGGAGACTTATTCATAACTGTCCAGTAAGAAGCGAGATTTTAAATTTGGAAACTCCTACTGTCCAGTAAGTACTGTCCAGTAAGTACTGTCCAGTAAGTTAGATCTGCTTAAAAAAAACATAGCACCAGACACAGATTAGAGTTTAGCCATTATAACATGGTTGATTGAGAAAAGCATTATACAAGCCTCAACCAGTAAGAAAGCCAAACTCATGCTTGGCCAGGAAGGCTTACTTACTGAATTCTGCAGTAATGTCCTATTACTGACTTTATGAGTAACCTTGTTACTAGCATTAAGTAGCTTATATTTGAGCCATTATTTAAGGTAGTTAGCGTTTTGGCCCTGCCGTTAGCTATATATCTATACTGAAATTAAATAAATAAGGTTTAAAGCGAATAATAACTCTATTGAAAATGTTACACAGAAATTATTTTAATTATGGAAAACCATCATATTTAAGCCTTTAGATCCATGGACTGGTTTAGAGATATTCTTCTAAGTGGTAAGCCTCTATACACATATTCATGGCATATATTCTGCAATGAATCTTAGCGCATGTCATGTGTTTGAAAGATACTGTAGAATATACAGTGTTTGAGTTCCAACTAGCGATATTTGAAAGGTGTTTAAAACAGTCAAATTCATTGACAAATCACCCCCCCCCCCCTTTCAGGGTCGCAATCCCCCCATTTTGATTAAAACGTAGGTGTGCTTACCAAGGGGTCAAATTCATCCAGAAATTACTTTTTTGTCATTTTGGCGTCATTCTCCAGGTAGTCTAAAGTGCTTCCATCAACAACATAAAAAATGTACGTCAAGCAGCTATTTTTTGCGAAAAATGTAATAATGTAAATAATATGTGTAAATGTTTAAGTAAAATTTATGTTAAATATATTTTTTGAACGTTACTTTGTCAAAATTTAACGCTGATTCTTATTTTTCATGAATAGACAATACTATTGCCCGTCGATTGAGTACTTTTCCACGAGTGTAGAGCCTCTACATACAAAGTGACAGTTTTTTTTTATTACTGACAATTAAAAATTATAACTTAAAATCCCAAAATAGAGGGCCCCCCGGGGGGGAGTTGGGAACCCTAAAAGGAGAGTGATTTGTCGATGCATTTGACTGTTTTAAAAGCCTTTCAAATATAGGTAGTTAGCTGGAACTCAAACACACTGTATACAAAAATTAAAACAACATAAACACGGTAACACACAGTTTCAGTACTTCAGCTCAACCTATGGGTGCCACTGCACTGGCATGGGCAGGGGTGTTAACCATCAGACAAACGCACGACTTGTCAGTCTCTTAACATGCCGTATAAAGAAACCTATAATAGTATATTATGATATAAATGAGATGCAGGGCTATTATGTATCTCAGTTGCTAACAAAGGTTGGTTGAAATCTTGAAAAATGGCCGCTCTATGTCAGTTTTGGCAACTGCAGTAAGCAAAAAGTTGGTAAGTTGACAAAAGTGGCATAGAGCCGCCATTTTTTTTCGATTTCAATCAATATTTTGTTAGCAACTGAGATACATAATAGCCTCACAGAGCTCACTTCATACGACGTTCTTAAACACATTTGCGAGGAAAAACCAAACAATATTGCTTTTACCACACAACGACAAATACCAAAATACAAAATATGAAAGTAATAGGAAATGGCGAGCAAGTTTTGTTTTCACGCGCCGACTGCAAGGTGAGTGAACATGCTACTTCAAATTATAATTTTATGTGATAAAATACCAATACTTTAATATTTTATAACGATTTCTTAAATATTAATAATTTGGTAATAATAAATATTTATTGTGGAACAACTTCAATTATAAGTTGTTCCACAATATGTTTACCTAGGGCAGACGCTCCAACTAGGTAAGAACAACTCCGAGAAGGAAACTGACAGAAGAATACAGCTAGGCTGGGCAGCATTTAGAAAACTTCGTCGAGTCTTCTCGTCGCGAATTCCACAATGTCTGAAGACTAAAGCATTCAATCAGTGCGTCCTATCCGTTATGACATACGGAGCCGAGACGTGGACACTCACGGTACGACTGGTCCACCGATTTAAGGTTGCTCAGCGAGCTATGGAGAGGGCTATGCTTGGAGTTTCTCTGAATGATCGTATCAGAAATGAAGTGATCCGACAGAGAACCAAGGTAACCGACATAGCCCAAAGAATTAGCAAACTGAAGTGGCAGTGGGCTGGTCATATTAGCCGAAGAACCGATAATCGTTGGGGTAGACGTGTTAATTAGTGGAGACCGCGACTCGGCAAGCGTAGTGTAGGACGTTCTCCGGCTAGGTGGAGCGACGACATACGCAAAGTGGATGGTAGCAGCTGGATAAGAAAAGCCGAAGATCGGGCTCAGTGGCGTGCATTAGGAGAGACCTATGTCCAGCAGTGGACTGATACTGAAAAAACGGTATTATTATTATTGAACATACTCTGTTTATTCGCCTATAACTTGCAGGTAGGTACTACTAGGTATTTATCTTTGTAGGGATAATTCTATTATGCACTACGTTATAATTTTATCATGCACGGGTGTGTTATAGTTCGGTATATGGCCCTATAAGCTATGTAATTGCTCTTTTTAAGAGCAAGTGCATAGAAAAAATAATACTAGTGGCTCTGTAAGATGTCGGCCTCTAGAGTGCGGTGGTGCGGAACGCTCTAGCATGTCGACCCTGTAAGTCCGGGTTTTTTAAAGAATAGGGTTACGGTAACCTCTGCCTGTCGTAAGAGCCGACTAAAAGGGGAACCTAAGAGCTCGGGTATAGTTAGTGGTGGGGCCCTAACTATCTCATCAACGAGCTCGAGGAAGACGGCGTCATTTATGTGGCAATTGATACCGTGTGATCTTTAGAAGAAGGAGATGTGAAATGCTCTCAGAGTCGAGCCAAAGGGCAATATGTCTTGATGGTCCCAGTGCGTTCCTATGGAGATCCTGGGGTCATCAATAAGACATCAAAGATGGCCACCGAGGGGGTTTTAGTGGAAAGTCCCACATAACCCGGACGCTCCACATAGTGCCCGGGTATCTAATAAGATTTCCACCTCGTAAACAAAAAAAAGGCTTCTAAAGTATGTCTTTGCTTAAAACTTATGAAATTTATTTGTTTTTGAAAAAAATCGAACCAGTATGGTATCTACTGAATTGACAAAACAATTCTATGTATAATTATCGAACTTGCTCACAAAATTTCATAAGAATCGGTTGAGAAATGCGACCTGTTGAGAAGAACAGCTGGAAATCCGGATATACGATAGCATTTTTGCCCAAGCTATGGCAGAGATGCTTTGCTCGTAATTTGTACTCGTTCGGTCAGTTAAAATAAACTGTTATAATAATAATTAATATTTTATATTATTAATAATGCATCGTATCTTTTAAGAACCTTGATTAATTTGCTTCGGTACCTACTCTTTCATTTTGAATGACAGTCAAAATTAAAATCTAATGTAAAAACATTTTTCTCACAATTTTGTCTTCATTGTTCTGATACGAATGCAGTTCCAGTTAATAACATAGAAATCATTATAAGTATTTTCAGTAAGATACAACTAAAACATAAAAATAAAACTACCTAAAATATAAGTAAAGCAAAGCGTCCAAATAAAGCTATAGGCCTACACACTTAGCCAAACCTACCCAAAAAGGATCACCGACGAAGTTATAACAAGATGGAGTTAATAAATTTTTCTGTCAGGTTCCGTCTGGGCCGGAAAAAGTTTAAATTGGTCTTGTCGTATTAAAGTATCTTGAAAGTAATCTGATAGAATCGAGACTTTGGTGGGCTGCGTGCGCGTTAATAAAATCCCTCGCGAGTTAGCGCCTGTGAGAAATATGATAGCAATGTAAGGTTTAGACGATTGCTATGATAAAATTGAATATTTGACTGTTATTTAATGATATTTAATTATATAATCATGATACCTCTATGTTTATACATTTATTTATTTTGACTGTATAGGTCTTGGTGTGGGTTAGTTAGGTTGATTGATATGACTTCAAATATGTGTTAAGTAGGTAAGTAGTAGAAGGTGACCAAGTTGGGATCGCGTGTTCAGTAAAAGACGGTGGTAGTTTGAGTACGTGCGCTGTAATCGCGCTCTGGCCAAGGTCTGACCGACAGTGCTGCCAGACCAGAGTTTCAAAAAACAGGAGGCGTTAGATAACAAAAACAGTAGATGTATGGAAAGAGCTGCATGAAAAACAGGAGATATTAAAATACATAAAAAAATCACTATACTTTATATTAATTATATTTTTATGTTTATTTAGCATGTTTTTTAATTTGAAACTCATATGCATTTTTAAAACATTTTCTCAAGACAACAGAAACACAATCGCAGCTTAAAGTTTTCTTTTATGAGTTTAGCATTATAGTACCTACTATATGACACAATGTGAATGCTTTTTCAATTTGGTAGCATACTTATACTACCACTTAGGTAGTATGATTCAAAAACCGGTATTATCATTACACCTTTGCTTCGATTGTTCGTATAAAACATATTTAATTGTATAGACATAAGGCTTATTACATAAATTGAGACTAGTGGTGACCCGGATCACGAAAAACAGGAGATTCATGTAGAAAAACAGAAGAACAGGAGACAATTGAGAAAAAAAATAATGGAAATCTCCTGTAAAATCAGGTGATCTGGCAACGCTGCAGACCGAGCGGTGCAAAAGGTGATTAATAAATACATTCGTAACTGCTTAAGATTTAGGTGGTTAACATTTTTTTACAAATGAAGAGGTCATAGCCGCCGTGGACGCTTATTTTGAGGAGATAGACGAAGATTTTTTTAAAACGGGTATCGTAGACTTACCGGGTCGATGAAAAAACTGTTTTGAGCTCGGAGGAGAGTATGTTGAAAAATAAAAATAAACTCAAAATCGTGTGGTTTCATTAAGTATGTTAGGCTAAAACTTTTCAAATGACCTTCGTACTATGTATGAATACATGTGATGTCGGCGGCCACATAGCCCTACACTGAGCATTAACAAAATAATAAAACATGAGAAATATAAAAATTTAGATAACTAAATCAACAAAGCCATCACTAGAAGTGATTCCTATCTCACACTTGACACTTCCATGAAGGAAACAACGCGATGAAATCAACAGAGTTCTGATAGGGTACTAGTGTAATTATGCTCTCTTGGTCCTCAAAATGGAAAACCTGTTACTCCGGCAGCTCTCCTTGAGAGCCAGTCTTCACTCCCCGTGACTTCATTCACGTGGAGTAACGTGATCACTGTGCGTTATCGCTCTTTTTCTATCAACGTACGTATCAACGACATCAACATAAACCAACAAAATAAAATAAGCTTAATTTACTTATTACTTACTGTGAAGTCCATTACTTTGCTGACAGTCCTCTTTTGACTGGTATTTACGGAGAAGTTTTGTGATTGGCGTACTCGCTATCAATTTTAGTTCTACAATTGACCGCAAGGTAGCACAGTTCTTTTTTTCATACATTTTTTGCGGCAGTCCATGCTTAATTTTGGTGTTAATTGTGTAAACTAATGGTAGATCTATGGGAACTCTCCTACAATAATATGTAAAATTGTGGTAATAAACGATTATTATTATTATTATTGAATAACTATGTTAAAACGTCATTCAGATCGGTGAAGCGGTTTTCTCGTGAAATAATAACCCATATCTGGCCATCTATGTATTATGATCTATGTAGTACGTCCTTTTGAATTTATCATAATACTATAGTCCGAGGTTTCACCAACTTGGTACTGGATAATGATGACGATGATTTATGTCCTTCTCTGGTATGTAATCTATCTCCTTGCCGAATTTCATTACAATCGGTACAGCCGTTTAGGTGTGAAAGCGTAACAAACAAACAAACCCTATTTTGCGTTTGTAACATTAGGTTAGGATTTAATATTTATTAAATCCTAGCCGCGCTCCGCGGTTTACTCACGTGGTGTTTGATAATGAAAAATATGTATTTTATGGATATCACATATGTATAAAATCTAAATACATTATTGGCTGTAAGATTAGACTTAAGCTTATTGTGTTATGTTAAAGAGCTGTGGATATTGTTAAATAAATAAAATAAATCACGCTATCACATTACTAAATGGTAGAATGGTCATATACCACTAGCCTCTTCTTATTTCGCTTCGTGGACAGGGAGCTTAAAGCTATATACCTATCTACTATGCCTAAATTTTAAAGTTACATCGATTTGAAACTACTTATAATTTAAGAATTTTTATTATATATATAGCAGAGCCGGTGGCTTCAACAATTCAATTTGGAACAAAAAACGGTGTTTGGTGTTATTTTATTTAAAACAATTCCATAACATCATATCATTTAGAACGTAACGCTCCAAATGTAACTAAATCGTGGTCTACTCCTCGTGAGTACTAATTATAACTTTGTGAACCACCGCGAGAGTCTAAAACAGTGATTTCATAAAATGATCCTTCCAAAATATTACTCTGTCCCATTGTAACTGGATGAATGTGTCCAATTTGAATATTAACTATTAATTTATTTTACTTTTAACTAAATACGAGTAAATACTTTTTATATAGCTCTGAGTTGTGTATTGTTTCGAAGTAGGTATGAAAAGTAGAGTATGTACCTTGAGGATAAAGCCTGTCTTCGTCTTGGGCGGCTTGAACTCCTCGCTTCTCTCATGACTCTCTAACTCCCTCGCTTCGCTCGGGAATTTTATATTAATTTTAGCTCTAGAGTCTCTGTTACACTCAGGGTTCAATATGCCACCCGTGAAGTAAGACTGCTGCTTTACTCCATCGGTGCATAATCTACTATTATTCGATAACCAAAATAGCCTTCACAGTAAGTATACAAAAAAGGGAATGAAAAGGGGCGCGATTGTAATCAATGTGCAACAAAAGGCGGTGTTCTTCTCTTTCACTGTTTAGTATTGTTTTACGTGCGCGTTGAATCAAAAATAGAGCTCTGAGCATCCATAACTGGACAACTGTGTTCAATATTAATACGAGTATTAACTTTTAATTTATTTTACTTCTAACTAAATACCTAAATGCTTTTTATGAAGTTTTGTCTCGCAGTAGGTATAAAAAGTAGAGTATTCACCTCGAGGATAAAGTCTTCGTCTTGGGTGGCTTGAAGCCCTCGTTTCACTCAGGACTCTACAAAACTCCCTCGCTTTGCTTATGAGTTGAATTTAAATCCCCTCTCTGCGCTCAGGGATTAACTCTAGAGTCCCAGTTACTTTCAGGGTACATCCAATATGCCACCCGTGACGTAAGACACTGCTTTGTTGACACTCTGTGCATCTACTATTATAACGTGCTCTCCAGCTTTTGCTTTAGCCCCAGTGTATATGGAGCATCTACCGGACTGCTAATAAATTATTTTCTCTATATTCTATCTGCGGTATACGTTTAAAATGTCTACGTGTGAATAAGCCCTAAATACGTTTAATTGAAATGCCAGTGGTGGAAGGACTCTGAATTTTTTACTTGCCAGTCGCGCCATCGGAGTGAAGGGCTTCCGAATTTGTTTATTTCTGATTTTAACTTCGGTGGATTTTTTGCGGCTTGTATGGAATTTAAATAGACTTGGCGGTTAAATAAAACATAAAATAAACATAAAGCAGAGGTTGTTTATCTATTAACCCTTTCTATACCGTGATAACTAAAACAAAAAATATATTAATGTACGTAAATTTACGTCAATGGTATGCAAAGGGTTAAACTGCTATAGGTACTTACCATGCAGAAATATATATGTATGCACTAATAGTGTAAAAACGTAAAACTCTCTGTCACTCTAGCTCTCTGTTTGTTGCACAGACCATATGGTATGTGGTTTGTTGCCTTAACAGCTGATCGCCTCGAACAGGGGCCTACTCCCACCTTTTACGAAACTATCATAAATCAGGAGCCTTTTTTTAATAAGCTTAGAATAATCATACTTCCACCGACACAAAACGGTCAACCAAATTTAAGGCCTATTCAAACCTGAGCGTTATTCGCTACCGCGAGCGATAGAGAAATCCGAAAGGGTATGCGTTAATTTCATTGTTCACACCAAAGCGGATATCTCTACAGCGCGCGGTAGAGATTTTCGTTGGCAACGGTTAGCGGGGCGGCGGCACTAGTTTCGCCAAACAAGAGAAAATACCGCCTCACTAGGCGGTACAAGTTTCGCTGCAGTTATGGAACTTCAAACTATTTACCCATCGAGATCCGCGTGGTATTTTTCGCTGCCCACAGCGGTAGCGAATAACGCTCAGGTCTGAATAGGCCTTTAATGGTAAGGTTGCAATATGACTACTTTAAATGGGGGTACGGATCTTCTAAAATTTGACACTGGAACCGTGAAACTTAGTGTCAAAAGTCACGTCAAAGTACGCGAATTGAATGAAATATTTGATACTACTCGTACCTCATCAAAACGTCTCTCGTAATGCATTATTATTTTAAGCTTGGTATATTGACGTGGTGGTACCAAATAATGGTAAGGTTGAAACATGACTACTTTAAGAGGTAGGGCCCCAGATCGTAATGTGGGAAGAAGATAGATGACATCCCTGGGAAGAACCTACACACACAACACACATCGTGGTGATGGATGGTGAGGATGATCACCATCCGTCACCACGCGGGTGAAACCGCGGGGCGCAGCAGTATCACAGAAAGTATTTTGTGTTAAAAAGTGTGTTCTATGTTTGTATATTCTTCACGCTCAAACAGCGGGACCAATTTTGATGAAATTTGGTATGGAGGTAGATTTAGCGGTGGAAAACACACTTTTATTTTGATGGTATATCTATTATAAAAATGGGTAAAATGGCAAGGCTATTGACATGAACTTATTTATTAGTGATAAGGAAGATAGTGGGCTATGGAAGAGACTACGGCACCTGCCAATTTCAGTCTCATTTTAAAGTTTTTGGGCAGGTGAGTTGCCACCCACTAAACGGGCCCCCCATAAGAGCCATCATCAATGGTGACAAAAGGGGCAACGTTGGTGTGGATGGCTAAAGGGTGTCGAGAGGTGTGCTGCGGTTTCACTAGAGCGCTACTACCGGCGTTATGCCCTTTAACACTTTCACCCTTGGAGCTTTTTGTTACTTGCTCTTGCGTATCCACCCCCAGACGGCCAATTAAGGCAAGCCGGGGGTCAGGGGTCTCATTTAGCCCCAGGGAGAATCAGGGTCCACGGTGTCACCACTCACCGACGGCTCGCCGTAAAGTCGCCCCTGCGGTATTATTATTATTAAATAAAATTTACTTTGTCTGAGATTTCGCGGCGGGGAACGCCGGGCGGCGGCGGGACGGGCGGGCGCTTCTGCATGGGACCATGATGAAAGACTTGATAAAGATAATTATGTTTTACTATATTATTGCAAAATTATTGTATTCGAAAATTCTACTAAAGTCGGTATAATGGATGATTGCTGACCAATTATATTTTTATCCCTGAACTGCCAATCTAAAAAAGGACAATAATTTGACGTTTCTTTAGATAAGTTTAAAGGAACTTTAATTTATTTATTTATTTATTTACTTCACAGCATATACTAAGCATACTATACATATATTAATACTGTAACTATTTAAAACACTTTACAATCATAGAAAAGAAACAATAGCTTCTTATTACATATTACATTACAACATAATTATAAAGAGTTGCTTAATTTTAACAGTTTTAACAGCGTACTAGGTCAGCCTGTGTTACGCTGTTAAAGACCTTCCTATAAGGCAATTATTTATACTAAATCATTATTACTATTACTTAATTATATAAAATATTAAATACTTACGAAACATATTAGAATTTTATAAACTTACTTTCCTAACTTACTACTACATAAAACAATAATAAATCTAAACAATAATAAAAAACCCCACAGCCCTTGCTGCAAGGAACAAAATTATTACAAGTGAAATACCTATACAGTTTCAATAACATAGTTTAAAAATACTACTAATAGCTTACCGTACACAAAGTGGAGGTAGCATACAAAATGGTTGCAAATAAAGAGTTCGGATTACGTTAATGTTTGATAATGCAATAATTACATGGCAATGTTTCATTTTACCAAGTATTATGTAGTTAAATGTGGTTTGGCTTAACATGCTCTCCCAAAATATTGCAACTTCACTGCATTAAAAACTTAGCAAATCAATTGGGTCTAATTTGCACTGGTAAAAGGAATCACTCGTCTGTTCCGATCTGTGAAAATAAGAAATTGGTGAGTAGTTATATTATTTTATTTAGTGGGCACCTATCCACTTATTATATAACTTTCTTACGGTGTGTTTGTTTCACCTTGGACAAATTATTTACAGGTACGAACTTCTATAATAATTAAGGGCTTAAGCATTTAAATTGTACTACTCATAATTAAGTATATTGATATTAAATAAATCAATTCGTGCGCTTCGCTCGCTCGGCTCCCGCTCTGCTGTGGTCACAGTTCTAACTTAACCTATTTTTTTATTTCTTTATCATAATTTATTATTGAGACATGCTTTTTGTTTTAGGCAAGTTCAAGCCCAGGGTTGTGCAAAAAAGTACGCAACAGATACGACTTTTAATAAGCAAGTGAAATGTTTGTATGCACTCAGCAGTTTGCCTGAAGAAGAAATCCCTGAATATTTTCTTAAGCTCTTAAATTATATAAAAAATCCGAATTGGCAAGGTTTGGCTCTGTGGTTTGATAAAAAACTACATCAACGGCACATGTAGCACGCAACCAAACTATGCACCAAGTTTTTGGAGTTGCCATAAGGTGAACCAAATGAACATACCCAGAACTTCAAATTCAGCCGAACCTTGGCACCATAATATAAATGTCATAATTGATAAGTACCATATTTTTACAATTTATTACCCATATTAAAATTAAAATTTGAACGCAAAGCATTTGCTTAATGTATGTGACTTAATAAAACTTGAGCAAGTATAAAGTTGCCAAATGAGTATTTGGCCAAGTGATTAAAATGCGAAATATAAATTAGCTAAAGATTCTTTTGGGAAATGAAACTAGCGCGATAAGTTTTTTGGGAAGTAAAATTTGAAGAAAGATATTTTGCCAAACGGAAGGACCCCCTATTTAACTGCTAAGTATTCGTGATAAAATCTATAATAAGTATATATAAAATATCATGCTCTCAGGTTTGCTTTTCAGACTTTTTAGAATTGAAAATCTAATCTTAAATTTTCTGTGCGATTTATTTACCGGTGCGTCTATAAATCTGAAAATCATTTTGATATCTGTCACGTGGATTTATGAACGCGATAAAAAATGGCTGACGAATCGCAGGATGTTTAATTTCCTTTTGCAAATATATTCTGCCTTTTTTGATTTGCCGTCGGCAGATCAAATTGGGGAAATTATGAACTTTTCATGATTTCCAGCACGCGTAAATACAAGACATGTATACATACTTTTGTAAGTTCATTTCCGTGGAGACTGACAATCGTTTCGATTTTTTTATGAGATAGGTTGGCAAACGAGCAAGCGGCTCACCTGATAGTACGTGATACGGACATCCGCAACACCAGAGGTCTCGAGGATGCGTTGCCGACCTTTGAGGAAGGGTGATAGGAAGGAAGATATAGAAGGAGAACGGGGAAGAGCGGAATAGCCTCTGGAACCTCCCACAAACCGACGAAACGCAATAGCAAGCTATGTTACTTCACGTCGGTGTTATGTGGCAGTGTGGTACTTCCCCGGTCGTGCCCCTCATTCGGCTGCGGGGTTACGGCGCAGAACTACTACCGAAACATCGATGGGTCAATCACACACTTTCTTGTGGAACATTCCGTACACCCTTTTGTTTTCCACGAGCTGTAATTTGACTGTCTACTGATCCGATCTCCCGACAGGTCAAACATTTGCGGGCATGAACATGTCTGTTAGTGTAATGTGTCTGGGTGGGTGTTTATATAAATATTTATATCAGTCACAAAGTTACCATAGTAGAGTTTGGGCCTGTGGGTGGAATTTGCAAAAACTTAGGTAGGTACTTGCTTTAACACAATAGTATCTAATCCCTATAAAATTAACACGTTTTAAAGCCTTATAAAGACTAATTTTGCGTCCTTAATATTCTAATAAAAGAAAAAAGAAAATTACGCGCTATGAGTTATAATTCTCTAAGACAAATAAATCAGCTGGGATGATGTAATACTTGTCATTGGGTTGAGAGTAATGTGGATATGACCTTATTTGGTTTTATATTGTACATTTGGTATTATATACATTTTAAAAACAGTTCGCAAGATAGACTGGCCGGTTGGCGCAGTTGCTAGCAACCCTGCCTTTTGTGTCGCTGGTCCCGGGTTCGATCCCCGGGCTGGTCACACGTTTGTGTGCTTGTGCCTGTCTGTGTCTGGGTGTGTATATGTACGAGGGTGAATCAAAAATTCTTGGAATCAATATTAAAAAATGCAAACATTTAAATAATAATATTTTATTTTTCTACATAATCTCCCTCCAATGCAATGCATTTAGAATAACGCGTTTCTAACTTCCTTATTCCTTGTGAAAAAAAATTATTTTCTTGACTCTCGAAAAAGTCCTCTACGGCAGCTATAACCGCGTCATTATCGTGAAATTTTGTTCCACCAATTTCCTCTTTTAATTTTGGAAATAAGTGAAAATCACTTGGGGCTAAGTCCGGAGAATATGGTGGGTGGTCAAGGAGATTGAAGCCAGCACAGTGGATTGCGTTGAGCGCAACTTCCGATCGATGAGCAGGAGCGTTATCTTGAAGGAACAACACGCCCAACGACAGTTTTCCACGACGTTTTTCTTTAATCGCTTCACGCACTTTCGGGATTAAATTTGCATAATAGGGTCCAGTAATCGTCTGGCCTTTTGGCATGTAATCAATAAAAAGGATTCCTTCACTATCCCAGAACACAGAGGCCATAACTTTGCCAGCGGTAGGAGCAACTCGAAATTTCTTAATGGATGGAGAGGATGGTCGTTTCCAAGACATGCTTTGTCTTTTAGTTTCAGGATCAAAATGGTGGACCCACGTTTCATCCATGGTGACAAGACGACGGCAAAAATTATCCGAATCACGCTGGAACATTTCGAGATTACGCTTGGAAATTTCCAAACGTCGCTTTTTGTTTTCGTCGGTTAACATTCGTGGCACCCATCTTGCAGACACTTTTTTGAACCCCAGTGAATCAATTAAAATGGATTGAACGCTACCAAAAGATATCTTTAGGATCTCAGCTATATGTTTTATAGTCATTCTTCTGTCTTCCAAAACCAGATTCTCAACCTTTTTGACATTTTCTTCTGTAACGGAGGTTGAAGGCCGCCCAGAACGCGGGTCATCTTTACAGCTTGATCTACCTCTTTTAAATTCAGCCACCCAGTACGCAACCGTAGAATAGGGTACAGCATCACCCCCTAATGTCTGCTGAATGTCCAAAAAAAGTAGACATTTTTTTCAAACTGAGATATTTTATCACCGCACGTAACTCACTTTTATCCATAATTTTGACTTTTTAGCAACTCGTTGCACAAAAAAATTTATTACATGCGAACGAACTGACAAAAACAAGTGACAGTCTGCATAAATATAGTGTGATAGACACTCTTTAATTTGAATATCGAACTTGATCCAAAAAGGTTTCATATATATGCACTTCTAAGAACTTTTTGATTCACCCTCGTATGTAATCTGGATGACCGAGCCTTTTTCGTAAAAAAAACAATTGATTTTCTTGGTCTAACCTCAAACTTGAAAGAACATGAGAGAAGACTTTGAGTCTCTTTCGTCGCGTAATTTCACATGACCTGCACACCTAAAGGCCTATTCAAACCTGGGCGTTATTCGCTACCGCGAGCGATAGAGAAATCCGAAAGGGTATGCGTTACAACCCGCGGCACGTAACTCTAGCGCTGAGCGAAATGTGGAGGGGATAGCTGCGCATGGGTACAGTCACGCACATGTGACAGAGAGAGACAAGAGTCCCTCGTCTTCGATGTGACAGAGAGAGAAAAGAGTCCTTCGTCCCTCTAGCCCCTGTGATACCCAATTTTTGACTTCTGCGCAATAACGGTCAGCGCTAGAGTTACGTGCCGCGGGCTATAATTTCACTGTTCACACCAAAGCGGATATCGCTACCGCGCGTGGTAGAGATATTTGTTGGCAACGGTTAGCGGGGCGGCGGAACTAGTTTCGCCAAACAAGAGAAAATACCGCCTCGCTAGGCGGTACAAGTTTCGCTGCAGTTATGGAACTACATACTATTTACCCATCGAGTTCCGCGTGATATTTTTCGCTACCCACAGCGGTAGCGAATAATACCTACTCAGGTCTGAATAGGCTTTAACACAGTAATGATTAAGCACTATTACTTCGCGGCAGAATATCTGGCACTGCGGTGGTACCCACCAAGACGGCATCTTGCGCCAAGAGGCCTACCACTTAATGGAAACGGCAATATCAAAAAACGATATTAAAAGTATAGGTATAACGATATTACATATATAGGAAGAATACAAAATAAAAAACACACAAGAAACCCCAAATAAACCAAAACCGATTCGACACGTGTTTCGCCTCTACACGAGGCATCCTCAGGAGATGTTGACTCGTCGAGCGCTAGACCGACTGATCGGTCTAGCGCTCGACGAGTTGAGAGAGAGAGACTTGTGTGTTTTTTATTTTGTATTCTTCCTATTAGCATTTTATGCACACCCCCAAATAGGCCAAAATCATTGTTTTATTTTGAGCGGAAGTGTCACTAAATATTTTTTAATATCGTTTTTTGATAATGGATTTCCGCAAAGTAACGCCTTAATCAATAAATTAAACGGAATTATGTTAAACGGGCACACATGTCCATACTATGCTGCACCCCAAGAATCACATTTTATTCTACATGGATCACCCTAAAATATGGCAAAGTGTTCGTATATACGAGTAATTTCCAGGCTTATGTTTTTATTTAATAAAACACATTTTTATAATTTCAAATTTCAACATCACATTCAAAAATATGCCAAGCGTGCCTGCCATTTTTATTGTTAGGCATTCTAACGAATTGTCCTGATTTGAATTTTTATTTAGGTTTATAAGATATAAAGTTATTTACATAATTATGTGGATTACCGCTGCTGAAGGAACATCTGGAGGTAGGTTTATTACTGAATTAATCTTGAAGTCCTCAAGTACCTGTACTTGAGGACTTCAAGATTAATTCAGTAGACTGAATATTTATCTATCTATACTAATATTATAAAGAAGAAAGATTTGTATATAAGTATGTTTGTAACAAATTGACTCAAAAAGTACTGGAGCGATTTCAAAAATGCTTTCTTCATTGGAAAGCTACATACCCTGAGTAACATAGGCTATATAAGATTCATCATCATCATCATCATCATCGTCATCATCATCATTACCACGCGGGTGAAACCGCGGAGAGCATCTAGTCTTATATAGACAAGCAAGCACGTCCCAACGTTGACCGAGTCAAGGACTGCGGTCAAATACTTGTTTCCTTATCTTATCTTCTTCTTCTTTATCTTCTATCTATCTTATAGCTTTCCTGCTTTCGAAAAAGGAGTAAATACCTACGAAGAAATTATATCAGGAAGAGTAACTGCCTTAAAAAAATGAAATCAATAACATCGTTCACGCCGCTATGACTCAGCTGTCATAGTAGATGTTGCAGCACGCGCGTGAACCAATCCCTGCTTTCCTTCTGAAATTTAAACCAATCAACGAACATGTCTATTTGTAACCTCGGAAGTAATTCGTATTTGGAATCATACCTAGTTTTGGTTTGAAGGACCACTTTTTGTGTGGAATTTGTTCTGAGTTATGCTTCCTGACAGTTCCTGACATTATTTCTTCGTAGGTAAATACCGTATAAATATTAGTTAATTTTACGTACAGTAAAGCCCATCACACACGACTAAGATAATATATATTATAGCGTCGAATATAAAAGTTATGTTAACTTAACCCACCATACACGGCGCAGATACTATAATATATATAGCAACCGTACATTCTATCGGAGTCCGTCTCGGGAGCCGCACGTCTCGATAGTTCACACTGTAATATACAGAGTTTCATATTTTTTATTTTGCGATGATTCGTATTTTGTTGCTAGACTTGTTGGACAGTTCCTCAGATGATGATTGGGACTGTGAATATGATATAACCGTCATACTAGCTAAAAGTTAAAATCTAAAAATCTGGATAGAAGATCACATAAAACACAGGAAACACCGTAGTGAATTTAAACTTAACAATGATCTTTCAGAAAAAAAAACATGTTTTTCTTGCACTTTCATATGGTTATTTGCACTATACCTACCAGTTTTTTAATTGTTTGTCTGTCTGCCTCTATAAGCCGGGTAATTTCTGAAAAGGCTGGACCAATTTTGATGGGATTTATACTGAAAGCATTAATTAAAAGGCTACGCGAACGAAATCGCGGCTGCAGCTAGTCTAATTATATGACATAGCCTTATTTCATCAAGAATAATAATAATAATAATAAAACCGCAGGGGCGGCTTTGTGGCGAGCCGTCGGTGAGTGGCGACACCGTGGACTCTGATTCTCCCTGGGGCTAAATGAGACCCCTGACCCCCGGCTTGCCTTAATTGGCCGTCTGGGGGTGGAGACGCAAGAGCAAGTAACAAAAAGCTCCAAGGGTGGAAGTGTTAAAGGGCATAACGCCGGTAGTAGCGCTTCAGTGAAACCGCAGCACACCTCTCGACACCCTTTAGTCAGCCACACCAACGTTGCCCTTTCTGTCACCATTCATGGTGGCCTTTATGGGGGGCCCGTTTAGTGGATGGCAAGTCACCACCTGCCCAAAAATTTTAAAATGAGACTGAATTTGGCAGGTGCCGTAGTCTCTTCCATAGCCCACTATCTTTTTATCACTAATAAAATCATTTCAGTAGCTTTGACATTTTACCCATTTTTATAATAGATATACCATGTCACCGTCCATCCAAAAGTTTCTGGTTTTTTTATACTACTTTGTATTTTTTATACCAAACAGGCCTCTAAGTGTTGGCTACAGCCCCACTTATGCCTTTGTAAAGGACCGGATGAAATCCGTGATTTATTTCTAATAAAAGGAATAATAATAATATATTTATTTCGAAAAAGTTGCACAGAGTTTTTATTAAAATTTAATTGGCTAGCTATGTTATCTAAAGAATCAGTTAACTGCTGCCGAACTAGGCACTAAGCCTGTGTTTCAGCGTACAGCGCCCTCCCCACTAGATTGTTTTATTTACTAGCCTATACATATTATAAATTATCCATTTCTATACAATATAAATGTGACATCTACTATATATTTATACAAATTCACATTATCTTATATTAATACAGTTAAATTTAAACACAAAACTAACTTATATTATATTTATATATATGTTTTAATGAGTATCTACTTATAGCGAGTGTGTAGCTACTGTTCCTCTTTTTGTATTTTATGTTTGTGATAGGGTGTGTAGGGCGTGTGTATGTGCGTGAGGTATCATCGTGTACGTCAGCCTCGGACGAGTTGGGTTCACGGCGATGTCCTCGTGTGTGTGTGTTACTGGGTGTGCGGTGTGTATGTGCATGAATGGGTGTGAGAGGGTGTAGTTTATGTGATTTTTTGGAATTATACATTACTTGGGTCATATTACTTCTGTTGCTCAAAATTAACATCTGTAAAGGAGATAGTTACCTTACAACTTGTATTAATTTCTCTGTCTCTTCACAAGTTTACGTCTTTAACCATGTCGTGATTTTAACTTTAACTTCATGTTTCGATAATTTATAAATGTTTAGGAATTTATTGAATTTATTATAAAGAAAAGGACCTAGAAAAAATAAAAATCTTTTGATAAAGGCTGTGTTCAGTCGTTGAGGCAGTGAACAAACTGTATGATTTCGTCTACGATCTATTTGCGTCTGGGGATCATATATTAATAGAGCGTGCTGCTTTAGAATAATGCTTACTATAAATAATTGTCGAACTGTAAGAACATCACAAGATTTATACAAAAGTGTAGTATCAAATAGGATTGGTTTACCGGTACTAATTTTTAATGCAGCTCGTTGAGATATCTCAATAGGTCGCAAGGTTGTTTTAGGTGCACCTCCCCAAGATGAAATGCAATATGTAATTATAGATTGACAAAGAGCTAAGTAAATTTGTTTGACAAGTTCTGGTTTCGCAATTGATTTAAGTTTTTTAAAACATAAAATGTTTTACGTACCTACACGTTTACTTAAGTTTAGGATATGTTCTTTGAAATTTAGATTTTTATCAATAATGATACCTAAGTATTTTATGGAAAAGGTTGATTCTAAGGTCTTACAATTACACGTTAATAAATTTGAAGAGAGACATTTTTTAGTATGAGCTAATAAATTATTTAAATTATTTTGACGAGGAACATTTGTTATTGAGAATGTGATATATTTAGTTTTTTCCGTATTTAAAGATAAGATGTTATCATACAGCCATGTAGTAACTTTATTGAATCCAATTTGAGCAGCATCGTAGACCTCGCACCATGTATTAGCAGTGAACATTAAGACTGTGTCATCCGCATATGAGATAAGTTTTCCGTTATCAAGGTTAAGGGAACATAGATCATTTAGGTATATTAAAAACAGAGTAGGACCTAGAATGCTGCCCTGTGGAACCCCATGCGTGACTGGTAGTCCATCACTAATGTGAGGGCCAACTTTAACGCTCTGCTCTCTGAATACTAACATCGATTTAGTAGTTACCTAGTTTGATTGATCTATTCGTAGAATCTACAATCTAGAAAAACCAACGAAGCTTAGGCCCATAGAACATTATTCAAAATTCTACTAAGATAAAATTGTCATACCGCTAGTTCGGTTAGTAGATAGAAAGTCTCACTTTTTCGATGATTTTCTTTGTTTGACACATTCGTGTTAGTCAGACGTTAGTTTCATTTTTATTTACAGAAAAATATGTCTACAGGTTCGAAACAAAATAGGTACATAAGATAATGTGAAGCTTTATTCGTTTTTATTGTGAAAATATAAATTTGTTCGGTAAATGAAGACCAGACGTCCATTTACTGCAACGGTTTTGTCAACATCCTGTATTTGATCTTAAGATCAGTATCGGACACTATCTTAAGATGACTTCATGACCTGCAGTAGTCTTAGCGTATGTTAAAATGCCTTTCGAATATCGGTGGCATCTTAACCCGTCCGCATCAGGACAAAAAATAACAATAGATTTATGAATGAAACTTGCCTCTAATGGGTCTTGCTGATTCGGACAGATTAAGCTACTCTAAGGTAAAATATTATAGTATATTCACCGTGTGTGGTCGCTCATTGAATTATATGGCGAGCGATATGTCCGAATCTGCTCTAAGATAATATATATTTGTAGTATCTTCATCGTATGTGATGGGCTTAACCGGCTCGATATGGCACTTCGTGTGACAAAGATAACGCTCTACAAATTAGAAGAAAGCAATACATCCATCTCTCTCGTCGCTGAAGCAGTGACAAGGATAAAACAAAAGCTATAAGATACTTTCGACCGTACAAGTCATTGCAGCGATGGACTTATAGAAAATACGGAGAACAGACTGAACTTTTCTGTAGTCAGATAAATACTACTAATACGAGTAAATTAGAAGTATTGGAGCTCTTTGTTGCTCTGCAGTCTCTCCGTTTCAACGGAAATAGTAGGCGCAAAAAAGTAGACATGGGCAGAATAGGTACATTGGTAGAACGGGCAGTAGCCGGTAAACTAGAAGAGTGGAAATAATTTTCCGTGTATAATTGTTAATAAACGTTAAAATACAATGATCAAATTTAACCAACCGTTTCTCAAATTTCTTTTTTTTTACCTAGTATACATACAAATATTATGCATCCTATTGATATTACAATCTAGCCTAAAAAGGCTAATAAGTAATTGTATTCTATCCTAAACTGCTATATTCGTAAGTCTAAAGTATAAATCGAAAAATATCGATCGTACCAAAAAAAAATATCAAAAAATAGAACCGACTTCTACACTAAAGTGTATTTATGTGTGTGTTTCTAAAAAGTGTGAAATAACTTGTTGAAGTCGGTACTATGATAGTTCGAAAGTACCTATTATCGCAATATTGCGTGCATAGTACCGACTTCGACAAGTTATTTCACACTTTTTAGTGTAGAAGTTCTGATTTTTGAAGGCGCACAGATGTATAACAAAATACCATCGACCATTAAAAATGTAAGCTCATTTAACGTATTTAAATCTAAACTTGCTCAACATGTTCTTTTAAGCAACCTTCGATAAACGAGGGGTTAATCCTTATGATGAACCTACCCGCTAGCTAAAGTAAATACGTTAGATAAGTAAGTAAGTAGGTACATATCTAACAAAACGAACGACAGTGTAAATATTATACGTAAGTAAAAATTATGTTACTCATAAGTGACTATTTAGTTTTTTTGAGTATATATTATTATTGAACTGAATTTTCATAATAAAAAAAAATTCTCCCTTTTTAGGGACCTTGACCCTACTTAGGGTCAGGGTCAAGGTCCACCGTCATTGATGATATAATCAAGATAGGTGAAACACTTTTTGGTTATTTAAATATAACTCAAAAACGGCTAAACCGATTTTGATGAAACTTATATGGTACCACCACGAAAGTATACTCTATCAAACAAAAAAATAATCATTAAAATCGGTTCATAAATGACGAAGTTATCCGCGAACAAACATAAATAAAACATATATATCTACGGTCGAATTGAAAAACCTCCTCTTTTTTTGACGTCGGTTAACATATTGAAGCAAAATATACCCTTACCTGAGAATAAAGGATAATAGGCTGCAGTTAACATTATAGCCCTCAAAGGAAGATGTACCGTATAGAAGGTATCTGTTAACTACCATGAATACAAAAAAGATGGATTTATTCGAGCCCTACCAAAGTCAAAGTCAAAATCATTTATTCAATAAAAATACCAAAAAAGGGCTATACGAGCGATCTACAGTTTAGCTCCCAGAGTTTCCCTTAGACAGAAGTTTAAAGACATAAACATTCTAACTGTTGTCTCTCAGTTTATCTATGAAAATCTAATGTATGTAAAGAAAAACATTAGCAGTTTTGATAAAAGGAGTGATGCTCATTCCATCAACACGCGAAATAAGCACAAGCTATCCGTACATGTAACGCGTCTCCACAGAATAAGTCATTCTTTTATGGGACAATGTATACGATTCTATAATAAAGTTCCCAATGTTATCCGAGATTTGCCTATTAATAAGTTTAAAATTACTATTAAAACTAAACTCTGTCAAAAAGGTTATTACAAAATTTCGGATTACTTGGAGGATAAAACAGCTTGGGACTGATCACTCCAGGATCTATCTACTCGTGTACTAAGATGTCGAAGTGTAGCGTGTCTTGCCCTCATCATCATCAATCATCTCAGCCGTAGGACGTCCACTGCTGAACATAGGCCTCCCCCCATGATTTTCCAAAAGGACCGGTTAGAAGCGGCCTGCATCCAACGTCGTCCTGCGACCTTCATCAGGTCGTCTGTCCACCGTGTCGGTGGACGACCTACGCTGCGCTTGCCGGTCCGTGGTCTCCACTCCAGAACTTTTCGATCCCATCGGCCATCTGTTCTGCGTGCTATGTGCCCTGCCCATTGCCACTTCAACTGGCTAAGCTTCTGGGCTATGTCGGTGACTTTCGTTCTTCTACGGATCTCCTCATTTCTGATTCGATCACGTAGAGAAACCCCGAGCATAGCCCTCTCCATAGCTCGTTGTGCGACTTTGAGCTTTTCTATGAGGCCCATAGTAAGAGACCACGTTTCAGTGCCATAAGTCATCACTGATAACACACATTGGTCGAAGACTCTTGTCTTGAGGCACTGAGGTATTTTTGACGAGAAGACTTCGCGAAGTTTACGGAACGCTGCCCAGCCGAGTTGGATTCGACGATTGACCTCTTTCTCGAATTTGGACCTGCCTAGTTTGACTGTCTGTCCCAGGTAGATGTACTCATCAACAACTTCGAGAACTGAGTTCCCAACTGATATTGGGGTAGGTACAACATGGGCATTAGACATAATTTTCGTCTTATCCATGTTCATCTTAAGACCTACCCGTTGGGAAACTCGATGGAGGCCTTCGAGCATTGTACTGAGGTCTTCCATGGATTCTGCCATGACTACAATATCGTCGGCAAATCGAAGGTGAGTGATGTATTCGCCGTTAATATTAATGCCAAGTCCTTGCCATTCCAGAAGCTTGAAGGCGTCTTCCAATGTAGCGGTGAACAGTTTCGGAGATATAACGTCTCCCTGTCTCACGCCTCTTTGCAATGGAATTGCCTTCGAACTCTGCTCCTGTACTCGGACTGACATGTAGGCGTTTTTGTACAAACACTTCAGCACTTCAATATACCGATAGTCAATACGGCACCGCTGGAGAGACTCAAGCACTGCCCACGTCTCGATCGAATCAAAGGCTTTCTCATAGTCCACAAACGCTAAAAAAAGAGGCAAGTTATACTCTTCAGTCTTCTGTATAGCTTGCCGTAGCGTGTGGATGTGGTCTATGGTACTATAGCCTTTTCGGAAACCGGCTTGTTCCGGAGGCTGGAATTCATCAAACCTGCGACTGAGACGGTTCGTTATGACCTTCGAAAACAGCTTATAAACATGGCTCAAAAGTGAGATGGGTCTGTAATTTTTAAGTAAAGTGTTGTCACCTTTCTTGAAGAACAGCACCACCACGCTTTTGTTCCATGCTTCTGGCGTTGAACCTTCGAGTAAGACGGTATTAAAGAGCTTCTGAAGGACTTTAAGTACCGGTGTTCCACCCGCTTTCAGAAGCTCAGATGTGATACCGTCGTCACCAGGCGCCTTGTTGTTCTTAAGCTGTTTCAAGGCCATTCTAATCTCGTACAGGCTGATGTCCGGGATATCTTCGGTATAATGTCGGGTCAGCTTGGCTCTTGGGTCTTTGGCCGAGCTGCTAACAGGTTTAGCGACCGAGGTGTATAGCTGTCCGTAGAAACTCTCTACCTCTCCTAACACTTCCGCTTTGGTCGACGCTACACTGCCGTCTTCTCTCTTCAGCTTCGTCAACTGGCTTTGCCCAATAGACATGTCTCTTGCAAACACTTTGGAGCCTTTTTTCCGCTCTATCGTCTTGCCCTACTGATACCATTATTATCTTCTCTTTTGTAAGCACACACTGGAGCTAATATTTGTAGTACCTAAGTAAAAACATTGTAAAAACATCTATATAAAAAGAATGGCCCCGAGTTTCTTGCCGCTTCTTCTCGGTAGGCTCTATATATTTTGGAACGCGGCGGTATTCTTTAAAGTACATTATAATGAAAAATTGACGTTCATAAGTGCGTCTTTGATGCCTAAATTAAATAAATGATTTGACTTTGACATTAAGGCATCAAAGACGCACTTGTGAACCTACCGACAAAGAATGTTGCATATTTTTACCGACTTCCAAAAAAAAGAGGAGGAACTCAATTCGACTTTTTGTTTGTTACCTCATAACTTTCGGCTAACACCGATTCTCAAAATTCTTTTTTGTTTGAAAGCTGGTGCTTCCCGTGTGTCCCATTTAAATTTCATCAAATTCGGTCTAGTAGTTTTTGAGATACACTTAAATAACTGAATAGAATGGAAGTCGGTATACAATTTTTCAAATTGTACTTGTTAGTATTGTATTATTATCATATTTTGGAGTTGTTACTCGTTATCATTACTAATTAGCCACTATTAGTCACATCTATTACTAATTAGATTAACAATCCATCGGTTTGTACAGTTAATAATTACTACAAAGTACGCCATAACGGTATTTAGGTAAACGACATATTAAGTATGATAATATATTGCATATTTGATGATTCTGGGCTGAGTAGGTACCGACTATACTCGAAACTGTGTAGCTCTCTCAAAATATTGTGAGCATTGTTTATTTTCTACCGTCTTCCAAAAGGAGGAGGTAATCAATTTGATCATATTTTTATGTTTGCATAACTTTCGGCTGACACCGATTTGCAAAATTATTTTTTGTTTGATAGCTGGTGCCATTGCCTGTGGTCCAATTTGAATTTGCCGTTCCCTTTGGTTGACAGTGACAGCTCATAATGATCACGTAAACCCACCTTCGAACCGCGAGCGTTGTGGTTGTGACGTCATCGATGACGTATCGAGCGTCGCGAGTGATTTCGGCGCTTCCCAGAACGTAGCCTAGACGTGCTCGGCGACCGTCAAGGGTGATGAAATATAACACAAATACCGTCAAGGGGGATGAAATGTAATGACAGTTTTTCCATGATGATTAATTTTATACTCGTGTGTACGTAAGTCCTGTATTTTATTATTAGTGTTTACCGATTGATTTACTAAGTACTTAAATTTATTTATATAACCATGTTAATATTTTATGACATTTTGGTATAAAGATAAATATGGCTTTGGAGAAGATAAAAGGTTACTCGAAGTACTAATCCTGCGCAGACGACGTCGCGGGCACCAGCTAGTCTGTTATACATATATCCTTTATTTCATAATCCTTTCTATTTCAGAACGCATTGGATGGACATAATGCTTTCAAACGATATTATTACTCGCAATTGTCTGACGAGGACAGCATTGAAAATATGATCATACTTACATAAATAATATTTTACAGTAAGTAAAAAGAACACGAGAGCAGCCGTGCGATTCTCAAAGAGCAAAGATCATTGCATCTTTGACAACATCCGTGAAACAAATGACGAGATGACAAGAAACGTTGGAAAAACAACCTTGTGTACAAGGGCGATATCTCATGAAGTATTTGACATCGTTGAGCTCGTCAACGAGCGCAATGACGAATCATTAGAGAATCACACGGCTGAAAGGGAATATGGATGATAAAATAAAAAAATAAAAACTTGCTAAGTGCGAAATTGAATCGCGCACAAAGGGTTCCGTAAAAAAGTTGTAGGTAAGATATCTAAGTGTATAAGTTCAATAGTTAATCTGTCGAAAGTTTCCGACAAACTTAACTTTCCGTTCGATGCCCTAATATGCGCATATATGCGACATAAACGGGCATATCTTTGAACTCGTTGACTGACTAGTTTGATTTGCTCTTAGCTGAAAGAGACCGTAGACCCAATGAGTTAAATTTATATATATAAGATCATTGCGTAGACCCGAGTATGTGAGACTTTCATCTCAATACCTTTACGCGTTCCTAAGAAAAATGGTCTTGCCATGCATACATACAGACTGACAGATGGACACACAGACAGACAGATTGAACTCCTCGGAATCCTATAAGGGTTCCTTTTTTCTTTTGAGGCATGGAACCCTAAAAACTATGTTATTTCATGTCAGGAGCTCAGATGATGGTGGCATTGCTTATACTTCGACAGACAATGGCGATGCATATAGATCAACATTTTTAACTATGACCTAAAATTGATAAAAAATTTCAATTTTTACCTATTACTTGCCTACTTTGGGCCAGCGTTTTGGCCACTTTTCTCCCCACCGTGGGCCTTATAGATTAGTTTTTATTTTTACTTTTAATACTTTGTAAATAAAACCGATAATGCTTTAAATAAATTATCGAAAATACTTGCCCTAATACAATGGAAACATAAGAATACCAGATTATGCGGACGATATAATATTTAATAAATTATGGGAGTACTTCATTGTAACCCGTCCAGTGTCTACATCTTTCGGTGTCTTTCCGAACTAAGCATAAAAGTTCAGATAAAAAATACTACACTTGAATAGTTTGACCAACTAAAAGCAAGTTTATACCGGTGGAGTGTATTTGATCTGATAAAATTGGTTACAATCCAGAGGTACAAAATTTGTATACATTACGTATGTATCAATATGGCATTGCACTTTTTTGTAGGTACACATGTTGTACGAGCGACACGCGACGGGTGAAAAAAAGGCTTTAATATTACAATAGAAATTTCTGAAATAGATTAATTTAGAAAATTATATTGTAACAGTAGAGCATGATAAAATTGTTAACTATTCGTCATTAGACATAAGATACCCTTGCTAGTTATCATAGATATTTAACTAATTAGAAGGGCTTTGTTAAGCTTCTTCCATTTTACACAAATGTATAAATAGCCAATGTATATTGAATGTTAGTACCATAATTTATTTCGTCTTGTTGATGTCACTTGCAAAATGGAAAACGATTAGCGTGTTTGTTTTAGTGCTTTCTTTAAAACCAACTGTGATGTTGTTGAGTTCAGTAAACAATTACTTGGATTTAGTAAAAACGTCAATGAAGCTGTAAGTACTAGTTGAATTATGTGAAGATATAGAATTGTTCGAGCTGTGTTAAAGAGTAGAAAAGTTGGAGGAACTATATGATCCAACTTATGACAAAGAGCTGTACCAAGTTTGCGTTATGACGGAAAAGAATAATTAGTAAGTAAACTGGAATAATTATCATTTGCATAAACTTTTAATTAGTTGGGACCAAAATCATATTATGATTCGCCTGTGTGGAATAAGTTGCGCCCTCAGGCAAGACCTTGCAAAATCAGGATAATAGTGTATGTGGTAAATAAAAAAATCTAGAAATCAAAATGGAATCATTTATTCTGAATAGGCCTACGGGGTACTTACAAATTGTCGTAATACATTTACTATTTCTTAAATCTGCAACCGGATCGGAACGCGACCACGACTGAGAAGATCCGACAAGAAACTCAGCGGGCTTGTTCTTTTTACATATGTTTTTATCGCCACTTATTATATTTAACAAATGTTAATTTATATTTAGCTCCAGTGTGTTGCCTTATAAAAGAGACCATACTAATGTTATCAGTAGTGCAAGACACGCTACACTTTGACAGTAGGGGAGAATTGGGGCTTCTGCCTCACACTCTCGCTTCGCTCGAGTGTGATGCAGAAGCCACAATTCTCCAGCACGACATCGGCCGCCCTGCTTCATCGTAGAAGCAAGTGAAGCAGATAGTCCTAATTATCCAGCGTGACATCGGTCAACCATATCTGATCGGGTCACAACCATTTAAAACTGAGTCTGTTATTTCATGAACAGCTTGTACTTTATCTATCTGATCTGAACTGGTTCTGTTCAATCAATGATCTGATTCAATCAGTTGAAAGATACTTCTCTTAAAAAATAATTTATTCTCTACAACCAACCTGCTGCATCTTAGAAGCGAGAGCGAGTTATTCTAGTAGGGTAGGGTATATGAGGAATTAATAATTAAAAATAAAATTGGTTTCTTCAAAAACATTTATTTTCTAAGCACCATTTTTGCATACAAGTAACATTTTGTAAAGCACAATGCGAGGAGTGATTTATACATCGATATACATCTAAGCATGACTTGTAGTCTTTATATAAACTAAGCAGGTTAGGGCAACCTTTATCTTCTAGATTAAAAATACATGAATTTTGATCCATATTATATCCTAAAATTTTCTTCAACCATGTCACTTTCTCTAAGCCCTTAACGTAAATAGTTTTATTTTTTATGAGTCCTCTAATATAAATTGTATGATATGAATATGGTATAAATCCTTCATCCCAAAATATCTGTCTGTTTCGTTCTATCCAACAAACATTCTTTTTTTCTGTATTTGTTAATTCGTTGTAGGAAAATGGTGGCTTAAACTGGAGTGTAATAAACTGTTGACCAGATTTTATCGCTATTTCTTTTATTATGAATTCATTGTAGTCCGTTTTGAATCCTTGCACGTCCACAAACACACTCATGATATTTTACGCACAATATTACTCAAAGGCTTGTACTCAACAACTCGGTCGTTGATGATAAGACAATAAGCAGCTGTGTTATCGGGAATATCTTGGGAACTTTCTATTTCCAAACGAACATCTACAGGGCCAGATTTCAGATTTTCATTTTGCCTTGAGCAGTCTATTATAAACAGAGGTGCTTTTTCTTTAAATTCTCTTATGTCTAACAACGGATCGGTTGGGAGATTATAGTACGACTGACGGAATTTGGTATACAGTTCATATAATATACTGTATCTATTTTCACCAAAGTTTATATTTAACGAATCATAAGGGTAATATTGTGAATTTAAAAACAATGTCACGTTTGTTAGGTGACAATGGTCGAATAAAGAACTATCTTTGGCTATATTATTTTTTCTATCAGTTTGTAAGCCAAAAATAATATATCTTGGTTTTTCTAATTGAGTAGCTGTTTTTACAGACCATGAGTGCTTTGTAGTTTTGGGTAATAGAGGATACTCATACAAGTCCCAATTCCTAAAAGCTATATGTATGGGTTTGTCTTTTTCTAAATATTTTAATAAAGAAAGCCTCTCACGATCAGATACTTTAATATGTGGCACTTTCCACTGAACCCTTAGTATATCAATTTGAATAGTATCATTTTGATCAGAGATAACACTGTTTCTGTTAGTATTATTTCTACTCATAATGAGTTCATGTTTGCAATTTAAAATGATTTTATTATAATCTTCCGCAAACCCTATCAGTTTACTAAGTGGTATCAGAACACTAAAGGAGTCATCTTTAACTTTAAACCCATTCATATCCCATCCCCATACGGCTGCTACTTTACTGTCTCCATTGTTCAAAGAGACGTATGATTTCATTGTAGAAGTGATTCCTACATTTCTAATACGATCGATCTCTATACCATTAATCTCATAACGAATATCTTGAAACAGGAATGCTATTGGATTATTTGTGAATTTCAAACTCTTTTTTGCAACTTTGCCTGAGGCATCCTTCATAGAAACGTTGACGCGTCCTTCAATATATATAAAACTTGAAGATGGTAATACGTATATATCCTGCTGATGAATCGATATACGGATTTCATCATTTTCTTTGAAGCTATTACTATATGGGTTGTAGGTATGAATTTCGTAACCCTCGATAGAGTTATCGAAATGGGGTGAATCGTCAATATTTAAGATACTCATATTTTGAAACCAAGAGCTCGTAAGAAATCTTTGTTTTCTTTTGTAATCTTCGATATCTTGGTACGTCTTTGTTTCTTAAGTGTTTCTGTTAGAATAGCTCTTTTTAACTTTGTTTTTGATGTTATATTAGAGTTTTGATCATTAAATACAATCATATTGATTTTCGTAAATGAAGACACATTTGAATATTCTCTCCACCAAAATTAATGTTATTTCCGTTTTGATCAATAATTTTTACCGTAACGGATGCAATGTTCTTATTTTTAATTGGAAAATATATGGCATTTATTGCTTTTTCAATAAATCGATAGCCTGGTGAAACGTTTGGTATAAATTCATAAATTATATGAGATGATATGCCATCATTGTAAGATCCTTGCACCAAATCACATTCTATTCTTATCACGGTCACTGGAAGAATGTTGACTGGGTTTACAGAGACATGCCATTTATTTGCTTCTAGTATTTCTTTTCGAAATCCTAAGATTCTCCCAATACTCTTCGGTGCTCGGAAATCGATACTCTTTGCGCAGAATATAGATATTGTTGAAGTATTGCAATTCGATTCAATCTTGAGTTCACAGTCAATATTATTATTTATATATTCATAAATATCTTGTAAATCGTACGAACCATTTGGTATTTGAATTTGACTATTATTTTCACCATAAATAAACACATTGTTATTGCTAGTTACGTTAGGTATACCATTAAATACAGAAAAATATAATAAACCACACTCATAACTTTCTTCTAAAACTAAGGGGGGATGAAACGTTGTTTCTAACACAGATTGACTTCCGGAAAATGATAAAGTGAATGACATTGTCCTGAGCTGAACAGAGATATTACAAAGACTGAAAAAAGATAGTTATAACATGCTATTTATTCGTTATTTCAAAATGCTGAGTTTGCGCCAGAATTTGTTTAAAAACCCTAGACATAGATGACCGCAGTTATACGAATTATTTTTTTGAAAATTATCGTAATTATAGATAACTTTACACTTTTTCATATACCTAATAAATTCCTTTGGCGGCCTCAAGTTTCCATAACTATCAAAATATTCAACGCAATCATTAATTTTAGTGTACGCCACCCAATGTGTACCAGAATTTTGTGAGCTGTCCAAATTAATTATACCGCATTCAATAGGAAATGGAATTTGAGGTAATCCATCTCTCATAAAAACACCTCTAAAGTATGGAATATTTTTAGAATATTTCATTAGGTCTATATTAGTAAGAGCTCGCTTAGGTAATATATGGACTATTTTTTTTTTTTGCTATGTATATTCCTAACCCTTCTTTGTAAGGTTTTATACACAAACCTTTACCTATGGTTAACCCCTCCATTTTATCATGATGTCTCTTTAATTCTAAAAGACGTTTCTTCGCAGCTTTGTATTCATTGTAAGTTTTTACAATTCCCGAAACACCACCAGCGAGGCTTCCAGCAGCAGATAATCCTGCAAAAATTGGTATTAAAGGAAGAAAGCCTCCTGTTTTGGGCACAGGTATAACACGCGGTAGTTGAATAGGCAAATCTTTGCACAATTCTTTGGCAGCAGCAAAAGCCAATTCGATTGCCATTTTTTGACACTTAGGTTTCATTTTACGAATATGTTTTTTTGTGTGCGATACAATAGCTTTAAATTTCTTTTTTAGTCCTGCTCCAGCACTAACTTTTGCCAGCATAGCTGTATTAACTAAATTAGCAGCAATTTTTTCTCCAGAGCTAGTATTCGAAGATGTTGCTCTCTTTTTAGCCATTTTAAGTAAAATTATATCCGCTTTATGTCGGTCAACCAAATTAGATGATTTGTTATAAGCTATATCGTGCTGTTTGCAATATTCGTCCAACTGATTTATTCCTTTATCTCCTCGAGCAAGTCTTTCTGCCAATCGAGTTCCTGGTCCGCAATAATTATACCCAGGCAGGTGAAGTTCGAAGGGCAGTTTGTTAATCAAACTATTAAGATGACTATTCTCTTTCATAACCAAATAGAAACTGACTAATTTTTCATGATGCGCTTACTTTATAATTTGTTTGTTTTATCAATCCAACTATTTTCACTAGATGGAAAGCCTAGCCATTTAACATATAATTTATTTCCTTTTCTTTTCAATATTTTTTCCACAAGATATACATCAGAGTGTTCAGTTTTTTGAAGTTCTTGCTTATAAAATGCGCCTAATATGGGGCGATGTCTCATATCTTCAATTAAATAAGAATAGGGATTAGATTTTTGAACTTTGATAATCTTGAAAATTTCAGTGGACCAATTTGGGGTGTAACCTTTTTCAAATGTTCCTTTGTACTTACTAATACGCACAAAATCACCATTTTTCAATATGTTGCTTTCTTTTCTGTTGTAACATTTACACACTTCATTATACCTTTTCAATATAAGATCTTTATTGTTATCTCCAACTTGCGCTGGCGACATACCGATCGTTCTATGAACGCTGTTATTGTAAATTTTGATTACTTTGTCCAATAGTTCATCCTTCCATTTGTAAGATCCTTGTAAACTAAATTCTTTGTAAATCTTATTTTTTATAGTTCTAATAAACCTTTCAACAATAGACGCCTTTTTTGTAGAGTATGTTGAGTAATGATTTATATTATGCAAATTAAGTATTATTTTAAATTTATTATTGTAAAATTCTGTGCCCTGATCAGTTTGCAAATTTTTAGGGATACGACCTTTTTGTAATAAAGACTGAAATGCTTCGGAAACTGAATCTTTATTTTTATTTTTCAGTGGAATCGTCCAGGCGTATTTTGAAAATGTATCAATAACTGCTAAAATATAATTGTAGCCACCATTTATTTTTGAAACAGATTGCATATCTATCAAATCAGCTTGCCAAAGATCATCAATATCTCTCATCACAACATGCCTTCTGGGAAAATTTATCCTTGCATATTTATGAATTTCATTTACTACGCTTCTTTTGCTCATTTTTATTACTGTTTTGAAAATGGTCTTCTAATTTAGTTAATGTGTTACTTATTTCTGTAATTAATTTAATGTTCGTCGAAACTTTGTTCCAGAGGTCAGTTATGCATTTGTCAACATAATCTTTGGTTACAGCATCACATGAATCCTGAGGGTGTCCAAGATTTTTAAGTCTTTTACTTTGAGCATCTAAGTTTTTTGCATCAATTTGCTTTATCACACATTCTGGAGCTATATTAAAACCGTAGTTATTTTTACGTTTTTTGTATATGTGGAGACCGAATTTATCGACATTCATGTTTGAGCAGAATGTTGAAACTAAGCAAGTTCCATTGAATGTTGTCATTTTATTCTTTAATTATACCTGCTTCTTTCAATTCTTCTATTAATGATATAATTTCATTGTCATGATTAGTATTACCAGCATCACTGGATGCTACTAATAGTTTAAGTCTTTCGATCAGTTCATTAGGATCATCCCAATAAATAAAATCAGTATTCTTTTTATACGATTTTTTCAAACAAGGTAAACTACCACCACGTTTAATAACTTTATTTTCTAAGAGTTGATCATATTCGTAAAATAATGGTTTAATTATTTGATTGTATTTCATTCCTTTATCACCTTTTATTTGACTAGTACTTTTAAAATCTCGTTTATGAGCATGAGTGTTTTCTAATATGTCTTTGTAAGTAATCCGGTCTTGTTCTGAAACTAAATTTAAGTCTGGTTTCTTTTTAAACAATAGCTCTTTAATGCCGTTTGTTATTTCATAACTTTTATCGCCTATCGAAATCAAAGATATTTGCATTCCACTAGAGTGAGTGCCAATCAATTTAAAAGAAATTGGTACGCTACCCATCCACAATTTATTATTTTCACTTCGTATACCAAACGGCACATTTAAACTATTATTTTCCTCAAGTAAGTTATCTTTGTTTAACATAGACATTAAAGGGGTATTTAGCATGGTCACAATTTTTTCATCTTTAACCGGCGTCAAATATTCTCTCTTGTTGCCATCATACGATAAGTTTGTATTGACACTTTTATACGAACTAGCATCATCGTTAAAGTTATCTTCACTTATATCGCTAGAATCATTAGAGAGCATTGAGGAATTTTTTGCCACATCTGTGTAAAGAGTAGATTTATCACTGATTGGTGACTTAATTTCCTTACAATCAGCAATTTTATTCAAAGGGTCAATAAGAGGTTTAAATACTTTATCTAAATTATAGTTGATAGTATCTTCATTATTTTTCATAGCTTTTATTTTTTGTTTAATTGTTTTGACTGACGTAAGTATTCGCTTTTTCATATTTTTTTCCATGTTAGAAGTTTAGTATATTCACAACCAGTAATTTGGACTGAAGCTGTTGTACTGAATATATAAAACGCATGTATTTTCTATATAAAGTCACTGAAATTTAATAAACGTATCGAACCCATGTCTATATCTACCGTTATTTAACTCGCTATCTTTATTTATTATTAAGAACGAGTGTCGTCCTTTCCATGTTTCAGAGCACATTTTTTTAAATTGTAACCAGTCTGTATCAGTATTGACATGCTCATTGTAAATATGTTTCAAGTTAATATCATCCTGCTTGAAAACAATTAACAAATTTACGTTATCTCGTATTAACTGCTTCGGAACTTTAGAATAAGTCTGGGATAAATAGAAACAATCAATTTTTTTATGTCGCCCCATAGAAAAATAATTGCGAATATTTACTTGATTCTCACATGCGACATCATCAAAAATAAAAACAGAATTTGGTAGAGCACTTTCAGGATCAGCGACATCTTTGCTGTCTTTAAACATAAAATAATTTAAATTAGGAATCAAGTTGAACACTTCACTCAAAAAACAGTACTTTGGTTGATACGTTGTTTTTGAGTACAGATAAACATTCTGAAATTTAAGTCCATTTTTATGCAATAACATGTTAATCATAACGTTGGTTTTTCCACAATTCGATGGCCCACAAATTATACAGCGAATGGTGTTAGGGAGTAAAACGCTGTGTCTGACAGTATTGGGTTGTGATCTCACTTCTATATCATTAATTTCTAAGGTAGTGGGCTGTTTGACCAACTTCATAATGATGTCTGATACTGGTGTACAGCGTATTCTTATTAAATAGCATCGTATTTGTTACTCGAATGCAATGTAATGCTATTATGTACATATGTTCCAATTACACCATCATTTTGTTTCTACATTTCCAGGTAATGATTCATTTGATCCATTTTATCGGGGTTATTTGATCACATCACAGTAATAAATAATATTTAATATGCGCATGCCATTTATGTAGTTCCGCGAAAGTTCAAGTATTATCCTGTTAAAAACATTTCATTATTTCACTGCTCACATTTGCAGCTGACACTCGTCTTCACATTTGTTCAGCAAACACATTAAAATTAAGTAAGTTTTAAAAAATATATTTGAATTGATTAAAAAATAATAATTAAGCTTGTAATAATAACTACTTTAACATGAATTAATATTAATTACTTTAATCAATTTTCTCTCTTTTTAGGTGAATATGTCTCAAGAGTGCGAAGATCTTATCATCAACCCATTTTACTATGCACAAGATACGGATGATACTTCAAGATACTTCACAAAAATTGCAACTCATGAAACTAAAAATTCTCAAAATACTGATAAGGAAGAATCGCTCGTAAAACCAAGAAAGCCTTTTCGAAAGAGAAAATCTTTTGCATCTCCTCCATTTTCAATAACAACAAATATTGTGCGTCGCACTCATTTGAAGACGGGTCAAAAGTTAATCAAGATCTGTATATATGATGTCAAGAATCCAGAAGATGATAGCAGTTACTATAGTGATAGTGAGAATTCGAGTGTAAGCGCTCAGTATGTTGTTGAAGAAAACCATAACTATGATGTAATAATGGATGCTGCAAATTCACTTATAAGACAAATAGGAAAAAAACTTTACGACTGTGACTTATGAAAAATATTTCTCCTTATCCATTAAAATTAATTTAATTGTGCATAAATTATTGTAATTGAAAAATAAACTGGCATCATGTATTTTGGTTGTTTTATCTCAATAATTTCTTATAATATTAAGTATTTAGGTTGGTCAGCGGAAATAGATAATAAATGCAAACACAATGTTAGATAATTAAGTACAATTTTATTTATTAAAGATTACAAAATAAGATAAACACTTCAATTTAAATTCTATTACAGTAACTGATAACATTTGAAATAATAAGTAAAATACTTTTTAACCTAAAAGTAATAATCACACGTTAGTTTATTACAAATGAAAAAGTATTTTATAAATTTACAATATATTGGCGTAATGGCCCCAAGGTAAGGTATTCACAGTATTCTTGAAAATCTGTCTCTTGTCATCAGATTTATTTAACACCAGTTTGTTTAACCTCTGGGTAAAGACTCTATGATTCTTAGATTTTATTACATACATATCATCTCTAATATCTACGTTTTTAAATAGGCATCGTTTAAATTTTTCCATAGTAAGGTTTTTGGTTACAGACTTTTTTGCCCCTTTAGCTTTCTTGATCGATGAGGTTTCAGTATCAATACAATAAAGCTTAGCACGTAATCCTGTAAATTCCGAAATAACTTTACCGCCTAATTCATCTTTGAAATAGCCTGGCAATTTAGCATTAGCGCGAGGTATGGTGTACAAGTTATTATCACTGAAATTACTGGTATCAAAATATTGTAGGCTGCCCTTCATATCTTTGTAAAAATCTTCAGTTTTTAACAAATATAAAAGACTATCAGTGTCTGTGTAACAAAGTTGAATGTTTTCTTCATACATTTTTTTCATGACTGAGTAATGAAACTTGTATAAATGGGTTTTGGCAAGCTCAAGAACTGTAAAACCAATATAAATTGGGCGGTCTAAGATTATTTTACTTTGTTGCAATTGAATAGCTACCAAGTTTTCGGAAAAAATTGACAAATTTTTGAAGTTCGGAGCACTTATGTATTTTTCAGCGCCACATATTTTATTGGTTCTATTTGAAACATCTTTCCAAACATTAACAAGTTTAACATCAATTTGATTTCTTTTATTTTCTATCGTTTTACCGAAAATACAGTTGTTTTGCTTCTTAAAAAAATCTCTTTCAAAGTCTGATGACGAATTTTGCCTGAGTGCTGTGTTTAGTTCTATGTAAGGTTTCAAAAACTCTTTCTGATCAAAAACTAAAACTCTGTGTATTTTCAAGAGCTTTAGACCATGTTTTAAACACTCTTTTAAATGTGTGAAATGTATAACATACTGACATTTATTATGCAAATTTGCAATTAGTTTTTCGCATTTTTCATTAGGCGGAATATATTTTTCAGGTGCAAATGGTAATTCTGAATGTAAATCATGAATTTCTGTCGGGTATTCGAGATCTACTTCAAGTATGTACCCTTGATTATTATTATCTGATATAAATTTAATATTCTCTTTTAATCTTATACATTCGTCATCTGTCAAAAATTTGAAATTCTTGATTGGTAGACATTTCATCATTGCATAGCCATATAAATTTACACAATCAAGGTATACAAGGTAGGAATCTAGCTCATTTTTGTTATAATCAGACAAGTATTTATTATTTGCCTTCGAATGCCGTAGACTACATTGTGCAAGACCTCCCCTTATACCTTTTTCAATCATTTGGTAGATTTCAACATCGGAAATCATATCAAGCTCAATTTTGGTGTACAGTAACATTGCGTCCCAACTTAAGGATGGGGAGGATACATAATGACAAGGATCTAAATTATAATGAGTCAGGCTCATTGATCTAAATTTTTCAAATACATCGCATAACAGTAAAACATCGCATTTTAAGTATAAGTCAGTGTACTGTCCTAAATCTTGTATTTGAAACTCTTTCCAAATAGTTTTAGCATGTTCGTAATCTTTTTCCGAAATCTCTTCAGATGTCATTTTATTAAAGAAACAATTTCTTTCCGGTAAACACATATCATTGTATCGCTCGAAAGAATTAACATAATCATAGCAATATATACCTTTTCTACGCAATAAATCAAATGATTTTTTATCAGGATAAAAGTGCTTCAAGTTAATAAAATCATCAGGATGTAATGTTTTTGCTAAATTATCCAATCCACAACTTAAAAAGTTAAAAGAATCAATAAATTTTAGCTGTGCAGCATTTTTGGCATTAACAGGTATGAACTTAGTGAATGATATGTATTTTTCCTTTGTTTTTGGGATTAAATTGATTCGACCAACAATAGCTGACAATTCATTAATAAATAAATGACAGTCGTATCCGGTAAGATTGTGAAATATAATTGGAATAAATTTACATATTGTCGCGTTTAAGTTGCACGTATTGTGGCTAGCGCCTAGATAATATCCGGTAAAATGGTCATGGTCTGCACAAATTATATCACCTTTTATAAAAGCTTTCTTGCAAAGATGACAAGCAGTCGCGCTTTCGTGAGTTTTTTTCTGATTTTCGGTTAATGACACCATATCTACATTTGTTGATAATATTTGGTGTAATTCCATTACATCATTACAAAGAGTTTCAACAAATGCTTTTGCACAGTCAGGACCTCGATAACTAACAAACTTGTTCAGAGACGGTCTAGATTTACAGCATATGTAATAAGCAAAACAGGTGGCTTCATGTATTTGTATTCCTTCAACATGCTGTGATTTGTTTTTATCAGAATATTCTTTAAGTAAACTTTCGAAATCACCGTATATTACAATTGGGATATTTCGAGTTCTTTCAAAGTGTGAAAACGATAACTTACTTCCTGAAGGAGGCAATACTGTTTTAACTCGCGCACAAATGTGGCCATAAAGTTTTTCTTGCGATTCGAAATAAACAAAACACTCATCACATAAAAATATTTTGCTTCTGTGTTTTGTAAGCTGCTTATGTATAAGTTTTTCAAAATTTTTTATCAAGCAGTAGTGGTTTTGACTATGATTTTGCACTAAAAGTAAGTTCACATGTGTTAATTTTCGATGAGCTGTTTTATAAAGAGGTCCGGACACATCACAGTTTTTCTCTAAGCCATACACATTTACAGAAATATTTGGATTGTTCTCCTCAAATAGTTTAATATCACTTAAACTCACAGGAAACTTCATACCTGAAATATTCAGAATGTTTTCATAGTGCGGATATGATGTTACTCTGTTTGGATTTCTCTTTGCAGGATACATGTGCGCAATAATGCTCCATAAAAAGCATTTTTTATCATTCACATTATTAATGTTTATACATGACTTAGTATTTTGTATTTTATTCGGTAATTTAATATAAGTACCCGCTCTTAATGGGTTGTATTTGTTAATATTCAATTCTAAATAATTGACAGATTCTATCGCCCATCCGGATTCTGACTGTTCAAATTCTGAGCATTTAGATATCAACTTTTCACAAAATTCTTTGTAAAATGAAGGTAAATCCGTATTGTGAAATACTGTAGTAAATTGAACGTTAAAAGACTTTATAGACTTTTCATTGTTTTTTGGTAAATAATATGACACAAATAGTTCCATATTGACTTTTAAAGCATTGTGTTTAGACAAGGACTTTCTTATTAGTTCATTGACCGTTGCGCAAATATTATTCAAGAAAATTTCAGGCGCTGTGATGATATCTCCCGTATCAGGATTTATTCTGTAACTCACTATTCTGTTTTTGAAGGCGCTAGCGATTATATGCACATTTTGAAACTCTGAGTTAAGGAGACACTTTGATTTATGATAAAGTGACTTTTTATGTGAAGATATGTGAGAAACATAAACCCCGCACTCATTACAAAATACCATTTTGATCCTACTCAGAATGCGACCCGCGTATCAATATTCAAAATAGTAAATCTCAGTCTCTATATAGTTATAACGCTTAGATTTTTTTTTTCTTTATTCTTTATTCAAATAGTGAATTAATTTCATAGTCATATTAGTTATAGAAGAGCAAGATAAAGTAGGCTATGTTCATAGATTTCTGTTTTTCTGATATGTAAATAAGTGCTAAATTAACTTCAACTATGTTAAACTAATTATAATATTTTTACAACCAAACCACAAAAATCAACTAGCTACTGAAATGTCAATGTTGTTACATTCAATTATGAATTAAAAAATGAATTCAGTTTTAAATCAGTTTTGTCATTTCTAGTTTTGAGTTTATAATTTCAGTATTCGAATTTCAATATTTGTATTTCAGTATTTGCATTTGACATTTCAGTATTTGATATTTGTGAGCTGTAAATAAACCAAGGTAAGTACGTAACAACTATGATTAACTAATTATTTTTTTACAGCCAAGCCATGAAATCAACTAGGAACTGAAACATTCAATTACAAAATCTGCTTAATAATGTTTAATTGATAAAAAATAATAATATATGAATTAAGTTTTAAATCAGTTTTGTCATTTCAAATTTTGAGTTTATAATTTCAGTATTTGAATTTCAATATTTGTATTTCAGTATTTGCATTTGACATTTCAGTATTTCATATATGTATGCTGTAAAGGAAACAAAAGTAAGTAAATTAGGCTTATAAAATCGAAAGATATATGGTATTTATTTATAAAAATGTAAAAATATCATCAGCGCGGTTTCGGATACATAATAGGCTGAATAGATTTAAATTCTTGTTTACCAGCCTGCACAAGGCTGGACACAGCGCGCCAGACAGCTGTGTCTGCATCAGTGCACAGCTTGAGGGTGACGAGCGCTCTCTTCCAACGCTCGTCGGCTGGCTCGGTCTCCGCTTCACGACAGTTGTAAACCCTCAATTCGATGTAGTATTCACCAGCTCTTACGAGATCTCGCTGAGTTGTGTAGCCGCTCGCCCCGCGCTGAGACAAGAAGCTTTGCAGTGATGCCGCTCGAACCGGCTTCAACTGCTTCAAGCTGCTTTCAACCGCCTCCTAAAATATACGAAATAAAGTTATTGTAAGGATTTCAATTAAATATCGCACACACTCGTAGTACAGAAGTATCAAAATATTTTAATTTTAGACCACTCTATGCACAAGCGTTTAATGACACCATATTCAATTCAGTTTATATGTGATAAGTGCAATTGAGTACAAAAATAATATATTATAATATTACTCACTATGAAATAATGTAAATAGATAACAAAATGTATCTTACCTCAAGATATAAATTTTGTCCTAGGGACAAATCGGGTTGGCTATAGCCGTCCGGTACCTGATTTTGATGAAGGTGCGAGTTTAGGGGTATCATTGGGGTCCACCTGAAGCCCTTCCAGCAATTTTTTTTTGCCGGAAACGTAGTTTAAATTAATTATGATTAAATTAAAATTTGATAAAAAAAAGTGAAATGGAACGCAATGTTGAGAAAATGGTACAATATTAAGTTGTCAAATTAAGTTGTCAAACTGAGTTAAACGAAACGTATCGTTATCGTTAAACATAAGAAAAAAAAAAGGCGCCATTTTGTCTTACTGACAGATGGACTGTCATCCATTCATTCCGTTTCTCTCGTAGTTTCGTGAATGTGTGCTCTCTTGTTTTTCGATTTTTATTACGACTTTGGCTTTTTCCCTGGACTTCCTTCGATTGCGCGACGACTTGAAACTTGGCTTGCTTACCGGATTTGTTTGGATTGCTCTACGACTTGAACTTGGCTTGAAAACTGGACTGCACTTGGCTGTAATGGAGTATTACAGTACAATACCCGAAGCGGACGCGGTTTCGGCTCCTGATCTGCCCGTCGAACCTGTTGCCGGACCTTCTTCGGCTCCTGATCTGCCCGTCGAGCCTGTAGCCGGACCTTCTTCGGCTCCTGATCTGCCCGTTGAACCTGTCGCCGGACCTTCTTCGAGTAATGACGACGACGACAACGAGCTTATAACCAAACGAAAACTTTGCGTCACTGAAGTGATTGATCATTGGAATTTAACTGACGTTGTGCGAAAATTGGGCACTAAAGACCAATGCATCAAATATAGTGAAGACCAAGGTCTCATACCAACTGACGAACCGCCTTAATAAGTTAGGTGTGAAACAAAAAATAGGTTAGGTTAGGTTAGAACATGACAAAGAACGCACGAGCCGAGCGAGCGAAGCGAGCGTGCCGCGGCCGCGGCCGGCGAAGTGCCAGAAGCGAACCGCCTTAATAAGTTAGGTGTGAAACAAAAAATAGGTTAGGTTAGGTTAGAACATGACAAACAACGCACGAGCCGAGCGAGCGAAGCGAGCGTGCCGCGGCAGCGGCCGGCGAAGTGCCAGAAGCGAACCGCCTTAATAGATTAGGTGTGAAACAAAAAATAGGTAAAAAATACTGATATAGCCGAAAGTGAGGTTAAGTACTAAAAAAATTATTACTCAAAAACTAAAGGCCTCCGGCGGGGGGGGGGGGGATGCAGGGGGGCTTCCCCCCCTCCCCCCCTCCCCCCTCCCCCTCCCCGCGGGTACCGGGCGACTATAGTTTAACCCGTTTCATGTTCGCAGTGCTCGCACCGCCTTCTTTTTTCTTTTCCGATGGAGGTGGAGCTGCTTGTGTTAGCGGTAGACTACCACCCGCTTCTACATCGGACTCAGCGCCCGTTTCATCAGCCCAGAAAGGGTTTTGCGACCAACCCGGCCTGCGAAATCGAAATTATCAATCGTTAAGAAAGCTCAATGTATAAAAAAACAACAAATAAAAATACCATCAAAAATGATGTCAAAATAAGTACCTAAATTAATTACTAAGTTAAGAATTTAGGCTGATTTTTAAGTGATAAAAAAAATCAAAAATTAATAATTTATAGCCAAATATTTTAAAACAATATTGTCTAAGGAATAGTTCATGATGATTACTATTAATTTGAAGTTAAACTAAAGTTATTCAGGATAGAAATGTTAACATATTTGAGGGGCAATTAAAAAAAAAAACACTTACATACTTTCCGATCCAAATGTCACTTCACAGATCGCAGAACAATAAAATATATGAGCAAATTATTCGATGCACATCTATTTATAACATCACTTTATTAAACCGCGTACACACACACACCATTTCATAATTTTTATATTGAAGTGCTGACATGTTATTTATATGATACTGATCGTAATGAACTGTATGCCGCATGCGAATACAGATTAAATTTATTTAAGCATTGAACGCTCACCGTGGTCGAGGCTTTATTCACAATTCCATTTATGTTAGCGGCGCCTCGCCGTCGCGGATACCTGAGACGAAATTTTTATAAGGAAGTCGCATGTACTTATCTGGTCTAAAACCACCCATATCTTGAAATAAATCCTAATAATTACTAATTATTTGGTATTTTGATGCATAGCCCTTCCTTATTTTTAGTCACAAACATAATGAAATCACAATTTTGTGCTAAATATTCTTAAACTAATTTTTAATTATCCTTAAACCTCGGTCTATGCTTTACTTATTGTTCACAGATAAGATACATAAAGTGATAATTTAAAATGTTCCAAAAACAAGCCCCTATATACTGTTTGGCTCTGTAGGGAATTTAAAACTATATTTTGATTAATTACATCTATGCGACACATAATAAATTATACCCCTTAAAAAGCAACTTCTACACTTCAAGAACTAGTAATATTCTATTCACTTTTTGTTTTGTTTTTTTTTTTACAGTTCACAGTCTAGGTATTTGGCTACCAGGTCACTTGATGTTATGTGACGCTGTAGCCGAAGATGGTGGCAAATGCTACCAGCTGTAATGGCACACTGGCTCTCGAGTGAGGCTGCCGGAACACACCATCAGGTGTTTGTCAACAGATTTTCTACAAGAGGGTGGTAGCTAGCCAGGCGATCACGAGCTAGAAAATGCCCTACCACCATGCTATGGTTTCCTCACGATGTTGTCTCCAAAGCTCATGCTCATTGTTGGGGTTCGAACCCGCGCCTTTCGGGACGTTAGCCGACCACGCCAACCATTGAGTTATCATCGCTTCAAGGTTATTATTGTAGTTATTACGTTGTTTAATTGAAAATAACCTTATCAATCTTGGCTGCTAACATCGCACAAACGTCTAAGTATTACAGTTATAACTGTTAGTTCACATACTATAAAGATCTAAAGTTTAGTTTTACCTACCTACTATAAAAGTTCTTAGCATTTACTAGGTGATTTTTTCGTATGCTAAAACTCGTCTGAGTAGACACCACCGCTTTGCGAGTTATTCCGCCACCAAGCAGCTATGTGCCAGCATCGCTGTGTTTGGTTTGAAGTGCATGGTAGACAGTGAAATTATTGGGCATTGTGAGGCATAACATCTTTTGCCTACGAGGGTGTGGAGCGCAGCGCAGGGCGGTACAAAATCTTGTCGATCAAAGTTTTATGTGGATCTGTTACTGTTATGAGCAGATGTGTTTAATGGCCATCAGGTGAACGTCAATAATATAAAATCTTACTATCTCATAATCTAACGATGTCACTCTGACCTAAAAAATAAAAACATTGGAAGTCAAGTGAAATGACGAAGGCTGGATTTATATTTTACGTGGATACGATGGATAAATATTTAATGTTATTTTCCGAGACTAGAGTTCCGTAAAGCAACCCCTGGAGAGATTTTTTATATGAATCAATCTTTCTAGTATTTAATACATGGACGATTACAAAACAAGCTAACTGTGACCTAGATAGACATGTAAGGCTACTACATAAGTCAAATGTTTTACAACTAAATGTTATGCAGTCTCTATACAAACCGCAGCAGTATCAAAACGCATTGCAAACCGAATAGAGGCGAGCATATTATTGATTAGTCTCCTTTACACAGGAAAGATCTCTTAGTTACATCAACCAGTCGTGTAACAAAATAGCTTTCACGCAAATGAAAACATTGTATCGCGTATCGCCTCGGCACGCGCGGTGTCTTACTCGAGACACTCGATGCGCTATCGCGCGCCGATAATAATTAAGCACGTTAGCATCGCGCATCGGCTTGCCATGACATGATACGATGCGGTAGGTCGGCCGATGTCGTGCTGGAGAATTGAGGCTTCTGCATCGCACTCGAGCGAAGCGAGAGTGTGAGGCAGAAGCCCCAATTCTCCCCTACTTTTGACATCTTAGTACACGAGTAGATATATCCTGGAGCGATCAGTCAAGCTGTTTTATCCTCCAAGTAATCCGAAATTTTGTCATAACCTTTTTGACAGAGTTTAGTTTTAATAGTAATTTTAAACTTCAGGCAAATCTCGTCGGTAATCCTAGATAGAAGCTATACTTACACTAAATTTCGTCTAAAACCCCTCAGCCGTTTTGAAGTGAACGGAAGACAAACGCACAAAAAATGTCTTATTATATAACTATATTTTTATGTTTTAGTCAACCATCATCAAGCACTATACAAATGGAGTAAGGAGTAGCTCAAAAAGACTGCTGGTGTAGATGCTCATGCTATGAACGACCCTAAACGACAGAGACATGAAGAACCCACAATTTCAACTGTCTTTAACCAGAAGCCAGAAAATACCGCAAGCCATATGTGATATTTTAGTTGGACAAAGGTTACTGTTAAAACTGTCCAATAGATGTCGCTCCGTCCCCGCAAGACGGTTAGTCAAATTGAGAGTTGAAATTCGATGCTCGGACCAGAACCTCGGTGGCCTAGTTGGTCAATGGTGTCTCACACGGAGAGTCTGAAGACACGGGTTCGAATCCCGTCCGAGGATGGAATTTTTCTCTCTATAAATTTCAATGTTTGAGATCGCTAAAGCAGGCGTTAGTGCTTTAAAAAGTAATACTATACAAATTACAAGGGCTGCGAGGTCAATACGAACGTTTAAGTATTTCTAAATAATGCTTCTTTCGGTTGGATGGTACTGTTAAAACTGTCCAATAGATGTCGCTCCGTCCCCGCAAGACGGTTAGTCAAATAGAGAGCTAAAATTCGATGCTCGGACCAGAACCTCGGTGGCCTAGTTGGTCAATGGTGTCTGTCACGGTGAGTCAAAAGACGCGGGTTCGAATCCCATCCGAAGATGGAATTTTTCTCTCTAAAATTTCAATGTTTGAGATCGCTAAAGCAGGCGTTAGTGCTTTGAAAAGTAATTCTATACAAATTACAAGGGCTGCGATGTCAATACGAAAGTTCAAGTATTTCTAAATAATGCTTCTTTCGGTTGGATGGTACTGTTAAAACTGTCCAATAGATGTAGCTCCGCCCCGCAAGACGGTTAGTCAAATAGAGAGTTAAAATTCGATGCTCGGACCAGAACCTCGGTGGCCTAGTTGGTCAATGGTGTCTGACACGGAGAGTCAGAAGACGCGGGTTTGAATCCCGTCCGAGGACGGAATTTTTCTCTATAAATTTCAATGGACAAAGATTGTTAACAAACCACGTTATGAGTAATATTCTATATTCTATTACTATTATACTATTCTATCTTCAAGGGACTCTTACTGTGACTAATGTGAAAAATAATCAATCAATGAAAAAGTCAATTCGTCGGAATAGATTTTTATGTCTGTTACCTATTACTCGAAGACGCCTGGTCTAATTCGAGAAATATTTTTTTATTTAAAAGTGTATATTTCCGAGGATCACCCATTGGCATTAAATTCGGGATCTAATGATGGGATCCCAGAAAAACCCTCTAATTTTATAGGGATGCATTGTGTTTGATATATTTTCTAAAACTATTCAAGTATTTGCGTCTGGTACTCATCATATCATGCAAGAATTACCGATAGTTACTCGTGAACATGGCGCATGCAACTGTGCCGAAATATCGAGAGCTCACAATAAATACAATACATGGTGAATATCCCGTTTCTGACGTTAATTCTTGCATTGATGATAGAACATCCTTAATTATTAGGAGTTGGTGGACACTCAATAATAGATTGGAAGTCGGTTTTTCTTATTTTCACACTTTTTCCTGTTAATCATGCATTAGTGTTAAAATATAGTTTTGTACAAGAATCTGTTTTAGAAATTTCTTTTATTAAGGATTATTATTCATTATATTTTTAATACTCTCATAGTTTTTGTTCATGTCGTCCGCATGTTTTATGTTTTTGTTTGCATGTATCAAAAGTAGAGTGTAGAGTATTTTCGATATCAGAACTTTTTTCGATAATAATTTAACATCATCATCGGGTATAATAAAATGGAGCTCGTTGTAATTTTTTCTTACAAAATAAGTTATTAATGTTAAAGATTCTTTATCTGTGCTCGTTATTGTCATTGCCAAGATTTTTTTGCAGTCTTCGTCTAACCATTGCGAATAGTACGTAATAGCGTCAACTCTTGATCATGGTGTATCATTGTGGAACGCAGTTTTAAGCTCTCGGGGTCCTGGGTGGTTCCCTGGGTAAAGTTATTGGGAGTTTAAATGACAAAGAAATTCTCAATAGCAATCCGGAATCTGGAACAGTGTCCCGTAGATGGCAATAGGTTCGCCCTCTATTACATGGGACCAAACATATATCCGGCGAAACGCAGGTGTTTAAAGCACCGCTGCTTACCCTTTCGAGGATATATAGGTGTGACGATTTGTTTGTTGTGTTTAAAAATAACATAAATTGCAGTATTATCGTAAAAGTTTATTATTACCAAGTTTTGAGTGAATTACACCAAAAATATTTTTTCTTTGTAATTTCTGAACTTTATTGCACACCTTTATATGGGGCTATTTAGAAAACATGAAATAGACGTGTTACGTTAATTTTATTATTAAAAATGTCAGCCGTACCATAGACGTTCATGCGCGCCGACATGTCAATAGAGACCCCACTTTAACCTAAGTTGTTTTTTTTTAAACATTCATTCTGAATAGGCCTACGAGGTACTTACAAATTGTAGTAATACATTTTTTTTTAAATCTACAACCGGATCGGAACGCGACCACGACTGAGAAGATCCGGCAAGAAACTTAGAGGGTTAGTCTTTTTACATATTTTTTATCGTCACATTCTTAATGTATATAACAAATGTTTGCTTATTTTTAGCTCCAGTGTGTTGCCTTACAAAAGAGACCATTATCAGTAGGGAACTCTGTAACTCAAGAATAAGGGTTGCACTGCATCAGTCATAAACAGGTGTGACCTTTACCATCACGTTTAATGTATAACCGTCTAGACATTTAACATGACATCAATTCCAATAGAGATTTCGCTTAACATTTGTATGATCTATGAGCTCATCTATGAGACATCCAAAAATAACTCTTGTTAGATGAAGTTGTTGGGCATGCATATTTATATTTTTGTGTTGTTTGCCAAGGCTCAAATTATTTCTCTCTAGCTGCACTTCGCGGTTTCACCTGCGTGGTGGTGGATGATGATGAATCAAATATAGCGTATATTACTCAGGCATAATGTAAGCTACATTACATTATCCACGGTTCAAGTTTTTTGAATCAGTTAAGTAGTATTAACGTTTATCCTTTAAAAACAAACAATCAAATCTTTCCTATTTATTATTAGAATAAATATGGATTAATACCGAAATATAAACAGTATTTAACAAAATTTATTTAACTTTCTATGTAGGTACATTGTCCTTCCCTCAATTTATCCAGCTTTCATTGGTCGTCGGACTTTTTTTGGGAGTTTTCTGTACTCATCACATTTGACTGTATCAAAACTGTCTAAGAACTATTGTTTTTGTCTGGTTTCTTTTCTCGTGCAGGGTACCCAATACACACAGAGGTTTGCCAATCTCCTTTCTTCCGTCGTACAATTCGTTCACCTTATCACATGACAAACAGACAGAGTGTCAGAGCTACAAACGTTTATAATTAAGTATGGACATGCTAGTATGTATGTAGGTATTACAGACTGTCTGCAATCTTTGAAGCGTGACAAAAACTAATTTACATAGGAGATTTTTTGTAGCTAGGTATTGTGTATAATTTCACTACACCTCAATACTCAACTGCAACGTTCAGATTTATGATAAAACTATGTTTTATATCGTGGATTTACTATTTTCCCCAAGATTTAAAATGCTTACAATTTTTATGGAATTGTTTACACGTAAGTATACTCGAATTTAATAAGTCTCTAATCTATATATAGAAAAATGAACCCCTATTTCTCCTGGTCATGCTATAACTTGAGAACCGTGTTCCACAATCCGTGTCAGGTCACGGATTGTGGAACACGATTTCGTATCCCGTTCGAAGATGTGTACATTTACTTTCTAAAATTGCAAAGTCAAAATCATTTATTCAATTTAGGCATCAAGACGCACTTATGAACGTCAACTTTCTATCTTTACGACGATGACATAAAGTAGTCAGATAATCGGTCCTTAATTTTATTTTAATTGCGACAGTATTGAGACCTTAAAGAGACAAAGAATAATCAAAAAGTTGTTTATTGTGTTATCAATATTGGCAAAGTCAAAGTTAAAATAATTTATTCAATTTAGGCATCAAAGACGCACTTATGAACGTCAATATTTCATTATAATGTACTTTAAAGACTCTACCGCCGCGTTCCAAAATATATAGAGCCCACCGAGAAGAACCGGCAAGAAACTCGGGGCCATTCTTTTTATATAGATGTTTACAATGTTTCTACTTAGGTACTACAAATATTACATTTTATGGGTGGCAGAGAGACAGCTTGCCAGAAGTGGAGTACTCGTATTCCAAGCATCTTTATCTTCTATATAATGTCGAACTTTATAGTAAGCTTTTTTTATTAATGCAATGTTAGTCAGGCAATGTTAGTTAGTGTTTTAAAAACACATAATAAAAAAATATACGAGGGTCAAACTGAAAGTTCTTAGAACTGGCCACTTATAAACAATATAATAAAAAAATAATTCTATAATTTGAAAATAGAACTCTTTGCCAATATTACTGAGTATATACTTCATTCATTTGTCATTTGTTTTACGATTTGGCGGCAAATTGAAAATTGTCTGTGTCACGTCAACATGAATTTAACACGAGAAAATTTTCGTGCAATGATTTTTTATGACTTTCGATGTCATTTAAGTCAACAAGAAAGTTATGATAGACTACGATTGGCCTTTCACGATGAAGCCCCATCTCGTGCGACTGTTTACAACTGGTTTAATGAGTTTAAACGTGGTCGCACTAATCTCACTGATGATTTACGTGAGGGACGGCCTTCTACGGCGACGACTGAAGATAACATCTGTGTTGTGCGGCGTATGATAGAGACTGACAAAAGAGTGACCTATCAGCAGATTCGGACAAGCTTAGGCATCGGTATGAGTCAAGTGCACAAAATCCTACACGAACATTTAGCGGTCAGGAAGCTTTGCGCCCGGTGGATACCTCATAATTTGACTGAGGCTCAAAAACTCCATCGTGTGGATTGGTGCCGTAAAATGATTGAAAGATTTAACGGAGGTGACTCAAATGCTGTGTTCGACATACTAACAGGTGACGAAAGCTGGATTTACTGTTATGATCCTGAAACCAAAAGACAATCTGCTCAGTGGGTGTTTCCTTTCGAGGAGTTGCCAACTAAAGTGAAGAGAGATCGAAGTGCGGGGAAAAAAATGGTGGCCTCGTTCTTTGGAAGGATAGGTCATTTCGCAACAATTGTGTTAGAGGATCAAAAAACAGTTTCTGCAGAATGGTACACTACTAATTGTTTGCCACTTGTCTTGGAAAAAGTTCGAGAGAAACGACCTCGCAGTAGGATCCTCCTTCACCACGACAACGCCTCATCGCACACCGCCAAGCGAACGATCGACTATTTGGCGACATCAAACGTTGAATTACTGGGTCACCCGCCGTATAGCCCCGACCTCGCGCCTTGTGATTTTTATTTATTTTCAAAAATTAAAGAAAAACTTAAAGGAAAGCGGTTTATGAATGCTGAAGAAGCGGTGGCTGCGTATCGCGATGCCATTGAAGAGACCCCTAAGGACGAGTGGGCAAAGTGCTTTTCCCAGTGGTTCCATCGCATGCAGCGGTGTATTGACGTGAATGGACAATATTTTGAAAAGATATAATAAAACTAATAACTGGCTAATGTAATCAGTTTTTGATTTTCTAAGAACTTTCAGTTTGACCCTCGTATTAGGTAATCATCAAGAGTGTGATGATTAGAACATTTAATTAAATTTAGGTTAAGATTTAAAGATATTTATTCTCAATAAGACATTACAGTCACTTACTTGAGAACAGGAGTAAGGTCTTGAATCGAGTCGCCTAAATTTAGGGGGGGAGGGGGTGGGGGGTGGGGGGGGGGTTCCCCCTCTCTCCCCCCACCCCTCCCCCCTAAATTTTCCCTGCCGGAATCGCGTAGTTTTTTTTTAATTTAATATCAAAGATCAATTTTTCTACTCTAAACACTTTTACACTTAACTTTGGGGGAGGGGGAGTGGATAGGAGGGGGAGTTGGGGGCAGGGAACCCCCCCCTACCATTTCCGCCTGCCGGAAACGCGTAGTTTTTTAAAAAATTTAATATCAAATATAATTTTGTCTACTCTACTAACAGTTTTATACCTAAATTTAGGGGGGGGGGGGGGAGGGGGGGGGGGGGTGTCAGAGTTGGATTTGTCACTAATTTAAACTCAGCCTTCGATTCGCTACTTCGCTCAACTCGACTTCATGCGGCGAAGCAACGTTCAGGACCTCCCTTGAGCTTCTGGCTCCCGCATTATTTATAAAAACTCTAGGGGTAGTAGCCACAAGAATAGGTGGAGTCGGGGTGCTCTGTGTCGGTTTTCTGACTACTTTCAACCTAACCGGTCTGAGTTGGTCTCTGGGTGGGTAAGGGAGGAAAATAATTTTCACAAAACTATGTAGGAGTATTTATTTTATTTTGTAAACATAGTTAATTACATTGATTGTGTCCAGTGAGTAAGCCAAGGTTGTACGGGGAAGAAATCCAATCGGTGTCCAAGAGAGAAGCCAAGTCGTCGAAAAATCGTAGAAAAAAACAGAGGAGCACATTCACGAAAACTCGAAAGTAACGGAATAATGCGAATCGTGTATGTCAAATCAACGTCACATACGTCAAACACCACAAACCTCAAAAATAGCGATCAAAACGTTTCGTTTCACGAACATAAACATAGCAGACGTTCAAATTTATGCAATATTTCCTGATATTGCGTTCCGTTTCACGCATCCGCATGTTTTTCGTGTGAAATTACAGAAACTTTAAATATTAATTTAAAATATTTTCGCGTAACTCCGGCAGCCAAAATCGAATTGGGAGGGTCAAGACAAAGCCCCTTGACCATTCCACAGTAGCAGAATCCTCAAATTCAGGCGACTCGATTCAAGACCCGACCCGAGAACAGAGCTTAAACATAAATAAAAACTACACTACAATAGTACTAACACTATAGTAGGCACCCATCCAATGCATTCATTTACATAAAAGTTATGATCAGTGATGACGTGTTGAGCTAGTTGGGTCTTAAATGCATTAAATGAATTAACACTTTTAATATTCGAGGGTAAAATTTTACTATAAGATAATTGTAAAGGGGTAAATTAGAGACAGGCATCTCGGAAGGTCCCCGGCCTCCGCAGGGTGTGGAAATAGCTTCTTCAGCATCCCCACAGTGACAGCAGAGTCAAATGATAATACGGGCCAGCCTTGCGGCTTATGATCAAGCCCTTGCCCATGACAGTTGCACTTGTACCCAGAGCTTGTAAATGTAGTTTGGCGTGGTACTGCATTGCGCTTTGTCGCCGCATGACATCATTTGCTCTTTCGGCCAAGAATTTCACTGGCTACACAGTACATCCTATCGCAGTAATGCTTGTGGGCTATTGCTTCGCGGCAGTCGGATTTCCTCACCTCTTTCGATTCGTATCCCAAGGGGCATATATTTTAACGGTCTGCCCTCGTGGATGTAATGTTTTGGTGTTTGCTGCTTAAGGGATCAACAGTACCAGCTGCATGGTTAATTATTACAAATTAACTGTAAGATTTAGTTGATACACAAACAACTTCAACAACAGACAACTTCTCTTTCCCATTTATGTATTACTGTTTTAGATTAACATAATACATGCAAGTTGTTATTACTAGTAATTGTTTCACTGCGTTCTACCTTTACAGTGGAAAAACATGTTGACTCTAACAAACTGAAAATTCGTAAATTTTACATATACTTAGTTTTATTGAAAAATAAAGCCTTAAATAAGATAACTGTGTTAACAATTGAGCCATTTGGATTATTTGGGTAGGGAATACAAAACATGGCTGACAAATATTTTTGGAGACAGGCAAGTTTTTAAGGCTCAAATTCTTTTATTAATGTAATAAGTGTACTTCCGTTTAAAAACAATGGTAAATGCCCAAAACAATTAGAACAGGATTGTGTTCTTTTCTGTTGTTTAAACTACAATTAGGTTTAAAATAAATTGTACATAATTTTTTGTTTGTTATTTTTTAAATACTACTGGATTAAATTTATAAATATTCATATGCTTTTAATAATGAGTGCACAATATTGAACGTGGTGGTTTGGAATCGATAACTTTATGATCATCAAAGTGAAAATATAATAAAACATATTTTTATTATCAATATGAAGCCATATTCACTGCTCCGCGGCTAAGGACTGCAAAAGCCGCTGTGGTATTATATGTAGATATGTCAAAAGCCTTTGATCATGTTGATCATAAGATTTTCTTGAGAAAACTATTAAATTATGGAATAAGAGGCAATGTAATAACTTTAAAAGGCCAGTATTATCTTAGACACGATTAGTGTAGTGTCTAGAACACTACACTAATCGTGTCTAAGATAATAAATTGACTTGGATCCCACAAATTCTAGCTAGGGAGAACCGCTAGTGCCGAAAATATTAAGAGAGGCTATAGAAATAAAAAAACACCCTAATTTTAATAGAGACGATGGTTGGCAAGTGTCATCTGCTTGGGAAATCACTATATAAGTTACGACTACTATTACACCTAGTTTTAAGTGACAATGTAGTTGATAGTGTAACACGCTTGCTTAGACGCTGAGCTCACCCTTAACTTAAACACTCCCAATATGTGAACCCTGTTCTTTTCTAGAGTCTCGTACTCTTCAGCGGTATTCTCTTCAACCTGTCAATGGGCTTCATGCATGGATTTCCAGCGGTTCTCAACCCAGTTATTATGTCCCCCAACAGTACTGACATTAAGACCACAGGAGATCATGCCTCTTGGATGGGTGAGATTTATAAATATTTGTTTCTATAATATGTGTTGTTTATGTAAATATAATAACAGGGTTATTGTTAAATTGCTGTTACAAAAATAAAACAAATTATCTGTATAATCGTAACACTATGAAACCGTCAATTCGGCCTACAATTTATTTCACTACGGAGCAGATCAATGATTCTGGCATGATTTACTTAAAACATACATACACACATTCACATGTATAATATTAGTAGTAAGTCTTAAAAGTATACATGAGGAACAGTTACAATGTGCAGCTATTTTTCAGAAACAGTAATTTCCAAAACCGTAACGAGCAGGGACTAGAGTAGCTGTTATAGCCTAAGAATACAACAATAAGAACAGATGAATGCCATAAATTTCATTGCTACTAAAATCAAACTTTTGAGCGAGCTATTTAGTTCTGCAAGCTTAGATCGGTATCTACCCGTAATGGCCTTCAAAAAACAAGTAGAACAAGATAGGTAAATGAAATCTCTATTTTTATTGCAGCTGCAATCAACGGAGTTGGGGGAGTTCTAGGTGTTTTCGTGATATCTCCAGTCTTACAATTACTCGGTAGAAAAGCATCTCACTACAGCTGGAACATTTTTCTTCTAATCGGTTGGATCATATTTGCCAAGAACATTGGTGCTCTGTATGCAGCCAGGTTGATCCAAGGCTTAGCCAGTGGTGGCATCTACATAAACAGCATAGTTTTAAGCGAATACGTTGATCCCAGTCGAAGAGGATATTTCATAACACTAAAAAAAGTTTCAATTGCAATCGGGACTTTGATATGCCATTCAGTTGTTGCTTTTATGACGTGGAGACAGATAGCTATTTTTGCATCTGTCTTTCCTTTAACAGCCATTGTACTGACGTTTTTCTGGCCGGAAAGTCCATCTTACTTGGCACTGAAAGGTAGATTCACAGAATGTGAGAAATCGTTTAAATGGCTGCATGGAAACTCGCATATGTTACTCAAATTATGATGGAATTAATGGACGACAAAGGCTCCGCTATGTATTTTACTACCGGAGCAGATGTATTCAATGTTATAGCCTTAGCTTTATCAACTGTAGTTATTAGATACGTAAATCGTCGTACTATTCTGTTATCTTCCGGAGTATTGGCTGTTTTTCTAATGTTATCAATTAGCGTACTGGTTTACATAAATTGTATTTATACGTTTTCAACGTATTTCGATTGGTTTGTAGCTGTGATGATAATTCTTCAATGCTTCGTAGTGAACATTGGCTTAATACCAGTATCGTTTGCCCTAATTGGAGAAATATTTGCTTTAGAGGACAAGGGCCTTGGATCATGTGTGTCTACTGTTGTGTTTACTTCTCTCTATGCGATTATTCTGAAAATAACACCAGTGATGATGGAACATACCAAACTATACGGTATTTATACCATTTACGGAGTGAGTCTCGCAATATGTTTAGTATATTTGTATAAAGTTGTACCAGAAACTAAAGATAGGACGTTACAGGAAATTAAAGACGAGTTAAATAACGTAAAAAATGGAGAACTTATTCCAATGGAAAGTAAGGGACTGATGCGCTGATTAGTAAACTATGAAAAACTTTATTACGCTTCATGATTTATTAGCTTGTATTATTTATACACATGCATACTGTTGAAAACAATTAGGTGTATGAGATTTAGGTTATTTCTATTGATTAAACTACAATTAGGTTTAAATAAATTATGTTATGTTGTTTCTTTGTTTATGTTTTATTTACTACAATAATTTAAACTACCTGTATCGAATAATTTATTAAAAAAATTAAAAAACTGTGTTGGCCAAAAATTTGTTGGTGTTAAAAAAGTCTGTCAAAGAAATATTCATATATCGATTCAATATTCATCTTTAGTGACTTAATAAGGTGTATGACCCCCATGAGCCCTAATCACAGCTTCACAACGACGCGGTAAGCTTCCTATGATCCTCCGAATATATTCTTGTGGGATTCACACCCAATCTCCAATCAACGCTTCAGTGAACTGCTGCAGTGTTTGAGGTCATGGCGAAAAGGACGTTTCCGGATGCGCCTGTCCGATCCTGATTAGATTAAGATCAGGGCTCGTGGAAGGTCACTCCATTACCCGGATTTCATGTTGCCGTAAGTAATCTGACGTGATGACTTCAGTATGCGGCCTGGCATTATCATACATTTTAAGAAAATTTAGGCCGATACCACATATTGCGAGCAAAAACATGATCTTTAAGCACGTTTTCTATGTAAGTTTGAGCACACAACTGCCAAGGAATAATGACGAGATCTGTGCGCTGGTCCAAACTAACTCCGCTCCAAACCATCACAGAACCACATCCAAATTTGTCATATTCCTAAACTGCCGTTGAACTGTATTGTTCGCCTGAGCGTCTGTAAAAGGGAACCATAACGACGACGTGTTAAACGGAATTATGATTCGTCACTAAACATTTTTTTTAAAACATTTTGGTGGTAGTTCCACGTTCCAACCCCACAGCCAAATGGGCCGTCACGATCAGATAAGTACCACACTCCCACATAACACCGAAGTGAAGTACCATAGCATGCTATTGCGTTTCGTCGGTTTGTGGGAGGTTCCGGAGGCCCAATTCCCCCTTTCCCGTTCTCCCTATCCTTCCCCCTCCCCCTAACCTCACCCCTTCTATCTCTTCCTTCTTATCATCCTTGCTCAAAGGTCGGCAACGCATCCTCGAGATCCTTCCGATTGCGGATGTCCGTGAGCGACAGTATAACTTAACATCAGTAGGTGAGCCGCTTGCTCGTTTGCCAACCTATCCCATAAAAAAATGAAAAGGTGCATGTAGCGATATTTTAAACGTGTATGTTTTCTCGTTCAACCTAGACCACGCTATCGCTATATTCTCCCGGCTCACGATATCAATTCCAAAGTCTGTAGAAAATAGAAGGAGCTACTCCTAGATCATTTCCTACATAACGCATCTTCAAGTAAAGCGATAGCTCGGGAGACATGCCATTCAGACAGTTCTGTTTGTATTCTTACTATCCATTTCTACCGCGAAGTAGTATTTTTAGTACTACTCCGTTCTCGTTTGGATGCCGGCGAAGTTACAGGCATATGAGATTTGACAACTAAATTTCTCAGGGTTGTTCACCACAAACAGTTCACCACTTGTGGACAAATTGCATCTATTCTAGGCAGTGGTTACTACTCGTATTTACCATCAAGTTGGCCTCGTGCTTGTAACATAAAAAAACACAGCAAGTTAAAATAAAGTTACCTATTTAATGTATGCAACGAATTTAAAAATAATTAGTTTACCGATTGTTCCCTTTGAATCAGGTCAGCATTTCATACGTAAGTACGTAATTCATACATTAGACCTTACTAGGTAGATAGGTTTTACCAACCTATAGAATGCCTATACTTAGGTTTTTTTTTATAATGGTTCATCAAAGTGACTCCCTCTCGCCTGATGGAAAGAGAAGATGGAATCAAGAAGCAATGACCATTGTCCATTAGTGCAGCCGTAAGCTGCACTAATCGCCACCCCTATGATGACCTGGCAGATGCTTTTTCACGCCCCGATTGAAAGACCCAGGGTCATAGCTGCAAGGAAATTTGCACGCCGGCAAAGAATTCCACAATTTACATATACGAACTGCTAAACTTTTGGTTCGTGGTAAGAAGTTTTCAACAGTATATGGATGCAATGCTAGGCCGGAACGAGTAGTTCGGGATCGGAATGGTGAGGAAATGTACCACTAATAGGTACCACTTAACTAGATGTTACAGCGTAAGTACATGTAGGCAGGTATAAGTACCTACCTACCATTGGGCAGTAATGATGGAGCCAGTTGATGAAAACGTTAATGTTATGGTTAAGGCCGGTTTTAGTGCTCGCCCGACCGTCCGCGCGTATCATCGGTCCTGACGATACGCACAACCGATCAGTCAGTTTGTACCGTTCAGTGCTCTCCCCTATCAAACTGGCCGGATTGGTACAGTCACAAACACGTACCTATTCGAAATAGACGCGTTTAAAAATTATTTAGTTGCCGGTTACTATCTTCGTAAACGTGCTAAAGACGTAGATATCACGTAAACCCAATCGTCGCCAAAGAGCACTTCAAGGGGAATTTACTACTTTATATTAATTATTGCGCGAAGATGAAGAAATTTATTTAATTACTTATATCGATAAAAAGTTTTGATGAGTTTTCATTGAGTTTACAAGCAGCAACATAAAACATGTAAACTTATATATGCCATGTTTGATCAAAGTTACATAAATAAAGGTTACATAGAAAATCAAACAAATTTATTGAAGTTTTTTTTTTTTTTTTTTTTCAAATTCAAATTCTTTATTTTCGGATAACAAAGATCCATCGTTTTAGTAACTTAGTATTACTTAAAAATATAATGTTAGTAAGAAAAAATATAAAAATATTTAATTTACATTCAAAATTATATATATATATATATATATTGACAGTCAAATAATAAACACCAGTAAGTACCTAAAATATATACTTATGTATATTATTTCACCATCAATTTTACAAAATGCTTTATAAAAGGCGCAGATAAGCTTTCTGCCATCATTTGTAAAATAGGGTTGTCACCTACCCCCATTCTGCACCTCAATGCTGCTACTTTTTTACGAATGATGGCATGAAAGCCATCAGTTTGGTACTGTGCGAACATTTCCGAGGCACTGCAGAACCGGGGAAGTCCCAACAGCATCCTAAACACATTGTTGTATTGGACTCGAAGTCCGTCTAACGAGCTTTTGGCATAGTTAAACCATAGACTACCCGTGTACATACCCTGACAAAACGCTTTAAATAGCGTTATTTTGACCTGGTCCGTACAACGAGCAAATCTACGTGCCAACATATTGCCCCGTACTGCTAAAGCCCTCCGCTCCCGCTCTATGTCAACATTATCCTTAAGGTCGTCGGCAAGGAAATGCCCGAGGTACTTAAATTTATTTACTTTATTAAGTTTAATGCCATTGAGAGTAATTTCAGGCATTTCCGCAGTGCATTTACCGGCGACCCCAAAGATCATGTACTCGCTCTTTCTTACGTTATATACTAGCCCATGCGAGGCAGCATAAGTCTCGCAGACTCTCAGCATCTCTTGTATCGACCGTGCCGTCGGACCCAGCAGCACCATATCGTCTGCATAGTTGATGTTGTTTACACAAACTCCATCTACCCGACATCCGACACGCATGCTGCCAAGTTCGACTAATAGATCATTTATATATAAATTGAAGAGCTTAGGAGAAGTCAACCCCCCTTGCCTCACCCCGCACTCCAATCTATAAGGTTCAGAAAAAGCGTTGGCCCATTTTACAACGTTACTTTGGTTCGCATACCAAAATCTGAATATCCCTACTACCTCCGGCGGTACACGCCTGTCCCTCAACTTTCTCCACAGCACATCATAAGACACTAGATCGAACGCTTTGGAGAGGTCGAGAAAACAAGCGTATACCTGCGTTTTGCGATTTTTATAATAATGGACAGCATGCTTAAGTCCCAAAATCGCACTCTCAGTAGATAATCCTGGGCGGAACCCGAACTGTGTATAATGCAGGTTCATGTATTTATCTAAGCAGGAGTTAAGCAAGCTGTCCAATACTTTAGCTGTAATCGTCGCCAGAGAGATAGGGCGGTAGTTCCCCTTTTCCGAGATATCTCCTGTCCTGTTCTTGACGATTGGTACTACGATAGTTTTCATTAATAGAGCCGGTAAATGTGAATGACTGATACATAACGTATAGAACATGGACAGGACTCTCGGCAGGTGAACACCCGCATGTTTTAAGTGTTCGATGCTGAGCCCGTCATGTCCGGGAGATTTTCCTCTGCTCATCATTCTTATGATCGAAGTAATCTGATTTGCCGAGAAACTTAACAGAGTTTTCTCGACCGGCCTGCCAGGTTCATCATCAAACACCGTTACTGAAGGGCCCAGTGGAGACCGCACATTGAAATGATCTAAAAAGGAGTTCGCTATCTCCCCCGGGTGGTTTTTTCCATCAACGCTCACCGGGAGACCAGGCTTAGTGTCCAATTTAGCGGTTGATTTCCAGAATTTACTAAAGTTTTTAGTTGATCTATGTTTTGCCAAAATATCCATTTTTATTTGATCCTGGTTTTTTTGGCACCATTTTAACCGACTTTTAAAAACTTTACGAGTCTCACGCATTTGTTCGTATATAGCACCTGAAGAGGGACGGTTATGTAGAATCCAAGTCTGAAATTTCAGCCTGGCGTCTTGATAAGCGCTATGGACATGATTATTCCACCCACACAATACTTTTCCCTTTTTCCGTCTTTTTCCTACTTCCTCTTTAGACATTACAGCTGCGCGACATAGGGCATTTATAATTTTATCATACAACCTATCAATCACAATTTTATGGGCAGCAAGACTACAAGACCCGCGACTGCAATCTGTAAACTCAACAGGGAAATCAATTTCTTTTAATGTTTCGTTGCATAAGGTACTATAAACACCTATTTGTGTACTATTCCGTTCGCCCCATATAACAAAGTTACGTTGCAAGTTATCCACCACCAATTTAGGTCTCACTAGGTCTAAGTTACAGTCAACAAACAATGGTAGATGATCCGATGCAAACAACGCTTCTACTATACCAACATTGATAACAGTTTGCCATGCCGATGAGGAGACAACACAGTGGTCCAGCCAGCTCCTAGTACCATGAGCATCACTTATATATGTGTATGTGTTCGAGTGAAATCCCAGCTTTTCAACATCAGCACAAATCCACATCTGGTCTAAACAAAAACTACTTAATTCTCTATAAAAAAGGCTATTAGGGTCGGCATTAAAATCACCTAACACAAAGACACTCTCAGCATTGTTAGCCGCAACAATTGCACTAATTTCACCTAAAATCTCCGTAAAAAAGGGAAGATTGTTCCTGGAGTCAATTGGCATGTATACAGAGAAAACAATTATGGTACGACTTTGAACTGTTGCTCTGATAGCGGCTAGACGAACACTACTGCACTGCACTACAGAGACCGACTCAAAAATACCCTTCCTCCAGAGAATGGCCACTCCCCCAAATGGTCTTCCAACAAGCAATCCAGCAGATGTGTCTATGGCTGATTTACCTGTGCACTCAAAATGTTCGCTTATCGTACCTAAGATTGAAATGTCATGGGGAAATAACCATGTCTCTTGCAGGGCTACTAAGTCTGATATCGTACAAAGATATCTTATATCGTCAATTGATCTTTTAACTGACCTACAGTTAAAAGAGGTAAATTTACTATGTTTGTTTATTTGATTGCTCATAATAAATTTTTTTTCATGGACTTTAACATTACCTGTAGATTTCGTTTTATAATTAAAATACACAAAACGTCTAAAAGTTATCCCATCTGGCCATAATTGATCGTTTAAAAACAACTCCAATTTGTCTTTTGAAACAAACAATTTGTAAGCTTTATATTTCTTTTTACTTTTTATATTAATAATTTTTAACGTAACAGTTTGGTTTGTTTTATTTTTGATATAGTTTATAATATCGTTCTCGCTCGTTTCCAAACTGACGTTCGATATAAACAGCGGAACCTTTATCTCAGCGGCTTTAAATTTACTGTCAGGTTCAATCAAAGCACGGCCTTTTTGACCAAGAAGTTTATAGCTTTTAGACGACCTGTGCCGTACGACATGCCACTCCGAAACGTCATCACTTATAACTTTATTAACTTGTACAGGTTCCGCTGATACTTTCGTTGTCAACGACCGCGTATAGTTGGCATTTATTTGTGACCGCTTAGTCGATATGTCAGTAATAATAGGTACATTCACAGACGTACGGTGAGTATCCGTTGCGCACACGCAGGAATCCGTGACACTAACTGGCGAAACCGTGGTACTAAGTGAGGCCTCCACGCGCCTCGATTTATGCTCCATCTCGTTCACGCATGTAGCTTTGGTGCGTCCTTGACGCATATCGCTCGCACCTGTCGAAACCGGGGTGCTTGCCTGGGCCTCCACGTGTTTACAATTCTCTGTTTCATCTTTTTTCTTAGCTATGACAGAGACCACACCATCAATTCTTGTTTCGCTTAGCGAATTTTTATCAGACAGAGTGCGGTCGTTCACCTCAAAATTAACTGTTGGCTCTAATGATTCTCCAGCTATATAATGAGGTCCCACAGGGCTATGTATTTGTGTAAAACTATCCTGTAAGCACGCTCCTCTCTTTTTATTTACATTTTCATTCATATTGGACGAGTGATTATGTACACATTTTAAGTTTTCTATCTCTTGCATGCAAGTCAAACATGTCCTTCGTTGCCATTTTGTCCTCCAAAATGCTAAGCTGATTTTGAAGAGTCTTAACATCTTTCATAAGCCTAGGTATATTGGTTCCGTCCAGGTTAACGACGGGAAGGGCATGTAAATCCTTCGCGACAAATATCGGAAGCATTTCACTATGAGTGTTTTTCATTGCACAAATGATGTCGTCTAAATCTCGAGACAGCTTCTTTTTGCCTTCTTTTCGTCGCACCGGCATTTTCTTCATGCTTGGAAGCGAGTCATATAGCAAAGATTTTGCCTTTACTATAGCATCCTCCGAGAAAGACGAAGTACACAGTTGATGAATACTTTCTTCATCCATAAAATCTAATACATTTTGCAAAAACGTCAACAGCTCGTTTATCACTATATTACAGTTCGTGCACTTCACTGTTTCTGAGGTCATTGTCCTCAGCGATGAGTCACCGATTACCGGTCAGTGCGATAAGAGCGTCCGTATTCGGTCGCACGCAATGGCGGACTGACCTAGCAGATTCGATTATAATCATTAATCTCTTTCATAGGATATAGCATGGCATATCTGCTTGTTACTATGGTTACGTTCCGGAAAGAGCCGAAATCACTCGCGGCGTTCGCACACCCATTCCCACAAGCCCGCGCTCAACCTGAGCGAACTCGATACGTCATCGATGACGTCACCGAAAACGCTCACACCGCGACTAACCAGTTAAAGTGGCAGTGGGCAGGCCACATAGCACGCAGAACAGATGGCCGATGGGGCCGGAAGGTTCTGAAGTGGAGACCACGGACAGGCAAGCACAGCGTAGATCGTCCACTGACAAGGTGGACTGACGACCTGACAAAGGTAGCAGGACGACGATGGATGCAGCCGCTTCCAACCGGTCCTTTTGGAAATTTCTGGGGGAGGCTTATGTTCAGCAGTGAACGTCCTATGGCTGAGATGATGATGATGATGAATTGAATAATTATGTCACTTGATGCAACATTATGTATTACATAACTATTTAACTTCACGAATGGCAAATGTACTCGTACAAACACGTGAGTTCAATTCTAAAGTAAACATAGAAGTATTAAAAACTCAGTTTCAGTGATATTTTGACAGTGTTTTGATAGCAAAATAATTATTTAATGTATTTTTGCTTTAAAACCACTGTATTGATGTTTAGAATGATGTTTAATTGTTACAAGTTTTCAATCTTATTTAAGTGGCAATTGAGAGCAATATATAACAGAATACCGAATTTGACATTAGAAGCAGTACAATCGCAGAAGCGTTGCAGTAGTGTGGCAATTGCTCAGTAGCTAAGAGAATAGCCACCCAGTACCTCTCCCAATGTCCTCTATAGTCGATACTCGATCTCGCCTCCCTATTAAGCTTGTGATTGGCGTACTCGCTGTCAAATTTAGTTCTACAATTGACCGCGAGGTGGCACTGTTCTTTTTTTCATACATTTTTTCGCGACAGTCGATAGCGAGCATGGATTCGTGTCAATGTTGTAAACTAGACCTACTGGAATATCTTGTCGAAATATGGGGCTGTGCAGCACAGACTCATATAAAGCGTCTTCAAATATCGCAAAACAACTTTATCAAAACTCTTTTTAATTATGACCACATCTAGTACGTTGTATAAAGAAACAAAAATATATTTAATTTAAAACAACTATACATTTACACTAGCGTTCCGATCAAAAAAGTACTAATGCAAAAAATACATACAGAAATTAAATTTACTAATAGAACATTTCATTATACTTTAAGAAATATGAACAAATTAAACTTACGAGCACACAGAACCATGTATGGTAAACATAATATTATGTATGAGGGTGCAAAATTTTATAATAAGTTACCTAACGATATTAAAGAATGTCAAAGTTCTGTTTTTTTAAAGTATACTTAAAATCTCAGACAAAATGAAAAAGTCAAGACAGAATGTTGTGAACAGAAAAGTGAGGCCGGTAAAACTACGCCTCGCCGTGTACATACACAATTACACACACTCCCGCACAACGAAACTACGCCTTGACTCGTCAGTCGAACTATTGCTGCGCGTGGAAGCAACACGTAAAGTAAGTCGACAAATTTACCAGTCAAAATGCCGAATTGTGTCGTGAAAGGGTGTATAAAACAAACTACAAAACATAAAAAGAAGGATGGAATCACATTTCACACGTAAGTAACTTGGAAACTAATATTTTAAATAAATAAAAATAAAAATAAAGGTTATTGCTTGGAACATAGAAAGTGTTGCCATGGTAAAGCCTATAAGGTTTGCCCTATTATTTTGTAATCTTAATATTCAGTATATACGTTACGTTAATACGTTTTTATAATAGTTTATCAACGTGTTTGAACCGACTTCAAAAAAAGAAGTAGGTTCTCAATTAGTTCTTTTCTTTAAATATAATATTGTATGACACGCGACGCAATATCTTTATACAAAACCGGTTCCGTCATTTGAAAGCAAATTTAAAAAAATAGGCAATTCTTTTTTTTATTTTTAGTTTATTTTTAACCGACATCTAAAAGGAGTAGGTTCGTAATTAGGTTCTATTGTTTTAAATATTTGTAACCTCATAAGTCCGTTATTTATTAACCGATTTGAACAATTATTTTTTTGGTGGAAACCTGATACCTTTAATATGGACTAACAATATTTTCATACTGGATTTTCAATTTCGTACATATTGAAGGCGGTTTAGTTTTTTTGTAAAAATAAACCATATTTCTATTGAAGTCTTTTGTTTTTAGAGTGTATCTATATTGAATGTTGTTGTGTGTAGAGTGGAATTATAACCATATTATAAAAGCAAACTTCAGTCGTCTGTTATCTGTATTGTGTTTAAATATTTTTTTTATAATGAAAAAAGGCTGATTTTTTTACCTACTTATAAATTAAGCCAGGACCATTTGGAGATTTTATTTACGTCTATTAGGATGCATGGAGGGTTCAACAATAACCCTAACGTAAGACAATTTAAAGCAAGCTACAAAAAAATACTATGTCATTTAGAATTAAAATGTCTTACAAAAGGTAATTGTGTCCCTTTAGAACACATAGCACTTCAACAACTAAAATTATAAATAGCACTTCATCGTCGTATAGACACGAAGAAGAAGAAAAAACCATTGAAAATTCTTCGTTGCAACTTCTGAAATTGTTAATGAATCATTTGATTGGGCCAGTTGTTTACATGACAATTCATATTATGGTGACTACAGAAAAATGATAACTGGTTACATATCTGGAAGTGCACTATCTGGTTAAAACCATAAAATGCTCAAAATGTTTAGATGCCTTGCAGACTGATGAGAAACTTTATTTTCACAAGCTCATGTCTTCGCTTCCCGTCTAAGGATCTTTTTGACATTTGTGTCACTTGTGAAGCAGTTGTTCGAAAATTATTGAATGAAAGTATTGCAATAACCGCAGAAAATCAACACCAAACTATTGTCTTGAACATATTAAAGAAATTCATTGGAAACAACCAGATTTTTATCAATTTAGAATCAAAACATGAATATGCTGGGCAGGAACATAAACTTAATTTAATACGGTGTGTAATTGAGAAATACTTAAAAATTAGATTCCACCATATTGCCAAATTAGAACGTATTTCTAAATCAGTGCAAAGTAAACGGCAAGCGTACAAAAAAATTAATTCAGCATAAAGGTTTTTAAATAAAACTAGCAGTTATACCGAGTAATTTTATTTCTGAAACTCTTTATCTTTTCTCTTTCACCACCCAATGCCACTAATTTTTACCGACACCTAATGTAGGAACCCTATTATTATATTAAAACTAATAACGTTATAACTTTATTAAATTGATAACGTTATTTTTATGGGGTAATTTAAATTATCATGGCAGCACTGATTCACGCACTACATGCATAGAAAACCGGCCTCACTTCTCTGTTCACAACATTCTGTCTTGACTTTTTATTTTGTCTGAGCTTAAAATATATTTATAGTAAAATAACCTAAGATTGCTGGACAAACATGTTATACTTGTACTTGACGAATCACTTTAATTAGTTAGATCTCATTTTAAGTGAACCTTGTTCTTTTTGAGAAATAAAATTCTTTAAACCTAAACCTAAATTACTGTCCATACTGTCCGTCAAGTATTGTTATAATTTACCGAAAGCTTTCTTTAACTGTTCAAACATTTGATATTACTGTTTACTTTCTGTTTTCAATGAGTTGCCAAATGATGTAAAATAATTTAATCTCGCCGAAAAGTATGTTATTGCGTGTTAATTTTAACTGTGAACTTTACACAGTTAGAAATTCTTGTTTTCATGTTAAAACATGTTGGACATCTTACAATATAGGTACCTCAAATCATACAGTTTGGTCTGTGGTGTAGTAACTTCTCCTTAAGAGGACAGCATAGCGATCACTGTTTTCGCGTTGTAGGTATTCAGCAAATGTATTGCTATCCCAACATTGCAAGCATTCCCCGCAACCGCGCGCGAGCGCCGAGCATGTGCGTGTGCGTGGTCTGCGCGCACACATCTAAACTCGCTAAACACAGAAAGCCATCGTTTCGCCGCCGCGCGCCGGCGACGAGTTTTGTTTATCTTGCGATAAGATTGTGATTTAGGCTACGTCCACAATGCGTCCTTCTATCATTTGAAGATTCCTACGAGCATTTCGCTCTTCTACAATCAAAAGAAGGCCGAAGTATTTTTTTTATTGAATACTAGTTGGGCCCCGCGGCTACACCTGCATGGTGATGGATGTTGACTATTATTTCTTCGTAGGATTTAGGACTTTTGTACGACAAAATCCAATTATAGATTTTTGTTTCATAACATGTATAATTATAGCCGGTAGGTAAATGTGGTTCTATTTATACCTATGGAAAAAAATCTTTGCAATAATCAAATGATACATACTTATATATAGATATTTTATAAATAGCTATATATATATAGTTATTATTTTTATGTTATAATTAATTAGTTATTCGCCTTTATAACCGACTACGGCGAAGCAAAAAGGAGATTTATAAATTGGTCGGTATGTGATATGTATGTATACACGTAATTTGTATAATTACCAATAAAAAAAAATGGGCGGTACAAAAGTAATACATTGTAGATATGTAGTCAAATTTTTTTATTACTTCACAGTGAAATAATTATTAATTGTTAAAGTTTTCGAAAATTCCATCTAAAAGTATGGACACCATCTTAACAAAAATACTACATGCCTATGTACAACTTAATAATGAAAACACATGATTCGCGTCGGTGAAAAAATATCTCTCTTACTCTTTCTTACACCCCCCACCCGAGCGTTCGGTGTGAAAGAGATTGTCGAGTTTCGGCTTTCGTTCGTTCGTTTTCGGAAGAAACAAAGGCCGCGCGGTGGCAGGGCGGAGGGTGCGGGGTTGGTCCGGTGGCCAGGTCTTGCGAGAATGCTCGAGCGCACAGAATGATTAATAATATGTACTAACGAGCTAGGACGCGAGTTTGCCGAATGTTATGATTATGAATGATACATTTCTATGTAGGGGTGTTAAGTTTCATTCATAAACCGCGCGCATGTAGTATATCTTAATGAATAGAGGAAATGCCTAGAATAAAATTTGTAGGTGTGAATCAATCTAGACGTTTGACCAAATATTGATGATTATGTGGGAAATTTTTATTTTAGTTTTAAATATTCTTCCCATGTATGTATTAAGTACCAGCAGCATATAGTGCTGTTTTATTTTTGGTAATTATACAAACGTTACGTGTATATGTATGTTATGTTGGTATGTTCATCTACTCCCTCATAACATATAAATTACTTACATATATCATAATTTGACTTACATAATTAAACTTATCATAATTTGACGGTGTCTGGTGGTGAAATGCGGTGTCGTTGCAAGCGTCTTATTTGTCCGATGGTTAATTATATGTGATCTCACATTAAATTTAATTAAGTTACTTGGATGACAAAAACTAATAAACTAAGAAACTTTTAAAAGACTTCAGTAACAAATTCCTAAAATAACATACACTCACGATAATAGGGAATAATTTCTAAAATCACGTCGTGAACCAAACATATTTTCTTTTTATTATTAGTGGCTTTTCCCTAAAGCTCAGTGCTGTACTGTTAGAATGTATTAGTTTTAATGGTAGGTGGCAAGGGCGTACCCAGGATTTCAGCTAGGAGGGGGCAGGGTCTGCTTATACCTGTTTCGAAAAGATCGTCTGTCGGGTATATTGAAACAAAAAATCATGAAAATTGACTTTTATTCATTAATTTTGATGATGACACAAAACAAAATATTATACATAATTATACCATACATTATGTATAATATATATTATTATATTATGTATGTATATATTAATTTAACAGTAATCTTCTCGGATTTGCCGCAAATTTGTCTATGACAGTCTTTTCAATAAACTCACTGTTGTCTTTTAAATAGTTGCGATGTACGCTCATCAGACATAAACCCGTAAGCCTTTCTTCACCCATGGTGCTTCTAAGCCACGTTTTAACTCTTCGCAGCGTACTGAAGGACCGTTCTACGGTCGCCGTGGTGCATGGGATAGTGCTTAAAATAATTAATGCCTTTCTGACAGCAGGGTAAAAAATGTTGGCTTCGTTGAACAGATCAATTACTTCTATGTCCCTTAATTGATCATCTGATAAAGCCTTCGTCACCCATAAATTATGCCAAAGGTTCAGTTTTCCGGTGATATCCAGGTTATAAAATTCTTGGAATGATTCTGCGTTTTTGTGTAGGTCTGTAATGCTGGTTTTTGTCATATACAAGGGATGTAGCCTGCTTAAAGCAAACGCCGGAGTATTTTCTTGGGAGAATCGAATATTCAGTGATGAAATGAGTGAATCAATGTATGGGATTATCAGGGAACGCCGCCAATATTCGTTATCATTGTCTGATGGCGGATTACTTCTATGTGTTTGCTTATGAGCAAGACGTGGAACCGAAATTTCTATGTTCAAATCCATTGCAACAGCTCGTGCTTTTTGAAGTATTTCATTACTTATTCTATCAGGAAACTCGCGGTCATTTCTGAGAATGTCCTTGATATTTTTGATGTGTTCCCCTACCGAGATCATGTCGATCGATTTAGCTTGCAGTGCAGTGTAACAACAAACACTGGTTTTGTAACGGCTGAATGCAACTGATATGCAGATTTTCTGGTGGCATAATTTCCTTCTACGGATAACGTTTCTAGAGATTTCACAAGCTCTGAAAAATGTTGAGAAAACTTTCTGATTGATTTATATTTTTCTGACCATCTCGTCTCACATAATCGTGATAGGTTTGGAGCGTAGTTTCGACGTGTAGTCGATTCCCTGAAAAACGTTATAACATCCTTTACAGTGGCGACAGTATTTCTAATTTCTGGCACTGCGTTCGCATCATTCACAACAAGGTTGAGTTTGTGACTTGAGCAATGAAAATATAAAGCACGAGGATATTTTTTTCTCAAAATGGCTTGTACGCCACCCTCTTTCCCTGCCATTGTAGAACAGCCATCGAATCCAAAACCTACGCAATCTTCGGATGAGAGGTTAGAACTAATTAAGAAATTGTCAATTGCTTCGGCAATTGCGGAAGCATTTTGTGCTTTTAGTTCAACGAACCCTACAAATTCTTCTCTGATTTTCCTTTTGCTTTCGTCGTAGAACCGCACGCCTATTGACAGCTGTTCTTTCCCAGATACGTCTGCTGTTTCATCAGCTAAGACTGCGTAAGCCATGGTCTTCTGAACCTCACTAATTATATTCTCCTTAATAACTTCGCCACATAAATTTATCAATTCGTTTTGTATTTTTGGTGATGTGTAAACTGCATTGCGACGGCACTTTTCCAGGTGACTCTTTAATCTGTCGTCCCCTGAATTGATTCTCAACTTCAATAAATCTAATAAAACACCCTCATCTGCTTGTTTGCCCCCAAGAGGGGTATCATGTGTGCCGCAGAATACTATACAAGAAATAATTGATGACAATATTTGTCTGTTTTCATCGATTTCTTTTTGGTGTCCACTTTGCAGTTGGATGTCTACAGGAACATTTTCAAGAAAATTTTTTGCAGCATTTGTCGCCGTTTGGTGAAGGTTGGTCGTTGCATGCTTTCGGCAGTCTTCATGCATATTTTTGAACTTTATATATGGCCTGACCATAAACGATCCCAAAATTCCTCTCACAGTGCTAATGGGCGGAGGGAACAAAACACAATGCTTACAAAGAGCACCTTTTAGTCGCTTGGAATATACTAGCCATGGTGAATATTGATCTAACCAAGCATGGTTAAATTTTCTTTTTAAATGGCTTGCATCACTTTCAAAATCGTAATTTCTGGGCGGGATCCAAGGATTTTGTAACAACTCCCTCTTCTTTTCCGTCGATAGCTGGGTAGCCAACCCAACATAACGTCCCAGATCATTTTCATGACAGCCATCGTCCACTATAATTTCAGGATCGACGTTGACGTCATAAGTTTGTTGGGATGTCGATGGAGAAGAATAGTCGGCAACAGATATATTAACAGGTTCTACAGGAGAATTTGACGCTTGTCCAATGTTAGCATGCAATGATCTTGGCATTACATGAGTGGTTTTATCATGGTTGTCATTTTCATCGCTTCCACTGCTACTTTCCTGACCTTTTTTTCTTTTTTTGCGTGTCCTCCCTAAAAAATGGATACACAAAAATACTCTTACAGTGTTTAGGCGGGTTGTATAAGACCAAAATAAAGATCAAGTTTCACATTCTAATATATATGGTTTGAACGCCAAATAAGCATAACTAGGTAATTTGAAATAATACACTTGTTGTGACGTTAGAGAAAAGGGACTTTGTTGTCGGTATGGACTTATTAATAAATCCAAAATATTGCAAGGATCTTTCTTTTATGTTTTTTTTTTTACTTTTTATTCACAAAATATTCACAAATGTTATTTTAGCTATTATAACAAAACCACGTCTTGTAATTAATAAATTTAAATATTGTAAGTAATGCTTAAGATATACACTTACAAGAGAGTCAAAGCCCCCCATTAAATCAAATTATCATATTAGGTACCTACTTAAGTGTTTTGTTTTGACTCACCTCTTTCAAAGAATTTCCTGATATCCATTTGACGGAGTAATATTTCCAGTTGTTGCACAGTAAACGTAAATCTCGTGTCGCCGCAACGAAACTATAAGACACTATGTCGTATGAAATATTCGCTCGTATTACACTCCGAACTGAATTGTATTCGAACTAAATTGACGTGCTCTGCCTCACGCTTCCGCTTATATATTGAAATATTCTTGCTCCCGAAATATGTAGAAAATACTCGACTCTATTTCCATCCTTGTCTTATACTTGCTATCACTGTCTTTTCTTTCCAGAATAGTCCATGCTAGAACGTTCTTCGCGGTATTGCTATTCAATACAAGATGTCGCTATTGACCGTATAAATTGATCCTATTTCTTTTTACTGGAAAAAGTTCTGCCGTCCGAAACTAGATGGCGCTAGATGTTGTTTTCTCCCAATTATATTCGGCTTTAATCCTAGATGGCTCTCTGATTGTCTCGGCGGAACCGGAAACTACGAGATGCGACGGTTTTGCGGGAGATTTAAATTATATTGCATCGCTAACAGTATACTAGAATTACTAGAGTCTGTCTAGTGAGCCGCGGCACAGATAAAACCGCAGCAAAAATCTTTTAGTTGTAAACACTGAATATACTATGAAATTTGAATTTGATACTTTCACTATTTTATTTTATAAACACTAAGAATCTTAAACTAAATCTGTACAGATATATACTACTTAAAATAATATGCAACATATTGAATATTATTTTATTTTAGCATTGAAAACAAATTAATATAATAAATAAAACCAAACTTGCATCAAAACCTTACTTAGTTTTTATTTATTCTGTCGCGTAATCAAAATCAGACTCCAGAAATTAATTTCTTGACTATGAATCGTTACTGTCACTTTCATTATCACTAAAAATAATAAAAACGAAATAAAGAAATAAATAAAGTGTATCAAAACTTGATCAAAACATTTTGCGTTTCGTTTGACGGCGGCTGAAAGTCACTATATAAAATATTCTAATAAATACGTTGCGGCACGACCGACACGACTCACTATACATAGACTCTATATCGAATATTGTAGAATATTTAACTATAGAAAAAAAAATCTGGCTGGAAAGATATTTTGTTTCCAACACTTCATTTTGCGCAGAGTAGGTAATACGTTTTTAATTTCTATTTGCCAAAAAAAAATTACATTTATTTAATCTTCTAGGGGGGGGCAGCTGCCCCCCCCCCTGCCCCTACCTGGGTACGCCCGACTTCGACGAAGTCGTATGCCACCTACTAGGTGGCATACGACTTCGACTATCTTTTAACTTTACTATGAATATGTATTAAATACATAACATAGTGAATAGTTTCTAATAGATAATAATTTCGATTGAGGATTATTTTTTGATTCATACTCGTAAATTGTAGAGCGTGATCTTTCCGTAGTCGGGTTTTGGTTTTAGAACTCAATTTTTTTAACCTTATTTAACCATCATGACTTCGCAGGTTAATCCTCAAAATAAGATTTTATAAATTAATAAAAGTAATATTTATAAATATTATTGTTTTTATTCCCTTATTTTGATTAAAAATATGCCGATTGCAGAATTTTATATAAGTACATACTTTAAATTTCTATGGATTAAAGAGCAGGAAGAAAATACAGCCGCTTTTTTTGTAATGATTACCATGTAATGTAATGATGAGTATGATTATAATGTCGATGTGTGTGTCTTTCTATTAATGAACGTGGATAATAGGATAGGTACCCTCTTCATTCACGTTCATAACTAGAAATTACACAACCTGCTATAATTACTATACATATTGTTATGTACCTATAGTAGGTATACTTACATCATATTGTTCGCTGTTATGAAAAATATAATTTAAAAGCTAGTTGATTCTTAGTGTTTGTTGCAAGAACTTGTCGAGAGAAGGCCGGATTCGTGAGCAGAAAATTTAGAAATTGGCTAAGAGTTAATATTAAACATTTCTACTGGCTGGTTCATTTTGGACTATTTCTTAGAAAATTAAATGGTTCTTGGGATTCATACGAGTATATTTCTTTAATCTTTAATAATTTCTTTAATTAAATGATTTGATTTGTAGTATAATTGTTGCCATAGTTGTTATAGTAGAATGTATTCTATGCTCGTATGTTTTATTATGTTCAGAAAAGTTCCTGGTTTTTGTAAAATATTTATTTTTAATAGTCATAGATTTAACGCAAAAACATGGCTGGTTTAGATGGGTGTAATTTTATAGTACCTACTTTGAAATACTGAAAAAATCAAAACGTATGGGCATAGTAAACAATGTGTTAATTACATGAAAAAAATCACTGAAATCGGACAATGTTAAGAGGTAGAAAAGAGTTTTCTCTTTTAGTATGGATATGTACTGCCTATTGAATCCTCTTAAATGGGCGTACTAGTGCTACAAATATATAAATGTTGTACTTCTACACCAGGGATGGTGCGAATATTCGCATCCTCGTCCGCAAATGTAGAGCTTCCGCATAGATTTAGACATCTGCATTCGCATCCGTAATAATCTTATGCGGATTTCATGCGGATGCGGATGTAATACAAGTTGCGATAAGAAAGCAAAGTGGGTGTGGTCGATGAATGGCGCGTGCCGTTCACACGTGACGTCATTGTCAAAATGACCAACAAAATGACCAGCGTGAGTAAAAAAATTGGTGGTCAAACAATTATTTAACAATTATTTAGAAGCGCGGGTTTAATTAACGAACCTCTGCGTAACAAATGCGAAAAAATTCGCATCCGCATTCACATCCGCGGATGTAAAAAAAATCGGCATCCGCAACATCCCTGCTCTACATCACTAATTTTAGACTTAAGCTAGTAATTAATGACAAATACTCTTGTTAATACATACTAATATACGTTCTATTACTTACTTACTTCTATTATTATTGAAATTGTACCTAAATGTAAGTAAGATAATAACAAAACACATAGAATAGCTTTAAATAACGTGAGTTTTCCTATGTTGTCAGTCCCGTGGTCACGTCGCGTCAAGGCTTGTCAGCGTGTCGGTGATAAACGACCGTGGAGTACCGAGCATGATATATGAACCTTTCTACGTTCTATGAAGCTATGTGTATGGCAGTTATAGGACTGCCTCAATAGGATAACATTTTTTATATATTTACTTATTATATATTTGTGCTTCCTCATATGCAATTGTTTTCTTCCCATAATTATTGGTCCGCACTTTTGGTAATGCTAAGTAGTCTGGGTCTTCTAGTTTTGCGTGTGCGTGTATGTGTTACCCTTGCAAATGCTGTTTCTGTATGGATGGTTTTGCTTAATATTTTACGAATTAGTACTCGTATGCAGGTTGTATATATGTAGGTATAGTTGTTTTATGTTCATCAGTTTAGTTTTCTTGTAATTTTTTTCTGTTGCCGTGAAATGGTGATTGTGAAAGAGCATTTTTATTATTTTAGTTTTGTTTTATTTGTAGTTCAGCTAATTTAGTCTTAGAAGCACTTCCCCAGATTTCAATAAGGAATAACAAATGTGGTTTAACCAGTGAGTTGTAAATAGTAAAAAGGATTTGATGGGTAGGCACCGAACAATATGACGAAAAGAACCCATTGCTGATGATAACTTAGATTTGATGTGGTATATCTGTGTGTGCCAAATTAAATGACTATCCATTCGTAAGCCTAAATATATTTCGTTATATTTTTCCTCTATAGGTATGCCATTTATTGTCAAAGGTGTATGTGCTAGGATATTTTTGTTTTTAGCTTTATAAACAATGTAACAAGTTTATATTATGTTTATAGTCAGCAGGTTGTATTGGAGCCATGTAAAATGAGTGTCCAGATCTTCTTGAGCCAGTTTAATTACTTCTTGTATAGATGATCCAAAGTAAAATAGACATGTTTCATCTGCATATAGAGTTATTTCTCCATGGAGTCCTAATTGGTGAATGTTATTTACATATATAAGAAATAATAGCGGATCCAATATCGACCCTTGAGGTACTCCACAAGTATTGACGGTTCACTTGCACTCACGGGAAGCAACAGCTTTCAAACAAATAAAATAATTTTGGGAATCGCTTCACCCAGTCCAGAGTTATGAGGATATTACACTTTTAAAAAAATACAATCGAATTGAGTACCTCCTCCTTTTTGGAAGTCGGTAGAAAAACAAACGAAAAGTTTAAAATTCTATAAATGCATTGAACAGGCTGGGACTCAATCCATGGACAGTTAGCGTATGAGGCGCACACTCGCAGCCTGAACAATCACAATTTGAACATCGACATCGAAGTAAGCTTATTGTTGCTATAAAATAAAATCACTGAAATCGGACAATGTTAAGAGGTAGAAAACAGTTTTCTCCTTTAGCATGGAAAGTACTAGCTATGCAATCCTTTTAACTTATAAGCATCAAGCTATTCATCAACTTATATGTGAATAATAAATAATGAATATTGATGTTTATTCGTAGGCATTATGCAATATTTTGTGTACTTGCGTAGATAACTCGGCCCTCATTAAACACTTAAGTTAGATCCTAAATAATACATTTAAATGTGGCTTCTGAATGCAACACATAGTTACTATTATTATCATTACGTATTAAATGTATTACGAGTAACTTTCCTTAAAATTATTTCTTTTACAATGTTTCTATACAAAATTAATCATATTCTAAATACCTGATCCCAGAGTACCTACTGGCCGCGGAGTATGACCTAAACTACTGGTGTTTAGGGCTGCAGACTGTGAAACCTCCTAACAACACGTTTCGTGTTAAAGAATACTGCCTTCTGCATCGTGCCTTTGATCAGCCTGTCTAGTGAAAGCCTCTTTACGTGTTGGTCAAGGCTTTTCGTTATAAGCACATATAAGACAGGTTGCATCAACGTATATCGAGACAATGATCGCTATATCAACATCCTAAATATGTATATACATACAGTTACCTCAAGAGTCCAAAATTTATTATATTTTTGTCTTAGATGCCCATTTTATTAAAAAAATATCCTGCGAATAACTACTATCAAGGTTTGACACCTTCCGTTGTAAACGGTCATAATTCTTTGTTATCTTCTCGAGACCATATTTCCCTTCGTTATTCCCCGAGCGGGGTGACCAGCATTTGTTAAATATAACCAGGACACCTGTTATGACATTGTGAGCTATGTGACGCATTTTTACATCCATTTACTACTAGCACGTGAAGTAACCCATAATACTAACAACTGTATGAAAATACCAAATTGGTTTTCATATAAACTAACTATTCTTGTATATCCTCCTCCTCAGTCGTTCCCTCATTGTTGAGGATCGTGACTCTTCACGTAACTGCTTCCCTCCACCTTTTCCGGTCTGTGGCTTCATGGAGAGCTACTTTACCCGGCATATCAAGCTGCTGAAAAACCTGGTCAGACCACCGTTTTGGGCTTCTGCCTCTTGACCTTTTGTTCTCTACTTTACTTGTGACTATTATTCTTTCCAGGTTGTCAGGGTTTCTGCAAGCTACATGACCGAAATACTTCTATATATCTATTCTAATTATATGCGATTACAGAGTCTGAGCACAAAAACTTTAACTGACTTCTAGAAATAAATGAACTTCGCACATAGAGTCAGCGCCACCATTCAAATCCGATAGACGCGGCGCTGTTAGCGCGTAACTAAATGTTGCCAGTAACTTATGATAAAATTACTCATTTTCTACTTATGCTCCAAAACTAACTTTGTAATTTGTAATTTGTTTTAAAATTGTAAAATGATAGTAACATATTAGTTCTACCCATGAAGTTATATCAGACAATAGCCTAACGAACTATTTAAACGGTAAAATAAAACAAATGTTCTGTATCTATTTATTTTTCATTTATTATATATTTTTACAATAATTGTGATCTACTTCACATAATGGTTTTATACCAGTCATATCGCAATCGCTGTCACTCTATCAATTAAGTCACTATCATGATCCGATTCAGTGTCGCTATCATTTTCTGTACAAATTATAAACCTTTCCATTTCCACATCGATACGTCCGTCATTTTTGAAGTACTCATCTTCAACATTATTGACATGATTGCACTGAATGTGCCAGTCGTCTTCTGGGATGCTTGCAGCTTCAGTCAGTTCAACTATTTGTTTGGGATCTTGAGCAACATTTTTCTCGGCAAAGCGTCTTTTGACAAGACTCCAAATTTTTTCTATTGGATTTAAGTCACAATGATACGGAGGTAACTTTACAACTTCATGGTTGTGTTGCCTCAGCAACTTATCAACTGCGTAAACTGGTGGCTCCTTGTTTTTTTTTATAGTGTCATATAACACTGCTTTGGTCCAGCTGTCTTCAAAGAAAATATTTTTTTCTCGTAGCCATATTTGCATCTCTGATTTAAGGTTTGACATGGTTGGAGCTTTGTTGATCTGCGTGCAGTGGTAGGGTGCGTTGTCCATAACTACCAAAGAATTTTCAGGTAAATTAGGTACTACCTTTTCAGTCATCCACTTTAAAAAATTTGAGGCATTCATGTCATCGTGATAGTCAGCAGATTGCGATTGTGACCTAAAAATCAACAAAGCATTTGGCACGAATCCATTTTCTGATCCAGCATGAGCTATAATGAAGCGTTTCCCCGGTGAATCTGATATCAGCAAACCATCTTCATCTGCGCTTTGCCAACAACTCTTGGCATGATAGGTAGGTTGAATATATGTTTCATCTAAATATACTACAGGTCTATCAATCTATTTTTTCTCAATCTTTCAATATATCTGGCCCGCCATGCTGTAATATCATAACGTTCCATCATCACTTTGCGTTTTGACTGACAGCGTTTGAAGCGAAATCCTAACCGTTTTAATATTCTTCGCATTGTTGTATTGCTTCCTTGAAAGTTTATATCTTCTTTAAGTTCCATAACTAGCTGGTTTACCGTTGCCAATTCTTTTTTAACCACATAGAATGCATGGATTTTTTGGCGTATCGCACAGAGGTCGAAATCGTCCAAATTAATCTTTTTCCGGTGCGGTCGGCTTTTCCCGGGGGTAACTATTTTCTTCGATGTGCTTGCCGCTACTTGTCCTTCTTTAGTTATTCGAGACCACTGTCTTTACGGAAACGCCTGAAATAAATAAAACATCAAGGTAAGTTTTGGTATATTTTCAATCACAATTAAGAATAAGAAAAAAACACTGAAGATATCGTCAATCAGACAAGGTTACATTAAATTATATCGTTTTCATCAATTAGGCAAAAACAAGCAGCTATGGCATCCCTAATATTTACCTGTCATGGCGGCGACTCTCATCTGCACATTATTTAGCGGGATTAAAATGTCTTTTTTCTTCTTTTCTAATTCACAAAATTCTTTCACTTTAAGAATTAGTTCACGAGCTGCACTTTTCACTATTTTTCGCTGCATTTGCACGGATATTTCAACAAAACACAATAAAAAATCCACAACCTCAACTCTTTACAAGCACTCTTAACAAACGGCAATATGGCGGAGCTGTCAAACTTAGTTCCTGTTTTTTCCGTAAGACTTCAGTGGTGGCGCGGACTCTACATTTTTTGTTTACTTAGATAACTTTTTGAGAAAAAATTCATGTCGTCTACCGTGGTGTCGGTAAGAATATTATTTTTTATGAATTACACGAATGTTTCTAGTTTAGTTTTGTCTAACGCTTCTTTTTATGATGGAATATGATAAATATCCTAACATTTTACCTTAAACCTGTTAGCAGCTCGGTCAAAGACCCAAGAGCCAAGCTGACCCGACATTATACCGAAGATATTTCGGACATCAGCCTGTACGAGATTAGAATGGCCTTGAAACAGCTTAAAAACAACAAGGCGCCTGGTGACGACGGTATCACATCTGAGCTTCTGAATACGGGTGGAACACCGGTACTTAAAGTCCTTCAAAAGCTCTTTAATTCCGTCTTACTCGAAGTTTCAACGCCAGAAGCATGGAACAAAAGCATGGTCGTGCTTGGTGCATATAACCTCCAGGTTTGACCAGGGGGCGATGCGCGCCTGCCACAATTAGAGATGTGGAACAGGATAAGTTGCTGGTTCACCTAAATCCTAGAATTTATGTAGGTACTTGATACACAGTGATGCTGCTAATACAACAAACCAGGAAACCATTAGAGAGCTACTCACCTTTGCAGAGGAATTCACCACGTCTCACAGGTAGGTAGGTATCGTCCAGGTCATCTAGTCTATCTGGGTCACAGGTTACTGTGCACAACACTGCACTAGGTCACTCTTCTCTAGCAACTTGAAGGTATTTAATTAACGGGTTTACACGTTCTTATGTTAATTGCGACCGATCGTGAGAAAATCGATCATTGACCGCGCGGTAGGTGGGGTCCATTCCAGTACCCATAACAGACTGCCGGCGCAGGAGGCGCGGGTGCGATGTCACCCGACGAGAAACAGGTTTCATCGTCAGACAATGATAAGTAAACTCCCCTTGCGTGGCACATGGAAGTCGTAATAGCAGCATCAGATAAGATTTGGATGAGTAATTTATCGTATGGAATGATGGTAAAATAATAGGCGTAACCATTTCCCCCGGCTTGAAAGGTCCTACTTTCGAAACACGAAGAGGAAAATGTATAATTTGCATATCGTCACATATTACCTTTTATGACTCTGTGGCTAAACTAATATTTGTTATGTGGTAACTATATCTAACGTCTGCACTAGAATGCGAATTAAAACTAATATTATGGAAGGAAAAGTGATAAAGTAAATGCAGTTTATTGAGTTGGCAGAGGGCACAACCTTACAACCGGCCGACTCCGCAATATTCCATCTTTAGTCTTAACCGCAGCGACTCTAATAATCCCCTTCTTGTCCGGATAGATTTCGGTAATTAAACCTAACGGCCAATGTAAGGGCATGACATTATCCTGCATGGAGATCACGACCATGCCAACTCGAACCGGGTTGGCTGGAGTGTTCCACTTTTGTTTGGACTGCAGTGTGTGCAAGTATTCTTGACGCCACCGTTTCCAGAATGATTGGACCAATTTGTCCATTAATTGATATCGCGAAATCAAATGTAACCGTGTTTCAGTCACTTCGCGAGACGGAAAGAAGATGAGTGGTTTCGTATGCAGGAAGTGGGCAGGCGTTAGTGCAGATGGTTCTGAAGGATCAGAACTGAGCGAGTATAGCGGCCTTGAATTAAGCAACGCTTCTATTTGAGTCAACACGGTGTTGAGCTCATCAAAGGTCAAGATTTGGTTACCTATTACTTTAAAAAGGTGCGTTTTGACCCCTTTAACCTCACTCTCCCAGCACCCTCCGAAATGAGGTGCTCTACATGGTATATTTTTCATAGTAATGCGATGCTCAGCGAGCACTGATTCCCATACAGGGCGATATTCCTTTGCCAAGAATTGATACAGATCGCGAAGATACGATCGAGTGCCTATAAAGTTAGTAGCATTATCGGTGTAGAGGCATTCGACCGGACCTCTACGTGATAGAAAGCGTTTGAACGCGCAGAGAAAACTCGCGGTGCTCAAATCTGAAGCAACCTCGAGATGCAGCGCACGAGTTGTCAAGCACGTGAAGAGGCATATATATGCCTTTCTGCTTTTTTGGCCTCTACCACGCACAGAAGTAATAGAGATAGGTCCCGCGAAATCGCAGCCTGAGTGGTAGAACGGTTTTGGCGCCACCTCTACGCGACACCGCGGCAAGTCGGCCATAATAGGAAAGACTGGCCGTGGTTTTGCTCGGAAGCAGGTATTGCAATGGAAAGTAATGTGACGTGCAATACGTCGAGCTGACAAAATCCAATATCGCTGTCTTAATAAGGACACTAGCAGATTGGGACCAGTGTGAAGATTATGTTGGTGGTAGTGAGACACCAAAAGTTTCACTATATGATCTTCACAAGGAAGTAGAATCTGATGTCGTGAGTCAAATTCTAGCTCAGAATTGGCTAATCGGCCACCTATATGGATAAGATCGTTATGAAGAAATGGACTCAGTTTCTGAATTTGCTTCGAGCACAACTCATTACGAGAAAGACGCTCTATATCGGGTCCGAAATGAACTCGTTGAACTGAACGCCATACTACTGACTCAGCAAATTCTAAATCAGATGCAGTTATAGGCCCAATAGGTAACCGTTTCAAAAATTTATAAACGAAACAAATCATTTTTATATATTTTATCCAGGATGAAAACCTGGTCGAGTGGTTATACAAAATGTCTTCGGAAAGTGCACTTTCGTCCGAGCATTCGTGCGATATCGCAGGTAAAGCAATAGGCTTTATTTCTGGAAGTTCTTGTGCGTCACTCGTGACGAATGGCTTAACAGGCCATTCTGCTCGAGGTAACTTAAGCCATTGAGGCCCATCTAGCCACAAAGGATGATGAACTAGCTGGGCTGGCGTTAAGCCACGTGAAAGACAGTCACTAGGGTTCTCAGATCCTTTGACGTGAAAGAAGTGTTCAGCCGATAAATTGTCGTGAATTTTGGCGATGCGATTGGCGACATAAGTGTGCCAGCGATGCGGTGCGGAATGAATCCAACTCAAAGTCACAGTTGAATCAGAAAAAGCTACAACAGCCTCAATAGCATGTCGAGCTGCGTAAAGGTCGTAAACACGTTTAATCAACGTTGATAAAAGGAGTGCTGCACATAGCTCTAGGCGGGCTAGCGACACTACCTTGAGCGGTGCGACCTTAGACTTCGCACATACTAGTGAGACTATAATATGTCCGTCAGGCTTGACCACGTGGGCATAAACCATTCCGCCATAAGCCTTTTCACTAGCATCAGCGTAGCCGACCAGAGATACCCTACAGGTTTCGTCTACTCCGATATGGCGTGCGAATCTCATTTGCGAAATAAGAGGCAATTTAGCTTGAAATTGATCCCATAGACGAACAATGCGAATTGGTGGAGTATCATCCCATCCAATTTTGACGAGCCATAGCGCTTTTATAAGTAGTTTGGCGTACAGGATCATAGGTGCAACTAGACCTAACACATCGAAAAGACGTGCGATAGCTGAGAGAATATTTCTCTTTGTGCACGGCCGCTCATCAGGATTTACTTGAAATGCAAAGCAATCATCGTCTGGATACCAACGAAGCCCCAAAATCTTTTGCGTTGGATCTTTACTTAAATCAACGCTCTGAGAGAGTCGTAATGGCTCGGGAATACTATCAAGCACTTCCGTGCTATTGCTTGACCACTTGGTCAACTGAAAGTCACCTAAAGCGAAGATTTTAATCAGTTGATGAGCAGCGTCTATAGCTAGCGCATTGCTAGTTATAGAACTGACAATATCATCTATGTATATGTCTCTATGCAAGATTTCACTCGCAAGAGGTAGAGTTTGACCTTCGTCTTGGACCAGTTGCTGAACTGTGCGGATGGCAATAAACGGCGAACACTTGAGACCAAAGGGAAGGACTGAGAACGAATAACATTGAAGATCCTCATTCTCGCAAAAGCGGTAGAGTATACGTTGAAGTGAGCGATCTTCAGGACGTATACCTATGCGGAGATACATAGCTTTCACGTCAGCCGAGATAGCTATTATGAAAAGCCTAAAATTTAATAAAATGTTAAACAGGTCAGTCTGAAGGGCTGGACCAGCGTGTAGTATATCGTTTAGCGAAACACCATTGTCTGTCTTAGCGCTGGCGTCCAAAACCACACGCAGTTTAGTAGTAGTTTTATCCTCACGGATGACAGCATGGTGCGGAATATAATATGCAACTTCTCGATCGAGTGAAGCGCCTTTAGGGAGAACTCCTTGCACAAGAGAAATGTAGTTTTGATTTATATAATCCCGAATGACATCATCGTACAATAGCTTTACATTAGGGTTTGCCTTGAGCTTGCGCTCTAAGCTCAAAAACCTGCGACGTGCTATATCGAAAGAATTCCCTAATGCCGTTGCATTTGTTTTCAGTGGCAGGGCAGCCACATATTTACCCGACTGAGTGCGAGTAGTAGTTGCACAGTAAAATTGCTCACAGTGTGTATCTTCTACACTCACTATGGGGGACAATGCGACTTCCTCAATCTCCCAGAATTTGCGAAGATCACAGCACTGGGGAGAGGAAAAAGCGCAAAACGACAGCGTGGCTGTATTTGGCGCCGATACAGGCGCATCTCCCATAAGAATATATCCCAGTACAGTTTCTAAGGCGTCGGGATATCCTGGTGTACTGGTCACGTGACCTGGTCGCAATAACTTAGCAAACAGTTTTACCCCTAATAGGATATCTATGTTACCCGGCACACCCCAAGTATCGTCCGCGAGTAGTTTAGAATCGATGTGATTTAAATCAGCAACATTTATTGAACATAACGGTAGTTGATCTGTTATCTGATCTAATACTAACGCATTGATATTGTACTTAGGTTGAGTGCGTAACCGAGAGCTAAACGTAAGGTCAACTGAACCCCGAACTGGCTGAGAGATACCACCAATACCTTTGACGGTGCTTATAGAGTCGTCACAAATAGGTAACCCGAGCATGCGACAACAACGGGTTGTTATATAGTTCTTCTGTGAACCGGGGTCCAACAGACACCTGACCACAACATCTTTACCTTTTCTACCTGCCACTAACACTTTAGCAGTAGCAAGCACTTCGGTGGTTCTTGTGGTCCGCTGGACTGATGCAGAATGTGTGCATAAAGCTACCCGATCTGAAGTAGTCGAAGTAGCTACAGATCCCGGGGCAGTTGCCGCGTCGGGGTCAGAGGATGACCCTGTCGAGTACGTTTCCATTTTTGCGGGCGATTGCTCAAAATGGATAAGGCTATGATGTTTACCGCCACATTTTTTGCAAGAAGTCTTGGACTGACACCTAGATACGGTATGTTGACTACTTAAACAGTTACCGCACATGTGATGGTCTTTTATAAATTTAAATCTGTCATTTACATTCAATTTCTGAAATTCACCACACTTAAATAAATGCGTGTGCGAAGAATGACAGAGTGAGCACTTAGGTGCAGTAGCCACATACACCTGCGATACCTTAGACGTGGCGGTGGCATTACTTCCGGTAGTTCCGGTGGGCCGCGGCTCAGAGCGCTGCGGCGCGGTGCGATACATTATTTTAACTTGTTCGCGTACAAACTTCACGAAATAATCGTAATCTATACTCTGTGGGTCCTTCTGAGTACGAAGGGACATTTCATAATGTTTAGCGATATCCGAGTCTAATAACTTAAGACCGAGGTGCGTAAAAATAAAATCCTCTAAGTTATCTATTTTTAATTGCTTAAGACCAGCTACAGTCGCGGTGAATTTATCGAACACCCTTTCAATATTAGCGGGCGACGAACCGGCCGATTTAAGTGAAAACAATTGATTTAAATAATTCACTGCAAGCGCGCGGTTGTCTAGGTATTTAGCGATAAGCGCATCCCAGACTACGCGGTAATTGTCCGCTGAAGGCAAAATGCCTGCTGCCACATTCCTAGCTTTCCCCTTTAGACAACTCAGTAGATAATGAATTCGATCTGAATCTGATAGACCTGAGTTTGTGTGAATTACTCGCTTAAAGGTTTCATGAAAGTATGGAAAAGTTTGAATGTCACCATCAAATGTCGGCAATTCTATCTTCGGTATCTTAATGTGGTGAGCGTTGGAACTAGGACCCGGCTGCAGCCCGCTTGGTGACACGGACGGCTCAGTTAACGAACAAACGGCTTCCTTTATTTCGCATGCCAAATCATCAAATGCATTTAAAGCGCTGTAATTAATTTCATAAGTAGGCTCTAATTTCAGACTTAAAACATTCAAATTGTCTAGAATTGTACAAAATTCACTTCTTATCGTATCAATTTGTTTGGCTTGTGCAATAAAAGTTTTCCGTGTTCTGTCAGTAGATAATGTTTTTATAGAATCATATAAACTTTGAATCCTGGCGAAATAAGTCGCGCGCTTACTTTCATAAAGTCTGAGCTTTGTCTTATCATCCATTATGAACAGAATATAAAAACAATTAAAAACACTAAACCTTTTCTTTTACGGAACCACTAACGCTTAAAGCGGAACCCAAATGTAAGTCAAAGTAAATAATGCGTACGAAATCCTTCCGTTCTACGTGAAATTCTATTTAAACGATTACAAATTACAACGTACGGTAGGCCTATGAATAATAAGAATATTTTAAGTAAGTACCTAGGCCAGTTTAAACCTTCAGAAAGTACATAAATATAGCAAATATGTCAGTAACTTAAACGTAAACAAACGATTATTTTACGCTATTGCGTTGCGAGTGGCGAGTTGTAAAACCTGGTTACAAATGTCTTATCGTATATCAGTAGGTATTTACGATGCGGAACTGCAACCAACACAATTGGTGCGATGCGATTAATAATAATTAATTATAGCTTACACTACCGAATAGATATCTTCCGAATGCTACTCACAGAACACTAGGTAACGCAGGTAAAATTAGTTGATACAAATAAAATATATTATTACATGCACCTACCTAATTCACGAACTAGTATATATTACCCAATCCGTTCAGATAGCTATAACGCTATACCAACGCTACGAAGCTACGTTCAATGCGATCGATGCATCTAAAGTATACCTACACCTAGGGATGTTTGCTACTAAACGTACCGAAGTAGTAAGTGTTTGTTAATTTACCTAAAGTTCCCCGTCAACAAATCAAGGGTTACTTATGATAAATTCACAAGCGATGCGAATAAGATGACTAAATTGCACTAATTAAGCCAAATGCGATGAGTCTGTGTGTCCTATAAATAAATACTCGTCTAAACCAATTATGACGAGCTGATATGAAAGCAATAGGTACCCACTATTCAATTTGCAAGTTGCTACAATATTACAATAACAACTTTGAATAAGTATTAGGCTCGCTAGAAATGAATGGAAAAATCCAACCATAGAACTGCACTACCCACTAACTGCATACGATATGATACGGCAAGTAAAACGTGTTAACGTCACGATCGTATTGACATTACGCAGTTAGAATAATAAACCTTCAAGCAAGGTAATAGGGATGAAGTTTGAGTGACGATATGCAATTACTAAATGAAATCTAGAAATTTCGACTACAATTCTAAGAATAATAGGTTATTGTATGTATTTAAAATATTCGCGCTCGAAGGACCAAAATGGTGCATATAACCTCCAGGTTTGACCAGGGGGCGATGCGCGCCTGCCACAATTAGAGATGTGGAACAGGATAAGTTGCTGGTTCACCTAAATCCTAGGATTTATGTAGGTACTTGATACACAGTGATGCTGCTAATACAACAAACCAGGAAACCATTAGAGAGCTACTCACCTTTGCAGAGGAATTCACCACGTCTCACAGGTAGGTAGGTATCGTCCAGGTCATCTAGTCTATCTGGGTCACAGGTTACTGTGCACAACACTGCACTAAGTCACTCTTCTCTAGCAGCTTGAAGGTATTTAATTAACGGGTTTACAAGTTCTTATGTTAATTGCGAACGATCGTGAGAAAATCGATCATTGACCGCGCGGTAGGTGGGGTCCATTCAAGTACCCATAACAGACTGCCGGCGCAGGAGGCGCGGGTGCGATGTCACCCGACGAGAAACAGGTTTCATCGTCAGACAATGATAAGTAAACTCCCCTTGCGTGGCACATGGAAGTCGTAATAGCAGCATCAGATAAGATTTGGATGAGTAATTTATCGTATGGAATGATGGTAAAATAATAGGCGTAACCAGTGCTGTTCTTCAAGAAAAGTGACAACACTATACTTAAAAATTACAGACCCATCTCGCTTTTGAGCCATGTTTATAAGCTGTTTTCGAAGGTCATAACGAACCGTCTCAGTCGCAGGTTTGATGAATTCCAGCCTCCGGAACAAGCCGGTTTCCGAAAAGGCTATAGTACCATAGACCACATCCACACGCTACGGCAAGTTATACAGAAGACCGAAGAGTATAACTTGCCTCTTTGTTTAGCGTTTGTGGACTATGAGAAAGCCTTTGATTCGATCGAGACGTGGGCAGTGCTTGTGTCTCTCCAGCGGTGCCGTATTAACTATCGGTATATTGAAGTGCTGAAGAGTTTGTACAAAAACGCCTACATGTCAGTCCGAGTACAGGAGCAGAGTTCGAAGGCAATTCCATTGCAAAGAGGCGTGAGACAGGGAGACGTTATATCTCCAAAACTGTTCACCGCTACATTGGAAGATGCCTTCAAGCTTCTGGAATGGCAAGGACTTGGCATCAATATTAACGGCGAATACATCACTCACCTTCGATTTGCCGACGATATTGTAGTCATGGCAGAATCCATGGAAGACTTCAGTACAATGCTCGAAGGCCTCCATCGAGTTTCCAAACGGGTAGGTCTTAAGATGAACATGGATAAGATGAAAATTATGTCTAATGCCCATGTTGTACCTACCCCAATATCAGTTGGGAACTCAATTCTCGAAGTTGTTGACGAGTACATCTACCTGGGACAGACAGTCAAACTAGGCAGGTCCAACTTCGAGAAAGAGGTCAATCGTCGAATCCAACTCGGCTGGGCAGCGTTCAGGAAACTTCACGAAGTCTTCTCGTCAAAAATACCTCAGTGCCTCAAGACAAGAGTCTTCGACCAATGTGTGTTACCAGTGATGACTTATGGCACTGAAACGTTTCTGTCCTCGGTCTTCTGGCGTAAAACGTGGGTGCGACAGGAAGGTCTCCACCCTGCTCTTCAGGAGTATGGCCAGTGGCGTACGGATGCCAAAGAGGCCGCTCTGGCATCCTGGAGCAGGCGCTTGGGCGTAGGTCCACGGAGGGGAGCCGGAGCAACCCGGTTCCTCGAAGCGGTCCAGCCCATCCTCAAACAGTGGGTCCATCGAGGGCATGGGTCGCTTACCTTCCGTATGACACAGGTCCTCTCGGGGCACGGGTGCTTCGGGAGGTACTTGTGCAACGTTGTCCGGAGGGAGGCGACTCCTGGGTGCCACCAGTGCAGCTGTGCAGAAGAAACCGCGCAGCACGTGCTGGAGGTTTGCCCAGGGGCTGTCGAGGCGCGGCAGTCCCTGGTTGCAGTCGTGGGGGCGGACCTCTCCTTGTCGACCATTTTAACGAAGATGGTCGACGATGAGAAGTCATGGCAGGCGATGGTCTCTTTCTGCGAGGTTGTGATGTTGCAGAGAGAGGCCGAGGAGCGCGAGAGGGAGATAGATCCCCTCTCTCTTCCGCTCCGGAGAGCGCGGACACGGAGGCGAGCCAATCGGGCTCGCACTCCGTCTCCGCTCAGAGGACCTGGGGTATCGGCTGTGGGGACGGCCGGTGCCCCCAATTAGGATTAGGTCCTCACGAGGTGTGGGTGGCCAACGTGTTCCAGGCCATCCCACGAGGTGGTAGTGGGGAGGACTCTTTACACCCTCCCCAGAGGCAGAGCCTGCGCAGGCGGGCAGCGACATGGGGGGGGGGGGGGGCTACGAATGAATGAGGCTGTGGTGAATACGAATGGTCCCACTGCCTCCGCCACCTGTCGAGGACGATGGAACACCGCAGAGGTTTGGTGGGTATTCTGCCCTTCTGGCGGAAACTCCCACACGCGCACCAGCTCTACCCTGGGCTGGTGATCAGGATGTAAAATATTCTTCTGCGTAAAAAAAAATTATTGGCACTGAAACGTGGTCTCTTACTATGGGCCTCATAGATAAGCTCAAAGTCGCACAACGAGCTATGGAGAGGGCTATGCTCGGGGTTTCTCTACGTGATCGAATCAGAAATGAGGAGATCCGTAGAAGAACGAAAGTCGCCGACATAGCTCAGAAGATTAGCCAGTTGAAGTGGCAGTGGGCAGGGCACATAGCACGCAGAACAGATGGCCGATGGGGCCGAAAGGTTCTGGAGTGGAAACCACGGACCGGCAAGCGCAGCGTAGGTCGTCCACCGACACGGTGGTCAGACGACCTGAGGAAGGTCGCAGGACGACGTTGGATGCATGATGATGAGATGATGATCCTAACATTTAATTAACATTTGTTCTATATGCAATTACAAGCAATTTTACAGAAATTACATAACCTCGTACGGAATTCGAGCCCGCGTGTTATGACAAATTTTGACATAGGCTAGGTCACCGAGCCACTCAAGCGAGCATCGAGTTTATGTCTAGCTGGTTTAACTCTATTAATTTTAATTGTATGTAGACATCCTAATTCTAATTGTCCCAATGAAACCGTCGTAACCTTTCACCTCTGTCATAAGCAGGGGACTATATCGCAGCACTGATAACCCGCTGAACTTGTGGGTTGTTCCTTCATAACCTTCTTATATATCTGTATATGTAATATATGTGTTATATATGTGTTTTTGGGGATCCATGCCATAAGACTTAAATATATTTCAGGACCAGTTTGTCGTATGCAAAAAAATCCCAACAATTATAATTCGGAGTATAGTTACCCTACTGCTTGCCCCTCGTCTGGGCACCTGATGGATGTATTTCGTGAACTACTTGGTCATTAATGAGAGATCATTATTCTTGCAGTTCTTTGGGAGCTGTTTGCGGGAGCGATGCTGCGTTTCAAACCTTTCTAAATGTACCTGTACCTATTTAACAGACTCTTATTCTCATTCTTATTCGGTGTGAGCTCTGTATAGTCTGTTTATCACTGTACTGGGTTCGTGCTCGGGAGTGTTTCGTTGCGCATTGCATATATGTGAAAAATTAAGTTTTAGAGTTCATTTTTGTTTGCCCATTAAAACATTTTTGTATTTTGTATTAAACCTCATCTTAATTGGCGAGCGGATGTGTTAAATTTGAAAATAATAAAAGATTAGATTGACGGACTGAAGTCAACCAGGGATTCCAATTTATATATCGGAGCGAGGATCAGCGAGGATTCCCTTTTGGGTGTGGAGCAAAGGATGTTGCATAGATAAACACTATATATTGGGAAGGATGTTGTTGATGGCGAATGGTTAAAATTCATATAATGTGTAATAGTGATTTGAACCCGATGAATCGCCGATAAAAACGAACATGGAAGGAATTCATTGTCTTATGCTTATTAAAAAAAAACCTGTAATGATAGTTGTAAGTTAAGAAAATAAATAAAATAAATAAATAAATAAATTAATCTCAAAATAGTGTCCAGAAATCTTAAGAGTAACTTCACGCATTGGGCATGCTAGATTATGTATAGCAAAATACAATCAGCGAACAACTAGGATAATTTAAATTGATGAGCTAACATTTCAGTTATATATAAGTTTTTAAACTATCATGGTCACAAACATAAGAGGTATTCAAATTATCAACGGGATAATTACCATGGTGGATGGTTTTCAACTGTCGAACGTCTGGAATCCAGTGGTACGATTGTGTAAAAATAAAAACAGTAATAGTCCCAAAGTTCGAGCTGATACGGATAATGATTGATAATGTTGTGTGTCGAGATAAATCAAAAACGTGCGAACAATAGTAGTGGTGCCTCGCATAACAAACAAGTACGGAAGAGGGTAGACCGTTTCGTATGCTCGTAAACATTCACCCAGCCGCAATTCCTCAGTTCATCCGTGATCATGGCGCTTGCACCAGTGCCGAAATATCGTAAACTCACAGAAAATATACATGGTCCCGTCCCCGCCCGTTGATAATTTCAGTTATAACTTTTAGAGTACTTTACGTAAAATATGAATGGCGAACAAGGGAATCTTATAAATATGTAAGAGGTTTACGTTTAGTTCTCTAACCAAATTTAAAACTAAAAGGAACCCTGGGGATGAGAATTTATGAATTCTTTAGAGGTGTTCCCAGCGACTCGCTTTAATAGAACGTGCACAATTTTGGTTAAAATGGATTCTGTGGAACAGTGCTACATCGAACGGTGGGAAAACATATCAACATTTGAATCATAAAAGAGACATATTATAAATTAATTTGAATTTTGAATTCTGAGTAGAATTTATTTCTCATCCTTAGTTGATGTTTCGCCAACTCGTGAACTCACAACTCTTTACCTACCTTTTAATAAAATCTATAAGTTTCAGTTAAAGCTATGATATAGTAAGGTATAGAATGGGAAGTCTACCGGGTATGTGGATGTGATAAAATTAGACAGTTATTAATGGTAATAATACAGACCGCGATATAGCTGTCACGACCAAAGATCCATGCTAGAGACAACGTACGATAGATATAAAAAAATCAGTTTCTATCTGTCTGCTTGCTGCTATGGGTGCAGTTGACGCGTAAAGGACGAGCCCAACATACCCCGTCGAATCCCCCCGGGTTTGGTGGGGATGTGTAAGTGCATTCTCCATACGATAAAGAAAAGATAGGAATAAGTTTGCTGAGCTGACGGCCAACCTCCAGTAATGCAGGGGTACCTGTAGAAGAAGAAGTATTCACCCAGTAACGTCACACCGTAACACAGAATTTCTCGCGTGGTAACGGTTTTGCGGCAGAATAACTGGCACTGCGGTGGTACCCACTAAGACAACTTCCCGCATAAGAGGCATAGCACTCGTAGGTGGTGTCCCCGGAAGCATCCAATAGGGTTAGCGAAGACACACAATTTGAAAGATAGGTTCAAAACGGGTGATCTTGAAGATGTTTGGAGCCAAAAAGCTATTAATTTCTTTCACAAAGCTTCGAGCAATATTGACACTTATCCAAGGATTCAGAAGTTAGTAATGAGTTAAAAAAATACTCAATATTTATTACTTTATTGCATTTTGTAGGTTGTAAATATACAGCACAGATGGAATAAACAAAAATGATCACTACAAGACCGTGTCGGCCGCGCAATGTGAAGAGAGGAGGACTGCTTGTTTGTTCTTGCATAAAATTGAAAGTCAAATTTGTATTACATTTTATAAAGTAGTACTTAGCCTAAATTAAATGTGTCTAATCATTTATTGAATATCCAGCCATTTTATAATAAACATTGTATTTATCATTAAGTCGTTTGGTTTACTTTAATTATAATTTTTGATTGTGGATATGTAATAATATATACATTTATAAACAATAAATTGGATAATATATTTTTAGGTTGTCAATTAAGTATTCATGTATTGTGTAGTAAGTTTTGTCTATCAGTAGTTTTTTAACTCTTTAATAAAAGTTTGGTGATTATTTAGATCTTTAATGCAATGTGGTAATTTAAGTTTTTTTTTAATAAATAGCATTAAAATAATAATTATACATCATGTAATGTAACATTTTCGTCAAATATTTAAAAACTGTGGGCACGGAACAATTTTATGTATGTTTTAGTTACAGATAAAACAACTTACATTTGCCAGCAAACAGATGGTGTTTCATGACAAGACATATATTTTGTGAAATGATCCCTCATCAATAAAAGGTTGAGAACCACTGACCTAGCTAGTCGGGTTTGCTTGCAACATGGGAATCAGATAATATTTAATTAAATATAAAATTAAATTGAAAATGTGTCAAACTCACGAGAATTTCGATACAAACATTCTTGAATTCCGTCCCATTCCAGAAATTGCTATTGTTAGAAATAATAATATATTATGTGGGGTGGGGGCTTATGTTCAGCAGTGGACGTCCTACGGCTGAGATGATGATGATAATGTGTCTCCAATAAACATAGCGTCGTTGCCTATGTTAACTTCGGCCTCCAGCCTGATGGTATCTGTGGCACTCTATCTGTCAAAGATATGATATTTGATTTGATATAGGTATATGTATATGAGTGTCAACTCATAGAGTCTTTATCAGGAAGATATTACTGCGACGCTATGTTTATCTTCCAACACATAATAACAATTTTGTATTAATGCAAAATGTTATATTAAATTAATAAACATAAATAGTATATACAGCTTTTATTCAGAATTAAGTAGCAATGTTGACTTCCTTTCTGATTTTAACGTAGACGCTATTCATGACTAGTGAATCATTCCGGAAAAGTAGCATTAAGTTATTTTTTAAAGAAGTATTAAATTGCTATCTGCTAATAAATGTATTTATAATGTACAAGCCATTTAAAAATATAAACTATATTTTAAAAATGTATGCCTACAATAATATCTTAAAGCTATTGAGAGAAAACGATTTAATAGTTAGAAAACGATTGATGGCATAAAACTAACGACAGATTGAGAGGGCGGTACATTTGGCCCGCCATTTTTGGGTTGCAGGTAATCAATATAGCAAAAATAAGTGTGAGGCGTATTAAAATTATAAGGCAAACATAACGTTAATAAAATTAGTCTATTTCATTTTATTGTCATCCTGATTCTAACACTATAGATCGAGATTATTTTCGTAATAAATGTTAGAAATAGTTACTTCATGCTATTAGATAGTTAAAATTCATGTTATGCACGCTTTATTGTGTATTTCAAAACAATATCCGCAAACAGCGTAGATAATTTTATTAACGCTTATACACGTAAGACGTTGTTTCAGTTAATATATATAGGGTTCCATACATAAATACCGCGTGAATTTTCTGTGAGCGACTTTTTTAATATAATGTTGTCATAAGAAAGTGTATTAATTACCCCGTAATAATATATACTACTCCACCAAGCTAAGTTTGCACCTCGCTGGAATGCGGCGCCCCGCCCGCTTCCCCGCTCACCTTCCCGTCATCCTGTCGCGTCAGTACAGTTAGCATCTTTGTCGCCGACACGCGTCATACGAGTTTTTGTGTCCTTATCCGTTGAATTTTAATTTTTAAACTGTTGTAAGGGTTTTTATTGAAGTTTTCTTGTTACCACTGTTTTGTTATATTACTGGACTGTTTTTGGTAAACCTATTACTGAACGGTTAACGTTAATTTTGTGGATAGTTGTGGTTAACAAAAATGAAAGGAAACACACAGTGAAGGGAGAAACATAATTCTGAAAGTATTGAAAAGTTTTTCGAAGAAGAAAAGCTCATAAAAGGATGACCTATCCGGTTGATAAAATTATTCAGCGAACATTGCCGGACATCTAAGAGGACGCTTATATAAACGCTATAAAAAAGGAAGCCATACAATTATTGCAGCAGTCCGCTGCTTTACCAGCTTCAAGTTCTTAGCCACAGCCTTCTTCTTCGCCACGTCCTTTTGCACAAGTACTTTTGCACAATTAAGTCCACCCAAATTATTGACACTAGGTAAAAAACGCAAACAATGTCCTAGAAAAATACTTTACAGTTTCGACCTATGTACTCTGAGGAATATTATTACCTCACTTACACCATCACGAAATAAATCTCAACTTTATATAAAATTTTCAAGACTGCAAACAGAGATCTGAATTTTCCAGACCAAAAAGAAACATTAAGCCTAAACACAAGCCATTAATTCCAGCACTCCTCTCCCGCCGCGGCCTCCAACTCTCAGCCACGGTGCCGCCCATACGACATCGCAGCCCGCTTTAGTTACGGTGGTGGCCATATACCATCGCAACCTACAGTAACCGCTCCCATGTGCACATGGAGGACAACTAACTGAATTAACTGGAGGGGCCACCACTGCCCCAACCTAGCTAGGCCGATGCTGCATTTACCATCCTAAAACAGTCTGCATTCACCCCTGCGGTGATGAAAGCAGATTGTTGGGCACAATATGTATGAGTAAGTTATATTTTCGTCTTAGTACTGTAGTTTTCTACATACATTTTAGATATAGAACCCTAAAAAAATAACACTTGATGTACCTACTATTTTGATAGTATTGTATTAGTAAACTCTAAGCATATGAATAACTCGCTCATAACGTACTGTGACTGTGACGGTCTAGTTTTAGTTTATTTATGTTATCTACGTCAATCATTTTAAATCTCTTATGTACATTGTATATTCTGAGCTGGGTGACAACCAAGATGTCACCCAACTTCTCACTATTTTAAATTAGAATCTGTAAATATATATGCCAACAAATCTTTGTGTTCATTCGTAAAAAAAAATGGCCGACATATATTTTTGTAGACAGGTGAGTTTTTTACACCATTATGTGTTTTTGTATGTCCATATAGAATTGCTACTATCAATGCTAATCTGAAAGACTCATTAGATTATTATATATTAGATTAAGACAACACCACCAGTTCCAGAGACTTCGATAAACTTTGGTATACGCATAGAATAAAACCTGTAACTCCCAATCTATATCTCTAGCTTTATAGATTTAACAATTGTATAAAAACGTATCGAAGTTAAACATATTGTTTCATGATGTTATGCATGATTTTATGAAAAGATTAAAGTGCTCCAAGCGGGATGCCCCATTCTTGGTTATAAATTGTACCGTACGCAATTATCCCTCTAGCTAGAGCCGAGCCGAACTACACCTTTTCTTCATCCTACAATCACAAATGTTTTAGTCATAGTGCTTTTAGCGTGGCGGAGTTTCTGAACTTTGAGTCCGTGTTTCTTCTCCGGCACTAGCATGTAATTCGCTCCTATTTAGTTATTACTGTTTAGTATACTCAAATAAAAGTTCTATCTTTTTATCGAAGTTCATTATCAAAACAAAACAAAACTTTACGGCTACGAAAACCATTTAAAATCTCAAGTTAAAATAGTAAATTCAACTTCTTCAATTACGGCCTCTGCGGGGTTGCAGCAATGTCGACAGTATCACGGATAGATTAGAAAATAAGCTAAGCGGATTGGTTGGTTAGGAAACACTGATCGGCGACAAACACAGAATCAAGTGAACCAACGAAATTGTAATCAAATTTCCTAGCTGATACCATGCACAGGACTTAAAGCATTAAACTACACAGTATTATTTATCAATGACAATAATTGTGTCACAGATAAACGTCAACGATACGATTACGTTACGCAAATGTTCGTGATAGTCCTACAGGTAAATCCATTATCAAAAACGATACTAAAACAAATATTTTTATCCACACTTTCGCTGGAAAAAATTATTGCTGAGTTGCGGTTTGCACTCATAAAATACCCTCCCCGCATAAAATACAAACGACCCAATCAACCAAAAACGATGCTACACGTGTATCGCCTCTACACGAGGCATCCTCAGGACTTGACTCGTCAAGTGCTAGACAGCGGTCTAGCGCGTCGTTTATGCGGGAGGGAGGGCGGTGCACACAGCAACTCAGCTATAAGCATTTTTTTCCAGTGGAAGTGTCACTAAATATTTCTTTTAATATCGTTTCATTAAGTAACTCTGTATTCTAAGTGCGGGTTCTCAGGTTCAAATCCTGCGGCAAGTATTTGTGACGTGTTATTTGGATATCCATTCCTCTCGCTATACAGTGAGTGTGGAGGTATAAGAATGTAAACGTTATGTGTTACTTTATCTATTTATTAATGTTCATACGCAAGATTTATAAGCTAATGATTTGGATTACAAACATGGTTATAATATCAAATATGCATTCGTGTATATTTAACAATACCGATTCATCGTCTCGCTTTAATAGAACGTGAACAATTTTGGTAAAAATGGATTCTGTGGAACAGTGTCAATGCTACATCGAACGGTGGGAAAACATATCAACATTTGAATTATAAAAGAGACATATTATAAATTAATTTGAATTTTGAATTCTGAGTAGAATTTATTTCTCATCCTTACTTAGTTGATGTTTCGCCAACTCGTGAACTCACAACTCTTTACCTACCTTTTAATAAAATCTATAAGTTTCAGTTAAAGCTATGATATAGTAAGGTATAGAATGGGAAGTCTACCGGGTATGTGGATGTGATAAAAATTTTATCACATCCACTGTCCATCCAATAACTGTCTAATTTTATCATAAAATTAGACAGTTATTAATGGTAATAATACAGACCGCGATATAGCTGTCACGACCATTAGATCCATGCTAGAGACAACGTAAGATATATATAAAAATATCAGTTTCTATCTGTCTGCTCGCTGTTATGGGTGCAGTTGACGCGTAAAGGACGAGCCCAACATACCCCGTCGAATCCCCCCGGGTTTGGTGGGGATGTGTAAGTGCATTCTCCATACGATAAAGAAAAGATAGGAATAAGTTTGCTGAGCTGACGGCCAACCTCCAGTAATGGAGGGGTACCTGTAGAAGAAGAAGTATTCACCCAGTAACGTCACACCGTAACACAGAAATTTTCGCGTAGTAACGGTTTTGTGGCAGAATAACTGGCACTGCGTTGGTACCCACTAAGACAACTTCCCGCATAAGAGGCCTACCACTCGTAGGTGGTGTCCCTGGAAGCATCCAATAGGGTTAGCGAAGACACACAATTTGAAAGATAGGTTCAAAACGGGTGATCTTGAAGATGTTTGGAGCCAAAAAGCTATTAATTTCTTTCACAAAGCTTCGAGCAATATTGACACTTATCCAAGGATTCAGAAGTTAGTAATGAGTTAAAAAAATACTCAATATTTATTACTTTATTGCATTTTGTAGGTTGTAAATATACAGCACAGATGGAATAAACAAAAATGATCACTACAAGACCGTGTCGGCCGCGCAATGTGAAGAGAGGAGGACTGCTTGTTTGTTCTTGCATAAAATTGAAAGTCAAATTTGTATTACATTTTATAAAGTAGTACTTAGCCTAAATTAAATGTGTCTAATCATTTATTGAATATCCAGCCATTTTATAATAAACATTGTATTTATCATTAAGTCGTTTGGTTTACTTTAATTATAATTTTTGATTGTGGATATGTAATAATATATACATTTATAAACAATAAATTGGATAATATATTTTTAGGTTGTCAATTAAGTATTCATGTATTGTGTAGTAAGTTTTGTCTATCAGTAGTTTTTTAACTCTTTAATAAAAGTTTGGTGATTATTTAGATCTTTAATGCAATGTGGTAATTTAAGTTTTTTTTTAATAAATAGCATTAAAATAATAATTATACATCATGTAATGTAACATTTTCGTCAAATATTTAAAAACTGTGGGCACGGAACAATTTTATGTATGTTTTAGTTACAGATAAAACAACTTACATTTGCCAGCAAACAGGTGGTGTTTCATGACAAGACATATACTTTGTGAAATGATCCCTCATCAATAAAAGGTTGAGAACCACTGACCTAGCTAGTCGGGTTTGCTTGCAACATGGGAATCAGATAATATTTAATTAAATATAAAATTAAATTGAAAATGTGTCAAACTCACGAGAATTTCGATACAAACATTCTTGAATTCCGTCCCATTCCAGAAATTGCTATTGTTAGAAATAATAATATATTATGTGGGGTGGGGGCTTATGTTCAGCAGTGGACGTCCTACGGCTGAGATGATGATGATAATGTGTCTCCAATAAACATAGCGTCGTTGCCTATGTTAACTTCGGCCTCCAGCCTGATGGTATCTGTGGCACTCTATCTGTCAAAGATATGATATTTGATTTGATATAGGTATATGTATATGAGTGTCAACTCATAGAGTCTTTATCAGGAAGATATTACTGCGACGCTATGTTTATCTTCCAACACATAATAACAATTTTGTATTAATGCAAAATGTTATATTAAATTAATAAACATAAATAGTATATACAGCTTTTATTCAGAATTAAGTAGCAATGTTGACTTCCTTTCTGATTTTAACGTAGACGCTATTCATGACTAGTGAATCATTCCGGAAAAGTAGCATTAAGTTATTTTTTAAAGAAGTATTAAATTGCTATCTGCTAATAAATGTATTTATAATGTACAAGCCATTTAAAAATATAAACTATATTTTAAAAATGTATGCCTACAATAATATCTTATAGCTATTGAGAGAAAACGATTTAATAGTTAGAAAACGATTGATGGCATAAAACTAACGACAGATTGAGAGGGCGGTACATTTGGCCCGCCATTTTTGGGTTGCAGGTAATCAATATAGCAAAAATAAGTGTGAGGCGTATTAAAATTATAAGGCAAACATAACGTTAATAAAATTAGTCTATTTCATTTTATTGTCATCCTGATTCTAACACTATAGATCGAGATTATTTCCGTAATAAATGTTAGAAATAGTTACTTCATGCTATTAGATAGTTAAAATTCATGTTATGCACGCTTTATTGTGTATTTCAAAACAATATCCGCAAACAGCGTAGATAATTTTATTAACGCTTATACACATAAGACGTTGTTTCAGTTAATATATATAGGGTTCCATACATAAATACCGCGTGAATTTTCTGTGAGCGACTTTTTTAATATAATGTTGTCATAAGAAAGTGTATTAATTACCCCGTAATAATATATACTACTCCACCAAGCTAAGTTTGCACCTCGCTGGAATGCGGCGCCCCGCCCGCTTCCCCGCTCACCTTCCCGTCATCCTGTCGCGTCAGTACAGTTAGCATCTTTGTCGCCGACACGCGTCATACGAGTTTTTGTGTCCTTATCCGTTGAATTTTAATTTTTAAACTGTTGTAAGGGTTTTTATTGAAGTTTTCTTGTTACCACTGTTTTGTTATATTACTGGACTGTTTTTGTTAAACCTATTACTGAACGGTTAACGTTAATTTTGTGGATAGTTGTGGTTAACAAAAATGAAAGGAAACACACAGTGAAGGGAGAAACATAATTCTGAAAGTATTGAAAAGTTTTTCGAAGAAGAAAAGCTCATAAAAGGATGACCTATCCGATAAAATTATTCAGCGAACATTGCCGGCATATCTAAGAGGACGCTTAAACGCTATAAAAAAGGAAGCCATACAATTATTGCAGCAGTCCGCTGCTTTACCAGCTTCAAGTTCTTAGCCACAGCCTTCTTCTTCGCCACGTCCAAGTACTTTTGCATAATTAAGTCCACCCAAATTATTGACACTAGGTAAAAAACGCAAACATATCCTAGAAAAATACTTTACAGTTTCGACTTATGTACTCTGAGGAATATTATTAACTCGAAATAAATCTCAACTTTATATAAAATTCTCAAGACTGCAAACAGAGATCTGAATTTTCCAGACCAAAAAGAAACATTAAGCCTAAACACAAGCCATTAATTCCACCACTCCTCTCCCGCCGCGGCCTCCAACTCTCAGCCACGGTGCCGCCCATACGACATCGCAGCCCGCTTTAGTTACGGTGGTGGCCATATACCACCGCAACCTATAGTAACCGCTCCCATGTGCACATGGAGGACAAAGTCCATAGGAGCGGTCCCTTCCCAGGCCCGACAGCCTCCTCCCATCACTAACAGGCCCATTGGTTCCTCTTAGCTGCACCGTGGTGACCCAAGCCACGGCTACTGAGCCCCGCCCCCGCCACCGAAAGGCGAAAACCGTTTGGGGGATCCACTTCTATGTCTGAATTAGCTGACTATGGTTGCAACTTATAAATCTATGTGAAATAAAAAACGCATTAAAATTGTTGGTCAACCGGATTTATTTTATTTTTTTAACTGAATCCTGTTTTCTTAAGTGGACACCAGGTTAACTGGAGGAAGACAGGGCCTCCCCTGCCCCTACCTAGCTAGGCCAATGCTGCATCTGCCATCCTACAACAGTCTGCATTCACCACACCAGCAAATTGTTGGGCACAACTTTAGACACTAATCATTAATATGTAAGTTATATTTTCGTCTTAGTACTGTAGTTTTCTACATACATTTTAGATATAGAACCCTAAAAAAATAACACTTGATGTACCTACTATTTTGATAGTATTGTATTAGTAAACTCTAAGCATATGAATAACTCGCTCATAACGTACTGTGACTGTGACGGTCTAGTTTTAGTTTATTTATGTTATCTACGTCAATCATTTTAAATCTCTTATGTACATTGTATATTCTGAGCTGGGTGACAACCAAGATGTCACCCAACTTCTCACTATTTTAAATTAGAATCTGTAAATATATATGCCAACAAATCTTTGTGTTCATTCGTAAAAAAAAATGGCCGACATATATTTTTGTAGACAGGTGAGTTTTTTACACCATTATGTGTTTTTGTATGTCCATATAGAATTGCTACTATCAATGCTAATCTGAAAGACTCATTAGATTATTATATATTAGATTAAGACAACACCACCAGTTCCAGAGACTTCGATAAACTTTGGTATACGCATAGAATAAAACCTGTAACTCCCAATCTATATCTCTAGCTTTATAGATTTAACAATTGTATAAAAACGTATCGAAGTTAAACATATTGTTTCATGATGTTTTGCATGATTTTATGAAAAGATTCAAGTGCTTCAAGCTGGATGCCCCATTCTTGGTTATAAATTGTACCGTACGCAATTATCCCTCTAGCTAGAGCTGAGCCGAACTTCACCTTTTCTTCATCCTACAATGACAAATGTTTTAGTCATAGTGCTTTTAGCGTGGCGGAGTTTCTGAACTTTGAGTCCGTGTTTCTTCTCCGGCACTAGCATGTAATTCGCTCCTATTTAGTTATTACTGTTTAGTATACTCAAATAAAAGTTCTATCTTTTTATCGAAGTTCATTATCAAAACAAAACAAAACTTTACGGCTACGAAAACCATTTAAAATCTCAAGTTAAAATAGTAAATTCAACTTCTTCAATTACGGCCTCTGCGGGGTTGCAGCAATGTCGACAGTATCACGGATAGATTAGAAAATAAGCTAAGCGGATTGGTTGGTTAGGAAACACTGATCGGCGACAAACACAGAATCAAGTGAACCAACGAAATTGTAATCAAATTTCCTAGCTGATACCATGCACAGGACTTAAAGCATTAAACTACACAGTATTATTTATCAATGACAATAATTGTGTCACAGATAAACGTCAACGATACGATTACATTACGCAAATGTTCGTGATAGTCCTACAGGTAAATCCATTATCAAAAACGATACTAAAACAAATATTTTTATCCACACTTTCGCTGGAAAAAATTCTTATAGCTGAGTTGCGGTTTGCACTCATAAAATACCCTCCCCGCATAAAATACAAACGACCCAATCAACCAAAAACGATGCTACACGTGTATCGCCTCTACACGAGGCATCCTCAGGACTTGACTCGTCAAGTGCTAGACAGCGGTCTAGCGCGTCGTTTATGCGGGAGGGAGGGCGGTGCACACAGCAACTCAGCTATAAGCATTTTTTTTCCAGTGGAAGTGTCACTAAATATTTCTTTTAATATCGTTTTATTAAGTAACCCTGTATTCTAGGTGCGGGTTCTCAGGTTCAAATCCTGCGGCAAGTATTTGTGACGTGTTATTTGGATATCCATTCCTCTCGCTATACAGTGAGTGTGGAGGTATAAGAATGTAAACGTTATGTGTTACTTTATCTATTTATTAATGTTCATACGCAAGATTTATAAGCTAAAGATTTGGAATACAAACATGGTTATAATATCAAATATGCATTCGTGTATATTTAACAATACCGATTCATCGTCTTTTGTCAAATGAGTTCATGCCACGCTTTTTTTTTGATACCTTATTACTAATTATTAATTGATTATTATTAATTTATCCACCATATTTCAGATGCTTGTTTTAACGACCTTTCTTCTCTACTCGTACTCTATTGGTTTCACGATTGGGTTTCCTACGGTACTAAACACTGCCATCACGTCTCCCAACAGCACTGACATCCAGACCACGGCAGACCATGCCTCTTGGATAGGTTAGAAACCTTTATTATTAAGAATATTTTCCAGTGAGTTTTTAATGTATTTATAGTAACAACAGAAAATATACAAAAGAGGCAAACACAAGAACAGCCGTGCGATTCTCTAATGATTCGTCGACGAGCTCACCGATGTCAAATACTTTAAGGGATATCGCCCTTGTACATAAGGTTGTTTTTCCAACGTTTCTTGTCATCTCGTCATATGTTTCACGGATGTTGTAAAAGGTGAAACGATGTTTGCTCTTACCCCGGTTTTCTATACGAGTATCTAAAAACGGTCCGTTTTGCTTACGACTGGACAAACTAGAAACCTGGGGTTACAGAATCGCACGGCAGATTCAAAGCAGCTTTTCTAGCACGTCAAGAGTCTGGCTAAATATTATATATCTGTATTGTCAACAATACATATAATTACAACTATCTAAAAACCCGATTCAATATGATGTAATAAGAGAACATGTTTCTGTTTTGAACTAATACTCGTACAAACATGGTTTTACAATAATTAATTTTGGCGAAGGGCATGCTTGTATGACGCCATAGAAAATATACCTAATAAATGTAATTTTACGCCATAAAGTGTAAAATCATCTTTTGATAAGTGGTGATTTGTTTAGTATTTAGCACTAAGTAATTTATTTGATATTCTTACAATTAATGTTTTTTGCAGCATCTTCCTTTGGCATTGGCGGATTCTTTGGCGCTTTAGGACAACCTGCAATTGTCCAACTCTTAGGCAGAAAAAATTTCTCTCACAGCAGCAATGTATCTGTTTTCGTCGGCTGGGTTATAGTTCCGTTTGCTATGAACATCACTGCTTTATACGCTTCGAGGCTGATCCAAGGCTTAGCCGACGGTGCGATCTATACCAAATCCATCGTCGTAAGTGAATACGTCCATCCAACTCGAAGAGGATATTTCACAGCCTTACAAAAAGTCATAATGGCTTTTGGGACGTTAAGCTGCCACGCAATGAGTGCTTTTTGGACGTGGAGACAGATAGGCATTTTTGCATCAGTATTTCCTTTAGCGGCTATTGTACTAACTTTCTTCTGGCCTGAGAGTCCGTCATACTTGGCTTTGAAGGGAAGATTTACTGAGTGTGAGAAATCATTCAAATGGCTGAATGGAAACTCAGAAGAAAGCCAGAAACACCTGAACTCGTTATTAGAAGCAGTAAAAATGAAATTGGAGACAAATAAAACTAAAATTGAGAGCTGGACAACGTGGTGGAAAACATTTCTCAAGAAAGATTTTCAAAGAGCCTTCTTCGTAAGTTCAGTGTTGACGCTATCCATAGATATGTCTGGCAGATATTATTTTGGGGCATTTGCTATTCAGATAATGATGGAGTTAGTGGACAATAAAGCGTCGGCGTTTTATTTTACCATCGTAGCAGATATATTTACTTTAACAGCATTAGGATTGTCATCTGTAGTTATAAGGTATTATAAACGTCGTACAATTCTATTATCTTCTGGAGTATTTGCAGTCATCCTAATGTTAACAATCAGTGTGTTGGGGTATTTGAAGGCTGTTTATACTTTTTCGAAGTATTTTCATTGGTTTACAGCTTTAGTTATAGTTCTCCAAACCTTTGTTGTTAACATTGGGTTGATACCAGTAGCATTTGTTATAATCAGTGAAATATTTCCTTTGGAGAACAGAGGTCTAGGAGCTTGTGCTTCCGGTGTTATGTTTAATATCTTGTTTTCATTTATAATAAAATTGACTCCAGTGTTGATGGAGCACACTCAACTCTACGGTACATATGCTATTTATGGAGTTAGTCTGGCAATATGCTTAGTGTACCTGTATAAAGCTGTACCAGAGACCAAAGATAAGACTTTGCAAGAAATCGAAGATGATTTGAATTGTATTCAAAGAAAAGACATTATCGCTTTAGAAAGTGAAAGACTAATGCCCCTAAATAAAAATTATAACGCATAAAGATTAAATACTAAGACTTGTGAAACTCTAAATACTTAAAGCCTTACTTGTAAACGCTACTTAACTATAAATTATGTTATTTAGTATTGCGCACAGCATAATTGTTGACAGCATCTTTGCCCGCTCAAGTCTTATTATTCAAAGATATACGGCCTTACTAAATATATAATAATAATAAATAATGTCATTTAGCATCGCGCACAACACTTTTGCTGTGTATATTATTTGAAATTAGCTTCCTCATCAAAATGAAGCCATATCTACCATCTGACTCACCTGCGGTGACACCACAGGTTTAAAATATGATATATATTAATACCATCTTTATAATATTTCTTACAAGGAGAAATAAAAAGGCAGTGTGACAATTTACTCGTAATTAACAATTAGAAAATTAATTGATTTCCAGATGTTACTTTTATCACATAATACACAGTTTCCGATCATTGGAAAAACGATTAATAAATCTTTTTTTATGAAAACTGTAATTAAACTCAACGTACTCAACTTTTTTTTTGCTCAACGAGCAATGGAGTGGGCTATGCTTGGGGTTTTCTTGCGTGATAAGATCCGAAATGAGGAGATCCGTAGGAGAACTAAGGTCACCAACAAACACCGGCACTTAAAACTAGTAAGTTGAAGTGGCAATGGGCACATCGCTCGCAGGACCGATAACTGATGGGGAAGAAAGGTTCTCGAGTGACGACCACGCACCACGTAAGACGAAGTGTAGGCCAGCCCCCAGCTTGGTGGGACGACGACCTCGTCAAAACAGCAGGGAACCGCTGAATGCAGGAAGCGAGCAGCCGGTCCAAGTGGCATTCTATGGGGGAGGTTTAAGTTCACCAGTGGATGTCTTCCGGCTGGTAATGATGATGATAATTAAAACTCTTTGTGAACGAGTTCGTCTGGGGCAGTACTGCCAATATACCTATTTCTTCCATTCGCAGTAAGGGTGGCATTACTGTGTTCCGGTTTGATGGTTGTGCCAGTGAAATTACAGGCACATTAAATTTAACAACTTAATATCTTAGGGTGAATAGGCAGTACAGTGTGACTTGTGACGTAATGCGTCTGTTCTAGGCAGATGTTACTGCTTAACACCAAGACGGAATCGTGCTCGTTACTTTGCCTAATGACATAAAACATTAAAAACCGAAAATACATACAATTTCCTAAGCATTTGTTACAAAAAATGCTCTTCACTGTTTTTAGGAATATAAACCGCAAAGATCCTGAATATCCTGAAAATCCTGAATACTGGCCTTACATACAATTATAGTATTTATTTTGTTTTATAAGCTTAGGTATTTGAGCATACGACGTTGCATCAGTAGTAACTGCCCCGTCCATTGAGTCACATCCAGATCATCCGGAACTAAGGTAGATTTGTAATATCACACCATGATCAACAATGCGAGATGAAAGATTCCAAAACTAGTGAGATGTCATAACCGAACTAGAAAATGATTTCTTCTAAGTCGCTTGATAAACAAATGAACAGTAAATAAGTATACTACTCTCAAATTCAAATTCAAATTCAAAAATTATTTATTCAGTTTAGGCATCATAGACACTCTTATGAACGTCAAAATTTTTAATTGATTCTACCGCTGTCTTCGGAAAAGAACCACCGCCGAGAAGAAGCAGCAAGAAACTCGTGGGCCATTATTTTTTCAAGTCTTTGTACATTGAGGTTACATATGAGTAGTATTAAAATAACAAATTTATTCAATAGTTGGCTATTAGGCAGAAGTGGAAAGCTTCCAGGCATCTTTGTCTTCTAAGTAGTGACTCAATTTATAATAGGCTTTTTTCATTAGTATATTTTTGACACGTAACTTGAATTTCCCTTCAGTGAGCTCAGTAATGTCTTTCGGGATTTTATTATAGAAACGTACACAATTGCCTAAGAAGGACTTATTTTTTGTTTTCGTGAGTCTAAATTTAGATACAGCTATCCTATCCTTATTTCTAGTATTAATATTATGCATATCACTATTTATTCTAAACTTCTTTATATTTTTACGAACGTACATTATATTTTCTAGGATATACAAAGATGGAAGAGTTAATATATTAATTTCTTTGAACATTTGTCTTAAGGATTCGCGGGGACCCATTTCGTAGATGGCTCGAACTGCCCGCTTTTGCAATATAAAAACTGTCTCTATGTCCGCCGCTGACCCCCACAGCAGGATACCATATGACATTATGCTGTGGAAGTAAGCAAAGTAGACCAGTCGAGCAGTAGCTATATCTGTCAATTGCCTAATTTTATGAACCGCATATGCAGCTGAGCTCAGTCTTCCAGATAGTGCATCAATATGAGGACCCCATTGTAATTTAGAGTCTATGCTTATACCTAGAAAGACTATTGCCTTGTCAATTTTCAATTTATTTCCGTCGAGTAATACGTTTGGCTCTATATGTCTTACATTAGGCATGGAAAATTTTAAACATTTCGTTTTCTTTGCGTTGAGAAGCAGGTTGTTTGCGGCGAACCAATTTGAAACAATAGTTAACGCGTTGTTGACTTGAACTAGTTCTCTATCTTTCCTATCTACTTTAAAAATCAGAGAAGTATCATCCGCAAAAAGAACTATGTCAGCAAGGCCCTCAACCATATGTGGTAAGTCATTGATATATGCTAAGAATAAGAATGGACCCAAGATCGACCCCTGTGGAACCCCCATTCTGACCAAAGATCCAGAAGATGTCACGCCATTAATGCCAACTTTTTGCTGCCTATCAGATAAGTATGATTCTACAAGATTCAGAGCAGCTCCACGAATTCCATAGTGGTGTAGCTTATAAATTAGAGTGCGGTGCTCTACACAGTCGAGAAAGTACGGGGAAAAGACCAATTATACACAAAATGTTAGTCAAATGTTAGTTATTCATTCAAATTTAATCATTGCTTTCAAAGTATGTTCTTACAGAAACGATGCGCCAACGAATACTCTAATCATCAACATATTATAACCGCTTTTTCCGGACTTGAAATCAATTTTCGCCACGAGTTCTCCTTTATGTATACTACCGAAAGGAAGCGGGTGCCGCTAGGTGGTAATTTGAGTTTAGGAAATAGAAATATAATAGAAAAGAAAAAAAAAGAAAAATAAAGATGTCGACCGGAGCCATATCTGGTGAAAAAAACGCTCGAAGGTATTTGTTGCGTTTTGATCTAAAATTCCTTCGCGATGATGCCCTTGGCCGGGGCTGTCTCTCTCAAACTTGAATGAGGATTTTCAGTCACTATTTCTTTCACTTTTGCGATGTTAACTTAAGTTGAAGACGTTGATGGTCTATCAGAGCGGGGCAAATCTTTCATCGCATCTATATAGCTTTTGAACAATTTGAACGCTTTGTACCATTCGTTAGCACGTGTTTTTGATAAAGTTGTTTACCGTAAGCTTTCTGTAACATTGTAACCATTTCAGCTACTCCGAACACGAAATTGCATTGGAGATGCAAAATTTACGACAATCTTTGTTTGATGTTTTTGCCTATTATGAAATTCGACATACACGCTAGATATGATATAACTAAAATCAGTTCCATTTTTTATTTAAATAACTGATGCAACTCAAACTCCGTGCCAAAATGGAAAAAAGTTGTGCCAATCTTACGAATAAATCCTTGTTATTGAATGTATTAGTCGTACAACTAAAAATGCTAAATGATCAACCGTTAGATATTTCAGGGTCGGTGTCGTGTAAACAAGATGACCTTCGGGCTCTTGTGATTCTTATGATAAAAATGTTTCAATAACAAATAAAACACCGTCTAAACTACCCGGAATTTTCGTCTCTCTGCAAACAAGTTGACGACGCAGTAAGTCAGGTATCAGATGTAAAAACCCGATCAAGCGAATCAGAGTTCGAAACTCGAATGTAGTAATTTCTTTTTGCAATCAAATGTGTTTGAATTATAAGTTTTTTTTGTTAGAAGTTACCATCACATTAAAAATATTAGCTTTCGACATTAATCAAAATGAAATGGATAAAGTGGAGACCGAAACCATAACATTTACCAAAATCGACAATGAGCAAATTTATTTAGAAACTTGTTTCTGACTGAAACTGACTCTTCTCTGTTTAAATACATATTCTAGGATTTCCATATCCCAAACAACACTCGAACATAGTTATGACGAACTACAACAAATAGTGAAGTAGTACTACTTTGAAACAAATTTTCTTTTATTAAGTATATAATAATAATAATTTACATCTATTTATATTATATTTTAAAATAACGATAAAAAGACGGCAAATAACGAAGTATATACTTTGCTTTTCTGCAAATGAGATTTTATAAAAATAATCATAAAAATAAAATAAATGAAATTTTTAAGACAATACATTTGTGACGGATGTACGACACCATTTCCACAGGGAAAAAGAAAGATTGTTTTAGTATCGGATCCCGATATACAACGATCTTCACCGAGATCCTTATTTGATTAAACGTATTTTATATTTAATTTAATATGTCAATAAACATGTTGCATATGGGTTGCCTAGCAAATTTCAGTCTAAACTATAAAGAGTTCCATTTTCAAATGAAGTAATAACTTTTTAAATATTGTATATGTAAGTGGCCAATTCCGGAAACTTTGTTGAAGTGTGACCTATGTATAATTGTATTGCAAACTTGCGTTGAATCCGTTCCACCATTAAAGCCAAAAATACTAATTATGTTCATGGGGATCCAAGGCCACTGCGTTATATTCTAATTCACTACGCACATAAGCTGTATAAAGTGCAATGGGGGCGTTGATATCAGAAAAGTTGTATGAGGTACGCATAATAAAACCTAACATTTTATATGCTTTTCCACAGACCTTCCTGACATGATCTCTTTTTAGAGATTAGATTCTAACCTTAATTTTTTAAGTTGAGAATCTATTTTAAGCTAACCCTAAGTCTTGGACTTCATGTTCTCGTATAAGCGTAGTACCAGCAAGTAAGTACTTGTAGCTGATAGGTTTTTGGACCCTGGAAAGAGATATTACTTTACATTTGGTGGGGTTGAAATGTAGTTTGTTTCTCTTACTCCAGTCCACCACCCTATCAATGTCAGACTTCAGAGTTTCACAATCAGCAGAATTTGCAATGGATAGATACAATTTCAGATCAATGGCGAACATTTTAGACATCGAGCCCAAGCAGTAGTGTTTGGTAAATCATTGACCATAATCAAAAATTGCGTCGGACCGAGACTAGATTCTTGAGTCACTAATATACGTAATTTTATGCTGTGCTAATACGTTGAGGATTTGTACCCCATCATCTGGACATCATTATCAGCCCATTTTGTTCCCACTGCTGCGAGTCAAGCCTTCTTCTCAGAGAGAGGAGTTGGGCCATAATCCACCACGCGGGCCCAGTGCGGCTTGGTGGATAGGTTAGTGGTCAACCCATATCGAAGTTTTCAGGCCGCCCGAAGGCCTTCAACGTAGCCTAACGACTGTTGTCCTAATACACACAACCGGGACCGACGACGTAACGTGCCCTCCGAAGCACGGAAGCGCTCAATTGAATAATTCCATTAATGATCACCCATCGTAGTCCTGACCGCAGCAAGTGTTGCTTAACTTGTTGATCGGTTAATATCGTCAAGTCAAGCTCCACTGCGAGCGCTTCGTAATAATAATAATAATAAACATATATTTATATCCTCCTCACAAAAGGTTGGTAAAAACAATTTAAAATAATTAGCGAAGAGTGAGTGGGATGATCTGGGTGTTAATTTAAGGTACATTATTGTTTTTTGGAACAAACGACTATATGCTATCTGAGAGTACGAGTAAGAGTGTAGGTATGCCTTGGAAGCTTTCAGTCATTGAAATTTATAGAGAGAAAAATTCCATCCTCGGACGGGATTCGAACCCGCATCTTCTGACTCTCCGTGTCAGACGCCATTGACCAACTAGGCCACCGAGAATCTGGTCCGAGCATCGAATTTTAACTTTCTATTTGACTAACCGTCTTGCAGGGACGGAGCGACATCTATTGGACAGTTATCAGTACCATCCAACCGAAAAAAGCATTATTTAGAAATACTTGAAACTTTCGTATTGACATCGCAGCCTTTGTAATTTTTATAGTTTTACTTTTTAAAGCACTAACGCCTGCTTAAGCGATCTCAAAGATTGAAATTTTATGTTGTATCTTTGAGATCGCTTAAGCAGGCGTTAGTGCTTTAAAAAAGTAATACTATAAGAAACTTTCAGTGTTATCAGAAAAATAAAAAAAACAAATATAATCACAAACAAATAGTATGTATCATCATAATCATCATCTCAGCCGTAGACCGTCCACTGCTGAGCATATGCCTCCCCCATTACGCGCGTAGTATGTATACGATTTGCCTATTATTAAGTTTTCATACCACCTGCTTGAAAATGTCTAATTACATATCACGCAATCTCTACGTAAAGCAAGGCATTACATACGCCAGGCTGTAAAGTTGTATGAAACTCCCTGGGGAGTAATGTGATTTGGAACGTTAGTTGTAGATAACTCTTAGTACGTAGACAGCATACAGAATAAAAGAAAAAAAAGGAAAAAGGCGGGATTGTACTCTTATAGTGCGTTCGAATAGCCCTAAGTTGGCGAAAATAGTTGACGCTAAAAACGCTCACAAGCGCGTTCCAATTGAGAATCTATGAGTGAAAATGTTATTTATGGCTATTTATGTTCAGTGTTCGAAAAGCTAAAAAAAGGAATTATTTTTGCCACCAAAATTGGGCTTTACGAACGCTTTAACAAAAGAGTCAACAATAGCAACGCCACCAATGCCATCATTGCTAAACGAACCTAAGGAGTGTGATTGTTGTACGCTGCGTTACTATGGGTTACGCACGGTCCACTCTGCGCATTCAAGGTCATAGTTGAAGTTACGTGTTGCAATCGGTGCTAGGTATTATATTAATCTATGTTCTGGTGTTTGGTGTTATTCAACTTTCTAAAAATATTATTATTTTCAATGTGGTGCATGTATCTGTACCGAAATATCGGGTGCTCCAAAAGCAACTAAATCGTGAGTACTAATTATAACTTAGTTAACAACCGCGAAAGTCTAAAACAGTGTTTTCCATAAAATGTTACTTCCAAAGATATTTTCTCTGTCCCTCTATAACGGGGCAAATGTGTCCAATTTGAATATTAACTATCAATGTATTTTACTTTTAACGAAATAACTGCTATTTTAAAGCTCTGAGTTTTTATTGTCTCGCAGTAGGTATGAAAAGTAGAGTACGCACCTCGAGGATAAAGCCTGTCTTTGTCTTGGGCGGCTTTTATCCCTCGCTTCACTCAGGACTCTACATAACTCCCTCGCTTCGCTCAGGAATTAAAATCTTAATCCCCTCGCTGCGCTCAGGGATAAACCCAATTGCCCCCTTTACACTCAGGGTTCAATATACCGCCCGTGACGTAAGACACTGCTTTACTCCCTTGGTGCATATCTACTATTAAAATTACTATTAAAACTAAACTCTGTCAAAAAGGTTATTACTTACAAAATTTCGGATTACTTGAAGGACAGCTTGGGACTGATCAGTCCAGGATCTGTCTACTCGTGTATTACCATGTCAAAGTGTAGCGTGTCTTGCCCTACTGATACAATTATTATGGTCTCTATTGTAAGGCAACACACTGGAGCTATAAATAAACGAACATTTGTTATATACATTAAGAATTTGGCGTTCCAAAAAAATGTATAAAGACAAGCCCGCTGAGTTTCTTGCTGGATCTCTTCCGATCCGGTTGTCGATTTAAGAAATAATAAATGTTATATGACAATTTGTATGTGCCCCTGTAGGCCTATACAGAATAAACGATTTCATGTTCATTTCCATTTTCGTAGACATACCTAACTAGACTAATCAATATGCAAAATGCATATTTAGGGATACTAGTGCGGACCAGATGTCTATTGGATTTGGTCCAAGTTTGGTATGGTTTAGTTTTATTATTTTGCCCTTAGGCTAATTGTAATATGTGGGAGAAAATATCACATTTATATTCAATGTGTATTTACCGCCGACTTTCGTTTAAAGCGTCTATGTGTATGATAAAAATAAATGTATGGCATAAAACATGAGACACAATCAACATGATATGCACATAGTTGCGGAGTTTAAAATTGAGTTCCACCATGTTTTGCCTTCGCAGACGTATAATTTTTTAATATGGAGCAACCAGTACTAGAATATGTAAAATTCTAAAATTATAATGATTACTAGCTGACCCCAGCGGCTTCGCTCGCTTGTTCTTGGTGTAGTGGTGGAAACGCCGCTTTGGAATCTTGAGTTCGATATCTGGAACGGACAGTCATTGGAGTTTTCTGACAAAGAAATTTTCAATAGCAGTGCAGAGTCCGGAACAGTGCCCAGTAGATGGCAATAGGCTCGCCCCCTATTATATGGGACTAAAAACATATCCCTCTGGCATTCGTAGATATATGGGCGTGACGTTTTGTTATGTTGTAAGTATTTCAAAATAACATGTATTCCATTATTGACGTTAGGGTTTATTATTATCAAGTTTTGAGTGAAACGCACCAGAAATATTTCTTAATCATTTTTTTATTTCTGAATGTTGCTGCACACAAATCATCATCAACGTCTTATCATACGTCTTCCTGCGTGTGGTCGCCACTCGATAACCTTTCTTCCCCATCGGTTATCAGTTGTGAGAGCAATGTAGCTCGCGCGACTCCGCCATTATGACTACCATTGGCAAAACGAAGGTTAGTGATGTACTCGCCATTAATGTTGATGCCAGATCCTTTCCAGCCCAAGAGTTTGAAAACATCCTCTAATGCGTTCATGAACGTTCATAACGTCCAGTTATGGTGGACGTTAGATTGTGTTTCAACTTATTTAACTTTTTTGAGAGTTTCGATAACTTTTTGCAGGAAATACTTTCAGTCGACAAGGCAGTGATAAATGCCTTCAAAAAGATCTTCGGTTCCTTTTCCCTGGATAACTATACAGTAAGCATCAAGATATTTTCATTGGAACGGGTATCGTACATCGAAAATAATGTCCGTAACTGCGATTATTACACATCGGGCAAAATATTTTAGTGTTTTTCGTATAACTGATTTATAATAGGACTTTTTTAGGTAGACACACATATGTTTGATATATTAATTAACAGTTCATCTATACTCGTATAAAATTTTTGCGTCAGTTTGGTGATACCCAATAACCACAAATTCCAAGCCCAGTGATAAATAAATTCTTACGTCCTTTTGTACGGAACCCTCTGCTGGAGTTGAATGTTTACTTGACATTATTGTGTCTCTGACAAAGTGCACAAGAACAGGCACGAAATAATATGCAAATATGCATACCAATAGAGTCAGACTATACCTACAGCGGTTGTTGATATACATACAGCTACAAATGAACACCTCTTTTGCACGTTTGTGCTTAAACATAAATTTAATTTCAATAAGAGTAGCAGTTTGCTTAACACGGAAAAAAAGTATCTTTTATTATAAATATAAATAAATAAATAAACATAATTCTGTCAGATAAGTTGCTTAAAACATGTGTAATTAAATGGCAAAATTTTTAAATAACTTTTACAATAATGGTTGACATATATTTCTGGAGACAGGTGAGTTTTAAACAAAATAAACGATAGGGTCGATGTCATTATAACAATGAAATTTCTATTGTGTCTGGCCGTGCGACCTTTGATTCATTAATCTTAGCAAAATGCAAAGAAAATAAATGGTTACCCATACAATATAATTAAGGAAATTATTTTTAACTTCATGCCTGAATAATGATAAAATAAAATGTTTTTTTTTATGGCTGACGCTGTCATGACTGAAGCGGAAGCATTATGACCACTTTCCCGCCAAACCGTAGGATTTTAACTGTTTTTGTTTTTATTTTTAAGTTTGTTTTATTATTTTAAGCCGTTGTTTAAGTTTAAATTATATACTTCGTTACTCTAATATTTATTCCTATTTCAAAGTTTGATAATGTATAACACTCAGCGGAGTTTAACACTCTGCAACATTTTTTTTTATCCTGAGTTTCTTTTCAAATATTTACCTATTAATTTCTATAAAACATGTAGTGCCCTCATGATATCAAACACATGTGATCTGTTAAACAGCTATTTCTAAATAATTTTTTATATATAACTAACTGATAACTTTTAAATTGTGCATATATTCTGACATTCTGAATTCTTATAGTCCTGACTCTCATAGTACAGGCCTTGAGCTGTGTGTACAGCTTGTCTAGTGTGGACATCAGATGGTTAACCTACTTTCTTGTAACTTTCTATTATTTCTTAATTTGCTAAGTTGAAACTTAAATTTGCTGTTCGATATTAAATCTTTTTAGTGAAAATGTCACTTTAGATCACGTTATTCAATTGGTTCTCCATTTTTATCATCTTTGTGCCAATTTCACAACCGCTTTTTCTTTTAAGCGATTTCTTCACGGTATATAGTAATTATCCACCATTTTTCAGAGTCTTGTTCTCTGCGCCGGTCTTCTATATTCCCTGTCTGTTGGCTTCATGATTGCGTTTCCAGCAGTTCTCAACCCTGCCATCATATCTCCCAACAGTACTGACATTCGAACAACGGGAGACCATGCATCCTGGATAGGTAAGGAAGTATTTATTACTCAAATTATGGTTTCAGTAGCGAATATTTATATAGTTTATTTAGTAATTGCAATAATAGACCGTGTGTAACATTTCATTTAACATTATCGCTGTAATAAGCATACTTGATAATTCCTTAATAAGGTATTTTAAATAAGACAGAGCATTCACTTATTATTTTACATTTTATTCAATAACTAACTAATCACTATACTTCGCATTTAATACTATTTCTCTCTGTTCAACAATGTTAAACCACAAGTATAAATTATATAATTATAATAAATATTTAAAGTATAACAACAAAAAGTAAAAATTTTAGTCAACTTGTGCTTAGATTTTATAGTTGTTCCGACATATATTCGACGCTCAACGCTTTCCTAGTGTTCACCTCGGCTAACGAGAACAGACTGGCCGCTATCCTTATATTATTATTTTTTTTTCGAATGGACTAATGTTTTTTGCCTCCACCGGCATTTGCAGCGCCACCGGGCGCGTGGCGAGCTCAGATGGCACTCAGCCAGAGCTGGCCGCTATCCACCACGCTTACTACTTTTATAACAATATTTTGGCGGTAGAACAACTCTCCCTCCATAATGCCACCTTGCGGTGAATTCAGAAAACATCTGCGAGTCAAATACATTCCATTTATCTAATAATACAACAATTTCGCTAATTTTAACCTACTGTAAATAATTTGTCTATAATATATGTTTTTGTTTACTGAAATAATTATATATTGTTAACACGTGGAAGCTGGGACGTCACAAAATGACAGTTTGGGTAAAATACAAAAACGAATGTGATTTTAACATTTCAAATTATTACGCGCTTATTTCGTTATGAAATATAAATAAAAGGCCGTATTGTTTTATCTCCGGGTGCAACCGTGGCTCAAGAAGAGAAACCAGTAGGTTTAACCCAGAAGTTACCTTAAACAAAAGTCTCCTCTTTAAATTGCTCTACACTTGTACTCAAGCTAACAATCCATTTCCTAGTATATACCTATTTTAATATACACACATCAACATGGTCTAGGGATATTTCAACTAAACCTAAATAACTAAAATTCTATTAACTTTTTGTTAAGACACCAACACATTAAAATAAACCTTGTTTAATAGTCTATCTAATCTGATAATAAATTCTTGCATCTTAGCAGGACTTGGGACAGTATTCCACAACAGGATATTGACACCCTTGTTTTGAGTATGCAGAACCGCTGCAGATGTGTCAGGAGAGTCTTAGGTGGATCCACGGATTATTAATTTTAAGTTTTTTACAATTTTTATGAAAAAAATAATTGTTTTGTTTAGGTTTTGGTGTTTCAAAAATAAAGTTATGATTGAAATTTTGTCTAAGTTTTTCCTCTTCTTCTAAGTTTTTTTAAATTTAACTTTATCTAAAAGTTTATTATCAGATTAGATATGCTATTAAACAAGGCTTATTTTAATGTGTTGCTGTCTTAACAAAAAGTTAATAAATTTTGGTTATTTACGTTTAATTGAAATATCCCTAGACCATGTTGATGTGTGTATGTAACAACTGAAGACATTTTAGAAACGTGCTAATTCTAAAACAACGATATAAATCCCTTCTCACAGAAGTTTGTTTTTAGCCAAAATGTCAAATATCGCCACTTGTGACGTCACATTTCTGGTGTCTATAAGCCAAGTGCATATCTGATTAATTTTTCCCTGAACAATACATAATATAAATAAAAAAATAAATCTTAATATGAACATATACACGCTAGTGCCATTTGTGTTTTATGTTAATCATACGCTGTAGTTAGTTAAATAAATCAGTCCAAGCACAACCCAGCTCTAAATGATAATAGCTATAATACGGAAAATAATAAATAGAGAACAAAAAGTATTGCGACATAAATAGTAATTTATAATTTAGTCGTACATTATAAATAATTATTATGCAAATACTCTTACTCTTATTATCTTAATCTTACTATCTTTCTAATTAGCGCGAATAAATGGTGAGTCCATGGATCGCGACAGCAATTTGTGAAGCGAGTGTAAGTTCTTCCATTAAATCATAGATGGTGCTGTACGTTGTTCAATATGCACACGTTCATCCGTTATAATGCAACTGGTTTTTTTACATAACAAAATTGGATTAACCATAACTTACGCAAGTTAAAGCCCTGAAGAACGCTTCCAGACGAATTGATCGTGACGTCGATGCGTTTTATTATTACAATTATAATGAGATTGAAATTTTGTGACCAAATCATCATAATCATTTAATCAACTTAGTCATTAACGATACACTTATGAATTTCAACTATTAATAATGTATTTGTTGTTGTAATGTTATGTTCTTTATTACTTAAAAGACTAATGAAACGTTTTAAAATTAATAAAGCTTCTATCGAGAGGAACGAGCAAAAAAATCGGGTTATTCTTTTCAAGTATATTTTCAAAATATATTAATTTCATTACAATATCAGATACTTACATATGTTGCAAATGTAGACTTGCAGAGAAGTCTTCTAAAAAGTCTTACTACTATGATCTTTTTAAAACATTAATTATTTTTAACAATTATTTCATCAGTCAAATCGATGGTTACTACTTCTTATATCTCTCGAACCCAAAGTTGTACAACGAGCTATGGAGAGACCTATGCTCGGGGTTTCTCAATGATTGAATCATAAATGAGGAGATCCGTAGACGCACTAAAGTCACCGACATAAGCCAGAAGATAAACCAATTTGAGTGGCAGTGGGTACGGCACATAGCACGCAGAACTGACGGCCGATGAGACTGGAAAGCGCAGTATTGCTTCCACCAGTAAGGTAGACAGACGACCTGATAAAGGTTGCACGACGTAGCTGCGTGCAGGCCGCTTCCAATCGATATTCTCGAAAATATGTGGAGGTCGCCTATCTTTAGCAGGAGACATCTACGGCCGAGATGATCTTTTGAACTCAATTAAAACTAACAGTAGTTGCACATTTTAAAATTCTGGTATTAATATTTTACTATTTTGTGTATATATTATTGTATTTTTCATTAACTATAGTCTGATTATATTTTCTACAAAAAGAATCTGTTTTATTTTTCAGCGTCCGTCAATGGTATTGGTGGATTCCTCGGTGCCTTGGGACAATCTCCTGTCATGCAAATTTTAGGTAGAAAATGGTGCCATTATAGCATCAATGCATCTCTTTGTGTCGGTTGGCTTATATTTCCATTTGCGAATAGTATTGGTGCTTTATACGCAGCGAGGATGATCCAGGGCATTTCCAGTGGTGCTATTTACATAAATTATATAATCGTAAGCGAATATGTCCATCCTAGAAGGAGAGGATATTTCACTGCCTTAAACAAAGGTGTCATGGCTATAGGAACTTTATGCTGCCATGCGATGAGCGCCTTCTGGACGTGGAGACAAATAGCTATTTTTGCATCTATATTTCCTATAGCATCTATTGTACTCACTTTTTTTTGGCCGGAAAGTCCGTCATACTTGGCTTTGAGAGGGAGATTTACAGAATGTCAGAAATCGTTCAAATGGCTGAATGGAAACTCAGAAGAAAGTCAGAGGCACCTCAATTCTTTAGTAGAAGCGCAAAAGAGGAAACTGGAAAGTAACAAAAATAGGAATAAGAGTTATACAAAATTGTGGCAAACATTCCTGCGAAAAGATTTTCAAAAAACATTTATTGTAAGTTCAGCGTTGTCATTATCTTTAGATCTAAGTGGTAGATACTATTTTGTAGCCTATAACATTCAGATAATGATGGAATTATTGGACAGTAAAACGTCAGCTTTTTATTTTACTATTGTAGCAGATATATTTACATTGGTGGCCTCGGCGTTATCAACAGTTGTTTTAAAATATTTTGAACGTCGTGCGATTCTGTTATCAACCGGCATATTTGGAGCATTTTTGATGTTATCAATAAGTCTTCTGGTATATTTGAAAACAGTATACACTTTTTCTACGTATTTCCATTGGTTTACGGCTTTAATAATAATTCTACAATCCTTTATTGTTAATGTTGGATTGACACCAGTAGCATTTGCTATAAATGGTGAAATATTTCCTTTAGAGCACAAAGGCTTAGCAGCATGTGCGTCTGGTATTGTTTTTACTTCCCTATTCGCAATCACTTTAAAGTTGACTCCAGTGTTGATAGAATATACTGAACTCTATGGTACTTATGCTGTTTACGGAGTGGGTTTATTAATATGTTTAGTATTTTTATATAAAACTGTACCAGAAACCAAAGACAAAACGTTGCTGGAAATCGAAGAGGAATTGAACTGTGCTCGATCAAATGAAATAATTTCGATGGACGGCGAAAGGTTGATGAGCTAAAATGAAAAACTCAAACTTTATTATTTTAAAGAAAACAGTGAGGAGTAGGTTTTCTAGTAACAACTTCGAGCCGGAGATGTCCATCTGCGGTTTAACACCTTTTAGATATGCAGTTTAGCAGCAAATTAAAAGAGATAAAAATAATAAATAATAATAATAATCATTTATTCTCACAAACAGTTACACGTTATGCAAACATGAAACCAATGATGAGTGTAATAACGTTTTACAAGGAAAATACTATATTCTATTTTGATAGCAGAGTGGAAAAAACTGAAATTGTAAATAAGTTTCCCCGTGTCCTCACCCTACCGTTACAAATACAGGTTATATGTAATAAAAAAGAGTTAACGAGACAAATCAAGATTAAAAAACATACATTTTATATATGAGCTATGATTCATATTTTGATAGCAGAGTGGAAAAAACTGAAATTGTAAATAAGTTTCCCCGTGTCCTCACCCTACCGTTACAAATACAGGTTATATGTAATAAAAAAGAGTTAACGAGACAAATCAAGATTAAAAAACATACATTTTATATATGAGCTATGATTCATATTTTGATAGCAGAGTGGAAAAAACTGAAATTGTAAATAAGTTTCCCCGTGTCCTCACCCTACCGTTACAAATACAGGTTATATGTAATAAAAAAGAGTTAACGAGACAAATCAAGATTAAAAAACATACATTTTATATATGAGCTATGATTTATATTTTGATAGCAGAGTGGAAAAAACTGAAATTGTAAATAAGTTTCCTCGTGTCCTCACCCTACCGTTACAAATACAGGTTATATGTAATAAAAAAGAGTTAACGAGACAAATCAAGATTAAAAAACATACGTTTTATATATGAGCTATGATTCACACGAAAGCGTCAACCCAATAGACTAATTCTTGTTTAAATTAGTAGGTGTGTGTAAGAATAAGGTACCTAATTGATTTGCAATTGTGCAACTAACAGCTCAATGCCGATGCAACAATGTAACTGTAATATAACTTACGTATGATGAACACACAAGTATGTGTTTGTATGTGTGTGTTTGTGTGAAGCGATATACACTAATAGATGTATAAGAAATAGTAAAACTTAGGAATTTTTTCCTAATTATGCGTTAAAACATTTCCTAAGTTTTACTATTTCTTATTCAGTTCTTACACACGTTACTATAGTTATTAGCCATTTTTCTTCGACGGATTTACGTGCAAAGAATTTTAAAAGATGATTTGTCACTTATTTGCTGATTCTATTGTAAAGAACTAACCTAGGTAATATTGAGACCTTCTAACAAAATGTTTATATTAGATACTTTATCTTTTCGACGTTCCTAATTATGTTATGCGGCAACTTACTTCCTAATGGCAACTTAGTGTGCTATTTCATAACTCTTTGCATGAATAGATGTGTAAATGTGCTCAGCCATTACACTACTACTATTATATTAGACTATCAAAACTGTATAGCTTTTAAATTAAACCTGTACTTGATGAGCAAGCTATCAGGGGCCTTACTTTGAGCTCTTAAAGCAGGGCTTCTAGACAACTACCCGTGGTACGAAACCACGACAACGTTCAAGCAGGCCTATTCAAGAACCGCAGAAAAACTCTTCACCTGTTTTTTTTGAGACTCTCCTTAACATGTTCTAAATCCACTTAGTTTAACAGCTTACAAACGTCTAGGCGTCTGCAGTGTTGGTTTTAGTAAATTATTATTATGCCAGAGACAATATAATCCATTTGCCTTTGAGAAAACAATATTCAAACAGTTCACCTAAATGAGCGTCATGGTATGATTTCATTCAAAATTGTTTATGCCAGGTTTAAGAACTGCACGGAACTTGCATGGTTTTTATGAAGCTGACTGGCCCCAGACGGATGTATACAAAGTTTAGCAATACGATCAGATAAGTATTAAGAAAGATTAAAACTACTTACCAAAGATTATTACATTGATGTTTACTAATGTACATAGGTACACTACGTTTGTGTTTAGTGCATAAACAATTACAGGGTAACAATGCATGCCTTAAGCAAGGATTAAATTATAAATCAAAGTAAATATATCCATAATAAAATTAGGCAAAGTTTACAATAAAGTTATAGAAAAAGTGTATAATTTAGGCATTTTAGTTTTGTGTGTACAAAAGTATTGGTTGCTGTGCCACATTTGTTAATAAATACTTTTGAGAACATTACGTACTTTATTTTTGTACAACAATTTTATAATGAGGATGTGACATGAATGTCGAGATGTGTAGAAATAGTGTTAGGATTGGATGTAAATCGATACTGCTACCAGATTTGGCAGGATAAGAATACTAATACCAGTTCTGACAAAATATACCAATGTTTTTATCAATGAGGGGACAGAGTTAAATGCTATGCAGACAGGATGCGAATCGCAGGAGGCGAAGATACCCGACATACAAGACCTCCGCTATTATATGATAGAGTAGATACATGATAGAGATTAATAGTGTATATGATAGATATAACATGGTCTATCAACACCACAATAACACTCGCAACCGAATATCTTCTGTCGTGAACCAATGTAGCAATGATATTACAGGGATCTTCTCATGTTCGCTGAGCAAGCAAAGACGCAGGCATAGAAAATATTCTCACCAGAATATATATAATAGCCAAAATAAAGTTTTTAAACGGATATGCCTATCAGAAATGACGTCTCGACGAACACACATACGAGACCTTAGCCCGTAGTATGAAATTGTAGTCCAAGGTAAAAATGCACAAAACTAGCAAAAAAAGAAAATATTTGGGTCCGCGAAAGGAAGAAGAGCGCTGATGGGTGGTGATGGTTGCAGTCCCACCACCTGGAGGCTGAAAAACCTGATATCTTGCTCTAATTCGAAGACACACATAGGATGTCTGTCTTACTGTATGCCTGTACACCTGGCATAGTAATATAGCTTCTCTAACCGTTTTCTATCGTTTGATTTATGGCGAATGTTCTGAAGAGCTCTTTAACCTTATTCTTTCCTCAACATTACGATCCTTAACGTTAGGTCTTGCATGCCATCCATATACTGTTCAAAATTTCTTACCACGAACCAAAATGTTCGGCAGTTCCTTCCTCTGTCGTGTAAGTACATTATAGAATGTTCTGCTGGCATACCGTTTTCCTTGTATAAAAATCCTTGTGTAAAAATCCAGTACTTAAACCTGTTACTATAAGTCATGCAGTAGGATCAGGGGAAGAACAGGAGGTTTACAGATTATTATTATATCATGTTAAAAGGTGACGAGACGAGTACGCCGCTCGCCTGATGGTAAGCATCATACTTGCCCGTAACATTTCAGAATTTTGAACTATATCCGTCATATTATTTAACGTGAATAAACAATAGTCTCGAACTTAAACCATGATTTGAAATTCATATATGAATTTGCGTAAGCCATATTTTACGCTAATGTTTTAAACTCAGGTCAAAATTTAGACCACGTTTTATAATTAGGCGTTAAGAGTTCAGAATTTTGAACTATATCCGTCATATTATATAACGTGAATAGTCTCGAACTTAAACCATGATTTGAGGGAAATTCGTATATTAATTTGCGTAAGCCATATTTTACGCTAATGGCTTAAACTCAGGTCAAAATTTAGACCACGTTTTATAATTAGGCGTTAAGAGTTCCAAACCCTGCATGACAAAGTAATGCGCTCATCGCCCTGAGATATAAAATGTCAAATCTCTTGCCCTGTTATTTCGGTGGAAACATTTCCGTTCAACGAAACACAGTAAGGTTTGCACACTACTGTTGCGCAGTTGTATGGCAATGATGTAGTTCTTCCCCAGGCGGACTCTACAAAAATCTTACCACTACAAATATATATTAATTAATAACGAATGAAGCGGCAGACCCTGCTTTGCTGCGCCACCGTCAGATTGCTTCTAAGTACTTTCATTTTGCATGCTGCCAAGAAATGAAACTCTTTGCCTAAGTTAGCGTGTACAATTTGGGAGTCCTCATGTACCTGTAGGTTTACCTCATAATGCACATTGACGTGAGTTATTGAGTCAAACACATGTTACAACATCGAGCACCGCCGCCAATAAGTCACAATCTCCTCAGTCGTAACGCTCTTGACAGAGCGGTCGTGGTCGTCATGTAGTTGTGGTGGAGGCAGATGTAATGTGCCTCACGATGTCATGCCATCCCCCTCTATTCGCAGTCATCCTGGTGCACGCATGCAAGGGACCTCCCACCGCAGACTGGTCAGTCCACGCAGGGGCGAACTCCCGCGCGGTCTACTGCCCTCTACTTTGCCTTGAACGATAAGACGCTCAAGTCATATAAAATAATTATGGGTAGAATATATTTATATAATTGTCAAACATTTTGTAATAATTGTGTCTTGGTAAATAAGCTACTTGAGCTACTTATTTTAATATAAATTTTTATTAAAGTAATTGTTTAGAATGGATCGTTGTTTTTTGCACTGGTAAACGGTAGCACCGAGTCATAGACTAAAATATATACTAGGAAATAGACTGGTATCTTCTACCTTTTTTGTGGTATATATACATTTAAAGCTTTTCCATACCAAGGATAGATGGCGCTGGCGATGTGTATATATATAGTCATAAAATCGTATGCAACGCATTATTACATCTAGACTCTGGAATTTGAATGAAAACAGTTTGATCAGAAACATACTAATCATATGCAACGTTGTTTTACTGTTTTCATACAAAATTAAGAGTCTAGATGTTATAATGCGTTACGTACGTTGCATACGTGGGCTCAGTTTACTATCGCTACTATAGAATTATACACTAGGCTGTGTTTTGACATGGTAACAATAAATTTGGTACATTTGCTGGAATACATTAACCAGTCAAATCGATATTCCAGGAAATGGACTGCCCATGGAACAACCGATTACCTGGAATTAGTGGTCAAGATATTATTGTACCTACTTTACATTGACATGTACACGAAAAATTGCTTTAAGCGTGAAAAGAGAGTTCTGTCAAAACACAGTTAATAAAAGATATTTTCTATTTTACTGCATTATAATAACGACCATTAAATAAAAGGACAATAAATTGGACAACAATTATTTATTACAAACTTATTGATTATACATTTAAAACGCTTAAGACCATAAAACAAAATTGTAGTTCCTTCTAGAATAAAAATTAAAGCTTTTGAAACAACTATGAAATCAGAATATAACATTAACATCAAGATTTTCAGACACATTTGTAATATCATATAATAAGAACATATTCAACGGCGATTACAGTATATCTCTACACATGATTCCATGTAATAACATGATTCCATCTCTCTCATACTATGTGGGGAGCACCGTTGCGATACCAGGTATTCTGCCTCTATTTAGCATGCAAACACAGTAAGTATTTAGATTTATAGGATATCGTAGCAGACAAAATCATTAAAAATCACTGCGGTGACTAAAAAAAAATTAGGTGACAAATGTAGTGTAATATCGTGCAGAGCTTTAGAGATTTGAGACATACAGCAATTGTTATGGGTATGTCACTTAATATCAGGCAATGGAATGATAGTATTCATACACTTTTGTTCATATATATATATATATATATATATATATATATATATATGTACGTATGTATCATACATTAGAACATTATTGAGCATCAATGCTATACTGCATAGATATAACAATATTATCTTACAAACTTGTTTACGTAATGTTACCAAAATTGGAATATAACACAGTTAGGCTTTTAGCTTTATGATTGATGTAGGTACTTCAATTTCATTTCATGTTTAGTAATCTCATTTCTACCTGAAAAAAAAGGTAACTGTTTATGAAGGGCAGTATAAAATATCCATTAAATGTATAATTAGCAGAACATTACCTACAATAATTGTATATAATGTTATGTTATGGAACCCTTCGTGCACGAGTCCGACTCGCACTTGAGATTATAATCTTTGCTTGAACATTGTTTATATACTATTCTCAGTTGAACTAGTTTCAAACCGATACGCAATCAACGATTTGTTTTTTTGTACGGAACAATCTGTTTTTGCTTAAATTTGATTACATTGACAATATTGGTGCCGTTCTACACTGAATTTGATAACGAACCAGTTGACTCAACAGCAGCTTCGCTCGCTTGGTCTTGGTGTAGTGATGGAAGCACTTATTTGGATTTTCAGGGTCCTGGATTGTCCATTTATACTAAAACTGGATAATTACGTATTTATCGTTCTCTAGATTTTGATTGTTTTAGTGCACATGACTAGTAGGTAACGAGAAAAGTTACCAATGTGTTACGTTATAATACTACACTTAGATAACGTGTTACATTTGACTCTCGTCGCTGATGACTGATGCTAGTTTCATCTCTCATCCATGCCGCCTTAATGCGGCACATCGTGCGTGATTTAAGAACATTTTATAGAATACCTGGCTTAGTTAGGTTAGGATTGGATGGACGACGGGCTTTGTTTTTTCATAACCCACATTCATAATCATTATAATAATAATAGAATAAAGGGATCTATAATAATATAAGAGATTATCACTCACTATTAATCAAATAACTATGATGGTTATATCGTAATAAAATGTTTGATTGGCCGATTGGCGCAGTTGGTAGTGACCCTGCCTCCTGAGCCACTGGTCCCAGGTTCAATCCCTAAACAGATCAAATATTTATGTGCATGCACATTGTACTGTTTGAGATGCGTCTGGGTAAGTCTATAAAAAAGTATAAAAGCATTAGCACTAAACATGCAGCTTGAATTTCAATGTCATAACATTATATAAGACATACATACTGGTCAAGGATGGACCCGGGGGCCCCGCGCTTCGATGGCAGGGTATCTACCAACTGAGCTAACGGAGCTGACATAAGACCTCATGTCTCAGAGTGATGAGTGCAGTGCAGTATCACATATAATGATGACATTGCGGTGGGCCTAACACGAATAACTGCGTTAGTGTAACACATTCACGTGAAACATTTATCTTCTTATCATCACAACTGTCATTTATCTAGGGCAACTGTGACACAGATAACTCATAGTTTGTACGCCGAAGCGTAACGCATTGACGCTTACGATACGAATACTTTTTCGCAAATTGTTTGTATTTATTGATATATGAAAACACCGGTCGAGTGCGAGTTGGAGTCACGCAGTGATGGGGATAATCCTTACATTAAGAAAACGTTAAAGATTATTACTCTAACTCTGTGGAAGGCCTAACATAACTTTCCTGGTCCATCCTAGAATTAGTTATTGCATCAACAGCAAATAATAACATTGTAATGGTCAATTCGCTTTTTGTTATCAGCAGTCCTATATTAAATTGTGTTGATTTGCAATGAGTTTGAGTTTGGCATAGCTTTACATTGTCGTCCATCAAGTTGGGGGTTGACAAATTTTTATACAAAAATAATACATTATTATAAGCACACATGCAAAGTTTTAACAAATCGTTAACATACACATACATGTCATTAACACATAACAAGCGGAGTCACATATTTTTGGAGAAAAATATTGAAAGTCAATTATTTTTGGAACATTTATGTCACCCATCATCATCATCCCTACCAGAGAATTATATATATTCTACATATTGTAAGTAGTAAAGAAAATGGGGAAGGGGGGATTCTCCTTTTACTTATTTCCCCGATAGCTTGCATAGTTTCATGTATTTGATAGAGTTTTAATTTTTCATTGCTTCGACAAGAATTGTATCCCTACACTGCTGCGTTATATTTCCTTATCAAGGTGTAGGTTACCCTAATTATTGTGTTGCGTTGTTTAACCCTTGTGTAACCCTTTAACCTAACGCTCCTCCTCGCTTCGCACGTCGTCGCACTTATCGTGACTTTGATCTGACTAGATACTCTGCTACGTTCTGTAGGAGTAACTTTTGTCGAATATATTATGTTCTGTCGAAGCAATGAACAAAATGAAGGCTTAACGTTTCTATCCACGCACTTTGACACTGCATTTGTCAAAGTCTACCAGAAATCAAAGATTACGTTTCATTTCATGAATTCGTAATTGTTTACGGCTTAGCTTTCCGTGGACTTCTGTCGAGTTGGGAGTTATTTTTTTTTTTAACAGAAAGGATACATTAATAGAAGCACACACAAAGTTGCAACGCGTAGTTTATGAGAAAACAAATATTGATGATCAATTATTTTTACAATATATGTATATGTCAATTCCTACCACACATTATATATAATTCTTGTCATGCAACGTTTCGTTTTACCTATTGTTAAGTTGTCATACGTTCGGTAACATTTTATTTTATATAAGTAAATTTATGAAATGAATTATATTTTGTACTCATTTCAATAGTTATCAAGCACACGTATATTTGACAGTTTGTATATATTAAATTACATCATTATCAGTACGAGATTTAAAATTAAAATGTGTAGTGTTTACAGTATTTCCCCGGTTTGTGGAACGAAACTAAAAACTGACGCCGTTTTGTATTGCCATACCACACTATTGTCAGTCATAGTTTGTGTCGTGATGTTCTGTAGGGATAGTAATAAAGGAAACTTCACAGACTGGCACATCGAATATTCTTGGAGGAGAAAAATAAAAATAGTGCATATAGATGTTTTCAAATAATAAAACAATACTATTGTATTGATTTGATTTATTCTTTGAAAACATCAATTTAATAAATTTTATACACATATTTGTGTATGAAATAAAATGGGTTAGGTTCAACTTACTCGTATATCACAGAACCCAATTGATTGACCCCGACTCTACCTGGTACTAGTATGTCGTACCCCTAGAGTGTTGAGTGGTGCGTTGGGAGAGCAACTTGCGCCCGCTGTAATCATCTTCTCCGCAGCTTCAGCTTGTGGGACCAGCCACAGCTGCTCCGGCTCATCCGATGCCTGTGGTTTGTAATGCAAGGGCGTAGTGGCTGTTCTTCCCGCAGCGCCGGAGACGTTGCAATCTAATAATAAATACAGAAATCTTTCTGAATCAGTCCCCTATATTTTTATGATGAAGAGAGTCGCCCTCCTTGGCCTTCAAAGGGCCCCGTGTTTATTACACTTATATGGTTTTTTATCATTAAAATGAGGAAAATTTCTTCAGAATTAAAAATGAAATAATCTGAAAAGGAGGGGGTCCGCAATTTTTCCTAAAAAGGGGGGGGGGGGGGTATTGTACACTTACCCCTTCCACTCCACATCGCCCTTCCCCACTCAATTCTACGGACGTCGATGGAAAGTTGTACCAATTTTTCTTTAAAATTCACGTATTTTCGAGAAATTATTTCACATATTTCAACGCATCTCCGGCAGCGAATATTGCTGCAAGGCCCTTGGTACGAACCCCCTTGACTACCCCAAATTTCCAGTTTACTCAAATTTGAAGGACTTAATATAAGAGATCAAACCCAATTTTGATGAAATCTTTTTATTTAAATCTTATAAGTTAATTAAGTACGAGTACCTAAGTAATAGCGTGATTTACACAAATTAGATGTGTGTACACACACGCATGCAGTTTTCGCCCACATAGAATTTATATATAGGTAGCTATAAATAATATGCTGGTACATGTCAAGGAATACATATAAAATACGTTAACTTTTTACCATCTTTATGTCCTTGCATTCTGGTACACGATTTGCTATGAGGACAATCACTGAATCTGGTCTCCAGCAAAACAAATCACCACAAGTTCTTTGCAACAGTTACCACATGGAGCCAACCTCGGTTCTTAAAAGGAATAATATACTCCGAGCAGCCGTACCGTACAATACAACTATAACAATTATTAACACATGGATTAAATGGACGTATATAAAATTTGTGAATTTATTTATTTTAGATAATTCAAATATAAACGTCAAAAATTTTCTGAAATCTCTCTGGTAAAGTAAGGTTGTCCTCAGACAGCCGGAATGCCTCTCTGGATTCATAATCTTAATTCACATTAATAATTCAGAAAGCCCAGAATATCATACAAACAAAATCAGTATACTCCACACCCATTCTGATTTTTTCAGATTATTATATTTTCAGATCGATCTGTAAGAACGATACTGAGATTTCGGGTCGAAATATTTAAGATTATGAATTCATAACGCGCGTATTCTCTTCGCGTATTATACATTTTAATAGCGTGGCACACAAATACTGAAATCAGATTATGAATAGGGTAAAACCGGGCTATCCCGCAGTAGTAATGTAAAACGCTGCTGAATAACTATTTGACTGACTTTTAAATGAATATGACACTGTATGAAGGTATTGATTCGAACAAAAATAAAACCGTACATATTGATTAAAATTATCCCACCTACTTTAGTGTTTATGCTTTTTTTGTAAGTCTTTCTTCAGTGGAAATGGCTCTTCTCATGTGTGTGTCTTCTTTTGGATTTTGTTCCGCAGCAAACATAGTAATCTAACTAATATTATAAATGTGAAAGTTTAGATGGATGGATGCATGCAGGGATGTTTGTTACTCAATCACAGTAGAACGGCTGAGCGGATCTGGCTGAAATTTGGCACAGTGATAGATTATAGTCTGGAGTAGCACATAGGCTACTTTTCATCATCACAATCATCATTATCATCATCTATCACCAGTCATTGTGCACAGCATAGATAAAATAACAAGATCGTAATTTTATTTACGACTTATTTTCTGTCAATAGAGTTCTGTCAAAGAGTTTCTGATAGCTTAGTCAAAACCACGCTTTTTGAAAGCTCGAAACGCTGGACGAGCTCGGCGATAGAGGTGGCATGTCATCCATCCTTGTTGTTTAGCCGACTGTAGTCAAGTCTAGAGTCTCGGTCTAGAGTGAATCACCCGCAATACTTACATGTTATTTTTAAACACAACATAACAAATAGTTTCACCTATAAATATCCTCCAAGGGATATGCAGCGGCGCGGTAATATCAGTCTAGCGGTCTTGAGTGAATTGATACTTTTGCCCTTGGGTATATCCTCGAAGGGTTAATCAGCGGTATTTTCATCGCCTACGTTTCGCCATTATATGTTTTGGTCACGTGACCATGTAACAGGGGGCGAGCCTATTGCCATCTACGGGGCACTGTTCTAGTCACCGGACTGTTATTGAGAAAATCTTTCTTTCTCAGAAAAACACAATAACTGTCCAACCCGGGGATCGAACCTTTGCCCTCCAGGTTCCGAAACGGCATTTCTTCCACTACACCAAGACCAAGCGGGCGAAGCCGCTGGCGGGTCAGCCAGTTCATCGTATGATGCCACTGCACTGACGAAGAATCTGTCAGGGTACTGTTGTAATTTTCTCGCCGTAATGTGTTACTGACTCTCCTTTACTCTGTTCACATATAAGAATGAATCCAGTATTTGCCTTTGCATTTCTTTTTTTTTATTGAGTACCTAGAGCCAAAAGTAATGCGATTAGTGTTCATTCCTCTTCCATAAAGACGGGTGCATGTGCTGGGAACCACGAGCACGAGACTACTGATCAATCTGATTTTTTAAGATATGTGTGAGGCAAGACGCCGGAATTAAGATTATGAATTCTAGATTATGTATCCAGAGAGGTGTTTTTATTCTCTTTGGTAAATAGAATTTTTCTTTACAATTGCATTGCACTCGTACGTTTCTCTATTTGCCATTCCTCAAGTTCATCGGTGTTACCCTATGTGGAAACACATTTTTTATAATTGTTTTTCCTGTGGCTACATTGACGAGTAAATAGTTTTCCGCACCAAATGTAGATAGCAGTAGTTTCCATACAAAAAGTCTGAGCAAGTCCAAATATTCTAAGAGAGCCCGGCATGCACCGAGTAATCTATGATCGAGTCTTAGCTTTATACTCTGTGGTCGGTATCACGGATGGATGATTCAGTACCTCTACCATGAGTTGGCAACATAAATGTCATCTATAGTCGATACTCGATCACGCCTACCTATTAAGCTGGTGATTGGCGTACACGCTGTCAATTTTAGTTCTACAATTGACCGCGAGGTGGCACAGTTCTATTTTCATACAATTTTTGGTAGCAGTCGATATCGGGCATCAATTGGTGTCAATGTTGTAAACTGGTAGAGCTACTGATCAGAACGCGGGAATAAAAGACATCTAGAAATATCTTTGAATAATTATTGTACTTTATCAACACCACAATCATCCCCTCATTTCCCACAAGCCTATAAATTGTAAATACGGTAACTAGGTATTTAAAGAAACTAAACGGTCAGCTGGTTTCCGTCTTTGGTACTCTCAATTAAAATTCAATCGCAGAAAATACTCTATTGTAGCATTACTGCCATAGATACCGTGTCTAAGAACGTTAATTATGTTCGCTATTATCTTTCAAAACACAAATTTGGAGCTACATCATTCAGCGCAGGTTTCAGAGTTTCTTTGAAATACACTTGGTGTTACGTCCACTACTAAAACCTACACAACTACTACAAAAAACTACTAAAAAACAAGTAAACACGTATGACAACATTTTATACCGAGTTTATTTCAAAAGTTTAAATATGTTTAAAATGTTTAAATATATAATATAAACTATAAACACCGTACGGCGGCGGTAGGTCATCGATGTGATGGACCGACCAAATCAAGTGTGCGGTCGGTGGTTCCTTGCATGAGTGCACCAGGGTGACCGCTAACAGGCAAAAATGGCGTGACGTCGTGAGGCGTATAACTTCTGGCATCACCAACACTACTACATGACGATCACGACCGCTCTGTCAAGAGCGCAACGAAGAAGAAGATAAATTATACGCACTTATATTTTACTGTTTTTGAATCTGGTACAGTCACGAGAACTAACAGCCGTGCGATTCTATAACAGCAAACATCGTTGCATCTTTGACAACATCCGTGAAACAAATGAAGAGATGACAAGAAACCAGGGACCGTACAACCCCGGTTTTGGGTTAAGCCTATCGAAGGGGTTTTTCATTTAACAAAAACCATTTCTATGAGGTTACCAATTAGAAAGGTTACCCTGCTTTAAACCCAGCCATAGGGTCACCCTTTGCTTAGGGTTTTCAATTGAAGAGGTATTTGTAACTGTATATAACCCTACGGTAGGGTTACCCTTTGCCTCATAGGGTAACCCTTTGATTAGGGTATTCGGATGAAGAGGTATTTGTAACTTTTAAAAACCCTGTGGTTGGTGGTGGGTAACCCTGGGTTACCCTATCCTTTGGGTTGTTGATCGTGAAGGTAGCGTTGTCTAAATTGAAGAAGAGAATCGCCGAGCGATCACTATTTTGGCGTTGTAGGTATTCAGAAAATATATTGCTATCTCAGCATTGCCTGCAACTGTGTGTGAGATCGAAATTCGTTACACAGAAAACCGACGCCACGCGCCGGCGAGAGTTTATTTGTCTTGCGAATAGATTGTGATTTGGGACTTTTGTATTTTGGATGATGAAATCAAATTATGGTTTTATGTTTCAAAACGAGTATGATTAGTCGCTATGTAAGTGTAGTTCTTTTTATACCTACGGAAAAACATTTTTGTTTGCAATACTTACCTAATAAAATTATTCATAAGATATTTTACAAATGGCTATAATGATTTTTATATCTTAATTTTTTTTTTGATTTTTACATTTTATATAACTAGCTGACCCGCCAGCGGCTTCACTCGCTTTGGTCTTGGTATAGTGGTGAATACTTCATAGTCTGTAGAGCATAGAAAAATACGTGCGGCGTGTACAGCTGCCTCATAGCCAGCTTTAACACCAAAACCGAGCTGACGAGGGTGACATTTTTTTGAGAGACGGTCCTCAATAACTCGGCGGCAAATTTTAGACGTAAGGCGTCTCAGAGTACTACCAACTGCAATAGGACGGATGCCCCCATCTTTTCTTTCTAGCGCTACTAGGTTTGCACCTTACAAGAGAGGTAAATTTCCTTTATGCATAAAATTTATTAAAGCAGTCTACTCCCGAATATAAATATACATAATACATAATACATATATATATATAAATACTATATACTTAATTTTTTATCTTTCCTCATTTTACATAATTTATTCTCGCGTCAGTAAATTTTTTGCGATTACTCAAATATTCGTTTAAATTATATGGTGTAAAAGAGTGAAATAATGTGCATGCAATGCTTAAAGCCTCCAACTTATATAAAATGATAAGGATTAATACCGTATTTGTGTAAATAGCTTTCCAATTGCCGCTTTTTAATTGCCTATTTTTTTAAAGTGTTAAAATGGATATAGTATGTTAGAGATAGACATACGCGTCATACGCTATCGAGGACTTTTTTCCTCTAAGTGGTAGTGTGCGCTGTGTACGTATATTGTGTTAAAGTCTGAAGGCATTGTTACTAATGAAATCTTACCCGAATAGTAACCCGTCTTGTTGGGCACCACCGCAATGCCAGTTATTTTGATTCGGAGTAGTAATGTGCACTAAGCACGTATATTGTATTCAGGCTCGAAGTAATTGTAACTAATTAAATCCAATGCGAATAGTAACCCGTCTTGTTGGGCACCACCGCAATGCCAGTTATTTTGATTCGGAGTAGTAATGTGCACTGAGCACGTTTATTGTATTCAGGCTCGAAGTAATTGTAACTAATTAAATACAATCCAAATAGTAAACCGTCTTGTTGGGTACCACCGCAATGACAGTTATTTTGATTCGAAGTAGTAATGTGCACTGAGCACGTATATTGTAATAAGGCTCGAAGTTATTGTAACTAATTAAATACAATCCAAATAGTAAACCGTCTTGTTGGGTACCACCGCAATGCCAGTTATTTTGATTCGGAGTAGTAATGTGCACTGAGCACGTATATTGTAATAAGGCTCGAAGTTATTGTAACTAATTAAATACAATCCAAATAGTAAACCGTCTTGTTGGGTACCACCGCAATGACAGTTATTTTGATTCGAAGTAGTAGTGTGCGCTGTACACGTTTATTGTGTTAAAGCTTGAAGGCATTGTTACTAATGAAATCATACCCGAATAGTAACCCGTCTTGTTAGGTACCACCGCAATGCCAGTTATTTTGATTCGGAGTAGTAATGCGCACTGAGCACGTATATTGCATTATGGCTCGAAGTCATTGTAACTAATTAAATCCAATCCGAATAGTAACCCGTCTTGTTGGGTACCACTGCAATGCCAGTTATTTTGATTCGAAGTAGTAATGTGCACTGAGCACGTATATTGTAATAAGGCTCGAAGTCATTGTAACTAATTAAATCTAATCCGAATAGTATCCCGTCTTGTTCGGTACCACCGCAATGCCAGTTATTTTGATTCGGAGTAGTAATGTGCACTGAGCACGTATACTGTAATAAGGCTCGAAGTAATTGTAAGTAATTAAATCCAATCCGAATAGTAATCCGTCTTGTTGGGTACCACCCCATTGCCAGTTACTTTGAATCGAAGTAGTAGCGTGCAGTGTGCATATATATTATGTTAAAGCTTGAAGGAATTGCAACTATACTAATTGTATCATTTCCGAATAGTATCCCGTCTTCTTGGGTACCACCGCAATGCCAGTTATTTTGATTCGGAGTAGTAATGTGCACTGAGCACGTATATTGTAATAAGGCTCGAAGTAATTGTAACTAATTAAATCCAATCCGAATAGTAATCCGTCTTGTTGGGTACCACCGCATTGCCAGTTACTTTGAATCGAAGTAGTAGCTTGCAGTGTGCATATATATTATGTTAAAGCTTGAAGGAATTGCAACTATACTAATTGTATCATTTCCGAATAGTATCCCGTCTTGTTGGGTACCACCGCAATGCCAGTTATTTTGATTCGGAGTAGTAATGTGCACTGAGCACGTATATTGTAATAAGGCTCGAAGTCATTGTAACTAATTAAATCTAATCCGAATAGTATCCCGTCTTGTTCGGTACCACCGCAATGCCAGTTATTTTGATTCGGAGTAGTAATGTGCACTGAGCACGTATATTGTAATAAGGCTCGAAGTAATTGTTAGTAATTAAATCTAATCCGAATAGTATCCCGTCTTGTTCGGTACCACCGCAATGCCAGTTATTTTGATTCGGAGTACTAATGTGCACTGAGCACGTATATTGTAATAAGGCTCGAAGTAATTGTTAGTAATTAAATCTAATCCGAATAGTAACCCGTCTTGTTCGGTACCACCGCAATGCCAGTTATTTTGATTCGGAGTACTAATGTGCACTGAGATCGTATACTGTAATAAGGCTCGAAGTCATTGTAAGTAATTAAATCCAATCCGAATAGTAATCCGTCTTGTTGGGTACCACCCCATTGCCAGTTACTTTGAATCGAAGTAGTAGCGTGCAGTGTGCATATATATTATGTTAAAGCTTGAAGGAATTGCAACTATACTAATTGTATCATTTCCGAATAGTATCCCGTCTTCTTGGGTACCACCGCAATGCCAGTTATTTTGATTCGGAGTAGTAATGTGCACTGAGCACGTATATTGTAATAAGGCTCGAAGTAATTGTAACTAATTAAATCCAATCCGAATAGTATCCCGTCTTGTTGGGTACCACCGCAATGCCAGTTATTTTGATTCGGAGTAGTAATGTGCACTGAGCACGTATATTGTAATAAGGCTCGAAGTAATTGTAACTAATTAAATCCAATCCGAATAGTAATCCGTCTTGTTGGGTACCACCGCATTGCCAGTTACTTTGAATCGAAGTAGTAGTGTGCAGTGTGCATATATATTATGTTAAAGCTTGAAGGAATTGCAACTATACTAATTGAATCATTTCCGAATAGTATCCCGTCTTGTTGGGTACCACCGCAATGCCAGTTATTTTGATTCGGAGTAGTAATGTGCACTGAGCACGTATATTGTAATAAGGCTCGAAGTCATTGTAACTAATTAAATCTAATCCGAATAGTATCCCGTCTTGTTCGGTACCACCGCAATGCCAGTTATTTTGATTCGGAGTAGTAATGTGCACTGAGCACGTATACTGTAATAAGGCTCGAAGTCATTGTAACTAATTAAATGTAATCCGAATAGTATCCCGTCTTGTTGGGTACCACCGCAATGCCAGTTATTTTGATTCGGAGTAGTAATGTGCACTGAGCACGTATATTGTAATAAGACTCGAAGTCATTGTAACTAATTAAATCTAATCCGAATAGTAACCCGTCTTGTTCGGTACCACCGCAATGCCCGTTATTTTGATTCAAAGTAGTAGTGTGCGCTGTGCACGTATATTGTGTTAAAACTTGAAGGCATTGTTACTAATGAAATCATACCCGAATAGTAACCCGTCTTGTTGGGTACCACCGCAATGCCAGTTATTTTGATTCGGAGTAGTAATGTGCACTGAGCACGTATATTGTATTCAGGCTCGAAGTAATTGTAACTAATTAAATCCAATCCGAATAGTAACCCGTCTTGTTAGGTACCACCGCAATGCCAGTTACTTTGAATCGAAGTAGTAGTGTGCAGTGTGCATATATATTATGTTAAAGCTTGAAGGAATTGCAACTATACTAATTGAATCATTTCCGAATAGTATCCCGTCTTGTTGGGTACCACCGCAATGCCAGTTACTTTGAATGAAAGTAGTAGTGTGCACAGTGTACTTATAATTGTGTCTAGACATGCATGCATGTATTGGAACTAAATTAATTATTTCTAATTCAAGAACTCGTCTTCGTGGGTACCATCGCAGTACAAGATATGCTGCCTTGAGTAGTAGTAGGGTGCACTGTTCACATTGTGATTACGCTCATTCAAATTATTGCTGAATGAGTAACTCGTCTTGGTGTATACCACCGCCATGCCAAATACTCTGCCTCGGGGTAGTAGTATGCACGTATGTTTGTATGTAAGTTTAAAGATACACAAAATTCCGTATCAATCGTAGAAGCGTCGCAATAGTGCGGTAATTTCTCAATGGGTAAGAGACTTGGAGCCCAGGACATGATGCAGGAGCCGAAAACAAGTAGCAGGAACTATTGTACATGTAGGTAGCAGGTAGGTCCATGAGTTAAATTTCACTTTTTTCTAGTCTATGCTCTGGTAGATAAAAATACTTTATTAATAATTATCATGTGTTAAATAATGTTGATATTAAAAATAAAACGAGTCCAGCGTGATATTTTATTTTAACTTTTTGACCTACGTCTACTTGTAATATAAAAACCAAAGTGGATACAAAAAGATCAAAATATGAATGCGGTGCTGTTTTGCTCGAGTGGTGGGGCCACTGCCGCTGGGCGCGCTAGGGAGTAGCTCGCTACCTAAAATACCTAAACTCGCGCAGCGCTGCGCAGAATGAAGGCTCTTAAGCATTAAAAAACAAAATAGTTAAGATCATTTACATAATAAAGTGACAGCAACCAGTAGTAAATAGTTATAAATAATCATAAAACTAAAACATAAAATATATTTTTCCGTGATATGTAAGTAAACTGTGAACATTACAAAGAATTGCAACATCATTTTCTTGTTCCAAATACCACCGGCTTACTTGTTCGCACAGCTTAAGTATTATTAACCTTTTGATTACAACAACAATACCAAATACGATAGGTTACCCTTTCATTGAGTAACACTTACGGGTCGGGTTTTTAACTATTAACCTTTTAAAAATACCCTACAAATGGGTATCCAAATTAGGGTAACCTTTGTGGTACCGTGTTAACGCATTTCAAAGGGTAACCCATAGGCATGGCTTACTGCTGAGAGTAAAAACCCACAGCGATAGGGTTTTTACTAACTCTATAAACCAACGGCGACAACAACCCTACCAAAGGGTAACCCAATTGAAGAGGTTTTAATAGGGTTATTCAATAAAATAAGTTACCGTTTTAAAGGGTAACACTTATAGCTTAGGTTTTTTTACTAACCCTGTTAAAATACCCTGGGTTAAACCCTAAAAATAGGTAACCAAATCGGTCCCTGCAAGAAACGTAGGAAAAGCAACCTTATGTACAATGGCGAAGTATTTGACATCGGTGAAACATTACAGAACCGCACGGCAGTAAACGTTCACAAAGTGTCAAATTTATGTAACTATATGATTTATTTTATTTTTATTCTCTATATTTCATTTTTGTTTCACGTGTTTCATCAGGTCATTTACAAAGGCATAAGTGGGGCTGTAGCAACACTTAGAGGCCTATTTGGTATAAAATATACAAAGTATCACAAACATTTTGGATGGATGGTGACATGGTATATCTACTACAAAAATGAGTAAAATTATGAACTTATTAGTGATAAGGGAGATAGTGGGCTATGGACGAGACTACGGCACCTGCCAATTTAAGTCTCATCTAAGAGTACACTAATATTAAGAGGAAAAGTTTGTATTTTTGTGTGTGTGTCACCATGAATAAACTTTAAAACTACTATATAGCTACATTCACCCTGAGTAACTTAGGCTATATTGATTCATCATCATCATCCATCACCAAGCTGGTGAAAACGCGGAGAACAGCTAGTCTTAAAATTTGGCAGGTTGGTGACTTGCCACCCACTAAACGGCCCCCATAAGGGTCACTATCAATGGTGACATAAGGGGCAACGTTGTTGTGGATGGCTAAACGGTGTCGAGAGATGTGTTGCTGTTTCACTTGAGCACTACTTCCAGCGTCATGCCCTTTAACACTTTCATCTATAGAGCTTTTTATTACTTGCTCTTACGTCTCCACCCACAGACGGCCAATTAAGGCTAGCCGGCCAGCGTCTCATTTAGCCTTTTAGGAAGAATCGGGGTCCACCGTGTTGCAACTCACCGACGCCTCTCAACAAAGCCGCCCCTGTAGTAATGATTGTTATTTTGTCAGAATTCGATGTGTACTTACTTATAAACTCTATTTAGTGCACTTGTTTCTGCAAAATCATATAGTTACAACAATTTGAAACTTTGGAAATGTTTACATTGTAGTGCTCGTGATTGTACATCAATGTTATCTAAAATTAGCTCTTGCAAATAAGTCCTTGTTTCATTTCAGAACATTAGTAAGGGACATAAATAGAGTCAATGCTAATACGATGGCAAATAACGAATACATTTATATATTGAATAAGGTAATTTATTTCGTAACGAACACCGAAAACCCAGAGGTGGAATTAGAATAGATAACCTCAATTTTTATATTCCATGGCTAAAAATAAGATAAGATAAAACTGTATTTCGTAAAATTCTAAAGGTGCAGAATTGTGTTATCATCATTAAATGGTAGTTTGTTATACTTTAGTTCTTAATGTTTTATATTTACTCATTGTTTAGTATTTTTAAGTAGGTACATTACGTTTTTTAATCCGGCGTTCAAATTTTTTACCACCTCAACAACAATTGGGTGAATAAACTTACCTTCTCTACCTAGTCAAGTTTCGAGGTAGGCGAAATGCGTTTTTAAAAACTAAAATGAAAGTTAAACTTATGTGTTGCCGATTCGGAGGCAAGAAATATAATGAATTAAAAATACACTAATTATTAATGCAGGATGGCCTATATGCTAGATCAGCTTATATCTAGAATGCATCGTTAGCGTCTGGGTGATCATTGTGAGAATGCTCGCTCAGCGCTAATCGAGTACAGAGGGGTGAGGTACACACATAACGTCTCCCCCCTCAAGAGCGAAATTATCGGGTTTATTAGTTTTTAAATTTTCCCGATGATTTCGCGAAAACATGAGAGTACATTTTTTTCTTAAAAGTAAAAAAATAGAAAGTATAAGGCTTAACATTAACACACATATCGATACATAAAATAAGCAGTCACTTGTAAAAACCGAATCACTTTTGACACTATTCACGAATTCACTTTGTTTCAACGCGTACGCCATGTACTTCAGTTCGTCCAGGTTAACTTCCTTCATGTTTAGTGCATGTGCACCGGATAGCTTGGGGCTTGAGTGCATCTGTAGCGAAGGCAATTTGATAATAGGGATTTGTTCTACGTCCTCGTGCATCACATAGGTATTGTGATAATGGATTTTGATGCCGGCGACTTCAACATGGCAGGGCTCATTCAGGGTCATCATATATGTACCAAAAATAGGATGTCTGGTAATGTCATCTTCTCGTTTTTCTATAAGTGTAGTTCTCAATCTGGAGTAAATGATCCAGTTAGCATCATTTATTTGCTGTAGCTTAATGTCTTCCATCAATATCGATTGCTGTACACATCTAGAGGTATTTTCGTACTCCATAAGCTGCTCTATACATGTAGACTCCGCATACAAAGCTCGATTGTTGTCGGTGCAGAGGAACTGATCCCCAGCGGCGAGTGCGCGACAGGGTTGCGCAATCGGTAAGTAGCTGATACCTTTCGCCAAAAGGAAGGGGTGTTCGGGGAATATGGTAAGTGTAAGGTTTTCAAGTTCATGGTAAATAGGTAGGGAGTACATTTTAAAATAGTTATAAGTTATATTAGTGATAAGAGGTATATCCATTATGAACGTTATCTGGTTTTTCTTAATGTAAGATTTGACACTAATCGATTCTTCAAGTTTTACTAGGTTACTGTCTGTAGGTAGATATAACAAATTTCCATATTTGGATATGGACTTCAGATGAAACAATAATTCGGTAGAGTTAACAATACTTTGATGCAAAACTGAGACTTTACTTAATGCTAAGGCAGTTTCAATTTCACTTATTTTAATAAATATAGTCCGAAAGTTACTTATAAATAAGTTGAACAGTCCTAGTAGATACGTAGAAAATACCCAATTTTTCTGTGTAGCTAGTTCTCTGAACATTATTTCAATCTTTTCTATTTTATTACCTAATGTGAAAACGTTACTATTCATGGTTTCAGTATTATTAATAACACTATCTAGCATTTTAGAAATTAATGTTATTTTATTGGACACAATAACCTGATTATCACTTAGTTGTGTAGTAAGTTTATCGTACTTGAGAGCATCGGCATGATCTAGGTTGCCTGTTACAATTTTAATCAATGATCCTAATGGATTGATTAATCCTCGGCTGAATCGTTGCGGAACGAGCTGTCTATATTTTTCTATAGTAATAAAACGTAAGTATTCTACGTGAGTTTTAAGTGCAACGAATTCTTGTGGATATGTTTTATTTTGTGCCAATAGTTTTGCAAATGTATCATATTCAGATGTAATGAGCTTTAAATCTGTATGAAGTGGATCGAGTTTTATTACTTTAATTATAGTCCAATTATCAACTTGTAGATATGCATCTCCTTTCTTTACCGGCAGGATTCCCGGATTGCCTTCAAGTGAGCGAAGCTGAAGGGCCTGCAACGGAGTGGCTAGTATCAGGAGCCACCACCTGTGGAGGACGTTTTATATTTTTTATTGGTACTTTGGTCTGTCTTTCACCTACTTGAATGGGTACAATATTTTTACTTGTGGGACCACCTACTTTAGCTTTTCGATAACGGGGCTTATCTTTACTGTTTCTTGTGTTTACTACTTTCGCAAAAATTGTATCTCCTGTACTAAGCTCAATATCAGCTTCACCTCCTCTTTTGTTTCTTATCTTTTCTTTAGTGGTTAATATCTTTTCAGCTATATGATTGTATAGGTATTTTGTTCGTTTTGCATGGTCTTTTACAAGTTGTTGTATATATATCTTTTCAAATTCCACGTTAAAGGGGCTATCAGAATCAGTATGTCCAAATACTGTTTCAAAGGGGGTAAGGTCTGTAGCTGAGTGGACAGAATGATTGTATGCGATAATGGAATAGGTCATCACCGATGCAGCATCTGTGCACTTCCTTTCATACTTCGCAAGACGGTAAATTTCTATAAGCGTTGAATGGAAGCGCTCAATGAGGCCCATTGAGTTTGGATTTCGCGGGGTACCAATATGAAGGTCAATTTTGTGCAGGCTTAAGAATTCTTTTAGCAATTCATTGTTGAATTCCGTGCCAGGATCGGAACTTATTCTTTTTGGGGTGCCATAAAAGGAAAAGTATTTTGTTAAAGCTCTAACAACCTCAGGGGTTGACCTATTTGAGATTTCGATGGCTTGTCCTAGTTTGCTGAAAGCATCTATGATTGTTAGGTAGTATTTGCCTTCAATGGTGAAAATATCTATAAAAAGTTCCTGAAAGGGAGCATCTTGGGTTTGCGTTAACTGTAAAATCGGTTTAATAGGCTTACGGTCATATTTCATAGTTTGGCAAGACTCGCAAGCATTGATTATGGCTGTTACGGTCTCTTGCATTTTTTCCCAGTAATAATTTCTTCGGAGTCTCATTAAAGTCTCCTTTATTCCACGGTGGCATTGTTTACCGTCGTGAAATTTCAGGATTATGGCTCTTTGTTCATTTTCATCTTGTACACAAATTACGCGTTGTGTACATTCAATAAGTTTTACTAAGTCTTTCTTAAATAATTCTATTACTACCTTGCCAAACTGTCTTCTATGCTCGCTTTCTTCGAAGTATATGAAATATTTAAGCTTAGGAGTGATATACTCTTTTAAAAACTGTTTAACAAGTTCATTATTACCTATAGGCATAAATACTTCTAAAATTTTTTGTTTGTTGCTCGATATATTTTTAACTTGTAATTCATTTTTGAACCAAGAGAACACTCGTATCTGGTTAGGTTTCGTGTCAATTGCTTCATGCAAGATAGGTATCCCGGTGGGTTCTAAATCTGCAGTTGAATGGATTGTTTGAGAATTATTAGATTCAGAGGGTGACCTAATCGGGTATTCAGGGGATGATGTATTAGGGTATTCGGCAAGTTTTACTGTGCTTGTAGCTGACAGGGTATCAGAGATATCTGTGGGAGTTGCCGTGGCACTTTCATCAGATATAGTAATAGTAGAGGAGTCATTACGGGTTCTCTTTTTATTCACAAACTGTTCAATCTCTTTAACTATGTCGTCAAGTTTTGTCTGTAAATCGTTGTCAACGTTAACTTGCATGGATTGTCCTTCATCATCAGAGTCAAGTGCATTTACCTTTATTCGAGATAAAGCGTCAGCGTTCGTATTTTGTTTGCCGTTTTTATAAATAATCTCAAAGTCATAGTCTTGTAGTCGTAGTCTCCATCTAGTCAGTTTACTGTTAGGGTCCTTTAGGGAATTTAACCAAGCTAAAGGTCTGTGGTCTGTATATATAAAGAACTTTTTGCCATACAGGTAAGGCCTGAAGTGTTTGATCGCCCATACGATGGCAAGAAGTTCTTTCTCAATTGTACTATATCTGGATTCAGTATCACTGAGTGTTCGACTTGCATACGCGACCGGTTTGTCGTTACCGACTGTGCCTTGGGACAAAACTGCACCAAGGGCAACGTTAGACGCGTCTGTTGTAAGAATAAATGGTCTATCATGATCTGGGTATTGCAATAGCGGGGCGTTAGTAAGGAGTTCCTTACACTTGTTAAAGGCATCAATGTAATTTTGGTCAAGTATAATTTTATTTCGCTTTTTGAGGCATGAGGTTAGAGGTTGGGTTATTTTCGCAAAATCTTTAATGAAGCGACGGTAGTAGCCTACTAGTCCCAAAAAACTCTTTATTTCAGTCGTTGTTTTTGGCAGTGGATAATTAAGTACAGCCTTTATTTTGTCGTTATTAGGTTTCAGTCCGTCTTTTGTTATCGTGTGTCCCAGGTAAAGTACTTCTGTCCGTAAGAATTCTGATTTGTCCAGTTGAATTTTTAAGTTTGTCTGTCGGAATTTGTCAAATATCGTTCGTAGTTTTTGTATGTGTTCATCTAAGCTGGCTGAGAATATGATGACGTCATCAAGATAGACCATGCAGTGTATTCCCTGCAGGCCTCTTAAGACGTTATCCATAGCTCGTTGGAAGGTAGCTGGGGCTGTCTTTAGCCCAAATGGCATTCTTGAAAATTCGAAATGCCCGTGTTGTGTGCTGAAGGCGGTCTTATGTCTGTCTTGCTCTTGTATTTCAATTTGATGGTATCCACTAGCTAGGTCAAGAGTGCTGAAGTAAGAACTCTTGCCCAGTTTGTCAAATAAGTCATTCATGTTAGGAAGCGGGTATTTGTCATCAATTGTTATGTCGTTCAAACGTCTATAATCAATAACCATGCGATATTTCGGTTGTCCTGATGCGTCAGTCTTTTTAGGTACCAAATGCACCGGGGCGTTCCAAGGTGAATGAGATTCCTGTATGACATTGTCATTTAATAATTTTTCAACTTGTTTATTTATTTCGTCTGTTTGTGCAGGGGCTTGCCTATATGGTCTTACGTAAATCGGGTCTTCATTCTTTGTTCTTATTTGGTGTTTTACCTGATTAGAGAATGATAAGGGCAAATCTTCGCAGTAAAAAATGTCTTTATACTCTTTACAGAGGTTCAGTAATTTTTGTCGTTCTTCTTCATTTGTGTGGTCTAGTCTGAGTTTGTCAAGGAGATTATTCTCAAGTAATATGTCAGTATTCATGTCCTGATTGTCTTTTGTATGATTTAGTTCAATTTCAGAGTTGTCATATGCATTTACGGTAAAAGGTCGTGTTACAGTCAGTGTAATCTCTTGGTCAGTAGTATTTTGGATAATCGTCGATGCATATCCATTGGTACAATTTACTAAGGCATCTGGCATCCGTAAACCGGGGTAAAGTTCTTGATAGTCAAGAATGGCTTCGACAGAATATTGGTTAGTAGGCAACTTCACTCGTTGTTCGGTTCGCGGTTGCACTCGTATAACATAGTCAAGGTTATTATTGACGATGGCAATAGATGTTGATCTAGTTTTCAGAACAAGGTTTTTCAGATCTATGATCGCGTCTAACTGTTGAAGCAAATCGTTACCTATGAGACCATCATAGCGTGGGTCGACGTCATACAGGTAAAATTTGTGTTCTTCAGTATTTTGAAATGTTGGAAAAAGGGGTATTTGTATAACTTCATCGTGTTGACTGGAAGCATGGGTGCTGACTACTCTAAATGGTTCGTAACGGATAAAGTCAGAGAAATATTCATGCGCCTTTCGAGGGCTAATGAAGGAACGTGTACTTCCGGTATCGATCATTAATTTTGCGTCGATTTCCGGTATATACACGTAGGGTAGTTTTAAGCTAGGATCACAATTAATTTCTATGTCCTGTCTTTGGTCGAGGCCTGTACCTGAAAAGGAGGGGTCTGAGTTACGTCATCAGTCTCGTCTTGTTGAGAGCGTTCGGAATATTGTTCAGAGGGAACCACTTCAGTCATCTCGTCATACTGCTCGTCACAATAGTCAGGATAGTAATAGTTGGGGTCATAACATTCCTCGTCTATGTACTCAGAGTTCAGAGCTAACTCATTAAGTTTGAACCCACTGGGATAATTTTGTTGAAGCGGTGCCGTTCTCATAGAGACGTCTGTGGACTGATAATGCGGCTTCTGAATATTTGGTCGATAGCCGAATGGTTGAGGTCTATACCCAAACTGTTGCGGAGCTGCAGGAGGACGATAGCCAAATTGTTGTGGGGCCGTTGGAGGCCGATAACCAAATTGTTGAGGGGCCATTGAAGGCCGATAGCCAAATTGTTGGGGAGCCATTTCAGGCTTGTAGCCAAACCGCTGTGGTATCATCCCGAAATTTTGCGGTTTATAGCCGAATTGTTGTGGAACAGGTGGGCGATACCCAAATTGAGGTGGTCGATACCCAAATTGAGGTGGTCGATACCCAAATTGAGGTGGTCGATACCCAATCTGTTGGTTAGGTTGTTGGCGGAACCCTGAATGTTGTTGAGTTTGTGGGCTTCCAAAACTAAATTTTGAATTGTTATTGGCAGGTAATATAGGCCTATAACCAGTAGGGTTCTTTGGCACACTAAAACCGTGTTGTAGAGTTGGCTTAGCTATTTGAACCGAATTGCCATACATCCGATTACGCAAGGTGTATTGTTCGTGGAAGTTCACTTCCTCTAAAACAATACTTAAGGCGGCTTCTAAGCTCGCGGGTGCCTTCAACCTAACTATACGCACCATATTTTCTGGTAAGTTGTAAAGGAATACGTTCAGTGACGTATGGTTGTAAATCGCAATTTTGGCGATTTTAATTTCGGCGTTACTCAATGCGTTAACCTTGGATATTAAAATTGACCGGACAGTTTGAATACGATTGCAAAACTCTAAATACGTTTCACTGGATTTAATTTTCAAACTCTCTAACTCTATATTTATACATTCCTCACTACGAGGGTCACCGAAATGCTGTTCTAATAAGGCCTTAAGTTCAGACCAACTCGCAACATCCTCTCGTTCCGATAATAGGGCAGCTGCGTTATCAGTTAACCGACTCGTAACGGCGTGGTAAACGTATAAATTTTGCTCCTCGTTGCCACGGTACCTTTCAATCACATAATCGCATTTACGTAAAAACAAATTAAGTTGTCTATTGTCTCCTCCAAAAAGAGGGATTAATTTTAATATATCGTTTGGTATAGGTACGATACGCGGTTGTTCTTCCATTTTTGCACAGAGTTATAAAAGTTTAGACACACACAAAAATACAATTATAATATAACACAGAAAAATACACAAAAACAATAAAAGGCACAAACACACACAATTAAAACAGTAAGGAACAAGTAAAATCAAAATTTGTATAATATAATTAACCAAAAAATTATAATTTTTAAAATTGAAAATTTATTTATCTATTCGATGAATATACCATCAAAAACGATTAAGTTTCAAATCATCAGATGCATATAAAATATTAGTTAAACACGATATTATATTAAATTTATGTCAAATCTAAAATTTCGTTACTCTATGTAAGTTTCTTTGTAGTAACATTATTTCTTATCGCTTAGTTCTTAGTACTAATAACCAGATAACGTGCTAATGAGAGAAGACTTATCACATTGAACACTTTAAATTAAAATGGGGATTTTGGGAAGGATGGCAAAAAGTTCAACTTACCAACCGACTGCTACACCCATTGTTGCACACACACACCCGAGTTTAGACAAATTTATTTGGTTCGTGGATTTGCTCTACTATTGTCCCACTACAGGCAAATTTTGACACACGTAATAATGTAGGGACGTAGCTTATACGAGCAAATCCTGTCCGCAGCGCCAGTCAAGTTTCGAGGTAGGCGAAATGCGTTTTTAAAAACTAAAATGAAAGTTAAACTTATGTGTTGCCGATTCGGAGGCAAGAAATATAATGAATTAAAAATACACTAATTATTAATGCAGGATGGCCTATATGCTAGATCAGCTTATATCTAGAATGCATCGTTAGCGTCTGGGTGATCATTGTGAGAATGCTCGCTCAGCGCTAATCGAGTACAGAGGGGTGAGGTACACACATAACGACCTATCTTATCAAAATATTTTGTTTTTAATATTCACTATAATAATGCACATACTTTAGAAACGTTGTCTAGCTTTTTTTACTCATTTTTCGATATTGTTCTTCTATTTACGTTCAATACGCTTGACAACGCGTTGATCACAGCATGGCGCCTTCAAAGTCAGTTCAATCGCGCGTGCGATCTCATCAAATCGTTCAACAACATGGTCTCCGTAGGGGGCAAAATATCAAGTTGCAGTGGGTTTCATCGTATATTCGGTTAGAAGATTGCAGATAGGCTGGCTGAAAAAGTAATATCAAAGGATAGAAGATTTATTAGGATTCCTAACTATGCGAAATTGCTACATAAATGAAAGATATATTGTAATCTTTGGAAAGTGTAATTTAATGCGAGATCTCTAGAAAAGCATTTAGTGTAGGTAGGTTATTCTTCTAAGAGTTAGATGATAAAAGACCATACAAAGAAAAAACATCACTAACCTTCGTTTTGCCGATGGTATAGTCATAATGGTAGAGTCGCTCAGAGTAGAGTTTCCCAAAAGTTTAGTCTCAAGATGAACATGGATAAGACGAAAGTCATGTCCAATGTCCATGTTCCACCTATACCGGTAATTGTTGGAAACGATGCATTCAACTGCACAAGTTGTAGACAAGTACTTCTACCTGGGACAGACTGTCCAATTAGGTAGATCCAACTTCAACAAAGAGGTCGCACGAAGAATCCAGCTTGGATGGGCAGCGTTCCGGAAACTTCGATCCATCTTTTCGTCCCCAATACCTCAGAGCCTGAAAACCAAGGTTTTCAACCAGTGTGTGTTGCCAGTGATGACTTATAGCACTGAGACGTGGTCCCTTACTGTGGGCCTCATTAACAAGCTTAAAGTCGCTCAACGAGTAATGAAGAGGGCTATGATTAGGGTTTCCCTGCGTGACATGATCTGTCCGTAGAACTACTAAGGTCACATAGCTCTAAAAATTAGCAAGTTGAAGTGGCAATGGGCAGGTCACATCGCTCGCAGAAGTGATAACCGATGCAGAAGAAAGGTTCACGAGTGGCGACCATACGCACCGGAAGACAATGTGTAGGCCGGCCCCCCACTAGGCAGATAGACAAACTCGTCTAAACCGTGGGGAATCGCTGGATGCAGGAAGCGAGTAGCCGGTCCAAGCGGCGTTCTATGGGGGACGCCTAAGTTCAGCAGTGGAAGTCTTCCGGCTGATATTGATGATGATACAAAGAGAGCACGCATCCACATAACCTTGTAGTGCTGCAATATATTGCTCCCTAAAAACTAGAACAGTTTTCATATGTCATAGGCATCATGATACATACTGCACTGAACAAGTTTTGTTACATGATGTGGAATAGTGACACATTTTATGTGTGTATGTACAATAGTGATGCATTTTAGATTTATTCCCAAAAGTAGTGGCTGTTTTGAAACCGGATATTTGGTACGGCAGAAGCACCCAAAATGGATTCAAATACGACCTGTGGGCCTAGCACGAATGTCAGCGTAAGTGTAACTCAACGTGTCGTTCACGTCAAACAGGTCAAACTGTCATTTATCAAGGGCTACTGTGACACACAAACAACTCATAGTTAGTAGGTACGCCAATGATATTATATATATAAAATGAGGAGGTACGCCAAAACATGACGCGTTGACGCGTTTGAGCCGACTCCTTTTTCTATGTTATTAGCATTCACTCAGTGTACATTCCTTACTAATTTCCTAAAGTGAGCAGTTTGAAAATTAGTAATGTTATTATTTAAATATTTATGATCGCGCCAAAAAGCGCGACGTCACTTCAAGAAATGCCCCCCGCCCGCGCGTCCCGCCGCCGCTGCCCGGCCGGCTGTCAAACTACAAGGAAGCGGCTAAACGGGCCAGCGACCAACAGTCACGAGATTAGAGTCGCCGCTAGCGGACGAATACCGCTCCACCTTCGCGCCGCGGCCGCAACAATTCCTCCGCGCTTACGCATTAGCACAAACCTTCGCGTTACGCGTCAGCCCAGAGTGACCTTTAGGGTGTGTTCGGCACGGCCACACACCATCACCACAAATCAGGCCGAGTCACCGCGCCTAACTTCGCCGCGAGTAACCGGTAATCAGCCCGTGTTTACGCGTAAACCAGTGCACAAACAATAAAACTAAATAGACTTTATACAAGTGAACAACAGTTCTTCAGCACGACGTCCACAGCAGGACGCCTACCCCGAGGACTCTTAAGGTCATCAGCCCGCACTACCCAGAGCCCCGACTTCCTGTAAGTGCATACCATTATTTCCTTAATATATCTCTCCTAACACCTTTTAATACGACCGTATGGTTGCAGACAAACTGCTTAACCATTTATTATTACATAAAATTTACTGTTTAATAAATATACAATTTAATTATACTCACAAACATAAAAATAAAACTAATCTATAAGCCCCATGGTGGGGATAAAAGTGGGCAAAATGCTGGCAGCATTTCCACGTTGGATGGCAATGCTAACTTTTGCTCAAAGTATGCGCCATCATATCGGTCATCCGTCGCCTCAACCAAAAGTTTTGTCTGATCCAATACCTATAAGTTGTGAGCAGACGGCCCGCAAGGACCTAGTGTCTGGACACCAAACGGCACAATTATGTACATTCTGTTTAAATATACCTACCTACATATTGACGTGTGAGGTCTTCCGCTTGAGCCGCAGCAGCACCAGTCCGATCAATCGTCCCAGTGAGTTGAAACGGCGCTACTGTGTCGCATGTAGCATCCTAAGCCAGGGGCAGTCCCATCTTCCACTAAACGACATGTGATGGCCGAACCGATCCTCCATTTCACTGCAAACACAACGGTGAGGTAAAAAAGTAGTAAAACTACAATTAGTCTGTGGTAAAATTAGCTTAAACGAAAAAAACTTAATATTAGGTCTGGACCTATGAAATTGCTGTTTTCATGAATTAAGATATCGCCCTTTTTCTGTATATCTTTTTTATTTTTATTACTCAAAGTAATTCGTGGGTTAAGAACTAGAGTAGCGTAAGCGACATAATGACTTCACTGGAGTGGAGAGCCGAAACAAAACTTAAATTTACCTACCGTTATCTTATAGCTCTTTTATGTCAAAATCTATCGTAGGTATATAAGTATCTGATTTTTTCTAATAATGCTTTATTTTTAGGCTACAGAATGGTGTAGCTTTTTGGAAAATCTAAAAATCTTTTTATGGCTGGCATGCGCGGAAAAGAGTGATTGTTGTCTTTGACGTACTATCTAGTCTACACTTTCAGGAGTTTTATTGTGTGGACCAAGCACTCCCCTGGCATCAGATTCGACCACATTTGTCTCCGACAGCTTTTTGAAGCCGACTCTCATAAACATTTCAGAAAGATTGAAAGTCGATTGGAAAACCTTTTTTATTCCATCTATTCGAAAAGGATGACTTGGTTCTCTTAAGTGCACCCAAAGGTGCTGTTTTAAAAACTTTTAGCGGGCAGTAATGAGTTTTTAATCCTCTTTATAAGTACGCTGCGAGTTTTTTCCGCGCACTTTTTAAAGAAAGAAATAGAACGAAAATATTCTTTAAATAAAAACTGTCTGGTACGACGGCCCATAGTTGCGCGGCTGGCTGAATAAAATTTTTTATTCCACCGCGTTTTCGTCAATTTTCAAGGATTGTTATAAATACATGGTTTTGTTTTGAGAAATAAGTTCTTCAAGTGACAGTGGAAGTATAGAATTGACTCCTGAAAGTATTAGAACTGACGCAAGAAATGTGATTATGCCAAATCCCGAGAGAAATATATGAAAGCCTATGGTCATTTTATTGAATGGAGACATGCAAGAGGCGCCAAGAATTTTTCAGAACCTGTTTTCGAGTTTTGGCAGGGAGAAAAATCACGGAAACGCACGAAACACGGTCCCATAAGCGATAACGATACTTTACGCTTATATGGCACGAAACAAACTTTGGCTACATAATCAAACTTTCTGCCTTAAATAAGTTTGTTTATTGTACGTACGTTTTATAACTCAAAGCAAACCAAAAATAATAAAGTAAAATTACCCATGGCATCGCATTTATCGATGCTTTTTCAAAACAGGCTTACCTGTTTTGAAAAAGCTGGGAGGCAACCAATTCTTCAAAGGCAATTTAAACTGCCTCTCGGTTATTGAATTTTTTTCCCCGTCAAGAAGTTATCCAAATTCTGGAATAAGTAGAAGCCTGTAGGGGCAAGGTCTGGTGAGTACGGTGGATTACGGAGAACTTACAACTCCAGCTTTTGTAACTTGGAGACCTCATGCTGTGCAGTATGAGGTCGCACGTTGTCGTGCAGGAGCAGCGGAGCCAATTGATTGACCAAAGCTGGTTGGAGATGTGCGAGCTTCTCCATCATTGTGTTCAGTTCTTCGTAGTACACTTCTGCAGTAATGCTCATTTCATTTGGTAAGAAGCTGTGATGAATGACACCGGCGCTAGTCCACCAAACAATGACCATCACTATGGGGTCAGTTTTCGTTTGGGGCATTGTTTAGGTGCTGAACCAAGGTCTAACCGACTTGCTGAGCGCTTGTGATTGTCGAACAGAATCCTTTTTTGTCGCAAATAACAATGCGATTCAATATGCCTTCGTTTGTGTGCCTGTTAAGCAGTACAAGGCTCGACTCGACGCGTGCTTGGCGCTGGCGATCATTCAATTTGTGGAGCACCTATTTGCCAAGCTTTTTACCTTGCCAACACGAAAGCTGCTGCTAATTCAGTTGTAGATTGAGTATCTTTAGTTTCCACAATCGCATGTAATTCGTCATTGTCGACTAAAGTATTCGGTCAACCATGGGGTTCATTTCATAGGATGACATTTTGAGAATGGAAGCGGGCAAATCGATGATGAGTGGTGCGATCTTTAGAAGTGTTCGCTCCATATACGTCGTTGATGCTGCGTGCTGCTTCTGCAGCTTTGCTGCCACGACGGTACTCCTACTCCATAATGCGACTGATGTCGCATAAAACTTAGGGTCGATCTTGTATGTAATGTAAAACCATTGACCTTCACCAAGTTCAAGGTTTTACAATCTCTATTTAAGCATAGAAGCCAACTACCAGGACTAACTGCTACTAAAAATCACTAAATAAAGAGTCACTCAGATCTACCTACCTAATGGAGTACCAATCAAGTTATGTTGGAATAAAACATAAGGTTGAGGAGTTGACTTGTTTTTATTATTTATCTGAACAAGGTTTGAGGGTAGGTAAAACTACGTCTGTTCGCAAAGGACTATGAGAAGAACAGACAATAAACTCATAGGGCTTTGTTTTTTGAACTGTTCCTTAACACTATTACATTTTACAGTAACATTCACTTTAATTAGAAATACTAACAAAATAAACGCTTAATGTTTAAACAACAATTTTCAACACTATTTCTTAACAGATTTACTTTCACTCGCATAACTTTCTAAAAATAAAAGGCAGGACTAATTTAATTTGGAATCGAGGGAAAATTAGACAAAGGTTCAACACTCACATGATTTTCCGTTGAAAACTGATAAAAGTCAATTGTTCCTATTGCTTCTTCGAATCTGTTTGTTTTCCAACATTGTAAATTAAATAAAATAAAATAAAATAATCACCCGATTTTTTTACGTATTCATGATGACGAAAAACGTTTATACAAATGCGATGAAAACAGAACTCTAACCATTAAACAAATGACTAATTTTTAAAAAAGATTTGCATTTTTATAAATATAGTGAACTTAGAATTCTTGAATGAACTAAGAATGAACACCAAAAAAATGAAATAAATAAACATCGATCAAATTATGAATAAAAACCTGTTAAGAAAAAAACTCAAAGCTTAAGTTTAATATTAAAAGCTCTATCTATATATCTTTATACTTACCCATTATTTTGAGGTATTGTATACATATATGTAATACTTATATACATTTTGTATTTTTTTTTATTTAGCTGAATATGTATTTATTAAAAGTATTTTAATAGATAGCTGTTGTGTAGATAGATAGATAGATGTAGTAGATACATAGCTCAAAGTCGCACAACGAGCTATGGAAAGGGCTATGCTCGGGGTTTCTCTACGTGATCGAATCAGAAATGAGGAGATCCGTAGAAGAACGAAAGTCACCGACGTAGCCCAGAAGATTAGCCAGTTGAAGTGGCAGTGGGCAGGGCACATTGCACGCAGAACAGATGGCCGATGGGGCCGAAAGGTTCTGGAGTGGAGACCACGGACCGGCAAGCGCAGCGTAGGTCGTCCACCGACATGGTGGACAGACGACCTGATAAAGGTCGCAGGACGACGTTGGATGCAGGCCGCTTCCAACCGGTCCTTTTGTAAAATCATGGGAGAGGCATATATTCAGTAGTGGACGTCCTACGGCTGAGATGATGATGAGTAGATACATCGTGAGATGCGATAGCTGTTGTGTATATTTCGTCGTATGCGAGGAATGAGAGCGATTGAGTGCGCACGTTGAATTTATACATAACAAAAGCGCCTCTCGCGCTGACACGGAGAACTATAATATACTAGCAAGTGCAAGTGCGAGGTGCGCGGGCGGTATCGGCGTGCAAGCTCGCTCTCAGAAGCCCCACTGAGTTGAGTTAGTTCCACAGTCCACTGCTACCAGCACATGGCGGCGGACGGCGCTATGTAATAGTAATGTCGCAGTTAATTGCTCAGGACTAGATACCATGGAAACAAGTGAGTTATCGTAAAAATCGAAATACCGCTACAGCGGCAAGTCAGGTGTTAGTGACGTGTGGTTTAATAGATATCGGTTATTCTCAAAATGCAAGCAAATATTAATAATGAGGCGAAGGCTACTACTATTGCGCTGCACAAAAATGGTCAATAGAAAACAAATATATTTATTTATATAATAAATTAATTATATTTATAAATGTAACTTAAACTTTTATTTGAAATTCGTACCTAAGATTACTTGGTTACATGAGGATTATTTATTTTTATTATTTTTTTGCAGTGGTGTGCGTGAGTGGTTTCACAATCATCCAGATACCTATAATTGTTGTACCATGGCCAGCGCGATCACCCGACCTCAACCCACACGACACTAACCAACAACTCGACAAAGAATCGACAAAGTTTATTACGATCAAGTTAAATATTCGTAAAACTAATGACTACCTCACAGAAATCTAAATTCTGTATTTAGTTTTCTATCGATTACTTTGCCCGCGCCACAAAACTTCAAGGATTTTTGAGGTCCAAATTGTCGGCGCAAGAATTGTTGCGAGTAAGTGTCACGCGCGTTTTCTTTTGTTTATTTTTTAAAGTCATCCCAATGTTTAACCATAGAGTTTAATTCTTTAGCGTTATATATTTTCTTTCTATGGCAACACGACACACGGACATGTTCTATCTGTGAACTTTAAAAAAAAATATAATGAAACACAGATGAAAATATAAACATATATTTTCATCTGTGTTTGGCGGTGAAGTTATGTTTTGTGCTATAATTTTTAGTGAATTAATAGGGTTAACCTCATAATTTTGAAACAAATTATACATGAATATGATCGTGAATGTGTAAGGAATACTGTAAATATGTGATTTAAGTTCTGACATCAAAATTTACACGAATAAAATTTGTCACGAATCGACAACTCTAGGTAAGCTAATTCTCATTGTTATGATTGGTTATAATTTGCTTTATTTTGAATAGATTATACTTTTCATTGTAAAATATCACAGAAACAAGTCCGTCAAGTAATTACACCCACTTAGAATATGATAAATACGCCATATCATGTCAGGATCGATAAAAAATCGAAGTCACGTGACAGTTAAATTCGCGAGTACTAAAAATTTAAAATTTTTATTTTATTTTTAATTTTTCTGATTTATAGTTATTCTTTGAAACCTAGTTTGGTTTGTAGAATTTCTAACAAGGATTCCAACAAAATAAAAAAAACCATCAAGAAAATTTATATTTTATAAAAAATTTTTTTTTTAGAAATCACCATGTCTATGTCTAGAAAATGGGCCACCCAAGTTGAAAAAAAACCATTATTGGCCGAAATTTCAAAGTAGCTCTTATTTTTTATGTAATTATTAATAACCTACGCATATGTCACTAGGTAAAAATAATATTTTTCTGTTCTAGACATTCAAAATATTTACAAATATCAAATCAAAATCCTGTCTTTGTAAGCATTATTTATTGATGAAACTTATTTTTTGTGGTCAGATTGCAATTTTTTTTTACGATAATATTTCTTCTACGAATTCAAATATTTAAATGTAATTAGTTAGATACGTGTTTTTACTATTTAATTACCGCAAAAAACCTATAGGTATTAATGTGAAATTTTTAAATTACAATTTTTTTCCACATCAACTCAGATTTTTCGGGTACGCCAAGTTTGTCCTCGTGTAACATAACATTTTACTAGTACATTTGACATGAATGTTTATGTATCAGATTCCTTGGTTATTCAACTATCTCTGTCAAAAATTTCGTCTCATAACTCGCTATAGGTATGGCACAAGAGCTATTTATTCCCAACTCGGCGCAAACTTTTGACGCGGGCGCAGTTCGTAACACGCGGGAGCAATCACGAGGGCGCCACAGGGCTCCTTAGGCAAGTTAGTCGCTATGATCTACCTACATATTGATCTATCACTTGCCAACGATATTATTGATGCATGTGTCTCTTGAAAATAGAAGATCGTAAGTCAAACCTAACTCCAAGCTATTTCTTTTTGAGTTTGGCTTAGGACTTTTGGAGTTCACTGTACCTCAGTCGTTAGAACGATCCACTGTTGTATCGATGAATCACAGATTGCATTTTCGACGCCTACTCTCATTGCTCGATAATGTTGATTTGATGGGGAGATAACATCATCCACACAATCAGCTGATCCTCTTGTTTGATTGTGCGCGTCCTTGCACATGCGATTGAAATGAGGTGACAATCCCATTGGGCCGCTGACCAAGCTCCTCTTTTCTGATTTATATTACACACTGAAGAGGCGGTAAGGAATAGGTTTTAATCTCAGGAACTCGTTTTTAGTTGATGATTTTGTTCCACTGTGACATAACTTTGATTTAGTATCAAGTCTTAATTTTGCCGCATGTATAGCTGGTGCAACTGAAAGATGTACGCATCCGCAAAGAAAGGATGTGCGTGCGCGACTGATCCACATAAATCTCCACATACCAAAATCTTACAAGAATCACAAGAGAAAAAATCTAAGTTTTTGTTATCTATAATGTAATGTATGATGTAATCAAAAATATTGATCTTCGTGCACCGTTATCGTTTTTATATGACGCGAGCTTTTTACTTTGTATTACACAGTATTATACTAGATACAGATTTAACTGTATCTAGTTTGGATTCGGGGACAAGCATTAAATTGGTTGACCTCATATCGAAGAAACAGAAAAAAGTATGTTGAAATAAATGGCTTAAACCAAAAAGCTGTTGTAACGAAATACAAATCTGATTATAGAATAAACAAAACTAGAGTTCCCCAAGGTAGTATTCTTGGTCCATTACTTTTCTTGCTTTATATAAATGATCATCCGGATGAAATAAAACATAAATTAACTTTATTTTCCGGTAACACTTCAATAATAATTTCATATAATGATGGTGTTAGTAATTATGAAAATGAAATTAATAATACTATTATTATTGATAAGACAAATTGGTTAAATGTTAACAATTTGAATGTGAATTTGACTAAAGTTAATTATATACAATTTCAAAACTACGTAAATTAGCAACTTACTCTAAATATTAATCACAATAATACAATTATCAAAGAAGTAATTGAAACTAAACTTCTGACTATATACTAAGATAAAAATTTAAATTGGAAATTCATGTAAAATACCTATGTGGTAAATTGAATCGGTACATGTCCTCACCAGATTGAGACAAACCTCAGCCTATTACAATGTTAACGGGTTATCACGGTTATGTATTCTCAATATATTGATTGTTAATGTGGGGCAATTTAACACCTTTTAACAAAGTGTTCATGGCTAAAAAATGCATTCGTGCTTAAGAGATGTTCTAGCCTTTGAATCGTGTAAGCATTTATTTAAGAAACTGTATATTCTACCACTTTCGTGTATGTATATTTTCGAACTTGCTACTTTTGCAAAAACGAACCCTCAAATTTTCAAAATTGCTTCTGATATTTACCCCAGAAATACGCGGAATCCGAACAGATTGGTCCATAATATAATTCCTACTTCACTTTACCAAAAGCAATCCCATGCTATGAGTGTTAAAGTTTTAATGCTTTCCTCCCAAAGCCCATCAAAGAGCTTAGTCTTAAACCGTTTAGAAAGGAATTGTTATGTTTGTTACATAATAAAACTGTTACTCTGTATGTTATTATTGAAATAAAATGAAATTATTATTATTCTCTACCTGGCGATCGTGTCTTCGTGAAGCTAACGGTAGTGGATAAGTAGTGACCAGTGGCGATGTGGTGAGCTCATTCTGCCTGAGTGCTCCCACCAGCATGGGATACGACACCAGCGATGAAGAGGACTCCCGATTCGTTGCGCCGACGCAACAGATATCCCCCCGCCCCCCACACGGCATGATGTGATCGCGCGCGCTACGTGCTGCTGCCCGCAGTGCGAGGCGAGACGCAATCGCGAGCGTTCTGCACTCTCCTTGAAAAAGACCACCGGATGTGGTTGAAACTATAGTCGGAAAGATCTGACTCCTTTACGTGAGTAAATCCCGTTTTTCATATTAAAAATGTATACAAACCACGTTAGTTTTCATAATAAAATTATTATTATTAGTTTCTGTAACTGAAACAGTACTGTACTTTATAAAAAATTAAGTTGTATTTTGGCTATGAGTAAGTGGTAACAGTTTTGACTCAATGAATAAGACTATTTTATTATTTTAATTTTGCATGTATACTTTACAATATCTTATTTAATAAAATTATTAATACTGCATACCCAAGATACGGTAGTTTGTACAGGAAACCAATTACCTACATATTTTGTAACACCTTTATAATCTACAATCTATAACAATACATTTAAAACATATCATTTCATTTCAATAGAATTCATATTTTCAATAACTTTTTTAGTGGTTTCAGAAGGTCACTTTCTAGTAGGTACACTGAAACTTGTCTACTCTTATGGTGATAGTTAGTAGTTAACTGTTGTAGGTAAAACATGTAACGGATATCTTTGATTTCTTTCGTTCAAAGTAATAACTGTGTTTCTTGTTGTACTAAAATAAATTAGAAATAATAGGAGACTACATAATTATCATTTTGAGACATTTAGACATTGATCTAATCTCTATTTATCCTCTATCTCTTTTGACCAAACACAAGATTGCCCTTCTAGCAAACAGCTTACATTCATAACAAAAGATTTTACAGTTCTAAATTCAACGCATCAATGTTTGACTTTCCATCGGTATAATGTTTTCTCCTTTAACACTGTTTAATTCATTTTCGATTTCTTGCAAAGTCCTATCTTTAGTTTCTGGTACCGCTTTATATAAATACACTAAACATATCGTAAGACCTACACCGTAAATAGTATAAGTGCCGTAGAGCTTGATGTGCTCAATCAGCACTGGAGTTATCTTCAAAGTTACGGCATAAAAAGTAGTAAACACGATAGTAGAAAGACATGCTCCCATACCTCTATCCTCCAAAGGAAATATTTCGCCAGCTATAGCAAACGATACTGGTATTAGTCCAATGTTAACTACGAAACATTGAAGAATTATCAACACAGCTGTAAACCAATGGAAATACTTTGAAAAAGTGTATGCAGTCTTCAAATATACAAGGACGCTAATTAATAACATTAACATGACGGCAAATATTCCTGAAGACAATATAATCGTACGCCAGTTGACATTTTTTATAACTAAAATAGATAAAACCAAAGCTATAAGAGTGAATGTATCAGCTCCTATAGTAAAATATAAAGCTGATTCTTTGTTGCCCATCAATTCCATCATTATCTGAATGATAAAGGCTCCAAAATAGTATCTTCCACATAGATCTAAGGATAAAGTTAGTACTGTACTTATTAGAATAGATTTATTAAAGTCTTTTTTCAGAAATGTCTTCCATAACTTTGAAAACTCTATATTATTAGTTTTTCTTTCCTTATGCTTTTCTTTCTGTACTTTGAGTAAGGATTTCAGATGCCGCTGGCTCTCTTCTGATTTTCCATTTAGCCATTTGAAGGATTTCTCACATTCTGTGAATCTGCATTTCAATGCCAAATACGACGGACTTTCAGGCCAAAACACAGTCAAGACAATAGCTATTAAAGGAAATATAGACGCACAGATGGCTATCTGTTTCCACGTCCAAAAAAGGCTCATTGCATGACATGTCGAAGTCCCGATGGCAGTAAACACTTTTTTCAATGATATAAAATACCCTCGTCGAGTAGGGTGAACGTATTCACTGATAATAATGCTGTTGATATATATGGTACCACTAGCCATGCCCTGGATTAGCCTGCCTGCGTATAATGCAGCAATGTTCTTGGCGAAAGGAATTATGATCCAGCCGATGAGTAGCAACACGTTGGCGCTGTAGTTGGATGCTCTCCTCCCCAGAAACTCCATAAGCGGAGCTTGTGACAAAGCACCGACAACTCCCCCAACGCCATTGGAGGCCGCTGCAAAAAATATTTTTTGTAGTGTATGATAATTATTTTTACCATCTAAAAACGAGACGGCAAGTAGTGTGCCTGAGGTAAGCACCACGCCTGCATACTAACACTTTCAGTGCCTCACAGAGCTATTAGTTGGAATTTTGAAGGACACTACATTGCTCCCGTCACCTCAACACAAATTACGTCTCATTAGCTTAGTAATTTCACTTGTTATTGTGACCTTCACAAACTTACATAGTTAAGAATATCTGACACTGCGGTGTACCGACCAATAGACGGGTCACCTCACCTTTCATGATTGACTTTTGTTAAAGAGAAAACTGCATCTTAAGGCCTTATTCAAAAAAATAGAGTAACTGCTGCGTGTAAGGATTTTGTCCTCATAAAACTTATGATCTACAGCTGTCGGTTGTGTGTAGCACCCATTGACCTAAACCACGTTTTTTTACTAAAGACCTTATCCGATTTTATTTTGGTTACATTCGTGTCCTTTAATTAATTCAATATTTTAGTAATTTGCGTTAGACCATTTTCTTATCTATTCTACGTTACTCAAAGAGAGTCAGTTGAATCCACTACATTTAATGTTGCATTTTGATAATTCATATTGTCATTTATATAATTAAATCTTTCAGTAAATTGAGACACATTTTTAAATTGTTTATATTAATTTACGTAAATATTAAAATTTAATTTAAATCCTTTGCTTACCTATCCAAGAGGCATGGTCTCTTGTGGTCCGGATGTCAGTACTGTTGGGAGACGTGATGGCAGGGCCAAGGACCGCTGGGAACCCAATCATGAACCCAATAGATAGGGAGTAGAAAAGAGTGCTGGCCAGTATGAGACTCTGGTAAAAGAGAGGTTAATCAAGAATACAATTATATACGAATCAGCCATCCCACGATGCGTTCTTCATGCTGGATAACTACGACGTATATTGTTCTGGTTCGTCGAATGTTGTTGACTGTTTTGTCAATGTTTTGATTTTGACTGTTTTAATGAATGTTACACATATACGTAACCCTAAATCCGCACACATTGCAACACCTTCATAACCTACAAGCTACATGTATCGCGTCTACAGCGGAATGTGATCGCCGATCGAGGTCACGCCGACGCAGAACTTACACTGGACCTGATACCGGACGGTGCCACTCCAGAATATGATACTTTTTTATTATTCTTTGAACGATTTTCACGTCTTAGTAATAATTAATTTTTAGCTTATAATTAAAATAAATTTAGTTTTTAAATAACTTTTTTATATTTTGGGTTCCTCCGGTTGTGACCTTCGTGATTGGCGCAGTCAGTAGGATAAACAAATTAAAATCAGTGAAGTGATCACCGACGATGGCTATCCGAACCTACAAGAGCTGCAGCTGGGAGGAGTATCTGAAAATCGATACACGCAGAGAAATACAAATGTATTGGTGAGTACCTAGATCATACTAGAGTTGCTTCCTTGTTTGTTCCTAAGTGTTCCTTTTATTTTCCAAAATTTTCCATCCACGTAATTCGCGGACCCCTAGGTTAGATAACTTACATAGAACATTGCAAATCGATGCTAATAGGAATCTAGATACTATTTTAGAAGATATATAATAGTGATCGAACGTAGCACCATGTGTGACGCACTTGTTGTGGCCTTCGTAATTTGAACCCTACTTATAATGAATATTTAACGACGCAACTAGAACCAACGGCGTTGCCTTAGGAATTTCACTCCTGTGCGGTAATATGACATGGCTCTCCCTATCATGAAAGAGATATCCGAGAAACGAAAGGTTGATCCCCTCTCATTGCGACAACGAGAACGACTAGGAAAGGGAGTCCGAGAATGTAAAAAGTATTTTTGCGCGGAGGTTATTTTGTAAGGAGAATATTTGAGAACCGAACTGTACCGTGTGCAAATTGTTCAACTCATTTGACACATCGAAATGTCAACAAGCCTTATAAGCGCCATAAGCGGGAATTTGATTTATTGCCATTGCAAATATTGACATGTATGCACTTTTCTGCTAATTGTAGTAATAATAATAATACATTATTATAAACACAACGTGATATTTAATTATCAATTTATATTTTGGTGAAATAGTATTTGGGGCGTTTTTCTTTTTTACATCACATTAGCTGTATCCCTCAGTCTTTTTAAAATAAATTAATATTACTACGTGTTCTACACTATACGAGCATATAGTGTTTAGCTAACACAGATAGGTTCAAGGTTTTAGTGTTTTTTTACGAAAAAATGTTGAGTTTTTAGTTTTATGAGTGTTGCAATTGGTTGTGTTTTTTTTACAGCTTTGACTACCCAATAAAATTATGCCATAGAGTAATTTGGTGATAAGTTTGTTAGCAGCTGAGAGGCAGCGACGCTGTCGTGAAAAACTATAAAATACGTACCTATGTACGATTTCAAACAGCCGATCAATGTGTTTAAATGTAGAAGTTTAGGAATACATATTTATCTCGCTTTTACTAGCACTTTGGATTGACCTACTGATCTGGCTCACTCTATATCTATATCTTCTATTCTGAAATTAAACGGGTTCATGTGCTCTCTGAAACAAAGATTTGTCAACGGTAGCCCACTGACATGGATGACAGGGAAGTTACCGTTGAAATATTTATCGGTATGGGTGGGTTTCCTATACGAGCTTTAATAAAAACATACTTCAAGCCGGACAAGAACATTAGCCAATTACTAACAACTATTAAAACAAATATCCCCTTACAAGATGCAGGTGTTTTTTTTCATTCATCTCAGCCGTAGAACGTCCACTGCTGAACATATGCCTCCCCCATCATTTTCCAAAAGGACTGGTTGGAAGCGGCCTGCATCCAACGTCGTCCTGCGACCTTTGTCAGGTCGTCTGTCCTCCGTGTCGGTGGACGACCTACGCTGCGTTACCGGTGCGTGGTCCCCACTCCAAAACCTTCCGTCCCCATCGGCCATCTGTTCTGCGTGCTATGTGCCCTGCCCACTGCCACTTTAACTGGCTAATCTTCTGGGCTATGTCGGTGACTTTCGTTCTTCTAAGGATCTCCTCATTTCTGATTCAATCACATATAGAGAAACTCCGAGCATAGCCCTCTCCATAGTTCGTTGTGCGAGTTTGAGCTTTTTTATGAGGCCCATAGTAATAGACCAGGGTGTTTACAAGCATGATTATGAGTGTGGCTTTGTTTGGACATACATTGGATAAACAAAGAGAAGCATTAGTGTCCGCATTAAAGAACATATCACTGACATGAAGAACATACGCTCGACCAAGTCTGCAATATATGAGCATGATCTGGATAAGCTCAACCACTAAATCCGGTTTGATAACCCACAAATTCTATCTAGTGTGAAACGCTATGTGCCAAGAATGTTAAGAGTGGCCATAGAAATTAAAAAAACACCCTAATTTCAGTAGAGATGGTTGTTGGCAAGTACCATCTGCTTGGGATCTCGTGATCAAACTAATAAAGTCCTAAAGAATGTTGTACGTTATTTATACAAGTTAAAGTAGTTTCTCTTGGTTAGGACCGCTAGGTCCTGGTGGAAGATCGCGACAGTTTGCGGCGCCGTCTTGTCTCCTGCGGGGTTCCACAGGGGTCAGTGCTGGGACCACTTCTACTGGGTGCTAGGACTGGGTGCTTCGTGACAAGCGAAGCGAAGAGTATCATCGCGTGATACGCGGACGATACTCTAGTCGTAGTTAGGGGGAGGAACCTAAGGGAGGCGGTGCGATAGGCCACGGTGGGTACAACCCTCGTAATTGATCGCATTCGCACCCTGGGGCTGGAGGTTGCCCTCTCAAAAACCGATTGTTCCACAGGCCTCGAAGAGGACCCTCCGGGAACGCGGGTTATTTTGGATGGGGTCCCGGTTGGAGCCCAGATGAAATATCTGGGCCTCAACCTGGACGGACGGTGGGCTTTTGGGAGCAATTTTTCACGACTGGCCCTAAAAATGTGTAGGAGCTGCAGCCGGTTTGGGTAGGCTGCTGCCCAACGTGGGTGGCCCGAATGCCAACTGCTGTCGGCTATACTCCGGAGGGAACCAGAGTATGGCTCTTTACGGAGCACCAGTCTGGGTGGACGCCCTCAGTTCGCGACAACAAGACTCTGCTGCGACATCCGCAGCGGGTCATCGCGAAGAGGGCGATACGCGCGTACCGGACGGTGTCCTGGATGGCGGCGTGCGTGCTGGCCGATGATCCCCCTTGGAGCTCCAAGTGGAGATCCTTACCGAAGTATATCACTTCGTGGCGGCGAGGAGATCACGTGAAAACGCTCCAGTGTGGGAGGAGGTTACACGGTTGCAGGCGCGGGCCGCCTTGTTGCGGTGGTGGACGGAGGACCTGGCTCCACCAGGCCCTGGGCAGTGGACGGTGGAGGTCATCCGCCTAGTTCTCCAGAGGTAGGTGAGGCGTCGATTCGGTTCGCTGACCTTCCGATTGGTGAAGGTGCTTTCCGGACATGGATGTTTCGGTAAGTACCTGCATCAAATCGCGAGACGGGAGGCGATCTCAGCCTGCTACGAGTGTGGGGCACCGGAGGATTCGGCGCAACCCACGCTGGAAGGACTGTTCACGGGGGTTTTAGTGGGTCTGAGCCCCACAGGCGGAAGGGAAGTGGACAGACCTTCAAAAAAAAAGTATCGTTTGGCTTTATTTATTGTTTCGGAGATATTAGACGCAACAATATAGATCGCGTATTTCTAGAAAATATAAGTATATAGGAGGTTGACATGTAGTTTAATCTCCTTGGTTGCAGGTTGAGAGAATGTACGGGCGGGGTGCATCGCTGACGCAGTTTGGTGTCCACCCGCACCCCCGCGCAGTATCGGTTAGGAACGTGGAATAGGTGGCGCGAACAAACATTTTAATTGAAATATAATAGGCGCCACATAAAAATAATTTACATAACGTTACATACAACTGTCATCCAGTCTACCCGTGACCATGTTCACTGAAAAGTGTTCGAAACGTCGGGATAAAATCCTAAGAAATCATAACAATATATATATAACTGAGCAGTAGTAGTAGTAACTAACCTAGAAAAACTTGTCATCACAAGCGAGTTGGAAGGCCATAAACCAAGGGGAAGAAGTCCAACGCGCTTCCCTAGTAGCATTTTTTGTTTGCTGTTTGTTGCCAACGAATACCTCTACCACGCGCGGTAGAGATACCCGCTTTGGTGTGAACAGTGAAATTAACGCATACGCTTTCGGACTCCTCTATTGCTCGCGGTAGCGAATAACGCCCAGGTTTGAATAGGCCTCAATATCTCGTTGGATCACAAATCGTGAGGTCTAATGTGTTGAAGTCGTTAGCCTACTTTCGTCGTTACGTTAATACTCGTATATAGTATGAGAACCAACACAATCTTTGGGTTTGGTTGGGCCAATGTTGGGACTTTGTTAGCATGTCTACCACTCATCTCCCAACTAAATGCCAACCGTTGGCGACGACACCCCAACGGAAAATGCTACTAGGGTTGACAGTAAAGTTCATAATGTGATACACGCTGCTGTAGATAGGTCAAGGTGGAATGACTTCGTTCGGCAGAAGGTGATCCATGGAGGGGGTCACGACCCTTAGCAATGAGGAAAGCGATGCTAGAAGGAGGAGGATATATAACTGAAATAGCAACATGAAAAACTTACCTGTCTCCAAAAGTATATATCGGTCATGTTTCTTTACTAACAATTACGAGCGTAAGCGTTTGTAACGCTTAATTTAGATTTATGTTAGATGTGTTTCAGGTCTATTCTTAATTAAGAACAAAAATGCAATTAAAAATTTATTATTAACACTTTTACTTCCTTATTACGTATGCTTTATTAAAATACTGCAAAATATCTAATTTGCAATTATGAATATCAATTAAGCGCAGTATTTTCGAACGAATAGTTAACTCGTAGATTAAGCTAGAGTCGTATGATAGGTATTACCTAGACTTGACTCCAGTAAAACAAAAGTTGTAATGACTGAATGGTTAGAAGTGAAGAAGAAAATAAAACTGCCAAGCACACGTAAGACTCTAGCAGAGGGTTCCATATAAAACAAATGTTACTTCAGGACCATCACAGTCACACTAAAACGTAGCATACTAAAATTTTACAAAAGAATATATATTTTTTTCAATTAACTACGTACAATTCCTAAACAACACCAAATTATATTATGTTGAAATTGACACGGATACAGAAATATATTTGCGATAGCCACGATAGCAGATGCACAATAATTTATAATATACGTTTATATAAATCTAACAAATAATATTTCACCTATACTTAATATAAAGGAGTAGAAGCCAAAAATACTGTACTTGGAAGAAAAAATACGTGGGTCAGAAGAAGTATATTATGAGTACCTACTGAGCAATAATATGACGTTATTGAAATAAATGTCTGTCTGACTGTATGTTCACGCATAACTTAAAAACTAGTGCACATATTATGTTGAAATTTGGTATACAGATAAAATAGAGCCTGGAGCTCGCAACTATAAACTTTCATCTTGATCTGTCACATAAATCCAAAATGGCAGCTTGATCTATGCTGCACGTTCTCAAAACTATATTGACTGGTCGGCGCGCATGAACTTCGATAGTAGGTACGGCTGAAAGCCGTAACAATGTGTTAACAATATATCATTATTTCAGTGTAACAAAAACATACATTATAGACAAATTATTTACAGTAGATTAAAATTAGCGAAATTGTTGTATTATTAGATAAATGGAATGTATTTGACTCGCAGATGTTTTCTGAATTTACCGCAAGGTGGTATTGTTGACGATTATGGAGGGAGAGTTGTTCTACCGCCAAAATATTGTTATAAAAGTAGTGAGCGTGGCTGATAGCGACCACCGGGGCGATTCTCTCCGACTCCCCTCTCTCCTGGCGACGCGGACGGCCCAAGCCGAGGTCCGTACTTTAGTGGTGCCCTTGAGGAAGTCGCTACTCCTCTCCTTGCGGCGAAGCGTCTTTAACGCTCGCCTTAGGCGGTGCGCCCTCTGCGCCCGCATCTGGCTGAGTGAAAAAAAAAATGATAGCGGCCAGTCTGTTCTCGTTAGCCGAGGTGAACACTAGGAATCGTTGAGCGTCGAATTTATGTCGGAACAACTATAAATATATAACTTTATTTAAAGAATATGTTGTTATACTTTAAATAAATAATTAGAATAATTTATACTTGTGGTTTAACATTGTTGAACAGAGAGAAATAGTATTAAATGCGAAGTATAGTGATTAGTAAATTATTGAATAAAATTTAAAATAATAAGTGAATGCTCTGTCTTATTTACAATACCTTATTAAGGAATACATTCCTTATCAAGTATGCTTATTACAGCGATAATGTTAAATGAAATGTTACAAATGAATGTAACACGTCTTTTCTAATAATTGCATATACCCATATAAGATGTGTAGTAAAGTTCTGAAATTATTATAAGGAAAAAAAAGTCTGGTGCAATTCACACTCAAAACTTTGTAAAAATAAAATACGAAAATAAAGCAATACATGTTATATTTAAACACAACATAACAAGTCGTCACACCTATAATACTCGTTAATCTCTATAATCATCCTCGAAGGGGTAAGAAGCGGCGTTTCAAACGCCTGCGTTTTGCCGGATATATTTTTGGTCCCATGTAATAGGGGGCGAGCTACTTCCATCTACGGGACACTGTTCCAGACTCTGGACTGCTATTGGATTATTTGTCAGAAAATCCCAATATCTGTCTGTATTAATAATCTGTGTTAATAATAATGTTTTGCATTTTTTAATTTTTTTTTATCAAAAACGTGTCAATTTTTATTTACAAGGTATTAAAATAAACATACAAACAAAAAAATAAAAACTAATCTATAAGCCCCATGGTGGGGGGAAAAGTGGCCAAAACGCTGGCAGCATTGCCACGCTGGATGGTAATGCTAAGTTTTTGCCCAAAGTAGGCGCCAGCATTTTGGTTTTTTTTGCACTTAGTTTATGTATATTTATATTTCAGTCGTGGACCGAGGAGCAGCAGCTGTAGGACGCAAACGAATGAATAATAATTAAATGACGCATTCACCGCTAATTGCGTCCGCCAGCAATAAACTACTCGGTTAGCGAACTCATGTTGGTACAGTCACGAGTTGGTGCAGTTTTTTACATGTACAACATACCTTTCTCAAGGTATTTTGATTTGACCAACTTCTGTACGAGAAACAACCTGAATCTGAATGTTTCTAAATGTTCAGTTATAACCTTCAGTCGTAGGGCACAAACTGTAAATTTCGGGTCGATTACCAACCACTTTTACGCGTTAACAGCATTTAGAGACCTTGGTGTTCATTTGGATAGTCAGGTCTCCTATGTCAACCATATCGACATCATCGCTAAGAAAGCATCATCAGCATTAGGTTTTATATTGCGTAATGCGGGTACTTTTAAAACAATGAAGACTGAAAGTCCTATACAGTGCCTATGTCCGTAGTCACCTAGAATATGCAAGTGAAGTTTGGAATCCTTGTTTTGCAATTCACATAAACAGGTTAGAACGTATACAGGAAAAAATACTAGATACTTAGGTTATAAGTTCAAAATTCCACGTTCTAAATAAGAGACCCGTTGTGCTCGTTTCCATCAATTACCACTAGTAACTCGTAACGTTTCCGACATGTGGCTTATGAAGATAGCACAATCCAAAATAGATTATACAGATTTAGTTATATGTTCCACCCAGACACGCCAGACCCAGGAACTTGCTTCATATACCAAGCGCACGTTTTAGGAGCCGCAGAAACTCATTTTTAAAAAGAGAGCATCAATAGCCTTTGTAACATTAACCAGGCTTTTGTTACTGATATGCAATAAATTATCTTAAAACACTTTTTTAAACGAGCGGCTATGTGCGATTATCATCTACTTATAGTTATTTGTTAAATTTATTTTTTTGTTAATTTTTATAGCATAGTTATTTGTTAAATCTAGCATCTATTTTCATAGTATTTCTAGTTATCTGTGGAGGCTTGTTATTGGCTTATATTAAGCAACTTCTTAACCTTATACTGTAATTATAGCTGTAAGCCCCCAAATAAACAAATAAAAAAGACGAAGCACTCGGAGACTGCCGCGGTAAAGCTATTGCATAGCTGTTTTTATCAACTTATGTAATTATAATTATTTAACCAATGCCATCTAGAGAGGAGTTGCTGAACTAAAGAGACAAGCGTGATATTTCAAAAAGTCATTAAAAGTTTTGCTATTCATCGATAGATGCTAAATCAACTTATACAATTATAATTATTTAACCAATGCCATCTAGAGGCGAGTTGCTGAACTAAAGAGACAAGCGTGATATTTCAAAAAGTCATTAAAAGTTCTGCTAGTCATCGATAGATGGAGTCGGAGTGGGGGGTGTTAGGTTATTTTCGGAATTTACGGAATTTCTGGATTCGGTCTCCACGCTCAAGGCCCGCGATAGAAGCTATGCAATAGCTTAAAATAAAATAAAAACTAACAACCTATGGAAAATATGTAAATCTTGCGCACTTAACCACAGTAACTACATGATCAATTACCTAGAAAACATGTAATTATACCATGTTGATCGGAATATGTCGGAACCCTAATTATCTTTATGCAACAAAAGTAGTCTATATTTCTCCTTAGAACATCAGAAAATCTATCTACTATCTGACAGTGAAAGTACAAAATAAACAAACAGGAAAACAAATTGTTATAAGATTTCTTTTTTTTTGGTATTTGAGTATGGTACTCTAAATATATTCCATTGAACTGTAACTGAAACGATACTGGAATTTATTCTTAGAGCGATAATTATGTTCGCTCGTTTATTTTTCAATACAAGTTTACGCTTGCTTAACATATTATTAGCATTATATATTTACGGCAGTTGACTAACTAAATAGGCACCTACTATTTGACCAATCAAGTTTATTAGCTGAAGGACACAAAATATATCGGATGGAGTTTCATGGAAATAACCACTATGGTCGCGCCATAATGCGATAAAACTAATCAGGTTTCGATAGCGGTTGTAAATAAATGTATCTAATGACATGCAACGAAACATACCCACATCGACTGTCAAAGTGTTAAGAATGTTCACGATTTGTGCTTAAATATTATTCAAATTTTTAACCGACTTCAAGAAAAGAGAAGGTTTCTCAATTCGACCGTATACATGTTTTTTTATGTGTGTTCGCTGATAACTTCTTAATTTATGAACCGATTTTGATGATTCTTTATATGTTTGATAGAACATACTTCCGTGGTGGTAATATAACTCACCTATATAATTTCATCATTTTCGGTCAAGCCGTTTTTGAGTTATACTTCAATAACTAAAAAGTGTCTTTCTTGATAAAATTGATCTTATCAATCAATGAAATTTTGATGATATCATCATTGACGTTGTATCCCGTAAGTAACAGGTCACTAAAAAGGGTGAAACAATTTTTTTTTATTAAAAAATAGAACCGACTTCTATACTAAAAAGTGTGAAATATGTTATCGAAGTCGGTACCATGCACGCAATATTGTGATAATATGTACTTTCGAACTATCATACCGACTTTTAGATAAAAAATCTATTTTTAGATAAAAAAGGTTGTACTGCTACGAGTACTAGGTTTATTTTTATGAACTAATTGGCAGCTATCTACCTTTTGTAGTAGGTACTAATAAAATAGTAAATATTGTAATGGTTTGTGGATCTCTTCAAGCTTATGTAAACTGCCGGGAGCTAGTTTTTCACGCTGCAGAGTAATCCTTAATCTAGTACCTATCTCTTCCGGCTATGACTATTTAAACCCAGTTTGGCTCTTCAAGCCTATTCAATAAAACCTGTAAATTGTTTTTAAAATGTCCTTCCGACCATTTTATATGCGGCATATTGTCATACCACGGGACGAAGTTAAGCTTCCTCGGAGGAACCCAGGACTTCGTGGATGTGACCGCAGGGCTGCTGCAGAACACTTACTAACCGGGACCCTTCGTGGCATTCCGGGGATCTTACCGCTGGCGAGATTTTACCGCTGGCGAAATCTTACCGCTGGACAGAAACTTACGCTGGCCAGAACTTCCGCTGAATTCAAACTTCCGCTGGCTAGACTGCTGGCTAGTAACTGCACACATCGCAGGAGCGGTCGCTACACCCACAGGCCTCTGAATCCTGCGGGGCGTCCGTAATAGACCCGACTGCTGCTGGAATCTGCGGCTGCCCGTACACCTGTCGATGTCTCTGCCTTGAGCCTTCTGCCAGTTGCTGCATCACCCACACCATCGCGTCGAGCACTACAACTACTTAATGTGTTGACTCGTAGATTCACCCGATGTACTGATCAAGTCAAAATCACGTTATTAAAAGCATATTGTCAAGGCTATATGCGGTAGTCTGTAGTTCAATTGTGCCAAAAGGTCACTGGATGAGAACAACAATAGAGGACAAGTCCAATAAAATCAGTAACGTTTATGCCTGACCAGTTTAAAAAAGTTTATGGTTTGCACATGTGCATTGCAAGCTAACTCTGCCTTTTATGGTATTGCCTAATGACAGGCATAAAAAGCAATTCCATTGTAAAAATCTTTTGTTCCTACATCTTTTAGAATTTTTTATGATTTTGTCAGGAATAGGATTATTGTATTTTATTACAATTTTTTTTTTTTATTATTTATTTGTTACAATAAGCACGGCATACACCACTTACACTTATTATTAAAATGTATATGTCAAAATAAGAAATGTCAAGAAAAAGTTTAAATTGTCATAAAATATCCTAATTATTATATTTTTTCACAGAAACTCAGTAATAACTTAAAAATACTATGCCATTTGTCACAAAATAAGTCACATTCGGTGTTGGCGTCCAGAAATGCGTTATTGAGTCTGGTTAGAGAGCGACACAAGGGGGACTGGGCTCGGGCCACGGTGCGACGACTAGGAGTAGCAAACAGCAAGTGCCTGTGGCTTGGCCTGTGCCTGATGTATTTATCAGGAACGTACAGCGAACACAGGAGATTGTGAAGGGTAGGGCAGTCCATGTTGCCTCTTAAAATTTTGCAGCAAGTGGAAAGCTGATCAACCGACCTTCTAACTTCCAAAGAGTTATAACCAAGTTGCCCGAGGAGAAACTTAGTAGGGTAGAGATAAGGGTAATAGCCATATACCCGTTTGTACAAATACCGCAAAAAAGTTTTTTGCACCTTTTCCAACAGCAAGGTGTAAGTCACGTGATACGGGTTCCAGATCACCGCACTTGCCTCCAGCTTACTCCTAACGAGAGTAGTAAACAAGAGCCTGATGACGTTAGGGTCATGGAAATGGCGCGCGTTCCGCAGCACAAAACCTAAACGTCGGGAGGCTTCCTTTGCTGTATTTAAAATATGGTCACGAAAAGATAGGCCACGATCAAACGTAACGCCCAGGTCCTTTATGGTGGTCACTCTTTTAAGAATATTGTCACAGATTGTATAGTTATAATGTATAGGGTCGCGTTTACGGTCAAAAGTCATGACGTGACATTTATTTGGGTTAAATAGCATTTTGTTCGCTACAGTCCAATTATATAAAGAATTTATGTCATTTTGTAGCATAATACAGTCACTTTGTGTTCTAATTTCAAGAGCTAGCTTAAGATCATCAGCGTATAATAGACATCTAGCAATCATCTACCTTACTAATGAGGTCATTAGTCATTATTTAAAACAGCAACGGCCCAAGAACTGACCCTTGACTTACCCCGGAAAGAGTTAAGTACGGTTCAGAGACGTGTAAGCCGTGCTTTACAAATTGCCGACGGTCGCGCATGTAGTCAGCAAAAAACCTAAGCAATTGTGGAGTGAATCCAATATCATATAGCTTTTGTAATAACACATCATTGTCAATTTTGTCAAAAGCTTTTTGAAAGTCAAAATATAACACATCGACCTGTGAACCGTGGTCCATACAGGTCGACACATAATCAACTAAAGTTAGAAGGTTAGTATTAACCGACCTCCCAGCCCTGAAGCCGTGCTGTTCATCAGATATATACATATGAACCTGTCTGTGGATTTCATAATGAAGGACGTACTCAAAAACCTTCACAGAAGAGTTTAATATGGCTATAGGGCGGTATTCTTCAACTGCTTTTTTGTTACTTGACTTTGGAATGGGAGTTACCCTGGACATTTTCCATTGTGGAGGATACAAACCATCCCTAAGCGATAAATTAAAAATGTGACAGAGGGGGTGCATTAAAATATTCTGGCATGACTTAATAATAAAAGCTGGAATATTGTCAGGTCCGATTGATCCGCTCGCCTTCAGCTTCGTCAGGCCACGTTTAACCTCATGAGGGGAGATGTTAGGGATACTGAAGTAGCCTCCGCCCGGGGGGTGTTCTAAGCCTTCGAGTGTTAGAGAAGGGGGCTGTTTAAGAAAAACGCTAGAGAAATAGTCAGCGAACGCTTCTGAAGCTTTAGCGCCGACATGAGACTGACCATTATATACAACACTAGGTTCAAACCCACCTTTTGATTTAAGACTAGCAATGTGACGCCAAAAATCTTGAGGGCGGCTTTTCAACTGTTTTTCTATTGCAATGGTGTGAGCACTGTAGGCTTCTGCTATGCGTTTCTTTAAACTAGCGCGCAGTTCAGAGAAAGATTTATAGGCCGCGTTACACTTCGAGCGTTTCCACTCCCCGTGAAAGTACGTTTTCCGTTTAATATCTTTTATGATATCCGACGTAAACCAAACCGGAAATACACCCGAGGCAGTACTAGCACGTTTCTTCTTAGGTACACACTTGTCTAAAGTATTGTACAATACGTCATAAAATATTTCAGTTGATAAGCGAACATCGTTACAAGCATAAAAACAATCCCAAGAAACTTCACTAAGTAAACTTTCGAAATAATTAATGTCAATATTTTTAAAATTCCAATCGCAGGTTAAGTCCATATTGCTAGGAAGTACTTTAACGTTGGAACTACTATGTGATTTGAGACTCACTGTTATCTCCAGCGGGGGGTGGAAGGGATCGGGCGGGACGAGGCCGTCAGCAGTGATGACGCATACCTGTGGCGCCAGCGAGTCAATGCATTCCTACACCAACACCACGTCAAGTTTGCTTCCATGTAAATTTACAATATTATTATAATCGATTAAATTACAGTATGTCACAAAATAGGAAAAATAATTATTAACATTTAAAGTAGCGCTTTTTAAATTGATGTCACCAAGGATAATTATCTTGCCTTTTAAAGTCAAAAGGAATGATTCAAGTTTGCAAAACCAATTCATGTATGAGTCATCGGTAGCACTCGGTTTAATGTAAATGACGCAAACGTACTTAGTGCCGCGGTAGGTGAGAGAGACCCACATGTCCTCGCCGCTTTCTGTCTCAAGCTCCCGTCGACGCTGCAGAGTAATGACTGGTTTTGCATCCAGCAGGACTCCACCGCAAGGAGTGGAACGATCGCGCCGCAGGAGTGACCAGTCGTCCGGGACCACCTCTGTGTTTTCGACCGAGTTGTCTAGAAAAGTTTCCGTGGCAGCCACTAGCGATTGATCCGACAACAACAAGCTAGTATTCCATACGCGGAGCTTTGTTTTTAAGCCACGAACGTTTTGATACATTATACTAAGGTACTTAGGCACTGACGTGCACGGCCTGTTTGTCGCCGACTCGGAGACGAAATGTATCGCTGCCTGGAGCACGCTTTTTGTAATTTATCCACTGCTTGATTCTTGCATTTACAGGCCAAACATCAATTGAGATGCACTTATCGAAGCAGTCCTCCGGAACTCCGATTTTGAACGACTTGTAATTGTTGCGCGTTTTCAATTCTTCGACCGTACACGCTTTTTGAGGACAAAGTTGGTTCAGATAGTCTTTGATTTCATCTGCACGAGACAACATGTTCCACAAATGGATAAACTTGCGGCTCTCAACGGCTTTTAGTGACGTCACTGCGGGTCCGCCGATACAGCGTTTCGATACTGACGACAGGCGTTGCTTCTTACGGCGTACCTCCGTCCAGTCATTTGTTGCAGGGGCGGTTGGTGTCAGGGAAGGTACATGCGCCGCTCTGGCCGCTACCGGACGCTGCGAAGAACAACGTTGATGATTGTCATTTGTTGATTCCAGAGCAGGCTTCGGTGGGATGTTGGTGGTAGATGACGTGTTTGGAGAGTAGATAATAATTTTGTTTCGCTCGTTACGACTCTGTTTCCAGGGAGACACTGACAAGCAAGAATCGTTCAATACGGACGCCGGTGTCGGCACCTCAATCGGTTTATTGGACTTCACGCACGTAGCAATTTTCGGCGTTCGATCCTTGCTCTGCTTCGATTCAGATACTGGCTGAACCCCACATGAATCGGTGTGCCCAACTATGTCTTCAGCACCCAGAAGCTTCTGAAAATCCAAACAGTACTCTTCAATTCCCGTATCTGGACTGTTTGCAGTTGGATAAGTTCTAACTGTTTGGTAGACATCTCGCGGAGGGTCTGCAGCTCGCACTCCAAGTTATCCATTCGAGCCGCTATGACGGGTAAAATATCCGGGGAAAGATGACTAAGCGACATTGTTCCAAACAAAACAGCACAAGGAATTTCAAAATGAATAACGCAACGGTCGCGCGACTGAGACGCGTCGCTGAAAGCCGCGATCGTAATAGCGCACGTGCACACGTAGCGAGCGTTCGCCGCGGACTGACAAAAAAAGTTGCAGTTCTTTTCAACGTGTATATGTTACTAAGATTTTTTCTAGTATACCTTATAAGTCTACAAGACCTCATAGGACCTTGGTTTAATATTATAAGGAATCTTAAATCAGTTTATTGTATTTTATTGTACTAAAATAAAAAGTAGTACTTAGTCCTTTTAACCACACATGTTGTAATTCCTACAAAAGTAGGTTGATTTCTGCGAAATCTATTGTATTAATGGCCAAATATGGCGAATCAATGGGTTAATCTGAGATAAGTCTCCGTAACAAGGGGTCTATCGCATTAACTGTATGTAACTCACGACCTAGTGCAGGGCTAATAAACGTCTAGAACTTCTGTTTTTATGTTAATCTCCTAGCCGCTTTAGGCAGGTAGGTTACAAGAAGAGAAACCAAAATGCGTCCACTGTGGAAAACCACACCCGTCTAACTACAGGGATATGTTGTAGCCAAAGAAATCCAACTTATTTGTAACAAAAATACAATATAAACCTACAGTGGTACGTCAACCAAACATATAGAATTAGAAAATTTACCGCAGTGCAACATAAACATTGCTTGCCAAGCAGCTTCGTAAATAGTAACAATATGTCGTATGCTCAAGCTACTGCCAAAGACTCAAAGCTTCATCAGGCTCAAGTCACACACGCAGCTGTCATCACAGATACTCGTAAAAAGTTAGATAACATATTGATACTCATAACCTCTTTTAATGAACGATTGACCAAAATTGAAAGTAGTGCCACAGCAGCTACCTTTAAGACGAAAAAATGAACTCCACGCTCAAAATCATGGCATGGAATTCAAATGGATTACAAAATCACCACAAAGAACTGCAGGTAATCCTAGAGCTAGAAAATGTAGATGACAGATGTATATTTGAAACTAATTTTACAAAACAATCGTTTATTAAGTTTAGAGGCTTCAAAGTCCATCATGCTTTACATCCAACTAATATTTCTAGAGGTGGTAGTGCTATCATTGTAAAATAAAATATCCAACACCAGGAATTGGCTAGATATGAAGAAAAAGTAATGCAAGCAGTAGCCTAAGATATGCCTTAATACTAAAATATATCCCTTAACAATATCGTCCGTCTACTATCCACCTAGACATAATATAAAGAAATATCAGTATGTATCAGTAGCTTCCTAAAGCAACTGGGACATAGATTTGTACTTAGGAGGTGATTTCATTGATAGACATACGTATTGGGGGTCTAGACCACTATCAAAGGTAGAGAGTTATTGAATGCTATAAAATATTTGAAATATCATACTCTCTACTGGAACGTCTACTTATAGACGGTTTTTGTAATCAGAAATATATCACCAAGCTCGCAAATTTATAAGAGTTATGACATGAACTCAGATCACTGTCCGATATACCTAGAAATAAGTGAAAAAAATTTGCTTAAGAAAAACCCTTTGCTTTATTTAATCGGTTTACATATTGAAAGGTTTAAGACAGATCTGGAAAGTCATATAAACCTTAAAATTCCTCTCAAAACACCTGAGCATTTAAACATAGAAGTTGAAATATTCGTAATACACATTCAACAAAAGGCTTGGAAGAGCACTCCGTGTATAACTAAGCAGACCAAAGGAAACACATGCCCAATAAAACTAAAACAACTGAAAGCCGAAAAGCGAAAAAAGTGGCATCAGTCTCGAAACCCTCATGACAAATGCTATTTAAATATTCTACCTAAAAAAGTAAAACAAACAAATTCAAGAATTCACTGACAATTCGACTGTTGACTTTCTGTACAATCTAACAAGTAACCGCAGTACTGACTACTCTCTGTGGGAAGCAACTAAACACCTAAACGCATACCTACATCCCATCACTCAAATGTATAAATGGGAAATGGGCCATAAGTAACAAAGAAAAAGCTGAAAAGAATGCAGAACTCTTAGAAGCTATCTTTTATCCAAACAAATGTGAAACAATTGGTTTCAATTGAAACCGAAGTTAGTAGGTAATATTATGTTACAAAGGTTCTTTAAGAACCCACTCACAAGCTAAAAAAATGTTTATTTGCCACCAAAGCCGTGTCGTGCCAACTCCGGTGCACGATTGTTGAAACTCAAAACGATCATTCAATAGTATCGATATTTTTCACGAACTGTTTAGTGGTTTTCGGAGGTAACTTTTATAGTAGGTCCCTTAAACTGGTCTACTCTTATAATAACAGTCATTAGTTTATTGCTGTACTAAGTAAAACATCATTCTAATTTATAATTCCATCTTTCATTCAAGGTAATAATTGTATTTCTTGTTGCTCCTAAAATACATTAGAAATAATAATAAACTATATAATTTACATTTTGCCACATCGAACCGTTGATTTATTCTCTATAAGTATATTCGACCAAACGCAAGGTTAAAAACAAAATATTTTTTATAGTTTTTCAACGAATCAATATTTGACTTTCCATCGGTATAATGCTTTCTCCTTTAACACTGTTTAATTCATTTTCGATTTCTTGCAAAGTCCTATCTTTAGTTTCTGGTACCGCTTTATATAAATACACTAAACATATCGTAAGACCTACACCGTAAATAGTATAAGTGCCGTAGAGCTTGATGTGCTCAATCAGCACTGGAGTTATCTTCAAAGTTACGGCATAAAAAGTAGTAAACACGATAGTAGAAAGACATGCCCCCATACCTCTATCCTCCAAAGGAAATATTTCGCCAACTATAGCAAACGATACTGGTATTAGTCCAATGTTAACTACGAAACATTGAAGAATTATCATCACAGCTGTAAACCAATGGAAATACTTTGAAAAAGTGTATGCAGTCTTCAAATAAACAAGGACGCTAATTAATAACATTAACATGACGGCAAATATTCCTGAAGAGAACAGAATCCTACGCCGGTTGACATTTTTTATCACTAAAGTAGATAAAACCAAAGCTATAAGAGTGAATGTATCGGCTCCTACAGTAAAATATAAAGCTGATTCTTTGTTGCCCATCAATTCCACCATTATCTGAATCATATAGGCTACAAAATAGTACCTGCCACACAGATCTAAGGATAAAGTTAGTACTGTACTTATTAGAATAGATTTTTTAAAGTCTTGTTTCAAAAATGTCTTCCATAACTTTGAGAACTCTATATTAGTAGGTTTTCTTTCCTTATGTTTTTCTTTCTGTACTTTGAGTAAGGATTTCAGATGCCGCTGGTTCTCTTCTGATTTTCCATTTAGCCATTTGAAGGATTTCTCACATTCTGTGAACCGGCCTTTCAATGCCAAATACGACGGACTTTCAGGCCAAAACACTGTCAAGACGATAGCTATTAAAGGAAATATAGACGCGCAGATGGCTATCTGTCTCCACGTCCAAAAAACGCTCATCGCATGACAAGTCGAAGTCCCGATTGCTATAAAAACTTTTTTCAATGTTATAAAATACCCTCGTCGAGTCGGGTGAACGTATTCGCTGATGATAATGCTGTTGATGTATATGGTACCAGTAGCCATACCCTGGATTAGTCTGCCTGCGTATAATGCAGCAATGTTCTTGGCGAAAGGAATTATGATCCAGCCTATAAGTAGAAACATGTTGGCGCTGTAGTTTGACGCTCTCCTACCCAGAAACTCCATAAGTGGAGCCTGTGACAAAGCACCGATAACTCCTCCAACGCCATTAGACGCCGCTGCAAAAAATATGTTTTTTATTAGTATACGATAATTAATGTAATATCTTAAAACGAGACGAGCAAGTTGTGTGCCTGAAGTGATACCACGTCTGCTCCTGCTCATATCAATGGGTACCGCTGAAGTTTACGCTCGTCACTCTAAAACAAAGTGTTCTTCTTATTCGCCTACTAGTTAAACTTATTGCAGTGACCTGTACTTCTCACCGGTATATATTATTTGAAACTGAGGCCAACGAAAGGTATCTTGCAGAAGACTGTTATATAATTTCATATCATCTCACATTATATCCCTATTGTAACGTTTATATTAAAAACTGTTTCGATACCGACTAGAAATATGTAAAAATTAAGAAATTAAAAATATAACGATGGAATAACAAAAAGAACAGATGTTCTTTGTGTCATTCCATCGTTATATTTTCCATCTGGAAAGAACGGATTTTCAGAGAGATTCGGGAATGGATTGGGACCCGAGATATTATCTACAAGTTTACAAAATCAAATTCGGATTTAGATTTGGGACGAGATAATTGTCCAAAATACAGCAAAGATTTCTATTGAATTCTATTGGAAATTAATAGATGACAGCTCGTAGCAGGTGTTCCAATTTTTAACCCTTATGTTGAAGCAATGAGCTATTTAAGGAATATAATAATAATATTGTAAATACGATGTGTGGCATCAGCGCCTATGAAGAGGAGTGATCCGGTGTTCGCCGGTGTAGATCTACATGTGAAAAGCTATTTCGAAGCGAGAAGTGTGAAGTGAAATAATCATTTCCAGGTCACGTATTTGACTATTATATTCATATTAACCTAAAGTTTATGTTACTTTCTTTTAGTGTAGACTACTAGGGTCTGTATTGTAGGTTCTAACACATGTACGTAGTGGGACAATCCATAACATTACAAGACCACTTATTTAGTTTTATTCTACTGATAATTTCACTTTTAAGTTATCAGAAAAGGCATTCAATAATTTAATTACCTTCATCAAAATTTTTTTCCAGATCAGTATTTTATTATTAAATCTATCTTACTATCTGTTTTACTTTTCCGTGATCTTTCGTTTTTATCATAAACCTTTGTAATTATTGTTCTCCTTTACAAATAGTCTTTAGTAAACTTACTTCCGTAAACATACATGAAATTTGTTGAAATCTGTATGCAACGATCAAGCTTACATAGCAACTCTCAATTCTTTTGTATTCAATTTCCAATATAGACGTCTAATTGTAATGAATACTGTTATTTGTGAACCTATCTTGCTCGATTGTATAAAATTGGATAACTTTTGTTTTGTTAATCTTTACGTTTAGGTTATTCACATTCAACCAATACAGTATATTTATTTGGGCATTTACTAACTAATTGATCATACTCATTTGTCTCAGTCTCCAGTAAATAAACGAACATTTTCGTAGTCACTTACCTATCCAAGAGACATGGTCTCTTGTGGTCCGGATGTCAGTACTGTTGGGAGAAGTGATGGCTGGGCCAAGGACCGCTGGGAACCCAAGCATGAACCCAATAGACAGAGAGTAGAAAAGAGTGCTGGTCAGGATGAGACTCTGGTAAAAGAGAGGTTAGACATGAATACAAGTATATTCCAATCAGTCATTCTATTAACCATTAGTTCTTCATGATCGGTCATAATAATTATGTGCGAGATAATTATGATTCCATTATCCCTCATACCTGTAGTGTGCAAGAATGAAGTATAGATATAAACAGAAAATTACAATTGAGTGATTGTATCTAAATTCCACAGCCAACATTATGGATTACTTGATAGTTAACCGTATCATGCCACGTAAGGAAGGTCAGCTCAACATAGGCATAGGGGGCAAAGCAACCACGCCTTTTTCTTCGGTTATTTGAAACGATAATGCAACGTTGAGGTTTTTACGCACAAGAAACTTTACGGCGCACGGCTGCAATAGCGAGAAATATATTTGACGTGTTATATTAAAAAATGCAAGGTTAAGCACACCCTGTTTTTGTAAACCTCTTTATATATCAACGTTTTTATTAAATATTTATTATCCCACTTCCCACTAATATTATAAATGTGAAATTTGGATGAATGGATGGTTGGATGGATAGATGAATAAATGGATGATTGTTACTCAAAAACGGCAGAACGGCTAAACGGATCTGGATGAAATTTGGCACAGATAAAGATTATAGTTTGGAATAGCACATAGGCTACTTTTCATCATCATCATCATCCATCACCACGCGGGTGATAAAGCGTAATACTCTTGGGCACAGCAAAGACAAAACAACAAGATCTCCGCCTACGACAAGATCGTAATGATGACAATTTTGTCAAAGTTTGTGTCAGTTTCTTCATAGTTTAGTCAAAAGCACGCTATCATTTTTACAGCACGACACACAAGACGTGCTATGACCGTCAAGGGTGATGAAATGTAACACAAATATCGTGAATGGTGATGAAATGTAATGACAGTTTTATTTACGATCAAACGAACTTCTCAAGTGAAGTTCGATCACTATAATATGAGTGGTTTCATTTGAAGATACAAATCTCCCACCCGCCCATATCCCAGTTGTGTAAAATACGGGAATAGGGAAAAAACTCATATTATATTGATCGAACTTCACTTGAGAAGTTCGTTAAAATTTGACTCCTGTATGAGGGGTCTATGATAAAATTGGGCAAAATTTTGGAACGACGCAGTCCAGCCAGCAGTTTTGCTGATCACGTCGACGCTGAGACCTAAACCCTGAACTTTAAAAAAAATTCTTATAACGTCATGTTATAAATGTACTATACTAAACGTACTTTATGTACATACTTTAATAATATAAACATTTGCGACCGCTAAATTTATGTTTGACAGTATAAGGTTTATCCGCGCACAAACTTATAAAGTCTTGTCATAAATACATTGTAAATAATTTAACTAGTTATAGTCAGTGCCAAATAGCATGGCAATACACCTGTATATACCAGAATAAGCAAGGAAATCAACAGACAAATAAAAAAAGATACAAAACAATATAGACAAGAAACATTGGAAAGAAAGAAAAACGGAGCAGTAAAGAAGGCATTCAAGGAACTAAACAAGAAAACAGAATGGACAGCTAACCTGAAAACAAAAAACAAAAAACTGGTGAATATGCGACCGGATATACTAGAAGAAGCTAGAAAGTTCTACCAAGAACTCTATTCTTCTGACCTTTCAAATAATCCTACATTTAATTTGACATCAAACCCAGAATCATTATATGATAAAGACAGTTACAACGACCACATCGAATACAACACGACATCAAATCCAAATCATAATTCAAATTTGACATTACACAATCTTGACATGAATAACTCAGAATCGACATTACCCGATATATTAGTGAGCGAAATTATGCATGCAGTAAGAACACAAAAAGACGACAAAGCTCCTGGAGACGATCAGATAACCAATGAATTTATAAAATCACTCATTGATCCACTACTCTTACCGCTAAAACAGATCTTTGACAACGTACTGAGGAACGGCAGCACCCCGGAAGAGTGGAGTAAGTCGACAACTATTTTGCTACACAAGAAAGGAGATAGAAGTGACTTAGGAAATTACAGACCTATAAGCTTGATGTCATACATATACAAAATATTCTCAAAAATTATTTTAAACCGCATCACAACTACTCTAGACGAAAACCAACCACCAGAACAAGCAGGATTCCGGAAAAGTTTTTCAACAAACGATTATATCCAAGTAGTGGCCACTATAGTAAACAGGTGCAAGGAATATAACAAAACCCTCTACATTGGATTCATCGACTTCACCAAAGCGTTTGATTCTCTGGAACACTCTGCAATCTGGAAAGCACTCCAGCAACAAGGTGTCGAAGAAGAATAAATAACCATACTATACAACATCTACTCAAAAAGCTCATCAAGGATCAGAATGGAGAGAGAAGGAGAAGAATTTCAAATAAGGAAAGGAGTAAGGCAGGGAGATCCTATGTCCCCAAAAATCTTCTGCGCCGTACTTGAAATGATATTCAGAAACATAGAATGGAACAATATGGGAATTAATATTAACGGAGAGTATCTTAGTCATCTAAGATTCGCAGACGATATCGTAATATTCGCAGATTCCGCACAAATTCTCGAACAGATGCTTGATGACATAGCTAGAAAAAGAAAGCAAAAAAGTAGGACTAGCGCTAAATGCTTCTAAAACAAAAATAATGACTAATGCAACGAAGGAACAAGTGACGGTAGAAGACAAACTAATCGAATATGTGGACGAATACATATATTTAGGACAATCAATATCATTTGACGACCTCACGGAGAAAGAAATAGGAAGAAGAATAGGACTAGCGTGGAAAAAATATTGGAGCTTGAAGGAGATTATGAAAAACAAGACAATTCATATGAGAATAAAAAGAAGACTATACGAGGTAGCTATTCTACCCAGCATTATATATGGCTGCCAGACTTGGGCCCTACGAAAGGACGATGAAAATAGACTTAGGATTTGTCAAACGAAAATGGAGAGAAGTATGCTGGGCATAAGACTCTCAGACAAAATGCGTAACGAAGACATAAGAAAGAAAACTAAAATAAGGGACATCATAACAACAATAAGAACTTTAAAATGGAGCTGGGCTGGCCACATCTGCAGGATGAACTACGATCGTTGGACGAGGAAAGTAATGGAATGGGTTCCCAGAGCAGACAGAAGAAACAGAGGAAGACCACACAGAAGATGGGAAGATACTTTTACTCAAAGACATGGAGCAGAATGGATGAGAATTGCTCGAGACCGAAAAATCTGGACTAGACTGGAGGAGGCCTACGCCAAAGAGGCGACAACTACGACTATACAACACAGTGACCTGACAAGATAAATCGCATAATATATTGACATAAAAATTTAATTTTGACATGCTCTCATTAACATCTTATAATATCCTTTAAATTTAATTAATACATATTTGGGACATGAGACATAAAGAAAAGTGAAATGTGTGATAATAACAAATAGATACTAATGCAATGTAATAATAATCTTGTAGTTGAATAAAGGCTTTTTTACTTTTACTTTTACTTTTTACACCTGTATTCATTGGCCATCACCATGACGTCGCAAAATACATTACGTGTATCGCTAATTCTATCGTTTACTATACAAACTATTGCTAAACTGGTATCGCTAGAATTTCGTGGTACAATGCCTACAAGGACGAAACTATAAAAACAACACAACTCAAAAAATATACGAAATCAAGGAAGATCTCTGTTTGAATATTTGTCTTTTCAAAGTTCTATTCACGTATTTTATTGTTTTAAAATTAGAAATGTGTTTTGAACCGGTGATTTTTTATTTCATTTATGAGATATATATATATGGAAATCATCGAAAATGAAACGAATACGTACCGACAATCCGCTCTATTTACAATATCATACAATCAAAGTCAAGTCAAGGTCAAAATCATTTATTAAATTTAGGCATCAAAGACGCACTTATGAACGTCAACTTTTCATTATAATGTACTTTAAAGACTACCGCCGCGTTCCAAAATATATAGAACCCACCGAGAAGAAGCGGCAAGAAACTCGGGGCCATTTTTTATATGGATGTTTACAATGTTTCTACTTAGGTACTACAAATATTACATTTTATGGGTGGCAGAGAGACAGCTTGCCAGAAGTGGAGTATTCCAAGCATCTTTATCTTCTATATATTGTAGAACTTTATAGTAAGCTTTTTTTATTAAAAGTTTTTACAGTCAACTTGTATTTGCCCTCTGTGAGCTCAGTTATGTGCTTTGGGATTTTGTTGTAAAAACGCACACAATTTCCTAGGAACGACTTATTAGTCTTCGCAAGTCTAAAACTAGGTACAGCTATCCTATTTGTATTTCTAGTATTAAAAGTGTGGTGATCACTATTTAACTTATATTTATGTAAATTTTTACGAACATACATTATATTTTCAAATACATATACATGATTGACATGATAATATAATCTCTGTAACCACATTATACTCCTTTTTTTTGTCCCTGTATATTATATACTACCCTGTATAAAATTATACTCCTAACCTAACTCCTAAACATTATGTTTAATAGTATGAAATTACATGCACCTTTTAGAACACAATTTATGATTTGTATAATGATTGTATGTATGCATAGAGAACATTTATATAAATTCAAAATAATATAGATCTGTAATTGCAATTTTTTCACGTTGTGGCTGTTTCTTTTAGAAGGTCAGGTAAATGACTTCTATTGCTATGCTATTTGGTGACCTCTCGACTTTGTAGTGTGAGCTATCTGGAGACGGTACCAAAGGTTCTTGCCGCATACAACCAAAAACGTCCAGTTTTAAACTTCCCAAGCTTCTTGGCAATCACTTGACCAATTCTGCTCATATTCAAAATCCCTGTTTTAAAATCAATAAAAATTAATTATTTAAAATTTTAAAATAAATACCCAATGTGGGTACCAAATTTCATCAAGATCGGTCGGTAAGTTGTGCCACAGCAAAAATCCCCTCTTTTTAGGAAAAGTTCCCGAAAATCGCCGACGGCTATAAAAATATATTGGACAGTAGAACACGCAGACCAAGTTTCATTAAGATTGGTTGAAAAATGCGACCTGTACAAAAAGGCTAACAAATGGACAGATGAAAGTCAATTTATCCAGTTAAAGCAGAGACGCTTCGCTCGCTCGTTCAACTAGCTTGCACGAACGATTGTTCGTGCAAGCTAGTTCGCATGAGCAATCGCTCATATCTACATATTAGAGTCAGCTAATTTCGAAGCGTATTTCGGCGACAATAATCAGCACCAACGGCCGTGCCTTCTAAAGCCCGGCATTCAGTGTTGAATATGCCAGTAGCGGTCACCCATCCGAGTGGTAATCGCAGCAAAGTTGCAAAAGACTCTACATGCACTGCTACGAGCGATCTGCCGTGCGATTCTGTAATTATTCGTCGACGAGCTCGTCGTCGAGCTCACCGATGTCAAATACTTTGAGATATCACCCTTGTACATAAGGTTACTTTTCCAACGTTTCTTGTATCTCTTCATTTGTTTCACGGATGTTGTCAAAGATGCAACGATGTTTGCTCTTAGAGAATTGCACGGCTGATCAGTATACCTATTTTGGGAGTCCCGAAATTCAACGATACCAGTGTACCTACCGGGCGAGAGGCCAAGGTATACCAGTTATGAAAAAAATAAGAAAAAATCAGTCACTTAGCCAAGCGGTTATAGAAATTTTTCGAAAAATATTTTTTTTAATGAAATCTTATTTAACAGTGATTTTGATCCCAACCACAAATAATTAAGTAATTTTTATAGACATTTTTCGAAAAAGTTGATATTTTTTTAGGGTTTTTGAACAATGAAATCTCAAATAACAGTGCTATTAATCACAACCACATATCAAAAGTAATAAAGATTGTTAACCAAGTAAAACAAATTCCGTTTTGACGAGTTATGGTTTACAAAATTATTGTCAGTTAACTTTGACACTTCAACTTGAAAAAAATGTTTATTCTTCTTATTTTTTCATAACTGGTATACCTTGGCTTCTCGTCCGGTACGGTTATATCGTTGACTTTCGGGACAACCTGTATATAGCTATGAAATTTATAAATACGTAATAAACATACCTGTCTCCAAAAATATTTGTCGGCCATGTTACTTGAATGACAATTTTAAATTAAATTGTTTCTATCATAAATACATGTGAAAACGTGTGTATACACAAATAATTGTGAATTTTATGAGTTTAGTTTTTTATGATCTATGAGACAGATGAAACCTTTCTTATTTGATAAGAATGATCACGATTTAATTTTAAACATTAAATACTTTGTTAACATAGAAATACATGTTTTGTGATTAAATGACTTAAAGGTATTTAATTACTTTATTTCTTTAAAGTCATTTTACAAGGATCAGATAACGATTCGTCCTACGAATACCTGAGAGCACTGGCGTATAGAAATAAGGTCTTGTTTGTATTAACCTGTTATAAAGATTGGTATAATACTGTAACAGGTTTATAAATTAGAGATGCGCTTGTGTACTCAGTTATTTCACGGTACTCGTTTTTGTTTAAATACGAGTATAAGTACCGAGATGAGTGCTCTGTTAAAATAGTACATTGTAAAAAACTGAAAGAAATAATCATAACAATCATATCCAAGTAATGTTTATTTATATCCAATGCGCCAAATAAAAATAAAACGTTGAATGCTATGTTATAACAAAAGTCAGAAATGAGAGCCAAATAAGATGCAGAAATACTAAGTTATCTGCCTGATTTGGAAACAGTCTACTCCTTTTTCTCCGCACATTACCCGCAGATACGTAATCTGCAGCTAAATTTGTGATCATGGCAAAATAAAGCGTTGCTAAACTGCACTTAGTACAATCAATCGATAAGTTTAATGCAAAAGTATTTTTTCATATATTTAGTGCGTAGTGATTTCTGAAAATTTTGCGATTACTATTCGTTTAAATTATATTACTTAAAATAGATTGCATCCGGAATGTAACGCGTGGTGTCCGTATGATTTGCAGCCAAATAGCAGGTGACCAAAGCACGACGTAAGACGCCAGCATGTTTAAACTTGTTCTAATAGGAAGTGGAGCCAAATACAGAGCACTCGGTTTGCTAGACGTTAGACGTAAAACTAGATACTCTGTACTTGGTATATAGCTCGTACTCCTCGCATCTCTTCCAAACTCAATCCGGATTTTAAAATCTAGCATAGACAACATTTTCTATATGGGTACCAGCAAGGACCATTATATTAATATCTTCCTTGGTACCAGTTAAAATATTATGAATACGAAAGTGTGTATGTTGGTTTGTTTGTCCTTTTATTAACATTAAACAAAAGAGCTAGTTTTTTATGAAACTTGGCCCAGAGCCCAGAGCTAGTCTACTTGTGATAAGTATTTCAAAGTCAAAGTCAAAGTCAAAGTCAAAATCATTTATTCAATTTAGGCATCAAAGACGCACTTATGAACGTCAATTTTTCATTATAATGTACTTTAAAGCCTACCGCCGCGTTCCAAAATACATAGAGCCAACCGAGAAGAAGCGGCAAGAAACTCGGGGCCATTCTTTTTATATAGATGTTTTTACAATGTTTTTACTTAGGTACTACAAATATTAGCTCCAGTGTGTTGCCTTACAAAAGAGAACATAATAATGGTATCAGTAGGGCAAGACACGCTACACTTTGACATCTTAGTACACGAGTAGATAGATCCTGGAGTGATCAGTCCCAAGCTGTTTTATCCTCCAAGTAATCCGAAATTTTGTAATAACCTTTTTGACAGAGTTTAGTTTTAATAGTAATTTTAAACTTATTAATAGGCAAATCTCGGATAACATTGGGAACTTTATTATAAAATCGTATACATTGTCCCATAAAAGAATGACTTATTCTGTGGAGACGCGTTACATGTACGGATAGCTTGTGCTTATTTCGCGTGTTGATGGAATGAGCATCACTCCTTTTATCAAAACTGCTAATGTTTTTCTTTACATACATTAGATTTTCATAGATAAACTGAGAGACAACAGTTAGAATGTTTATGTCTTTAAATTTCTGTCTAAGGGAAACTCTGGGAGCCAAACTGTAGATTGCTCGTATAGCCCTTTTTTGCATTTATTATGTGAACTCTCTTGTCTTACTCACAGTCAGGTATAGAAACACGAAAATAGGAGATTGGAAATAATTCAATGAACGTTTCATTAGGACACAGGGCTCAAAGCATGAAACTGAACAAAATGTGTAATATTTATTTTGAACTGATGTATACTAAGACAAGAATCTTCGACCAATGTGTGTTATCAGTGATGACTTATGGCACTGAAACGTGGTCTCTTACTCTGGGCCTCATAGATAAGGCTCAAAGTCGCACAACGAGCTATGGAGAGGGCTATGCTCGGGGTTTCTCTACGTGATCGAATCAGAAATGAGGAGATCCGTAGAAGAACGAAAGTCACCGACATAGCTCAGAAGATTAGCCAGTTGAAGTGGCAGTGGGCAGGGCACATAGCACGCAGAACAGATGGCCGATGGGGCCGAAAGGTTCTGGAGTGGAGACCACGTACCGGCAAGCGCAGCGTAGGTCGTCCACCGACACGGTGGACAGACGACCTGAGGAAGGTCGCAGGACGACGTTGGATGCAGGCCGCTTCCAACCGGTCCTTTTGGAAAATCATGGGGGAGGTGTTCAGTAGTGGACGTCCTACGGCTGAGATGATGATGATGTATACTATTATGAATAAGTAGGTAGGTATACTTACATACAATATGTTTTCCTAATTTCCAGAAGTTTGTAAATTTATTCGCTTAATATAAATTATTATATTGTGTTCATACCTACATCTTTATATTCATTATTTTCTTCTATCTATTTTCTATTCTAAACAGTGCTGTACTACTTGTTCAAATAACAAATAACAAACAGATAAATTAAGGGCGCCTTATCAATTTAGATGCTGTTATTTATATCCTATTTTTATTTAATTTGATAAGACTTCGTTCCATTGTGAAGGTGAAAATAGCAGCAAAGGGCAGCCAAATGAGCAAAGTCATAGAGCCGCCGTTACAACCGGTTTTATCTATTTCGTAATTGAATCCCATCACTATCAGTTATTAGATATAGTGCGTTCGAATAGGCACCTTGTGAGCGTTTTTAGCGAAAATAACGCTAAAACGCTCACAAGGGCGTATTGGGAATCTGTGGGTGAAAATGGAATTCATGTCTCTTTTTGTTCAGCGTTCGGAAAGCTAAAAAAGAGGTATTTTTGCCACCAAAAGTGCAATTTTTGACCCACGGACGGAGCATGGTTGTTTGTGATCGTTTTTTGACAGCTATGTATTTGACAGCGATTTTAGGTCTTATGCTCAGTTGAGCGTTCGAATAGGGTGTGGGCAAAAGTGGCAAAAGTGGCAAAAATAACGTTTTTGAGCTTTACGAACGCTTTAACAAAAGAACCATCAATGACAACGCCACCAATGTCCTCTTAAGCTAAACGAACGCACCTAATATCGATAAAATGTAAATGTAATCATCATTAAATACATGTTTAGAGTTTACAGCGGATGTCGATATGACGTGCCACTGTAATGAAATTCATAGATAATTAACTACTTTTTATGATTTGAAGATATTTATAACACAATTTTTATTTTAATCTCTAATTTATCGAATATTATGAAAATTATTGTCAGAGACTCAGTTTTGCTGCATATGCAGTACGTAAAATAAGAGAACTAACAGACGTTTCCACCGCGCGGTTAGAATATTTTGCATATTTCCACAAGGTAATGTCATATGGGGTATTGCTATGGGGTTCAGCTTTCAGTGATATAGAGGCCATCTTTATTCTACAAAAACGTGCTATTCGAGCTATATACGAAATGGGTTCCCGTGAATCTTTGAGAGATTTATTTACAGAAATCAATATACTGACTTTGTATTCCTTATATGTATTTGAGAATATAATGTATGTTCGTAAAAATGTATATAAATATAAGTTAAATATATATTATTAAATTTTACTATTAAATTTACTATAAAAAAAAATTAAATATATAATAAATATAATTAAATGATCACCACACTTTTAGTACTAGAAATACAAATATGAAAATTTCAGTGAAATTAGTAGAAGTATAGAATTATTCGACTCATATTAGATTAAAATTAATTTAGTATACAATAAGAACTTTAGCCGTTCTAGGTTTAGTTTTACTTCATTGAACGTGAACTGCTTTATGTTGTTCATATAAAAAAATGCCAGATTTCAGGGGATAACAACCAACATTTTTTTCGGTGAAAATATTTGTCATTGATTTTTTCGACTTAAATTAGATCGAAATTAATTTAGTATACATGAAGAGTTTTAGCCGCTTTAGATTTAGTTTTATTTCATTGAACGTGAACTGCTTTATGTTGTTCATACAAAAACATTACAGATTTCAGGGGATATCATGCTAAATTTTCTTTTTCTGTGAAATTCATTATAGAATTTTTTCGACTCAAATTAGAATAACATTAATTTAGTATACATAAAGAGATTTAGCCGCTCTAGGTTTAGTTTTGTTTCATTAAACGGGAAATGTTTTATTATGTCCATACAAAAAAATGCCAGATTTCAGAGGATGTTTTTTTTTAAATTTCATTGATTTTTTCGCCTTAAATTACGAGTAGATTTAAATTAATTTAGTATACATGAAGAGCTTTAGTCGCTCTAGATTTAGTTTTATTCCATTGAACGTGAACTGCTTTATGTTGTCCATACAACAAAATTGCAGATTTAAGGGGATATCAAGCTAAATTTTATTTTTCTGTGAAATTCATTATAGATTTTTTTTTGACTCAAATTAAATTTAAATTAATTTAGTATACATTAAGAGATTTAGCCATTCTAGGTTTAGTTTCGTTTTATTAAACGGGAAATGTTTTATGTTGTCCATACAAAAAAAATACAGATTTCAGGGGATATCATGCTAAATTTTCTTTTTCGATGAAAATCACCATATAATTTTTTCGATCAAAAAATAAAATTAATTTAGTATACATAAAGAGTTTTATCCAATCTAGGATTAGTTTAATGTTATAAAACGTGAAACTTTTTAGGTTCTTCATACAAGAAAATGCCAGATTTCAAGGGTTAACATGCATTTTTTTCTGTGAAAAATTGTCATAGATTTTTTTGACTTAAATTAGATTAAAATTAATTTAGTATACATAAAGAGTTTTAGCCGCTCTATGATTAGTTTTATTTTATTAAACGTGAACTGTTTTATGCTGTCCATACAAAAAATTACAGATTTCAGGGGATATCATGCTAAATTTTCTTTTTCGGTGAAAATCATCATATAATTTTTTCGATTTAAATAAAATTTAAATTATATTAGTATGCATAAAGAGTTTTGACCCGTTCTAGGATTAGTTTTATTTTATTAAACGTGAAATTTTATAGGTTGTTCATACAAAAAAAATGCCAGATTTCAGGGGTTAACATGCATTTTTTTCTGTGAAAAATCATCATAGATTTTTTTGACTTAAATTAGATCAAAATTAATTTAGTATACATGAAGAGCTTTAGCCGCTCTAGATTTAGTTTTATTTTATTGAACGTGAACTGCATTATGTTGTCCATAAAAAAATATTACAGGTTTCAGGGTTTTCATGCAAAATTTTCTTTTTCTGTGAAATTCATTATAGAATTTTTCGACTCAAATTAGATTAAAATGAATCAAGTATACATGAAGAGTGCTATGGAAAGGGCTATGCTCGGTGTTTCTCTGAGGAATCGCATCAGAAATGAAGTGATCCGTCAGAGAACCAAGGTCATCGACATAGCCCACCGGATCAGCAAGCTGAAGTGGCAGTGGGCTGGCCATATTAGCCGTAGAACCGACAACCGTTGGGCTAAACGAGTTCTAGAGTGGAGACCGCGTCTCGGCAAACGTAGTGTAGGACATCCTGAGGCACGGTGGAGTGACGATCTGCGCAAGACGGCTGGCAAAAACTGGATGCGAGAAGCCCAAGATAGACCTAAGTGGCGTGCAATTGGAGAGGCCTATGTCCAGCAGTGGACTGCTACAGGCTGATGATGAGATGATGATGAAGAGTTTTAGCCGCTCTAGATTTAGTTTTATTTCACTAAACGTGAAGTGCTTTATGTTGTATATACAAAAAATGCCAGATTTTAAGGGATAACATGCATTTTTTTTCTGTGAAAAATCGTTATAGATGTTTTCGACTTCAATTAGATTAAAATTAATTTAGTATACATGAAGAGTTTTAGCCGCTCTAGATTTAGTTTTATTTTATTTAACGTGAACTGCTTTATGTTGTCCATACAAAAAATTACAGATTTCAGGGGATATCATGCAAAATTTTCTTTTTCTGTGAAAATCATCATAGAATTTTTTTGATATACATTTGATTAAAATTAATACAGCGTACATTTAGACTTTTAGCTACTCTGATTTTAAATTTATTTCATTAAACGTGATTTGCTTTATGTTGTTAGGGGATATCGTGTTTTAGAAAATCGTTTGAATATTTTTGACATTTTATATAAAGCTGTTTTAGGGTTAAATTTATGACTTATCATCCTTAAAACGTATATGTTACAAGGTTTTATAGGTTTGTTGTATTTATAAGTCATATTAAAGCATTATTAATTAATTACAGCTCTGAATTATATTGTCAGCTTGACTATAGGTGAAATAGACCACCTATCGTTTTTGAATACTATAAGAGGGTTAAAAAGACTATAATTCTTTTTATAATTTACGCGTTGCCTAGTTATTGTTTTATTATAGTCATACATCGTTCTGTACAAAATACGGGGAATGCAAGATGCATTCCCCAGGGGATGCAACGGTGAATAGTAGCACCCAAAATTGGATTTTTTTTCCAGCGGCACTGATAAAATAAATTGTAAAAATATGGCGACGAAGAGTCTTAGCCGTAATTTTACTGCTTTTGTTTAATAGAGTATGAATTGTTTAATGTTAATAACTTTCAAAATGTTCAAATTTCAGGGGATATCATTGAATTAAATATTTGAAAGATTTAACTTTCTCTTTAAAAGACCATGGAAAAAAAACCCATGTATCCTTAATCTAGTTATTTAGGGTTCAGATGAGTGTTATAGTTAGTAACAAAAATCTTGGATTTACGACGACTCCCTAATTTGGTCGGGTTATAGGCAGATATATTTTGGCTGCCAAGTTCACACCGGTTAAAAAACATACCTGTCTCCAAAAATATATGTCGGCCATATTACTTATGTGACAATTTATCACAGTACGAAGATATTCTTAAATTTTAATATAATAGTTACATTATTATATGATTTATGGGACAGATGAAACGAAATATGAATGTACTTTACTTCTTCAAATTCATTTTACAAGGATAAAACACAACGAATCGTCTTAATAACTAAAAGCATTATTTTTATATTAACAGGCGAATTAAAATAAAGGTCGTGATTGTCAAAAAGCACAATACTATATGATACTGGTTTAATACTGTAACAGGTTCGTAAATTAGAGATGCGCCAGTATACCCATTTATTTTTCAGTACTCGTATTTTTAATAGGAGTACAAGTACCAAACGAAATGAATGCTCTGTTAAAATAGTAGTGATAAGAATATAGCGATGTTATCATAACGAGCCAATATAATATCCAAGTATTGTTTATTAATTTGAAATGTACCTTAAAATTAATACAATAATAATACTAAATGATCAATAATATTAATAATCTTGTCAATATCCATTTCCCCTACCAGCCATTAAACACACATTATATTCTGTTTTTATACAATATTGTGTATTTCATACCAAGCAGGCCTCTAAGTGTTGGCTACACTCCCACTTAAGCCTTTGTAATCGGATACCAAATCCGTGAAAATGTTTGAATAATAATAATAATAATAATAATACAGCAAGGGCAAGCCACCGGTGAGTGGCGACACCGCGGATCCCGATTCTCCCTCGGGCTAAATGACACCGCTGACCCTCGGCTTTCCTAATTGCCTGCTAATTGGCCTGTTTGGGGGTGGAGAAGCAAGAGCAAGTACCAAAAAGCTCCAAGGGTGGAAGTGTTAAAGAGCGTGACGCTACAATAAAATTAAATAACAATATATTTTTTGATTTTCCACATACCAATGTATGTGTATTGTAATTATGAATATTTACAATCAAGTAGGGCTTATCAAAAGAAATCATTCCTTTCCTCGTTGGGAAACATTGGTACCCAAATTAGGAGGCCTTTTTTTTTGAGGGGGGAAATGCTGTGCACTTCCCTTCCGCCACGGGGGTGACAGAAGGGGGCGTGTGGGGCTCAGACCCACTAAAACCCCCCCGTGAGCAGTCCTCCGCCAAGGTGGGGCGAGACAGGGTTGCGCTGGCAAGTCTTATGGCAATGTCCACCGCCTGGTTAATAGTGTTAGATCTAACAACATTTGTTGGCGTAATTTTAAATGAATGAATACTTAAACAAAGAGTGTAACTCTAATTTGGACCGTGTTATAACAATTGTCAATTTATATGATTATAAAAATTATATTATATTACATTTTTATAAAAATTATATTACAAACACAAAGCCACATAAGATGCAGTAAGCTTTCTGCCTGTTTTCGAAACTGTTTATTCGTTTATTCTTCATATCAGCTCAATTCATGATCATGTTAGCAAAATAAAGCGTTGCGCATCGAAACCAAACAAACAATTGGTAAGTTTAACACAAAAAAATAATTAATGCGATGTGATTTCCTAAGTTTTCGCGATTAATATCCGTTTTAATTATATTACTTGTAATAGATTACATCCGCAATACGAGAACAACGCGTGCTGTGTATATGGTTTGCAGCCAAATAGCAGGCGACTAAAGCACGACGTAAGACGGCAACATATTAAAACTAGTTTTAAGAGGCAGTGGAAACTAAACTAAAAGTAAGTATTAGTACAGAATACTCGATTCGCAAAACGTAAAACCGCATACTTAATACGCGGTACTTGGTATAGGTCGTGCTCCGCGCATCTCTTCCAAACTAAATCCGGCTTTTAAAATCTGGCTTAGACAACACTACCTATATATACATTAGTAACAATATTATTAATACGAAAGTGTGTTTGTTGGTTTGTTTGTCTTTTTATCAAGCTTAACTACAGAGGCAGTTTTTATGAAAGTTGGCTCAGAGGTAGCCTGTTTGTAATATGGATTTTTGTGAATTTTCTTGAATATAGTAAGCTGTACCTTATACGTAGATGGACGAGTTGATGCTTGCTATACTCACGATCAGCTACAGCTACACGAAAAGAGGAAATTATCAACAATTAATTGACTGAGGCGATTCAAGGCACTGTCAGCTCAGCACTTTATTTTCTTTTACTTGAAATCAAGCAAGCGCATCTCGTAAAAACGTAAAAAAAAACATAAAAAATGTGTACTCTAAAATAAAAAAATAACCCGTTAATGTATGTGTATTATAATTGCTATTTTATGATATGTGTTTCATAACACATATAATAGTGATTAAAGAGAAAAACTGTTTTAATGGTAAAATGAAGTGGTATGTTTGATTTTTTTTAATGCATTCTTGTATGTTAAAATATGTTTTCCGTTAATGTGTACTTAGAAGTATTTTAAATGTCACATTATTTTTTGTAGTTTTAAATGAATCGCTGTTTATGAGATTTGCTTTAAAACCGTAATTTTTATCGACATCGTGATATGACAGCACCTGAATGAAAGGGTATGAGTAACATTTATTTTATACTGGATTATGATCTTTACTAATCATATTTATATACAATACGTGTTCTTAGTTACCAGAATTTTGTAAAATTAATTACTTATAAATAATAGGTTGCAATAACACATTGCACGACAGTGACTGTGAAAGACAAAAATACTACATGTGCTGGATCCACCGGAAAAGGGAAAAGGGCGTCCTGAAATATGCGAAGACGAACCTATAAAATTTGCAAACAACGACTGGATGAGAACAGCCCAAGATAGGAAAATGTGGAGTGAAATGGAGGAGGCCTATACTCGTCAAGAGATACTTAGTTAAAATTATGTAAAAATAAAGACTGTAATTATTATTTTTATAGTATTACTTTTTTAAAGCACTAACGCCTGTGTTAGAATTGTAAATATTGGCTATGTTTGAAAACACGTCAAGTGTTTATTAATTTTTAGCAACCGCCACACCGAAATACTACCTTGTTTTATTTGTAACCAGTGACGTAGCGTCATGTAAAATTTCTGATAGGCTGTTTCGTTGTGGCGGGAACTATATTGTTTCTGATTGGTCGTTAGGCTTGTGAGACGTGTCATATAGTTGTGGTACACATTCTCTTGGCAGCAGACGTTGCTATATAAGCCAATATCTCATATTGCCGAGTCACATGTACGCCCCAGGTCAGACTGACCTGGCGGCCGACATAGCCCTTGTCATGGACTACGCGATGGTCATAGACGTAGAAGAAGTGCGTGTATTCGCGCACAAACTTCGCACTGCCACGTCCGACCAAGACCGCTTGAGAGCCACGCTCACACACGCGGGTTTATTCAGCGCAGTAAGGCTCTACGCCCTCCCCAACGTCTCTTAGGTATTATCCAATATGGGTAGTACGCCGAAACGTATTAAGCCCCATTCATGACTGAAAGTCGCTACGGTGACCCGTAGCGACTTTCAACGCTGATGGCCTCTCTAGTCAAAGGGACGAGGTTCATGAATTCTGCAAGACCCATCAGGTCGATATCTTATACGTGCAGGAGACCTTTCTGAAACCAGGTACAGCAAACCCTAGGTTTGCAAACTACCAAAGTTCGTAATGATAGAGTGGCCACCCTAAAAGGTGGTACTCTCATCTATTACAAAAAGTCTCTGCACTGTATCCCAATTGCTACTCCACCACTTAAAATACTAAAAGACTCTGTTTGCTTTCTAGCGATGTCAGGTCATCAACCTGTCATCATAGCCTCATGATACCTTCCCTCTGGTAAAGAACTATTACAGACAGACTTGGAAGCCCTCTTCTCTTTAGAAAGCTCCGTCCTTCTGATCGGTGACTTCAACAGTAAACATGTCATTTGGAACTGTAATAGTAACAATAGTAATGGTAGAATCTTTGGAGGCTTGGTCAGCCGTTGAAACTTTGATATTCTCACCCCTCTGGAGCCCACAAGATATCCCTATGTTGACAACCAACGACCAGACATACTTGACATAGCACTTCTTAAGAACGTTGCCCTCCGGTAGCGCTCTATAGAAGTGTTACACGAACTGACTTCAGACCACCGCCCTGTATTATTGAAATTAGGCCCCGACCTGACGGACATCACCCCTATCACAAGAACGGTAGTGAACTGGAAGCAACTGGGGGAATCCCTCCAAGCTATCAGTTCACCCGCTCTCGATAGAATCCCCGATGACATACAGCCAGTAGAAGACGTCTCAATTGCGATCAAGGCTCTCAGTGACCACTTCCGCACCGCAGTAGGTGAATCCTCAAAGCAGGTCCAAGTGGCGGATGGTCACCGCTTCGAACTGCCCGAGGGTGCGAGGAGGTTACTGACAGCTAAGAACGCCGCCACTAGGGCATATGACTCGATGCCAACCCGAGAGAACAAAGATATCATGCGATTGACTCACCAGGCATACTGGCAGTTGGCTCGAGCTCTGAAATCTGACAGACAATCGACAATGCCTCCACTCATTAGGCCACTTCCCCTCTCCATAGAGTTCCTTGATGAAGACAAAGCCGAGTGTTTAGCTGATAGCCTCGAGGCTTAGTGTATTCTCAATGATGATCACGTCGACCAGAAACACCTTGATTCGGTGGAATCTGAAGTTGAACGTAAAAGCTCTATGTCCATCTCTGACCTCCCACTCCTCCCACCGGTAAAATCATCCGAGGTAGTGTCTCTGATCACGAGCCTCAAGACCCGTAAATCCCCTGGTGCTGATGGTATCAGTAACAAGGTGATCAAACACTTCTCAGTCCCGCTAGTCCATCTCTTAGTTAGCTTAAATTTGAATATTTGAAATCTCTAAGCAGGCGTTAAGCTGGTACTTAGTTTAGTGCTTTATAAAGTAATTCTATAAAAAATATAAAGGGTTGCGATGTCAATACGAAAGACTAAGTATTTCTAAAAAATGCTTCTTTCGGTTAGAGTGCTGTCAAAGCTGTTCAATAGATGTCGCTCCGACCCCGTAAAACGGTTAAATCAGATAGAGAGTTAAAATTCGAAGCTCGGACCTCAAGCCTCCGTGGCCTAGATGGTCATGGCGTCTGACACGGATAGTCAGAAGACGCGGGACTCGAATCCCGTCCGAGGATGTGAATTTTTCTCTATATAAATTTCAATGTAATATTGAAGAGGCTAAGGAATTAAAAAGGCTTAAATAAATAAATGATAAAATAAATTAATAACAGGTATTCTATTGTGTGCGTACCTGTACCTACTTCTATATATATTCATAATTATAATCATTCTATTGTAAGCTGTTCTTTGATCTGTGTAAACTGTTCTTTACAATACTTGTTCAAATAAACATGATCAAAGTTACAGATAAACTAAGGGTGCCTTATATATTTAGATGCTGTTATTTATATATCCTATTTTTTGTAAGAATTCGTACTCTGGCAAAGGTAAAACAGCAGCAAAAGGTAGTCAAAAGTCTAAAGTGATATAGTGCCGCGGTTACAGCCGTTTAATTCTGTTTCGTTATTGAATTACGTCGATGTTATGTTCCATCCCATCACTATCAGCAGTGCAAGTACCAAACTTACCGATCGATAAATTTGAGTCTTGAGTTCGTCATACTTCGAAAACACTGGCTATAACGATCTTGTGTCGATCATTGCAAGTAAGTAAAAAAATTAAGCGATCGGTAGACAAATTCGATAAGCTTTTACGATTACAACGATAACCCTAGCATGGAACTGTTAAATTACGTTCGATATAGTATATTTAATCGATTTTAACGATTGTTTTGTCAGCTTTGAAAATAACCTCGTTAAAGCGTATCGACAGGCGACGGGAATGGGGATATTGTTTAGTTGCGTTTGTCTTACTAATATTATATATGCGAAAGTTTGTATTTATGGATGAATGGATGTTTGTTATTATCTTACGCTAAACGGCTGGCCCAATTTTGATGAAATTTGGATGGGGCGCTGAATTAACATATAGGATAATTTTCATCAACATCGTTTTTTAGTTAGTTTTTAATAAAAAAATAGACTTCGGCCTTCTTTTGAACGTAGAAGAGCGAAATGCTCGATAAATCTTCAAATGATAGAAGGACGCATTGTGGAATGGAATAATCGATATACTGTCGAAAATTTGACGATCGTATAAGTCGTCGATATACCTTCCATACTTGCTAGGGACGATACGATTTTTTATCGATCTTAGCGAATCGACAAATTTAGCGACTATTACGGTACTTGCACTGCAGTTATTATAATATCGATAAAATTGAAATGATATCATCAGTAAACCCTGAACTTAGACACAACCACAAGACAGACAAAGGACAGGTTAATTTTTTGCTTTCCATGAACAGGTTTCCCAACCAAATTCAATTTAGCCAATAGATTTAGGACCTTAGGATTTAGGATTTAGGACTTAGATTTTAAAATAAAAAGTATGCTGTGTTTTTTAACAAGGTTATTACAACTTGATATAAATAATATTTATTTTGTTAGTATCCTCTTTTATAATTGACTAGCTGCGCTCCGCGGCTTCACCTGCATGGTGATGATGATGATGAAGCAAACAAACAGACAAATTGTTCCTGTTTATAATACGTGGCATTTTAGAATAATTGTGCTCTGATTTTGTATCAAGGTTATCAAACATTTATTTAAATCGTATTTATTTTAATAATATCCTGTTTTATAATTGATTTTAGATTGCGGGTGAAGTAACGGTAGCACGTAACTCCTCTATACAAGCATCATCATTTCAGTCGTAATTGCTAAACATACGCCTCTCCCACAAATTTCCAAAAGGACCGGTTGGAAGCGGCCTACATCCAACGTCGTCCTGCTACCTTTATCAGGTCGGTCGCCGGTCCACTTTGTCGGTGGACGACCTACGCTGCGCTTGCCGTTCCGTGGTCTCTAGAACCTTTCGGCCCCATCGGCCATCTGTTCTGAGTGCTATGTGGCCTGCCCATGCAATACGCATGATAATTTTGATTATTTTTATGTATGTTGTGCCTATTTAGTGAAATTCGTAGTTAGCATACGTAGTTCTTATGATTTGAAGATGTTTATAACGTTATTATATATATTATATGTCTAATGCCCATGTTGTACCTACCCCAATATCAGTTGGGAACTCAGTTCTCGAAGTTGTTGACGAGTACATCTAACTGGGACAGACAGTCAAACTAGGCAGGTCCAACTTCGAGAAAGAGGTCGATCGTCGAATCCATCTCGGCTGGGCAGCGTTCCGGAAACTTCGCGAAGTCTCGTCAAAAATACCTCAGTGCCTCAAGACAAGAGTCTTCGACCAATGTGTGTTACCAGTGATGACTTATGGCACTGAAACGTGGTCTCTTACTATGGGCCTTATAGATAAGCTCAAAGTCGCACAACGAGCTATGGAGAGGGCTATGCTCGGGGTTTCTCTACGTGATCGAATCAGAAATGAGGAGATCCGTAGAAGAACGAAAGTCACCGACATAGCTCAGAAGATTAGCCAGTTGAAGTGGCAGTGGGCAGGGCACATAGCACGCAGAACAGATGGCCGATGGGGCCGAAAGGTTCTAGAGTGGAGACCACGGACCTGCAAGCGCAGCGTAGGTCGTCCACCGACACGGTGGACAGACGACCTGAGGAAGGTCGCAGGACGACGTTGGATGCAGGCCGCTTCCAACCGGTCCTTTTGGAAAATCATGGGGGAGGCCTATGTTCAGCAGTGGACGTCCTACGGCTGAGATGATGATGATAACGTTATTTTATAATTATCTCTAACTTATCGCAAATCATGAAAATTATAACTAATACTAGAAAGTCATGTTACGTGCTACTTGTATATATTATAATTAAGTCGTTCTATGCAACTATTATTATTACCCGGCAATACACTGGCGTTAGGGATCGAACACGTCGACGCTGGTTCCGAGCATGTCAGATGTTCATCTTCAGGGCGAGTGCGCAGCGGCGTCTACGAGCTCCCAGCGGAGAAAATCCCGGGTCAGCGTAATCGATCCCTAACTTGAGTGTTTTGCTGGTTACTAGTAGTAATAGTTTATATGTATCAAACTCACGAAAATTTTATAGAACTCCTTGATTTTTTTGCTTTCCTTCAAACTCGGACGGTGCACTTCTTGTACATTATGATTTCGATTGGTGGATGGCTGTTAAAGCCGCTGTGAATGAAACATTTTCGGCTTAACCATTCATGAACAAGACATGTGATGTAAAAGTTTGTACAGAATAAAGAAAGACATAGCGTATAATACGTCGGTGATACAAAATAATATAATATTTACTAAAAAATAACAATAATATAAAAGAAACATTGCTAGATTTGGTGTCTCGACGTTTCAAATGTTTTTTTTGACGGTAATGTTTTGTACTATTTCAGATATATCGGGAAACGTCACTAGCAGATGGAGTTGGGAACGTACTAAATATAATAAAATATGTTCTGAACGTTTTGGTGAACGATCACTCAAAACGAAGTTTCTGATGGTAAATCTGACGATTTCCGAGTTCACCGATTTATCGAAAACATTTAGTTTGTATTTTGTGTCTTTATTGATACGCGGATTTTGTTCAAAAATCTTCGTTTTTCTACCGACTTTCAAAAAAGAAAGAGTTTCTCAAGTTGACTTGTATATTTCTTCTATGTATGATCACGCATATAACTTTTTACCGAGTACTACAATTTAGATAATTGTTTTTTGTTTGTTGAGGACAATATTATAACAAGTATAATTCCTAGGACAATTAGAGTTTAATTATTATATATATATATGATAATCATATATACAAGGTTACTGCTAATTAACTGGCGATACGTGACAGGCGTGTTGGGTATCGATAACAAAAACTAAAAAAAAATGAAAAAAAAATTTTTTTTTTAGTTTTTTTTTCAACTTGTCTTTGAGTTATCAATGAGATAATAAGCGATACACAATACTGTATGGTGCTTAGAATCACTAACAAAACAATAAAAAAGAATAATCACTAAGTAAAAGCATCAGCTGTTTTGAATTAAAGACGCTCGCGCACCCACCCGCTCCGTTGCGATCGCTTAGTGAATGAAACGGCGGCCGCCGCTTGATATCGCTGGTTCGAAGTGCAGCGCGCCGCAATAATATGGTAGGTAATCATTGACCTGTGTATCGTAGCTCAATGTAGGTAATGAATAATGAACATTGTTATTCCACATTTTGAATATCACGCTTTTAAAATTGTTTTATTTTTAGTGTAAAAGTGGTCGTTTGACAAAAGGTGTGATTAGATTATTTATTGGGGACAACAGAAGTTTAATGATGAATAAGTTAGGTAGATACCTACATGTCGGGATTGCCTTTGGCTTGTTATGAGCAGATAGGATGTAACGCTTACCAAGAGAGTGATGGACATGAAATTTCATGGATAGATTAGGTAGCTAAAACAAAAGATGGATGGACGTCGGAGCACACCAACATGCGACACCGCCGCCGCTGCTCCAAAAAAAACTAAAAAAAAATGAAAAAAAAATTTTTTTTTAATTTTTTTTAATTTTTGTTATCGATACCCATCACGCCTGTCGCGTATCGCCAGTTAATTAGCAGTAACCTTGTATATAATTATTATTTATATATGATAATCATAATATATATAATTATTATATATATATGATTCTTATGAAGTGGATAACATTGTATTTAGTAAGTTGTAGATGACGGTTACAAAACCAGTTAATCAATGTTAAATTATCACACTCAACTTGAAATCAATAATAAAAAATATAAATCATTAGTTCTAGCTTCTACAGTATTGTTCACAAACTTGTATTATATTATATTCACTTTGTATTTGTAGACTGAGTGAGACTACATTACGTAGTAGTGTCCACAGACAACTATTTGTCTGTGGACTACACTACACTACATAGCGGTTGCTTGTAGACGTGGCGGTACGTGGCACGCATAGATAAACTAGAATCCGTTGGTGGCATGGCGCCACGTCATGGTGTTACCATAATAATGTGATATGTTTGGCCAGCCCGAAACACGCCAATAGTGCTAATCGACGCTTGGCTGTCGGCAACGCGCGAAGTGTCTCGGAATGCACCATCTTGTTTGTTTTCTTGACTGTATTTTTGACTGTAATTGTAATAATTATCTTTGTTTCTTAATACTATGTATCTTTATTTATTTTCTATTGTTTATTTGTTTATGTTGTGTCACGAGTTACGTTCGTGATGTCAGTGAGGAGCGCCGACTGAAAATCAGTCCTTGGGTTTACCCTAGCGTATGCTGAGTCGGGGCTCTTTCATGGCATTACGCAACATTATTATTATGATGGTTGTGCTATTTTGTCAGTATTTTTGTATGTTATGTTGTGTGATGTCCTGAATAAATCTTTTAAAAAAATTTCTTTCTTTCTTTCTTTCTTTCTTATATAATTAATTGTTATATTAAATTTTCTCATTAAAATTTCATCGCAAATTCGGAAAAGCGGTTTTTGAGTTACATTTCAATAACCGTAAAGTGTTTCGCCTATCGTAATTGGTGGGGAATGAACAATCGAATAAAGAAATAGCAAGGTTCACCAAAAAGAGTGAAACATTTTTTTTACCAGTCATGGTAGTCAGACTGTGACACTAAAAAGTATGAAATAAATAACCTTGCTAAAGTCGGCACCATGCGCACAATATTGTGATAATAAGCAATATTGGGCTTAACGCTATTGCATTTTCACATACAGCAGGAAGCAAAGCAAGAAAGTAATTTTACACTTTTTAGTGTTGAAGTCAGTTCCATTTTTTGAATTTTTATACCGAAAATTTCCTTGTTTTTTTTTTGTTGGTACGAGTTTTTATGGGCCACTGGCTATTTTTCTACCGACTTCCAAAAAGGAGGAGGTACTCAATGCGACTGTATTTTTTTATGTTTGTTACCTCATAACTTTCGATAGGGTAAACCGATTCTTAAAAATTCTTTTTTGTTTGAAAGCTGGTGCTGCCCGTGTGGTGGCCCCTTGTGGTCCCATTTAAATTTCATCAAAGTCCAGTAGTTTTTGAGATACTTTCCAATAACTGAATATAATGGAAGTCGGTATACATTTTTTGAAATTGTACTTGTTAACTTTGCTACTTTTCATTAATCTCTCCTTTGCGTCAAACGAACAAGGCGTAACTTTTTGTGATTAGCTAAAACCTGTTTTTCTTTTCGAGTATAACTAACAGGATAGGGATGTAGGTATTTATTTCTGTGTAACAATAACTATAAATGGTTTGCCCAAAACACTAGTAAATCACACACACATATTTTTATTTTATTTCCAGTTACATTTACAGCAAAGCCAAGGTATGCGACTAGTTAAAAGTATAATTACTTTTCTGAGGCCGCTTCCAACTGTTTTTTGAAAACTTACGGGGTTGTATGTGTTCAGCAGTGGACTTCCATGGCTCAGATGATGATGACAATAATATGATGATGCGGTAATTGGTCTTCTTATAACGCTAGCTTATTGTTTGAGTAGAATAGTACATTATATGATTAAATACATATTACTTGTATCTTCATACTTATAATAAACTTGTATTGCTCACTTTAAGGTCATATGACTTTCGCAGATATCTGGTAATTACCAAGACTTGTATCCTAATAAACTAGATGTTAGGGTTGTTTCACGGGTGTCCTTTTTGGTTACAAACCTATATAACATAGGTCGTCCACTGACAAGGTGGACTGATGACCTGATAAAGGTAGCAGGACGACGTTGGATGCTGGCCGTTTCCAACCGGTCCTTTTGGAAAAAAATCTGTGAGAGGACCATGTTCAGCAGTGGACGTCCTACGGCTGAGATGTTGATGATGACTTATATAACCAAGAACCTAGTAGATAGGTACTACCTGAGGTCCACCTGAAGGGTTTTGCTGAAGGATGCCTCTCATGCGGACATAAGTTCCTCATTTTTGTTCAATCGTTGGTAATGAATAAATTAAATGAAATTAATGTAATTAAATCTATTTATCTATTTGTTTACTAGCTGCAACCTACGGTTTTGCTCACGTCGTAATGGATGCTGATGATGGTGAAAAGTATCGTACCTATGTGTTATTCCAAAACCAAAAGCATCTACATACCAAAATGTCATCCAGATCAGCCGTGCGATTCTCTAAGAATCAAACATTCTTTAAGATCAAACATCGAATTGCATCTTTGAAAACATCCGTGAAACAAATGACGAGATGACAATAAACGTTGGAAAAACAACCTTGTGACAAACAACAACGAAATCTTATAAAGTATTTGACATCGACGAATAATTAGAGAATCGCACGGCAGAAAAGCTGTTCTAGCGAGATTGAGTAACAAATATCCATCCAAACCGCGTATTTATACAAAACATGGCAAAAACTGAAATCCACAAAACTGTACCTATAAATGTTTTAGCAATAGTTAACCGGAAACAGTCTCCCCAGAGTAAATGAATAGAGTTTACCGGCCGCCAGGACGAAAATTTACCGGAAATCGACAGTGTTTCCGCTTGTGAATCTGAAAAATCGATGACTGCCGTTTCTAATGGAGACGGTCTGTCACTTGACGTGAATTGATTTTATTTCAATTTACCAATAACTTAAATAAAATTAGGCACTTTGTAAACGTCTCAAGGGTAACTTAGGTAACTTGCGTAGCAATTCCGGCCTAAGTTAGTTTTAAGTAGTTGGAACTTACAAAGTTTGTGTCGTTATAACTTTAATATTTCAATTGAAAGTTCTATTAAGTACTATATTTTAGCTTGAATATATGTAACCTGATATTTTACTGTTCGGGATTAAGCACGATATTTTATATTTTTTGTAGAAATTTGCTATTACTGTATCACACGTTTTGGTGTCTCTGTTCTAGTTTATTACCTTGTAACCGGTTTATTAGATCCTTTACCTACGCGGCGCTACGAAGAAATAATATCAGAAAGGGTAACTGCCTTCAAAAATTGACCCAATAAAAGTCGTGCTAAATCAATAACATCGTTCACGCCGCTACGACTCAGCTGTCATAGTAGACATTGCAGCACGCGCGTGGACCAATCCCTGCTTTCCTTCTGAAATGTAAACCAATCACCGAACATGTCGATTTGTAACCTCGGAAGTAATTCGTATTTGGAATCATACGTGGTTTTGGTTTGAAGGGCCACTTTTTGTGTGGAATTTGTTCAGAATTATGCTTCCTGACATTATTACTTCGTAGACGCGGCGTAATGGCACATAATTAAACCTAAGAAACTTAAATGATATGGTACTTAACTTTCTCATTAACGACCAAACAAATAAATTAAGTAATTCTTAGGGTTCCGTGCCTATTAGAGGCATATAAACCCTATTACTAAAACTCCGCTGTCCGCACGTCTGTCTGTCTGTCACCAGGCTGTATCTCATGAACCGTGATAGACTGTTGAAATTTTCACAGATGATGTATTTCGGTAGCCGCTATAACAACAAATACTAAAAAAACCCGCCAAGTGCGAGTCGGACGATAATTATAGATATAATACAATATATAATAATATATATGCTTAAATATTTTTATAAGATGCACGACATGCCAGTCTCTTAACATATTAGTATATAATAAGTGTATAAAAGTATGACAGTAAAACTTCCTGGATTACCTACTCTGCTGTATCGAATATATACGAAAATATTCAATTATTTTCTTCCTATAACACATCTTAAGACGCGGTCCAACCCCAATTTTAAAATAATTTACGATTCTTTACGTAAGGTTGAAAATCGCTTGTTAGATTGGACGATGTCATGCGAAAATGCGTTAATTTTGTGCGTTTTCTTTATATTTTTCTATATATACTAACAGAATCGAAAAAACTGCTGGTTATTACTTTAGTACTATACATTAGCTATGTATTACCTAAATAAAAATATAGTGTTATCGCTGAAAATTCTGAGAGTTTGGACGTGAAAGTTTATTTTTGTGGACCTATTCAGGATTTTTTTCTGCTGAAAGAGAGTTATCTTTGTGAATTCTATTCGGTTATGACTCTTTTCCTATTCCTTTTCTAACCTTTGTATTTTTTTCATAATATACTATCGATCTGTTTCGTTTCACTAGGTGTTTAAAAATTCTGCTTTTTCTTTAATCAGGGTACGAGCGCGCCTTAATATGAGCAACCCATAAAAGAAAGTTCAAATCAAATTCATAATATCAGTTAACTGCCTAATATTACAAGAAATTGTTTTTATCACCAATGTAGCCGATGTCACTCCATCTCGACGGTAGACTGATAAATGACTTGCAAGGGCAAAAAATAACATTCGTTCTGCGAGAGGATAATGTAGGGTAGTACCTACCTCCACTAGCCTACTAACCCCCCTTTCCCACCCTTTAAAAGTTTACCTTTTTCACCTGTCTGGAATCGTATTACAGCAAATCTATAGGGTGACCAACACAGTCAGAATCAAATACGGGACTTAAATTTATTTTAATTACACCTATAAATAAAATATATATTATGTTAAATATATATTTAACATAATATATATTATGTTAAATTATATATATTATGTCTATAAATTATGGTTACGTGTTTTTCCTTTGTTCCAAACGAATTCTAACATTAATAAACAAGAAAACGAACTAAGGTTTTATTAACCGACTGTGGTAATACTGGTCTAATATTAACCCATTTTAAATGTACCTCACATTTACGTGCGTTTCATTAATAAATCTTTTGTTTTAATTATCACGGTATATGATGGTGATGATGGTTAAAGCGCATAAAATCTGCCTAGCGATCAAGTTGAATCGAATGAGGAATGGGAATAAGAGGGTTTTAAAAAAAACGACAAAGAAAACAGAATTGGACTAGAATCACAGAATGATTGAAGTAACGTTTGAAACTGAAGACATGATATAAAGGAAGAAAGAAGAATACTGAAGGTAAGGCAGTAAGATCGTAACCGTAAGGTAAGGACCATAGCCTGGCCAAAAAGGCCGAAGGAAAAACTAATTAATCGAATAATGTAACATTTATCAAACTTGGTTGAGGCGTTGAGTAGTTATAAGCAGACATACAAACGGACATATAAACATATTTTTTCATTATTTTCATTATTAGTTTATTTGACGAGTTGGTATGCAGTGCCCCGGGCATGGTTTCTGCTGCAGTTAATACTAAACCAATGGTTACAATTGACCTAACCAATGACAGTGTAGTAACACCTAGCATTATCCCGAAGTCTAACTGCAGCAAAAACAAACTAAAAAAATATGTAAAAATTTACAATTATATTAAAAAAACTCAAAAACTTGTAAAAAACACAAATTTTTCATCAAAAATGTTAAATTAAATGGAGAGCGTCTTCGTCTGTTAGATACGTTGGAAATGTATGCTTCTAAATTAGAAAATAATACATTGCAATATGAAAGTGACACACATAACCTGAAATGTGAGATTGACTCTCTAGAGGAAAAGTTAAAATCAATTAAAAATAAGTATGAACGCTCAGAAAAACAGCTAAAAGAGTACATATTGGCAATGAATGAGATGATTAAATGTCATTCTACTGGCAATCCTGTATACAATGATAACATAAAGAACCGATTATCGCTGGATCATTCATTGCCATCATGTAGTTCTAAAATAGTGCGAACATGTAAAAATGTATGTCAAGATACAACTTTAACAAGTAGTTCCCAAAACACAAATAGTATACATAGACAAACCAAAAATTGTAATATTTAGTGATGAAATTGGCAAAGACATGGGTCACTTATTGTCAAATACATCCAAGGAACATAATGTAATAAATTACTGTACACCTGGTCTATCATATCAGGAAATTATGACTAGAATTTTAACTTATAGCTTAAGCCCCAACACAACATTATTAATTTTAATAGGAAATAGGGGGAATGTAAACAAAAAACAAATAATTGATTTCAACAACCGTCTATCTAATCTTACAGTAGATAATGTCATAATGTTTACATTTCCCTATAGTAATAGTTTGCCACAGGTGGAAAATGATATTAGATATAAGCTTAATTTGACATTATACACTATATGGAATAATAATTTTAATGGAGATAAATTTAATTTAATTGACATTAATAATTATATAAAAAAATTCTTCTTGACAAAAGATAATTACTATCTTTCTAATTATTATAAAAGACAGATAGCTGTGTCGCTATCATATTTATTTGATATTGCAGCTAAACATTTGGCTAACAAGGTTGCTTCTATTGAACAATCCAATAGTATTGACAATGCTTCTATTGAGCAATTTGACATTTTTAATTCAGCCAATTGCTTGGCTACTAATGACATTGTACATAATTTAAATTAGTGCCTAAGACAATAGAGACAACCTCTTGCATTCAATCAATCAATATTGTTCATCAGAACATTCAAGGTATGATGGGCAAAGAGTTGGAACTGGAATTGTTTATAGATGATAGCAAAATAGATATTCTTTGTATTACTGAACACTGGCTTAAAAAGAACCAACTCTTATTTAATTTTAATAATCATCAAGTTGCTAGCTCCTTCAAAAGAGAAAAATCTATACGTGGTGGCTCTTTAATTATTACAAATAAAAATATAAAACTCAAAGAACGAAAAGACATTGTGAGCCTATCTGTTGAACGAGTAATAGAAATGTCCTGTATTGAGTTTGAGCAGTTCCTTGTTCTATGTGTATACAGACCTCCATGCTCACCATGTGATGATTTTGAATGAAAAAAAAAAAAGTGATCGTCGAATCCATCTCGGCTGGGCAGCTGACCGGAAACTTCGCGAAGTCTTCTCGTCAAAAATACCTCAGTGCCTCAAGACAAGAGTCTTCGACCAATGTGTGTTACCAGTGATGACTTATGGCACTGAAACGTGGTCTCTTACTATGGCCCTTATAGATAAGCTCAAAGTCGCACAACGAGCTATGGAGAGGGCTATGCTCGGGGTTTCTCTACGTGATCGAATCAGAAATGAGGAGATCCGTAGAAGAACGAAAGTCACCGACATAGCTCAGAAGATTAGCCAGTTGAAGTGGCAGTGGGCAGGGCACATAGCACGCATAACAGATGGCCGATGGGGCCGAAAAGTTCTAGAGTGGAGACCACGGACCTGCAAGCGCAGCGTAGGTTGTCCACCGACACGGTGGACAGACGACCTGAGGAAGGTCGCAGGATGACGTTGGATGCAGGCCGCTTCCAACCGGTCCTTTTGGAAAATCATGGGGGAGGCCTATGTTCAGCAGTGGACGTCCTACGGCTGAGATGATGATGATAATGATGATGATAACGTTATGTTATAATTATCTCTAACTTATCGCAAATCGTGAAAATTATAACTAATACTAGAAAGTTATGTTACGTGCTACTTGTATATATTCCAGTGATAAGACCGATAATCTCTAAACTATCGCTTAACCGGTTGTGAATTGAAATAATAAATTATAATTAAGTCGTTCTATGCAACTATTATTATTACCCGGCAATACACTGGCGTTAGGGATCGAACACGTCGACGCTGGTTCCGAGCATGTCAGATGTTCATCTTCAGGGCGAGTGCGCAGCGGCGTCTACGAGCTCCCAGCGGAGAAAATCCCGGGTCAGCGTAATCGATCCCTAACTTGAGTGTTTTGCTGGTTACTAGTAGTAATAGTTTATATGTATCAAACTCACGAAAATTTTATAGAACTCCTTGATTTTTTTGCTTTCCTTCAAACTCGGACGGCGCACTTCTTGTACATTATGATTTCGATTGGTGGATGGCTGTTAAAGCCGCTGTGAATGAAACAATTTCGGCTTAACCATTCATGAATAAGACATGTGATGTAAAAGTTTGCACAGAATAAAGAAAGACATAGCGTATAATACGTCGGTGATACAAAATAATATAATATTTACTAAAAAATAACAATAATATAAAAGAAACATTGCTAGATTTGGTGTCTCGACGTTTTAAATGTTTTTTTTTCTTGGTAATGTTTTGTAATATTTCAGATATATCGGGAAACGTCACTAGCAGATGGAATTGGGAACGTGCTAAATATAATAAAATATGTTCTGAACGTTTTGGTGAACGATCACTCAAAACGAAGTTTCTGATGGTAAATCTGACGATTTCCGAGTTCACCGATTTATCGAAAACATTTAGTTTGTATTTTGTGTCTTTCTTGATACGCGGATTTTGTTCAAAAATCTTCATTTTTCAACCGACTTTCAAAAAAGAAAGAGGTTCTCAAGTTGACTTGTATATTTATTTTATGTATGATCACGCATATAACGTTTACCGAGTACTCCGATTTAGATAATTGTTTGTTGAGGACAATATTATAACAAGTATAATTCCGAGGACAATTAGAGTATAATTATTATATATAATTAAATGGTTTATTAAATTTTCTCATTCAAATTTCATCGCAAATTCGGTAAAGCGGTTTTTGAGTTACATTCCAATAACCGTAAAGTGTTTCGCCTATCGTAATTGATGGAGAATGAACAATCGATCCAAGAAGTAGCAAGGTCCACTAAAAAGAGTGAAACATTTTTTCACCAGTCATGGTAGTCAGACTTTGGCACTAAAAAGTATGAAATAAATAACCTTGCTAAAGTCGGCACCATGCGCACAATATTGCGATAATAAGCAATATTGGGCTTAACGCTATTGCATTTTCACATACAGCAGGAAGCAAAGCAAGAAAGTAATTTTATACTTTTTAGTGTTGAAGTCAGTTCCATTTTTTGAATTTTTATACCGGAAATTTCCTTGTTTTTTTTTTGTTGGTACCGATCTTTCTACCGACTTCCAAAAAGGAGGAGGTACTCAATGCGACTGTATTTTTTTATGTTTGTTACCTCATAACTTTCGATAGGGTAAACCGATTCTTAAAAATTCTTTTTTGTTTGAAAGCTGGTGCTTCCCGTGTGGTGGCCCCTTGTGGTCCCATTTAAATGTCATCAAAGTCCAGTAGTTTTTGAGATACTTTCCAATAACTGAATATAATGGAAGTCGGTATAAAATTTTTGAAATTGTACTCGTTATCTTTGCTACTTTTCATTAATATCTCCTTTGCGATTCACAAACAAGGCGTATTTTTTTGCGATTAGCTAAAACCTGTTTTTGTTTTTCCAACTATAACAAACAGGATAGGAATGTAGGTATTTATTTCTGTATATTACAATAACGATAAATGGTTTGCCCAAAACACTAGTAAATCACACACACATATTTTTATTTTATTTCATTTCAATTTCCAATTACATTTACAGCAAGGCCAAGGCATGCAACTAGCAAGTATAATTATTTTCTGAGGCCGCTTCCAACTGTTTTTTGAAAACTTACGGGGTTGTATGTGTTCAGCAGTGGACTTCCATGGCTCAGATGATGATGACAATAATATGATGATGCGGTAATTGGTCTTCTTATAACGCTAGCTTATTGTTTGAGTAGAATAGTACATTATATGATTAAATACATATTACTTGTATCTTCATACTTATAATAAACTTGCTCACTTTAAGGCTATATGACTTTCGCAGATATCTGGTAATTACCAAGACTTGTAACATAATAAACTAGATGTTAGGGTTTCACGGGTGTCCTTTTTGGTTACATACCTATATAACGTAGGTCGTCCACTGACAAGGTGGACTGACGACCTGACAAAGGTAGCAGGACGACGTTGGATGCTGGTCGTTTCCAACCGGTCCTTTTGGAAAAAAATCTGTGGGAGGCCCATGTTCAGCAGTGGAAGTCCTACGGCTGAGATGTTGATGATGACTTATATAACCAAGAACCTAGTAGATAGGTACTACCTGAGGTCCACCTAAAGGGTTTTGCTGAAGGATGCCTCTCATGTGGACATAAGTTTCTTATTTTTGTTCAATCGTTGGTAATGAATAAATTAAATGAAATTAATGTAATTAAATCTATTTATCTATTTGTTTACTAGCTACAACCTACTGTTTCACGTCGTAATGGATGCTGATGATGGTGAAAAGTATCGTACCTATGTGTTATTCCAAAACCAAAAGCATCTACATACCAAAATGTCATCCAGATTGAACAGTTGAAACAAATGACGAGATGACAAGAAACGTTGGAAAAACAACCTTTTGTACAAGAGCGATATCTTATAAAGTATTTGACATCGGTGAGCTCGTCGACGAGCGCATCAACGAATCATTAGAGAATCGCACGGCAGAACAGCTGTTCTAGCGAGACTGAGTAACAAATATTCATACAAACCGCGTATTTATACAAAACATGCCAAAAACTGTAACCCACAGAAACTGTACCCATAAATGTTTTAGCAATAGTTAACCGGAAACAGTCTCCCCAGAGTAAATGAATAGAGTTTACCGGCCGCCAGGACGAAAATGTACCGGAAATCGACAGCGCTTCCGGTTGTAAATCTGTAAAATCGATGACTGCCGTTTCTAATGGAGACGGTATGTCGCTTGACGTGAATTGATTTTATTTCAATTTACCAATAACTTAAATAAAATTAGGCACTTTGAAAATGACTCAAGGGTAACTTAGGTAACTTGCGTAGCAATTCCGGCCTAAGTTAGTTTTAAGTAGTTGGAACTTACAAAGTTTGTGTCGTTATAACTTTAATATTTCAATTGAAAGTTCTATTAAGTACTATATTTTAGCTTGAATATATGTAACCTGATATTTTACTGTTCGGGATTAAGCACGATATTTTCTATTTTTTGTAGAAATTTGCTATTACTATATCACACGTTTTGGTGTCTCTGTTCTAGTTTATTACCTTGTAACCGGTTTTTAGATCCTTTACCTACGCGGCGCTACGATAAATAATATCAGGAAGAGTAACTGCCTTTAAAAAATGACCCAATAAAAGTCGTGCTAAATCAATAACATCGTTCACGCCGCTATGACTCAGCTGTCATAGTAGACATTACAGCACGCGCGTGGACCAATCCCTGCTTTTCTTCCAAATGTAAACCAATCACCGAACATGTCTATTTGTAATCTCGGAAGTAATTCGTATTTGGAATCATACGTGGTTTTGGTTTGAAGGGCCACTTTTTGTGTGGAATTTGTTCAGAATATTGCTTCCTGACATTATTTCTTCGTAGACGCGGCGTAATGGCACTTAATTAAAACTAAGAAACTTAAATGATACGGTACTTAACTTTCTCATGAACGACCAACAAATAAATTAAGTAATTCTTAGGGTTCTGTGCCTATTAAAGGCTAATAAGGCCCTATTACTAAGACTCCGCTGTCCGTACGTCTGTCTGTATGTCACCAGGCTGTATCTCATGAACCGTGATAGACTTGAAATTTTCACAGATTATGTATTTCGGTAGCCGCTATAACAACAAATACTAAAAAACCCGCCAAGTGCGAGTCGGACGATAATTATAGATATAATAATATATATGCTTAAATATTTTTTTATAAGATGCACGACATCCCAGTCTCTTAACATATTAGTATATAATAAGTGTATAAAAGTATGACAGTAAAACTTCCTGGATTACCTACTCTATAACACATCTTAATATGAGCAACCCATAAAAGAAAGTTCAAATCAAATTCATAATATCAGTTAACTGCCTAATATTACAAGAAATTGTTTTTATCACCAATGTAGCCGATGTCACTCCATCTCGACGGTAGACTGATAAATGACCCGCAAGGGCAAAAAATAACATTCGTTCTGCGAGAGGATAATGTAGGGTAGTACCTACCTCCACTAGCCCACTAACCCCCCTTTCCCACCCTTTAAAAGTTTACCTTTTTCACCTGTCTGGAATCGTATTACAGCAAATCTATAGGGTGACCAACACAGTCAGAATCAAATACGGGACTTAAATTTATTTTAATTACACCTGTTTCTCTATAAATTATGATTACGTGTTTTTCCTGTATTACAAACGAATTCTAACATTAATAAACAAGCAAACGAACAAAGTTATTAACCGACTGCGGCAATACTGGTCTAATATGAACCCATTTTAAATGTACCTCACATTTACGTGCGTTTCATTAATAAATCTTTTGTTTTAATTATCACGGTATATGATGGTGATGATGGTTAAAGCGCATAAAATCCGCCTAGCGATCAAGTTGAATCGAATGAAGAATGGGAATAGAAGGGTTTTACTAGAAATAGAAAAAACGACAAAGAAAACAGAATTGGACTAGACTCGCAGAATGATTGAAGTAAGGTTTGAAACTGAAGACATGATAAGGGAAGAAAGAAGAATACTGAAGGTACAGTAAGATCGTAACCGTAAGGTAAGGACCATAGCCTGGCCAAAAAGGCCGAAGGAATAACTAATTAATCGAATAATGTAACATTTATCAAACTTGGTTGAGGCGTTGAGTAGTTATGAGCAGACATACAAACGGACATATAAACATAAATGAGATATAATCCTCCTTTTGGCTTCACCGCAGTTGGTTATATAACAAAATACTAACGATGGTTCAAATTGTGCATTGTGCATAGTTTCAGTAGTTAGTTCATTTAGTTAGTTTAGTTCATTACGCATGTTTACAAACTTGGTGATGTGGAATTGATTGTGTTGTGCTTATGGTCAAATATTTTTGTTGTATCAGATACACGAATAAAGGTATTAACGTGAAAAATAAAATAAATATATGCTTATTTTTGCTCACTGTTCATTAAGGATTGCAAAATCGGTTCAAGTCAAGTCAAAATCATTTATTCAATTTAGGCATCAAAGACGCACTTATGAACGTCAACTTTTCATTATAATGTACTTTAAAGACTCTACCGCCGCGTTCCAAAATATATAGAACCCACCGAGAAGAAGCGGCAAGAAACTCGGGGCCATTCTTTTTATATGGATGTTTACAATGTTTCTACTTAGGTACTACAAATATTACATTTTATGGGTGGCAGAGAGACAGCTTGCCAGAAGTGGAATATTCCAAGCATTTTTATCTTCTATATAATGTCGAACTTTATAGTAAGCTTTTTTTATTAAAACGTTTTTTACAGTCAACTTGAATTTGCCCTCTGTGAGCTCAGTTATGTGCTTTGGGATTTTATTGTAAAAACGCACACAATTTCCTAGGAATGACTTATTAGTCTTCTAGGTTCTCTGTCGAAGAACCGGGAATCCCGGGAAATTTAGTGTATTGAGTCGGGAATCCCGGGATTTCCCTGGAATTGAAGGTACTTGTATAATATACTTGTATTTTGATCATTTACAGAGTAAAAACTAAGAAAGTTGGATGAAAATATTAAGTGAAAGATAGGACGTTAAAAAAAAAAAAAATAACTGTATCAGACGATGTTTACTAATAGTTAATCTGTCATATAAGAAACATTTGAATGTAAATATTCTATAATTACTTGGTTTCTATGAAGTGTACCTACTTATTTCGATTTAATCAAAAGATCTCGATTAAGTGGAAAAAGTTTGGATTTATTATATGTTGGTCCGTATTCGGAGACTGGATAAATTACGGCACTTTAGCACAGGCATGATATTAATTATAAATATAAACTGCAGTTAAATTGTACTGTAAACTCTTACTTGAACGATGGTCTGTATCAGTCTGAGGCAGTGTTGCCGGAGGATGCCGGAGGTGAAAAATTATATTAAGTATTTTAATATTTTTAATGAGTTATGGTACTTGAAAATAAACAATTTTGAATAATTTGAAAAAATGAATGTTGAATAACCTGTAAATGACTAAGAACATGTTGGTATAAAACAAGATCATAACAGTTTTATTTTTCCCGAAAGTCCCGGGATATAGATTACGATTTTCCGGTTCTGGCGTAGATTGAAAATCCCGGGAATTTTCGGGAATTCTAGGCCCGGGATTTCCCGGGTGCAAACTCTACTGTTCATATATCATTGAATTTCTCATACACAACCATAAATTGATTTTGGCAGGGCTATTATGTATTTCAGTTGCTCAGAAATGTTGATTGAAATCTTGAATAATGACGGCTCTATGTCAGTTTTGACGACTTCAGTAAGCAAAAATGTTAGTAAGTTGATGACTGGAGCTGACAAAAGTGACATTTTTTTATTCGATTTCTATCAATATTTGTTAGCAAATGACATACATAATAGCCCTACTGTATACTGGTGTACTGCTGGAATGAGTACAATTTTTTTTTTTTAGAAATTTGCTATCATTGTGCACGTTGTGCTATCCCTGTGTTATAAATGGCTAACTGTGATTCCCAAAGCTGAAGCGAGATAGGTCAAGGTTAATGATGGATAAGATGTGGACTTTCTTCGCATCTTATCCTTGGCTGTCTACTTGCCTCTCTTCGAACGATCCTTCAGCATGCAGTAACGCTGTGACCTATTGCATTGTAGGATGCAGTACTATTACATTCTCAGACCTACTAATATCAAGCAACACTCGTCGATGCCTTTTTTTATGGGCCAACAACTACATAAGTTCAAGTTCCAAGCTAGGCAGAGCCTGTACAATGGTAACCTGATGTCTGATACACATACTTTTATACATATACACACCCAGACACAGCTCAAATAGATGTTCATGCACACAAATGTTGGACCTGCTCAGAGATAGAATCCAGGCCCCTCCTCTAAAAATCCAGGGTCGCTACCAACTGCGCCAACCACCCAGTCACGTATAAAATATATATTTTGGTGAAATTATAGTGGTTTCACGAACAATGGGTTCTATAGAGGAATTCCAAATAAATGCACAAGATATTTCCGTTCCGATATTATTCCATAACATCAGTTTTACCAGAAACGAGGATAGCTCAGGGGGTGAATGATCTTCGGATGAAAAATTTACGGTCGCTTGGTGAATCCTATCGTCGGGCTTGAGCTTTCGGTGAAGGTGAAATCGTGATGAAATCCACACAGCATATTGGTAGAACACTTTCTGGTGATCGCCTGGCTAAGTAAAATCCTGCTGCAACATTAAAAACCTGTCATTAAGCATTAAATTGTGTGCTTCGGATGTCTTTAAGAGCCATTCTAGATCTAGTGTGATATCACTTTCAAACGCAGCATCACGGACCATTAAGTGATATAGTAGTTCAACACTAGACCATCAATAACAAATATTCATAATTATTTTCTGTATTGAAGCTGACTCATGGTCACCCTAAGGATGCCCAATTGACTAGATTTCTATTAACAGCCTTCAGTCGCATTGAGGCGACAATTCTTTAAAGTAGTTATTAGTAGCCAAAAAACATAGTATATAATGAATAAACCCTGCAGAAAAAAACTAGATTTGGTTAGGTATACGGCATTGTGGTAAAATCAAGTGCGATATGTACATAGAAGTATAGATAGATAAATACATAGAAAAATCTTTATTTGGCCACTACATTAAATGGTGTAAGATAACAAAAATGTAGAGCAACCTTTAGGTGGAAATAATATTATTTTCAGACACAGATGATTAGTACAGTGCTATTTATATGTATATGTAAAGTTATAATATACAAATATTTTATTATTTATTAATATTTTACCTAAAATATCTGTTCTATAGAAACTCTCAAGTTTTAAATAAAGCACTACCAAACGCACTTCCATATCACACAAAGGTTAGCTGGAAGAAAATGCTAATTAGCATTAAGTTCGCCTATGTACTTTTAGTTGTGTGCAATAAATAATTTTCTATCTATCTATCTATTAGTACAAGCGTAGGTATGTGTTCAAAGCACAAACTATGTATGACAGTGTATTTAAATTACTTGTAATTAAAATACGAATTAAAAAGCAAATACGTATTTATATTTCAATTACTTCCTTAAAATGTAATTGTAATTTGTATTTCAAATACTTGAGGTTTCGAATACATTTTAACATAAAATACACATAACCTTTATTTAGGGATTTTGAGTGACCATTAGAAAGACTGTTTGTCTGACAGTATATTTAAAAATCTAGTTTTCACGAAAAGAAACTCTGGTTTTTAACTGATTAATTAATCTTGTTTTCCTCTATTTTTCATCCCGTGCTGGTCTTGATTACGTATTTTGTATTTCGTATACTGTATTATATATTTTGGTACTTGAATGTATTTTGTATTTCGTATTTTAATTACTTGCGTTACAGTATTTTTAAATTTGTATTTCAATTAAAGCAAAGCATGTATTTTGGCTAGCCCTGTCTAATTGTAAATTTACTTATTTTTCTGCAAAATATCTAAGATGAGAGCGCTGGTATTATCTTAAATTTCTGTCCAAAGCTGTACTCAATATAAATCTAAAAAAATTGTGTAGTTTATTATTTGCCACCTCTGATCTTATCAGCTAGCTAGACCCGTGATTAATTCATCATTTAATCCCACTTCTACAAAATGTTTCCAAAATATCGCGAGATTTTTTTTTGTTCTAGATAGACATTTCTATCTAGAACATCTGCTGAATATAGTATATGGCCTCCCTAATAAAAATCCAAAAGAACGGGTGGGAAGTGGCCTACATTCAACCATTGTAACCATAATCAGGTTTTGCCAATCCGTACTCTCCACTCCAGAACCTTCCGTCTCCGTCGGCCATCTGTTCTGAATAACATTTGCACACTGTAACTTCAACAGGCATATAGGTATCTGATCTATTATATAATTGGTGAAGAAGAAAAAACGCACAGAGCTTTATACATATAATAAAACTATATAGGCTGGGGAAAAAATTGTGATACATATACAACGGGATGATTAATTATAAGGAAGGATATATCATGTAACCCAAATGCCACGTAAGCGTTAAAAAAATGTTTCAAATCTCCCTTATAAACGCAGTATTCTTCTTATTTATTATAATCGTTTAAATACAAACTATCTGTGCAACTTTCCATACAGCCCTTACTAATTTCGCATCACACTTTAATACCCTTTCCTTATTGCAAAAGGTACAAAATGTGGAACAAACACACTAAACATAATTATATAAACCATTATTGACAATATTATCCATACTAAGTTGATGGTATTTGCAAAATCAGTCCAATCTTTTACACAATTATTTGCACTCTCTTGGCTGTCTAATTTAGTTTCCCATCTGGGCCAAACAAACTTAACAGGCTTCATATACACAAATTCATTGACGTAAATGATCCAGGCTGGACATGCCATTTTCCTTCTACAAATAAAATTCAAAGTAATGGTCATACATATGAGAATTGTGGTCATAAGAAAAGACCCCCGATAATATAGAAGAAGTGTCGGAGACTCTTTACTGTGCTTCGGAATATGGGTAGCTAACTGAGATAGTAAGTCGAAATGGCACATTAAGCTGAAACATAGCAACAACAAACGAATTTTAGACCTACAGTCAAAAAGTAACCCTGACAGAGTCAGCGCGGTTACAATAATAGAAGGATATATAAAAATAGCTGCTAAAATGTCAGCATGTCGTCTCAATTTAAACTTCGAAATCATCTGCTTATCAGGATATTTGTTCCTCTCCGTCTTATAAGTCATGATATCCCATTCCGCTCCTTGGTGTTGATTAATAAGCATACCGGTTCCTCGTTTTTCTATCATATATTTGACTCCTGGTTCTGGGCGAATACCGAATTCCAAATTACAATTTTGCACGTCAAAAGGCCAGTTTCTTAAATTTGTCGCGCACTTAGCTTGGTAAAAGCCCCAGACCGTGCAACGTACTAATCCTGAGCTATCAACTTCACAGGGAACGTTCCGGAACTCGTGGCCAGATGAATCGTAGAGGTTATTCACCAGTTTGATGTTAGGTACCCATATATTAAGACTTGTAAGTATAGCTTTATCTACACCGTCGTATTCCTTTGGATCCCATTTCAATCTGTCATCGCGCCACTTGATCATAGTCCAAGTGTGTACTGCGAATTCTTTTTCATCACTGATCAACCGGAATGTATTTAGGACGAAACGAACTACAATTTTTAAGGGTTCCGAGCCGTTTATAGGCGGAGGTTTATCCCGATCCATGCAAAACTCCAAATCGTGTACTAGTTTTCGATCCCACATGTTTTCTAGAGATCTGTAGTCTATGACACATTCTTCCAAATTGAAGAACTGCGCCATGCTTTGGTGAATGAGAAAAAACAGTATAAACCATTTCATTATCAGAATCATACTGGTCTAATTTTATAACAGTGCTATTTTTTAACATGTTGATACTTAATACGTGTAACGCCCATTCTGATAATGTAATGTCCAGTTTGATACAAATAGTTCATGGTTATCTGGAGGGTGTCTGTTAGTAGCTTCTATTGGAAGATTTAAAAATAATAATAAGAAAGTTTTAGACTAATACTTAAATTATCTCGTTGTCTGGTTGCATGGTAGGAGGGGTGTGATCCGGCGATAACTTTGCAAAGTTGCGGTTTGTGGAGGCAGGGATTTAGTATCAAAGGATCTGTATTTGGAACGGCATTGTACTTTTTGCGTGCGCTGTTCAGCGTTTATTTCGAGCAGAATCTCGAACACGCCGTGCTCTAAGCGAGAATAGCATCAAAAGATGGATGTAAATGTTCAAAAATACTGGTTCATAGTTTAAATCCCAAACAGAAGCCATTTGCAAACAGAGATGATAAACCATTGAAAAAGTGAGACAATCAGTACGTCAACATCCGTCACTTTCATAAAGAAAACAATCACAACTTTAGGTTCCAAAATCAAGTTTACATTCAAAAGAAGGTCTTGCATCTCAAGCTAACAAAATCCAATCAATGTCAGAACTGAAGTAGACAGAATTCAAAAAACGAGTTGAATTTGTGCAACAGGATGATGCATCGAATTAGGAAATTGGAAAATATCCTTTTGACAAGGCTTTTTTTTTTATTTTAACTGGGCTCCCAGGAGTCCAGATCTAAGTCTTTTGTTTTTTATAGGGATATTTGAAATGTGTAGTTTATCACAATAAGCCCACAACTTTAGCGCGATGGAAGCAGAACATCATGGCAGAAATTGCGACTTCGAGAGCAGTGTGTCGAGAGTTATGAAGAACTCCCGTGCAAGATTGTAGGAGTGCTTGTAGCATGATTGAACACCTTTAGATAATAGACCTTTGCAAAACAATTTAACATTTAATAATCTTCAATAAAAATAGAATAGAATAGAATACAATTTATTTGTCACAGAAAACATATCTCGGTACATAATAATCACGTTTTTGATGTTCATAAATGAATTCCTTAAGTTTACTTCTAAAAGTGTTTAAACTCTGCAGGTTCCTGATTGGTGGTGGAACGTTGTTCCAACACCTTGACGCAGCATAGCGAAAGCTACCGCTGACAGCAGCGGAACTACGCCGCTCAGTTATAAGCTGCGTTGAGCAAGCGCGGGAAACACACACAAAATGTCAATAGTAATGTAGAAGGTTAGAATTTTTTTTCTGACCTTATACTATCTCGCCTGGACACCTTGTGCCACACGAAGCATTTATATCACGAAAAGTCGATAGAAGTGTACCACAGAGATCTACTGGCGTAGTTCACTAACTACTGGGCGTGAGCAACATGGCAATAATGAGCATAATTAATATCCTCAGCAGTTTTATTTTCAGTAAATAAAACTAGGCTTTGTTTTCTGATAGTTTTGGTACATTTTATATTCTGTGCATGTACTGTTGTACTAGTAGTACTCGTACTACTAGTAATGTACATTAATGTATATGTCACTAGCTGCACCCGGTAGCTTTGACCGCGCGTAAAGTCACTATCCTACACATTTTTAAACTAAACACAAAAAAGCCTTTACATTAATTACCTTCATTCCAAAATCTATTTAAATCTATTGAGCCGTTACAGCGTTACAGAAGAAATATCACACGCTCACTCATTCATTCATTCAAAAACCTCAAAAACAGCATGTAAAAATAAACTGGCATGTTTTTTAATAACCTCGTACATTTTCTCATGTTTTACCTCCATCATTCAGGTTGTCCAGCCGTCACCTGTTTAACAGACAACACGAAATTATCTGCACAGTATTTTTCCCACTGGCAACCCTGGCAAAAACTGTTTTTTTGTAATGTTGGTACCCTTTTCACGTGAGCTAGGGAATCGTTTGTCATTTTGAGATAGTTGACACCAGAAAACTATTAGTTCTGTGAACGACCTTGAGACGATTTATCTTCATGAAATTTAACCCAACTATGTCTAAGGAATTACAACGCTACGCCTTTCCAAACAGTTGCCAAGTCACCCAGAAGTCATGCATAGCATCGTACTGCGGTCAACCAAGTTCCAGAAAGCAGGTTCTCATTCGACTGTGTTTTATTTTTGTTATTAGGGTGCTATTAGGCAGAGAGCGGTCACGCGTTCACGCGTTCACGCGGTCAGTTTTGCGTTCGTTGTGTTACGTTACGTAGATATACCCAAACTGGAGGCGTTCTGACCGCGTCGGTCAACTGTGTGTATATCTATGTAACGTTATGCAACACTAGCGTCTAAACACATTATGCCAAAGGTACGCGACCGAAGTTCCGCTGCTGATTTTACGTTCTGACGTATTCGGCTGATATGGCACACCATTAGTGTCGAACTTACGTGGCAGAAATTCAGTTGTGCAACTTTGTGTGTGTATTCAGTCTCTCAAACTGAAACAATGGAGTTTGTCTCACCTCACCTATGTTTGACACAAAAAGCACGTGCGTCGCGGCGCAGCCAGAAGCGAAAATAAACACTACGGACGGGCGGACACGCGGAGCGCGAGCATTAATTCCTCCCTGACCCCGGATCTTCGGCAATCCAACCGAACTTCGGTAGCATAATATAATGTGTGCTCTACAGAATAAGTTGCCGCTAAACTTACGCCCGACCAAAATTAGGATGTACGCTATAACGCAACGTAATTTTGGCATACTGTGTCGTCAGTAATTCAAATAGCATTGCAGGCATATTCATGCCGAACTTCGTTCGCGTACCTTCGGCATAGTGTGTGAACGCAAAACTGACCGCGTGAACGCTTGAACGCGTGACCGCTCTCTGTCTGATAGCGCCCTAGAACTTTTATCTTTTTTTTTAGGTGAACCGATTCTGATGATTCTTTATTATTTGAAATCTGGTGCTTCCCGTGTGGTCCATATAAATTTGATCAAGATCTGACCGTTACTTTATTTGAATAATAATTTATCAGAAACATCAGCTCTTAACTTTTGAGTAGGTAGCTTCAGTAATCGAATAGAAGTCAGTTTAAAATTTTGCAAATTGTATATGACGGAGAAGAGACCTGGGGTTGACTTTAGAATCGTGACCCCTGAATTTGGTGAAACAAAAACTGTGGGTGGGTTGAAGGGGTTTGTATAAAGCGTATTTACAACATTTTAGCTGCCGGAGACACGCCAAAATAGTCTAAATAGTTTTTTAAAGTTTCAATAAAACACCGTAGTTTTGATAGTGACAGGTGACATAAATGACATTAATGCGTAAAACGAAACGTTTCTAGGTAACTTTTAGCCTTTTTTGACATGTACGTTGTATGTAAGTTCTTGAAACGGAACGCAAACATCGAAGATAGCGTAATGTCACTGTCGGAATACTCGCGTCATTCCGTTACTTCCGAGTGTACGTGAATGTTTTCTCCTGTTTTTCTGCGCTTTCTTTTGATATCTCAACGACTTTGCTACGATTTTGGACTCCGATTTTGCTGCTTTACTGTACGACACCTGCTTGCTCACTGGACACTGCGATTGCCTTTGGAAGATTTGATAACTGGTACCAGCTCGACGTGCTCATTAGTCATCGCGATGGCGTCTCCTGTGCCTGGACCTTCATCAAGGGCGGACTTTGTAGATGACGGACCCGTTTCGGACCGGCATTTGTACACGGAGGAAGTTGTACAAATGTGGAGCCTACCCAAAGTTGTGCGCGAATTGGGAACCATTGACCAGTGTCTAAAATTCGCTGAAGAAAACAACATGGTGCAACGCCAAAAAATGTGCCGCACGCATCGCACCCCTATGCGTTTATCGAAAACAAACAAATCGTTTGGGGCTTGGGTGTGCACCAAAGGCCAGTGCAAACAAAAAGGGAAAATATGCCGAAACACTGGGACATTTTTTGAAAATGGCAAGATCTACATAAGACATGTATTTTATCTCATATATGCATTTGCCCACAAATGGACTTTTGACTCGGCAAGAAACGAAGACCCTCTAAAAGAAGATAAACAACAGTGCCTGAGTACTTCAAAATTAAGTGATTGGTACAACTACTGTCGAGAGTGTGTAGTTATTTACCAACTTGAAAGAAATGAATATGTGGGCAAGATTGGAGGACCTGGAAGAACTGTACAAATAGATGAATCAAAATTTGGAAAGAGGAAGTTTAACCGAGGACGCCACATAGAGGGACATTGGGTCCTAGGAATGATTGAAGACGGGTCAGAGGATCTTCGATTAGAAGTGTGCGCAGACAATGTACGCTCTGCTGAAGTGCTGGTGCCTTTAATTAAAAAAACATGTGGAAGAAGGCACCACCATCCACACTGACTGCTGGAGAGCATATGATTGTCTGGCAGAAAATGGTTACATCCATAAAAAGGTGAATCACTCTGACCCGTACAATCCTTTTGTAAGTAGTGATGGGACTCATACTCAACGCATCGAGTCCCAATGGAGAGCAGTGAAGCGTTATTTTAAAAAAGACAATTATAATAATACTGAAAATTTCACTAACTCCATCATAGAGTATTTATGGAGAAGAAATGTGACTAAAAATAAAAAAGACCCATTCCTCGAAACTATAAATGCTATAAATTATGTCTATAAAATATAAGTTCTTAAATAACAAATTGTTTTTCAATTTTAATTATCAGACCCATACTAGTAGGAATGTGTGCACAATAGTATATTAGTACCTAATGAATTGGCAATGTCACTTGTCTGTGACAAACCTATAGGTTAGGTTAGGTTTGAACTGTGACCCACCAGGCTTCCACGCTTCATCTAACTACTTTTGTTCCAAATTTGTGCACAATAGTATATCAGTAGCTATCTAATGAATTGGCAAAGTCACTTGTCTGTGACATACCTATAGGTTAGTTATAGTTAGTTAGAATAGGTCGAAATCAGTGACAGAACCTCCATGTTTTTAAAAAAATGTGACGTCAGCACTGCTGACATTTCCCAGTCACATTTTTCGTCATTTATATTAATATATAAGTGACGAAAAATGTGACTGGGAAGTGTTCCAAATAAAACTCCAAAAATCACTGATAGGTTTCGTACATTCGACCGGTAGCGTAACGACGTCCCAGAGAGGTCCGTACTGTGCGGCAGCTCGAACAAGAAAAGAATGCCCTACCGTCTTTTTTTAGAACGGATTAATGCTGTTTGCCTCTACCGGCATTTACAGCGTCACCGGACGGTTGGCGAGCGCAGATGGCACTCAGCCAGATGCGGGCGCAGAGGGCGCACCGTCTAAGGCAAGCGTTGAAGCGGAGTCGGAGAGAATCGCCCCGGTACATAAGTGTACCGTTGAAAGTGGGCCCTATGAATTTTTACTCTATGACTATTTGGAGAGAATCTAACCAAGACATAATTTTTGCCTCGAACTCGCCGGCGAGCTCGGTGTCTGAATGTCCCGTCCCCTCCCGTCGCCAGTGCGACCGCTTTTACAGGTTACGGCGTACTTGCACGTGGTCGTTTTAAACGTTAAGATTGCAATACAAAGTGGCATGCGATTTATAATTAATTGTACATCGTAATAGACTTCAATCATTTTGAGAATAATTAAATTATTAATTTTAATTGGAATAATTTACTGTAAACAATTTCAAAAGTATGAATCTATGTTTTACAAATCAATACAAATAATCAATTTAACAAATCTAATTGTTATAGACTAATTATTATTGGCTAATTATTGTATCCGCGCCGATATATATTATTTATGCAATTAAGTGACATGGAAGACAGTTGCAGTGTCACCCAGAGAACTTTGCGTAGCACTGCACTGTGCTCGTCAGCTCGAGGCTGAGTCGAGGTTTCGAGTCTCTTACGCCATGTAATGCTTGCACACTATTATATTTATATTATTTATTACTTTATTTCTAAAACACGTCCAGATAAATAATCCATTTATAACAAATATGAAACCTGCATTATTTATGACGGCAGTCTGGCTGCCGAAGTGGCTGGACACGGAAGTGCACTCAGGCATTAAATATGGGCAGATTATGGGTTTCTAATATTCCGTCATACCTACTCAGCGGAATCAACGATTGAATTATTTGTATCCTTTGTATTTGGTCCCGTAGTTCTTGCGATTCCTCAAGTTCTATATATGTTAATGTTTATAATTGCATCTAGTTATGTTTCAAGTCAAAGTCAAATCAATGTCAAATAAATAAGTTTCTCATTAAGGTCGCCCTGTCTTAGTCCGTTTTAGTAATGAAAAATCTTTCTGAGGTTATTTACGAGGAAACCGCAAAACGTTTTATTATTTTGTACACTTTGTCTACACTCCTGCACTTTACGAACACTTAACGGTTACTAATACACCACTACTACACGTCAAAACTCGATGACACACAAATCTAAGAAAATAAACACATTCACCGATGGATTTTTTCCGCCATCCTACTAATGTTATAAACGCGAAACGATTTATGAGCGCGTGGTCGTGTGGTGTGTGTGTGTGTATGTGTAAGAGTAAGTATGTATGCCTGTGTGTATTGCATGTTTTGAAGCAATAATAGATAGGTAGGATCGGAATCCAACAACGTGGTGATGACAATGTAAATATTTTTTTAAACACTTATACCCCTTCACTAGGACTTCCTGTGTCCCTGGAGGCATGAACACAAACATCAACATATTACAAACACCCAAGACCCCAGTAATAATCGTATTTTTATGTTGCCTAATTCTTCTTCTTAGCCGTTAACACTCTTGCTAAAGCGGTCGTGGTCATCAGTTCGGTTGGTGGCTTGCTTCACAATACGTTTCTATTCCTCACGAGTTGCCGTCTTCTTTGCGCACATGTTCACGAGACCACTTAGTATATACTGCCTTTATTTGATCGGTCCAACGTAATGGTGATCTGCCGCGTGTCTTGTCCCTTCAATCTTGCCTTGAACCACAAGTCGTTCTACCGAGGCATCACCGCGCCGCGATATATGTCCAAAAGAAGTGAGGACGCGAGCCTGAACGATAGAGGATAGACGCTGCTTGATGCCAAGGTCTCGTAGAACCGACTGGTTTGTTCTGAACTCAAATGATAGTAATAATAATAAAAAAACGAGCAACAATCAAATCATAATCATTAAGCAAACCTGCCTTCTGAGCCGCCGGTCCCGGGTTCAATCTCCGGACATGTCAAACATTTGTGTTCATGAACATGACTGACCTGTTTCTGGATCACTCGCATAGAAGCAAGCGATCCAAAAAGCCCAACTATACACATGATGTGAATAGATGCAAAAATTTAAATTATTGTTTCTAAAAGATGAATACATGATTTGAATAGATGATTCGAATTTAAATTATCTATTCGAAAAGAGGAAATAGCACGTGGCGAGAATATATTATTATGATAATTCTAAAATTCTACGAGTTCTAGAGTGGAGACCGCGTCTCGGCAAACGTAGTGTAGGACGTCCTGAGGCACGGTGGAGTGACGATCTGCGCAAGACGGCTGGCAAAAACTGGATGCGAGAAGCCCAAGATAGACCTAAGTGGGGTGCAATTGGAGAGGCCTATGTCCAGCAGTGGACTACTACAGGCTGATAATGAATTCTAAAATTATCGATTCTATAAGATGAATACATGATGTGTACAAAATTTGAAATTATTGATTAGAGAAGATGAATAAGTGATGTGAATAGAATGAATAGTGATTAATTTGAAATGATCGATTCTAAGAGATGAATACATGATGAGTATACAGTTAGTAGATAAAAAAAATTTAATTATTGATTCGAAAAGATAAATAAGTGATGTGAATAGTGATTAATTTGAAATTATCGATTACAATCTCTATTTAAGCATAGAAGCCAACTACCAGGACTAATTGCTACTAAAAATCACTAAATAAAGAGTCACTCAGATCTACCTACCCAATGGAGTACCAATCATGTTATGTTGGAATAAAAGCTAAGGTTGAGGAGTTGACTTGTTTCTATTATTTATCTGAACAAGGTTCAAACCTTGGGTAGGTAAAACTACGTCTGTTCGCAAAGGACAACCACTATGAGAAGAACAGACAATAAACTCATAGGGCTTTGTTTTTTAAACTGTTACTTAACACTATTACATTTTACAGTAACATTCACTTTAATTAGAAATACTAACAAAATAAACGCTTAATGTTTAAACAACAATTTTCAACACTATTTCTTAACGGATTTACTTTCACTTGCATAACTTTCTAAAAATAAAAGGCTCGACTAATTTAATTTGGAATCGAGGGAAAATTAGACAAATGTTCAACACTCACATGATTTGCCGTTGAAAGTCGCAACAGAATGATTCTGATCTGAATAATATTTCCGAGCCCGCCTGCCGCCATTTTGGTGGCAAAGTCAAGTTGCACCAAAATGGAGGCAGAGGGCGCTATCGTCATTTTCGTAATGTGAATTTCACCACAAATAACCATACCATGGATGCCAAATCAAGATTAATTTATTTAAACAATATTACAAATCAATTCTGGTAAGCTAAAGTATCAAAAGCATATCAAATATTATTATTGACTTACATCGAAGTACTCGCACAATCTTGAATCAAATTAATACACTTAATTAAATGTTCACAATATCACAACCATATAAATTACAATTTGTCTTCAAAAATCTAATATGAATTTGGATATCAAAATTTAATATTAAAAACAATTGCAAATATTAATTAATTTTCATCAATTATAGTGCCTCCAAAACTCTGCGGTGACAGATACATTATTATAATAATACTATATATTCACATACATATGCACAACACATACAAACTGTCTATTTGAACTTAATATTCTTATACTGTATAGACTATAGGCAAACTATTCTGTATTTTGGCTTGATATGATCAGCTAGCACAATCTGCCAAAACAATCATTAGGAACTGACTGAACTGCTCTGTAAAGAACATAGCAGATCCACACCAGTTTCAAGTTTTTATTGACTCAGACAGATAAATACATGATGTGAATTCATTCTAAATAGCTTTAATAAATTTTGTACACATCATGTATTCATCTTTTAGAATCCATAATTTTAGAATTATCATATATTCTCGCGTCGCGCTTCTTTTCGAATAGATAATTTAAATTCGAATCATCTATTCAAATCATGTATTCATCTTTTCGAAACAATAATTTAAATTTTGCATCTATTCACATCATGTGTATAATTGGGTTTTTTGGATCGCTTGCTTCTATCTGAGTGATCCAGAAACCCCAATTATTTATTATACACTACTTCTGGGTGTTTATTTATATGTATTAATTTTGTATGTATGTGCGGCATCAGGTTAACATACTACAGGCTGTGCCTGTTTGAGACCTGATGACTTCATGTGGATGTAGTCCCAAAAAAATTTTGGATTTAGCATCAAAGACGCACAATTATGTACCTAATATCTAAATTAATATTTAATGTAATTTATAGTATTCTACTGCCACTCTACTTAAAATAAAATTATTTATACTTCAAATATTAAAATTTCATTAATTGAATCGACAAATAAATTATATCATAATCGAAAATACCGTCCGCGCCTTCGTTCGTGTATTAGGCTTGGCCTTCGGCCTTCATTTTATAAGAACCTTCTCCTGACAATAATTAATACAACAAAAAAAAATTTTATAGATTGTTCCATCCGTTCTCAAGTTATAGCGTGACCAGGAGAAATAGGGGTCCATTTTTATATATAGGTATAAGTTATATAACAACAAAGTTAAGAAAATTTTGACGAAGTTGGATTTGATTTTCAGATGTCCATCGTATATAGCTCGAATATCACGTTTAGCAGAATATTAAAAAAAAAAAATTTAAAGTTTTATTACCGTAGCCAAAGTTTAACTTAACTTAAGAAAGGTTGGGACCTTCTAGTAGGTATAACAACACCTGTGTCAGAAGACCCCGCTCTTCCATATCCATACTATTTCATGTTATGGTTACAGGTAGGTACTTAATAATTGTATATTTATATTATGGTTCATATTATTTCTAAAATACAATAATTTTCATGCGTGTGTGTGATGTATTTGTGTGGGTGTGTGAGTGTGTGTGTGTGTGTGTATGTGTGTGTGTGTGTGCATGCGTGTGTGTGCATGCGTGTGTGTATATGTGTGGCGGGTGCAGATTAAGTTTTCACATGTGAGAATGTTTGTGATGTCCAGTATGTTTAACTAAAAATATACTTCTGTACATCTTACATAATTGTAGTTGGTCACTTGTCAGTACGAAGTAGTGATTCTGTTTCATCATAGTTTTTAGTACGTATCCAATTGACTACTAGCTTTTTACAATCATCAGAATGAAGATAGTCTCCTGACTCCTGGGCCTTAGCTACAAAAAAACTTCTGTAAAAAAATTCTAAAGATATTGCCTAACATAAAGCAATTTGAAACTTACGTAGGTACCAAAGTTTAAAATACGACTCCCCCAGCCCAGCTAATGGGCTTTTCCTAGCTTTATGGTTCGAACAGCTTAATTTCTAAGTTATGGGCGCCCCAAACAAGCATTACTTATTTTGAACTTAAATAAATGAAACTTAAGGGGAGTGAAAATTACTTCTGTGATTATTTCATTATTAACCGACTTCAAAAAATGAGGTTTTTCAATTCGACCGTATATATTTTTATGTGTGCGCCTACGAAGAAATGAAGGGTTTATGAATCGATTTTGTAGATTTTTTTTTGATAGAGTATACTCCGAGGTAGTCCCATTTAAATTTTATGAAATTGGGTCAAGCAGTTTTTGAGTAACACTCCAATAACTGAAATGTTCTCGTCTATCTTGATGATATCATCATTGACGGTGCATCCCGTAATTCATCGTCATCATCATCATCTCAGCCGTAGTACGTCCACTGCTGAACATAGGTCTCCCCCATGATTTTCCAAAAGGACCGGTTGGAAGCGGCCTGCATCCAACGTCGTCCTGCGACCTTCCTCAGGTCGTCTGTCCACCGTGTCGGTGGACGACCTACGCTGCGCTTGCCGGTCCGTGGTCTCCACTCTAGAACCTTTCGGGCCCATCGGCCATCTGTTCTGCGTGCTATGTGCCCTGCCCACTGCCACTTCAACTGGCTAATCTTCTGAGCTATGTCGGTGACTTTCGTTCTTCTACGGATCTCCTCATTTCTGATTCGATCACGTAGAGAAACCCCGAGCATAGCCCTCTCCATAGCTCGTTGTGCGATTTTGAGCTTATCTATGAGGCCCATAGTAAGAGACCACGTTTCAGTGCCATAAGTCATCACTGGTAACACACATTGGTCGAAGAAGAATCCCGTAATTAGCAAGGTCGAAGTCGTCAAGTAAGTACCATGTGCACAACATTATAGTAATAGGTACTTTTGAACTATCATGGTACCGGCTTCAATAAGTTATTCCACAATTTTAAGTGTTGAAGTCGGTTCCATTTTTTGATAAATATGTTTTACTATGAAATGGTTCCGCGTGTATTCTATTAACGTCATATTGTTGTCTATTACGGCCGTTTTCAATATTCTATCTATCCACAGTTTTCCTTACTACCAATAGAAATTTGACATAACCTCCATACAAGTGTCAAATATCTTTCTCTAGTAGGGGAAACCGACGATAGATAGGTTATTGAAAACGGCCGTAAGAAGAGAAAGACAAACGATAAGGTCTTAATATATTTTTTCCTTTTATCACCATCATACTTAAATTATCATTAGTCTGAATTAAGGCAAATTATTAAGGCAAAAGGTAAGATGAAATTTAGTTGGCTCTCGGTTATAGCTGTAACGAAACACTTTGCGTTCCGCTCAGTCCACAAATATATAGAAGCATAATTTACAAAACACGAGCAAATGAAGCGATATTATTCTTGCTATCCCAAACAAAACTCCTATAAAGGTACCTCAATCAAGCTTTGTTTCGAGAACCAATCGTTCCAAGAATTAATAACAAACAACCTTGATAAAAACAGACTACATACCAAATTGAATGCTATTCTAATGACGATAAGGTACAAAATCCCTTGTAATGAATTTGATGACTATGAAAATATATAATAAAGAATAGTCAGAGTTCTGTTATTGGCTAAGAAAGTCGCAGCCTCAAGAGACACACACTGTGATTAGTCGAAGCGGCCTCAAATGAGCCTCAGCCGGCTTCAATCGAGCTTCAGTTGATGATATATAAAGGGCGTAAGTACTAGAGGTAAATTCATTATACATCAAGCAATCGGCAAGGAATCTACGCTTAGTACAGTGACACGTAATTATTAGTCTATTGACTATATCGACTTAGTAGTTTCCATAGTGTTCGGATACCGTAAAATTATCGCGTTCGGGTTGGTGTAATTACTATGTCGTTATAGTGTTGCGTTAAAGTCAATTTTATTTGTAAAGTTATTGTACTGTGTGTTGATCGGTAAATCGAAAAACGAGTGTTTTTCGTAGTATAGACTGGAGACTAACGGTGCCATATGAAGGTCTATACTTATCTTCGAGCCTGGGAATTGAGGCGAACCAGGAGTCGTATTCTTGCTCAGCAAGCGACTAGCAGTCTCCTCTCATAGCTTTTTCTGGTATCGGTGCTCGGGGCTCGTCAAGTGTGTCATGTCTTATACACCGGGTTACTGATACTAAGAAACTGTTATGGGCGGTCTATCTTTATTATATTTATTTATTCGCACTTATCAGGTATAATTTCCGGACCGGATTCAATCCCAAAGTCGCAAATCGATGATGGTCCATTACACACCCGATCCTAGGATTTAGGTCTAAACGGGGGAGATCGACCCGATTTCGTTCTGTTAGGGAAACCAGCTAGCGGGATCACTCTGCTGTGCAGATTTTCCCTTCGGTAGGGACTGGACCCTTTGCTAAGGAGAAAGTCAACACTTACACGATTAAATGTAAATGTGGGACACGGGTCCCTAGTTTTGAATGACACTTTAGTTAGATTGATAGGAGATTGTAGGCAATATAGGATAGGAACGTTAGGGACCATTCAATAATCTTAGGAATTCTGTTATAATTCCTATGAGCAAGTAAATGTTGACTTGAAAAGTATTAATTTAAATTTACTATTGAAATGTTGACAAAATGATTAATATATAACAAATATTTTGATCAGTAGCAAACGTACTGTATAAATAACCTGAAAGTCTTACTTTATTTATTGCATTACTTTAGACTTTGGAATAAAAGTTTAAATAATATAAAATGAAATATACAATGAAAATTAAATAATATAAATATCCAACCAAAATGATCAGCTCAGAATAAATTGTCTGAAAGATATATTGTAAATGAACAACTATAGTACATTACGCTTCTAAAAATATTGAGGCTAATTGTTGATAACGTTTGCCAACGGCTGGAATAAAATTCGTTCCGTGGATTTTCTTGAAGCTAAAAGTGCAGAGAGACATTCCAATTTGTCATTGGTAGATTCTATCAATTCTAGTTAAATATGCTATCTTCAAATTTGTATATCTTAAGGACAAAATCTGTCTGATTGTTATAATTATCCAGTAAGGTAAAAATAAATACCTATCAAAACAACAATAGACAAAGAAACTATTTCAATAAATGAATTACCATTATGCTTGATTACTAGCATGAAATAAATTATTTTTCAACATAAAGTCTGTATGAAATATCATAAATCAGGATATGAAATACATGCCTTCAAAGTAAAACTGTGAGGCGATATCAGAAATAACATTGTAAAATATATACCTAACAAATCTATTAGGAAGCAATATCTCAGCATTGAATTCGTATAGTGTGCGCCAGCGCCGAGAGTCAGGAAGGGATCTGGTGTGCCAAAGGGGAGCATTTGAGCGCTCAGTAAAGGTGCCTTAACCCTTACATGTGAAATTGTGAACAGTCTAATACAATTACATTAAATGAAAGCGTTCAAAATAACCAATCGACTTAACCAAACATAACTAAGGAGAATACTTATTATGTAAATTAAATGAAAGAAATTACAACAGAATACTCGACTATCTTAAGTAGTATTCAAAAAATAAAACAATATAGTGCAAATGACTAACATTTAGAACCGAAAATAATAGTTCACTATATCTATATGTTATATGGAAAATCTAAAGAAGCATAACTCCTACTGTAAATGGTAACAGTCAACTCTAAGAATAAACCAAAAATAGATGAGCTACCTAAAGACAATAAAATACCAACCATTATAAATAGTAAGCTACCAAAAACATTTTACTTGTTCCATTCGTACTCGTTCTCCTCATCTTTAGGAATACTTGTAGAAAAGTAATGAAAATGGTTTTGAAATTAACTCAAGTCATATTTACTATCTTCATTGTCAAATAATATCAAGGTTTATATATATCTAAATGACTAGATAATTAGATGAGCTTTATCCTAACCAAAACTACGTATTCTCTAAAGTAGATTTAGACTAAATTGGGAAATCCATGAAAATAATATAATTAGTTGACTACTTATTTATTCACAACAATTTAATAAACGTTTTATTATTCATATAGGTCATTATTATTATTAGAAGTTACTCCTGATTTTATTAGGAACCTATAGTTCTAAAACAGTATCTTTGTCTCAAGTCTTCCTGAAAAGAACTAGGTACTACGACGGTTCACAACGTAAGGTCCTCCATAGACTAGACGATCACTGGCCAAATTAGATTAGATTAGATCAATAAATATTAATAGGTAGAGGTTTTTGAACCTTTACAAAAAGTGACTGGTTCTGGCCAGACGATTAGGGGCGAACCAATACAGGGTCATTCAGAATTTACACATATTTTGGTTATAGGCAAGTTCTTTCTTTGATATTGTACCTCAGTCCTTTTCGTACCTTCTCAATATCTTGATTAAGACGAATAATTAACCAGCGTAGATACAAAGAGTAAATACTATTAAATTTTGACATTCCCGCTAAAATCGTCTAAAGAATTTCAAATTATTTTAGAAATAGACGTAATAACTAGGTAAGAATTCGATTTTGCTCGCATAATTTTTAATAAGTGTAAGAAGTAATTCCACATGACGTGAAACGTAACGTAATTGTGTACGAAAGAGAAAGAATGACTGAGTCGTTAGTAATGTTAGAAAGAATGCAAGGAAAATAGTAAGTATGGAACGTGAGGAAGTGTGAAAGGGATAGCTAAATATAAGAAAGGTTAAGAAAGAAAGAGAAAATAAAAAAGAGAATTAAAATTCACGTCATTGTTTTCATAAAATAATTAATTATTATTTGCAATATGTACTTACGTGAATGTTTAATAGTTTGTATGTTATTGATTGTTACTTGTTCTTAAACAGCTCACCAGTTTAAGATAATATACCCCTTTGATTTTTTACGTTTTAACCCTTTGCGAAATAGAAGAAATAGAGAGACGCGTCGCTATCACCTGGAAGAAATATTGGGCTAACAAAGAAGTAATGAAGACAGATATGCATTTAAAGTGGAAAAAGAAAGTGATGGACTCATGTATTCATCCATGTCTTACGTATGCATGCCAAACATGGATATTCGACTCCACAGTCAGACAAAAACTAAGATCTTGATCTTAGAGCCTTAGAACGCAGCTTTACAAAAGTCAAACTAAAAGATAGAATATGGCACAGCAAAATAAGACAAAGGACTAGTATTATAGATGCTCTATCTTTCGCACAAAGTTTAAAATATAAAGGGGCTGGACATGTAGCTCGTTACTCTGACGACAGGTGGACTATAAGCGCAACACTATGGAAAGGGCCACACGGCTATAGACGCAGAGGCCAACCGAAGGCGCGGTGAAAAGACGAAATTGAATCCGTAGCAGGAAAAAATTGGGCAGATGTCGCCACTAACAGGGCAACATGGAAAAACCTGGAGGAGGCCTTTACTCGTAGAGGGGTCACGTAACAAGAAAAATGTATAAAAATATATAATATATACAAATATTTACTATTGAATTTATTAACTATTGTGAAATTATCATTATTTTTATTTTAACTATTAATTTTAATATTTAATACTAAATTTTAATAATAATATGTTATGGTTATAATTGTGAATACAAATTAATTTGTTATAACATTATGTAACGTACGTGAATAAATGGGCTATTTATTTATTTATTTATTTATAACCCTTTGCGTCCCAGAGACGTAAATATACGTTTCATTCATAAATCTTTTGTTTTATCACGGTATAGGAAGGATTAATGTTGTTTTCTGATATATATTTTTTTAAGATATTTAATTTTGGTTGCTACCACAGATTAGAAAGTTTATGTTTACTACCTATCCTACCCCACTTTGGTTTACCTACACGCTTAGAGATTTTTGACAGTTCGTTAACAAAAATCTACAGACAAACTTATGTGCTCCGAATGTATAAATCATAGTTTCACAGTACGTTTCATAACCGCCCACAAATAGAAAAAAGGGGTTCTATCGGTTGCATAGAGAAACGAATATTTGAACAAGCGACAGTTTTCATACGAATGTATACGAATGGAAAAAAGGAAATGATAGACATCGAAAAAAAGCACAACGAACCGTTTTTAATAAACTCGGGGAAAATCGTCGCTAAAATGTGTCGGAGGTTTTGAAGGAATATGCAGTACCTATCATTTTTATATGCTGCTAAGACCAAAGAAATGGCGTCACAGTCTAGGGGTTTCAAATTTCACTGTATAATAATTTGTGAGGGTGACTTTTTTGCAAATATAAACAGATAACTTGTCGAAGTCGGTACCATGTGCACAATATAGTGATGATAAGTACCTAATTTGAACTATCATGGTACAAATTTCAACATGTTATTTCACACTTTTTAATGTAGCATCCGATTCCATTTTTGGTAAAAAAGAATTACCATATATATGTAGATGGTGGAACTTATAAAGGGATCTGCATCTGTTCTGATCGGCTTCACTTAGCCTCCGTTTCTCGGAATTGTGGCACGCAGAACTTTTGGATGCCCAAGGCATTGATATAGTTGTATATACGAGTGCATATATCAATTTTATTAATATACAATATTAATTATGGCCGTGAGTTTTTATTTAATCTACCGACTTCCAAAAAAAGGAGGAGGTAATCAATTCAAATGTTTTTTTAAATGTTTGTTACCTCGTAACTTTCGATTGGGTGAACCGATTTTCAAAATTATTTTTTGTTTGAAAACTGGTGCTTCCCGTGTGGGACCACTTGAATTTAATCAAATTCGGTCCAGTACTTTTTGAATTGCACTCCAATAACTGAATGGAATGGAAGTCGGTATTAAATATTTTTTTGAGAAATGAACGATGAGAAAGAATTTTGAGAATTGGTTCACCCAGTTGAAAGTTTTGAGGTAACAAACATAAGAAAAAAATACAGTCGAATTGAATACCTCCTCCTTATTTTGGAAGTCGGTAGAAAATATACATAATACCTATCCTTGGAGACTCGCAGATGGGTGGCTCGGTACCGGGCGGGCCTAGCGATCATGGCGTCTGTCTGATATGGGTTGTCGGTAGGCACACGATCGATTCCCGCCCGAGGGTTATGTATTTCCTCTCTACTTTTACTCTCTTTGTAAGAATCTATGTGTCTAGATTGGATTTGGATTAACTTTGGATCTACCTACTACATACTATTTCAAAAGGTACGCATTATGCGAACGATAACTCCATGAAAATTATAATTCAATTACCGAACCCGCAGTGCAAGTACCGAACTTACCGATCGATAAATTTGAGTCTTGAATACGTCACACTTCGAAAAAACTGGCTATACCTATCGATCTTGTGTCGATCATTGCAAGTAAGTAACAAAATTAAGCGATCGGTAGACAAATTCGATAAGCTTTTACGATTATAACGATAACCCTAGCATGGAAATGTTTTAAGTTTGAGATAGTACATTTAATCGATTTTAACGATTGTTTTGACAGCTTTGAAAATGACCTCGATATAGCTCATCGCCATGCGTCGGGAATGGGGATATTGTTGTTGCGTTTGATCTTACTAATATTATAAACGAGAAAGTTTGTATTTATGGAAGAATGGATGTTTGTTATTCTCTTACGCTCAAACAGCAGGCCCAATTTTGATGAAATTTGGCATGGAGGTAGATGGGGCGCTGAATTAACACATAGGATAATTTTCATCAACATCCATCACTACGCAGCAGCACCGGCGCAGCTAGTATTCAATAAATAATAGACTTCGGCCTTCTTTTGATCGTAGAAGAGCGAAAGCTCGTAGAAATCTTCAAATGATAGAAGGACGGCATTGTGGAAAGCAAACAATTCGTAATAATCGATATACTGTCGACAATTTGACGTTATTATAAGTCGTCGATATGACTTCCATACTTGATATACGAAACGGGGCGATACGATTATTATCGATCTTAGCGACTCGACAAATTTAACGACTATTGCGGTACTTGCAATGCCGCATTACGGAACTATAATTTATAAAAGTGTTCCGTCTGCGGGTTAAAATCTTAACTCGTTTATACAGTTTTCTGCATCGGGTCCGACGAATAGGAAACTATTTCCCTGCGTTCATTTGAGGTTTGGGATGGTGTAAGTTATGAGAATTGAGCGGGGGTTGGCTATAGCCGTCCGGTACCTGATTTTGATGAAGGTGCGAGTTTAGGGGTATCATTGGGGTCCACCTGAAGCCCTTCCAGCAATTTTTTTTTGCCGGAAACGTAGTTTAAATTAATTATGATTAAATTAAAATTTGATAAAAAAAAGTGAAATGGAACGCAATGTTGAGAAAATGGTACAATATTAAGTTGTCAAATTAAGTTGTCAAACTGAGTTAAACGAAACGTATCGTTATCGTTAAACGTAAGAAAAAAAAAAGGCGCCATTTTGTCTTACTGACAGATGGACTGTCATCCATTCATTCCGTTTCTCTCGTAGTTTCGTGAATGTGTGCTCTCTTGTTTTTCGATTTTTATTACGACTTTGGCTTTTTCCCTGGACTTCCTTCGATTGCGCGACGACTTGAAACTTGGCTTGCTTACCGGATTTGTTTGGATTGCTCTACGACTTGAACTTGGCTTGAAAACTGGACTGCACTTGGCTGTAATGGAGTATTACAGTACAATACCCGAAGCGGACGCGGTTTCGGCTCCTGATCTGCCCGTCGAACCTGTTGCCGGACCTTCTTCGGCTCCTGATCTGCCCGTTGAACCTGTCGCCGGACCTTCTTCGAGTAATGACGACGACGACAACGAGCTTATAACCAAACGAAAACTTTGCGTCACTGAAGTGATTGATCATTGGAATTTAACTGACGTTGTGCGAAAATTGGGCACTAAAGACCAATGCATCAAATATAGTGAAGACCAAGGTCTCATACCAACTGAGAAACGGTGTCGAACCCACAGGACATCCATGAAAGTGTCATACTCATGCGGATGCACAAGTTTTGGTACATTTGTGTGCTCAAAAAGATCATGCAAATCTAAATCGGGCAGCGGTGCCAAGATCTCTCGCAGAATTGGCACATTTTTCGAAAATATTGCTATCGACATAATGCATGTTTACTATCTTATACATGCATACTCACAAGGATGGACCTACGACCAAACAATTCACGAAGACCCTTATAAAAAAGAAAGGAAGCAATGTTTAAGCCCAAATACTATAGCCGATTGGTTTAATTACTGCAGAGAAGTAGTTGTGATATTTTATTTGGAAAAACAAAATCTTTACAGCGGTAAAATTGGAGGCTGTGGGAAAATAGTGCAAATAGACGAAAGTAAATTTGGAAAAAGGAAATATAACAAAGGACGTCACATTGAAGGCCACTGGGTGCTGGGATTAATAGAAGATGGGTCTGAAGACTTAAGATTGGAAGTATGCCCGGACAATAAAAGAGATGCTGATACTCTCATACCTTTAATTCAAAAGCATGTTTTACCTGGAACAACAATCCACACCGATTGTTGGCGGGCATACGATTGTCTGTCTGAATATGGATACATACACAAAAAAGTGAATTATTCAGACCCAGAGAACCCATTTGTGGGTAAAGATGGAATCCACACCCAAAGAATAGAATCCCAGTGGCGAGCAGTGAAGAGGTTTTTCAAAAAACAAAATTATAACAACCCAGAAAACTTTAGTGATATAATTGTTGAATATTTGTGGCGAAGAGACGTGTATAAATATAAAAGAGACTCTTTTGTACATTTAATGAAAGCAATTAAACATGTTTATGAAATAAACAAGTAATGTATTAAAATGTTTGTTTAATTGTGTCTCTCCTAGCCCTTTAACATTAAGTTTTTCTCATCTATCAACATAACTCTGAGACGGACTGGATATGTTATTGTTGTTATATAATACAATGTTAAGTGAACCGCCTTGATAGATTAGGTGTGAAACAAAAAATAGGTTAGGTTAGGTTAGAACATGACAAACAACGCACGAGCCGAGCGAGCGAAGCGAGCGTGCCGCGGCAGCGGCCGGCGAAGTGCCAGAAGCGAACCGCCTTAATAAGTTAGGTGTGAAACAAAAAATAGGTTAGGTTAGGTTAGAACATGACAAACAACGCACGAGCCGAGCGAGCGAAGCGAGCGTGCCGCGGCAGCGGCCGGCGAAGTGTCAGAAGCGAACCGCCTTAATAAGTTAGGTGTGAAACAAAAAATAGGTTAGGTTAGGTTAGAACATGACAAACAACGCACGAGCCGAGCGAGCGAAGCGAGCGTGCCGCGGAAGCGGCCGGCGAAGTGCCAGAAGCGAACCGCCTTAATAAGTTAGGTGTGAAACAAAAAATAGGTTAGGTTAGGTTAGAACATGACAAACAACGCACGAGCCGAGCGAGCGAAGCGAGCGTGCCGCGGCAGCGGCCGGCGAAGTGCCAGAAGCGAACCGCCTTAATAAGTTAGGTGTGAAACAAAAAATAGGTTAGGTTAGGTTAGAACATGACAAACAACGCACGAGCCGAGCGAGCGAAGCGAGCGTGCCGCGGAAGCGGCCGGCGAAGTGCCAGAAGCGAACCGCCTTAATAAGTTAGGTGTGAAACAAAAAATAGGTTAGGTTAGGTTAGAACATGACAAACAACGCACGAGCCGAGCGAGCGAAGCGAGCGTGCCGCGGCAGCGGCCGGCGAAGTTCCAGAAGCGAACCGCCTTAATAGATTAGGTGTGAAACAAAAAATAGGTAAAAAATACTGATATAGCCGAAAGTGAGGTTAAGTACTAAAAAAATTATTACTCAAAAACTAAAGGCCTCCGGCGGGGGGGGGATGCAGGGGGGCTTCACCCCCTATATTATATTAATAATATAATTAACCCACGGGAACTCTTTAATTTACCGGAATCAAAAATATCCTATATGTTGATCAGGGATATAAGCTTCCCCCATACGAAATTTCATTTAAATCGGTCCAGTCGTTTCGGAGATTAGCCCGTACAAACAGACAGACAAAAATACAGAGCAACAAACAATTTGAACTTATTTTTCACTCCTTACATCCCCTGACTCGGTTTTTAGCATATACTTCTATGTACAGAAATTTGACCTATACAGTTTATAATATGTAGTAGTTTTTACATCCTTCGTTTTACCCCCTTAAGTCATCCCTGAGGAAAATATTGAAAGCATCACTATTTATTTTAAATTACCTATCCAGTTATCAATTTTCATCACTTTAACAAAACAAAGAACTTTTGAAAAAAAATTATCCCCCGTTTCACCCCCTTAAGTTATCCCTGTAATAAATATTGAAATCATCACATTAAACTGTCCAAATGCTAATTTTCACCACTGTATGTTCGAAACCAAAAAACTTTCCGTACAAACTTTCACCCCTCCATTTCACCCTCTTAAACCACCACTATCCAAAAAAAATTAGTCCAATATTATTTTGAATAAAATTATTATTTTACTAATTAAATGATGATGAACTTAGTAAAATATGGCTAGCTCTTGGTTGATAATCTTTCAAATTGTGCTTTTGGAAGGCTAGCTGCCCACGTCCGATTGTTGCTCTTCATATGCGAAACTCTACACGTGGTGGCTGCATAGCTGGTAGGACATATCTGCATGTGTCGGTGGTGTGCACTACATCTATACTTACTAATACTATTATACTATAATATTATAATGTGGAAAGATTTGTATGTATGTTTGTAACGGATTTGCTCTTAAAGTACTGGACTGTTTTCTAAAATTCTTTCACCATTGGAAAGCTGTATTCACCCTGAGTAACATAGGCTATATAAGATTCATCATCATCATCATCATCCATCGCCGCGCGGGTGAAACCGCGGAGAGCAGCTAGCCGTGTATAATTTTATATTATTTTATGAAATTTCGTGCAATTTCTAGTGAACATGGTCACGAGTAAACTGGATGACAGTTGTTTGTTATAAAGTTATGGAAATTATTTGTATGCACCGCCATCACATTTTAATCAAAACGTTCGTGATGCACGCAGTAGTCACTCACAGTGTCCAGAGGTCTTGTGCTAGCTTTGGGATATTATTAGCTTGATCACTGGATGCAAAGCAGGTGAAACAGGTGAGGCAGACAGTTTAACATATGAATCTTATACAAATACACACAACTCTACCATATACAATCCTACAATGAGGTAGTAGGCATTGTTAGTATAATTCGCTCATGCAGAACACTAAATTAAAATGTAAAATCGTACGTACAACTTTGCCCAGATTTCCTGCGATTTTGTATTCAACTTTAAATATTTTTTTTATATTTTCATATAAATAAAACGATGAGTAAATTAGTTACCTAGCTGAGTGATCTATCTACTCCTCTATGTTGATGATCTCTATCTTGTTTTCGCTTCAGCTTGTAAAATGCGCCAAACCAGCTAACCTAATTGAGTGTACAGTTGAGGCGGTCAGGGAGGCACAAATGAGATTTATCTGTTCGCAGTCACTCCAGTCTGCTTGCTGTTTGCAGTTTGTGCAGTGCGTTTTATTTCGAATATGTTTAGTAAACGTAGATAATAAAGACTGATACCTAATTAACTAATTTGATCTTATCCATCCTACGCTATAGTCTCTTGTTTTTGTTTTACTTCCTGTGACCCATTAAAGGCCTTCTACACGGTCGGAACCAACCACCGACCATCGTGATCTTGGTCGAGTTGATATAAAAATCGACAGTGTAGAAATCGGTTGCCCGACCGATATTTGGTCGGCCCCAACCATCTGGAACGCTGTTGGCCGATGCGAGCGCTTCAGTGTGCGCTTGTCTCGTCAGTCGTCGCGGGCGCACGTTATCGCATGTTGGAATTGATTCGCAAAACGAACACGGCGAACGAGAGATTCTGACCGAATTTATATCTTTATATATTGAATTACCATGTCTTTGGGACCTTGGATCCGATTTATACAAAGACAAGAACCAAAAAACTCAAGCATGGGAGCTTATAAAAGAGAAGCTCAAAGAAATTGACCCGAAGGCTAATATCGCCGCGACACACCGATCTTATGTCTAAATTCAGTTAATAAAATAAAAATGACGTGGAACATTATAAACAGTGAAACTGGTAGAAATACAGTGCGTAATCGAGACTTTAATTTAAAAATTAATAATAAAGATGTAAGAGCAGATTTGGAGGTAGCGGCCGAGTTTGAGAATTTTTTCACTAATATTCCTTCTTTTACAACAAAAACTCTAAAATCTTCCTCCATTTCTGCTGAGATCTTACTTAAACAAAGTGTAACTGAATGTGACACAACTTTTAAATTTTCAGTAGTTAATTGCAAAGATATTGTAAGCAGTTTCAAAAGTCTAGATGCAAAAAGACGGCAGACCTATGGGGTCTTTCTATAAAGACCGTTTCTTCAATTATAGATGTCATTGCACCCAATCTAGCAGCTGTGTTTAATAGTTGTGTTGCAAGTGGTGTATTTCCTGACCTAATGAAGCACAGTAAAGTGGTTCCTTTATTCAAATCTGGTAGTACTACTGATCCAACACATTTTCGGCCTATTTCTGTACTACCTACGCCAAGTAAGATTTTCGAAAAAATCATATTACATCAATTAGAAACTCATTTTAGTGCAAACAAAATTTTCCATAAAAATCAATTTGGGTTTACAAGGAATCGCTCTACTATAGACGCAGGTATAGAACTAATAAAAGATGTGTTTGATGCCTGGGAGAACTCTCAAGATGCCTTAGGTGTTTTTTGTGACTTATCTTAAGGCATTTGGCTGCGTCCGACGCGATATACTTGTCAGGAAATTACAACACTACGGTATTAGGAACATGGCTCTCAACCTTTTGACTTCATATTTAAATGGTAGAATTCAAAGGGTTGACATAAATGGTAAAAAATAGCCGGGCGATTTTTTGCGATTTTTTGCCCATTGAGATTATAAATCTCAATGGGCGTTCCACAAGGTTCAATACTAGGGCCGTTCTTATTTTTAATCTATATTAATGACTTACCTTATTATGTAGAGAAGAATCACGAGATTGTATTGTTTGCAGATGACACTTCACTGTTATTTAAAATTAAAAGGCAGTTATTAAACTATGACGATGTTAACAATGCATTAACTAAAGTTGTGAATTGGTTCAATACAAATAATCTTCTCCTCAATGAGAAGAAAACTAATAGTATAAAGTTCTCGACACCAAATGTGAGACAAGTAGAATCCAATATACAATTGAATGGAATAGGGTTGGACCTTGTGGAGTCAACAGTCTTTTTAGGAATTACTATAGACGCTAAATTGCAATGGGGTCCCCACATTAAAAAATTGTCTAGTAGGCTCAGTTCAGCAGCTTATGCTGTTAAAAAAATTAGACTATTAACTGATGTAGACACAGCTAGAATAGTTTATTTTAGTTATTTCCATAGCGTTATGACTTATGGCATACTGCTCTGGGGATGTTCTGCAGATATTAACTCTATTTTTATACTGCAAAAAAGGGCTATACGAGCGATCTACAGTTTGGCTCCCAGAGTTTCCCTTAGACAGAAATTTAAAGACATAAACATTCTAACTGTTGTCTCTCAGTTTATCTATGAAAATCTCATGTATGTAAAGAAAAACATTAACAGTTTTGATAAAAGGAGTGATGCTCATTCCATCAACACGCGAAATAAGCACAAGCTATCCGTACATGTAACGCGTCTCCACAGAATAAGACATTCTTTTATGGGACAATGTATACGATTCTATAATAAAGTTCCCAATGTTATCCGAGATTTGCCTATTAATAAGTTTAAAATTACTATTAAAACTAAACTCTGTCAAAAAGGTTATTACAAAATTTCGGATTACTTGGAGGATAAAACAGCTTGGGACTGATCACTCCAGGATATATCTACTCCCCCCCCCCGAAGGGTTCTCGCATTGACGTGGCGGGGGGGCTCAGTAACCGTGGCTAGGTACACCACGGTGAAGCCAAGAGGAACCCAGGGGCCGCGCCGGCGTTGGGGTGCGCTGGCCGGCTCAGGCGGGCCGCTCCTATGGGCTTTGGCCGCCAAGTCCACATAGGAGTGGCGGGGTCCGGGCGCTTTGGCGCAGACTCGAGGAGGTGGGGCCCGGGCGCTTTGGCCCAGGCTCGAGGAGGTGGGGCCCGGGCGCTTTGGCGCAGGCTCGAGGAGGTGGGGCCCGGGCGCTTTGGCGCAGGCTCGAGGAGGGGGGCCCGCGCACTTTGGTGCAGGCTCGAGGAGGTGGGGTCCGGGCGCTCGGCGCAGACTCGAGGAGGTGGGTCGCGGGGGGGCTATCCCTTGTGGCTGACGTAGCAGGCGGTGGGGCTACGTATCCGACCCACCACAGGGAGACCACGGGCGACCAGACACGGGGAAGTCTGGCGCCCATTGTTGGCGAGTTTGGTCTCCGAGGCAGTTGCGGCGCGCCATGTGTTCTGGCGTGCCGCGAAGAGAAGGGTCCGGCAACGAACAGCCACGGCGGGTTCGCGGTCGTGTGAAAAATCTGTCCCGCGTTCCCGCCGAGGGCGGCAGTGACGGAACACCCCGGGGTTTTGGTGGGTATACGGACTCCCACATAACCACCTCCCTCCCCATGGTGGGTGGTATCCATAAAGGATTTCCCCGGAACAAAAAAAAAAAAAAAAGGATATATCTACTCGTGTACTAAGATGTCAAAGTGTAGCGTGTCTTGCCCTACTGATACCATTATTATGTTCTCTTTTGTAAGACAACACACTGGAGCTAATATTTGTAGTACCTAAGTAAAAACATTGTAAAAACATCTATATAAAAAGAATGGCCCCGAGTTTCTTGCCGCTTCTTCTCGGTTGGCTCTATGTATTTTGGAACGCGGCGGTAGGCTTTAAAGTACATTATAATGAAAAATTGACGTTCATAAGTGCATCTTTGATGCCTAAATTGAATAAATGATTTTGACTTTGACTTTGACTTATGTTGCTTTGAAAGGCAAGGAGCCATCGCATTGAATACTGGAGAAGAACTAACAAGTTGAGTCAACTTTGAGACACGATGGTCGGTGGTTGGTTCCGACCTTGTAGAAGGCCTTTTATTTTATACTATTCAATGTTTTGTAGTTTTATTATAACGTTATGTTTCATATCTGTATTGTTTTTGTACTGAAGTGTTTCTGTGAAAAGTCTTCTATTTAGCTTAGACACATCGTTAGGTACAAAACTTCTTTATAATTCACTATCATCTGTAAATGTAGTAGGTAGTCAAAACTTGGGCTAAGGAAAACCCTTTATATAAAATTAAATTAAAAACTAAGTGTTGCCGATTCGGAGGCTGATTTAATAATGAATAATAAAAAGAAATCTTATCAGCTATCTTAACCTACCGCAGGACAACGAGAAGTCTTGGTCAGCATTACATGTACCTAACTGCTACATGATACTGCAGCTGCTGCTGAGCAAGCCCTCTAGTCGAGCACGGAAGGGCGAGGGGGATGTATAACTAGGTACCTAGCTACTATTATTTTTCCATGCGATAGATACTATAGTAAACACAAGGAAGTTGAAGTAAACCGTTCTGTCGCCTTACTATTATTATAAGATTGAGGAAAACTTACAAGTATGCCCGCAGCGCTTTTGGGGTCATGTACACAACCTTAAGACTAAAGGTGGGTTTGAGCCTTGTGTTACCTACAAAGGGAAGTTCTATGTATGTACGGAGGCTGCTGAAGCGTTTGCCTGCCATTTTTCCAGCGTATTTTTAGACGATTCTCCTCTACTTGACTGCAGTACTTTCCATGAGAATGGTTTGAAAGGAGGCTATATTATTATACTTAATCTGTCGCCCGGTGATATTGAGCGCGGTCTCGATAAACTAAAATTAAGTAGCTCACCAGGACCTGATAACATTCCTGGTTCTGTCCTCAAGGTAAGCAAAAAGTACATAATTCTACCACTTTCATCATCAGTCTGTAGCAGTCCACTGCTGGACATATGCCTCTCCAATTGCACGCCACTTAGGTCTATCTTGGGCTACTCGCATCCAGTTTTTGCCAGCCGTCTTGCGCAGATCGTCACTCCACCGTGCCTCAGGACGTCCTACACTACGTTTGCCGAGACGCGGTCTCCACTCTAGAACTCGTTTACCCCAACGGTTGTCGGTTCTACGGCTAATAATCTACCACTTTACCAATTTTTAATTCTTAAATCACTTCTAACTGGAAAGTACCCCACCCAATGGAAACTATCCAGAGTAACCCCTATTCCAAAAAGTAGGAATAGAACTGTCGTTGAGGAACACCGTCCTATAGCTATCTTATGCGCCTATAGCTATCTTATGCGCGACTGCAAAGGTATTTGAGTACATCTTACATAAAGAGATATATAGGCAGGTAAAACAACTGTTGGGTGACCAGCAACACGGATTTAGACCGGGCCGCTCCGTGAATACAAACCTGTTATGTTTAGTGGACTATATATATGAGGGCCCTAGGTTTCATATTACGAATGTCAGCAGATTTCAATACTATCAAGACTTTTAAAATTCTTTACTGTGCTTATGTACGCAGTAATTTAGAGTATGCTTCACAAGTCTGGAACCAGTTATATAACGTTTACAGCACGCGCATCGAGGGCATTCAGAAGAGATTTCTACGCTATCTCCAATTCAGGGTTAAGACCTATTGGTCTGGTTATATTAACCGATGTCGTAAATTTCATTTGTTACCGTTGTATGAAAGGAGGCGTATTGCGGATTTTACTTATCTGCTTAAAATTGCAAATGGCACAGTTGACAGTCCGCCATTATTAGAGCGTATCGGTATACGAGTACCCTTTGCTTCGTCGCGGAGACCCTGTGACTTGTATGTGCCGGGAGTGCGAACTAATTACAGGAGGAATTCCTATTTACTAAGGGTAGGCAGCAGTTTCAATAAGCTCTGCAAAGATCTTGATGTCGACCTCTTCAACACTTCAGTTGAGCAGTTACGTCGGCTATTGAGCGACAAATTCTTCAACTGATTCAGTACCTGGATTAGATATATATTATACATTATAATATTCTTTTATTACGTGTGCACTCGCCTTTATTACTTTTATATAATGTTACATATATATATATATATATATATATACTATACTCATATCATTTCTACTACTATTATATTTACTGAAATTATTCTGTATATTCATGATATAACTTATTGGTGAAAACTTTTAATTGGCCTTCTGTACATACTTTATTCATTTATTTGTTTTGTTACACCTAGCTGTAAGTTTTCCTAAAATTGTAAAATAAAATAAAATAAATAAATAAAAAATATATCTAGTGCGATGTATAACAGACTCCAGGTCGATGTACTATACTTATCGTCGACTGGGTTTTGTATTAAGGAATTCAAAGGATTTCAAAAATCTGGATGTTATCACAACCTTATACAACACATTGGTTAGAAGCAAGCTCGAATCCAGCTCATGCGTCTGAAACACGCGGATACTTGAGAAGGTTCAAAAAACATTTTTAAGGGCACTATACAAAAGACAGTACGGATATTACCCTTTCCTATACCCGACTAAGTTTTTACTCGGTCAGCTTGGCTACCACTCATTAGAAGTAAGAAGAATACCTACTCGATCAGCTCAGTATATGTTGCAAGACACTTAGAGATTTAGTTGACTCCTTACAGCTACATGATTTGCTCTGCACGCTGTCTGTACCTGACGATCCCTGGGTCCCAGTGAATAGGCGTGGTCGGCCCTATAATCTTTTTAGTGTAGGCGAAAACCGCACTGTGGCGCGCAGTATGTCGCCGCTAGTCCGTGCCCGCTGCCATCTCAACGCACTCCTGGCCGCCAACACTGATTGTGATATTATGTGTGACAACTGGAAATCTGTTATGTTGTTTTTGTGACATATTGTTAAAACTTAATTGATCAATGGGATAAAAACAAAAAGCTTGATAGCTCCATTAAATTTGACGACTTATTTTGATTCTATATTCCTTTGATAAAATATGTATAATTCGATGTTGACTTTGTATAAACTTTATTATTCCATTTCTTTTTCAATAATTCTTAGGCATTTATTTGTCTACTGTTAGGTATGTAATTTTATTATATTTCGTATATGACAGGTAATCTATATTTGTCTAATCTATGTTTTTTTCCTTACAAGTATGTTTTTTCTCTAGATAATGTGAGATAAATGTAACTGATTTTGTCGTTTTTATCTCAATAATTAAATAAATAAATAAATTATCACTTCTGAGAGTATTTTAGCGACATCTATCGAGAATAGTGAGTGCTATTTTAATCAGCTTGAACTTACATAATTTTAAATAAATCAAACCGATGATGGCTTCCCAAATTCATAGTTAAAGAAACGAAAAAATTTAATCCCGCTAGCAACCTTAACTTTTAGGGTTCCATACCTCAAAGGAAAAAGGAACCCATAAAGGATCTCTTAAAAAAAGGATCTTGACAATAAAACATACATTTTGTATTATTTGTGATTTTTAAAATTGCTAATTACTCGGGTCAACGGTTTACTTTAGCTGTGAACAATTCAAACTAGTAAGACAACGCGGTTAAAAATTATGACGGTTTATATCGCATTTTTCGCATATCTTTGTGATTTCACAAGTGAATCAAAACCTATAGGGTACTTCCCGCTGACCTACAATCATTAAAATCGGCGAGAGGCAATGTCTTGTAAGACAGGTTGTATTGTACAAAAGAAAATATTTTCTGTAGCACAATAATTATGTACCTAAAGAAAAAAAACCAGAAAACCGTAAATAAGTATGTACTGCAAAACCGTGTCTAGGGATTGAACGGAAAAGTTAATTTTGTACTACAAACCTAGGTTGTCTATAAGTATAGCAATATCTTACATGCTAGAATGTACGGAACCTTCGGCGCACGAGCCCAACTCTCATTTAGCCGGTTTTTGTTTCAAGCTTTTGTTGTTTTTATGCGTGAATGTAGTACACATAAAATTTATTTCTATGCTGCGAATAGATTTAAAAAGTCCAAAGATACATCGTGCCATTGTGACGGCTTGTAGTGTTAACCAAACACGTCGCACTTCCTGGATGCGTTGTATGTTTTTGAGAAAACTGTTGTACGAGTATTATTGCCAAATATGGCGACAGGCAAGGCCAGGTTAGTGATGTACATTGTAGCATATCAAGTATACTTTTTGTTTTTAGTCATCATCATCATCTCAGCCGAAGGACGTCCACTGCTAAAAATACGCCTCCCTCACAAATTTCCAAAAGGACCGGTTGGAAGCGGCCTGCATCCAACGTCGTCCTGCTACCTTTATCAGGTCGTCAGTCCACCTTGTCGGTGGACCACCTACGCTGCTTTTTATTAGTTAATTTGTAAATTCTTAATTACCGTGTTAGTCCAGTTAAATAAGGATATATTTTGCAAAAGAATGGAAGTAATTCGCGACAGTGGGTTTTTATTTTATTATAATAACAACGTATATTAGAAAACAAACACATATGCTAATTACGAGTAAGTACATACAAAATAGATTACATCTTTTAGCACGACTTTTATTTATTTATTTCGGTAATTCAACAGCGTTTACAATTAACATGTACACTAAATATAAAAACTTAAAATATGGCCAAAACAGAATTACTCAAATTAAAAACAATTTACAGAAAAGTAATAATAATACGACAAAATATATATAAAGGACAAAGATAAGATACAGGCACAGGTCCTATTACAATTACAGTGAGAATAGCAAGAATAGCAGGTATGTTTGTGAGTTGTGTGGGTGTGTGTGTGTGTGTGTGTGTGTGTGTGTGTGTGTGTGTGTGTGTGTGTGTGTGTGTGTGTGTGTGTACGTGTGTGTAAAAATATTAATCGCAATGAAGCAGTCTTATTTGTTTTTTTAATGATGATTTTGAGGAAAAAAATTAATCCAGGCTAGAAAAATGATTATTGTAGGTTCTAGCGGCGCGACATAACACCGAATTCTGAGCATAATAAACTAAGTGCTGACTAGTGGGACGTCCAATAACTGCGTATGTCGAGTACGCCGAGGTGGTACCTGAAAAGCTAGACTTGATAGAAGTTCGGAGCAGTCAATTTTGCTGGTTAATATATCGTGCAATAGTATAATGTCATACTGCTTACGTCTTTGTTCTAGAGATTCCATGTTAAAGTGCTTACATGCTTTAGAATAGGTCTCAAAAGATCTGTAGTTCTTATAACACAAAAATTTTATAAACTGTTTTTGTAGTGATTCAATTCTTTGAATGTGCACTATATGCAGATGCTACAACCATACTCCAATATACTTCGCACGTAAGTAAAGTACAATACTTTGATGCATTCAATGCTGTTAAAATTGTTACATACTCGTTTTATGAATCCAAGTTGTTTATAAGCTTTGTTAATAATGGTGTCTATGTGCTCAACCAGTGTCAATTTTGAGTCTAATATTATGCCAAGATCTCTCACGGAGCTTACTTTGTTTATAGGAGTTTCATTGATTTGATAGGTATACCTTATAGGGTTAATTTTTCGAGTAAAAGATATCTGCAAACATTTTTCAGTGTTAACAGTAATTCTATTCATCAAATAGAAACGACTCAGATTATTTAAGTCTTCTTGAATTTTTAGACAGTTATCGATGTTTTTGACTTTTAAGAAGACTTTTTTATCATCGGCGAACATAATGAACTTAGAGTTTTGAAAATAGTTTCCTACATCAAAAAGATATGCGTTGTATAAAAGAGGACCCATGGTTGAACCTTGCGGTACTCCAGAGCTAATTTTTACGAGTAACAACTCGTAAGTTATGTGTTGATAACTGAATCCTCCACTAGGATGGCTTGTGTCGTGATATTCAGTCCCTTCCTTTATAATTAGTCCAATCATCTTGAAATTTATACATTTTTATCAGAATGTGAATAAAATAGAACGAGTGCTGACTTTATACAAAAGAATTAATACTTAAACAAACTACGAAGCAATACATAACATCTCAGGTTTTCTCTGTGTAAAATAGTGTAGGTATGTGAGGATAGGTGTGAGTGTGAGCTATATAAAATTATTGTTGTGTAGTTTGGTGAGAGATGGATTGTGTAGGTAATTGTGTAATATATTGTTTAATTACGTTAAATGTCGCATTCAAATAATAAATATATATATGTGTATGTGCAAATATCATCAGTTCATGATATCCGCAAATGATATATATTTTAATTATTATATATATTATTAATAATAAATAAATGTATATATATTTATTTATTATTATTATATTATAAACGCGAAAGTTTGTGAGTATGGATGAATGGATGTATAGAGTGTGGATCTTTGTTACTCTTTCACGCTCAAACGGCGGGCAATTTTGATGAAATTTGGTATGCAGGTGATGGGGCGCAGTATTCTACGTGTTAATACACGTAGAATACTTTTCATCATCATCATCATCCATCACCACGCGGGTGAAATAGCGTAATATGCTTGGGCACAGCATAGACAAAATAATAAGATCTCCGCCTACGTCAAGATCGTAATGATGACAGTTCTGTTATAGTTTGTGTCAGTTTTTGATAGCGTAGTCAAAAGCCCACTAGACGTGCTCATCGACCGTCAAGGGTGATGATATGTAATGACAGTTTTTTCCGTGGTGATTAGTTTTACCTAAATTTGTATGTACGTAGGTAGTGTATTAATAATAATATTTTTTTATTATTATTGTTTACTGATTGATATACTAAGTATTTAAATTTAATCATATATTATAGCAATTGTGTTTATGACATTTTGGTATAAAGATAGATATAGAATAGAATAAAATACAATTTATTTGTCACAGAAAACATATTACGGTACATAATGCATACATAATGTACATATGCCCTTGGAGAAGGCAATAAGCTACTAGTACTACGCAGACATAGTGGCGGGCACTAGCTAGTACAAAATAAAATTAAGTCTAAACATTAATGTAGAATATAACTATTAATTATACCTAAGTAAAGAGCACGCTATGAAACGATGCGATTAGAAGTGTGTAATATCAAGGATGATTATACTCTGGAGATAATACAAAGAGTAACAAATATACCTACATTACATACAGTACAAATATGTACATTTCTATGAATGTAGGTATGTTTGTTACTCTTTGACACCAAAGCTACTGAACCGATATGGTTAAAATTAATCTTTAATTGATCTATAGTAACATACTTAGAGCGATTTTAATCGTGAGATACATTGAAAATCTCTTAAAATATATACAATATAAAAATTATTACAATAATAACACGTGCTTACAGGGGCATTTTAATACAAGAAACATTTTACTGCGTTCTTGGTTAACATGTAGTCCTACAAGAGTACTAGAAATATAAGTTTTTCATCGTGACCTGAACAATAGGGAGCATTTTTTCTATCCCCAATTCATGAGCTATACTGTGCAATATGGGTCAGTAGATACGTAGCAGTTTTGTCCAAGGTCAAGGGTAAGTTGCCCGTGTAAGCACACCTATAGTTTGATGGACGGTGTCCGCGAAACAACTTGTAGTAGGTACCTACTGTTTTCAAACTCTAGTCCCGGGTTCTGAAACAAAATGTTTTTGAGCATTATTATTAATTATGTCAGAGTTTGCAGACGCCACTACGCACTTGCCGTGATAAGCATCTGATAAACTCGAAACCCGGGTCGACGTTTTCGATTCCTGAGGCGCGGGACATACATAAGCAACGACGATAAGGCGCCTGCGCGGCATGGACGCCTGCGATGCAGAAGTTGCTTAAAACAGCGCCATCTGTCACCTGTTCAGTGCAGATGACTTCCGAAGAGTCCCACAGACGGTTGCTTGCTTACAACTACATCCTAATTGTAACTGTTCCGGCTTGCGAAAGTGGTCATTTTTAGCCATTTTGTTTCATTATTAGTAGGTACCTACAGAGCGTGTCTGTTTCTATGGATTATATTGGAATAGATCAAAAGTGTTTTTCTTCTATTCCAATAAAACCCTATTACTGAATTCCTCTTATACTTATCACCCTCTCAATCGATCAGAAGTGTCAAGAAGAAAAGGCAAGGTGATTAGCGTGGTATAAGGAATTTTAAGGTTTCATTTCGAGACTACATGTCTTCAACCTCTGACGAAGAAAGTTTAGTAGGTCTAGAACGTTTAGCGAATTCGCATAACATTAAAAGATAACGTGCTAACTCAGGCGAGGAATCAGCGTGCCTTGCCGCTTTTTTACATTATTTATTGTTTATGTACGAAACACGCCCGTCACCGCTTATGTATGTCCCGCGCCATACGTGAGTGAGCACATATTGCAGTTCGTCTTGAAATAAAATCTAAAATATTTTACTTATAGATGGTTAATTATTAACATGGTTCTTTTGAACGACAGCCATTATGCATTAAAAGTCAAAAAAATATGAAACAAACTTACCAATGCTGATTTTTACTGGAACATTGAGGCACTTGATAAGGTCAAATGTATCCATCAGCCCTTCAAAGAACTCTTGGTTTTCAAAACTTTTGTTTTTTAGTGATGGCAATCTCAGCACAGATGTTTTGGATAACTCTTTATAACAATCCTCAGGAAGAACTAAATTATTTGTGTCTATAGAATCTTCTACGTCATGTAGAACTAAAGAGGGGGTTGGAAGGGCCGCAGTCAGCGTCAAACATATCAGAAGGGTTAATGCGTACATCTGTAAAAGAAAAAAGAATATATAAAATAAAACGAATCAAGAAGATTAAGAAAGAATTAATGAATGGCAATAGAATGTAAGAGTGACATAATTGACCGACTGAGTGAAGCTGGCCAAATTGACTTTCATCTGTTCGTATCTTTGTTAGGTTGTATATACGTCTTCCTGTACAGGTCGCTTTTTTAACAAATGTTGTTCCATGTTCGATTATTTAATAAAACAAATTGCTGTCGACAATTTTGAGTGGAGGGCGGGGCGGGTGTTGCTGTGCTATTTACCGACCAATTCTGATAAAATTTAGTACACACTTTAGGTGATACCTGACTTTAGGGAGCAATTTCTAATATGAGAACAATTAGTCGAGTGGTTTCCAAGATAATTGGTTGTGAAGTACTGCGAGTGTTTTATGTTATTTTGGGTAACGTAGAAACAATAGTTACTGTCATGTCAGGTACTTGTTACTCTCATGTCAACGTAAGGCGCTCTCAGCTCAGCGCTTCATCCTTTACTTGAAATCAAGCAAGCGCATCTCGTAAAAATCATAAAAAAATAATGTGCACTCTTACATAAAAATATGATCCGTCAATGTATGTGTATTAAAATTGCTATTTTATGATATGTGTTTCATGACAAATATAATAGTGAATAAAGAGAAAAACTGTTTTAAATGTGAAATGAAGTGGTATGTTTGAATTTTTAATGTACTCTAGAATGTTAAAATATGTTTTTGATTCCGTCAATGTGTACTTAGAAGTCTTATAAATGTCACATTTTTTTTTGTTTTAAATTAATCGCTGCTTTAAAAACCCTTATATTTATCGACATCGTGATATGACAGCACCTTAAGCGACTTCCGTCTCTGTACGACGATTAAACCAAATTGAGTTAAAATTGGATGCTCAGACCACGAAGCACTAGATAGGATCTAGTCGTGCGTCTGACAAGTATTGTCGGCCGACGCGGGTTCGAATCTCGTCAAAGGATGTGAATTTCTGTCTCAAAAGCTGCCATTTTTGGTATCACTTAACTAAGCAGACGTTTGCTTTAAAAACCATAAAAATCATCTTAATATTGAAAAACTGTATTCTATCGAAAATAATATACCGAAGGAGAATTTTGCGAAAGTACATAGACATATTTTCAAGAATGAGTATACTCTGGGATTTTATGCTCTATCTAATGATAGGTGACTAGAACCTACATGTGACCATTGTGATGGCGTAGTGATTAAAATAAACAATACTACCGATGAAACAGAAACGAATGCCATAAGTGCGTTTGAAAACGCGTTGAAAAACGCTCATAAGGGGCGTTCAAATTGGGAATTTGTGGGTGAAAATGTCGTTCATCTCTCTTTTTATTCAGCATTCGGGAAGCTAAAAAAGACGTGTTTTCAATTTTTTACCCACGTCCAGAGCATGGTTGTTCTAATAGTTTTTTGACAGCTATGTATTTGACAGCATAATCATGCGATTTTAGGCCTTATGCTCAGTTGAGCGTTCGAATTGGGTGTGGGCAAAAGTGGCAAAAATAACGTTTTTGAGCTTTACGAAAGCTTTAACAAAAGAGCCATCAATGACAATGCCACCAATACCCAAAAAGCTAAACGAACGCACCTCATATAAACCTTAACATTGTAATCATATTCAGGAATCCCACCTCCCACTCTCCAAAGTCGATTCAATAAAGAGTCCCGGTACTAAAAAATGTCAACAGTAGTTCTACAATTTTTTTTATCCATATGTAACAAATAGCCACGGATTTAAGAAGGGAGGAGATGCGTTGAGAAGGCGTGGCACGGTCGCAGCAACAAGCTCCGGAAAACTTGTTGGCTAAAATCGTAAATATCGGCGCGTCAGTGTGTAGCATATTCATTTCGACATCCATTGCTGGTAGTGTTATGAAATTGTTTACAAATCAACAAACAAATGCCGCAATGTAGTCAGTAGTAGTGTAATGTAGTGCAGCCGCTGCTATCGGCGTCGGGAGTTATTAGCGTTCATTGGTTGATTTGTCAACTCATTGTTTATGTAATAAATTGATGTAAGTAACTAATGAGAACGTTGCGTTCAGTGTATTACTGTATGAGTTTATTGTTTCATTTCTAGTTGTGAAGTGCAGTGAGGATGCGTAGGACCTGATTGAAAAACTGCAACATGTGAATCAGTAGAATAAATGGCTCGCACCATTATCCAATCCCTTTCTAAGTCCGTGCAGATAGCCACATTTTTTTCAAAGGAAGTTGTGGACTTTTGAGTTCTCATTATTACGGATTCTGCCCCAGATCATACAAATATCTGAGAGTTCTGCGATCAACTCAACAACTGCAATCCTGAGCGTAGCGAGGGTTTCAAAATTAGATCAGACAAATAACACACACCTTGATTGTGTGACCTAAGGTTTCAAAGACACGAGATACAATCTAACTTTGCTGCCGAGTGAAACACACAATTTTTACCTCACTACAGCGAAGAAAACGGTACAAAACACAGCTTTTACATGTACTAAATTAGTGTTTTTTTCATTTTACAATTTATAATTTAAACTAGCTGCGCCCTGCGGTTTCACCCGCGTGGTGATGGATGATGATGATAAAATCATATGTGCTTCTCGGGATATAATGTAGGTATAACCTTGCCGAATTTGATTACGATCCAGCGGTTTAGACGTGATAAGGTAACAAACAGACAGAGAGAAAGAGTTTTTTATATATAGTTTTTTCTAAAATAAAAGTAACCTTAGTTACTCTTTATAACATCATTATCTGCCAGTGAAAGTCCCATTAAAATTGGTTGAACCGTTTCAGAGATTAGCCGGAACCAACAGTCAAAAAATTACTTAACTATGCTGTGCCCAAAAAATATGCTTTTTGAATATAAAATATAAATATAAAATACGTTTTTTTACCCGTGTGGCGATGGATGATGATGATGATGAGGAAAAGTGTCCTATGTGTTAATCCAGAGCCTGATCTTTTCTTCTCTTATGCAGCATTTCAAGACGTATGTGTAAAGAAGTTTTATTGAAATGGATTTTTTAAGCCTGCACCAAAACCTATTCCATTGAGGCCCATATTCAAATTAAGTTATGAGTTATAAAAATTGTTACAGTGGATTCCCTCCATGTTTCATATATTCTACAAAAATCTTCCAAATGACGATGTTCCAGACCTGTCTGAAGCTTCCGCATAATAATTAACATTTAATTAGATACATCTCACTTCCCACAAATCCCACTAATATTATAAATGTGAAAGTTTAGATGGATGGATGGATGGATGGATATCTGGATATCTTCGTTACTACACGGCAGAACGGCTAAACGGATCTGGTTGAAATTTGGCACTGTGATAGATTAGAGTCTGGAATAGCACATAGGCTACTTTTCATCATCATCATCATCACCATCCATCACCACGGAGGTGAGGCGGGGCGGTAACATCAGTCTAGCGGTCTTTATTGAATCGATACTTTTGCCTATATAATCCTCGAACGTATGAGCAGCGGTGTTGTCAACGTCTACGTTTCGCCATAATTATATGTTTTTGGTCATGTGATCATGTAACTATTGCCAACTACGGGGCACTGTTCTAGTCCCCGGACTGTTATTGAGAACATATTTCTTTCTCAGAAAAACCCAACAACTGTCCAACCCGGGAATGGAAAACATGACCACGAGGTTCCAAAACGGCACTTCTATCACTATACCAAGACCAAGCGAGCGAAGCCGCTGGCGGGTCAGCTAGTAACTTATATAAATTGGTAATCAATCTATGATATATAGTTCTATACATACAAATGATGTTTGTCCCTGAATATTATCAAAATTGCGTGTATTACTCTGATAAAATAATATTATGATAAATACCATAACGCTTTCATAATTAGTTTTAAATTTTCTGTAGCAAGTAAATAACTTCAAGTCCACAAAATCATACAAACAATAACTTTATTACAATGCGAAAATAATATTAAATATCTCCCACTTATACAATAAAACACTCAGTTTAGTTCATACTTTTAACTCATGTATGGCTCGCGAAACATCGCATTCCTCTCTCTCCTGAAAAATTTGTATTTTGGCCCATAATACTCTGTGGTACAGATATTATTAATAAAGTAAGTGGCTAGATTCCAATGTATATTCAGCCATTTATTGGGTAGTGTAATACGTGTTATACGTATCATTCACACACACACGCACACGCACACACACACACTCGCACACACACACACACACACACACACGCACACACATGCCTTGGCGTTACCATACGAGTACATCATAATATTAAGATGAGACTGTTGTCTAAACCGAAAGCTTTGTTTTGGTTGAATAATACTATAAAATCCTAATAGTTTAAGAACAAGATAAACTTAATGTTATTAATTCCTACCTCGATAGATGCTTCGACGCTGCTCTTGTTTAAAACTCCGTAAACTGATCCACAAAATAATAAAGCACAATACTTATACTTTAATTTTAATTGGAAACAATGGCGAAGGAACAAAAGAACGGTTAATTTACTCAAATGTGCACCAGTTATTTATTATCCAGGAGACTTTGCTGTAATTCGCTGTGACGGCGTTTCCTTGTTTAAATATTATTGGTGTATTTTATATAAATATATACGGATTATTACGGATATAGTAAAAGCTAAAATGTTTCACGTGTGACTTCAGTGACCCAGATATAAATATATATATTCTTGCATAATATACTAATGTATTTCAACATACACATTTAAAATATATAATTAATATATCAATCGTCGAATTCAACTCGGCTGGGCAGCGTTCCGAAAACTTCGCGAAGTCTTCTTGTCAAATATACTTCAGTGCCTCAAGACAAGAGTCTTTGACCAATGTGTGTTACCAGTGATGACATGCATACGGCACTGAAACGTGGTCTCTTACTGTGGGTCATAAGCAAGCTCAAAGGCGCACAACGAGCTATGGAGAGGGCTATGCTCGGGGTTTCTCGATCCGTAGACGAACTAAAGTCACCGACATAGCCCAGAAGATAAGCTAGTTGAAGTGGCGGTGGGCAGGCCACATAGCACGCAGAACAGATGGTCGACGGGATCCTATGTCATCCACCGACAGGGTAGACAGATGACCTGATAAAGGTATCAGGACGACGTTGGATGCAGACCGCTTCCAACCGTCCCCGTTTCTTTGAATCTACACCCTGACACACACACACACACACACACACACACACACACACACACACACACTCACAAACACACATGCCTTTGCGTAACCATACGAGTACATCATAATATTAAGATGAGACTGTTGTCTAAACCGAAAGCTTTGTTTTGGTTGAATAATACTATCAAATCCTAATAGTTTAAGAACAAGATAAACTTAATGTTATTAATTCCTACATCGATAGATGCTTCGACGCTGCTCTTGTTTAAAACTCCGTAAACTGATCCACAAAATAATAAAGCACAATACTTATACTTTAATTTTAATTGGAAACAATGGCGAAGGAACAAAAGAACGGTTAATTTACTCAAATGTGCACCAGTTATTTATTATCCAGGAGACTTTGCTGTAATTCGCTGTGACGGCGTTTCCTTGTTTAAATATTATTGGTGTATTTTATATAAATATATACGGATTATTACGGATATAGTAAAAGCTAACATGTTTCACGTGTGACTTCAGTGACCCAGATATAAATATATATATTCTTGCATAATATACTAATGTATTTCAACATACACATTTAAAATATATAATTAATATATCAATCGTCGAATTCAACTCGGCTGGGCAGCGTTCCGAAAACTTCGCGAAGTCTTCTTGTCAAATATACTTCAGTGCCTCAAGACAAGAGTCTTTGACCAATGTGTGTTACCAGTGATGACATGCATACGGCACTGAAACGTGGTCTCTTACTGTGGGTCATAAGCAAGCTCAAAGGCGCACAACGAGCTATGGAGAGGGCTATGCTCGGGGTTTCTCGATCCGTAGACGAACTAAAGTCACCGACATAGCCCAGAAGATAAGCTAGTTGAAGTGGCGGTGGGCAGGCCACATAGCACGCAGAACAGATGGTCGACGGGATCCTATGTCATCCACCGACAGGGTAGACAGATGACCTGATAAAGGTATCAGGACGACGTTGGATGCAGACCGCTTCCAACCGTCCCCGTTTCTTTGAATCTACACCCTGACACACACACACACACACACACACACACACACACACACACACACACACACACACACACACACACACACACACTCACACACACACACACACACTCACAAACACACATGCCTTTGCGTAACCATACGAGTACATCATAATATTAAGATGAGACTGTTGTCTAAACCGAAAGCTTTGTTTTGGTTGAATAATACTATCAAATCCTAATAGTTTAAGAACAAGATAAACTTAATGTTATTAATTCCTACCTCGATAGATGCTTCGACGCTGCTCTTGTTTAAAACTCCGTAAACTGATCCACAAAATAATAAAGCACAATACTTATACTTTAATTTTAATTGGAAACAATGGCGAAGGAACAAAAGAACAGTTAATTTACTCAAATGTGCACCAGTTATTTATTATCCAGGAGACTTTGCTGTAATTCGCTGTGACGGCGTTTCCTTGTTTAAATATTTTTGGTGTATTTTATATAAATATATACGGATTATTACGGATATAGTAAAAGCTAACATGTTTCACGTGTGACTTCAGTGACCCAGATATAAATATATATATTCTTGCATAATATACTAATGTATTTCAACATACACATTTAAAATATATAATTAATATATCAATCGTCGAATTCAACTCGGCTGGGCAGCGTTCCGAAAACTTCGCGAAGTCTTCTTGTCAAATATACTTCAGTGCCTCAAGACAAGAGTCTTTGACCAATGTGTGTTACCAGTGATGACATGCATACGGCACTGAAACGTGGTCTCTTACTGTGGGTCATAAGCAAGCTCAAAGGCGCACAACGAGCTATGGAGAGGGCTATGCTCGGGGTTTCTCGATCCGTAGACGAACTAAAGTCACCGACATAGCCCAGAAGATAAGCTAGTTGAAGTGGCGGTGGGCAGGCCACATAGCACGCAGAACAGATGGTCGACGGGATCCTATGTCATCCACCGACAGGGTAGACAGATGACCTGATAAAGGTATCAGGACGACGTTGGATGCAGACCGCTTCCAACCGTCCCCGTTTCTTTGAATCTACACCCTGACAATAACTCTCAATTATTGTCGCTGAAACTTTGCAGTGTGATAAACTACGGTTTATAGATTATAGTTCACAAATTATCCAAGTTTTTATTTATTTTGAAGGTATGTATTTGTAGGTACCTAAACATTGTGGAAAATTACTCGTAAGTATATACTCCTTATTTCAGATTCGATCACGTAGAGAAACCCAGAGCATAGTCCTCTCCATAGCTCGTTGTGCTACTTTGAGGTTACTTATGAGGCCCATAGTAAGAGACCACGTTTCAGTGGCATAAGTCATCACTGGTAACACACATTGGTCGAAGACTCTTGTCTTGAGGCACTGAGTTATTTTTGACGAGAAGACATCGCGAAGTTTCTGGAACGCTGCCCAGCCGAGTTGGATTCGACGATTAATATATTAATGTTCAGCGGGCACATATATTAGGTAGCAATGAAAATTGAACTACCTGTTTCTATCAAACTCCAAATATTATTCATTTTGATGTAATATAAACAACACCGTGTCTATATTTTAAATGTGTATGATCTGAAGACCTTGTATAGTAAAAAATAATTTAAAAATATTGTAGGTGAAGCGCATTCGTTTATGAGATAACGCACAAACGTATGTACGTTAATGTTACTTAAATACCTACACAGAAAATATATGTTTTACTTACAGTTTCTGTTTACTCAGAATACATGAAGCTACTCGTGTGTGAAATAATGTAGCCAGTTTAATTGTATAACTTTACAAGTGTTTTAATTTATTTGTTTGATTTGCAAATATGATCACCATTTATTTTCCAATATTGAACGTGTTTGCATGTTATATTTTATATAAAAGGGTAATAGGTTCAATTTTTATGTCTTTTGTCGGGTTGATTATATAGAATATATTTAAGAGCAGTGCATGAGCCTTACTACGGGCTATTAAAGCAGGACTTCTTGAAAACTGCCCGGTTTATTCGTACCGTGACAACATTAAAACAGGCCTGCCCGGGCCCAGGACTACTATTCAAGAACCGCAGAAAAACCGTTTACCTGTTTTTTTATGTATGGACTAACGTTAACATGTCGCTCTAAATCCACTCAGTTTATTAGCTTACAAACGTCTAGGCGTTGGTTATAGTAAATTGTTAGAATGCCAGTGACAATACTATTCATTCACCTTTGAGAAAACAATATTCAAACAGTTCACCTAAATGAGCGTCATGGTATGATTTCATTCAAAACTGTTTATGTGGGGTTTATACGGGTGACTAAAGCCGCACGATTTTTGCCGCGCGGCGTAAATCGACCATCTAAATGGCAACTCGGCCAAGTTGCAAGTGACTAAAGCCGCAAGCCCCAAAGTTGTGTAGCATCCGACTTTGGCCGCGCGGCAACCGGCCGCATGCGACTGGTGACTAAAATCGACCGTGTAAACGATCAGTTGCAGGCGATCGCCCGCCGCATGAAGATGTTTCACGCACGTACGTGTATTTATTTACTACAGCGTTTCTGTGTACATGTATCGTAACAACCATGAATAAAAATAACACCATACAGTTTTTTGAATGCTATGAAATGCATCCATGCTTATGGAACCCAAGAGAACAAGATTACAGGAACAATAATGTACGTTTAGCGTTTCTTAAATCTATTATTCAAGAAATGCGTTTGTCCATAACAGTTGAAGAGCTTAAATTGAAGAAAAAAATATACGAACCACGTATAATAGAGAGGCCAGTAAGGTAGCAAAGTCAAAGAAGAGTGGCGCGGGAAAGGATGATGTATACAGACCTCAATTAATTTAGTTTTCTGTAGCTGACCGCTTTTTAAAGCCAGTGATAGAAGGAAGAAACAGTAAAGATAACATGGTAGTTTCTTATTATTATTTATTAAATAGTTATTCTTGTTCGCATATTATAAATTATAACAGGTAAATTGTGAACTGGGCCATTTTTATAATATTACTTAAATAAACATACAATATTTACGCAATCATTCTATCTTGCCATGAAACTTTTCCTGGTCCGACAAAATAGTCAGCATGTCTATCGCGCAGATCTTTTGCATTTCGTGAATAGTTGTTAGAAGATAGCGGTCTCATTAATTCGTCTACTCCTGCCGTAGGAATGCTTCTCCAACTTCCGTTTCTGATTGTCCCTGAACTGAAGTCTTCTCCGTCTACTAATTCGGGAGTATTCATGTATATGAGATTAGTCCGAAGCCAGTTATGCAGCGCACAGATCGCTTTAATAATAGAATCAGTTTTATCCAATGAAACAGATATAGGTTTTCTGTATACTCTGAATCGTGAAGCCATTATGCCAAAGGCATTCTCTACGATTCGGCGTGCTCTTGATAGTCTTTAATTAAAGATTTTTTGTTTGTGTTCCAAACCATCATGTCTTGAATACGGTTTCATTAAATAGGTTGCCAAAGGGAAAGCATCATTACCAACGAAAACTGCCTTATTAGGTAGTTCTAAATTATTTCTTCCAAGAGCACTATAGAACTTTGTTTTTTTCCAAATATGCGAATCATTCATGCGTCCATTAGTTCCAAAATCTATATATATGAAACGGTAATGTGCATCCACTATAGCAAATAACACCACACTATAAGTGCCTTTGTAATTATAATAGTCTGATGCTCCGTGTGGTGGATTTCCGATTAATACGTGTTTCCCGTCAATAGCCCCACAGCAAAAAGGAAATTGCCAGCGATCTAAAAAATCCTTTTGTATTTTCTTCCATTGATCTGTGGTGGATGGCACCTAAAAGAAATAAACTTATATTAGTGTATGGTTACAGGGAAAAGATTCAGCGGTGAACACAAACAGCAACGCGTCTTCATATTTTGATGAATTGGAACAAGAATCTAATATTGCGCCCTTACAAAAGAAAAAAAAAATGTCTCCAAAGAAAAAGGCGGAGCGTGCTCTAATGGACGCACCTAAAATGGACCCACCTGTTTTACAAGCAGTCAATAGATTAGAAACTTTGGCTCAAACTATCCGTCAAGATGAATTTGATACATTCGGAGTACATGTGGCAAGCCAATTACGTAATTTGCCATTAAGAAATGCTATTGTTTGTCAAAATTTCATCAATAATTATTTGTCACAAGAAAGACTGAAAACCTTAAATACACAACATTTTCCAATTGCTAGACCTACGAGTTCACTCTCAGAGTATACACGCTATACTTCGACTCCAGAAGCCGAAGCTACTACTTCCCGAAACCAAACTTTTCAAAACCAGCGTGAAACTTCGACTCCCGAAGCTTCCACTTCTAGAAGGCACCTCGATTATGAAGAAGACTATTTTGCCAGCTGTTTACTAACACAAGAAAATACTGGGCAACAATACGCAGTGAACGACGATATTCTATCTCAAGCTGTTAGGTCATGCTTAGATGCTTAGATCGTTTATAATTAATTACTAGTTTCACTTACCATAATGAACTCCTGTAAAACATTGTATATAGCATCCAAAACATCCTTCAAAAACAAGGAAATTGTGCATTCTGGAACTCTAAATGACTCTGCAAGACTTGAATAGTTATCACCGGTAGCCAAGAACTTCAGGGTTATTTCTAATTTAATTTTCGGAGAAAGTGCTACTCGCATATTGGTATCGCATTTTTGTATAAGCGGAGTAACCTTATGTAGTAAAGTATTAAACTGATCAGTAGTCATTCTTAATCGTTTTTTAAAATAATCAGGATCTTCTAAACTCCACTCAACCAATAAAGTATCCGAAGCACCCAAGTCCTTACGTCTGGAAATCCATCCACGTACCCAAACATTACGATTTCTTCTTTCCTTTTGTTTTTTCTTCTCTCTCTGTCCTTTAAGCAATAAATAGAGTTGAATAATTGAATAATTAATTATTTCAATTCCGGCACAAACGGCTATTCTGCTCAACATTTTCGATGGAAATGACAGAGCCGCATGCGATTTTAGTAACCTGTGGTAAATGGGCAAGCGATGCGGCTTGGTGAGGCAATTAGTGAAGCGACTCGCCGCACGGCGAAAATCGACCCGTGTAAACCCCCCTTTAGTAACTGTACGGAACTTGCATGGTTTTTACGAAGCTCATAGTAAGGCCCCAGTTCTTCACTACGAGTACTCTTGGATTTCCTTGTTCGGATTCGGGCAGAACTGCTTGAATTGTACATGCACCTTTACGGGTGCAATCGATTACGATTATAGCTGAGAGCTTAAATTATAATAAAGTAATTTTCCTAAATTTCACAGTTTTCCAACCTAAGTCTAAATTGTCATATCTACAAGGATGATATATATGATGATCCTTGGTATCTAGCAGTAGAACTCTTTGTGAACGAGTTCGTCAAGGGACGAACTGCCACCATACCTAAGTTTTAAGGCAAGAAGGGTGCCGGTGAAATTACAGGCACATGAGACTTAACAATATTATGTCTCAGGGTTACGGGCGTACTGCAGATCGTCACTTGGTGACGAAATGCACCTGTTCTAAGCAGAGTTTACCACTTAACACCAGAGGGCCAGATTATACCGTCTCCTAACAATATAAACAAAAGCAGAGGTTACCACTTAACACCAGAGGGCCAGATTATACCGTCTCCTAACAATATAAACAAAAACTCTATTATATCGACATGCGAAGCGTATTTGAAAAACACCCACGACGGTGCGTCCTATTTTCAATCTTGATGATGTTTGCTTGGTCAGGTAGCTCGTCAAGAGATCGGAAATGAGGCCATAGCCCGGGTTCCTATATCCGGAATCGGATATTTTGCTTACTTATCGACAGTTTTCTCATACAAAATGTGTCCATAAGATAAGATAAGGAAAATATCTGTTTCTTTTTTAGGAACCGAGCATAGCCAGAATTATCATATCCTTGTATTTCCTGCAGGAAATACAAGGATATGATAATTCCTATTTTGAAAGCTTATTACATAAAATACATCTTTCACATTTAAATGAAATTTGGTAAGTAGGTACCTACCTACTTACAAGAAATAAATAATAAATAAATAAATATTGCTGGACAGAACACACAGCATCGTCTAGCCCCAAGCTAAGCAGAGCTTGTGTTATGGGTACCTACTAGACGACTGATATATTTAATATGAATATAAACTAATAGATAAATATTTTTTATTAAGTATACCTACATATTTCAAACAACACCCAGACTCGGATCAAATCCCTGCAGATCATGCAGAAATTTGTTCCGTTCGGGAATCGAACCCGCAACCGTCTGCGTCAATGCAATGATAAAAGCATTTTGAAATCGGTGCACAGCAACGTTTCATTCAAGTTCGCAATTTGGCACTTGTTTTCTAGTAAATACGTACTTGACGTAGGTAGGTACTACAATATGTATAACACCCAAGTGTGTGTGTGTGTGCGAGGCCAGCCAAACAGTGTTGCTATAAATTACTAACCGGAGTTAGTAATGAATAGCACATTTAATAAAAAATAGCTAATAATAGCTAAACAGTTTGGTAAATACGTACACTTTAGTAATTACTTACCAAATGCTTCAGTTCTTAGTAACTCAACAGGTTTTAACTAAAATGAAAATGTAACCACAGCTAAATAGGTTTAGTAAACAGAGCTGAGCTTTAGTAAAAAGTAACTATAGTTTGGTAAAAATTGATATAGCTTAACTGTTCAGTTAACCTATTTTTTTCAGTGATGGTTTGGAGGTAAGGGCAGGTTCTACTTGAGTTGTACATGCTCTTTTATAGATACTATTGCCAAGGGGCGATGCGGCTGCCAATCCAATGGTCACTGAATCAATGAGCTTGCGCTTAAGATGAAGATCACATCGTATTGAAATCCACTGCAAGTGGTAATGTACTTTCTGCTACCTGCTCAAGTTTGAAAATCTGTCCCGAAGTACTTAAAGGTGTGCTTTTAAGGCCTTGTATCCTTTCTGGATCAGATACCACCTTCGACCGCATCATCATTGGTCAGAGTCTATATCAAGTTAAAAAAGGCTAGTAGCTAGTAGATTCGTCTTACAAGTGGTAGAAATTCGCTTTACCAGAGCACCAAGTTAAACTAGGGAAGTAAAATCAATTATTTTTTAAATTATGATAGTTCTTATTATTTTGCTTAAGTCCAATATCGTACAACACTTGCGAATGGCGAATGAAGAACTCGTAGCGGAGCTTGACTTAGCGATCTTAACCGATCAAGAAGTTAAGCAACACTTGCTGCAGTCAGGACTTGAATGGGTGTCTGCTAGTGCCATTATTCAATTGAGCGTGCTTCGGAGGGTACGTTAAACCGTCGGTCCCGGTGTTTTGTCTTGGGACAAGAGTCGTTAGGCTATGTCGAAGGCCTTTGGGCAGCCTGAAAACTTCGACATGGGTTGGTCATTAGCCTATTCACCAAGCCGCACTGGGCCCACGTGGTTCATTATGGCTTGATTCCTCTCTCTGAGGCTTGAGTCCCAGCAGTGGGAACATAAAGGGCTGATTATGATTGCGAATGGCAGTTCATAAATTTGCCATTTCTGATCAATTGTGGGTAAATCAAATTTAGCTGTCATGTAACTTCGTGCTCTCTTAACTAAACTGATTTAAAACTACCCAAGATTGAGTAGAATAATTATATATTTAGAATTGTCATTCTATAGGAATGTGGATTTCAGTATGAACAGAATAAGAACTACTATACTTTAGAGAATTTTAGATTTTATCTTGCTAGTTTGGTTTAGTGTTCTGCACTGTCAATATTTTTCTTAAATATCTAAATTTTAGTAGCAGTAGAACTCATAGTGAATGAGTTCATCTGGGGAAGTCCTGCTACCATATCAAAGTTTGAAGGGTACAGGTACATGAGTTGTCTCAGGGCGATGGGCGCAATGCATTTCGCCGCTTATTACGGAATGCATCTGTTCTAAGAGGAGGTTACCGCTTAATACCATAACAGTGTGAGCATACTCGTAGATATATTCACGTAAAACTCGACACGTTGATAAAGTAATTGTATCGATCGTATCTCTAACACGGAGCTAGCCGCGTGCGCTAGCTGTGTCAAGGGCTGTCTTTTATCGATAATTACTGTCAAATTTTACCCTATCTTATCCTATCTAGAGTCCATGCTCGCAGCCATGTGTGCCTTCTGCATGTTTGCATGCTATTTGAACTAATACGAGGCCAACTGCTCGTTTAAGAACTCCCATAGGAAAAATTAAATACAAAAATTATGGGTGTGCTTCGGCAGCTGTCTTTGAAAGCCAGTTCTAGTGTGTTACCCATTTGGATTTGTATTTATATCTGGCATGTCTTCAAGATATTAAAAACATTCTGGCTATTTATGTTTTACATATTCAATTAAAAAAGTAGTGATCCTAAAAAACCTTAATAGTAAATACATATAAACAGTCCTATAACTGTACAATACTGACATCTATTTTTTCATATGAACCGTATTTTATATCTAGAAATAAAATGGGTGTCTCCTCGTGGGCACCCATTTTTGGACACAACTTTGATGAACTAATCTTGTGATCAGATTACTGTTGATAGCAACTCGTTCGCCTGATAGTATCACATCACACATAAAGAAGAGTCCCCCGCTTAGTATTTCATTGAATATTCATCAGCCGGAAACCATCAGAAGAAACCATAAACGCAAATCGTGAGTTATTCCACCGCCAGCTTAGGGACATAGATAGGTAAGAAAGAAACAACACCGAAATAAAAAAAATATTTTACTGTACCATACATTATTCGCTGGGTTATTACAATCTATTCAGTATAACTATTTCTCCAATATGCTTATTTTGTTATTAGTCATGTGGTCGTAACAGGATAACTATAAATAATAAAATTCTGATTTATTTATATTGGCATATCCGAAACTGTTGCTCTTTATTGCATATTATGTATCGGTCGTCAGTAATCGAATTCTTCATCCGTTTCATTTATATAATAGTATCGAATAATTCTTAGTAAACCACGGAGCCAAGAGCGCCATAAATTGAATATCATCCCAAATAAATTGTTATACCAGCGCCCATTTGGGTTTAAATCATCATCATTATCCAGTTCGTCAACATAGTCACGGTCTTCATTATTTTTGCGATTTTTGTGACGATTACGGTTGTTTTTCTTCAAATTCTTGTCATGTTTATCAATGCGGGCAACCGGATTCTCTTCCACACTTGTTTTGCAGTTTTCTCCATTGTCTTCGTCTATTTTAGCATTGTTTATTTTATCGCGTCTAATGTCTTTTTTGTGAGTATCTTCATGATTAGTGATATCTTCGTTAGATTTATCAGGTTTCTGGTTGTGTTCATGTAAATCATGATTCGTTGCAAAATTATCCTTGGAGGATAAAGTACTTGAGTCATCTGTATAATTTGTATCTGGAGTCTCATCATCGTTATCTATATTTGATTTAATTTCATCACTATTAGGTTTATGGGTATTAGTGACTTCTTCGGTTCTATCTAAAATAGGATCAGGATTTTCATTTAATGTATCTCCTTTTATGTGTATTTCTTGCTTTTTATCAGTATTGCTATATAATTCCACAGCATATTCTTCATCAGACTTATCATGGTTGGCATAGTCATTATCATGCATAACATTGTCAGTACTCGTTTTATCACGACTAGAGTCGTTTTCGTTATTTATGCCAAAGTTTGGTTCATGCTTATAGATGTCACTATTCAAGTCGCCTGTGCTCGTTTTGTCACGATTGAAACTATTTTCAGTTGTTGTGTCATGTTTTAGGTCATTTTTGTAATGTTTTACTGAGTCATCTATATAAGTTGAACTTGAATCATCATTACCTTTATTTATATTTGAATCAGTTTCCTTATACTTAGATATATGGGAATTCTTGATATCGTCAGTACTATGTACATATGGATAAGGGTTTTCGTTAAATTTATCATTTTTTTTGTTTATGGCAGGATATTCGTCATCGAACTTATCATAATCTTTACCATGCGTATTGTCATCCGTATCGCGATTAGAGTTATTCACATCAGTTTTTGGTTCTACACCTACATCATCTGTATTCGTTCCATCGTGATTGAAGTTATTTTCGGTAGTTGTGTGAAGTTTTAAATCATTTTCGAAATTATTACCTGAAATATCTTTGTTAGATGGTGTATTTGCTGAGTCATCAGTGTACGTTGTGTCAGGATGTATATCATCATTATTTATTTTTGATTTATCTACATCATGATTTGGTTCACGGTAATTTGTGCTATCTTCAATTTTATCTAAGTATGTAACTGGATTTTGATTCAAATTGTCTTCTTCTGTGTGTAGTGTATGACTTTTATCAGGATTGTCATATAACTTGAAAGTGGGTCTTTCGTTAAGCTGATCAGGATCGTCATTGTTCTTAATAGTAGAACTACGTTGTATGCCATGTTCAACTAATGTACCAGAAAGTTTCTTATCTGAAGTGTGTCTAGAAATTACGTCACTTTTAGCAAAGTAGTCAGTATCAGACCTATCTTTATTAATCTCATCATGATTTGTTATGTATTTAACTTGGTGAGAATTTTCGTCTTCCTTATTAACTTGATCTTGATATAATTGTGTGTCATCGTTATACGATGTTTTGACAATATGTTCGTCTTGACTTTTAATGTTTTCATCAACATAAAATTGATTTGGGTTATTATGATTTACTGGTGCAGAAGTTGTGGCCTTTTTGTATAACACAAAAGGAATGACAAAATCTTCAAATGGTTTTGAATTATCGTGGTGTTTATTTTGCGTATTTAAAGTAACGTCATCTGTTACTGTTGTGGTATCAGATTTTGGTACAGGGTTGTTATAATCATTTTTTTCATTTAATGAATGGTCGTATCCTTCTTTCACAGCATCAGGTCTGAAATGTCTTTTTGTCAAATCAGGGTTGTTTAAACTGTCGTCTGAACGGATAGGATAGACGTCTTTTCTGTTTATAGGATTTTGGAATTTAGCATTTGAAGTATCATCGCCAATTCTTGTGTTTTGTTTTCGTGTATAAGAATTGTAGTTCGGGTTTCGCTGTTGTTCTCCAGGATTGAGTTTTATACGATATCCAGTTCTGTTTCTGTGTCTTCTATCTCTAAATTCATTTCCCCCCACTTCCTTCTTCTGTTTATTTAACGTTTCACGGATGACGGCTGCGTTTGCAGCGAATAACTTATCTAAAAGTAAACATTTGAGACTGTTATTTTTTATCATCAACATCGACCATATTAAGGTGATACGGTGTAATAAAAAAAGTCTAGACAAATTTTTTGTTGTACACCAAATAGAAAAAAAAATAATGGTAAAGTTGTTCTTATTAAATTTCTATATTCTCATCTGTAAAATTGTATTGTAATGTTTTCGTCTATATACGAGGTCTCAGGTTGTGATAGGTCATCGGTTGGTCTACTACTAACCGATTACCCATCTCCATACTCCAAAACAGTACATGCAAGCATTAGTCCAGTCAAATTAGGATAAAGTATGGGGACATAATTCTGACTGTAATAGATTCTGGAATCGTTAGGAAACACAGCTAGGAATATATCCTTGATTTGCACCGTTTCTAGCTCCTACGGAACCATGTTGTTATTAGGTTAAAACTTTAACAGGCCCTTAATGAGAAAAAATCAAAGAAGTTGGAATAGTTTATTGTATTTATGAATATCAGCTTCTTTTATGTATAGTGACTTAGAATGAAAAAAGTCGTGTGACATACAGAATATTGTTTTTTTTTAGTTTCTAGGAAAATTCCTACATACGGTGCAAACTTAGAATTAGGATTTTATATAAGCGTCATAAAGTGATATTCTCAAGTCGACGTGTATATTTATAATGTATAAGTAACGCATAACTTTTTACAGACTAGGTCGATTTTGATTCGATTTTTTATTTGGTAGTGTACACTTTCGAGGTGGTCCCATTTAAATTTCATCAAATTCGGACAAACGGTTTTTTAAAGTTACAATCCAATAACTAAAAGTGTATATCTCGTTGATATAGTAATTGACGGTGAATGACATTTGTTCAGAGTCACTAAAAAGGGTGCAAAAAATATAATTACTTACTAAACAAGTAAGCATAAAAATATAGTGGTCACCACTCTTCTCTGTACGAAGTTATTCGATTTCAAAGTTTTTACTCGATTCAATAGGGATTGAGTTAGACATGATTCTTAGTAGCATATTGAACCATAATAAAATAAAAATCTCACTGTCGCGAATTACTTTTACGCTTTTGCTAAATATCGCTATAATTTGACTGGACTACATTTCATTGAACAACCTAATTGAACGGTATAATTTATGGCTGATGAATGAATGAGACTACAATAAGTCTTTAACCAGTTGAATGGCGATTCGCTATATTTGGCCAATAATACAATAGATTTCGCAGTAATCTACCTACTTTTCCAGAACCTGCAACGTGTGTGGTTAAACCTCATGTTAGGATTGGCCAGCAGATGTATTAAGTTTGAAATTTAAAAGAAAATATGGGATAAAGAAAGAAAAAAAATTGTTGTATTTAAAGTCGGTTTCCGGACGTTAATTATACGTGATAACGTCATAAGACAAGCCGAACGCTTAAATAGCAAACACTACACCACGCAAAACTTATAACACTGAAGAAATATTATCCATGGCATGTGACCGGTTGCAACTGTTATGGACTAACTAACAGGAATAAAATAATACAATAATGTATTTTTTTTTTATAAATGCTATGATACATTTTGAATAAATAAACTACTGATAACCGCTAAAGCTCTGGCTTCCTAGGATAGCGGCATCGTCAGCGGCAGAAATACAGCGGTATGTGTTATCAGACGACTGATTGGTGGCGGTAATAGTGATGAACTTTCCACATGTCTTCATCGTAAAATCGTTCGTCTTTTTAACCGACTTCAAAAGGGAGGAGATTATATATTCATGTGTATGTTAGCCGATTTCTCCATTTGTGGACCGATTCTCTAAATATTTTTATTTGGTAGAGTATGTTTCCGAGGTCCCATTTAAATTTCATCAAAGTAGGTCAAGCAGTTTTTCAGTTACACTCCAAAAAATGAAAAGTGTTACGCCTATCTTCATGATATAAATGACAATCGATCCCGGAAGTAACAAGTCACTGAAAATGGTGAAAAAAATATTATACCTAAAAATGGAACTGATTTCAACACCAAAATGTAAAATAACTTGTCGGTACCATGCACACAATATTATAATAATAGGTACCTACTTTGAACTAGGTATCATGGTACCGATTTCAACAAGTTATTTCACATTTTTTGGTGTTTAAGTCGGTTCAATTTTTTGGAAAAATTATTGTTACGGCAGCTACGTGATGACATCCTAGGAAACCAGCGCGGCTATTATGTATCTCAGTTGCTAACTAATGTTAATTGAAATCTTGAAAAATGGCGACTCTATGTCAGTTTTGACGACTCTGGTAAGCAAAAAATGTTAGTAAGTTGATGACTGGAGCTGACAAAAGTGGCATAGAGCCGCCATTTTTTTCGTTTTCGATCAATATTTGTTAGCAACTGAGATACGGTATATAGCACGGGGACGTCTGCAAAATTAAGGTTAATTTGATAATATTTTTCCAAAACTGCGTCAAGTAAGTAATAGTGACATTTGGATAAATATTTTCCTTTTTATATTTAATATAAATTAAGTGACTTAAACTTAAAATTGTTTTGAATACAATCTCCTTATTGCATCCGCGAAAATTCAAGTAATCAATAGCACTAACCACGATCGAACTTGTATTTAAATTGTACTCCGATGCACTTTGAAAAATCAAACTGTGTTATGACTTCATTCATGATACGCTGCTCCTGATAACCATGTCCACTAGCAATGAATTTTATAAAGACTTCGTTTATTTTGTTCTCCATATCTGCTTGACATTTTGCAGTGTTGTCAACAGGAACTGCGATGATTGCTGCTACTAAGGAAGAAACCAGGAGTAAAACTGCGTGCATCTGAAATATTGAATAAATTAATAACGCTCACCCTTTTCCCGATCCATACTATAAGTTAACGACTCAACCAGTTGAAGCAAGTGACTCATCTATTTTAGTAAGCGACTTAACAAGCTCATCTGGTTGATTCGCTTACTAGTAGCAGGCATAGGCATGTTATTAAACTGGGCTGCAAAAGCGGGTCAGTTATAAATAAGCGATACTTTTAAATTAAAAACTTAATTATTTTTCACTTTATTATAGGAAGAAGTAACCTTATTATAAGTTTTTAAAATGCCTATTAGCCCTATTGTTCACAATTTATATTAATGAAATTGTCAGCAGCTCTCTTAAAAATGCAGAAATTATCACGTATGCGGATGACACTGCCATAATTTTCTACCACAACAATTGGGAACAATTATACTCTCTTGCGGAATAAGGTCTTGCGCACATAGCTACCCTACTTGACAAAAACCTTCTAACTCTCAACATAGATAAATCGAAATATGTTGCTTTTTCAAAAACTAGCGCATGTAGTCCTTCTTACGAGTTATCACTAAGAATTCATTCCTGTTCGCATGGCGTAACTACCAGACAACTCAAAACATGCTCTTGTAGTCTCATTGCTCGAACAAGTGCCATTAAATACCTAGGTATGACCATTGATGAAAACCTAAACTACAAGGATCATATAACAGACTTGGCAGGACGTGAGAGAAAACTCATCTTCATAATGAAGAAACTCAGAGATTGTACCTCATTCGATATTATTCGGCAAGTATATCTGGCTTTATGTCAATCAGTATTGCAATACTGTATCTCAATCTGGGGTAGTGCTGGAAAAACGAATTTTATAATCATAGAACGAGCTCAACGAGCACTAATTAAAGTAATTTTAAAGAAGACTTTCCGGCACCCTACCGATAGTCTCTATGAGGAATTCAAAGTGCTACGTGTTCGCCAACTGTTTATCCTTAATGGTACAGCAATAGCACATAAGTATCTTTTGAACAGATCTGACTATAGTGACCTTATGGCTAGGCGTGTATTTCGTATCCCCCTTCCACCTGCCACTTCTTTGCTTGCACGACGTAGTCCTGACTTCGCTCATATCAACACTTATAATAAAGTGTCCAAACTGTGTAATATTAACGACTGTTCAGTTTTCACATGTAAAAAGATAGTCAGGGAATTTCTGTTAAAGCTTTCTTATGAGGACACAGAAAGTTTAATCTAAAACTAAATTTAGGCTCCATACTTTTAGACGCACTTGCGAACTGCAACAATCTCCAAATCAAAGTTAAAAAAGCAACATATTACCCACACACACGCACACCACACACAACCCACCCCTTTCACACACACAACCTACATAGTTTTGTTCAAAATGTCCAATTAAAATACTTCACTATTTAGCTTTGATATTATGTAATTAATTATTATATTACGATACTTATATATAAATATAAATTGTGTATGTATAAATTTATTAACTAGCTCTTACCTATTACCTTAATTGTATTTTTACTAAGGTAGAAACATACCTATATGTATTTGTTTTAAATTGCTAACTGTTGAATACTGTATAACTTCATACCCTGTTAAAACTGGTAAACTTCCTAGTAAAACGCACTCAGAGTCTCAAGATACAGGCTCTCCGCCTAGTTTGAGGCTCGACGCCAAATCTGTTTTTATTTGAAATGTTCTACTTGGAAATAAATTATTATTATTATTATATCCTCCGCGTTTCTTCTAAGCTAGACGTAATTTTCCGAAACGTGCAGTACGAAAAGCGCTCTTATCCTTAATATTTATAAGTCGAGTGGAGTGCTGCAAACTTATGTCTCAGAGCTGCTCCGATTTTAACGCGCCTTTTCCGTTTCTCCTACACATCAGGCTTTGGCGCAACCATATAGAAGCTCTAGTGTATCCGATCCCCAAAAAAGGAGACCTCTTAGATCCGTTCCACTACCATCACAAAGCTATAACGTCTTTTTTTCTCCAAGATAATGGAATCCATTATTACCAACCAGCTGTTGTAGCATCTAAGTAAGCACCATACTGATAAGCGATCGCCAGTACGGTTTTCGTTAAGGTCACTTCGGGTATACCTTACGCATCGATAGGCGGAAGTAGTGGAGCCCAAATATGAGGCGTTGTCAGCTGGCTTCCAAACCATTTGCAGCCTTTGATCGGGTTTGGCATAAAGCGCTTCTTTCGAAGCTTCTTACCAATGGGCTCCCTAGAAGTTGTTCGAATGGATCTGGCAGTCCACTACTGTGCGTTTCTCGGCATTATCTGCCCCGCACTTTATGGAACCAACTGCCATCGGAATTATTCCCGAACCGAAACGACTTTGAGACCTTCAAAGCAAAAAGGAGAGCATAATCCCTTCTTTAAGGCAGACAACGCATCCTCGAGACTTCTAGTGTTGTGAATGTCTGTGGGCGACGATGATCACTTACCACGTGAGCCGCCTATTCGTTTGCCTCCCTCTCATAAAAGAAACAAAGAAATGTAGTACACAAATGACATTTTACAAAGAAATATAAAAGGATCCTTCCTTCTATACTTTAATCAAATAAAATATAATGTAATTTTTAAACTGATTGATCAAATATTTTAAAACTTATCGCATTTCTTATATTCGACTCGATTTCATTGCCCAGTGTATAGGTAAGTGCGAAAATTTGTGAATGAATGAGTGACTATGGTACGAGTAGGTAGGTATGACTGTTTCTTTCTCACGCTGAGAAGGCTCTCGCTCAAGCAGATAAGAAATTTAGAATGGAGATAGCTTGCATCCCGGAATAATAATCGTTTGTTTTGTTAGCATAGTTGGTTATCTAGTTGATGCACTACATTCGAAACGAGTGGTTGCATGGTTTCATCACAGTGGTTTCATGGTTCAATGGTTTCATCACATATATTCATCCCCGGCTGGAATGAATGTATGTCTGATGAGCAGAAACGTTTGTTCTCGTGTCTTTGCTGTTGGCTTGTCGTGATTCTATGATTGATGATTTAAACTAGCTAAAGTCCACGAATACACACATGGTTTATAAAATTACTTTCAGTCTTTCATTTACAATTTCATCGTTCTAGAGAAATTGTCACGAATGTAGAGTCAATTAAAAACAACCATTAACATGTCTCGATGTCTCTTTCAATGGAGGATGGGAATGAGGAAGACATTTTGTTCTTGTGCTGTTTCGGGTAGCACTAAAGAGTGAGTACTCCATTTTATTGCATATCTAGTGTTTGTATAGAAGCAATCCGTATTTCCAAATCTATCTGCTTTGGAGTCTTTACTAGAACTAATTTTTTAAACTTTACTAAAATAATAGTAGGAAAATCAATTTGTTTTCCCAATCCATGTTCTTATTCGTGTATTGGGGTGGTTTACTGTTCATAACAGTTTCAGTTGAGTTATTGGGATAAGACTAAAGCCTACTACTCGTACTATCACTTTCATAACAATTAACGTGCCTATTTTCTGTACCATGAGAAATCCTTGTATTTCGTTTCATTTTATTATTTATATATGTATACCACTGAGTCCTGGAACCATAATATCATCCATCATCTTTTGTTGATATTGGCTAATATTTAAGTACTTGTAATTAGTCTTGTAATTAGTACTACTATTTACTATATATTTACTAGTTCTCTTCAATTAGCTGTGGTCAGCAGTGATCTATTAATATTTGAATAAACTTAAAACTTACTTTGAATGAACATAAATCAGCTTAAGTCTAATAATACCAGTAATAATATTAATATTAGTTCTTATTCTTTGAAGTGGCATAACCCAAACTCTATGTTTATGAGACCTTCTACTCCTATAGATGTATTTTACATCATACAATCCTTAAAAAAACACCAGCAGCACAGGATACGATGGAATAAGTACCAAAGTAAATATGTTGCTGATGTCATATTTGCAGATTGCAGAAAATATCCAAATTACACTCAACGTAAATTAACTTACAGTAGGTTCAGGAACGTCAGTAACAAGCTGCTGCACGATGTTAAAGCCCAATATAAAAGCCAGTTATTGGAACTAAATAAAGATGACCCCAAAAAACTATGGAAGACAATTAAAAGCATTTGCTATACTTCAAAACAAAGTAACGTACCTACAGAACTGTTACAAAACAATAATACTAATCCGCTTAATCACTGTAATGAATACTTCGCTTCAGTGGGGAAGAGACTCGCAGATGCAATCTTAAGTAAACTCCATTTAACCGAAAACTCTCTGATTGAATCTCATAGAAGTAATGCTTCAAGCCCTCATTCCTTGTTTTTATACCCAACTGACCCACATGAAGTTGCGAAAGTAGTTGCTGGCCTAAAAAACGATTGTGCCCCTGGCTCTGATGCTATCTCCGTTAAAATCATTAAAAAGTCGCTTCACGCTCTTCTTACCCCTCTAACTTCAATATTTAATCTAAGCTTAGAAACTGGTATCTTCCCAGAGTGTTGGAAGATTGCTGCTATTTCACCTATTTACAAAAATGGTCCAAAAAGTTCTCCGGAAAGCTACCGGCCAATTGCGTTGCTCAGAGTGATCTTCAAAATTCTGGAAAATCTTGTGAACATTAGACTGGTCTTGATGTCTTGAGGTCTTGATCTTGAAAAGCATGGGCTGATTTCTGACAAGCAGTTCGGTTTCCGGCGAGGCAAGTCAACCGAAGATTGCGCAACATTGTTGGTAAATCTTATATCATCACACGTCGACAAAAGAGAAAAGTGCATTGGTGCTTTTCTTGACTTGGCTAAAGCTTTCGATTCGATCTCGATTGGTTTGCTTCTGAAGAAGCTGGATGTGTCCGGTATAAGGGGTGTGGCCTTCGAGTGGTTCAAGAGTTACCTATCCAGTCGCAAGCAATACGTTAAAGTCTCTAGCCACTCCAGTGATCATCTCCCTATCAACTACGGTGTCCCACAAGGCAGTATACTGGGGCCGACCCTGTTTATATTGTACATCAATGAAATAGTAGATAGTAAACTTTTAAACGCTGAAATAATAACCTATTCTGATGACACCGCAATTATTTTTTAATGGAGAAACGTGGCACCAAGTTTTTAATCTTGCTGAAAACGGACTCTCTGTACTGGCTAAAGCTTTAGATAAAAATTTGCTCACTTTAAATACCAAAAAGACTAAGTACATAGCTTTTACTAAATCAGTGATTCCCGGCCACCTGCCCAATTACAGCTCAAAATACAAAATTCAAAATTCAAAAATTATTTATTCAGTTTAGGCATCATAGACACTCTTATGAACGTCAACATTTTTAAATGATTCTACCGCTGTCTTCGGAAAAGAACCACCGCCGAGAAGAAGCAGCAAGAAACTCGTGGGCCATTATTTTTTCAAGTCTTTGTACATTGAGGTTACATATGAGTAGTATTAAAATAACAAATTTATTCAATAGTTGGCTATTAGGCAGAAGTGGAAAGCTTCCAGGCATCTTTGTCTTCTAAGTAGTGACTCAATTTATAATAGGCTTTTTTCATTAGTATATTTTTGACACGTAACTTGAATTTCCCTTCAGTGAGCTCAGTAATGTCTTTCGGGATTTTATTATAGAAACGTACACAATTGCCTAAGAAGGACTTATTTTTAGTTTTCGTGAGTCTAAATTTAGATACAGCTATCCTATCCTTATTTCTAGTATTAATATTATGCATATCACTATTTATTCTAAACTTCTTTATATTTTTACGAACGTACATTATATTTTCTAAGATATACAAAGATGGAAGAGTTAATATATTAATTTCTTTGAACATTTGTCTTAAGGATTCGCGGGGACCCATTTCGTAGATGGCTCGAACTGCCCGCTTTTGCAATATAAAAACTGTCTCTATGTCCGCCGCTGACCCCCACAGCAGGATACCATATGACATTATGCTGTGGAAGTAAGCAAAGTAGACCAGTCGAGCAGTAGCTATATCTGTCAATTGCCTAATTTTATGAACCGCATATGCAGCTGAGCTCAGTCTTCCAGATAGTGCATCAATATGAGGACCCCATTGTAATTTAGAGTCTATGCTAATACCTAGAAAGACTATTGCCTTGTCAATTTTCAATTTATTTCCGTCGAGTAATACGTTTGGCTCTATATGTCTTACATTAGGCATGGAAAATTTTATACATTTCGTTTTCTTTGCGTTGAGAAGCAGGTTGTTTGCGGCGAACCAATTTGAAACAATAGTTAACGCGTTGTTGACTTGAACTAGTTCTCTATCTTTCCTATCTACTTTAAAAATCAGAGAAGTATCATCCGCAAAAAGAACTATGTCAGCAAGGCCCTCAACCATATGTGGTAAGTCATTGATATATGCTAAGAATAAGAATGGACCCAAGATCGACCCCTGTGGAACCCCCATTCTGACCAAAGATCCAGAAGATGTCACGCCATTAATGCCAACTTTTTGCTGCCTATCAGATAAGTATGATTCTACAAGATTCAGAGCAGCTCCACGAATTCCATAGTGGTGTAGCTTATAAATTAGAGTGCGGTGCTCTACACAGCCGAAAGCTTTGGAGAGATCACAAAATACGCCAATGGCATCCTGTGAGCTCTCCCAAGCCTCCAGCACATGCTTGACTAACTGGACTCCTGCATCTGTTGTTGATCTGCTTTTCGTGAAACCGAACTGATTTTCGTGTAAAATCCTATGTTCATTAAAATGAGACAAGAGTTGTTGAAGCATTATCTTTTCAAATATTTTGCTTAAAGCCGGAAGCACAGAGACCGGTCTATAATTTGAGGGGTCGGCCTTACTACCTGATTTAAAAATAGGGGTGATTTTACTCATTTTCATTAGGTCAGGAAATGTACCTCTATCAATACATAAATTAAATATGATCATCAAATGTGGCGCTATAACTTCTATTATTGACTCTAGCATTTTTACGGATAATCCCCATAAATCCTCTGTTGCTTTAACGTTTAAACTTTTAAATGTTTTTATTATTTCAAAAGTAGATATATGTCGGAAGCTAAACTCAGGAATTTGGAGCGGGAAATTGTCTTTCAGAAAGCCCACTGCAACACAAGGGCAAGAATCAAGAGATTTGGTGACTTCTAGTGGTATGTTAGAAAAGAAATTTTCAAATGAATTCGCAACATGACTTGGGTCTGAAACTTTTTGGTTATCTATTTCTAGCACATATTCTGAATTAAAAGATTTACTTTTGCCGGTCTCTGTATTAATAGTTTTCCAAACTGTTTTAATTTTGTCATTAGATTTTCGAATTTTATCCCTTATAAACAAAGCTTTTGCGCGTTTGCATACTGACTTAAAAACTTTTGAGTAATTTCTTACATAATCATGAAAATCTTTACTAGAAGTTAAAGATTTTTTGTGATATAACTCAAACATTATGTCTCTACTTTTTCGAATACCTCTAGTTGACCAGTCACCAAATTGTAACCTACCGTTGAGCTGCAGTTTTTTCTTCGGACAGATTTCATTAAATTCTGTACTTACTAATGAAAATAATGTACTATAAATGTCACGTGGATCTTCAGAAGTGAATTCCACCAAACTAAGTTTCAACTCTATATTTTGTTTAAGCTTTTCTAGTTTACCTTTTGTTAGCGGCCTATGTTCGATAATGGTATTTTTCTTAGTTCTCCCGATTTCGAATTTGATAGCGAGGCCATTGTGGTCTGATCTAACTCCCACCATTACTGATTTTTCTGTAGTCTTACAGTTTGAAAAAATATTATCAATGCAGGTGGATGAAGAGTCGGTTACTCTAGTTGGCTCACTGAACAAAAAATTCAAATTAAAAGATTTAAACAAAGAGATAAGATTAGTTTTATCAGTTGAATCTACCAAAATATCAATATTGAAGTCACCGCATACAATGATTGATTTATTGCTTTTAGTTAATCTCTTGAGTACACATTCCATTATGGACATAAAATTACAGAAATTAGATGCTGGTGGCCGATATACACACAATAATATATGACTTTCCAGTTCTGCACAAGCAATTTCGCAGACACGTTCAACAGAAAAACCTACTATGTCAGACCGTTCCTTAAATTTTATGTTTCTTTTACAAAGAATAATACACCCTCCCCCTTCAGCAGATATTCTGTTGAACGCACTGGCTACCTCAAAATGTGTAACATTAAATAACATTTTATCTGGTTTTAGCCACGTTTCTGTAAAGCCTAATACATCAAATCTATGTTTATCTAATAAAAGTTCAATGTCTAATATTTTGCCAGAGAAGCGGTTAATATTTTGATAAAATAGCGATAAGATGTCAGCACACTTCTCTGTTGTCTTGTTTAAAAGTTTAAACAATTAATAGCTACATTATTACTATTATTAGTACATGTACTAAAAACTACAACATTGTCACTACTCTTTGTTATATTTCCTATAACTGCCTCAATATTGAAAGCTACCAAAGTAGCAATTAGCTGTCTGGATTTTTTAGGACAGTACATGCTGTCCCATGTCAACTTAAAATTACAAATAAACTTATTGCAGTCAAAAAATAAAAGTTTGTCACTATGACGACATGTCAAGTTATACATTAATGTGTTGAGTGAGTATATGTACAAGTTCTCTTTTTCAGACAATAAATCTGAATAAGGGAAGGCACATAACATTATTTTACATGCCTTAAGTTCTAACAAAGTGGTTATTCTAGTAATAACCTCTTTTCTATCAATACCTAAACTATGACCTAAGAAGACAACAACTATTGATTTATTATCTATTTTTGAGTTTAATATTGTTTTTTCAATCTGAGCATAGGTTGCTCCCGGCATACAATAGTTCTCCACAGCACACTGCACTGAGTTACTTAATAATGAACCAAAGCCTACACCTATTTTGTCTGAAAATACCATGATTTTATGCGGTTGAACTGGATTAGAGCTGACATACTGCTCTCCGCCTGGAACCGTGTCTGTGATCAATGTTGGTCTGTTTTGATTTGACAGAGATGTTGAGAGTGCGCTAGTACAGTCTGGTTGTGGTTGAATGTAGCAGCTCGAGTGACTATTCTCAAGAGCCTCCACACACTCCACGTTCAAAGCCACCAGATCCGTTAGTTCAATTGCAGTCTTGTAATGCTCACTTAGTTGAACTTGAGCTGTCTTGTAGCTAGTAAATACGTCCTGCAAGATCTTTTCTTTATGGAGCAGCTCAGAGCGGAGTTCCAGGGTGTCATTATCATATAACTGTCGAGTTATTTCCAATTCTTCCAAACAATTCTGAATTCTTTCCTCTAGTAACAACTTTTCTTTAATTAATTGAACATTTTTGACAAAATAGCTTTGTTTTTTTAATAACTTTTGACATCTTTTGATAGTTTTCTTAACTTTAATATATTTCTTTATTTTATTTCGGCTTTTAAAAAGTGGGCTTTTACAAACAGATTTATCTCCGGTAAGATCAATGTTTACAATATCTGAAGAGCACTCCAACTTGTTTCCGGCTAGCTCATCAAAAAGGTTCAAGGTGCTGGTGGTACACTATTGCTCTTCCGATCCCCGACTTCGATCCTCTCTCTGCTCCTGCAGCTCTATTTGCAAAAGCATTAGATATCTTGGTGTAAGCATTGATGAAAATCTCTCTTTCAAGCAGCACATAATTGAAGTTTCCTCCCGCACCCGTAAACTGATTCACATAATGAAAGAACTCCGTGATTGTGCACCTACAGCACTCCTGAAGCAAATCTATATTGCGCTGTGCCAGCCAATACTTCAGTATTGTATTACAATCTGAGGTAGTGCAGGCAAAACAATTTTTAAAACCATAGAAAGAGCTCAGCGAGCCTTGATCAGGTTTTGCTACGGAAGCAAATTATTTTTCCTACCGATTTACTTTATAATGAGTTTAAAGTTCTGAGAGTTCGGCAGCTTTTCGTTTATAACGCAGTCCTAAAATACCATTTCAGTTTAAAAAATCGACATGACTACGCCTGTTTAATATCCAAACGACCAAAAAGAGCCTATATGATACCACTCCCTCGTATTCAATCCTTAATGGCCAAACGTAGCCCTGCATACTCAATTCCGTGTACGTACAACAAAATATATATGCTGTTAGGGAAATGCAATGACCTCACCAGATACGCCTTCAAGAAAAAATTAAGGTATTGGCTCTTAAACTTATCCTACAACGAGACCGAGGAGCTTATTTGCAGTCTGTATAGTGTATAGCATAAAGTCGTTAAGAAACACCTAAAATTAAATACCTTATAAAACATTAACAACTACTATTTGATTTTCTTACACATCACACCATATTAATTAAATTAATAACTAAGACTTAATGTTGTGTGTTAATGAATCGATTCAATTTTGTTTTCTTGAACTTCTATTGTATCATTAACTGTACTGTCTCCTGGTAACTTCGCACCAGAGTCCCAAGATACAAGCCTTGTGCTTAGTTTGGGGCTCACTGATATACTTTTTTGATTTAGTACAATGTGTTCTATGTTAGTTAAGTTTTTTACACTAAGCTGTTCATATTGTGTATCTTTTACTCTAGGTAAATAAATTTGTCATTTATCATTTATCATATCTCCTATCCTTTGCTTTATTATAAACCTATGTATTGAACGTGGTGTTTTCCCTGATAAGCTGAAGGTAACAATAATAAAACCACTTTTCTAAAAGCAAAACAGAGAAAGCATGACTAACTTTAGACCAGTTGCGTTAGTACCGGTTTTTCGAAAATATTTGGGAAATTCATACATAGTACTTTATATGAGTATTTTAATAAATATAATATTCTGATTGAAGGTAAAGTAGGTTTTCGTAAAAATAAAACGGTTAATTTAGCTATTTATACTAGGCATACCTTTTAAGTTCTGTCGTTTCCACATTTACCGGCAATTTTGAATTTGGAACTGTTCTATATTGGAATGTATTTAAATTTTGAATGTCAAAACAGTTGAAAGTATAAGGATTAATGCTATTGTTTAGTCACAGCGTCGATTGGAATCTGTCAGGTTACGTACGAAAATGAATCTTTCTAAGGAAAATGTTCGTGCAATAATTTTCTACAACTTTAGAAGAGGCCTGACACGGCTTCAGTGTTTTGAAGAGCTAACATCTGTGTTCAGTGATGAAGCCCCATGTCTGCGCACTGTCGAACGCTGGTATTTAGAATTCCAGCGTGGACATACTAGTGTTAGTGACAAATCTCGCGAAGGACGCCCAAAATCCGCCTTCACTGAAGATAACATCATTGCTATGAGACAACTAATTCTCGATGATCGTCATGTGACGTATCGAGAGATAGAGGCTCTATTAGGCATCTCAGGGACAACCCTTCAGAAGATATTGCATGAAGCGCTTGGTGTGAGAAAGCTAGTTTGCCGTTGGATACCGCATCTGCTTTCCAACGATCACAAGGCAGTCCGCGTCTGATGGTGTATGAAAATTCTGCGAAGGTTTAACCAAGGACAGTCAAATCATGTCTACGACATCATCAGTGGTGACGAATCTTGGATTTATGCCAACGATCCTGATTCCAAACAACAATCTACAATCTGGATCTTCCAAGACGAGCCAAAGCCGACTAAAGTTGTTCGTTCTCGAAGCACTTCAAAGAATATGGTGGCCACGTTCGTTGGAAAACCCGGCCATGTTGCGACTATTGCACTTGAAGATCGTAGAACGGTTAACGCATAGTGGTATACCACAGTTTGTTTACCACAAGTCATCACCGAACTTCGAAAATCTAACTCAAAGCGACTCATCATCCTGCACCACGACAACGCAAGCTCACACAGCGCTCGTCAAACGATTGAGTAATTGAAGCAGGAAAAAGTAGAAATTCTTGACCATCCTCCATACAGTCCTGATCTAAGCCCTAACGATTTCTTTACATTTCCTAAAATTAAGAAAAGTCTTCGTGGTCAAAGGTTCGAGTCCGGTGAAGAAGCAGTCGACGCTTTCAAGTCAGCCATTTTGAACACCCCCACTTTAGAGTGGAATAAATGTTTATAATAACTGGTTTGAGCGAATGGAAAAGTGTATTAAGCTACGTGGTGAATACTTTGAAAAACAATAAAAAGTACTATAAGGTTCTAGTTATGTTTTTTTCTTCAAACGACAAAACTTAATCTCCTCAATAAAGTCATGTCTAGTTGCGATAAAAAGCTATTTGTATGTTCTATGTTTATGGATTTAACGAAGGCCTTCAACTATATTGATCACACTTTACTACTTTATAAGCTAGAAACATATGGAGTAAAAGGTAATACCCTATGTCTAATTCAATCATACCTTGAGAATAGATCACAATTTACTCAAATTACTAAACTCTGTCCTGTTACAAAAATTGAGAAAAATATTCTTCTGATGTTGGTATGGTATAATGTGGTGTTCCTCAAGAAAGCGTTCTTGGTCCTTTACTATTTATAATTTACATAAATGACCTTCCAAGCGCTACTGACCATCCACTGGTACTCTTTGCGGATGACAGCACTCTTAGTTTTGTTAGTGATAAACAGACATCTCTTGAACTGGAAATGAATACTACTTTAAATTATATAATAAATTGGTTCACATTTAATAATCTTTTAATAAATCTTAATAAAACTCAAATTATGACATTTAATAACAATAAAACAATTAAATTTAATATTAGCAATAATATAAACAAATTAAAGACATGGATAGCGATCATCGATAGCGTTTCCAATAGGGTCGTATACCTAATACTCAGAGTATCCAAACGATATTCGCTGAAGGTCATTCAGGTATACGCACCGACGAAGTCGCACCCGGATGGGTGCGACTGTTGGTGAGGTGGAGGATATGTATGAGGACATTAGTCGGGCCATACATACCTCTGAAACGCACTTTCTAGTTGTTATGGAGGGCTTCAACGCAAAGTTGGGTAAGAGAAGAGAGCATGAGTTGAAAGTGGGGCAATTTGGATATGGACAACGGAACCGTAGGGGACAGAGGTTGGCCGACTTCCTGGAGAAAGAGGGACTCTTTATGATGAACTTTTTCTTTCAGAAGCCACCTCACAGGAAATGGACCTGGCTGAGTCCCGATGGTTCCACGAGAAATGAGATTGACTTCATTAAAAAGGCAAATAAATATTCACTGATGTCTCCGTGATCAACAGGGTTAAAACCGGTAGTGATCACCGAATGGTAAGAGGCACGGTGAATATTAATGTCAAACTGGAGAGGTCTCGTCTGATGAAGTCTACGCTCCGACCCACTCGTGCCCATATACAAGACCCCGAGAGCTTTCAACTTGAGCTATCCAATCGCTTCGATTGCCTTGAGAACATCGCTTCAGTGGACGAGATCAATAACAGGTTAGTAAAAACTGTCCATACAGTGGGTTCCAAATACTTTAAACCCCACCGCACAGATAGGCCACAGAAACTCTCCAACGATACCCTCAACCTCATGGCTGAACAACGCTCACTGAAAATGCAGTCTTCGCATGATGCTAAAGCATATAGGCTGCTCAATAGACGAATATGGAAGTCCTTGCGACACGACATCCGGATCTTTAATACAAACCGTATTAAAGAGACAATAGACCGGAAAAAAGGCTCCAAAGTGTTTGCAAGAGACATGTCTATTGGGCAAAGCCAGTTGACGAAGCTGAAGAGAGAAGACGGCAGTGTAGCATCGACCAAAGCAGAAGTATTAGGAGAGGTAGAGAGTTTCTACGGACAGCTATACACCTCGGTCGCTTAACCTGTTAGAAGCTCGGTCAATGACCCAAGAGCCAAGCTGACCCGACATTATACCGAAGATATCCCGGACATCAGCCTGTACGAGATTAGAATGGCCTTGAAACAGCTTAAGAACAACAAGGCGCCTGGTGACGACGGTATCACATCTGAGCTTCTGAAAGCGGGTGGAACACCGGTACTTAAAGTCCTTCAGAAGCTCTTTAATACCGTCTTACTCGAAGGTTCAACGCCAGAAGCATGGAACAAAAGCGTGGTGGTGCTGTTCTTCAAGAAAGGTGACAACACTTTACTTAAATATTACAGACCCATCTCGCTTTTGAGCCATGTTTATAAGCTGTTTTCGAAGGTCATAACGAACCGTCTCAGTCGCAGGTTTGATGAATTCCAGCCCCCAGAACAAGCCGATTTCCGAAAAGGCTACAGTACCATAGACCACATCCACACGCTACGGCAAATTATACAGAAGACCGAAGAGTATAACTTGCTTCTTTGTATAGCGTTTGTTGACTATGAGAAAGCCTTTGATTCGATCGAGACGTGGGCAGTGCTTGAGTCTCTCCAGCGGTGCCGTATTGACTATCGGTATATTGAAGTGCTGAAGTGTTTGTACAAAAACGCCTACATGTCAGTCCGAGTACAGGAGCAGAGTTCGAAGGCAATTCCATTGCAAAGAGGCGTGAGACAGGGAGACGTTATATCTCCGAAACTGTTCACCGCTACATTGGAAGACGCCTTCAAGCTTCTGGAATGGCAAGGACTTGGCATTAATATTAACGGCGAATACATCACTTACCTTCGATTTGCCGACGATATTGTAGTCATGGCAGAATCCATGGAAGACCTCAGTACAATGCTCGAAGGCCTCCATCGAGTTTCCCAACGGGTAGGTCTTAAGATGAACATGGATAAGACGGAAATTATGTCTAATGCCCATGTTGTACCTTTTTTTTTTTGTCCCGGGGAAATCCTTTATGGATACCACCCACCACGGGGAGGGAGGTGGTTATGTGGGAGTCCGTATACCCAACAAAACCCCGGGGTGTTCCATCACTGCCGCCCTCGGCGGGAACGCGGGACAGATTTTCCACACGACCGCGAACCCGCCGTGGCTGTCCGTTGCCGGACCCTTCTCTTCGCGGCACGCCAGAACACATGGCGCGCCGCAACTGCCTCGAAAACCAAACTGGCCAACAATGGGCGCCAGACTTCCCCGTGTCTGGTCGCCCGTGGTCTCCCTGCGGTGGGTCGGATATGTAGTCCCACCGCCTGCTACGTCAGCCACAAGGGATAGCCCCCCCGCGACCCCACCTCCTCGAGTCTGCGCCGAGCGCCCGGACCCCAACTCCTCGAGCCTGCACCAAAGTGCCCGGGCCCCCCTCCTCGAGCCTGCGCCAAAGCGCCCGGGCCCCACCTCCTCGAGCCTGCGCCAAAGCGCCCGGGCCCCACCTCCTCGAGCCTGCGCCAAAGCGCCCGGGCCCCACCTCCTCGAGCCTGCGCCAAAGCGCCCGGGCCCCATCTCCTCGAGTCTGCGCCAAAGCGCCCGGACCCCGCCACTCCTATGTGGACTTGGCGGCCAAAGCCCATAGGAGCAGCCCGCCTGAGCCGGCCAGCGCACCCCAACGCCGGCGCGGCCCCTGGGTTCCTCTTGGCTTCACCGTGGTGTACCTAGCCACGGTTACTGAGCCCCCCCCACCACGTCAATGCGAGAACCCTTCGGGGGGGGGGGGGGGGGGGGCATGTTGTACCTACCCCAATCAGTTGGGAACTCAGTTCTCGAAGTTGTTGACGAGTACATCTATCTATCTATCTATCTATCATATTGTCTTGAGCCCAGCCGAGTTGGATTCGACGATTGACCTTCGTCGAATCCAACTCGGCTGGGCAGCGTTCCGGAAACTTCGCGAAGTCTTCTCGTCAAAAATACCTCAGTGCCTCAAGACAAGAGTCTTCGACCAATGTGTGTTACCAGTGATGACTTATGGCACTGAAACGTGGTCTCTTACTATGGGCCTCATAGAAAAGCTCAAAGTCGCACAACGAGCTATGGAGAGGGCTATGCTCGGGGTTTCTCTACGTGATCGAATCAGAAATGAGGAGATCCGTAGAAGAACGAAAGTCACCGACATAGCCCTGAAGATTAGCCAGTTGAAGTGGCAGTGGGCAGGGCACATAGCACGCAGAACAGATGGCCGATGGGGCCGAAAGGTTTTGGAGTGGAGACCACAGACAGGCAAGCGCAGCGTAGGTCGTCCACCGACACGGTGGACAGACGACCTGATGAAGGTCGCAGGACGACGTTGGATGCAGGCCGCTTCCAACCGTTCCTTTTGGAAAATCATGGGGGAGGCTTATGTTCAGCAGTGGACGTCCTACGGCTGAGATGATGATGATGAAAGACATGGATACAACAAAAATTTTAGGACTACCAATAAACTCGGACCTTAAATGGAAAACGCAAGCCAAGATGGTATGTGCTAAATTAAATAGCTACTCCTATGCTTTATACATGTTGTCGAAGGTTGTAGATCAATCAGCAGTGCTTACTTCTTACCACGCTTATGTGACCTCGACACTGCGCTATGGAGTTATGTTCTGGGTTAGTTGTACAGAAAGGGAGAAAATTTTCAGAGCCCAATAAAACTGCCTAAGATCAGTTTGTCATCTACGAGCAATAGACTCTTGTAAACCCTATTTTAAGAAACTAAATATTTTGACATTTCCATGCTTATATCTAAGTATATGAAATTATTTTATTTACTAGGAACAACTTAAATCTGTTTACAACTTTTAAATGCAAACGTAATAACAATACAATGTGTGTACAAAAACACAAAACTGCACTGTTTAATAAGAGTGTCTTTGGTATGGCCCCAAGACTATATAATCATTTACCCAAACACATATTCGACTCAGATTGGGCCATATATACATAAGAAGAAACTTTATGAAATCAATAATGGATATTATTCTATTAATGAATATCTTAGCGATAAGTTTATGTGAATTGTGTATACTTCAAATTTGTTGTGTATATTGTATATTGTATTTAATTTGCTGTGTATGTGTATAAATTAGATACTCGTAGTAATGGAGGCTAAGTCGCATAATGTATTGGATTATTTTAATTTAATGTATTTTTTTTTTTATAATATTTTTAGCATGCCTGTAAAGGTAAAAATGGAGAACTATCTTATTTTTACTAACTCTTATTGCACCTATGTTTAAGCTAATAAATGAATTTGAATTTGAATAAATTATTAAAATTTTGAATATTGTTTTTTTTTAAATTTTGATGTAAATAATTAAAATTATCTCCCAGTATGAACCTGCGAAGCGCTTGCAGCAGAGCTTGACTTGGCGATCTCAACCAACCAAGCTAATCTACGCTTGCTGCGGTTAAAAGTTCGATGGGTGACCGCTAGTGGCATTATTCAACTGAGCGCTACAGTGCTTTGGAGGGCACATTAAGCCGTTGATCCCCATTGTTTGTCTTAGCACTGCAGTCGTTGGGCTGTCGACGGTCTTTGAACCGCCTGAAAACTTCGACATGGATTGGCCACTAGCCTATACACCAAGCCGCACTGGACCCGGGTGTTTTATTATGGGCAAACTTCTCTCTCTGAGAGGAAGGCTCAAGTCCCAGCAGTGGGAACATAATGGCTTGATTATGTATACGGTATGCTTACATTAATAGTGCCACCTGAGCCTCTAGTCAGAGTTTTATTCCCAGAGCAAAGCGACTACGTAAACCAGTGGGTCACCGTGTTGACTCACTATTTGGATTTCGTATGTTAAGAGAATTATTAAAATAAATGATCTCTTTCATATGCGTTTGTTCGCATCGTATACTAAACAGTGCAGTCATATTGAAATTTGAAATAATCGAACGGTGTGAGTACTCTGGGTCTACTGCGTCAAATAAGAGTTCGTGTGTTTGTATCTTAGTTTGACGATAACTTGTTAACGATTATTTAATTATGTTAATTGATAATTTGATATTACATTTTTTAAATTAAGTTATTAACAAGTAGGTGGAGAGCTGATATATATAATTAGGTAGATGGAGTATCAAATGAAAATGGCTTCAATGTTATTGAACATGCCAATACAGACATTCATTAAACATTTGAACACGTAGGCCTTTATTAATAAACGTTGCGTAAACATAGATTAGGCGTAACATGCTTTGTCTTGCTTTCACGCGTGACATTTACTGCAAGCGAAAAATTGACAGATAGATATTTTAACTACTCCGGGTTTACTACAAGTTTATTAATAAGGCCGGTAGTGTTTTGGTTGGTACAGAATTAAAGAGCTGCAAAGAATAAAACATGGACCATTCAAAAGTAAATTGTAAGGAATCATGCCTACCAACAAAGTTAACAATGAGAATAACAGTGAAAATGAAATAGAATATGTTTATATAAATATTTGCATCATCTGATAATTGCATTTACTTGATTACTTAACAATATACCATGTATACCCAGACAACAAAGCATAGGTGCTTTGCCTTCCTCTCAGAGAGAGACTTTTGGTGGTGGTGGTGGTTGGTCCATAATTCAACACCCGGGCCCAGTGCAGCTTGACGTATAGGCTAGTGGCCAACCCATGTCGAAGTTTTCATGCCGCCCGAAGGCCGTCGATATATCTTAACGACTGTTGTCCTAAGAAAAACAACCGGGGCCGACGGCTTAACGTGCTCTCGGAAGCACGGAAGCGCTCAGTTTAATAATGCCACTAGCATACCCATCCAACTCCTGACCGCAGCAAGCGTTGCTTAACTTTGTAGTTGGGTTAAGACGCTGCTAAAGTTCTAAGTATATTGCATGTGGTCCGATATTCTCCGTCCGTGCAGTATGTTCTGGGCAAACGAGAACTTTCGTGAACTAATGGCAAACTGTGGATCACGAGCATGGTTGAATGCTAGTGTTATAATGCGAGTTAACAATGTATTTAAAAAAAGAATCCTGAACAACGTTTTACTAACTTGAATACGCAGGTAAATATAGTAAACTAGCTGATCCCCGCGGCTTCACTCGCGTGGTTATGGATGATGAATGGAGTATCGAATATTCTTCCCCGGGATATAATCTTGTCAAATTTCTTTATGACACGTTCAGCGTGTCTTGAAGATATAACAGACATCAACAGTACTTTCGCATATAGTTATAATATTGTCTGGATATGATATTACTATTTTATGGATATGATTATTATTATTATATAGGACTCTGGAGGCAGCTGACAGACAAATGATAGACGCTTTTGAGATGTGGGTCTGGCGCCGTCTTCTACGTAGACCATGCACAGCTCGCCGCACAAATGTATCTGTCTTAGAAGAGCTAAATTTAGAACGTTCCCAAAGACTCTGCAATATGCTTACACCGAGTATTGCAGTACTTCGGTCATATTGCGCGTAGAAGCTCTGACAACCGTGAGCGTCTTATAGTAACTGGCAACATTGAGGGTAAAAGACCAAGAAAACGAAGCCCTAAGCAATGGACGGATCAGGTATCGGAACAGCTGGAGATACCTTTCAGCACATCTCTACATCAGGCCAGCAACAGAACTCGGTGGAGAGAAACAGTAAACAAACTGCAACAGATGAGTCACCATCCTCAGTAATGAGGGAACGATTAAGGAAGAAGAATGGATATTATAAAACGTACCTAACCTGCTCATAATAAATCAACTTACCTTGATAAATGCTTTGACGCGGTCTGAACCCACTGATTCCAAATCTAAAACGTGTAAACTTAAGTATATCTACCCATATACTGAATCAACCATTTTCGTTTGCGCAATTTAAGAATTTAATAAAATTATTCTCACAGTTTACACAAGAAGTACGTATTAATTCCGTCTGCCAATGCCTACTTCGGGGGAATATTTCCGTACATATGGAAAAATAGAAACATTGTTGCCTTAATTACGTAATTATGGTACTTATTAACACTTAATTAATGGAAAAGGTGTTTCTGAAGTAGCTCGAACTCGACTGGGTCGATTCTGCTGTTTTGATAATGATAATAACAAAGCTGTGAATTAAATATACGTTTATTTTGCAAATACGAGACCTTAACTTGCTTTTTTGATGTGTGTCGTACATACATCAAAAAAAGTTTGCGATCTCTTTGAAAAATCGAAATCATTTTTGTTACGGTATATTATATTATGATATCTTCGTATTTTTAGTTGGTTAGTTATTGATGGAATTGTCAGACCATTCCGAGTAAACCATGGGCACCAATTTGTACTCGTCGATGATAATGCGCCCGCCCATCGAGCTCAACGAGTTAATGCTGCTCTCCGCGAGTACGACATCACAAGGTTACACTGCTCTTAAGCGAAAAGAAAATAAAGTTGATTTTCCAACGTTTCTTGTCATATCTTCATTTGTTTCACGGATGTTGTCAAAGATGCAACGATGTGTGCTCTTAGAGAATCGCACGGCTGTTTGGAACCGTCAGTATCGTCCCCAGACAGTGCCAGAGCCCAGGGAAGACGCTATTCAAGAATGGGACAGGTTACCCCAAGAAATGATGGATAACTTGATTCTCAGCATGCCTAGGAGGATCAACGCATGATTTCGAGTTATACTATATTGAATACCTTTAATTAATAAATTTTTGATTAAGTACAATGAAAAAAAATATGTCAGCTTATGCGAATGATCATAAACTTGTTTGATGTGTGTAAGTTTATCAAACTTACCACTAAAGTTGGTACCTCAACGTCAATAAAACAAACTTAAAATAGTTGTAGACTATGCTAGTTCACTTGATGACATCATAACTTAGAGTTCACTCGAGTCGCCGACGTGACGTTTGACACAAAGTAATGACGTTTGACACAAAGTAAATAGTATTAATATTGTTCGTTTCTATTGTGTGTCCGTGGGACTATGATTGTCAGTATGATTATTTTCAGCCTATTACAAAACCTATCTTATATTACTTAGTTCCGTAAAAGACAGCAATAAGACCCTTTGACATGGGTTGGCCACTAGCCTATCCACCGAACCACGCTGGCCCTGGTGGTGTATTAATGGCCCAACTCCTCTCTTTGAGAGGAAAGCTCGAGTCCCAGCAATGGGAAAATAATAGGCTAATTATGTAATGATAAAACGATTTCGTGCTACTCGTGCTTTCTAGCTCACACTTGTACAAAAACAAAGTGGTGCCAACCCTGGCGTTTCACATCTCTCACACATACACAGTAAGCGTTCAATACGAACATATGTATGACTGTGAGTTTTGTAGGTACTTTACTTCGCTAAAACGTGACTTATGTTTCTGGTTTCTTTCATATAGGTACTATAACAGTGTCTAGAGTATGGTGAAGGTGATGGACAGGTGTTAAGTTTATCATCAGGAGAGTTTATACTTGGTATAAAAAGTATTAAAACCACAGTCATACCACAGCAATTGTTTTTGGTATTATCTCAAATTGAATTAATAATAATATAGGAGCATACGATAAAAATAATACGCTATATAATAAATAATGACATGTAAACTAATTTATTGCCATCTGAATGTACATCTGTTTAAACAATTTATTCGTATATTTACAATTCAACGTAGGTGGCCATGTTCGCAACTCCGCATAAGTTCAAGCCTCGTCGGATTCTGAAAAATATTTTCGTGTGTTAGTAATTTTTCATACAAATATTTGATCGCAGGCCCGTAATATTTATAGATCCATAAGTGTATTTAATATATATCTTTCGAATGCGTAAACTCGGATATTGATGACGGCAGAGTTATTATTGCACGCATAATTAATTTACTAGAATGTACAAGCAATGTTGATGTTGGTGGTAGTGCCACGCTGTAACCCCACAGCCGAATGGGCCGGCACGACCGGGGAAGTACCACACTCCCACATAACACCGACGTGAAGTAACATAGCTTGCTATTGCGTTTCTGTCAGTTTGTGGGAGCTTCCGGACGCCCGATCTCCCCTTCCTTCCTACACCTCCACCCTCACCCATTCTATTCCTTCGATGGCCGGCAACATATCCTCATGACGTCAAAACCTCTGGTATTGAAGATGTCCATGGGCGACGGTATCACGTCAGGTGAGCCGTTTGCTCGTTTGCCAACCTATCTCATAATAAAAAAACGATAATTATAATTGCCTTTATTGTTAGTTTAGTATTATAGTTTAGTCTGTAAACTAGACCTACAACATCGAGTGTTTCTCAAGGGCAGCTGCCGGAACACACCGTTAGTTGTTTAGCGGCAGGTTTGACGGTGGTAGCTACCCAGACGAGCCCTAGAAAGTGTCTTACTACTATGCTGTGGGTTTCCTTGCGATGTTTTCCTTCTTAAAGTGCTTATCCAACTAGAGGGTATTGGCGATCAGCGCGGTACAGTCCTTCTTGTTTCTGGTTCGGCGGAATAACTCAGACGCCCCCGATATTCCAGTCCACTCTCGGATATTCCGCAACCACGACTACTTTCTTCTCTCCACCTTTCTTTTTGATACTTTTCGTTGTTCCTTTCACTAAAAGCTCAAGGTAGGCCTTAAACATGCGACCACCAGCAACCTGAACGGTCGACTCTAACCCCTAATCTTTAATTGCATATTCAATCTATCTATTATATCTATCGGTCTGTTATAGCTTCAATAAGTGTTTTACCTGTTAGACCTAAGTGGCGTGCGATTGGAGAGGCATATGTCCAGCAGTGGACTAATAAAGGCTGATGATGATGAAGTGTTTTATTTCAAAAATCAAAGTTTTAATTGTTATAGCAGTTATATTCCACCTTGCCATTTAACGCGTTAGGTAAAATATATTATGAAATGAAATGAAATGAAAATATGTTTATTTGTAACAGCAACATTGCTAAATATAAAACAAAGTAAAAGACAAAAAGTAATCAAGAAAAATAACAATGTCAAATGTTACAAATCGGTCCCAACTCAGCATTGCTAGTTCTAAGCCAGCGCTGGTCTTCCGTTGGGGCCGGTTTGTGACGTCACGGAGGTGTATTATACTTACAACAGTTTCCCTAAGAATTTAAGTACTAAGTATTTGATGACCATAAAAACCAACAATACATTTATAAGAAATATATATAAGGTGCTAGCTGTGTTTGCTTGTAAGAGGTAATACATGTAATTTAAGCTTTCCTACCATAAGGATACCATGCTCTGGGTTTCTTTACGATGCACTCTTCACTGACAGCTCAAAGTAGGTTTTAAACAGGCCACCACCAGTTTCATGAATAACCTTATCTTTTATTTTCTACCGACTTCCAAAAAAAGGATGAGGTAATCAATTTGAATATTTTTTTTTAATGTTTGTTACCTCATAACTTTCGACTAGGTGGACCGATTCTCAAAATTCTTTTTTTGTTTGAAAGCTGGTGTTCCCGTGTGGTCCCATTTTTTTATCAATCCAATCGGTCCAGTAGTTTTTGAGACACACTCCAATAACCGAATAGAATGGAAGTCGGTATTAAATTTTTCAAATTGTACTTGTTTTAGTAACCTTTATCTTATATTTTTAATGATAATCTTTTATTGCTTCATAATTTCAGTCTTGTAATCGACACGTGTCTAGACAAAATTAGAAGTATAGAACAGTTTGTGAGTTCTTTTATCGTTTGTTGAGGAATAAATAACGTACCTGTTGATACAACGTGCTGCATGTATTTCGAGGCAAAGTAACCCACTTTCATAGGAATGTACCCGTCAAATCCCTACACATGGAAGGGTGTATGGATTTGATGGGCTAATCAGTGTTATAAGTGTCTGTCTTGGTAGGTAACACCGCAGGGACATCTATTCCGGTTTGTTGTGTAAAAGCACTATGTACTATGTTATGGTACTATATATGTATGGGTCTCCGTGAATCTTTGAGATATTTATTTAAAGAAATCAATATATTAACGTTACCTTCCTTATATGTATTTGAAAATATAATGTGTGTTCGTAAAAATTTACATAAATATAAGTTAAATAGTGATCACCACACTTTTAATACTAGAAATACAAATACGATAGCTGTACCTAGTTTTAGACTAGCGAAGGCCAATAAGTCATTCCTAGGAAATTGTGTGCGTTTTTACAATAAAATCCCAAAACACATAACTGAGCTCACAGAGGGAAAATTCAAGTTGACTGTAAAAAACGTTTTAATAAAAAAAGTTTACTATAAAGTTCGACATTATATAGAAGATAAAGATGCTTGGAATACTCCGCTTCTGGCAAGCTGTCTCTCTGCCACCCATAAAATGTAATATTTGTAGTACCTAAGTAGAAACATTGTAAACATCTATAATAATAATAAAAAAATGGCCTCGAGTTTCTTGCCGCTTCTTCTCGGTGGGCTCGATATATTTTGGAACGCGGCGGTAGAGTCTTTAAAGTAATGAAAAGTTGACGTTCATAAGTGCGTCTTTGATGCCTAAATTGAATAAATTATTTTGACTTTGACTTTGACTTTGTTAAGGCTGAAGAGCACTGAAATTACTTTGCACATGGGACTGAACGTGGTCTCGGGGTGGCGAGAGCAAAACTGGAAAAAAATATAAAAGAACACTACAGCGCAGAATAATTTGAGTCGCACTGCAACTGTCGGTACAAAAGAGGGCATGGACTCTTGGACCAGTACTCTCTGGACCAACCTACGATACTACGGCTTGTGTGTGTGCTGCAGGCATAACTCACGTAGGGTTACCTATATTTTTTGTAAAATTTAGGAAATACCTAAATTACGTTACTTCCGTTTGGTATAAGCGCACATTAACCTTAGACTAGAAACCAAAAGATAATGTAGCGATTCACTTCTTCAAAAAAGTAATCAAAACTAGTGATTAAAATTTAATTATGTAGACCTTATTCTTTTAACACTAAATTCCAATTTCATGTACTTAATACTTAAAATGACCTTTCTAAAATAGGATTATTGTTTTCAATTTTGTATATTTTTACGTTAGTTTAGCGAGCACCATGTTACATGACGACCAATCTGCCGAAAATATACCTACAATTGAAGAGAAATATAAAATTTAATTCTATCATTCGGAAGTCTTTTTAATATATTATACAAATTTGGACTTTAGTCTAAAGAGAATAAGAATTGCCATAATTAAGACATTCTTCAACAACAATCACGGCACAACTATGATATTAAAAAAGTAGAAATTGAGCCCGTTCGTAAAGGTCGCCAACAATAAAAATGACGTGTGGCACTCGGAGACTGCCGCGGTAAAGCTATTTCAAAGCTGTAATTATCAACTTATGCAATTATAATTATTCAACCAATGCCATCTAGAGGCGACTTGCTGAACTAAAGAGACAAGCCTGATATTTCAAAAAGTCATTAAAAGTTCTGCTATTCATCGATAGATGCCAAATCAACTTATGCAATTGTAATTATTTAACCAATGCAAGCTAGAGGCGAGTTGCTGAACTAAAGAGACAAGCGTGATATTTCAAAAAGTCATTAAAAGTTCTGCTATTCATCGATAGATGGAGTAGGTGGGGGTGTTAGGTTATTTTCGTTACGGAATTTCTAGATTCGGTCTCCACGCTCAAGACCCGCGATAGAAGCTATGCAATAGCTTAATACTCTCCTTTCAATACATAAAAACATTCAATGTAGTAGGTATGAAATACCATTAGAATTCTCCTAGAATGATTAGTTAGTAGAGATCAGATTTCAAATGTTAATTAATATCTAAGTGTAGTTATCTGACCTCATGTACCCGTCCTCGCCCCAGTTTTTGCCCCACCAGTTGAGGAGAATCCAGTACTGGGGCGTGTACCCCACCAGCAGCATCGCGTGATTCAACTCCCAGTTCACGCAGAATAGATCATCGTAGATACCACTTCTAAGGAAGAAAGTAAAAACTGTAATTATAACAAAGACGTAACAGTGCTTCGGCTGGATCGAATGCAACAGAAGCATAAGAAGCTCTAATGTCCGTTAAGGTTTATAATACTATTCCTGATCATATTAAAGCTCTTAATATAAAAATGTTCACACTAGAGTTACTTAATTGGTATAGGACAAAAACCTTTTATTCTGTACGAGTTTTTGACATCAAAATAGTTTAATTAAGTAGCCTGTAAACTACCTAATAATAATTCATGATTGTATGACATTTAATAATTTTATATACCATGTATGACATCATAAATATTTGCATGCTTTAATTAAGGCTGAATGTGAATTAGAACTTATATTATTATTATTTAAGATCTCAAACTGTACCACATTTACAGCAAATAAACAAATTTCAATTTCAAATGATTTATTTATTTATTTTATATTTTATATTATTTTGATTGTGATCTGTTTTGTGCTTTAAATAAATAAATAAAATAAATTTCAATTTCAATTTCTAACTTTTACCTAAGTAGGTTTGAAGGATGAAGGTGACTCCTGTCATATATTAACCTACTTTGGGTTTGCTCTCTTCAAATTATATTAGACACTAGATGACTAAACAGTATCTCTTATGCATGTTAGTAGTAGATAGTATAAGTTAGGATAAGTTTTACGTTGTATAAAATAAAAAGTTCAAAAGAGTAAAGGATAAAATGATTTTTTTTTATACTCTTGAAAAATAGACGTAGTTTTAGCTCACGGCACAGGCCGGGCCTAAGCGCCCGGACAGGTAAAAAACTGGAATACTTTGGTCCGTGGTTCGCAGCGCAACTGGTTAAACCAGGAATTGTTAATAATTTGGTATATATATATATAATTGTATAAATAAGAAGTATACAGAAACTTCACGGTTGTCCCGCATGTATAGTGCTTACCAGTGCACGTTTGTTTTTGTAATTGCCCATTAGTTTTTTTTTAATATCAATGTTCATTAGTTTTTAACCGACTTCAAAAAAGGAAGAGGCTAATTAATTATGTTTATGTGTATGTTTTTTATGTGTGTGTTAGCCGATTTCTTTCACACTTTTTGGTGTTGAAATCGGTTAAACGCTAAAAAAATAATTATCAACATTCTCCCTTCAACTCAGTCCTCAACCACTTATAGTAGTGTCATCGGTAATCACTCGCATCACGGGGAAGTTTCATAATGGAGCGAACCCGCCAATAAGAATAGTGGAATCATGGGAAAGAAAAATCTCCCATGGCTCTACTAGTAGTGCCGCGCAGTAGTGTCAGGGAAAACAAACATAATAAATTAATACGCTAGACGGTTACTGTTTAGGACCAAATTTGTCTAGAGGGCACCACTTGTAACGTTACTTGATTTTGTTATGCACTTGCTTTGTGGGTGGCACTCGGATCTGTGGTGTCACTGCACTAGCTAGCTTTCTTGATTTGGAATAAAATGTAATAATATATACTGTCTGTTATTTTAAGATACCATAAAATTGCTCCAAACAAGGTTATTATCTGTCGCAGACACATCCGATGGAAAGTTCCAACTAGACATTCTGAGTTCTACCGACGGGCTTACTCTTGGACAGCACCATACATATACACTAACGGCCTTATTAATAAACTTGGCTTACACCCAGAGTAGTTAAAACATCTATCTGTCAATTTTTCGCTTGCAGTAAATGTCACGCGTGAAAGCAAGACAAAGGATGTTACGCCTAATATAGGTTTACGCAACGTTTATTAATAAAGGCCTTAGCTTCTTATTATATTACCCATTACCCGATATAAATGTAAACGAACAGTAAAACTTTGGCTATTCTATGCTAATCTATGAACTATCTAAGCTATTCTATCTAAATCTTCTATGAACTAAAGTCTATCTATCTAAGCTATGAACAAAATGAACAGATAATCCTAATTGATAAATAACAACACAGGTAAAATAATATAGTAATTAAAACACTTATAGTAGTTTGAACACTATTTAAGATAAATTGATTACAAAATTGAAAAACATATGTGCGTGGATATAATTACAGAATAACCACTTAGTTATTTACAATAGCATATAATATAAATTTAATATACAGTTCATGAGTGAAACCTCTATTTTCTTATATTCTTTTTGTATTGTTTTTTTAAAATCATTTTAATGTTGCTATAAGTATCAACTGCGTAGTTATATGAAGTTGCGACTACACTGTTTAGACTGTCGAACTTTTACATAATAATTAAGTAATTTCTATCTGTAACCTTCACAAAAAAATAAATATACTTGTAACGCAACTAGATTTGAAATCAATTTGTGAGGAATTGATCTCCACGAAACAGGGAATCCTAGTGTGGAGATCAGGGTATATAAAAAAAACTGGAACGGTTACATATTATGTAAATTTACTATTTTTAAGAATGTTAGCATTATTGGTGGTTGAAATAAATAATTCTTCTTTTTCTTCTTCATATATTACGCGATATTTTAATTAGAAATATAATTAATTGAAGTAAATTCGGTAGTTAGCGCAGTCCACTGTTGAGTTTTAAATAGATTTAGTTAGTTTTAATTGGTTGGAACACCTGGACTAAAGACACCGAAGCTTGAAACATACGTGGAGGACACAGGATCCCTTGAGGAAGTGCCGCGTCGAGCTGATATGCTCATGATGCGATGTTGGTTGGTTGTCCTATCCTGATTCCTGCCCACGCCTATTTCTCTCCCTTCCCTAACAGAACCGACTAACAGATGCTACTACGTGCGACGCAATAGGAATTGTTGGTAAATCGAGTTATGTTACTTTATTTGTAAGGAAGCTTATTACTCATATTTCCAAGAGAAGACCTTGGTAGGCATACTGTTTCGTTTGGAAGCTCCTTGTACCGAGGAAAAAATGTAGGTTACTATTGATAGCCAACGTTCTGCAGATCACTTATTATACAAGCTTCCACTGCCAGTAATTTGCAGACTTATTTGATCTGGAACTCTACATCGCTAGCAGAGCGTAGTAGTTTGCAGACTAATTTGATTTGGAACCCTACATCGCTAGCAGAGCGTAGTAGTTTGCAGACTAATTTGATCTGGTACCCTACATCGCTAGCAGAGCGTAGTGGTTTGCTGACTAATTTGATCTGGCATCCTACATCGATAGCGGAGCGAAGTAGTTTGCAGACTAATTTGATTTGGAACCCTACATCGCTAGCGAAGCGTAGCAGTTAGCAGACTAATTTGATCTGGCACCTTACATCGCTACCGGAGCATAGGAGTTTGCAGACTAATTTGATCTGGCACCCTACATCGCTAGCAGAGCGTAGTAGTTTGCAGACTAATTTGATCTGGCACTCTGCATCGCTAGCAGAGCGTAGTAGTTTGTAGACTAATTTGATTTGGCACCCTACATCGCTAGTGGAGCGTAGAAGTTCGCAGACTAATTTGATCTGGCACCCTACATCGCTAGCAGAGCGTAGTAGTTTGCAGACTAATTTGATCTGGCACCCTACATCACTAGCGGAGCGTAGTAGTTTGCAGACTAATTTGATCTGGTACCCTACATTGCTAGCGGAGCGTAGTAGTTTGCAGACTAATTTGAACTGGCACCCTACAGTTACATTTGCATTTAAATTTTTAAGTACCTGTACAATTGAAAAGTAAAAGGTGCGGCATTGACAGCCACAGCCAAGGGTCCTATGGAAGCCAAGGCCTTCTCCATAGCATCTTCATCACCAGCCGGCAACGTGGCCCATCTTCTAGGACGAACCTTGTGGATGAGGCTCGTGTGTTTACAGCGACCTTTCTGTAAAGATAAAACAAGCATTTTTATATTAGAAACATGTTTTTATGTCAAGCGGTGACGACACGAGCAAGTCGGTAGCTCTATGATAAGCGTCACTCTTGCCTATAGCATTTTAGCGTCATTCAAAATTTTAATCTACTACATTATAAACCCTGCATAACCACGCACTGCGCTCGCCACCTTGAGATATAAGATGTTGAATCTCTTACCATTTAGGTACCCGTATCTCTTCGCTGGAAAACATTGCCCTTCCAAGAACACTGGATATTCTATTTACCCGGACGAAGCGATTTACTTCTTCGTTTATCATTCGAACCGCTAGGGAATGGAACACCCTCCCTGAGTCGGTGTTTCCGGTTAAGTACGATATGAGGGTCTTCAAAACACGAGTGCATAGGTATCTTCTGGGTAAGCGCGCTCCATCATCGATCGCATCATCACTTAGCATCAGGTGAGATAGTGGTCAAGCGCTACCCAGTTCGGTATTAAAAAAAAAAAAACACAGTAATGTTTTCAAACCAATAAAAAGTTCTACCGACTTCGCACGGTACGCACACGTAATTTACAAAAAATGAGGTGGCCTAGCGGTCATGGCGTTTGACACGGATTGTCGGAAGACGCAGTTTCGAATCCCGTCCGAGGACGTTCATTTTACTTCTACAATTGCAAAATTATTAAACAATGTTGAACTTACCCTTCCCTTGTAAGGGTAATCATCCTCCGCAGCGAGTCCGTCCCGGGCCGCGTACCGAAGTGCAGCCCTGAGCGAGCCACCGGAGCACCCCATATTGCCATCCTTGTGGCTGCAATCTACGATCTGCTGAGGGCTGGAGTCGACATAAAGTTAGATATTAAACAGATAATAATTAATTTTTTGTTTGGTAGAATATCCGAATATCCGTGGCCCCATTGAAAATTTATCAAATTCGGGCGCGGTTTTTGAGTTGCAAACAAATAACTGAAAAGTCTATCTTCTAGCCTATCTTGATGATATTGTAATTAACGGTGAATGACAATCGATCCCGTAAGCAGCAAGGGTCACAAAAGAGTGTGAAATAACTTGTCGAAGTACCATGCGCACAATATGTACTTTTGAACTATAATAGTACAGACTTCAACAAGTTATTACATTTAGTTGTACAATAAAAAAATGTAAACGCGTCGACTTGGGAACCTTTTTCTTTTGGAAGTCGGTTGAATTTTTTTGCTACTAATGCTATTTGCCTCTTCCGGCATTTACAGCGTCACCGGACGGGTGGCGGGGGCAGATGGCACTCAGCCAGATGCGGGCGCAGAAGGCGCACCGCTTATGGCGAGCGTTGAAGACGCTTCGACGCAAGGAGAAAAGTAGGCGACTTGCTCAGGGGCACCACTAGGCGTGTACTCGGCTTGGGCCGTCGCCCGGAGATAGGAGAGTCGGAGAGATAACGTATAAAATACTCAACATAATACCTCAGTTCCCCCCACTCCCCGTGTGCCTTGTATAGCTGTGCTTGCAAAGCGTGTGCGACAGCGAAGGCGTAGCACGCGCCGCACTGGTGCTGCTCTTCTCGGCGGGGTTTGAACCCCCGCTTACGCCAGTCCACCTGGAATCAAACCATATCAAATAAGAAAAATAAACTTGAGAACGGTACCTACAATCTTCTCTTTAAATATGTTGAACTGCATATGTAAAGCCCATGATAGTTACATTGCGACCCAATACTAAAGACTGAAGGTTAGAAGGTCACACGTCGACTAAAAAATACCTAAGGCCATAGCCTATAGGCCTATAAGGCCATAACCATTTGCGAAAAAGTATTTGTATCGAATGCGTCCCGCTATGATGTACAAACTATGAGTTGTCTGTGTCACAGTTGCCCTAGATACATCTCCTTTTCCCGAGAACAACACGTTTCGTTACACTTACGCAGTTATTCTTGCTAGGCCCCTAGTATGTTGGGTACCTTTTACTGTACGTACCATGTGTATACTTTCCATCTTCCATTCAGATTGAAAGAAGTATGTAAGGAGTAAAACTATCTGACCAAATAAATAACAAAATAATTTGACAAACATAAACAATTTGAAATTTTAATACCGACTTATTTATTTATTTATTTTAATATAAATTGCTTACATATATTTAACTTAAATTAAAAACTAAACATATGTACCCTGTTAGGGCGTTGCAAAAACTTATAGTTATTTATTACAAAGTTTGTTCCTACAATGTATACAAACAATAAAATAGACTTAACATAATAGGTAAGTAACAAATAATATTTTAAACAAATGAGATATATTTAGGTACATATTATTGCGATTTCAATTATAATAACATGCTAGCTAGGTATAGGAGGGTGTGTGAGAATATTCACTATTGACATTTTTATCATCTAAATACTCTTTAATTGTATAATAGCATTTTTGTATTAATATTTGTTTTAGTTTTTTATGGAAAATATTATGTTTTGGTTCAGTTTGCAATTTATTTGGGAGTTTGTTGTAAATTCGTATCAACATGTAATGTGAGCCTTTTTTGAATATTTCTAATTTAAGATTTGGCAAAACTAGTAGTTGTCGGCGCGGTTTTTCATAAAATTTGTAAAGATCAGGATGTTTTCGAACAAACATAGATGCTTCCAATATATACACGCAAGGCAATGTCAAAATTTTGTGGTGGACGAAATGTAGTCTACAGCTGTCCCGCTGGCGAATATTTACTATTACGCGAATGCATTTCTGCATTATAAAAAGCTGTTCAGCGTCGGTACTGTTGCCCCATATCACCACACCATAACGTAACCATGCATATGCATATGCGTAGTACGCAGTCAATGCTGTTTTTAGATCAGAATTGGATTTAATTACAGCAAGCGCGTAAATAAATTGTGATAGTTTAGTTTTGATTTTCGCGATGTGACTTTTCCAATTAAGGTGCGTGTCTATATTTATACCTAGTAGTGTGAATTCTTTAACTTCTTCAATTTTAAGGCTATTGGTGAGGGATTTTAGATTTATATAGTTTTTTTGATAGGGTAGGAACTGGATCAGCTTTGTTTTCTTTACGTTGAGCTCAAGGTTGTGAGACTCTAGCCACGTCTTTATATGACTAAAGGTATCTTTAACGAGGTTTAAAGTACTTAAATCGGTTGTGCATCGGAATAATAATGAAACATCGTCTGCAAATAAAATGCAGGGTGAGTTTGTTATTTTTGGTAGGTCGTTTATATAAATAATAAATAAGATACCTCCTAATACACTGCCTTGCGGTATGGACCAGTTCGTGACTATAGTATTAGATTGGATGGTTTGTATTTGGCGTGTTTCTTTGTTGTGGAAGTCTATTTGGACAAGTTGTCTTCTGTTGTATAGGTAAGATCGTAACCAGTTTAATGATTTACCTCTTATTCCAATTTCGAATAGTTTTGTTCTTAGTATATCGTGTGACACTCTATCGTACGCTTTTTACATGTCTAAAAGTAGTCCCACTGAATAATATTTATTCTTAATATTGTTTAAAATTTCGAGGTAGTATTTATAAATCGCTAATGTAGTAGAAGAGTTCTTCCGAAAGCCATATTGATTTTCGTTTAATAATTCATATTTTTGGAGGAAACTATACAGTCTATTGGATATTGCACGTTCAAATATTTTGGACATAACTGGCAATAATGCTATAGGCCTGTAATTGCTAACATCAGACGACTTTCCATCATTTTTTAAAATAGGTCTTATTTTGGCTATTTTTAGTCTTTCAGGAAAACACTCATCTTCAATTGATTGATTAACTAGGCTTGTGAGTGGTGTCGCTAGTTCTGTAATACATTGTTTCACTAGGGCAGGAGGAATGTCATCAATTCCACAACTAAATTTGTTTGTAAATCTTTTTACAATTGCAGTTACTTCATGTTCTGTAACTTGTGTTAAGTACATGGAATTTGTTATAGAACTTTGATTAACTTCACAATGATTTTGATTGGAGGTGCTACTATGCGCAGATATTATTGGTTGCTTACCAATTGATGCAAAATACTCATTAAATGTATTGGTTATTGCTTTTGGTGAATCTACAGTGACATTATTATTTTGTAGGGAAATATTTTTTAAGGTTTTGGAAGGTTTTTTATTTGTTGTTTCTTTGATTATATTCCACATAGATTTAACTTTGTTCTTTGATTGTTTAATAATATTAGCATTGTTCATTCTTTTAGATATTTTTATGTATTTTTTTAAGCGCTTTTGGTATTGTTTATGATACATTTTTAAAGTTTTACTGTGTGACTCATTACAAAGTATTTTTAAAATTCTTTTGTTCTTACATGAAGTTCTTAGACCTTTAGTCATCCATTTATTTTTACCTTTAGATTTAATTTTAATATTTTTATAAGGTATGTATAAATTTAACAAGTCTTTGATTAGATCATCAAACCTATTGTAATTTTCATTTACGTTTAGTTCAGTTTTTATGATGTTATCCCTTTCTACATCAGCTAATGCATCTTTAACTAGATTTATACCACGTGTGGTAAAAAGTCGTTTTGGGATAGTAGTATTATTATTCGTATTATGCAAGTATGTATTTACGTAGGTGTAATATAGAGCTTTATGGTCTGATATACCATAATCTTCCACTGAAACATTGCAATCGTTGGGCAAATTCGTGAAGAGTAGGTCAATACATGTTGCGGTTTTATATGTTACTCAAGTAGGGCCGGTAATTTTTTGGTGTAAGTTATATTCCCGCATTGTATCAGTAAACTTTTTATAATTTTTATAATTTTTGTCTTTATCTATATTAAAGTCTCCGCCTATAATTATTCGTTTGTTCGACTGCAAGACTTTTAAATGTGTTAACAAATTATGCAAGAAAATGAAAAATGTTACAATCTCACGGTCTACACGGTAAACATTCACAACAATTGTCTTTAGTTTGGATATTTCTATAGCACAACACTCTGCAACATGCTCAATAGATAGGTTTTCGATATCGTGTCTTTCTTTATATTCAATTCCTTGTTTAAGCAGGATAGCTACTCCACCACCTCGTCGTATCTTTCGGTAATAGGCTGCTACAAATTTGTAGTTTGGTATCTGTATGACGTTTTTTTGATCGTCTGTGATCCATGTTTCTGTAATGCAAAGTGCTTGTATCGATTCGTTATCTTCAAGTAAACTTTCAATTAAATGAATTTAGTTTTTTAAACTCTGGACGTTTTGGAATACCATATTAAAATCAGTAGCGAAATGCATTATTTGTTCTACGAAAAGTTTTTGTATGCTGCTGTGTAATTTGTGATGAGGTCCTCGGGATGGTTTGATGCTTCGTTTCTTCGGTTAAATTTTGTAGAGTTGGAGTTGGAGATGTAATGTTTGTTTGAGGGTGTGCTAACGTCGTTATATTTTCTTCTTTGACTTTATATTCCCTGCCATCGACGTATAGCTTATTATTGCGAATTACAGCATTTTTCCCATTTTCCCGTTCTATTCTCAGTATCCCTCTTAGTCTATGTCTTAACTGAAGGGATTCTTGGTTTAAATATTCTGATATGGCAAGTCCCGTTTGTCTGAAGCAGTGTTTGTTGTTTAATATATAGTTAGTCATTCTTTTACTTATGAGTTCTATAACCAGAGGTCTTCTATAGCCTTTTTTCCCAATTCGAGTAAACTCTTCTATATAACCAGTTAAGTAAGTATTTAAAATTTCTCTAAGGGCTCTCACTATTCTATCATGTAAATCGCTTTCATCCTCTATTCATTGAATCCATATATCACAAATTTCTTTGAGTTTTCTTGTGGTACTTTAATAAGACGCGAGTTATTCTTCGCGACGTCAGAGTCAGAGTATTTTGTGGTGTTAAGTTGCAATTGTTGAAATCTCTCATTCAACTCTGATAACTGGCGCATCAGCTTTGAATGTTTATTTTCTATGTTTTTTATTTTTTCGTTCACAATATCAATTTGCGTTTCCGATGTTTTCTGTTTTTTGTCTGTTTCTTGCTTGTGTAGCTGGAATTTTTGTTCAAATCCCGCTACAGCAGTATTTATTTCTTTTTGAAACTGTGACTTCATTTCAGCTATTTTTGACAAAATCTGTTCTTTATTTTGTTCTAATTTTTGTTCTAATAATAGGCTAACTTGTTCAAGAGTTATCATTTCGCCGGGGTGTTTTATTACCATTTCTCGGCCTTGAGATTCACCGTATATAGAGCAGTCGCTGTGAACCAGATCATCCATCGAGACTATAGTATCGTTAGCGTCAGGTATGGTTTGGGGCCTATGTACTGATCTCACCGGGGTGTTGTCATTTCTAATGCGGCGCGTGAGATTTGAACACTCAGGACATATCCAATTTCCTTCAAAGTTCTGCATATTAGCTTTGTAGTCCATTTTTGTAATATTAACACAAGCATAGTGAAAGTCTAGTTTGCATTTCGTGCATTTTAATACTTCAGAAATCGTAAAATGTTTCGCACAAGCCCCACAGTTACGCATTTTGAATTTTGACTTACCTAACGGTCAACAAGCATTGCTAAATTACTGCGCGGCAGAAAAGGCGTAAGCGCCATGTAATGAGCGGCGGTTACGCTTTCACGTCGGTGCACTCGCTGGCTTGCCCTTCTAGATCAGAATCTCAGTGTATTTTTAATCCTCTTCAAATGTTTTCACTAAATAAATGCACTGAACGGTAATAAATTGTAGTGATAATGATTACACTTTTCCATTGTTTTATGTTAATGGTAATTATCATAAAATTTAACTATTATTTGCACTTTTTTCGTCCGAAACGATTTAATTATCAGGAGCAACGACAATATGATGCGCGTTAAATGGATGACGTTAAATGGGCGTTAAATGGATGACGTTAAAAACTTCCATTCTATTCGAGTGTATCTCGAAAACTACTGGACCGAATTTGCTGAAATTTAAATGGGAACCACACGGGAAGAACCAGCTTTCAATAAAATTTTGAGAATCGCTTCACCCAGTCCAAAGTTATGAGGTACCTAACAAACATAAAAAAACATACAGTCGAATTGAGTACCTCCTCCTTTTTTTGGAAGTCGGTAGAAAACCAAAGTAAGAGATATTAGAACATTAAAGTGACTATTAGAACATTAAAGTGGAATTGGGCGGGACATATATGCATAATGGATAACGATAGATGGACAAACAAAGTTATAGAATTGGTACCGAGAGAAGACAAACGAAAAAGAGGATGGCCAAACAGACGATGGCAAGATATTTTCACACGAGACATGGAAATAGTGGATGAGGTTAGCAAGAGACAGAAATTTATGGTCGAAGCTGGGGGAGGCCTACGCCGATGAGGTGACTCCTACGAGTACACATTTTGATACATAATACCTAGGCGACACCTGCACATTTTGATACTTGACACCTAATTAAATTAAGCTATATTAAAATACATAAAAATAATATAAGTACATGACATTAAAATATTGAAAATAAAAGTGTATTAAATTATTAAATTAAATAATATTTAATCAAATTTAAAAATGTTATTAACAAGAGATGGAATTTAATATGACATGTATGAACGAAATATTTGTGTAGTTGAATAAAAGGGTTTTTCACTTTTTTCTACCGACTTCCAAAAAGGAGGAGGTACTCAATTCGACTGTTTTTTATGTTTGTTATCTCATAACTTTCGGTAGGGTGAACCGATTCTCAAAACTCTTTTTTTGTTTGAAATCTGGTACTTCCCGTGTGGTCCCATTAAATTTTCATCATTTTCATCAAATTCGGACCAGTAGTTTTTGAGTTAAGGCCTATTCAGACCTGGGCGTTATTCGCTACCGCGAGCGATAGAGAAATCCGAAAGGGTATGCGTTAATTTCACTGTTCACACCAAAGCGGATATATATATTCGTTGGCAACGGTTAGCGGGGCGGCGGAACTAGCTTCGCCAAACAAGAGAAAATACCGCCTCACTAGGCGGTACAAGTTTCGCTGCAGTTATGGAACTTCATACTATTTACCCATCGAGTTCCGCGTGGTATTTTTCGCTACCCACAGCGGTAGCGAATAACGCTCCGGTCTGAATAGGCCTTTACACTCCAATAACTGAATATAATGGAAGGCGGTATTAAATTTTTCTAATTGTACTTGTTTACCATTTGTATACAAAATCATACGCACATGTGTGGGTACAGGGTTCTTCAAGCTTCTCTGATAAGCAGTCTTGTGATGGTCTTCTGCAGGGTCGAACAGTGGTATTGTCTTGAACAGCTTCAGTATGTTATTGAAATAGTCTGCAACACTCTGAAAGGATTAAAGATAGTGTTACTGCCGAATTTAAGGCATCATCAACAGAATCTTACAGATTATTGCTAAAAAACCACAGTCTGTATTGCTGGGGAGATTAATCAGTATACATATGGCAGGGTGAGATAATTAGTTTTAATTAGGTATTTATATGTCTTTTAATTGTGATACGAGTGACGATTTATTGCCCTGAAACTTTCCTCCCTCACTATGGGCCTCATAAACAACCTCAAAGTCGCATAACGAGCTATGGAGAGGGCTATTCTCGAGGTTTCTCTACGTGATCGAATCAGAAATGAGGAGATCCGTAGAACAATAAAAGCCACCAATATAGCATAGAAGATAAGCTCGTTCTAAAGTGGCAGTGGGCAGGGCACATACCACGCAGGACAGAGAGTTGATTGTGCCGGAAGGGTGTGCGGTGGAGACCACGAACTGTGGCAAGCGAAACGTAGGTCGTCTACCTACAAGGTGGACAGACGACCTGATAAAGGTCACAGGATGACGTTAGATACAGGCCGCTTTCAACTGGTGCTTTTAGAAATGTATGGGGGAGGCATATGTTGCAGTGGACTTCCTACGGCTGTGATGATGATGAGATGGAATGCTATTTAACCCTTTGCTTCCCAGAGACGTACATATACATCAGTTTCGTTCATAAATCTTTTGTTTTAATTATCACGGTATATGAAGTATTAAATGAAAATAAAATTATTTATTTAACTTACATAGATAGACTGAGTTACCTGAAATTAGTCTTTATTACAAAAGATTCAGTAAAATGACACCGAGCGAGGGCAGTGAGGGAAGAAAAGTATCCCTCGACAAACTTGACAAATAAAAAACACAAAATTTCAGCCGTTCTTGTGTTATAAATGGTGTAGCTAACACGACTTTGTTTTATTTAAATATTATTAATTTATGACATTACTAAGTTGAAATTGATAATTTTGTATAATTTTATTTTATTTGTATTGAAATAGTTTAACATTAAGTTTTATATTGACGAATCATAAAATTATGTAACACTAGCGACCCGCCCCGGCTTCGCACGGGTGCAATGCTGATAGTAAATAATATACCTACCTACTACAGAATGAAATGTAAAGGGCCATATGGATCTATATTTAATGGACAATGTATTAAAGGTACTAAATCGGATAAGGATTAATGCTGTGTTGCTTAAAATATCTTCCTAAATAAGCCATTTTTTCCCATAAAATGTAAAGGATAAAAAATGGTTATTGTGGGTTATCCTTAAGAGATAGACATATACCATCGCGGACTTTTTTGTTGACCTTTTTAAGGTGTACAATACCGTATTACATTATTTTGATTTATCTCGTGGGGTTCAGTCAGCGTTTGCAATGTAAGCGCAAAAAATTGTGTTTATTTACGACATCACATTAGAAACCTGTAACTTCATCATTGTTTCTCTTCAGTATCTATCTATCAGTCGCATTTATCATACATATAAACCTTCCTCTTGAATCGCTCTATCTATTTTCAAAAAGCGCTTAAAATCCGTTCCGTGGTTTTGAAGATATAAGCATACATATGGACGGACAGACAGCGACAGTGTGACTTTGTTTTATACTTATATATATATATATATATAGTATGTATTACAAGTATATATTATATTATTATGTAACATTTAAATCATAAGTAGTTCTAACTGAAAAAATTGTCACCTATTATGTACACCTAGATTTCATAGACAAATAAAGTCATTGAATCATTGTATCATATTAACAAACGAAGTTACTAATCTAAATCAAATCCGTTATATCTGGTTCAATTTACAGTGTTAATTTCGGCTAGTTAGGTATATATCATGATGACCCACGTCCTGAGTAGCTTCTGTATTCATAGAATAAGCAATCAATCAGTTCAACTATAACCACTGCACGTTACGGGGTAGGTATTAATTAAGCTAATTGTCATCTGATCTAGACATGGCTAATTGTAAATTACCTACGTAGTACCTACCTATATACTCGTATTAGTTATAAGTATCTATTTAGTGCGTTCGAATAGATCATGATCAAATAGATACTAACATAGATAAATCGATCAGAAGTGCACTTCAGGGGCCTACTCTCACTTCTTAAAGTAGTCATGTTTCAACCTTACCATTAAATTTGCTACCACCACGTCAATATAGCAAGCTTGAAATAATAATGCATTACGAGAGAAGTTTTGATGACGTAGTAACAAATATTTCATTCAATTCGCGTACTTTGACGTGACTTTTGACACTAAGTTTCATTGTTCCAGTGTAAATTTTTGAAGATCCGTACTCCCATCTCTTAAAGTAGTCATATTGCAACCTTACCATTAAATTTGGTAGACCGTTTTGTGTCAGTGGGAGTACGATAGTAAGTATGATTATTCTAAGCTTACTACAAAACGCTACTGATTTATGATAGTTTCGTAAAAGGTGGGATTAGGCCCCCTGATCGTTTTTGGCGAAAATAACGCTTAAACGCTCATAAGGGGCGTTCAAATTGGGAATCTGTGGGTGAAAATATCGTTCATGCCTCTTTTTGTTCAGTGTTTAGAAAGCTAAAAAAGAGGCATTTTTGCCACCAAATTGTGCAATTTTTATTTGACAGCATAATCATGCGATTTTATAGGTCTTATGCTCAGTTGAGCGTTCGAATAGGGTATGGACAAAAGTGGCAAAAGTGGCAAAAATAACGTTTCTGAGCTTTACGAACGCTTTAACAAAAGAGCCATCAATGAAAACGCCACTAATGCCCTCATAAGATAAACGAACGCACCTATTGATTTGTTAGTAGATAGTTTCGTCTTGCAATAAAAGCAGGGTTTTGTTGACGAGAGAAGTAAATACATCCTTTATGCATAGCTAAAGTAGGTACTTACTTCTAACTCGTTAATATACTTACTCGTACTTAGGCTTGTGTTTAACCACGGATGATAAATCGAACAGTATTGATTATCTGTTGATTAGCGCCATCTTTCATCATCATCATCATCATTTCAGTTGTAGGATGTCCTATATGAACCCCCCATAAATTTCCCAAAGGACCTACGTAGAACTATTATTTATTCTGGACTACCGGCGTCTTTTCCATCTCGGAAACAGCCTGATTATTTTATTCGTAGGCCTGCATCCGAAGTTGTCCTGCGACCTTTATCAGCGCCACCTTTGAAACGTATGACAAACTAAGAAATTTTAATGCCATCAGAGTGCACAAGTTTCATGAAGCCAAATTAAACACATAGAGGGCACTAAACTAAACCTAGTATAAATCTTTTAAAATCTCATTATTTATTTTCTAGTACTATGCCCCTTGTATCTATATAAAGACAAGTATGTTTTTAATAGAAGCGCTCGCAGCGGAGCCCGATTTGGCAATCTTAACCGATCAACAAGTTAAGCAACGTTTGCTGCGGTCAGGAGTTGGATGGATGTGTGCTAGTGGCATTATTTCACAGAGCGCTTCCGTGCTTCGGAGGGCACATTAAGTCATCCGTCCGTTTGTCTTAGTACAACAGCCTTCGGGCGGCCTGAAAAATACGACATGGGTTGGGCACTAGCCTATCCAGCAAGCCGCACTGGGCACTTGGCCTTGATTATGGCCCAACTCCTCTCTCTTAATGTATGATAATAAAATAACTACTTAATACGTATCAATGCTCAATAGGAATTAATAAATCATTTATTTAGCTACTTGAGTTTGAGATTACCGTGCCTATGATTTATCTATTATTTGGAGTCCTTATTCTCCATGGGGTCGAGAAATATCCCCTCGTACATAAGATACCTTCTAGAAGAAACCTACCTTTAAGGTGGGGAATACCTACCTACACAAGGCCCTTGAATGGTTCAAATCCTACGTAGATGGTACTTATATTACTATGCCATAAGTGATCTAAAAACTTAAATAAATATTTAACAAGTAAGGAACTTAGTTTTTGATAACATTTGTATGGAAAACTCCTAAGTATGATTTAGAAACCATGTGGTGCGATTCAACGTACCGGTCTCCGTAACCAACCGAACCCTAGATACATTTTTTTTTCAATTAAATGTTCACTAAAGTGACTCCCTCTCGCCTGATGGAAAGCGAAGATGGAATCAAGAAGCAATGACCATTAGTGCAGCCGAGAGCTGCACTAATCGCCACCCCTATGATGACCTGACAGATGCTTTTTCACGCCCCGCTTGAAAGACCCAGGGTCATAGCTGCAAGGAAATACGTACGCCGGTAAAGCATTCTACAATTTACTTACACGACAGAGGTAGGAACTGCTAAACTTTTTGGTTTGTGGTAAAAAGTTTTCAACAGCATATGGATGCAATGCTAGGCCGGAACGAGTAGTTCGGGATGGGATTGGTGAGAAAGGAATAAGATTAAAAAGCTTTTCAGAACATCGCCATGAAACAACCGGTAAAAACGCTTAGAGAAGCTATAGTTCTACGCATTTGTAGGGGTTCTAGGTGTTGAGTGACTTCAGTGTCTCCAATAATACGGACAGCGCGACGTTGCAGTCTATCGAGAGCATCCATAAGGTACCTACCCGATCTATCCCAGATGTGGCAACAATATTCAATACATGGGCGCACTCAGGTGAGTTTTCTAAAGAAGGCACCGGTGATCCGAAGTAAAGAAACGCCTATTAGTATCGATTAAATTAAATGTGATCTCTAGTTAAAAACGCAGGTATCTTAAAGTCGCTAAGCTAAAGTAATTCACAATCAAACAAAGAGAAATAAATGAACTTGACAGCCTATTATCCTCGCAAGCTTGGATGAAAGTAAGGGGTACGATATAGTCAACTCTCCCGTATATACTCGTATATTCGATGCCTGTATAGCATTTCTTACTATGTTGATTTCAATGGTACCTATTTCTTAAATGAAATTACTCGGTGGTTTCGACGAAAATTTTATGCACTGCACTATACGAAGAAATAGACTATTATTTCTTCGTAGACTGCACTGCACTTTTGTAACTAACTGCCGGCTATAATCGTTGTTGATGCATGTTAGAAAAATGAATAATTCAAACTTACCTGCATTTATCTAGGTACCTACTAAGTAGTTTAACAACATTGATGCAATTTACCATATCTCCAAAAAAGTTAAGATTCAACGAATATGAATGTTCTCCAGCTAGAAATCGCTTGTTATGATCTACAACGCGTTTGAGATTTTCTCGCCATTTTTGAAGTGCTGCCATCTCTTGGTGAGGGGTCGTGTACTGTTTCCTGTGGACTGCCTGAAAATAAGGAAATCGGAATGTCTCTTTCATTCATAAACTTCTGGCCCGGGTTCGATCCCCGTCAAACATTTGTCTGCAAGAACATTATGTGTCATGTGGGTGTGCATATGTGTATAAGTAGGTATGTATATCAGTCATCAGATTACCATAGTGCATACTCTGTCTTGTTCGTGACCTGAAGCCCTTGTGTGGACGTTATTGTATGAAGATTCAACTGCACTGCGGCACTGCACTTCAACGCAAGACCGCTGTTCAGTCACGTTACCTTAAGACAGTAATGCTTTGTACACTATACCTTATATATCTGTTCAAACGCGTTCAAGTGCCTTGGCTTTGTATGTTGGCGAAACTGTAAGCATTTTAAGAATCCTAGAACAAATATTTTACTTTCTAACTCCTTACCTGCACCTAACTGCAGTGTTACCTGGAATCATTTTTACAAAATTTATATTGAGCGACTTGAAAGAGTTCAGAAACGATTTCTGTGGCATCTAGCATATTTTTGTAATTTAGCCAAATGTATCCCGAGCTACACAGAAAGGTTAAAGTACTTACTTTCAAATGAGTTCCCTTTCGGATCGAAGACATATGCTGGACCTATCGTTTCTTTTTAAACTTGCAAATGGTTTATTAGACTGCCCTGATTTGTTCTCCTGTCTAGATTTCTCTGCACCTACGAGATCAATGAGAGCATCAAATTTTAACTTGCTCGTTGTTACTAGATCAAAATCAAATCTTGGTCAAAATGCGCCACTTAATAGAATGATAAAACAGTACACAGACTTTTCGAAAAACCATTCCATAGATCTTTTTAATGGAAACCTTTGCGGATTTAAATCGACAATAAAATCTCTCTGATTGTTTATTGTATAACATTATATGTAAGGTATTTAAATGTTATAACTATCTATATTCGTACTACTTTTTACAATATTTTATAATATAATAGTAGCGCTAAATCCCCTGTTTGCTCGCAAATTTGTTGCATGTTGTCTTCCCCTTTAATTGTAATGGCATTTAGTATTTATTTGTTAAGTTAGCATAGAACCTATTGTAAGAAACAGTGTACATTATGTTGGGGTTCAAATAAATAAAATAAAATAAAAAATGGAACCGACTTCAACACCTAAAAGTGTGAAATAACTTGTTGAAGTCGGTACCATGACAGTTCAATAGTACCTATTATCACAAATAATCACAATATTGTGCGCATTTATTTCGACAGCTATTTCACACTTTTTTGTAAAGAAGTCGGTTCCATTTTTAAGTTAAAAAAATATTACCTTTAATATAATTTTAATACGAAGCGCTCGTAGCGGACCTCTACTTGGCCATCTCAACCGATCAACAAGTTAAGCAACACTTGCTGCGGTCAATACTTGGATGGGTGACCGCTATGTGTTTGTGGCATTATTCAACTGAACGCTTCCGTGCCTCGGAAGGCACGTTAAGCCGTCGGTTCCGGTTGTTTGTCTTAGGACAACAATCTTTAGGCTATGTCGAAGGCCATCGGGTGGCCTGAAAACTTCGCCATGGGGTGGCTATTAACCTATCCACCTATCCGCACTGGGCCCGCGTGGTGGATTATGGCCCAACTCCTCTCTATGAGAGGAAGAAAAATGGGATTATCATTATGAATTTTAATATGGACTTCCACCTGAATCCATAAATTACTATACAGCTTCAAAGAATATATGACACTGCAGCGGTTTTTTATATACCCACCAAGACGGACTTAGATACTGTCTACGAGCGGGATGAAAAACAAGGAGAGATAATTCCAAAAGGTTTCGCGAGCGGAATAATATGCACAGGCGCTGCAATAGCTACTAATAAAGCACTGACATAGAAACTATTACACGCATCGGTGGCGCGGCCGCGTCATGCTACCCCGTCCCGCGCCTACCTCCCTTCAGCTCCCCGCACCTGTACATGTTATCCGAACGTTAGACCATCTTTATTTTGCCAATATTATTATAACAAAGTACGATTATTTTATAATAATAGATATAAAATGAAATTAAATAGACTTCCCATCGTCCACAGATACCTTACCACTTGCAGAAATTCATTCACGAGTTGGAGATAGTATGAGCCTAACAACTTCAATGTTATTTATTGCAGCGATCCGGGTTAAGGCGCTACCCAAAGCCAAAAAGATCCGTAAAACGCCGTTTTTCGTCGCACAGATTAGACATATTATAGCTACTGATACAAACTTGAAAAAATACGATGAGTTAAAAAAAGACATAATACTTAATATCGTTCAATAACTGATCTTATGAAGAAAAAACAGTTTTTTACTATAGGGTGTATAAATTATGTACTAAAGCACTCGTCTTTTATTGCAGGGCCGTCGAGTACCACCGGAGGCGCAACTGACGACGTCTCATTGTGAAGCTGAGGGCAGAACTCAGAAAGTTACAAGGTTCGAATAATTAATTTGGTCACCGCTAATGAAGATTTTTGTATAGAATTATTTTTGAGCATTACATTTTTAACGCTTTCTCGGCGCTTTCGCGACGGCGGTCGATAGTAATACCGGCGGCCGTGACGAAGCGAGTAAAGAGAGCGTTAAAAATTCATATATTTCCTGAAAAATCGCAAATAAAACTGATTTTTTGAAGAAAAGACAGTTTTCTGGCATCTTAAAGAAAAAAATCGAGACATATATTAATATTGCACAACTATAATTATGCATCTTGAAAAAAATGCAAATGCCTAAAACGACAGAAATCTTTCGTATTGCATTTCTCAATATTGTGAGCAACAAGTTAAACAAATAGCTATATTTTTATCACTGTTGTGGCTTCTTTTATTTTTAAACTAATTAAAGCTGCGATAAAGTTAACGTGTTTAGACGCACGCTTGTTCCTTGCGCGGCCAGCTGTGCGATTCTCTAACGATTCATCGATGTGCTCGTCGACGAGCTCACCGATGTCAAATACTTTGAGAGATCGCCCTTGTACATTTTGACATTGTTATTTTTTGTACATAAGGTTATTTTTCCAACGTTTCTTGTAATCTCGTCATTTGTTTCACGGATGTTGTCAAATATGTAACGATGTTAAATGAGAATCGCGCGGCAGTGCTTCACCCGCTGAAATACCTAAGTGTGCTCATGCAGCGCCTTAAGCCCTTTTACCATATCTGCTGTTTTACATGATCCGTGGTAAAAACAGATATAATTAATCGAATTCTTACCTTATACTCATGCCAATGTGAATCAGGGACGTCATCACTAATCAACAAACACTTCATGACGTGTTCATTTATATAACTATCATCTGCACACTCACTAATATTTCTATACTTCAAGAACTCTTCGTATCTCTGAGTCCTATCAAAAAAGGGTCTCGTCACAAAACTGTCGAGTTTCTCCAATTTCATACACCTTGGGTAACGCGTGTTGAAACTCAATCTATACTTTTCTAATATCATTTTGATTTTATTTGAAGTATCACTTAAATTGAGATTGCAGGATATTAAAGAGAAATGTATAAAAAATATTAATAAATACATTGTTATCGAACTTGTCTGTATTTGAAATGAGGTCTTTGCTTTGTATATTTTTTTGCTGTGTGTTGTAACTTGAGTAAAAGTAAAGTGCTGAATTTGCTTAAACGTAACATTATTTTAGTAAAGTCAGTGACGAAATTTAAGTTATTAGGTAGATGCTAATGAATTGAATCATGATTTATTTTTTTAACCGACTTCAAAAAAGGAGAAGGTTATGTTCGTGTGTATGTATTTTTATTTTGTGTATCTTAGCCGATTTCTCCCCCATTTGCGGCCCGATTCTCAAAATTCTATTATGTTTGGTAGAGTATACTTCCGATGTGGCTCAATTAAATTTCATCAAATTCGGTCAAGCAGTTTTTGAGTTACACTCCAAAAACTGCTCTAAAGTGAATATAAATCATCTTGGTGATATCATCGACAATCGATCCCGTAAGTAGCGCGTCACTAAAATGGTGAAAAAAAAGTTTTACCAAAAATGGATCAATTTTCAACACCAAAAAGTCTAAAATAGCTTGTCGAAGTCGGTACCATGCGCACAATATTGGGATAATAGGTACCTACGTTTGAACTATCATGGTACCCCGATTTCAAAAAGTTATTTTTAGACTTTTTGGTGTTGAAGTCGGTTCCATTTTTGGTAAAACATTTTTTTCCTAAACTGTGTCTAAATAAATATTTAACGTTAACGTAAAGTACAAACCTCGTACAAAGTTCCAGAGGCATGGACACACACTGATACATCACAACATCAAACATCTGCTTAACGCACTTAAATTTGCTCCAGCCAGGGATCGAACCCGGGACCTCGCGCTTTGAAGGCAGGGACACTAACAACTACGCTTACGAAGCCGACCAGAATTAACCAATAATTGATTGATTAGTTTTTCTTATTACCATAAACTTTGCTAATCGTGGTACCTATGGCTCTACCATGAGTTGGCAACATAAATGTCATCTATAGTCGATCTCACCTACCTATTACGCTTGTGATTGGCGTACCTACTCGCTGTCAACTTTAATTCTACAATTTACCGCAACGTGGCACTGTTAATTTTTCCATACATTTTTTAGCGGTAGTCGATAGCGAGCACCGATTGGTGTCAATGTCAACTCATCTTTGACATGGTAGGCCTACTTCGGTTCCCTATATTTTTCATATTTTTTTGTCATAATTTAACATGACATACATTAACTTATCCTATTAATACGAGTAGTTACGCACAATATTCATTTGGCATACCTTTTTTAGCACAATTTTTAAAGCATAACTACATAATATGCCTAAGCATAATAATTGTTAAGCATACTATTCTAAACTCTAAATTTACTTACGCATAATGAAATTAAAGCATAAGGTAAAAATAAAGTATTGAAAATTTTAGGGGGTAGGTACCTCAGAATTTTGACAAGTCGCTTACTTCGAATAAATATATATCGACCTAGTAATTATTGCTTCGACAGGACATATATTCTACAAGTATTTTATCCTAGTACTGCGTTATATTCTTATCGAGGTATAGCCAAATTCTGGCGTTTCACCGGACACTGCTGCGGCACGCTCGCTGCGCTCGCTCGGCTCGCGCGTTGTGTGTTCACCATTCAACCTAACGCTCCTACTCGCTTCGCTTGTCGTCGCACCTATCGTGACTGCTCTGACTCCGCTACGTTATGTGGGAGTAAACTCTTATCGAATATTTGTTCTGTCGAATCGAATCAATGGCTTGTCAAACTATATTTTTTTTAAGCAATTGTAGAAGTATTGAACTTGTCGAAATTCAGAGGTACATGGGATCTTTATGTCTAATAACCATTAGACGAATAAACAATATGCCTTATAACTTTATGCAAATCAAAATTAGGACAAATACTATTAGTCTAAACTATATTTATGCTTACTGAAATAGTATGCCAAAAGACAACTATGTCAAACTATGATTATGACAAACAAAAATATGCGTAACTCATTATGCCAAATCAGTTAAGACAAAAAGCTATGCGAAAAAAGGGTTCCCTACCTATTCAAGTAGCTAATGGTAAATTACAAAGTTCTTATAAAAATAAAACAAAAAAATAATCATAAATCAAATTTATTTGTCAAAAAAATTCATTCTATTCTAAATACAATGACATCACATCTTAACATCAGCATCGAGTGCCCACTGGAAAAACGTAGTAACTCAATAACTGAAAAAATTAGATCGTCATAAATTATCTAAACAAAATTGCCTAGGAACAAATTGGCTAGTTATACTTCATAAATAAATATATACAAATTACATATCACAAACGAGCTTAGAAGTGAAGAAATAATATTCCACATTTTATGGTTTATGTTAACGACAGCTGATTTGTTTCCGTAGCTTTTCATTATTGTTTTAAAAAAGTAACAGAATGTCAAATGGAACAATTTTTTCGCCATTATCCCCAATGCTTTACAATAAATTTTTATGCTAAAATACATATGTTAAATTGCATGTAATTATGCTACTAAAAATAAAGTTTATCAAATAAGATCTCATAAAGCGATTTTATGTAAACTTTCTTGAAAATTAAAATTAAGAAATCAGAAAACACTTCAAGCAGCTCGTTTCATATAATGACATAACAAACTATCAATAGTCACTATATAAAAAAAAAACATATTTCATAAACATAAACTATTATGTATGATAAATGTTTCCGTTAAATACTCATTACATGTCATGATTTTTATTCATTATACATAAATACAATATGAGATTTAATTATTTTATATAATGATGAGAAATACACATTTATGACTTACTAGTATTTGCTAAGCACGTCGATATTTTAACAAACTAGGGTGACCAGCACCTAGAATTAAAATAACAGATTATTTTAATAAGATAACTACTAATATTATCCAAGCATAACAAATACTAAATTACTTATATATAACGACATCGATAATTATTTGTAATGTGATTTTGGTGAAAGCCGCTATTTATGATTTATTTTGTTACATTATGTTTTATTATTTATAACATTACTTTAATGTAGTCATTACATGTCAAAACTCATAACCAGTCAAACTCAGTTTTCTGTCAGAATCAGTCAATACTTGAACTGGATCTCAGAATCCATTTTTTAATGTCATCTATTGCGAACCCAGATTCAAAAATAAAATAAACGTCAAAAAAGTAGTCCATTTATATTATTGTTCATAAGTCGTAAACCCATAAAAGTAGGTTAACCATAAAAGCGGACGCAGAATCACTCCCTTATATTATGGGCTTAATAAAAAACAAACCTTTGTCAAAAATGTGGCATAGTAATAACTAGTAACATAAATAGAAAGTTTTTATAGTAATTTTTTTGACAGACTTAAACCGTTCTGACTGAAAAACTGGTACACAGATTAAAAGTTTTAAACGAACAAAGTTGTCTTCCTACAAAAACATATCTAAAATATAACATTATCATTACAAACATTAATATGAGATTAAACAAGTATTTTGAAATCACACGATATATGGGATAAATGCAATAAAATACATAAATAATGTAAGTTATTCTAAATCATACGCATGTCCGGCCAGAATTCGTCTTGATGGATACTTTCACATACTTAGAATTTTAGTAGTAAACAGTTTATCGACATAAAACATGAAATATAAAACACAAGTTTCCAATGTAATAATTTATATCAAATAAAACATAACATTTTTGTCATGACGTGACATGACACATTTGAAATAATTATTTAGTAATAAACTTATTTAATTACATTAGTAACTTTCATTGTTTTAACAAGAACAATGAAAGTTACTAATGTAATTAAATAAGTTTATTACTAAATGACATGACATGACACATTTGAAATAATTATTTAGTAATAAACTTACATTAGTAACTTTCATTGTTTTAACAAGAACAATGAAAGTTACTAATGTAATTAAATAAGTTTATTACTAAATAATTATTTCAAATGTGTCATGTCATGTCATGACAAAAATGTTATGTTTTATTTGATATAAAGCATTTGGTATCTCTCGAGAACCACCCTTTAAATTGTTATATAAAGATATTATGTTAATCCTGGGCCTAAACTTATCTTAACTTCAAAATTTCATCCAAAACAGTCGAGTCGTTTCAGCGAGAACGAGTAACAAACATACACTCACTCATTGAAAAACTTCTGCATTTATAATATTAGTGTGAATTGAATTCGTTTTTGGAAACCCTCGTAATGACATCCTCATCATCATCATCATCATCTCAGCCGTAGGACGTCCACTGCTGAACATATGCCTCCCCCATGATTTTCCAAAAGGACCGGTTGGAAGCGGCCTGCATCCAACGTCGTCCTGCGACCTGTCGGTGGACGACCTACGCTGCGCTTGCAGGTCCGTGGTCTCCACTCTAGAACCTTTCGGCCCCATCGGCCATCTGTTCTGCGTGCTATGTGCCCTGCCCACTGCCACTTCAACTGGCTAATCTTCTGAGCTATGTCGGTGACTTTCTACGGATCTCCTCATTTCTGATTCGATCACGTAGAGAAACCCCGAGCATAGCCCTCTCCATAGCTCGTTGTGCGACTTTGAGCTTATCTATAAGGCCATAGTAAGAGACCACGTTTCAGTGCATGACATCCTCACTTCTCATCATATATGATTACGTACATAATTAAAATTTTCAACCGACTTCCAAAAGGAGAGGATTCTCAAGTCGAAGTATATATAATCTTTTTTGATCACGCATAACTCTTTTTGTTTGGTAGAGTATAATTCCGAGGTGGCCTCATTTAAATTTCATCAAACTCAGCGTTTTTTAGTAACAATACAATAATTAAGTGTTTCGCCTATTGATATCGTAATTGACGCGAATGACAACCCATACCTACATAGTAAGTAGAAAGAGCGAAAATACTTTTTTATGGTATTCGTTTTTATTAAGGTATTCATTAAACCTGGATCTGGATGTAGGTTTGTTACTCAATCATGAACCAGAACTTCTGAACGGATATGGTTGAAAAATTTTGTATGTATATATGAGGCGCTAGAATAACAAAAAGGGTACTTTTCATACGTCACCACGCGGGTGAAACCGCGGGAGGCAGCTATTTTTTAATAATTTAGGATACACAGTTAGACCACTATTTCACTTGAATGATGTAGAGGAAGTTGGTGTAGTTAGTAACTACATTTAGACTTAAAATGGCAATTGATTTTTACACGTTCCTTAGCCCTTACGCATCCGTGGACGTTAGTTTCATTCTAACATCTTATCTTCTAATCGTAAACATCATGCAAAAACTTTACAAGATCCTATGATTAGAATCCATCAGTAAATATTGCGTATAACATACGAAAACAGACAAACTAATCTACTTAAACACTACACTACTATCTAAACCCTAAATATATCTAATAATACTCTGTTAATACCTATTTATATAATAAAAAACTTGATTGTATCATAAATAAAGAAAAAAAGTGATTGGTGCAATGAGGTCGACAGCCATATGCGACTGGTCCGTTTGTAATCAACAAACAAATCAATCGCATGAAGGCGTGTGTTTATTGGTTAACGGAGAATTATTTATCAGTGTCAGTCAATGACTTGGTCAAGTTTGCCCACAGTACGACGACGTCTCTGATCTTAAATTATCAAGTTATCTGAGTTGGAGTGTACTATGTGGCCTTACTTGTAAAGTTTCCATAAATAATAAGATTTAGTATTGCGTACAAACAATTTAGTACAAACTGTTCTGCGCCGTACTAAGTTACATTATTTACAAATAAATTAATCGCATGAAGGCGTGTGTTTATTGGTTAACGGAGAATTATTTATCAGTGTCAGTCAATGACTTGGTCAAGTTTGCCCACAGTACGACGACGTCTCTGATCTTAAATTATCAAGTTATCTGAGTTGGAGTGTACTATGTGGCCTTACTTGTAAAGTTTCCATAAATAACAAGATTTAGTATTGCGTACAAACAATTTAGTACAAACTGTTCTGCGCCGTACTAAGTTACATTATTTACATTTATGCAGCGTTTATAAGTGAGACCGTAATTATTTAATGGATACGCAAGAAAGGGTTGATTCTTTATGGTAAAATAACATCACAATAATAAGTTAAATGAATAACGGTGTGATTTCAAAATACTTATCTACTATTTTATGGAACAACATAAATGTATACTAAATATTGCTTCACAGACTGTGTTGAGCTTGTATTTTTTTTACATTTTTTACTATAAATATGAAAATTATATTGAAAAACTTTCTTAATAACAATTTATGATAATATGAGTAATGATGAAGTTATGTAAGTTGCCTTTAGATGACGCTATATTTTATATTTTAGCCAAAATAGCACATTGCCGTTTGGCGAAGTTTAAGATTATTACAACTTATAAAACACTTTGGACAGAATAAAAGTGATAGCCAATGTTTTATATTATGTTTTTAACATAAAGAGATACAGTTTTATGTGATGGAATTCTGCAGGGCTATTATGTATCTCAATTGCTAACAAATGTTGATTGAAATCGTAAAAAATGGCGGTTCTATGTCACTTTTGATAACTCCAATAAGCAAAAAATGAAGTAAGTTGATGACTGGAGCTGACAAAATAGACATAGAGCGGCCATTTTTTTCGATTTCAATCAACATTTGTTAGCAACTGAGATACATAATAGCCCTGCTGGTCTCGCATCGCTGAAAGCATTTAGACAACGAACATTATGTGAGATTAGTGCAAAGAAATTTCAACTCTAGCAGGTTTAATGTATTATGTAAATTTACGCCTACTTTATAAATAACGTATGATGATAATTATATCTAATAAACAAAATATATTTGATTCACAGCGCATAAAGAACTACGAGACTGCAACTGACCCGATCACGTACGAGATAGACCAGAATAGATACAATTGAACCAGTCATTCGATTTCATCTTCTTCTTCTTTAAGTGCCTCTCCTTTACTGAAGGTTGGCAGTCATCTTCTTAAATTCTTCCTTGTCAAGCGCCAATCTGAACAATTGTTCCACGGTCTTAATCTCTGTCTACTCCCTGATATTACGGAGCCAAGACACTTTCGTCTACCCGATTTGCGCTTCCCGGGTACATTTCCCATCACGATGGTTTGCAGGAGGGAATACCGATCATGTCGTAGAACATGTCCGTGGTAGGCGACCTTTCTCTGTTTGACAGTCCGAATAAGTTCGATATTATTTTCCATTCGGCGCAAAACTTCTACGTTACGAACGTAGAAGTTTTAAAAAGAAGAAGATATCTAAACGCTGTTTTCGATAATGTTTTGGGCATGTTTAATTGCATCAAATCACGATAAAATAGTATTGTATCTGGTTCGAGTTCAAATCAAAGTTATTTGATTGGGTCAGTTGCAAACCTGCTGGGTGTTATAAAACTCCATAAATTATTAAATGTATTTTGATTATATATGAATTACATATTCTTAAAATGACTTTCAAAGCGCTTAACTAACTTTTCCTAGAAACGCTTCGTTTCAAGGATATATTATTTCCTTATATCAGGGTTTCGAAACAATGGCTTCGGCTGTATCTTACAAGATACAGAAATGAATGTTTTGTAAACTTTAAATTGGAGGACGCGCCATCGAACGAAGCAGACTGAGAGGTCTATTTCTTATTCTTATTTTCTTAATATAAAGGTCCCACCTATCTGTGAGAGCATTGTTTAGTTTAAAGCTGAAACTACATCGAAATACTGGGATTACAATTATCTTACAACTTGGTATTGACAAGAAATCCTAATTGAAATAACATTCAAAGATTAACGGGGTTATATACCCCTTTATTTCTGGAATTCTGAGATACTTTAAAATCTTGTTTATTGTTAAAGTTATTTGACGTCTTATCCGATGGTGGCACTTAATATGGCTATTTGTGTTCGCTATTGTGTGTTTGTTTTATTTGGCATAATATGTCAAATAGGCAAATAAGGCCAACACTAACTGCCCAATACAAACAGGCTTGTGAAGTGCCGGAAGGACTAAAATGATGTCATATAACTTAACGAATATCGTAAATAAATAACTAGATGAACTAGTACGTTGTAATTAATAACATAAAGTTAATGTATCTCAGAAACCCAGCATAAATCATTTTGATAAAAGCTTTAGACATTTTGGTAAAAACTTTCGAAGAAAGATCATTAAGGAAGTTTGTTACATGCAGTTTTACCGCATTTGCCTATGTTAAACTTATTTATAGTGCTTGCAAATAAAAAAATACTATGTCTTTATCCATTTAAATAAACGGTAATATTATAATAATACATTAATTACATAATATTAATAATACATGCAAAAAATATACAATGAATATTTTATTTTGTATATGTTAGATTATATTATATGAATTACACGAGAGATGTTTGGGATATGATATACTTTTGGCAACCCCTTTGGGGATGCAAAACCAACATGATACCACTATCTTCATTATAAAATATTTCTTAGTTTCTGATTGACAAACGAGTATGATCAACGCAAATCGGAATTGAAGGGAAGAAAACATGTTTTACTTCTAAAATGCATTTCGACCATTATCTACATAGATTATTGTATGAATAAAAAAAACAGATGCGTGGCCTACGGATAACCGCGAAAAATAGTATATTTAATTATGAGGAATTTTCGGAAACACATTCAAACTGCTAGGTCAAATTTGTATTTTATACAAATGACGATTATTTTCAAAATGCAGTTTACAATATTTCCGCTGTATAATTCAGACTCACCTCTTCGCATCTCTTTTATTTTTTCAATTCAATTAAAATTGTTAACCGTTAGTAGTTGTTTTGCTTTTTATTAGATTATTTTATTGACCGAAACGTGTGTATAAAGTTCATGGAACTGGTAACCCAGACAAAATATATTTAACATTATGCATTGCATAAAATTTCGATATTTATAAGTAGCTATGATTAACTGATTTTATCTTGAAGCGTGATTGTAAATTCTAATATACATAAATAGTTTTAAACAATTATACTCACAAATTACCACTACAATACATCGTTTAATACCCCCAATCAGTCAGGCCATAGTCACTATATTGTCGATACCAACTTGCATATACGCACCAATAATATGAGTCATTTACATATAGACAAGTAGGGAGTTAAGTTGGCGTATTCAAAAATCAACCATGTGACATTTGAATAAGACATATTTTGTTACGACCCATGCAATTCCCAACTTCAGGCCGGGAACTTTAAAATTAAAGCAGCAGGACATAGACAAAGAAATAAAAAACTAAACAACGAGCCCCGGTTATAAAGATAATTAAAAGTCAAGATAACTTTAATAACAAGTTGGCCTACTGTCTACAAGTGTGCCTGTTTCACATTACTAATATGATTCCAGGTAAAGATTACTAACATGACAGGTTTGCCCACGTTCGCCTGCGTCATGTTACGTAGATAATTATAGATAAAGCTAACTAAGATGACAGGTTTGCCTACCGATACCTGTCATGTAAACGAGATGATTGTAGGTAAAGATAACTAAGATGACAGGTTTGCCCACGTTCGCCTGCGTCATGTTACGTAGATAATTATAGATAAAGCTAACTAAGATGACAGGTTTGCCTACCCATACCTGTCATGTAAACGAGATGATTGTAGGTAAAGATAACTAAGATGACAGGTTTGCCCACGTTCGCCTGCGTCATGTTACGTAGATAATTATAGATAAAGCTAACTAAGATGACGGGTTTGCCTACCCACACCTGTCATGTAAACGAGATGATTGTAGGTAAAGATAACTAAGATGACATGGTTTGCCCACGATCGTCTGCTGATAGACAATTGTATTTAAGGATAAATATAACTACAGGTTTGTCTACCTTTGCCTGCGTCACGCTACCAAAATAATCGTAGATAAAAGTAACTCAGATTCTAGGTTTGTTCCAAATATTCTGTTCATGACATATTAAGACATGTACTAGAATTTTTATATTTAGCTTTTTCTGTTTGTTGTGCGTACAATCAAAATGGCGGGCATCGCTCGTGATATTCTTTGTTGTACAGTTCGAACCTCTTTTCACACTAAATCTTAGTTTTTGAACAGAAACTCCGCTAGTACGTTATGGAAGACGGAGAGACGAGTAAGGTTGTATTAGGTATTCGCATTAAATGCCTCTATATGGGGAAGTAATTCCCACTGAGCCAGTTGGTGTTGGCCCAGGGACAGCTGACTTCACGCTTTGCTTGGTTCATTCTGTGCTGTATCAGGATGCGGTAGAGATCACTATACACTTAATACACTCCTAATTAACTCCTTACTTATCTGTTTAAACCCGCCATACTATTCACCGTATTCTTTGATTCGAGGAACCGTTCATACTTCTCAGCTCCGTGTATGGTCTGGTGAGGAGTTTCACGTCTTCACCTCCGTTGATAAGAACGTAATCTCTTCTCTTTTTGTACATCATGAGCCTGGAAGAAGAGAGAAGAACAGTTAGTTTTCTGTGCTGGAATATTTGACGGCCGTTCGCATGGCAACCGATATATTTATAACATTGGGTTATTATTTTCGACTTGTGCTAAGTATAACACGAGTCGACGATTATAAACGAAGATTACTTAATATTTGTTGTACATTGTATTGTAAACAATAATTACATAGAGTGACGTACAAATCTCAAAAACAGGTAGATAGATGGAAATCGCTCTATGTCGACAGTGCTCGAAAATTGCTGACATGTCGAGCGAATTCGTGAGAAAAGTCGAGACAGCTCAAAAAATAGCGTGAATCGTCCGGCTTAGACAAAATTCAAACAGGCGTGTTTCCGCACACGCTACAGACAAAAATGTGTCTACGAACTTAGCGCGATGTCACGTGACTTTTCCACAGGTAATACCATACATTTTGAAGTTGTCGTTTGGCGTTAACGATAACATCACACGAAACATATTTTATCGAGACCCCCAGCTTTAACAAGATGGCTCGCTTTACCTGTTTTAGCGCATTTATGGATATAAATAATTATATACGTAAATTATATATAAAAAATTAAAATGAGATAACGTAGAACTCTGAACATCTTTCGCTTCGTCTCGCTACATTTCGTTTCTAAATAGTATTCTTTAGAAGTCTATTCGTAGTTCTTTACCCATCAACTGTCCATTGGGTTGAATTAATTTGATTATAAACAGAATATTTTAGGACAAACTGGGTTATAACCGACACAATCATACTTATTGAAATGGATTTCACTTTGAATTCGATTCCGAAGAAGATTCACCGATCCTGAAAAAGGATTCCGGACGAAGCCGAAACAATTGTCGATCGTGATATCGACAACGCGTAAGTCTCACGTCAATCCTGTTTTATTATCATACCAATTACAATTAACGTGAGTACATCAAACATTTTTCTCACAATTTTTTTTATCAATAAGTAGAACCGACTTCTACACTAAAAAGTATGAAAAAACTTGTTGAAGTCGGTACCATGATAGGTCGAAAGTATCATATCACAATATTGCGTGCATGGTACCGACTTCGACAAGTTATTTCACAATTTTTAGTGTAGAAGTCAGTTCAGTTCATTGATTCTAGTGACTACTTATGGAATATACCGTCAGTGATGCATCAAGATAGGCGTAACACTTTTTAGTTATTGAAGTTTAACTCAAAAACTGCTTGACCGAATTTGATGAAATTTTATGGCATTGCCACGGAAGTATAATTTATCAAACAAAAGAGATTCATCAAAATCGGTTCATAAACGACGAAGTTATCCGCGAATACAAATTAAAAAATAATACGGTCGTATTGAGAAACCTCCTCCTTTTTTTGAAATCGGTTAAAAAATCTATGTATTCCCTTTCGTATTATATGATAGTCAAATTTAGTAATAACACTTACTACAAGAATAAGTGTAAAATACTCGAATGACCTCAGTTTACATAGAAGGACTTATCTACCGACTTCTAAAAAGGAGGAGGTACTCAATTGGGCTGTATATTTTTTTATGTTTGTTACCTCATAACTTTGGACTGGGTGAACCGATTCTCTAAATTATTTTTGTTAGAAAGCTGGTGCTTCCCGTGTGGTCCCATTTAAATTTCATCAAATTCTGTTCAGTAGTTTTTGAGTTATACTCCAATATCTGAATAGAATGGAAGTCGGTATTAAATTTTTCAAATTGTACTTGTTTTCTACAGACTTCCAAAAAGGAGGAGGTACCCAATTCGAGTGTTTTTTTATGTTTGTTGCCTCATAACTTTCGACAGGTGAACCGATTTTCAAAATTATTTTTGTTTGAAAGCTGGTGCTTCCCGTGTGGTCCCATTTATTAAATTCGGTCCAGTATATTTTGAGTTACACTCAGATAATTGAATGGAATGGAAATCAGTATTAAATTTTTCAAATTGTACTTGTTATTATAACAATTACAATGAACGAGAGTCATAGCATTAAAACATTTTTTTCACATAATGTGAATGTATCCCCTTTTGTATTATATGATAGTCAAATTTAGACTATTATTATAAGTGTAAAAATAAGTAATAATAACACTTACTACAAGAATAAATGTAAAATATTCGTATAACTTCAGTTTAAATAGAAGTACTTATTTTGTATTAACTACTTATTATTTTAACTCGAACAATGAAGCTTTTTAATAAATTAATAAAGATAGAAATATTTATTGAATATTAAAATAAAACTAAACCTACAATAAGAATTAACTTTAGAAACGGGATATATGCCATGTACTGTATTTATTTTCGCTCTCGATATTACAGCACAGTTTCATGCGCAATGTGTCGCCGTTTTATTTATTTATTATTTATTTATAAAAGAGAATACATATCAATGGTTAATGCTGTCTTATAAACCAATGTGAGGTTTATCTAGACAAAATCTAATTTCTAAACTTAAGAGTTAAGTTAAGACAAGTTTCTAAAGTTAATTCTTGCATAAGTTACCATGTCAGTTTAAAAACTAATCTACGAGTATAAGCCCCACGGTGGTAGGGTTACCATATCTCAGGATTTGTCCTGAGATCTCAAGACTTTTGGACTCTTCTCAGGATTTTTAGAATTTTCAATAAAATACAGTGCATTTTAAAGATCTCTTTGATATAAAATTAAACAAACTAAAGCGGCGAGAGGCGGTGGGTAGATGGAGGTGCCGCTGCCACCCAAGACAGTGTAAATATGATTTAAATTGCTAATTACGTTTGAAAGAAAACTCTTAAACTGCAATTAAATCTTAGGATTTTTCAATGGAAATCAGGCCTTCTCCGGACTTTTGATTGTTTCATCTGGTAACTCTACACGGTGGGAGGAGAGTGACCAAAACGCTGGCTGCATTGTCACGCTGGATGGCAATGCTAACTTTTTGTCCGAAGTAGGCGCCAGCATTTCGGTCACCCGTCGCCTCAACTCTCGTGAAATTGACCGTGATAGTTTAAGGCGCTGCCGAAAGCCAAAGATCCGTAAAACACTATTGTTTTGCGTCGCACACTTTAGACATACTATTTACTGATACATACTTGAAAAAAATACAGTGCATATAGTTAAATGTTTAAAAAACACTTCTATAATAATACTACAGAAAACCTACTTATCAATATACCAATGAAGAATAAAATTGCAAATAAAACGACAGAAAAATCTTTCGTATTTTTCTCAATATTTAAAGCGACACCTACTATTATTTTTGTAATCAGAAAAAAGGTAATTTATTAAATTAAAAGTCTATGTTTTTTTACCATTGCGGCTTCGAATATTTTAAAACAAATTAAAATCGCGATAAAGTTATCTTGTTTTACGCACGCTTGTTCCTGTCACTTCACCCCTCAAAAACCTTAAAGTTTGCTCTTGCAGCGCGTACTTATATTACAACTAGCTGACCCGCCAGCGGCTTCGCTCGCGTGGTCTCGCGGGATACGGTAATTACAGATTTCAATGGGTCAGATTTCAATTAGGGGTCGAATTTCACAAAATCCCGTCTTAGTGAGCACATAGGTCCAAAAAAACCCCCATGCAAAATTTTAAACTTTTAGAACTCGCAGTAACGAAGTTTCATACTTATAACTTATAACTATCAACCCCAAAAAAAAAACCCTTAGGGGTTGAATTTCATAAAATCCCGTCTGAGTGAGCATCTACGTCCTAAAAAGAACCCGCATGAAAAATTTGAAACTCCTAGCACTTGTAGTTTCTGAGATTTCGTGATGAGTGAGTGACCTTTCGCTTTAATATATATAGAAGATAGATAGATCAAGAATCTAGAAACATCATGCTCGTTAAATAGGTACGTACAATGACGTATATGTTCGCTAACTACTGAATGTAACATCTGCAATTTATTTGTTCTGTGTTTCAGACGTCACAGAGTAGTAAAGTACAGATGCGTCGCAAATGTCAATTGTTGACACCGACAATAAACAACTCAAGCGGATCACGACTTTATGGCTTTAATGTTAACATTCGTAATAAACCTTATTTATGACTTCAGCTAGAGGGTGATTCTGCTATGTAAGACGCGGATAACACGTACACCTACTGGAAAAAGTACAATTACATTGCACGCAATCTCGACGTAAAGCAAGGCATTACATCCCTAAAGAGGTAATGTTGCATGAAACTCTCAAGGGATTATTATGTGATTTGGATCGTAAGAATGTGTCGGAACACAACATTTTTTCTCTCTGATCTGCCTGTGGTGGCCAGTTCAATTTTTGAATAAGCCGTCTTTACAATGCCCGTGTTAAGAGGGTTCCTAACAAATAAATTACTTTGTTCCTCCATAACTGGACAAATGTGTCCGATATTATTATTCACTTTCAATTGATTTTACTTTTAACTTAATAAATGCTTTTGTTTATGTAGCTTTGAGTTTTCATTATCTCGCAGTAGGTATGAAAAGTAGAGTATTCACCTCGAGGGTACAGCCTGTATTCGTTTTGGGAGGCTTGACCCTGCTTCACTTAGGATTAGCGAAGGGATTAATTCTAAAGTACCTCGTTACGCTCAGGATCCAATATGCAACCCGTAACGTAAGACACTGCTTTGCTCTCTCGGTGCATAATCTACTATTTTACAAAGTAGGACGCTGTCTTCCTGGACTTTTTTTGTTACATGGGCCACGCGGTCCAATAACCAGTAACGAAGTAACTGTGCACAATATATCGTATTAGAAAATATCGTCCAATACTTAATTTTCATAATATTATTTCTAAGAACATATTTCTGAAGCTAAGAAAAAATACGCTTTGTTTCTAATACAAGTTGTTCCTGAAACATGTTTCTATTTGAGTCTATACATACAATAACATGGTTGCATCTAATCTATTTATATCTCTATACAGATAAATATAATTGAAGATCTGTTTGTTATTCCAAATAAACAGCTTTACACTTAATGCATATGGAAGTATATAGTATATATTATACGGTACTTTACATTTAAAAAAAATTAAAAGCTTTGCCGGTCTATTCGTTCCGGCTAATCTCTGAAACGGCTGGACCGATTTTAATGGGACTTTCACTGGCAGATAGCTGATGTTATAAGGAGTAACTTAGACTACTCAAAATCAAATTCATTTATTCTGTATAGGCCTACGGGGGCACTTACAAATTGTCTTAGTACATTTATTATTTCTTAAATCTACAACCGGATCGAAACGCGACCACGACTGAAAAGATCCGGCAAGAAAGCGGGCATTTTTTTACACATTTTTTTTATCGCCACTTACTTAATATATATTTAACAAATGTTCGTTTATTTTTAGCTCCAGTATGTTGCCGTATAAAAGAGACCGTAATAATGGTATCAGTAGGGCAACACACGCTACACTTTGACATGGTAATACACGAGTAGATAGATCCTGGAGTGATCAGTCCCAAGCTGTTTTAGCCTTCAAGTAATCCGAAATTTTGTAATAACCTTTGACAGAGTTTTAGTTTTATTCCATCACCAAGCGGATGAAACCGCGGGGCGCGGCTAGTATAACATAACTTTAACATTTATAACGATCAAGATAAAATTATTGTGTTGGTTTGCGTTGCAATTTTAGTATTTACTTTTACAAGAATATAAAATCGCTAATCCTTGTTAAAACAGAGAAAAACTAAACAAAAAAATAACAAATACTGTTAATAAACAATAGATGAACTAAAGGCTTCGCTACGCTACCTGCCACTTCCGGTTCATTGAGATGGTACAATAGAGATAAGTTTTAAACTAACATAGTCATATGAACTAAAATTATTAGTATTCAAATTCAAACCAAATTATAGAAGACAACAAAAAAAAATAAGCGAGCTTAAATGAAAAGGTCTAATTATAAACATAATACAATACAAACAAAGACAAATAATATAATACTAGCAATAAAAAACCTATTGACCAAAATACAGCATGATTAAAATTTGCAATTGAAAAATTTGTAATCGACTTCCATTCTATCATTCCGGATGGTTACGTGTTTTTTTTTTATAAACCCTTCTATTGCAGTAGTAGCAAGGTATGTAGGGAACGAACTGTGAAGTGTCGCCAAATGTCGCGTGTTGAGGGACGATGAATATCTTGCTGGGGCTTGTGAGGTACCAGGACTATAGGTTGCGACTGAAAATCAGTGACTACGGATTCTATTGTTAGTCGTATGCTGAGTCGGGACTCATATTCACGCACAGCATGACCCTGTTTCCCATACTTACGTGTTTCGTTGTATAAAATGTATGTGTAAATATTCTGTTTTTTATTTATATCAGAATCAGAAATGTATTCACCAGTATAACAATGATTGTTACATTCGGTAAGTTACATTACATATAAATTAACAATATTGTATATACATTTAAGATTATATGAATTAACTTAAATTCACAACATATATATATATTATATCTTATTATATATATATTATATTTTATTATATATATATTAAATTATATAATTTTCAAAAAGTGCTGGTCATATTTTGACAAAATTTATATTGGACCACACGAGAAGCACCAGCTTTGAAATAAAAAATAATCATAAAAATATTTCAAGTTCACTATGTAAAAAGTTATAAAAGGTAACATACATAAAGAGTACCTCGTATTTCTTTGGAAGTAGGTTAAAGTAAATTTCCGTCTGTGTTTGTTGGATAACATTTAAGTTTCATTATGGTATATCCCCTCATGTGTCGATGTCATTATAACAATGTATTCAATATTAAAAATAAATGTTTAAATTTTCATCACAAATAACCTTACAGATGAAAAAAATTTTGTTAAATTAACAAATAAAACAGCTTACAAAGTTTTTACTTTTCAAATAAGAAAGCATATTATAATGTGAACATGTATATGATAATAATTAATGACATTAACTCAGTGATATTTATATTTATATATTTTTTTATTATATTGACATAACTAGTTTTTTTAGGTATTGAATTTTATGACATACCTTAATTCATCATGAACATGTTTGACCTGTGTTTGGGTGTGTATATGTATATCAGTCATCAGGTTACTATAGTACAGACTCTGCCTAATTTGGGACCTGAAGACATTGTTTGGGTGTTGTAAAAAAATATTGTGCGACACTACGAAGAAATAATATCAGGAAGAGTAACTGCCTTAAAAAAATGACCCAATAAAAGTCGTGCTAAATCAATAACATCGTTCACACCGCTATGACTCAGCTGTCATAGTAGACGTTGCAGCACGCGCGTGGACCAATCCCTGCTTTCCTTCTGAAATTTAAACCAATCACCGAACATGTCTATTTGTAACCTCGGAAGTAATTCGTATTTGGAATTATACGTCGTTTTGGTTTGAAGGACAACTTTATGTGTGGGATTTGTTTGAGTTATGCTTCCTGACATTATTTCTTCGTAGGTGCGACATTTATAATTATTATTGGTGATTAGCTGTTTTTACTAAAATTGTTAAAAGTCTATAAAACTTCTCACACGTCTATAAACACCTATTATGTAGACCTAGTTTTTATAGACAAATAAAGATTATTATAGACACACAGTGTTGCCATACCCAATTAGAGTCATTATGAAACACAGACAAAAATATGTATAATTAAGACCTGCATATGTAAAAATCATAAAGATTCAATAAATCCATTGAGTATTGAGTAAGTCATTGTATGATTGTATCAAGGAAAATAAACGAAACAAAGCAGAAACACCCTATACACGATAAAATGATTGAGTCCAATTATATGCGCGTACGCAACGTTATCTGAGTGAATGTGGTTGCAGCGCTCAGTGCTGTTAAGACCTTCGGATGGAACGGACGGCGAGGTCTTGAGAAAAATATTTTTATACAATAACAAGAAGCTATTTTTGATATAACTTTTGGTTTTACATTATATTATTAATAAAGAGGAAAATTATTGGTTATTAAATTAACATAATATTACAACAAAAAATTGGTAAAAATATAAAATTATTATTAATAATTTAAATAGATAAGTTACGTATTTATAAAAGATTATATGATTAAATTCGTCAATAGTGGACTTCAGGGTGCATACACCATGTAAGTACATATTCAGTATAATTTATATGTCTAATAAAATAACTAAATAAGTACTAAAGGTGGTAGTCCAATTTTAACCAACTTCAAAAAAGGTGGAGGTTCTCAATTCGATTGTATGTTTGTTACGCTATTACTTCGCCAATTATGGATTAATTTTGTTTTTTTTTATTTGCTAGATCATATTTTAGGGGTGGTCCCATATTAATTATAACGATATAAATTGCTTTAAGAAAAAAAAAATGTGTGTTACTGAATTTCGTCGCATGGGAAACGATTTAAAAAAAATTTGTAGGATTATGTAATTGTAAAATATTCTATTATATTAAACATTTTTTAAACACAAGTAATTATTGTTCTCAATATTAAGTAAAATAAATTTACTTTAATGTATGTAAAAAATGCCACACTAATATTATAAACGCGAATGTTTGTGTGTATGTTTGTTACTTTTTCACGCTCAAACTGCTGACAAATTTTGGTAAGCCGCTAAGGAGCTTGATTAATAATACATAGGATACCTACTTTGTATCATCATCATCATCGTAATCCATCACCAAGCGGATGAAGCCGCAGGGCGCAAGATGTTTTAGATATAACATCAATTTTTAACCGACTTCAAAAAAGGAGGAGGACCTGTGTTCTATTGTATGTACTTTTTATTTATTAAACTATTTTTGAAATACTTACGCCCGCTTAGTGAAACCAAATTGTGCAATTGTAGAAAGGAAACTTATATTATTTTCCTCGAACAGGATACTAACCTGACAATTCGAATCCCAACGAATATACTTAAACTTTACTTTAATATACTTAAACGCGAAAATTAGTTTGTCTGTTTGTTATGTTTTCACGTCTAAACGGATTGTATACTGTAATTTGGCAAGGAGATAAATAATATCATGGGGAAACACATAGGAGATACTTTTTATCATAATCATGCAACAATACGCGTGTGAAACCGGGAGGCGCATTAGTCAGATTATAAATTAAAAAAATTCGATACTAAATCGAACAGTACAGACATTTTAAACGCGGGAAAAACCGCGGTTGCAGCTGGTAAATAGATAAATAAATTTAATATATTTTTTTCAGATAAAAGAATGATGTCTATTGGCTTGGATTTTATTGGGTAAAGATATATTATAAAAGTAATAAAAATATAACAGCAAATACCTATATGTTAACTGAGTAGGATAAAACCCATAACCAAGACCTCAACAAAAGAGACTAACCTCCCATAAACGAGAAAAATAAGGTTATTATTTATTTCAAGGTAAGTTATATTTGGTTATACTAAAAAAATAATTATTTGCATTGGCTATGATATAGTTTTCTGCCGACTTCCTAAAAAAGGATGAGGTACTCAATTCGACTGTATTTTTTTAATGTTTGTTACCTCATAACTTTTAACTGGGTGAACCGATTTCCAAAATTCTGTGTATGGGAGTCGGTATTAAATAGAACCATCACTTGGAACCGCGGGGCTCAGCTAGTTTTACTATATATCTATATATATATATATATAGATATATAGTAAAACTAGCTCATTTATGCTGCTAAACTATATATGTAAATGAATCGCGAAACCCTGAATAGTATGTTATAAATGGTACATTAATAAACTTTTATATTTGTATGTGTTTCATTGTATAGAATTATTCGTAGTACCTAGATACTTGAAAATAACCTAATATTATATATAATAGAAATTTCTATAAGATAATCAAAAGTATCATGTGTTTTTGAACAAGCGAGCGCAGTGTCTCTGCTTTCTCTGCCTAAATTGACTTTCATCTGTCCGTATGTTTGTCAAATTGTATGTTGGCCCTTCCTGTACATGTCGCATTTTTCAACCAATCTTGACGAAACTTGGTATGTATGTTCTACTATTTAATATATTTATTTGCGTCGGCGACTTTTGAGTGGGGGTATTTTTCCTAAAAAGAGACGAAGTTTGCTGCGGCGCTATTTACCGACTGATGTTGATAAAATTTGGTACACACATTAGGTACCTGACTTTATAGAGGAAGTCAGAATATGATCATAACTAGTCAAGTGGTTTCAAAGATAATTGGTTGTGAAGTACTGCGAAAAATTTCCGCTGACAAGACTGTGCTCGCGAGGTCTACTGTTCGCAGAACTACTAGTAACTAAATAAGTGTTAATCTGTAATATAGTAAGTTGCGCAAAATGCACTAATCCTTTGAGTACCATTGACGTAAATGTACGTGCGTTTCATTCATAAATCTTTTGTTTTAATTATCACGGTATATGCAGGCTTAAAAGGTTCAATTCTGCACAATTAACAAACATTCGAAAAGCTTCTAGTATTTAAGAAATGTGAACAGAATCGATAGTTTCAAGGCCAATTTATGGAGAATTATTCACCGTACAATATGTATACATAGACAGTAAACTGGTAGGTATGTCGAAACTGTAATGGTTCAAACGGAAGCTTAAACAATATAAATAAGCATTACAATTATTTACGCAAGTATTTTACCTACATAGCAATAATATTTGTTCACACGATATTATGTTCCCACTTCACGTTAGGCTCAAGTCATAAGCTTTTAGCAATCAAACCTTGAGTTTATTAAATAATTATGACTACGTTCCGGGAAGCACCGTCAACGCTCACAACTGTCGCGCCCGGTTTAGCGTTCCGGTTGGAATGAATGCTTCCATTGTTCAACCCAAGTGGAACAGTTACGCGGTCGCGAAAAGCGCGCCAACTTTTATGTCAAAAATCGATAGAATCCTATACATTTGATGTTTGACAGTAACAGCTCGCAAACGACCACGAAAACCCACCTACGATCTGCGAGCGTTGTGAGCGTTTTCGGCGACGTATCGAGCTCGGTCACGATGATCGCGGGCTTCTAATGAAATGGGTGTGCAAACGCCGCGAGTGATTTCGGCGCTTCCCGGAACGTAGCCTATATGTCATAGTTGGTAAACAAATTAAATAATGATATGTCATCATAAACAAATAAGACATAGAAATATGGAAATTAAACCACATTAAACTGATGCTGGGTTACTGAGATACTTATCTGCCGTGTTATGTAATAATAGTATAACCATGGCTTATAGATTACTTTTAATTTTTTCTTTTAATATTATGTGAATATTAGTATCACAATAATTACGTTTTAAGTCACATATATTAGTTCCATGGTTGTAAACACGTTTTAAGTATTTAGCTCTTAAATTTACTGTCTTTCACATTATTAAATATACATATTAGTCTCTGACTAAAACTATGTCAGATAATAAGTTAAATATATAAAAAACTAGCTGCTCTCCGCGGTTTCACGATGATGGATGATGATGATGATGAATCTTATATAGCCTATGTTACTCAGGGTGAATGTAGCTTTCTAATCGTGAAAGAATTTTTGAAATCGGTCCAGTACTTTTTGAGCCAATTCGTTACAAACATACATACAAATCTTTCCTCTTTATAATATTAGTACAGATAAACCCCTATTTCTCTTGGTCTCTCTCTAGCGTGACCTGTAACTTGATGGAATCTCGCAAATTCTTTTAAAATTATTGTAAAACCAAGAAAAGATCGGAGGTTATAGCGAGGCCGAAGGTCGAGCCTACTTCGTGAACGAAGTCGCGAGCAGTCGCTAGTAAGTTAAATAACTTTAACTAGAGTAAAAGTACATCGGGAACCCAGTAATCGTGTAAGTGTATTATTTTATAACTATTTAAATTTTGACGTTTCGAATACTTATCGGTGATCATGGTTTTAGGTATACCCAAGTGATCTCCGGGCACTTACAACCGATACAATGTGCACTGTAACGTGTTTATAATTAAAATGCACAAGTAGTAATGAAATTAGTTTAACCCGTTGATTTGTGATTCGTCATATTTGGCCAATAATACAATAGATTTCGCAGAAATCAACCTTCTACTTATTCAAGAATTGCAACGTGTGTGGTTAAGAGTTGTTTAATTTGTATATGTACAGTAATAATGAACAGAAATTGCAAAAAACCTAAGAAATTGTTTAGTAGTTTTTTTTCTTAGATAGGTTGGCAAACGAGCAGGGAGCTCACTGTCGGTAATTGATACCGTCGCCCACTGACATCCGCAATACCAGAGGTCTCGAGGATGCGTTGCTGACCTTTGAGGAAGGAATAAGCTCTCTGCTTGATTGTACCCAGATTACATATAGTTAATTGTTCCCAAGGTACATTATATATTGCGTTAATATCTGACTAACATATTGTAAACATCATAATTTTCTCGCTGTACGGACAGATTGGCCAGAGCGCGTAACCGATACTACACTTTTTGTCTTATTTAAGTGCACGGACCATCCAAAGTTTTAATTGCAGTAGAACTCTTTGAATGAGGAAGGATCGTCTAGAGCACTGCCACAACACCTTCCTCTCTACCGTGAATCAGTAATGTTCGAAATAATGTGTTTTGGTTGGAATCGTATGTGTACCGGCGAAATTACAGGATATATGAGACTTAACAATCTTAATCAAATATTTACAGGGTGTTTGGTAGAGGGACCGACAAACCAAATGAGCGTGTTCGGGGGCCCACTTGGAGAATACAAGTTGGCCAAAAAAAAAATCCCAGACACCCCAATTTTTTTAAACTTTTTTTTGTGAATTTTCTCGTTTTCTCCAATATTGTACCTATTTACCATCATAACATTTGTAAAGTATGTTTTAGACCGGAAGTTTTTAATTTTTACAAATTTTACAAATGTTATGGTGGTAAATAGGTACAATTTCGGAGAAAAAGAGAAAAATCACAAAAAAGTTAAACATATTGTGGGGGGTCGGAGATTTTTTTTGGCCAACTTGTATTCTCCAAGTGGGTCCCCGAACACGCTCACTTGGTTTGTCGGTCCCTCTACCAAACACCCTATATATTTACTTCCTACTCACAAAAGGTTGGTAAAAAACAATTTATGTGTCAGGTTATAAGTTTTTAAACTATTATGGTCACAAACGTAACAGGTATTCAAATTATCAACGGGATAATTACCATGTAGGTATATTTTCTATGAGTTTTCGGTATTTCTTGCCTGTTGCAAGCGTCATGATCACGGATGAACTGAGGAATTGCGGGTGGGTGAATGTTTACGAGCAGACAAAACGGTCTACCCTCTTCCGTACTCGTAGTAGTGGTGCCTAGCATAACAAATGAGTACGGAAGAGGGTAGACCGTTTCGCCTGCTCGTGTGAGTGGGTCGATCCACATGCAGCACAGCATAGCCTACGTTGTCATACATACAACTTTAAAGCTGTGCTGCAGTTTGACCCACGTGAGTGAGTTGGCTTGCGTTTTTGACCTGAATTTTCTACATGTCATATAATAAATTTTTTGAACTTGGTTAAATGTGCTACGTGAAATTTCTATTAACCTATTATGTATTGCTTAAAACTGGATCGACCAGAACAAATCACGTATATACGATAAATATAATAATTTGCAAAAAGTTCCTTATTTATATTAACTTGCCCTCCTAAGCATAGAAATCGCTCTCCGCTTATAAGTCACACCCGTAGACTAATTTAATAGAAATCACTACGACAACAAAGGTTTTGTCATGGCAGTGCCATAGATTACGCAATAGTAACACGGCCTTGGTGGTATCTACCATGATTATCACCGACTATGTGCCAGTTACAATAATTACATACCTGATGTAGTAAAACCTTTTGTATGCCTACAAAGGTATGCATCTGATAAATAACATTCGCACACGCACTAGGGTTGTGCCAGGAGGCTCAAACATCATCAATTTGATTGGCCGCAGTTGTTAGCAACCCTGCCTTCTGAGCCGCTGGTTCTGGGTGCGGTCCCCGGACAGGTCATGTTTTTGTGCATGAACATGTCTGTTTGACATGTGTTGGGTGTGTATATGTATAGTATGTATATCAGTCGTCAGTTACCGGCTCTGCCATGTTTGGGACTTGAAGACCTTCTGTGGATGTTGTCTCATATTATTCTTTTTATCTTATTCCATTAATTTCTCGGATTTCATCCGGTCCTTTAGAAAGGCATAAGTGGGGCTGTAGCCAACACTTAGAGGCCTGTTTGATATATAAATATGAACCCCTATTTCTCCTGGTCACGCTTTAACTTGAGAACGGACGGAACAATCTCGCTAATTCTTTTTTAGTTGTGTTATTATTATCAGTAGAAGGTTATTATGAAAAAAAAAAAAACAAAAAAGAGAGGTTATGGCGAGGTCGCACACCGAGCCTACTACGCGTACGAAGTCGCGAGCAGTCGCTGGTACAGTATAAAAAAGAAACATTTTGGGTGAAGAGTAACATGGATGGTATATTAAATGGGTATAATGTTAAGGCTAATTGAACTCATACATTAGTGATAAGGGAGATAGAAGGTTATGGACGAGACTACAGCTCCTGCCAATTTCAGTCTCATCTTATATATTTAGGCAGCTGGTGACCTGCCACCCACTAACCGGGGCTTTATAATTCTCCAAGACCCGACAGCATACATTTCCGCTTATCGCACAAAACTTGCCTGGACGGAGATCAAACTGGGACTCCTCGCTTCGAAGACGGAGTCACTACCAACAAGACTGACGAAGTCCTTTATAACATTAGCACCTACTTGATAATTATATATTCCAGTCATTCTGTATGATGATATCAAAATATGTAAGACTTTTATTATCAATGGAAATTTGATCCATGGCCATATTAATCCTTCATATACCGTGATAATTAATACACAATATTTATGATTGAAACGGACGTAAATGTACGTCTCTGGTACGCAAAGGGTTAAGACTGAGACTATACGGACTGAGATACACCGCTAAACCAGGCATACGATCACTAACCGACTTTAAAAATGGTTCGATGTTCGACTGTATGTTTTTTTTATTTTTTATGTATGTTCGCCGATTACTCCCCCATTTGTGGACTGATTCTCAAAAATTGTTTGACAGTGCACTTCCAAGGTGGTCCCACTTAAATTTCACTAAATTCTGTTAAGCGGTTTTTGAGTTACGCCCTAATAAGTGAAAAGCGTTCACCTATCTTGATGATATAACGACTTCAACTCTTGTTGAAGTCGGTACCGTCAATAAGGATATCATGAAGAAAGGCGAACACTTCCAACAATTGGAACAATTTCACACTTTTTTAGTTTTGAAGTCGGTCAATTTATGGCACATTTTTTCTAAGATTAAACGAATCGTAACATCTCTACTTCACAACTAATTTTTGCTTTTATTGTATAATAATTTGTAATTATTATTAAATGTATAATCATTTGTAATTAATATGAAATGATAAAATCACGTAAGCACGACAATGGCCGGAACTTACATGGGCCTTGATTTGTACAATCTCACAAGGGCCTTGTTCTTTACAATTGCACGATGTCGCATATAATTATGCCTCTTCACTTACATTTACGACTGCTTGGCGATAATTGTAGTAGTTACTACTACACCTACAAACCGTGGCTATATCTCTACGAAGAAATAATGTCAGGAAGCATAACTTAGAACAAATTCCACGCAAAACGTGGTCTTTCAAACCAAAACGACGTATGATTCCAAATACGAATTATTTCCGAGGTTACAAATAGACATGTTCGGTGATTGGTTTAAATTTCAGAAGGAAAGCAGGGATTGGTCCACGCGCGGGCTGCAACGTCTACTATGACAGCTGAGTCGTAGCGGCGTGAACGATGTTGATTTAGCACGACTTTTATTGGGTCATTTTTTCTTCGTAGCTAAATCTTCATTTGTGCACTTTAACTTTTTTACACTCACACCATCGCAATAGGATTCTCTCTGTCTAGACACACGGAGTCCATGTTCTGAGGCATGGGCACTCACATGAACACATCGCAAGCAAGCTGATGCAGTAGACAATCATTTTATTATGTGTATTTTTTTATCAAAACAGGGTGACTTAGTTTTCATACACTCACACCCTCGCACTAGGATTAACTGTGTTTTGCTCATTTCCGAGATCATTGACAGCTTCAGAAATGCAAGTTTAGTTTAGTTACTTCTACATTTTGGACAAATTTTGAGGAGGTTTCATGATTTTGTTTCCAATATTATAGAGGAATACAACTACTTCACAAAAATTATGTCACTACCCAGAGATGCAGTTGAATTTTATTTTTAACTGTATAGTGATTTTATTGTAAGTACCTATATTTATTGCAACCGATTTAAATAGAAATGAGGAGATCCGTAGACGAACGAATGACATCGACATAGCTCAGAAGATTAGCCAGTTGAAGTAGCAGTGGGCAGTGCAGGCTTCCAACTGGTCCCTTTGGAAATTTATGAAGGATATATTGAGACGCTGCTGGGACTCGAGCCTTCCTCTCAGAGAGAGGAGTTAGGTCATAATCCACCACGCGGGCCCAGTGTGGGTTGGTGGATAGCTTAGTAGCCAACCCATGTCGAAATTTTCAGGCCGCCCGAAGACCTTCGACATAGCCTAACGACTGTTGTCCTAAGACAAACATCCCGGACCGACGGCTTAACGTGCCCTCCGAAGCACACAAGCGCTCAGTTGAATAATGCCACTAGCACACACCAATCCAACTCCTGACCGCAGCAAGTGTTGCTTAACTTTGTAGTTGGGTAAAGACGCTGCTAAATTTCTAAGTATATTGCATGTGGTCCGATATTCTCCGTCCGTGCAGTATGTTCTGGGCAAACAAGAACTTTCGTGAACTAATGGCAAACTGTGGATCACGAGCATGGTTGAATGCTAGTGTTATAATGCGAGTTAACAATGTAGTTAAAAAAAGAATCCTGAACAACGTTTTACGAACTTGAATACGCAGGTAAATATAGTAAACTAGCTGATCCCCGCGGCTTCACTCGCCTGGTTATGGATGATAAATGATAAGTATCGAATATTCTTCCCCGGCATATAATCTATCTCCTTGTCAAATTTCTTTATGACACGTTCAGCCTGTCTTGAATATATACTTGTTGATCGCTTAAGATCGCCAAGTCCAGCTCCGCTACAAGCGCTTCATTCAAAATTCAAAATTCAAAAATTATTTATTCAGTTTAGGCATCATAGACACTCTTATGAACGTCAAAATTTTTAAATGATTCTACCGCTGTCTTCGGAAAAGAACCACCGCCGAGAAGAAGCAGCAAGAAACTCGTGGGCCATTATTTTTTCAAGTCTTTGTACATTGAGGTTACATATGAGTAGTATTAAAATAACAAATTTATTCAATAGTTGGCTATTAGGCAGAAGTGGAAAGCTTCCAGGCATCTTTGTCTTCTAAGTAGTGACTCAATTTATAATAGGCTTTTTTCATTAGTATATTTTTGACACGTAACTTGAATTTCCCTTCAGTGAGCTCAGTAATGTCTTTCGGGATTTTATTATAGAAAATGTATTATTTGATATACTACTCGCTAGGTAGTTATTCAAACAAACATTTCATGACTTATCATAGAATGTTCCACTTCATTATTTACGCAGCGCTGTACTAACAGGTAAGTAAATATTATTTAGTCGTCTGTGTCAGGTATGATAATGATAAAAATAGCTATTTGTAATGAAGGCAAGGTCGAGTGAATGTCTTTGTGTTGAAATTTTTTTTTTTTTTATTATTGTAAAGGTTAAACTAATAAGCAAATGGTATGCATCCACAGTACTTGTTTGTATAAAACAATAATTGAAGATCGTTTACTATAAGGCTTATGTAACATACTTGTGAAGTATACATATATGATATTACTAGCTGGTGCCCGCGACTACGTCTGCGCAGGATTAGTAATTCGTGTAGCTTATTATCTTCTCCCAGGCCATATCTATCGTTATACCAAAATGTCATAAAATATTTACATGGTCAAACGCAATTGCTATAACAGTATTAAATGAGTAAATTTAAATACTTAGTATATCAATCAGTAAACACTAATAATAAAATAAAGTCCCCACGTACATACAAATATAAAATCAATCACAATTGAAAAAAAAAACACTGTCATCACATTTCATCACCCTTGACGATCATCGAGCACGTTTAGTGTATCGAGCTGTCAAATTCAGATATTGACACAAACTTTGTCAGCTGTCATCATTACGTTCTTGTCGTAGGCGGAGATCTTGTTATTTTGTCTATGCTGTGCCCAAGAATATTAGCCGCGTAGTGATGGGTGATGATGATGATGATGAAAACTATAACCTAACTTTGTGCCAAATTTCATCCAGATCCGTTCAGCAGTTCTGCCGTTTTTAAGTATATAACAAACATCTATATATTCATCCATCCATCCAAACTTTCACATTTATAAAATTAGTGGGATCATATTATTATTTTAAAGTAACAGAGTTTACTAAGAATAACAACGCCGTATATAACGTCAAAGGGGTGGACAGAGGTTTTGAAACAACCACATTTTACACGTTACGTTTGAGGCCCTATGAATAATTTATCATTTAACCCTTTGCGTCCCAGAAACGTAAATATACGTCAGTTTCATTCACAAATCTTTTGTTTTAATTATTACGTTATAGGAAGGATTAATAATGTGTATACACTCATACCCACGAACTCTTATTATGGGTATAAGCTTCGCATTGTAGGCTTGGCCTTCGACCTCGCCATAACATCGCATCTTTCTTGATTTTTCTTTCATCAGAACCTTCTCCTGACAATAATTAACACAACAAAAAATAATTAGCGAGATTGTTCCATCCGTTCTCAAGTTATAGTGTGACCAGGAGAAATTGGGGTTCATTTTTATATATTAAGATATAAAACGTGAGAAATAAGGGAGAGCCGGATGCCTATTGCGATTAAAACTACGACACATACTAAATATCTTAGTTTTTATATAGGTCTGCGGTTACTAAATAGATTGCATGTATCCATTAGCGTTCACACTGTCACATGTTGCGTTATACAATTATGACAGTTCAGAGTCCAACACATGATTTTCCAAAAGGACCGGTTGTCGTGTGACAAGCCTTCGCTTCAGAACGTTGTTTAAGACGCGGTCCAACCCCAATTTTAAAATAATTTACGATGCTTTACGTAAGGTTGAAAATCGCTTGTTAGATTGGACGATGTAATGCCAAAATTCGTTAATTTTGTACGTTTTCTTTATATTCTTAAATATATACTAACACAATTGAAAAAACTGCTGGTTATTACTTTAGTACTATACGTTGGCTAAGTATTACTTGAAAAAAAAAATAGTGTTATCGCTGAAAATTCTGAGAGTTTGGACGCGAAAGTTTATTTTTGCGGACCTATTTAGGATTTTTTTCTGCTGAAAGAGAGTTATATTTATGAATTCTATTCGGTTATTACTCTTTTCCTATTCCTTTTCTAACCTAAGTATTTTTTTCATAATATACTATCGATCTGTTTCGTTACACTAGGAGTTTAAAAATTCTGCTTTTTCTTTAATCAGGGTACGAGCGCGCCTTAAGGCGCTGCTAGAAGCCAAAGATCCGTAAAAACAATCCTTTTTTCGTCGCACAGTTATTGATACAAACTTGAAAAAATACAGCGCATAGTTAAACGTTTTAATAAAAGACTTATATAATAATATTTCGCAATATCTATCTTGCACGTGAAGAAAAAATCTCATATAAAACGACAGAAAAAAATCTCTTGTTTCGAATTTCTCAATATTTTGGGCGATAACTACTACCTATACTATTTAGAAAAAAGGTAATTCATTGAAATATCTATATTTTAATTACTGTTGTGGCTTCTTTTATTTGTAAACAAATTAAAACTGCGAAAAAATTATCGTGTTTACAGACGCACGCTTATTCCTGTCACGGCCAGTGCTTCACCCGCAGGGCTATTATGTATCTCAGTTGCTAACAAATATTGATTGAAATCTTGAAAAATGGTGGCTCTATGTCAATTTAGACAACTCCACTAAGCGAAAATGTTAGTAAGTTGATGACTGGAGCTGACAAAAGTGACATAGAGCGGCCATTTTTTTCGATTTCAATCAACATTTGTTAGCAACTGAGATACATAATAGCCGTTCTGCTCAAATATGTTACCTAAAAGTTTGCTCTTGCAGGACCAAGGGCCTTACATAAACGCTGCTTAACTTTAAGTGACGTTATTAGTACTGCGCACAGCAAACTATTCTGCACTGTACTAAATTACGTTATTTATACACCCTATTTGTATAATTAACACACCCCCCACCCGAGCGTTCGGTGTGACAGAGATTGTCGACTTTCGGCTTCGTTCGTTCGTTTTCGGAAGAAACAAAGGCCGCGCGGTGGCAGGGCGGAGGGTGCGGGGTTGGTCCGGTGGCCAGGTCTAACGAGCTAGGACGCGAGTTTGCCGAATGTTATGAATGAATGATACATTTCTATTTAGGGGTGTTAAGTTTCATGCATAAACCGCGCGCATGTAGTATATCTTAATGAATAGTGGAAATGCCTAGAATAAAATTTGTAGGTGTGAATCAATCTAGAAGTTTGACCAAATATTGATGATTATGTGGGTTTTTTTTTTTAAGTAGTTTTAAATATTCTTCCCATGTATGTATTAAGTACCAGCAGCATATAGTGCTGGTTTTTTTTTGGTAATTATACAAATTAGGTGTCGCTTTTTAATGCCGGACATGAATCCGGCAATGGAAACGCTACGCCCATGAAAACTTGTCACGTGGTTTGTTCTATCAACATCATAATACATGTATTTGAAGGAAACGCACAGTCATACATTCTAAACAAACTACCTGTCACCGGCAAAGACTAACCTTGACAGAGATGACTGGATATTGCAAAGAACAATTAAGCGACAGAAATAGAATAGGGAAGTCTGTAGGTCTTGTACGCGTGTGGTTATACAATCTCGCTAATGCTGGCATCCTGTTGTAAATCTAACTAAAGGAACGGAACGTCTCTAGGGTAGCCATAATTTGTAAGGCGTGTTAGTATCCTGATAATAAAAAAGCAGAATCTTTAAACATCTAGTGTAACGAAACAGATCGATAATAGTTATGAAAAAAAATACGTGTGGCACTCGGAGACTGTCGCGGTAAAGCTATTGCATAGCTGTTTTTATCAACTTATGCAATTATAATTATTTAACCAATGCCACCTAGAGGCGAGTTGTTGAACTAAAGAGACAAGCGTGAAATTTCAAAAAGTCATTAAAAGTTCTGTTATTCATCGATAGATGCCAAATCAACTTATGCAATTATAATTATTTAACTAATGCCATCTAGAGGCGAGTTGCTGAACTAAAGAGACACGCGTGATATTTCAAAAAGTCATTAAAAGTTTTGCTATTCATCGATAGATGGAGTCGGAGTAGGGGGGGTGTGAGGTTATTTTCGTTACGGAATTTCTGGATTCGGTCTCCACGCTCAAGGCCCGCGATAGAAGCTATGCAATAGCTTAAAAACTTAGGTTAGAAAAGGAACAGGAAAAGAATATTAACCTAATATAACTCATAAATATTACTCGCTTTCCGCAGAAAAAATAAACTTTCACGTCCAAACTCTCACAATTTCCAGCGATAATATGTTTTTTTACTATTAAAATAGTAACCGGCAGTATTTTAATTGTTTTAGTATATATCGAGAAAATAAAGAAAACGTACAAAATTAACGCTTCTTCGCATTAAATCGTCAAATCTGATAAGCAATATTCAACCATACGTAAAGGTACATTATTTTAAAATTGGGATAGGACCGCGCCTTAATACTGACCGGGACATTTACCAATCTGTCCCTGCTCTTTCAAGACTAGTAAGTCTATTATTTGCTTGAATGTGATTATAGATGTACAGAGAGTACTCAGTGGGATCCAATTGTACGTAGTAACTAGTTAATTATAGGTACATCTGCGTTCGTGTACCCATGTCTTCAGAATACATTGGATACCATATCACAGAAACAATGGATACTATTTGTTAGTGTATTTAAGGATGCTAGATAGATTTTTAGGAATTTGCAACGTTTTAAATCTACTTCAGGCCCGTGGGGGCCATCCGCTCTCAACTTGTTTAGGGATCTGGCGAAACGTTTAGTTGAGGCAATGGTTCACCGAAATGCTGGCGCCTACTTTGGGCAAAAAGTTAGCATTGCCATGTTTGCCGCCAGCGTTTTGGCCACTTTCTCCCCACCATGGGGCTTATAGACTAGCTTTTATTTTTACATTTAATATATTGTAAATATTTGTATCTATCTAAGCTTGAGTACAGGCTAACGACCGGTGCCAATAACCTATCTATCGTCGGTTTACCTTACTAGAGATAGATATTTGGCACTATTTGTATGGACCTTATGTCAAATGTTCGTAAGGGAAACTGTGAATAGATAGATTACTGGGATCCCCCATTAGTAAACTATGCTACAGATCTGTACGGCTATTATGTATCTCAGTTGCTAACAAATGTTGATTGAAATCAAAAAACAAACGCCGCTCTATGTCACATTTGTCAGCTACAGTCATCAACTTACTAACATTTTTGCTTACTGGAGTTGTCCAAACTGACATAGGGCCGCCATTTTTCAAGATTTCAATCAACATTTGTTAGCAACCGAGATGCATAATAGCCCTGCCGAGTAAATTGTAAGATCTGTATTGGAGAAAGACATTCAGTGAAGCTCAAGTTATGGTAATAAAATGCGTCCCATGAAACACGCTTCCGCAGTTTAGTTAGTAAGTATACAGTACAGTGAAACAGGAAAATTTGCGTAAGTATAACACAATCGTTGGTGTACACAGTTACAAACTATGAGTTATCCGTGGCCCAGTTGTACTAGATAAATGGTAGTTTGTACTGTATACTTACATTTTTGTGCTGGACCTACTGAATGAAAAATTTATGCAAACTACTTAAGAGGATTGCATAGCTAGTACTTTCCATGCTAAAAGAGAAAACTCTTTTCTACCTCTTAACATTGTCTGATTTTAGAGATTTTTTTTCATGGAATCATGACATTGTTTACTATGCCCGTACGTTTTGATTTTTTCAGTGTTTTTAAGTTCTAAAAAAGTAAATTTATAGTACTTTGATATACTAAAAAAATAAAAACGTACGGGCATAGTAAACAATGTCATGATTCCATGAAAAAAAATCACTGAAATCGGACAATGTTAAGAGGTAGAAAAGAGTTTTCTCTTTTAGCATGGAAAGTACTAGCTATGCAATCCTCTTAAGAGCAGTGGAACTTTTTGTGAATGAGTTTGTCCATACCAATTTCTACCGTTCGCGTTATATTTTCTAGTACCCTTCCAGGGTATGGTTGCCGGCGAAATTATACAATATAAATGTAAAATAATAATAATAATAGGGATAAATGAGACTTAACAACTTAATGTTTCAGGGTTACGGGCGTAGGCAGTTCGTCACTTGTGAGGAAAAGCATTTGTTCTATGCAGAGGTTACCCCTTAATAGTGTGCTTGTACCGTTTCGTAATATAACAAGTACAATTAGAAAAATGTAATACCGACTTCCATTCTATTCAGTTATTGTAGTAGTATAGTATATAGTATAATAGTAGTGTATCCGAAAACTACAGGACCGAATATAATGAAATTTAAATGGGACCACACGGGAAGCACCAGCTTTCAAACAAGAATTTTGAGTATCGCTTCACCCTATCGAATGTTACGTACCTCCTTCTTTTTGGAAGTCGGTAGAAAAAACTTTTCAATCGTGCAATGCCTAAGTAGCTTCCCATTGGTCGAATATGTTTCGGAACTATGCTGTTTTGGCACAAATTACGTGATACATGAGTATGATTACGTTGGCTTTGGCACGTATAAAGTAATATTATGTAGATGTTGGCATAATTGGAGTAAGATTATGCTGTTATGGTACAGAACGAGTTAGATTATTCTGTTTATTGGCACTAAAAGTATAATTATGCTGTTTTTGGCACTAAAAGTATAATTATGCTGTTTTTGATACTAAAAGTATAATTATGCTGTTTTTGGTACTAAACGTATAATTATGCTGTTTTTGGCACTAAAAGTATAATTATGCTGTTTTAGGTACTAAAAGTATAATTATGCTGGTTTTGGTAATAAAAGTATAATTTTGCTGTTTTTGGTACTAGAAGTATAATTATGCTGTTTTTGGTACTAAAAGTAAATTATGCTGTTTTTGGTAGTTATTAATTACAAACGTAGGTATACATAATTTTATACGAGTATATAGCGTGTTTCATCCTAGACACGACCTTCAGCAATGAAAATGCCGACTGTAATGATATAAATTGTGAAGAGTAAGTGTAACCATAGCAACCGAGGGAGTCTGGAAGACGCTCGCGATGTTATGTTTGTATAATTGTAAATGTAATAATACATTTACAATTATACAAACTTCCATTTAGTAAATAAATTAAAATCAGTATAATTAAATTTCATTGTTTTATTTTATATGTCTATTTGACCTGCATCTGGGTGTGTATGATATAAGTACCTATGATATATACGTCATCAGGTTACTATAGTACAGGCTCTGCTTAGTTTGGTATCTGCAGGGCTATTATGTATCTCAGTTGCTAACAAATGTTGATTATAATCTAAACAGTTACAATTTGAAAAATTTAACACCGACTTCCATTATAATCAGAAATTCGAGTGTAACTCAAAAACTACTGAATTTGATGAAATTTAATTGGGACTACACGGTTTTTTTCATGTTTGTTACCTCATAACTTTCGACTAAGTGAACTGATTCTCAAAATTTTTTTTTTGTTGGAAATCTGGTGCTTCCCGTGTGGTCCCATTTAGATTATTTTAATATTAATCATCAAATTCGGTCCAGTAGTTTTTGAGATACACTCCAATAACTGAATAGAATGGAAGTCGATATTAAATTTTTCGAATTGCACTCGTTTTAGATATTAATCAACATTTGTTAGCAACTAAGATCCGTAATAGCCCTGCTGAACACCTTGCGCGTGGAATTATAAAAAAACGAAAGGGTTAACTATATATTTTGCCATACACATTATCAGCGCGATCTAAACTGGAATATCCTTGGTTTCGAAGAACTAATCTCAAATGTTACTTGCGTGTTTGAACAAGGTTTTATCCGGATCGACAGGAAAGAGATAAAAAGGAAGAACTTGATAAGAACTACTCGACTGCACAATTTTAGACTGTCATAGTGTCTTACTACATGATATATAGGGTGTTTGGTAGAGGGACCGACAAACCAAATGAGCGTGTTCGGGGGACCACTTGGAGAATACAAGTTGGCCAAAAAAAATCATCGACACCCCAATATGTTTAACTTTTTTTTTGTGATTTTATCCTTTTTCTCCGAAATCGTACCTATTTACCACCATAACATTTGTAAAAACTAAAAACATCCAGTCTAAAACATACTTTACAAATGGTATGGTGGTAAATAGGTACAATATTGGCAAAAACGAGAAAATTCACAAAAAAATGTTAAAAAAAATTGGGCCGACACCCCAATTTTTTTTAACATTTTTTTTGGCCAACTTGTATTCTCCAAGTGGGCCCCCGAACACGCTCATTTGGTTTGTCGGTCCCTCTACCAAACACACCCTGTATGTAGTTGAGATAATACTGAGGAAAACTGTGTAAAAGAGAATATAACCTAAATTATAATCATAACTTTTAGGCAATATCAGAGACCACAGTTTAGTAAGCATAGTTATTTCGCCTTTGGCAGTTTCTCCATACATTTTAATTATTTATTTTATTTATTATACATCACGAAGAAATACACATCAGTTTTAATGATACCGTCTTAAAATCTAAGTAAGATTTGTCTAGACAGTAGTGTTCTCGAATACATAAATATAACAAGTACTTAAGTATAGTAATTAGATAACAAATAACATTGCGTCGCGCGCTCACACTCAGCTTGAGTAATACGTATAACAACGTATAATATATTACTCGTCTTAGAACTTTAAGAATTATCTAAGCTACTCGTATTGTTATCCTGCTCACAAACTATTAGATTCCGCTCTGTTGCCGAGCAAGTACTTAGGAAATATCCATCCCCTCCCATGTTTACCCGCGTTCAGCAGTGTCATGTGTGTTCGTCGTGTATTCGCAACAGATACAGGATGCTCCTGCTATTTACAATCGTACGAGATTTTTTGTTTGACATTAGAAATAATATCTTCTACACAAGTGACAATTTTGGTACTTTTCCTAAAAAGGGGGAAGTTTGCTGAGACGCTATTTAACGGCCGATATTGATAGTAACTATTAGGTGACCTGACTTCTAAGAATTTCGAATATGAGCATAATTGGTCAAGTGGTTGCTGAGATAATAGGTTGCAAAGTTTAAAAACTGGATGATTTCAGTTACTTTTCCAATTTAAATTTTTTGATAATTTTGCCGCTGATAAGACTCTTACTCGTTGCTGCTTACCTGGTGCTTTTGTCCGTATTTTAAGCCTACCGAGATTTATATGTAAAATAATATCAAATTTCTATTAGAATTGTACCAGTGGGTTATATCAGCGGTCTATTTATTGAATACGGAATATAATTTACACGGGTTAAGAGCATTGTTTATAGGTTTGACTCTTACTCATTGCTGCTTACCTAGTACTTTTGTCCGTATTTTAAGCCTACCGAGATTTATATGTAAAAGAATATCAAATTTCTATTAGAATTGTACCAGTGGGTTATATCAGCGGCCTATTTATTGAATTCGGAATATAATTTACACGGGTTAAGAGCATTGTTTATAGGTTTGACTCTTACTCATTGCTGCTTACCTGGTACTTTTGTCCGTATTTTAAGCCTACCGAGATTTATATGTAAAAGAATATCAAATTTCTATTAGAATTGTACCAGTGGGTTATATCAGCGGTCTATTTATTGATTACGGAATATAATTTACACGGGTTAAGAGCATTGTTTATAGGTTTGACTCTTACTCATTACTGCTTACCTGGTACTTTTGTCCGTATTTTAAGCCTACCGAGATTTATATGTAAAAGAATATCAAATTTCTATTAGAATTGTACCAGTGGGTTATATCAGCGGTCTATTTATTGAATACGGAATATAATTTACACGGGTTAAGAGCATTGTTTATAGGTTTGACTCTTACTCATTGCTGCTTACCTGGTACTTTTGTCCGTATTTTAAGCCTACCGAGATTTATATGTAAAAGAATATCAAATTTCTATTAGAATTGTACCAGTGGGTTATATCAGCGGTCTATTTATTGAATACGGAATATAATTTACACGGGTTAAGAGCATTGTTTATAGGTTTGACTCTTACTCATTGCTGCTTACCTGGTACTTTTGTCCGTATTTTAAGCCTACCGAGATTTATATGTAAAATAATATCAAATTTCTATTAGAATTGTACCAGTGGGTTATATCAGCGGTCTATTTATTGAATACGGAATATAATTTACACGGGTTAAGAGCATTGTTTATAGGTTTGACTCTTACTCATTGCTGCTTACCTGGTACTTTTGTCCGTATTTTAAGGCTACCGAGATTTATATGTAAAAGAATATCAAATTTCTATTAGAATTGTACCAGTGGGTTATATCAGCGGTCTATTTATTGAATACGGAATATAATTTACACGGGTTAAGAGCATTGTTTATAGGTTTGACTCTTACTCATTGCTGCTTACCTGGTACTGTGTCCGCGAGGTCTGTTGTTCCCAGAACTTACTAGTAATATATGTCTGTCAAAATACAAAGAGTTGCGGTAGAAATGGTTTGCGATTCCATCAATGTTAGGGCCAGCGTTTGCAGGATTGCAGGATGCAACCTTTTAAGTTCTACGAGCATTAGATATAATCAAATCCAGATTTATCCGCTTTGAACAAAGAGAATACAATACTGCGGCTTTGACAGGAAACAACTGCCCGGCAAAGTACTGAATAGAGATAATCGCAAGCACGCACACAGACAATAGTGAAGTTCTACGTACAGCTAACGTTGTTGTCAATTTGGATGTATTGTTCGCGAATGGTCATTCGTTGTCATAATAGCTTTTTCAACACATTTGCTCGTAAAGTAAGCCTTAAGATATCGCTGTTATAAGACCCGCAGGGCTATTATGTATCTCAGTTGCTAACAAATGTTGATTGAAATCTTGAAAAATGGCCGCTCTGTGTCACTTTTGACAACTCCAGTAAGCAAAAATGTTAGTAAGTTGATGACTGGAGCTGACAAAAGTTACATAGAGCCGCCATTTTTTTCGGTTTCAATAAAAATTTGTTAGCAACCGAGATACATAATAACTCTACATACCTCACAGGCACAATAAAATTATAACACAGTGGATAATAGAAATATCCACTCAAAATTAGTACTTCACTGCAAGTTTTAGACGAGTAAACAGGGCATTTTTAATTTAATACAGTAATTTTTTTAGTAGCATTTAAGAGGTTTTAGGGACTTAACCACAAACGTTGCAGTTCCTAGAAAAGTAGGTTGATTTCTGCGAATTCTATAGTATTATTAGCCAAATATAGCGAATCGCCAGTCAACGGGTTAAAGGACTCGCATCCCTGCAAAAAGAATATTGTTCAAATACGGGCTTTAACTTTTTGCTCGTTAGATATACTTTACATTTTTACAAGAAAGCAAGCTTGTTGGCAGCGAGCTGTCTGCTAATTTTATGTTGCTAATGCAAAGTATTATTTATATTGTATGGTAAGAGAGAAAAACAAACGGAGTAAAATAATCACTCAGTGGTACCCAAGACAAGGACAAAGGAAAGAGGTAGATCGCAGAGCAAATGGGATGATGCTATAAGAAAAGTTGCTGGTGTGACATGTTTAGAGTGGCAAGGGTATGACAGGAATGGAATAAGTTGGAGGAGACCTTTGTCGAATGACAAACGAATCTGCAGAAATTAGCCAAGGTCCACATAATAGAATAAGACCTAGAGAGATTACTGTAAATTCCGAATAAAGGCTATTATTATAATGCAAAGTATATCGAAATAGCAATAATTCTATTAAATAAGTCCATATTTGAATAATATTTTTTACATCTCTCATATTCGGTAAGTAGGTCCTTATTACCCCCAAATGGGGCTTGTAGGTGACCAAATACCGCTCTAGGGTAATAATGTAGCTAGAAAAGTCCTAGGGCGGTAAGTAATTTAAAAAAAACATTTCACTCTTTCAAAAAGTTCGCGTACATCTAACCATCATACTGGCAATAGACATCATGCATTCAGCCCAATGACAATAGAGGTCGCTTCGCTATTCAGCCTTGTCTTCGTATGAGTATAATAGTCATCAATTTTATTTTTGTAATGCCGGTTTTTTTCTACTTATCTCACAATCGAGATGTAAAGCAGAGTAGTTAGCTCGGGTGTAAGCATCAATTGCAGCCCGAAATATTTATATAGTTCGAGGCTGCAATTGATGCCTTACAGCCCTTGGCTACTAATCTACTATTTTGCCGGGTGGGAGACGAGTCGTTTAAGTGTCCTAAGACATTTATGCCGCTTAAAAGCCATATACATTATGGAATAAAGTCTTAAGCGGTTCTTAGAGTATAACCAGTGTGGATAGTATCAAGAAGTTCTGATAATGACAGTCGGGCCCCAATAATGATGACAAATCTCGTCCGCGAACATTAAATTAGCGCGAACTAGATAAATGAGATGCGGTTTCGAGTTCTGAATGGGATAATTGACAAGTGACTGACCGACGTCGTGTTGCTTATTGTTACATGTAATTCAAGGCTGCTACCTTGCGGTTTTGCTGATTTGGTGACGACTATAAAAATAACTTACGGCGTCTTATAATAATAATAATAATGTTTTGATATTATCACAATTATTGTGATAATATTACAAGTGCAATTTGAAAAATTTAATACCGACTTCCATACTATGGTAAAAAACTGTTATTAGAGTGTAACTCAAAAACTACTGGACCGATTTTGATGAAAAAATGGGGACCACACGGGAAGCACCAGCTTTCAAACAAAAAAAGAATTTTGAGAATCAGTCCACCCAATTGAAAGTTATGAGGTAAAAAACATATAAAAAATACAGTCGTATTGAGTACCTCCTCCTTTTTGGAAGTCTGTAGAAAACATGTCGAAATGAGAATATTATTATAGCATTGAGAAGTGTGTAGTCGTTAATATCGTGTCCTTATCGTTCACTAGATGGCGTTGTCATTTTGGTAACAGAAGCATTGATAATAATTCTTCAATTGGGGATATTTTGATGAAAAAAATATTATCAAAAATTACTCTAAACATACGAAACTCGCTCAGAACAAAGTCAAAAACTGCCTGAGGATGGCACCGGATATGTCCGAAACCTATTAGGTCGATAACGTCGGCCAAGTAAAATGTAGTTTGATAATAAATAATGTGTCAAACCGACGAAAATCGAGAGAATACCAAAGAAAAAAACCTTAATTTAAAAAGTGAACGGAATCAATACGTCGGTTGTTGTTTAAAACGGTAATTGGCGTTAATATTTCAGGTACTCTATAATACTAATTATTGTATACTATTTAATCTGTTTTTATAAAGTATTAATTTCGGTAGACTAAACAAATAATTACCTAAATATAATAATAATAATTCTCCAGTTATTTTAGGTTATCTCCATACATATTCAAAGCAGCTTGCCATTATAACACTGTTAAATTATTGTTTATTCAAACAAATATATTAAGCATAATCTAGTTCTAAATTAAGTATAAATACAGGTAACTACAGGTTATGTTATAAGCCTAGCACAAATAACTTATAAATAACATTTACATAAAAAGGCACTTATATCAACAAATTAAACGGTATCAAGGTCCTTATTTGTTATGACCAGCCAACCACGTAACGCGCTGCGTTGATATATTTTCATGAAATGATAATGTTCATACAATTTTACTATCATTCCTTGAATATATACATAGGCTACGTTCCGGGAAGCACCGTCAACGCTCACAACTGTCGCGCCCCGGTATAGCGTTCCGGTTGGAATTAATGCTTCCATTGTTCAACCCAAGTGGAACAGTTACGCGGTCGCGAAAAGCGCGCCAACTTTTCTGTCAAAAATCGATAGAATCCTATACATTTGATGTTTGACAGTGACAGCTCGCAAACGACCACGAAAACCCATCTACGATCTACGAGCGTTGTGAGCGTTTTCGGTGACGTCATTGATGACGTATCGAGCTCGCTCACGATGATCGCGGGCTTCTAATGGAATGGGTGTGCGAACGCCGCGAGTGATTTCGGCGCTTCCCGGAACGTAGCCATAGTAGGCGCGTTACGTGTACCATACATACACGGTGTATGTATGGTCATAGCGAATAGCTCCCCAGACAGGATCTAGTAAATGGTATGATGATTTTATAAGAATCCGCCTTAGTAGGTACCACCGTAGCGGTAGATTCATTAATTATTATAGATAGTAAGGATATTATTCGTGCTAGACTCTAAGTACTAATTACAAGTTAGATCTAATAAATCAACTTTAATTATATAATAAAGTATTAATAAATCTACACAATTTGTATATATAGGTACACAAATAACAAACATGCTATAGAAATCTACTGTATATTTAAAAGATAAAATACTGATTGTTTTCATCATATCACATTTCATAGGATTTTTGAATTCTAAATAAGTAATCATAGCAAAATAAGAATAGCAAATTGAAATTTAATATAAATATGACGAAAACGCTAGGTTATGTAAGAATTAACTTAAAATACATAGTACTAAGCGATAAATAAAATTTCATATTTAAAGATTACTAAAATTATAAAACATAACTCTCAGCGAATTAACATGTGTCGTTGTGAATGTTTGAACATTTTAGTTTTAATTTTTTCAGTATTCTTTAGCGGCCCTATTAATAAACTTGTAATAAACCCGGAGTAGTTAAAACATCTATCTGTCAATTTTTCGCTTGCAGTAAATGTCACGCGTGAGAGCAAGACAAAGCATGTTACTAATCTATTTTTACGCAACGTTTATTAATAAAGGCCTTAATGTTCACTGGGGAGTCACTGACATAACTAAAGTAGTCATTGCTATATTTTTTATTTATTAGCATATTATTAGTTTTGTTACTTCTCAAAGAAACTAAATACAATGCGCTGATAAAAATAGTAATATACAAAATAGACATAATCAAGAAATGCCAATAAAATTTAATTATGTATTTAAATATCAGTATTGGAATACTAAACAGCCCAATATATAATACCAAAGGAAGCACGTTTCAAAGAAAAAATAGTAAATATGCATATTATTTAAGTAACATTTAATCTAATAGGATCAGATAGTTGATCGTGAAAATAAATACTTGACATAATTGTATTCAACTTGACATTTTAAAAAAAATCTCAATATATCAACACAGCGCGTAACAAAAACGTGTAGTAATACTAAAACCACTCACGCCGAAGCTTGCATACAATCAGGACCTAACTACTGCGTCCCAGGAAGTTGTAAACATTCCGAGTTATGAGTACCCAAACTTTTTATACTCAAGCAGGTTCATCCCTGAAAAACTAGGCCAAAGACGGCAATGATCTCCAGAACGTAGACTAGGTAAACAAGGAGCCTTTAAAGCAGGCCTGGGCTGAGGTGCGGCGCGGTGAGGGCGCATGCGAGCGAGACGAAGGTGAATGTGGCGTGGATGATTTCAAAGTGCATTGACCCCAATGAACTCCAAGAATAGGCACGTCTAATAGGGCTGCCGAAAATTTTTCTATAATATTTTTTTTTTACTTTGTATGAAAATAACTATAAGCAATTTGATTTTTAATACTTTTCCATGTGAATCCTGAATAGATATGCCCACCTTTCAGTATTACTACACCTTTTGGTTACACGCTGTATATTGGATAGATTATAAATAGTGTTTATTTTAGCGATAAATCCCCAGGTTTTGTTCTTCTTATACAGGCCTTTTCCACAGATATAACCACTACTAATAAATGATTTTATCAAAACATATAGTACAACTCATTTTTGTGACGGACGTGAGTGTTACAATGTTAGCATTATCTCACATTGACAGATGTCAGGTATGGTACGACAGATGTCAAAATAACAGAACATATCATATAATTAGGTTATGTTGTGCTATTTCCTGGTGAGTACGTAAACGTAAAAATAAAACATTTTGACATCTGTCACTGACAAATGTATACTGTTAATAAATCATACTAGACGTTTCAATACTAGCAGTGGACTTACTCGATAGAGAAGACATGTCAATAAAGTACCAAACACTTGTCCAAAATTAACATGTTTTAATATATATAAATATATAGCAAGAGAAGTAGTTATTGTGAACCGGATTAATACAAAGTTAACCTTAAGAAATAATAATGGAATGTGTAATATACATACACATATACAAAATGTTTATTTCTTGTTCATACATATATAAACATATTAATTGGAACCCTGCCTACTGCTTTAGTATATTACTGTGTTGCAGAAGGCAGTGTCTTCCCCTAATTACTTTACTACTTTAATATATGAAAGTAATAACATTAGATTGTGTAATTCATTATGTAAGAATTAATAAATTTAGAATGGAACTAAAAAACTTTAAAACGAGGCTGTGAACTCCTATATGCATATAATAAAGATAATAATAAGTAAATTGTATCGAATAAATAATGAAATGTGTAGGTCAAATATAACCAAAAAATATAATAAAAAGATTATAATATAAATAAGTAATAAGTAAATCTATAAGGCCTTCATTAATAAACGTTGTGTAAACCTATATTAGGCGTAACATGCTTTGTCTTGCTTACACGCGTGACATTTACTGCGAGCGAAAAATTGTTAGATAGATGTTTTAACAACTCCGGGTGTAAGCAAAGTTTATTAATAAGGCCGTAAATGTGTAAAAATATGAATATCGGAATGTTTAGTTTCTGTAACTGAAATATAAGACTTCTGGAATGTGCGATCATTTAAATAAGAAATAATGTTATCCACTAATATAGATATAAATAAATTAATGTGCAATTCAAAATGTGACTAAGAATGAATAATCAAATGTGTAAGTCAACATATTAAAACTAAACATGATTTAAAAAATATAATATAAAAAATATGCGTAATGTAGAATTCTATATTATTATATGTCTAAAAATATGTATATTGAAATGTTTGAGTCTTACAGGACTTAGTTACAACTAAGAAACAATACTTCTGGAATGTGTTATAATTTTAATATGGAATAATGTTATATTGTGTAATCCAATATGTAACTAAGAATAATGGAATTAAAAACATTTCTAAATAATAATAATGGAATGTTCTTACTTTATGGGCGTTGTGTAGTGCTCTGCGGAATAGGAAATCCGAAATAAAATTATATCTGCAACAAAAGACAAAAAATACATATTAATACCACTGATTTTATCAATAGACAATATTTTCCCGTTTTGTTGCATACTCCGAATAAGGACCAGCCGTGCGATTCGCTAATGATTCGTCGACGAGCTCGCCGATGAGCTCACCGATGTCAAATACTTGACTTGACTACTTGATATGAGATATCGCCCTTGTACATAAGGTTGTTTTGCCAACGTTTCTTGTCATCTCGTCATTTGTTTCACGGATATTGTCAAAGATGCAACGATGTTTGCTCTTAGCGAATCGCACGGCTGCAGGGCTAATATGTGTCTCAGATGCTAACAAATTTTTATTGAAATCTTGAAATATGGATTCAGTTTTGACAATTCCAGTAAGCAAAAATGTTAGTCAGTTGATGACTGGACCTGACAAAATTGACAGAGCCGCCATTTTTCGATTTCTATCAAATTTTGAATTGCAACTTAGGCTACGTTCCGGGAAGCGCCATCAACGCTCACAACTGTCGCGCCCCGGTTTAGCGTTTCGGTTAGAATTAATGCATGCAATGTTCAACCCAAGCGGAACGGTTACGCGGTCACGAAAAGCGCGGCAACTTTTCTGTCGAAAATCGATAGAATCCTATTTATTTGATGCTTGTCAGTGACAGCTCGTAAACGACCGCGAAAACCCACTTACGATCTGTGAGCGTTGTAAGCGTTTTCGGTGACGTCATCGATCATCATCGATGACGTATCGAGTTCGCTCACGATGACCGTGGGCTTGTAAGGGAATGGGTGTGCGAACGCCGCGAGTGATTTCGGTCCTTCCGGAACGTAGCCTTAGATACATAATAGCCCTACTGGTCCTGCATATCCTACTAAGCTATCATACTGATATTATTGCTAAATATGTATGTATGTTTCTATGTTTTTACCATAACAAACATCAAGTATGGAATTCTTTTATATCTTACTTTATTTAGATAATTTTGGGTAATGACAATATTTATTGTAATGTCATCCAAATTTTATTCAGAAGTTGCGATGAGAAGAGAAAACGCAAACACAGTCTGTGTTTGCGTTTTCTCTTCTTCTTCTCTTCCCATTTATATTATTGTGGTGATAAAAAAATAACAAATAAAAAATATAAATAAAAAAATAATATTCAGTATATTATTATAATATTGATAATTTGTGAATTTTTAATCATATATTTTTTATTAGTTCTTATTATATATTAGTTATTATTATTTATTCAGTCGATAAAACTGTATTATCGTGACATTCTGAATCGGGGTTCAATTACTAAAAGCCTCATTACCCAGTAATTTCATTTGCTACCGTGCCCTTCACACCCTAACACAGTAATGCATGCGCACTAATGCTTCGCGGGAGAATATTTCGCACTGCGGTGGTACTCATAATCATAATCAGCCCATTATGTTCCCACAGCTGGGACTTGAGCCTTCCTCTCAGAGAGAGGAGTGGGCCATCCACCACGCGGGCCCAATGCGGATTGGTGGATAGGTGAGTGGCCAACCCATGTCAAAGTTTTCAGGCCGCCCTTAGACATAGCCTAACGACTGTTCTCCTAAGACAAACAACCGCGACCGACGGCTAAACGTGCCCTCCGAAGCACAAGCGCTCAGTTGAATGCTACTAGCACACACCCATCCAAATCCTGACCGCAGCAACCGTTGCTTAACTTGTTGATCGGTTAAGATCGCCAAGTCAAGCTCCGCTACGAGCGCTACATTTTTTAATAGGTACGTAATTATTGCACTAATCATCAGGTAAACAGAAATAATTAAGCAGAAGATAATACATAGAAAATAGTAATACTATAAGATTATAACTATGAGATTAATATATATAAATATATACCTAATATGGTTATAAAACACCAATACATACCTCACCCAAGCATGCCAGCGGCGACCGAAGCTAGTACCACTAAGACGGCAGTCGCTACGCCGCCCGCCCCGACTTGCGCTCCGTAAACCGCTCCGCTCTCGGCGCCTGAAGCGGAGCCGAACGCGTCTGCTGCCGACAACGTGTCTGTCAAATAATCATCGGTCAGCGCGCACGCTACCGATGGGCTGCTCTAGTCACTTTGGGTATGCTCTTTGTAGCTGGTATTAGAGAAATAACTACTTCCTTAACCACAGTTAAGTGAATCTGAATCATACGATATACGATGATTTCTTAGGTGTATACATGACACTACAATTCTCTAAACTATGGTAGTTCTTATTCTGTTTACATTTAGATCCATATTTGTATAACACTAATAATCGTACTTCCAAGTATCTTAAATTATGCAAAAAATCACATCCTGTCTCTCAATATATCCTACTAATTATTTTTCAATGTGAAAGTTTAGATGGATGGATGTTTGTTGCTCTTTCGCGCTCAAACGGCTAGGCTAATTTTGATGAATGTTGGTATGGAGGTAGATGAGGCTTTGGATTGACACAGGATACTTTTCATCATCATTATCATCATCATCCAACACCAAGTGGGTGACACCGCGGATTGCAGCTAGTACAATATAAATTTTCGCTGCAACCCCACAGTTGAATGGGCCGACACGACCGAAGAAGGACCACACACCTACATAACACCGACGTGACTTAACATAGCTTGCTTTTGCGTTTCATCGGTTTGTGGGAGGTTCCGGAGGCCCGATTCCCCCCTTCCCCGTTCTCCCTCTCCTTCCTCTCCCGACGAGCGAAGCGTGACGAGTTGACGCATACGATACGAATACTTTTTCGCAGATTTTTTGTGCTACGGCCTCAGAAAACTTGATACGTGAATCTGTCTCACATTTAGCCCGTTGTATCATTTTATATGTTGTAATTCATTACTTGTAGATAAAATAATATATTGTAAGTATATAAAAACATAATTGATGTTAATTATATATATATATGAAAGAGGAAAAATTTGTAAGTATGTTTGTAACGAATTGGCTCAAAAAGTACCGACTTCAAAAAATATTTCAACATTGTAAAGCTACATTAACCCTGAGTTACATAGGCTATATAAGATTCATCATCATCATCCATCACCGCGCGGGTGAAACCGCGGAGAGCAGCTAGTTATTTTATTAGTTAAGATATTTTAAGCTAAATAAATATATATATAATTTAAACTAAATATTTAGTTTAAATTATATAAAAGATATTTTAAACTAAAATGATAGGTATATGTATTCATTAAGTAATTTTAATCTTGAAATTCGGTCATTTTGGATACCACTATTGAGTAATGTTTAAAAGTTCAGTTATCCTGGGACATTGGTTTTTGAGTCTCTTTCATCTAATAATTTCACTTGCTGCCGTGCCCTTCACGCCCTAACACAGTAATTTTAACGCACTATTGCTTCGCGACAGAATATATGGCACTGCGGTGGTACCTACCAAGACGGCTCTTGCACGAAGACCTACCACCTAATGCGTCACCACCTAGGTAGAGTTTCCTCGCCTCTTACGATTCATCATGGACCTCTCACGGAGAAAAACGTTTGATAAAGCTTGTTACAGCTTGAGTTGTCAACACACTTTTTTTTTTTGCTTTAGTATCGATAGGCCGTCATTTGACTATTATTTTAATTGATGTTCACTGATGGTGCGGTCGAAAGAGGTATCACGCCATTCCTAAAATAGTAACGGGCATTAAAGGACAGCTTCCAGAATAGTTAAGAGCTGACCATATATATCTAGCTATTTTAGATATGTAGTTAATTTAAGATAATTTCTGTTGTTCCAGATAATTTGATTCTAATTTATTCCGTTTATTTTCATACTTTTATCTCATCTGACGTTTTGGCAAAGGAGTTCTCAAACAGTCCCATAAAAATAATTAAATAGTTAAGTGCTGACCATATATATCTAGCTATTTTAGATCTATGTAGTTAATTTAAGATACTTTCTGTTGTTCCAGATAATTCAATTCTAAATTATTCCGTTTATTTTCATACTTTTATCTCATCTGAAGTTTTGGCAAAGGAGTTCTCAAACAGTCCCATAAAAATAATTAAATAGTTAAGTGCTGACCATATATATCTAGCTATTTTAGATATGTAGTTAATTTAAGATACTTTCTGTTATTCCAGATAATTTAATTCTAAATTATTCCGTTTATTTTCATACTTTTATCTCATCTGACTTGTTGGTAAAGGAGTTCTCAAACAGTGTGCCATAAAAATAATTAAATAGTTAAATGCTGATCAATATATATCTAGCTATTTTAGATATGTAGTTATTTTAAGATACTTTCTGTTGTTCCAGATAATTTAATTCTAAATTATTCCGTTTATTTTCATACTTTTATCTCATCTGACGTGTTGTTGGCAAAGGAGTTCTCAAACAGTTTTAGCCATAAAAATAATTAAATAAGTAAGTGCTGACCATATATATCTAGCTATTTTAGATATGTAGTTAATTTAAGATACTTTCTGTAGTTCCAGATAATTTAATTCTAACAAAAAACAGTTTGCCATAAAAATAAATAAATAGTTAAGTGCTGACCATATATATCTAGCTATTTTAGATATGTAGTTAATTTAAGATACTTTCTGTTATTCCAGATAATTTAATTCTAAATTATTCCGTTTATTTTCATAGTTTTATCTCATCTGACGTGTTGTTGGCAAAGCAGTTATCAAACAGTTTTAGCCATAAAAATAATTAAATAAGTAAGTGCTGACCATATATATCTAGCTATTTTAGATATGTAGTTAATTTAAGATACTTTCTGTAGTTCCAGATAATTTAATTCTAACAAAAAACAGTTTGCCATAAAAATAAATAAATAGTTAAGTGCTTAGCGTCAGTTTTTACAATATTAGCGGGGTAGCTAGCCAGACGGCCTATAAAATATGCCTTACTATGTCTATGTTGTCTTAAGTCATATATTAGATATTTATTCCGATACTATACACAGTTTTGTTTTATTCCAATACCAATTATACATTACCACAATTATAATTATATAGACAATAATTAATTAACCATAATTATACCAAGCTACAACACCCAAAATTAGTATAATATTTGCCCATCGATAGCATGCGGTGCGCAATTAAGAAATAAAAAAATTAGAATTCCTGTAATAATAAACATAAGTGCATTAAAATATACAAAATAAAATACAAATTTCTAACAATAGAATAAAGAAAGACATAACTTATAAAAGAAAATAATGAACGAAAATAAAAACAAACATGGCAAGAAAAACATGCAAAAAAAAAACAAAAACATAACAATGCACTTATGATTATACAACGACACAAAAGCGAATGAATCAAGCTTCTAAACACAGATCCAAACTTGGTTAGGTTATTTTTATTATATGATTTTTAGAGCACTAACGCCTGCTTAGCGAAACCTAACTTAGCAGTTTTGTAGAGAAAAATACATATCCTCGGACGGGATTCGAACCCGCGTTTTCAGACAATCCGTGTTAGACGCTATGACCACTAAGCCACCGAGGCATGCCGTCCGAGCAACGAATTTTAACTGTCTATTTGATTTTAACTTACGTATGGGGAAGGTGCAAGAATTAGCGTCCGTCGTATGGAGAAGGAGCAATAATTAGCGAAAAGGAGGTAGTATAATATTATGGAGAATATCTATTGTTATTCGGTTAGATAATGCTCGAGAAACTGTTCAATAGATGTCTATTAATATTGTTTTCATACAAGCATCTAATCTACACAAAAATCTAGCTACACACATATATGAGAGTGTATGGAAGACATACCCATTTCATCGACTGACACGCGTGATAGATGAACAAAAAGATGGTTTTAGTCAAGCGGCAACACAAAAGAAAACATTAATTTAATTTAAATGTGTAATTCATATGAGAAGCTGCGGTTGTCTAGAGAAGATGAGACATTATTGGAATCGATATAGTAATTCTACACTTTGAGAATCAACAGAGTAATACTAGTTATCCAACATTATGAGAATGCAACCTCTTAGAAATTAATTTTAACCCATAAAGTCTCCTTGCACGGCCGGTCGCACAAACAAAACTTTCGTAAAGATTCCTTGTACACCCGGTTGTACAAATCCAAAAAAAAAAAGATTAAATTATCAATGTTAACTATTCAAATATATACAATATATTTCAGCTAATGTTTTGTGTTGTTGATGCTGTAAAGGACCCATTAATTTAGTTAAAATGTGTAATTGATATGAGAAGCTGCGATTATTTAGAGCAGCGGAGACATTTTAGAATCGAAATAGTAATTCTACATTTTGGGAATCAACATAGTAATACTAGTTATCCAACAATACGAGAATGCAATCTCTTAGAAATTAATTTTATCCCATAAAGTCTCCTTGCACGGCCGGTCGCACAAACAAAACTTTCCTAAAGTCTCCTTGTGCACTCGGTTGTACAAGGCCAACACAAATAAAGATTCAATTATCAATGTTAACTATTCAAATATACAATATATTTCAGCTAATGTTTTGTGTTGTTGATGCTGTAAAGAACCCATTAATTTAGTTAAAATGTGTAATTGATATGAGAAGCTGCGTTTATTTAGAGCAGCGGAGACATTTTTAGAATCGAAATAGTAATTCTACGTTTTGGGAATCAACATAGTAATACTAGTTATCCAACATTACGAGAATGCAATCTCTTAGAAATTAATTTTAAGCTATAAAGTCTCCTTGCACGGCCAGTCGCACAAACAAAACTGCCGTAAAGTTTCCTTGTGCACCCGGTTGTGCAAGGCCAAAACAAATAAAGATTCATTATCAATGTTAACTATTCAAATATACAATATATTTCAGCTAATGTTTTGTGTTTTTGATGCTGTAAAGGACCTGGATTTTTTTAGTCATAAACCTCACCACGTATCACCAAGGGTTAAAAATGCTTAAAAACATCACGTGATTAATGGACGGCCCCAAAGGGAAATAAAAAAATGAGTTATTCCAATATGATACTGTTAGACAAAATTAGTGACCTATATTATAACGTCACTAATTTTCTGTAACAGTAGGTACCATAATATTGGAATAACTATATAGGGCAGCCTGTATGAAAAATAAGTGATTTTAAATTGTTACGGAATGTAGAATTAGATTAAGTAGTTACTACGGTGAACAAACAGTATTCTATAGTTACTGTTACCTTATCTATGTGTAAGTAAGATATGTATTGGCCCGGCATGAAAAGCGATCAAACAATGTTTGAGGTTAGTCACGTTTCAGCATCAAGAGGGATGTTGACTGATAATCAAAACTATTATATAACTGTACTTACAATAAAAAAGACGTGTGGCACTCGGAGACTGCCGCGGTAAAGCTATTGCATAGCTGTTTTTATCAACTTATGCAATTATAATTATTTAACCAATGCCATCTAGAGGCGAGTTGCTGAACTAAAGAGACAAGCGTGATATTTCAAAAAGTCATTAAAAGTTCTGCTATTCATCGACAGATGCCAAATCAACTTATGCAATTATAATTATTTAACCAATGCCATCTAGAGGCGAGTTGCTGAACTAAAGAAACAAGCGTGGTATTTCAAAAAGTCATTAAAAGTTCTGCTATTCATCGATAGATGCCAAATCAACTTATGCAATTATAATTATTTAACCAATGCCATCTAGAGGAGAGTTGCTGAACTAAAGAGACAAGCGTGGTATTTCAAAAAGTCATTAAAAGTTCTGCTATTCATCGATAGATGGAGTCGGAGTGGGGGGGTGTTAGGTTATTTTCGTTACGGAATTTCTGGATTCGGTCTCCACGCTCAAGGCCCGCGATAGAAGCTATGCAATAGCTTAAAAATTAAACTATAGAAACTAATAATTTTCATATAGTTCAAATATAATATGTTTGAAAGACCTCATTCTGCTTAATCTAGCAAAAACAATTCTAAAATAATTAATTAATTCTAAAATTGGTCACAAATCAATGCAAATTTGCTACGGTACTGTTACCATAGCATTTATATCGTAATAAAAGTGCGTATTGTCGCGTATATTATAGCGAATTTTAAATGCCGATTTGTTTATTCTCTTATATACTTGTAACATTTAAAACTACAACACGAGACTCACGCAATAGATAACCAATAAATTAATGCATATGCTCGACGTGTTTTATACCAACTTTTTATCATCAGAACTTTGTGTAATATGTGATATATATATACATCATTATTTGTGCTGACTAATAACTGAATTAAATCTTAATATGTGTATAGATTTCATAACAATCAATCTCGTACACACTCTTTTAGACTTTCGCGATTGTGGAATGTGTAAAAAGTTTTATGTAATTAAAGAGCAGATAAAACGGTCTAGTCTCATATCACTCTCTTATATTGCCATACAACGTGGCAATGCTACCAGCACTTTGAAAACATTGTCCACTTATTATTAGACTACAATTTTCTATTGTTTTGTTTTGTTTTGTTACATTAAATGGTCACTTAGCAACCGTTTATTTCCTTCCTTTAACCCGTCCGCATCAGCGCAAAAAATAACAATAGATTTATGAATGAAACTTAACTCGAATGAGTCTTGCTGATTCGGACAGATTAAACAAACCGTAGTAGATGCATGCAATCCTTTTAGTACTAATAATGATCTGATGTCTTTTTTATTTATGAACCCTATGAGAGTAAAGATTGATAAAAGTTTTTAAAGTGACATAGTCACTAATGCAAAAATTTAGTTTAGAAATTGGATATTTTGCACACGATATTTGGGCACAGTTGCATGCGCCATGTTCAAGAGTAAACTGAAGTATCTGCGGGTAGGTTTTGTTATGAGCAAAACGGTCTACCCTCTTCCTTTCTCATTTCTTGCGTTCCGTTTTATTACCAATGACAAAACAGTCACTTGGAACTCGATCTGGGTCTCGACACACCTCACAGTATCTGCTCGCGAGCCTTTTTCGGAACTACTTCGGTTTTTGCAAATATGAACCACTGGACTGTAGTAAAGATTATCCGATCTCTGCACCATTCAGTCTTTAAAATTTGGTCACAAAAGCAACTTCATAATTAAAGAAAAATATTTAAAAAGTGTTTATATCAGTCAACATCCCAACCTAATCTAACAAGCACAAATCGCAAAGCAAGTTCCGAAACTCCCTTAAGGGTAAGTTTAGACATATCCCCTTTGACACTCACCTCCCCATCGGTTAAGCATCGCCATAACAACACCGTTGGACCATCCGAAGCCAGTCTGAAGAACATACTCGCCGCCGCCTCCGATCCCGCCGAATATTGTTGCGTCGTACTGAAAATATAACGTTTTATTATGAAATTATGAACCTTATATCACTCTTTCAATATCTTTGATTACTAGCTTTTGCCCACGACTACTAATTTTATTAATTGTAACAATATAGCCCATAAATATTGTCCGCCACTATCCCCCATCTTACCCCTCTAAGTCATAACTATCTAAAAATATTAAGAAACACCTTTTTTAATTTTAATTTATTTTCTAAATCCAATTTATCACACTTTAAAAATAAGGACTTTCATACTAACGTTTTCTCCTATTTTTACAACCTTATACCATCAGGGGAAACTTCGCAGTCTTCTCGTCAAAAATACATCAGTGCCTCAAGACGAGAGTCTTCGACCAATGTGTGATGTATGATAAGCTCATAGTAGCACAACGAGCTATGGAGAGGGCTTTGCTCGGGGTTACTCTACGTGATCAAATCAGAAATGAGGAGATCCGTAGGAGAACAAGTCACCGACATAGCCCAGAAGATTAGCAAGTTAAAGTGGCAGTGGGCAGGGCACATATAGCACGCAGAACAGATGGCCGATGGGGCCGGAAGGCTCTGGAGTGGAGACCACGGACCGGCAAGCACAGCGTAGGTCGTCCACCGATACGGTGGACAGACGACCTGATAAAGGTCGCAGGACGACGTTGGATGCAGGCCACATCTAACCGGTACTTTTGGAAAATTATGGGGGAGGCTATGTTCAGCAGTGGACGTTCTACGGCTGAGATGATGATGATGATGACCATCAGGGGTTGAACTGCGTAAACCCTTTCTTAATACATATCTATCCACCAAAACAAAAGCACCCTCCAAATTTTAAGTCTCTACGAACTGTGGTTTCGGCTGTGCGTTGTCTGTCAGTCAATCAGGACTTTGATTTTGGGAATTTAGTAATTATAGAAGAAAAACTACGATATTTCTTTTAGGCGATATGAAATGTTTGCACGATGTGAAAAGATAAATGTTGCATAAAGCTCTCTTGGGTACTGAGACTCCTCCATCGGTCAGGCGGTCTTCAGTTTGATTCCTGCCCTGGACCAAAGGTAACATACTGACGAAATCTGCAACATGTAGAGCAGTTCCAGTGTCTGCTTGGCTGCTAGCTACCATCCCAAAAAATTACAAATCTGTTAATCAGCAGCTAACGGTGCGTTTCAGCCAGTCAGCAAAGTCCTTCTTACCTCTTCTAACCTCCGAAGGCAAAAACGACGGGGTGCTATAAGTATGACGCGCGTCCTAGTGGAGGTCGTAGCTCTCGATCGGAAAAAAACAATTTTTTTTTAAAGGTGATTTATCGGGAGTGCTCCTAGCTATGTTTGATGGAAATCGGTCCAAGATGGCCGCCGCCACAAAATGGCTGGTTACATATTTTTTCAAATGTAGAATACTATACACTATGAGACACGAAGCGCTCGCAGCGGCTCGACTTGGTGATCTTAACCGATCAATAAGTTAAGCTACACATGCTGCGGTCAGGACTTGGATGGGTGTGCGCTAGTGGCATTACTAAACTGAGCGCTTCTGTGCTTCGGAGGGCACGTTAAGCCGTCGGTCCCGGTTGCTTGTCTTAGCACAACAGTCGTTAGTCTATGTCAAAGGCCTTCGGCCGCCTGAAAACTCCGACATGCGTTGGCCGCTAACCTATCCACCAACCCGCACTGGGCCCGCGTGGTGGCTCATGGCCTAACTCCTCTCTCTGAGAGGAAGGCTCGAGTCCCAGCAGAACAAAATGGGCTGATTATGATGAGATAAATAGCATTATAATTCCATGTATGGGGTTTTTGAATTGTTAGTTTTTTTTTACTTGTTTACACTTGAGAATTTAGTGTTTGACCCTATCTTACTTGATGGTCAGTGATGAGGCGGTCGAAGGTGGAATCATACTAGACTTAGAAAAGCGACTGGTTCTACCGGAACACACTGTCAGTTGCTTAGCGAGAGATTTTCAAACTTGAGGGTGGTAACTAGCCAGGCGGACACCAAAACTGCCATTAACCATGCTGTGGATTTCATAAAGATGTTACCTTCACCGAATGCTCAAGTCCAAGGTGGAGATCGATCCCGTGGTTGTCTATTGGCCGGTCGACCCTATGATCACTTCAAACTGACAACGCGAATTCCATACAGATTCTGCCATACCCTACGGACAGTAAAAAATAGTTACCTTTTCTAACATGGCGGTTTTCTGCTTCCAAACTTCGAAGTTACTCCGGACCCATTTCGTAGCGATCTCGTTGGCGTATCTGACGGCTTCAGGCTGCCCGGTGTCCGCTAAACCCATGACCACTATGTATTGTAGAGGAGGCCAGGCGTTGGGGTAGTCCCACTGCTCGCCAGAGTGCTCGAAAGTTGAGGGTATCCCCCCTTGGAATATGTCCACCTGGTTAACAATATAAAATTTGAAGTCAAACTTGAGTAAGGGATTATCATCATCGTTTCAGCCGTAGGACGTCCGCTGCTAAAAATATGTCTCACCTGTAGTTCAAGAATTAACTTTAGAATCAGGATATTTAGCATGTTTTGTATATATTTTGAGCTCTCGATATTTTATATCTCAAAATAAATACAATACATAGTAGATATCCCGTTTCTAGAGTTAATTCTTAAACTTCAAAGCTGCGGACCCATTTCATAGCGTGTAAGCCCATGACCACAATGTAGTGGAGACCAGGCGTTGGGGTAGTTCCATTGTTCGCCAGAGTGCTCGAAAGTTGAGGGTACACTTGGAATATGTCCACCGGATTGGGAATACAGAATTTAAAGTCAAACTGGAGTAAGTGATTTACTTACACAGTTTTGATATTTATATACATGGCTTAAATGTTATATAAGAAATGTCAGAAGTGTCTGTCACCGAATTAGACTCAACGCATGTGTTTCATGCTGAAACACATGCGGTGAGTCTAATTCGAAAAATTAGTGGGAGGACTATGTATGCTTAAACTTTCAGAATACATAGTCCTCCCCCTAATTTTTCATATAATAATAATAATAAGAGAAGAAGAGAAGAAAGAAAGAAAAGAACGAGAAGAAAAAGCAAGAAACAAAAAGCTCCAAGGGTGGAAGTGTTAAAGGGCATAACGCCGGTAGTAGCGCTCTAGTGAAACCGCAGCACACCTCTCAACACCCTTCAGATATCCACACCAACGTTGCCCCTTTTGTCACCATTGATGGTGGCTCTTATGGGGGGCCCGTTTAGTGGGTGGCAAGTCACCACCTGTCTAAATATTTTAAGATGAGACTGAAATTGACAGGTGCCGTAGTCTCGTCCATAGCCCACTATCTCCCGTACCACTAATAAGTACATATCAATAGCCATACCCATTTTTGTAATAGATATACCATGTAACCATCCATCCAAAATGTTTCTGTTTTTATACTCCTTTGTATTTTTATACCAAACGGGCCTCTAAGTGTTGGCTACAGCCCCACTTATGCCTATGTAAAGGAGCGGGTGAAACCCGTGAAATATGTCGTATAATAATAATAATAATTGACGATCATTGTTCCGATAGTGGTTTCAGCAAACGGCCTTCTAGCAAAAAGCCTCGACCAACATCTTAAGAGGCTCTCGCTAGACGGTTGGATCAAGGGCCAGGTACAGAAGGCAGTACTCCTTGACACGGCACGTATTGTCAGGAGGTTCCAGTCTGCAGCCCTAACTCTAGGATTAAGTGTTTTATAATGTTTTTATTTTATATAGAAATATTGTAAAAAATGTAATTTTAAGAAAAAGAAATAAATTATGTAAATAATAATAATAAATGATGTATGATGTATCATCATCATCTCAGCCATAGAACGTCCACTGCTGAACATACGCCTCCCCCATTATTTTCCAAAAGGACCGGTTGGAAGCGGCCTGCATCAAGTAGTTGTAAGATTAGATATTGAGCTGAGATGATGATGGTGATGATGACTACTACTGACCTTGACTTTATCCAAATAGTTAATAACCCTGCTGACGTAATACTCCTTCCGCCCTTTGTCGTAACATCCGGTCCACAATGGCGAGACGTTAGTTGGGTAGAAGTAGTCGCGACGCCGGTTCGATTCCAGGCTGTAGTCCAACCAGACGCCGACATCTTCATGCCAGAGTACCTGAGGGAAAATGAATTCTTTAAAAAAAATATATATTTGTCATGTCCAACGTCTAGTGAGGCGGAAATGATTTATGAACTAGTGACTGTTTGTCTTAGTTCATGTATCATTTCACCCATCATCGGCCTGAACTAGATAGTTTATTTATGTTATGTTTCATAAATCATAATCAGCTCATTATGTTCTCACTGCTGGGACTCTAGCCTTCCTCACAGAGAGAAGAGTTTGGCCTTTAGCTGGTGTCCTACCTATGTCCTTTGACCAGACCACCCGAATTCCTTCGACATAGCCTAACAACTGTTGTCCTAACACAAACAACCGAGACCGACGGCTTAACGTGCCCTTCGAATAACGGAAGCGCTCAGTAGAATAATGCCACTAGCGGTCATCCATCGTAATGAAATTTGTCATGGAGATAGATATCATGGTTGTCTGGCAGAAATCGCTCTGAGCGATAAGACCGCCCATTGTGATAAGATTTTAAGTTTTTTATTGTTGAGTAATGTACTCTATTATATTATCCAAAGTTAAAGATTTTATTTGCAAGATGTACGTAATACATGTAAGAAGATCCTATTTTTTGTTTGTATTGTGTTACTTTATAACGTGATGTTTAACTATCTATTTTTTTATAGTGGTTATAGTGACTCCCTCTCGCCTGATGGAAAGCGAAGTAGGAATCAAGAAGCAATGACCATTAGTGCAGCCGTAAGCTGCACTAATCGCCACCCTTAAGATGACCTGAAATCGCCACCCCTATGATGACCTGTCTATCTATACATCTACATCCTGGGGAAAAAATAGGCTAATTTCCATCATCACCATCCATCACCACGCGGGTGAAGCCGCGGAGCGCAGTTAATGATTAATATTATAGTTGCGAAAATAAGTTTGTTTATTGCGTTTTCACGCCTAAAGGGCTGAACGGATAGTAATGAAGTTTGACAAGAAGGTAGATTACATACCGGGGACATAGGATATTTATCGTCAGCATCATCATCATCATCCATCACCATGCGGATTAAACCGCGGGGCACAGCTAGCAAATAATAAATAATGTTTATCTATACACTTATGCCTTATTTTCAAAAAACTGTTACATTAGAATATTTAATAAAATGCTAGAAGTCAGAGAATTGCCAATGAGACAATTCAAAATAAAACTATTCCAGTGGCTTCATGATAGAAACCTCTACAGTGTATCTGAGTTATTAAATAAATGGACATGTTAAATATCTTACATAATTATGAATTTTAACTTTTGATTTAATTTTGCAGCGTTATTTTAGTTGGACATATTTTTTTTTATTTAATCCTATTGACACTGTATAACTGTTCAATTATAAATTCAAATTTTGCATGTCAGTCAAGTTTCTGACAAAATATGTCATACTACTAAGTAAGTCGTCCAACAACACCTGTAACACCATATATTAGGTAAAAATAAATACATTTCACATTTCATTTCATTTCATGCTTCACAAACATCATTGGTACATACGCCCAATAGTAATTAACTCATGATTATTAACGGGATATCCGTTATCCCGTTAATATCCCGTTAATAATCATATAACTTTAGAGAACAACCGTGATAGTTTAAAACAGTGTTTTAATTAACTCATGTCACAATTCGATGTAATAATATTTTTTTATTAAATAGTGAATAGCTTGTACCCTCGAGAACATTTTTTTACACAATTAGTATGTAATTAGCTTGACGGTAAGTGTGATTTACCTGTTCAATAGCATCCATGAACCTGGCGTGAACATCCCTGTAGTATTGGGCCTTGTCGTGGTTATCGAGACTTGAGTGGAATTCAGACATCAGCTTCGCGTTCCAGCACATAATAGCGTTTAAATCCACTGGGATTATTGAGCGGGTCTTCAAGTTTGTGAGGTTGCCTGTAACAAAAACCTGCGTTACAGCACATAAATAATATAGTGAAGCAGCATTTTGTAGCGACGATAGCCCAGGGGGCCACGTCTCTTAGCTATTGAACCGCGTTATCGCAACTCAATCGCATGAAAATTTACGTTTTTGACAGTTTCGTAGTCTGCTCGCTATTTAGGTTCAGTTAAAATATAACATAAATATGACAAATTTAAGTTATTAAAAAGTAATATTATTTTATTCCTCAAATAATGCCAATTAGTTGACTATTATCTTTTTCCTATTTATTAAAAAAAATTTTAATGTTTAATATTCAAAATTTTTATAAATAATTATAATTTTAATATTGAAATTAAAGATAATATCAAACCAATAAATAATATTAATTGAAATTGAATATGATAATTTTTGACATAACTAGTATGCTGTAAACTATTTTTGCGATTGCGAGTTGCGATTGCATTGCTGCAGTTTAGTGGCATACATCGGTAATTCGTGATTCTTGTTTTTAAGACAAAGACAACATAGATATTATTTCGTGCGTATTTAGTTTATTTTTCATTACTTAAAGCATTAAAAACTCCAGTTTTTTGATAGGTTGAACATATTTATACAACAAAATTAGAACCGTGTATTTATTTATTGTGTTTTTGATCACCACTGTATTGATGTTTAGACTGATGCTTGATGGGTAAAAATTTGAATTTTATTTCAGCGGCAACATTCGCAAGCCGTAGCACAGCCATAGATGCGATTCCTATACAGGTGCGATTGAGAGCTAGACCTAACAGACTACCGAATTTGACATTAAAGGCACCTCAATCGCAGAAGCATCTCTGTACTGTGGCAATTGCTCAATATCCAAGAGACTTGGGGCCCTACGTTCTACGACTGGGTTCCTTCTTAGCCGAAATCGATCCTAATAATGCGTTCCAGGATCAATACCTATAATGCCCAACCCAAATAGAACATCAACGCAGTTGCAAAGTCCGCGCATTGAGTGCACTATTTCATAATACGTCTTTAAAACGTCTATCGTAACCATTATTATTTTAAGTTTGCTATATTGACGTGGTGGTACCAAATTTAATGGTAAGGTTTAAATATGACTACTTTAAGAGGTGGGAGTAGGGCTCCTGAATAAGCAACCTGGGGCCCTACTCCCACCTCTTAAAGTAATCATGTTTCAACCTTACCACCACGTCAATATAGCAAGCTTAAAATAATAATTAATTACGATATACGTTTTGATGACGTAGTTCCAAATAGTTCACTCAATTCGCGACCTTTGACATGACTTTTGACACTTTCATTGTTCCAATGTCAAAGTTTTGAAGATCCGTACTCTCATTTATCTTAAAGTATTCATATTGCATACCATTTATATTGCTTACCATTAAATTTGGTTGACTGCTTTGTGTCGGTGGGAGTACGATAGTAAGTAAGATTATTCTAAGCTTATTACAAAACGTTCTTGATTTATGATAGTTTCGTAAAAGGTGGGAGTAAGCCCCTGAACTATTAGTTATGACGTCACCAAACGTCTAGCGAAATCCACTATTTATTCTGTACTGGCCTACTGGCTGAAATCCTACTTCTTATAATGCTATCTCCGTTTTATGTGTCGTCATTTATTTTTGTTTTAAATACGAAACCAAAATGGTATGAGCTCTTACCGCTACATACTGTATTATTTTTTCTCTTTAGTTATAAAAAAAGGTAACTTTAAAAAGTCAAAAATACTTGAAACATCCAAATTCAAATGTAATCAGACCTTAGAAAAAATATAAAGCAATATTTATGGTCCATCCTGTCTAATCATGTTTATTAGTTTATTTATGAGCATGGCCCGACACGCTCTTAGCAATTATTAAATAATCATATACCTTTATTAGTTCCGTTGAGAATAAACCATCTGGATGAGAAATCCCAACCGGATTCAGCCGCCGCTTTCAACTCTGCGTATAATTCTTCTTTCTCCTCCAATCTGTCTAAATGTCTGAAAAAACACAATTAAAAAGTATTGTTTAGTATATTTTTATATCAAATCAAGTTGTATGTTTATTTGCTAGAATACAGATACAAATTCAAGTTCTTACTGTAATTATTAGGTCACTGTACTCAGCCTGCAAGCAGCTAACGTGCAAATAGTTATTAGTCTTGTTATATTAATTAATATAATTGAAATTAATCCATTTACCAAGTAACAAATACAATGTCTATGATATTATAATAAAATTATATATATGTTATATAATATATATAAAGCACTTTCTACTAAGCTGATAATACATTTCTTAAATTCAGACAAAAAATTTCAACGGACTCTGTCAAGATTCAAAACACATTGACGACGAGAACGGAATACCGCTTCAATATTGTGTACACTTGTGCAGTTACGAACACGATTAATAATTTTGCATTATTACACGTCGTAACCTCGAGGAAACATAAATATGCAAAATAAACAACATGGCAAGTATAGGCTACACTAATTATTATAAAGAGGAAAGATTTATTTGTTTGTAAAAGGATAAACTCAAAAACTCCTTGACTGATAAAAATCTTTCACCTATGGAAAGGTAAAATACTTCAGAGTAACATGAGCTATTTATTATTATTGAACACTAGCAAACCCTGCGAACTCCGTTTCGCCACCAGATGGCTTCGTTTTATGTAACATTTCGTTTGGCGCCATCTACTTAAAATATTGGTTTGTAGTACATGCTATGTATCAGAGATGGCGCTGTATGTGAAAAAAGATGTTCCCGCTTTTCTTTTTAAATTTTTCCTGAATTTTCTGTACTATAAACCTCACGGAGCCCGAGACCTTTCCAACGAATGCAAAACCGTGGAAATCGGTTCGTGCGTTCTGGAGTTATAGCGTCAGGAAGGAAAACCCGACTTATTTTTATATAGTAGATTTATCCCGCGGTATAGACAGGTAATAAATATGTTTTTAAGGCAAAACGGAGTTCGCGGGAACAGCAACTAGTAAATAATAAAAACGGACGGAAAGTTCCACTTTTGTAAAATTGTCTTTACCTGGCAACATCGACGTCTTCTTTGTAACTCTCCGGTCTAGGTCCCTGAGACTGGTCGGTGTACCTCGCCATTTTGAATCTGAAATAAGAAATATAGAAATATGTTATATAATCAAACTAGTTTAGGTATCAAGGACGGCTCTTGAGACCGACAACTATTAGACTAAACTAAGTAACTAAAAACAATTTACTTAACTAAGTACTTTTTCATTGAAAAGTAGAACATGCATAGCAAGTTTCGTCAAGATTTGTTAAAAACTGCGACTTGTACAGGAGGACCAACATACAACCTAACAAACAAACGTACAGATGAAAGTCAATTTGACCAGTTAAAGCAGAGACTGCTCGCTCGGTCAACTAGTCTGTGGACTCTTTGTATTTACTCTTAACAAATACGCTACTTACTTATTATCCCGATTTAATGGGGTAGTTCTCACTTACTTCCTTCTCACTATTCTGTAGGATCAGGATAACTTTGTTTATTTTTATGCGGACAAAGCCAAAAATGGTGGATAAATAATTCTTTCTTCTCACCTTTGTCCATTATGTTCTACGTCCACTGTATGATTGGTCATCCAGAAGTCAAACTCCTTGTCCAGGGTGTGAATGTGGCTCCTTAGGAATTCCAAGTCGTGGAAATCGTCCATCAGCAGTTGAACCATCGGGATGAGCAGTGGGGGTTGAGATCTGTAAAGGAATCGAATTTAAATTTAAATTAACTCGTAGATGTACTCGTACAATACATTACAAAAAAAACCAATCTTATAAAAAACCATAATACAATATAAAAGAGCTGACAGATCGGACAATTGGCGGCCTTATCGCGATAGCAGTCTCTTACTGGCAACCTTAGATGGAGAGAAGTTTTAATATTAATGCGTTAGTAAGTAGATGATGAGAAAAGTCGATGGCAAAAGATCTTCCAATGCGTTGCTTGGTCCGACCAGATCCGCACCACTCTTGATACATCCGTTTACGATGCTCTACACATAACTGGTGACCGAACACACTGGCGTAATATCTTAAAAGAAAGGACAATGGGTGGAGGAGGTCTCGACCCTCAGACATGAGGATTAAGACTCAAGGAGGAGGAAGTAGATGATACATAAAAACAAGCATTTTTATCTAGGAAATAAGTGCTAATCGATAATTAAAAATACTTAAATTAATACATGAATATATAAAACTCAAATAAACTTGCAGATAATATTTAAAAATATAGGGCCTGTATATAAATCAATTGTTTGTTAGTATCGCTAATACTTGAAAACGGCTAGGCAATTTTTTTTGCAATGTAATATAGGGTTGGTTTAGGGATAAAAACACATCATTAAGAGGATTGCATAGATATTACTTTCCATGCTAAAAGAGAAAACTCTTTTCTACCTCTTAACATTGTCCGATTTCAGTGATTTTTTTTTCATGGAATCATGCCATTGTTTACTATGCCCATACGTTTTGATTTTTTCAGTATTTCAAAGTAATATTAATTTCCTTTTATAGAACATAAAATGTCATGATTCCATGAAAATAAAAATCTCTGAAATCGGACAATGTTAAGAGGTAGAAAAGAGTTTTCTCTTTTAGCATGGAAAGTACTAGCTATGCAATCCTCTTAACATCATTCATCACCACGCAGCTGAGGCCGCGAGGCTTAGTAGGTCTTAAAATTCTAGCTTAACAGCGGTGTTTAAGTTACACAAAAGTCACCGTGAAAAACTGTCTAATTTGACAGTTTCTTCACATCGTCAAGATGCTAAAACGTTATACCTAACATTGTCCTCGTCATTGTTATCGATATATAATTTATTAGTCTAAAATAGGATAGTGTCCTGTATTAAATGTTCATTATGTATTTTAAAGTGTGCCTGTTATACGAGTATGTAATCTTTTTTCTAAGAAGTTACACACACTGAGCGATTTGGCCGATCTATCACGTGGTCAAAGTAGTCAAACGGTAGTCTCAACAATACACTAAAATATACTATAAAATATATTATAATAATACACTAAACAATAATAAAAAGAAATGTAGAATTGTTACACATTATCAGTACATAACTTTTCCTGGGCCCATAACCTTCTATGCGTTTACTAACCTCATAACGTAGTAGATCCGTCCACCGTTAGGTATCAGACCGAAATCCTCGACTATATTTAAGAAGTTGGAGATCATCCCTCGCGCTGTGACTCTCATCTCTGACAGGAGAAGACCCTTAATGATCCAGTAGGAGTCCCAGTAGTAGAACTCTCGGAAACGGCCACCTTAAAAACGAATTTGACAAAATTAATAAAAACCTACAATTTCAATATGTACATTAATGATTATGTATAGTGTCTATTGACTGGCCGTTTGCCACAGTCGTTAGCAACCCTACCGCCACCCCACCCGACTGCTAGTCCCGGGTTCGACACCGAACAGGTCAAACATTTGAGTGAATAAACTTGTTTGACTGTCTGGGTGTGTACTTGTATATAGTATCTATACCACTCATCTGGTTACCATAGGCTCTGCCTAGTTTGGGATCTGAAGACTTTATGCGGATGTTAACCCATATTATTAGATTACTGCTTCTATGAGAACGGTAGACCAAGCGAGCTCTCATAACCATGAAATTACCGACACTTTCCCTTTCCTCAGGATTAATAAAACAGACACATCGCTCGCTTGGTCAATTATTATATATATCAAAGAGGGAGTTTCGTTTTGTTGTCAGGTTCGAGAGAATCTGATTGACTACGCGGAAGGCTTCTTCAACCAAGGACCATCTTAGTTTGAGCCACTACAGTAAGGTACTATGCTTCGAAAAGTAGTGTACCAGCATTACTGTGGATGGCGTAAGTTACAATGTCTCTTATTCTTTCTTTGTAGGTAATTAATACTATCAAATAATTCGTTGTGACTCATCACACAAAAAGGGCATATAAAGTGTTGACCAGACCAGGCACTGATCCCCAGAGGTTATGCTGGTCTACGGTAGCTGGATTTTAACCTACCTCGAGCTGAAGCGTCCAGAAAGGCAACATCGTGATGAAATCCACAGCAAGGTGGCAGAATAGTTTCTGACTTGCTACCGCCCTCAAGTTTGAAAATCGCTAAGCTAATACCAGTGTGTTCCAGCAGCTGTTCTTGAAAGCCAGTCGCTATTCCAGGTCTAGTGTAATACCACCTTCAACTGCATCATCACTGACCATCAAGTGAAATAGAAGTGTTAGACGCTTATGGAAACACTAGTGGGACGAGCGGCGGACCGGCTATATAAACTGAGCAAAACCGACGCGCGCTCCTGGCTGAGTGCCATCTGCGCTCGCCACCCGTCCGGTGACGCTGTAAATGCCGGTAGAGACAAACACCATTAGTCCGTTCGAAAAAAAAAAACCTGCGGCTCTCTTAGCTGCCTGATACTTCGTACCGAGCGGACGCACCATTAACCTATCCAATTCAATTATTGTCATTTCTAGTCAAAATATTTTATTAGTGTTTATTTTTGTTAATTATTAATTGTTAAATTACATTTGTATTTTTTAAACACTGTTTTCACTTCTGATTCCTAATAGTAGTATATTAAAAAAAACACAGACAACTAAATAAAAACTATCAACTCCTCACCAGGCACAATAACAGGGTTGTCCACGTATATAATGGAGTATTGATCCTGGTTCTCTTTCACTTCACTCTTCATCTTCCTCCCGAGCTGCAGCCAAAGCCTGTTGAGATCTGATGCCCATTGGTTCAGAAGAGGATCTTTGATATTGTTCAGAAATGCTGGAAGACAAATATAAATAATAATTACAAAGACAACTCTCTAATAATTACTCAGTTCGAAAATAACTTAAAGTTTAAAACCCGAAATAATAAATTGCGATCTAAGAATTTTTTTAAATGTAAATCGGTTTTCAACCTAGGAAATTTAATAACATACATAAAGTTTTAAATGCTAGATCAATTTTGATAATATTTATATGGTGATTACATATAACTATTCTGCATATAAGTTTTTAAACTATCATGGTCACAAACATAAGAGGTATTCAATTTATCAACGAGATAATAACCATGTACATTTTCTAAGAGTTTCCGATATTTCGGCACTGTTGCAAGCGCCATGATCACGGATGAACGAGTACGGAAGAGGGTAGACCGTTTCGTCTGCTCGTAAAACATTCACCCACCCACCCGCAATTCCTCAGTTCATCTGCAAACTATTCTGCAGTATGACCTATCTGCTAGAAAGAGCGCACATCACTAGTTTTGTGCTGTTTATGTCCCATGACTATTAGGTATTGTCCACAGACCATTATATGTACTACGGTTACTTTCTGTCTCGTCTATGTTATTCTTTGTAAAAATGTCGTCTGGTAACCTAACCTTCTAATTGAGAGAGTAATTAAAAAACTGTTTGAATAATATGAAGTGCTTTTAATCGAAGATCTACAATACGAACTCAACACTACCAAACAAAAAGTAATTGTCAAAATTAATTCATACTACTTAGGCTACGTTCCGGGAAGGACCCGAAATCACTCGCGGCGTTCGCGCACCCATTCCCTTAAGAGCCCACGGTCATCGTGAGCGAACTCGATACGTCATCGATGATGATCGATGACGTCACCGAAAACGCTCACAACGCTCGCAGATCGTAGGTGGGTTTTTGGTCAAATGTTCTATCGATTTTTGACAGAAAAGTTGCCGCGCTTTTCGTTACCCCGTAACTGTTCCACTTGGGTTGAACATTGCAAGCATTCATTCCAACCGGAACGCTAAACCGGGGCGCGACAGTTGTGAGCGTTGACGGTGCTTCCCGGAATGTAGCCTTAGTAGCGCTATTGCCTTTTGATCGCCTTTTTACCGACATCAATAAAAGAAAGAATTTCGACGGTAGGTTTTCTGTTTGTCACGCGATTACTTAATGGCGTTAATTGTTGTCGGTAAAAAGGCGATCAAAAGGCAAAAGCGAGAAGGGTGTTCTGCACATTATAGACGCACAACATGACCCGAAAGGTAGGGATACCGTATCAATGAGCATGCGTGAGGAGGGTTAGACAGGCGGCCAGCTACAATACTGCAGTCAAAACTTTTAACGGAGAACATCAACTCTTAACAGATAACCATGAATATAACAATGCCTACCCGCAGATACTTCAGTTTACTCGTGAACATGGCGCATGCAACTGTGCCCAAATATCGAGAGCTCACAATAAACACAATACATGGTAAATATCCAGTTTTTAAAGTTAATTCTTAATTTTAATTGTTTTTTTATGTTATCATGGTCTTTATTATTGAATGGCAAATATTTATTCTATCCATTCTTTTGGAAGGCAGTTGAAAATTAGATTTTAATTCGCTACTTTTGTTTGGGTTTTTACGAATTATTGCCATTGTAATAGAAACTGTAACTCACATGGATTATCTTTCCAGTCCGTAGGCCGCCATTCTTCAAACTCAGAGCCTTCGGGGTCGAAGTTCTGGTTGACAAACTCCTGGATATCAGCTTTGGTCGGATGCGAACCTGTCCTGGATGAACAGTTGTGTTATATAATAAATGTTAAGTCACTTTTACATATATTACTACACTAAAGAAGCATTCAAAGTTAAAAACTGGACTATTTTCCCAAGAATTAGAGAGGATGATTATGTTTTTAGGATGTACCTATTTAAGATTTATAGGATTCGTTTCAGTCATTTAGGGTTCACTATTTTTCGGAAAATGAAAACGAATGGATGCTGGTGGTAATGGCTGTTGATTTGCAACTGTCTTCAATGAAAACTATTAGATTAGACTAAATTTGTGTAGCGCCTGTATCCACACAAGAAGACCTGATGACTATACATATAGATGAGGGTGTCGGCAGTCGGCAGTTTGGCAGACGCCCCTCAAACGGGGGTTTGTGTGAATGTCGACTACCGCCCAGAACCAGATTTTAAGATAAGTCAAAGTCAAAGTCAAAAATCATTTATTCAATTTAGGCATCAAAGACGCACTTATGAACGTCAACTTTTCATTATAATGTACTTTAAAGACTCTACCGCCGCGTTCCAAAGGGTAAGGTCTTGAATCGAGTCGCCTGAATTTAGGGGGGAGGGGGGAGGGGGTGGGGGAGGGAGGGGAACCCCCCCCACCATTTTTCCCTGCCGGAATCGCGTAGTTTTTTTTAAATTTAATATCAAAGATCAATTTTTCTACTCTATTTAAACACTTTTACACTTAACTTTGGGGGAGGGGGAGTGGGTAGGAGGGGGGGTTGGGGGCAGGGAACCCCCTACCATTTCCCCCTGCCGGAACCGCGTAGTTTTTTTTAAAATTTAATATCAAAGATAATTTTGTATACTTTACTAACACTTTTACACCTAAATTTAGGGGGGGGAGAGAAGGGGGGGGGGGCGGAGTTGGATTTGTCACTAATTTCGACCTAACCGGTCTGACTTGGACTCCGGGTGGGCTCCCGCCAGAAGCTCTAGCGGTCGCCCCTGAACGTTGCTTCGCCACAGTTCTACGTTATTACGTTCAGGACCTCCCTTAAGCTTCTGGCTCCCGCATTATTTATAAACACTCTAGGGGTAGTAGCCACAATATATATATAATAGGTGGAGTCGGGGTGCTCTGTGTCGGTTTTCTGACTACTTTTGTTGAGTTGGTCTCTGGGTGGGTAAGGGAGGAAAATAATTTTCACAAAACTATGTAGGAGTATTTATTTTATTTTGTAAACATAGTTAATTACATTGATCAACTCGACAAAGGGATCTTTTTTCTGCTTGAATAGATCTCGCCTCCACAAATATTCAACTATAGCATCACTAAAATCACACGGATTATCATACGTCAAACACCACAAACCTCAAAAATAGCGATCAAAACGTTTCGTTTCACGAACATAAACATAGCAGACGTTCAAATTTATGCAATATTTCCTGATATTGCGTTCCGTTTCACGCATCCGCATGTTTTTCGTGTGAAATTACAGAAACTTTAAATATTAATTTAAAATACTTTCGCGTAACTCCGGCAGCCTAAATCGAATTGGGAGGGTCAAGACAAAGCCCCTTGACCATTCCACAGTAGCAGAATCCTCAAATTCAGGCGACTCGATTCAAGACCCGACCCATGTTTCTACTTAGGTACTACAAATATTACATTTTATGGGTGGCAGAGAGACAGCTTGCCAGAAGTGGAGTATTCCAAGCATCTTTATCTTCTATATAATGTCGAACTTTATAGTAAGCTTTTTTTATTAAAACGTTTTTTACAGTCAACTTGAATTTGCCCTCTGTGAGCTCAGTAATGTGCTTTGGGATTTTATTGTAAAAACGCACACAATTTCCTAGGAATGACTTATTATCTGCGCAAGTCTAAAACTAGGTACAGCTATCCTATTTGTATTTATGGTATTAAAAGTGTGGTGATCACTATTTAATATATATTTATGTAAATTTTTACGAACATACATTATATTTTCAAATACATATAAGGAAGGCAACGTTAATATATTGATTTCTTTAAATAAATCTCTCAAAGATTCAGATCAGTTTCAGTTTCAGATCTCAAAGCTTCAGATAAAGATCATTTGCTATGGGATGCGCCTTAATTAAATAGTCGCTGGCTTACCTTTAATTACCAACTAGGTTTTATAAGTATGTGTTTTACTTCAATTATCTAATAAAGTATCCGGTGCAGATATAATGAATGTTTAAGTATATCCAGTATTGATTAGGAAAACTTTAGTGGAGCTAACTGATTACCTGTTCATCATATGGTAGAAGCGTTCCATGGTGATGTTAGCAGACATCTTGATCTTCATATCCACGAAGGTCTTCGAGTCGTTGTAGAGGCCCGCCATCTGAACCGTGTCCAGCAGCGGGCCGTGGCAGTATATTATACTGGAAAATGTACAAGAATTGTATTAAAGTCTTTGGAAAGGGACACTACGAGTACCTATAGGACCGGCAGAACATAACCGATTTTCGAAAAAGTTAAGATATAGGTGACACGTATAAATTTTAATGTATTTTTACCTCTATACGGTATATATATATATATGGTGCCCGCGATATCACCTGCGCAGGATTAGTACTTCAAGTAGCTGATTATCTTCTCCAAAGCCATATCTATCTTTATACCAAAACTAGTTGACCCGCCAGCGTCTTCGCTCGCGTGGCCTCGCGGGATACGGTAATTACAGATTTTTGATTATCCCACGGAACTCTTTAATTTACCGGGATCAAAAGTATGCTATATGTTGATCAGGGATATAAGCTACCAGCATTCGAAATTTCATTTAAATCGGTCCAGTCGTTTCGGAGATTAGCCCGTACAAACAAACAGACAAACATACAGAGAAACAAACAATTTTAACTTATTTTTCACTCCTTACATCCCCAGACTCGGTTTTAGGCATATTTTTAATTATACAGAAATTTGACCTCTACAGTTTTTAATATGTAGTAGTTTTTACATCCCTCGTTTCCCCCTTAAGTCATTCCTGACTAAAATATTGCAAGCATCACTATTTATTTTTAATTACCTATCCAGTTATCAATGTTCATCAGTAGCTCCAAAAACAAAAAACTTTATATAAATGGGACCACACGGGAAGTACCAGCTTTCAAACAAAAATCGAATTTTGAGAATCGCTTCTTCCTATCGAAAGTTACGTACCTTTTTGGAAGTCGGTAGAAAAAATCTTTTCAATCGTGCAATGCCTAAGTAGCTTCCCATTGGTCGAATATGTTTCGGACTATGCTGTTTTGGCACAATTTACGTGATACATGAGTATTACGTTGGCTTTGGCACGAATAGACTAAGATCATGTAGATGTTGGCATAATTGGAGTAGGATTATGCTGTTTTTGGTACAGCTTACAGCAGCTTTCAGACAAAAAAATTGAGAATCGGTTCACCCTATCGAATGTTTTGAGGTAACAAACATAGAAAAATACAGTCGAATTGAGTACCTCCTCCTTTTTTTGGAAGTCGGTAGAAAACAGGAGTTTCATACATACGTTTTTACCCCTTTTGACCCTTTTAGGGGTAGAATTTCGAAAAACCCATTCTTAGTACATCTCTACGCATCAAGGATAATACACCCTCCAAATTTCAAGTCTCTACGATCAGTGGTTTAGGCTATGCGTTGTCTGCCAGTCAGTCAGTCAGGACATCTTATTTTATATATATAGATAGTTAGATGTCATAAAATATTTACAAAATATATGAGTAAATTTAAATACTTGGTAAATCTATCAGTGAACACTAATAATAAAATACAGTACCTACGTACATATAAGTATAAAATTAATCACCATGGAAAAAACTGTCATTACATTTCAACCCTTGACGGTATTTGTGTTAAATTTCATCACCCTTGACGGTCGTCGAGCACGTCTAATGTATCGAGCTGTCAAAATGATAGCGCGCTTTTGACTAAGCTATCAGAAACAGTAACAAACTTTGACAGAACTGACATCATTACGATCTTGACGTAGGCGGAGATCTTGTTATTTTGTCTATGCTGTGCCCAAGAATATTACTTACGCTCTTTGACCCGCATGGTGATTGATGATGATTATGATGATGAAAAAGTATTCTATGTGTTAATCCAGCGCCTCGTCTACCTCCATACCAAATTTCATCAATGTTGGCCGCACCGTTTGAGCGTGAAAGAGTAACACAAATCCACACATCCATACTCGCAAACGTTCGCGTTTATAATTTCAAGTAGAATATATTAACTATTTTGACCAAGCATACATTTTAACTGGACCATCCGATTTTGATAATATTTTTTTATTGGATAGGGTATGGCTGGTTTTTCCTATTAAATTACCATCGCGACGGTGAACAAACAAAATCGAAAACTAGGGCAAATTTTTGGACGTACTCGTAAGTTAAAGAGCAAACTTCTAAATATATGATAGAAAAAAGATTAACTAAATCAGCGACCTTGATTATGTTTTCAAGTTTTAAAATGTCATGACTTTTTATCGAGCTCGGCCATAACAAGACCTATACAATAACAAGATCATAGAATATAATACAACATAATATTTTAATTAAATTGAATTTTATAGCTCTAATCCCTGCTACGTAAATTTTAATCTTATTTAAATTATTATTAATTAAAAATACGGGATTACTCACGTAATATTTATCGGATAGGTCCGACTATAGTGTCGACCACATTCGGTGGCCTTATTCAAGGAGTGTTCGGAACGCCCGCTTCGATGACGTCTCGCTTAGCCTAAGCGAGACGTCATCGGCGCGGGCGTTACGTGAGTAATCCCGTATTTTTAATTAATAATGATTTAAATAAGATTAAAATTTACGTAGCAGGGATTACACTAGTTTTTATTTAAATTACACAGAAATATATTAACAAGTACAATTTGAAAAATTTAATACCGGCTTCCATTCTATTCAGTTATTGGAGTGTATCTCAAAATCTACTAGACCGAATTTGATGAAATTTAAATGGGAAGCACCAGCTCACAAACAAAAAAAGAATTTTGAGAATCTGTTTACCCAGTCGAAAGTTATGAGGTAACATACAGTCGAATTGAGTACCTCCTCCTTTTTTGGAAGTCGGTAGAAAACAAAACGCCTATTGTTATAAAGCATAACAAAAGGTAAAATTTATCTATGGCTGTTCAACTGCAATTTTATTGACTTTGGGCCACAAGCACGACGGTTAACCGCTAAACTAAATTACATTAAAGTCGCGTTAACACGATCAGAGTCTGCTCGGACGAGTGGACTCGTACGCGCAAGCTTCACACGAATGTACTAGGATAGCTGTTCATACTAACATAGTTCACTCGGATCATTTCCTTCATTCTTCCAATTATTTTTATTAGTCAATATTATACAATTAATTGAAAATTGAAAACCGTTTTTAAAACTTCCTAATGCGCTCCCGAAACGTATGTAACTCTTCTGCTTCGTTCAGTTTTACAAATCTACTTGGGTCCTACGAATGAGATGTTTGCCTGTCGTTATTAATACGCCATTTAGTGCGATTATATGTGCGTTCGATCTTCACAATTCTTCATCCTTCATCTATTTTGTTTCATCGAACAACAAGACGCACAGGAACACGTCATCCGTACATGGTCGAAATTCCAAAAATACGCACGAAACGCTTCAAATATAGCTTCATAATGCGTACGGCTGAAGTATGGAACAACCTGCCAGCGTCTATATTTCCTGACATATACAATCTGGGAGTCTTCAAATACAGAGTGAATAGGTACCTTTTAGGCAAGCATGTAGCACCGTAGACCGCGTCATCACTTTCCATCAGGTGAGACTGTGGTCAAATGCTTGTTTATCAAATGTATAAAAAAAATTGTTTTCCTACTCGTATACGACCTAACTCGGAAAAGTAGAATATGATCCGAGTCTACACTGTTCGGTCGCCATCGTCCGAGTGCGCTCGGATTATGGGTTGCCATAAGCCAAGTTTCGTCCGAGTCCACTCGGTCCGAGCAGACTCTGATCGTGTCAACGCGGCTTTAAACAGTTTTCAACCGACTTCCAAACAAAAGGAGACGGAGAAGTCGACGCGTATATTTTTTTTATGTATGAACACTCATAACTTTTTAAAGAGTAGTCCGATTTTTATAATTTTTTTTTTGTTTGGTAGAGTATACTTCCGAGGTGGTCCCATTTAAATTTAATCCAATTCGGTCAATCAATTTGTGAGCTACAACCCAATACTTGAAAAGTGTTTCGCTTATCTCGATCATATCCTTATTGACGGTGAATGACAATCGATCCCGTAAAAGGGTAACAAAAATGGTGAAAAAAATACGAGTATTTACCGTATAATGAAACCGACTTCAACACTAAAGAGTGTGAAATATCTTGTCGAAGTCGGTACCATGCACACAATATTGTGATAAAAGGTACTTTTGAATTAACATGGTACCGACTTCAACAAGTTATTTCACACTCTTTAGTGTTGACGTCCATTCCATTATTTGGTAAAAAATGTTTTATCTCTGTCTTTTATTTGGCTGCTGATAGAGAGCATCGTGCAAGCAAGCCTTATATATTGCAGAATAGCCTAACGTAACAGTAGTAATCTAGCTCATATAATAAACAGTACCTACACACGATTATTCGCAATTGTCAGGGTTGGCAAGGCCGTTACGAGAGCGTGCTTCCGGCATGCATAAATCGCGTTCCGACTCTACACCTATAATATTATCGTATGTGAATTAGTTTATTTATAATTATGTTGATTATTAACATATTGGTTCCACACACAGGTTTATTCAAGGAGACTAGTTTATAGGCCTCTGAGAAATTAACATTCAAAACATTGATTACTAAATTTTGCAAGCCCTATTCATAGATAATATAATATTTCAAAGAGACTAGTTTATAGGAAAGATCTATAAAACATTTTAAGTTTGCAAACCCTATTTTTATGAGGACATCGAAACTTTTTTGATTCCGTGGTCCGTCCATTGTTTTCACTAGGTGTTTTTTGTAGGCAATTTACGACTAATTTAAAGTAGGTAACTATGGGTAAACTATGACTGAGCTGGGGCTATTTAATATTTATAGTAGGTAGGTATATCACGTAATGTGGGGCAAAATTGAATATAGTCAAAATGTTCGCAATGAAATCCTCAATAGTTTCTTGTACACCTATAACTTGCGATGCTTCTAGTTTGAACCCGATGCTGTCATAATTAATATTACAGTTCAAATAATTAAAAGTCAGCTTCAGCGTCGGCTTTACATTTCCCAGTCTACTTCCTCAATTTATTAATTGCTTGCTAACAAATAAGTCCTATACTTAAAATACTTGTTCCTTAGTTTTAGTTTAGTTATCACTTTAAAAAATAACTAAAAGATGAAGTGGTTAGTATTATTTCCAGTTCATAAACTTCAAGGAATTTTGAGACTAAGTTGAAAAATTTAGAGGAAAAAAATGGGTGAAAACTAAAACCTGATAGTGGAAATTCTGGACCCAGCTGCCGAAGTTTACTAGGTAGGTAGTACGTCCACGAGTAAAACTCACTATTTTTCATATCAAACATACGTGTATCCAAACAGGTTACCTATACCTTCTGTTACATATATTTGGTTACATTGGTATAAATTGGTGGTTTTCTTTTAGGAAAACTAAAAATATCGCGCGATTGCCACTGAAAGAGAAACGTAAAGGTAAGTATATTTAAATTATAATTATTTGGAACTATTAATTTGTGCTAATATAATACAGTTCTTATAAACGAATTAGAAACCATTGAACTATCGGTCGATGGCTTAATGGTATCCAAAATTTTACATTAGTTTTCGATACTATTTTTCTCGCTACTCTTTGGATTAATAATGGAAATATTACCCTACACTGAATCTGGCGCTAGTGAAATGCTTTTATTCAAAACTTAGTACAATTCTCTCTACAAGAATCTATATCTGGTATATATATAAAAAAACACCCCTATTTCTCCTGGTCACGCTATAACTTGAGAACGGATGGAACAATCTCGCTAATTATTTTTTTGTTGTGTTAATTATTGTCAGAAGGTTCTTATGAAAGAAAAACCAAGAAAAGACGAAAGGTTATGGCGAGGCCGAAGGCCGAGCTTACTACGCGATCGAACTCGCGGGCAATCACTAGTATAAAAAAAAATTAAACCCCCTTCAAATTTATCGACGTTTTCCAGTTGTAATCTATCAAAATGCAATAAATGCATTCTTACAATATTAAACGGAACATGTAGGTAAAACGTAATCTAATTTGAAACAACTAATCTACTTTTGCATTTTCGCGAAGGAGCTACACTTACCAGTTATTTCAAAGAGATTTCCCTCGATATGTGCCTCGATGCGCTTAAACCTGCTCGAATCTATTTGCTTTATATAAAGATAGTGAGTCGATAGGTGATACGGAAGTAGAGAACATTGCGTTGAAGGAAAACGATTACGCTATAATGTTAATACATTTCATTACAAATCAACTACGAATGGATTTATTAGAATAACACTCGAACAGCAGTTTTAAACAATTTCTTAATATATATATTAATAAATTTGTAAACATAAAAAAATATTACCAAAAACATAACACAACACCAAAAAGTGTCAAATAACTTGTTGAAGTCGGTACCATGATAGCCATAGAGTGAACTATATAGGGTGTTTGGTAGAGGATCCGACAAACCAAATGAGCGTGTTCGGGGGCCCACTTGGAGAATACAAGTTGGCCAAAAAAAATCAGCCCCCAATTATTTTTTTTAATTTTAATTTTTCTCCGTAATTGTACCTATTTACCATACCATTTGTAAAATCTATTTTAGACCTGATGTTTTTAGTTGAATTTGGTCTCTAATACACATTCAGGCCACGCAAAGCAAAATTGGATACAACACAGAGCTAACTGATTTAGAGCTCATAGAGTGAAAATATGAAATAAATTTTACCTCATAGTTCAACTTTCACAGTGCTAAAAAAACCCAATAGCAAGCTTTTTTTAAAAAAAAAAAAGGAAAAAAAATTGGGGGGTCGGAGATTTTTTTTGGCCAACTTGTATTCTCCAAGTGGGCCCCCGAACACGCTCATTTGGTTTGTCGGTCCCTCTACCAAACACCCTGTATATATGGAGATATATATATGATGATAGCAAAAGCACCTATCATCACAATATTGTGTGCATGGTATCGACTTAGTTATTTCTCACTTTTTAGTCTTGAAGTCGGTTCCATTTTTTTGGTAAAAAATATATTTTTACTCTTATTAGTGACCCTTGCTAGTTACGAGATCGATTGTCATTCACCGTCAATGATATCATGAAACCATCACAATAGGCGAAACACTTTTCAGTTATTGGAGTTGAACTCAAAAACTGCTGGCCCGAATTTGATAAATGGGACGCACAAAACAATCATCAAAATCGGTTCACCCAGTCGACAGGTCTGAGGTCCGTTAAAAAACAATCCTAACGTAAAAACGTTTTTTATAAATTTAAAAATCCATTTCACATAAAATATATTTTTCGATCAGATATTTTCGCTATAAATAGGATGATTCGCGAATAGAGTTATTTTTAGGAGCTGTACATTTCGCGAAATGAATATCATTGGCCGGCTATTTTGGTATTATTGTCACAGTAGCTTCATATTTCGTGGAAGCAGACAAAGCCTTTATCTTTCATAGTTCGTGCAAATCTACGACATACCTAGTTGCTTCCTTTTGTAGTCCCTGCAAGGCTACAAAATATTCGTTTTATTTTATTTTTCGTGCATAGCCTACGAAGTCGTCTAGAAGTAATTCAGCCATACCATATACCTACAATATGACTTTAAATCTACACAAATCACTTCTGATCGATATATATGTAAACCAAGGAAATCAGGAGACGTACATGATATTTTCTTGGTATAAACTTAAAACTTTAATATTGCGTTCAGGGGGCCTAGCACGAATAACTCTGCGTAAGTGTAACGTAACGTATCGTTCGCGTTAAATAGTACAAACTGTCATGTACCTAGCAACTATGACACAGATAACTCGTTCGTACGCCAAAGCGTGACGCGTTCTCACTTACGACACTTTTAACTACTACTTTTAAAAAAAATTGTTTGTGCTACGGCCTCTGTGAATGAAGTCAAATACGTAGAGTTTACTTTAAGTTCCTTTATCTAGACCTCGATAGAGACTCGTTACATTTTGACAGTGTTCATGATACAGAAGGTGTCAAAAACTCAAGCCTGTTAACCAAAACGATATGTTTTTTGTAAAGAAACCCAGCACTTAAACAAACATTTAAAGAAACTCACCTGTCACATGTAGGAGGTAGTTTAGTCCGATCAGCGGCCGCAGCCACGATCAACAATACACTTAATAAACACCACATAATAAGATATTATCCTCTTCTTATTGAACAAAATTATATTAAACTAATGGCACAGCACTATACACTTAACTCTAATATCACTCAATAAATTAAAGGAACTAAAAATCACTTTAGTTTTATTTGGTCAAAATTGGTTTCACTAGTCTTTGATCCTGTTTACGTGTTTAGGAAGGTGTTTAAGATTTTAAACGGTTTCTTTCTGAAGGGCTGGCCGGTCATCTTGCGGGATATTGTGGTGATCGCACTTCAAGGATGGCACGTACAATGCCAGGATTGAGTCTGAAACAAGAAAAGCATCTGTAAGTAAAGTTAGCTAACTTTTCTTTTAGACTTTGCTAAGACTTTTGACAGAATTGATCACACCGCTTATTATACTTATCAATTATGCGATAACATTTTCAAGAATCCTATCCTATAGAAAACACGTCTCCAATGACCAAGTAACAAGTTAACTGATTTAAGACAAAATATTCTCCAAACAAAACACTTTGAAATGGAGGTGTGTCTCAAGGGCGTTTTCTAGCTCCACTGTCATACATTATTTTTACTCACGACTGAAACCATGGATGACAAATAACAAGCGAATATCAATCGACAAAACGTATGTCAACTCTACTCGACTAAAATAAACTGAGCTGGTGAATGACAAGCTGACTGATAGAAGAGTTATTGTTGTCGAACACAATAGTAATACGACGCGAGTACTACATGATAATGTTGGACATGTTTCTCTCTAATAATATTGTACCAAAAAACAATTACTTAAACTCATATGATTTTGTAAAATAATAACGAATACTATTATAGACTATATACTATCCTTCCGAAGCTAAGATACAAGTTATCTTAACGAGTTAACTAGTATTTCTTGCGCTCTAGTAGTTTAATTTTGTAATATGAGAAGAAACTCTCATTTGTATATTTGGTTATATTATATGAAAGACTGTTCGTATAGGATATATAGGTATTCAGATCGCCCGATTTTTGCATGTATAATTAAATAAATTGAAATAAAAATGATTGATCAATAGTTTTAGGACCAGAAAAAAGTTGTAAATGCAGCGAACAGTTATACTGTTAGGAACATGATTAATAAATAATTAAAGCTACCTGTTTTGAAACCTCTAGACGCACTTCTATACTCAGCGTCTTTTATACCTTACTATTATACCACTGAATAACTAATACCGAGGCTTCGTCTGCGTGGTATAAGGCTATTGCTATCCCTCGAGAACTATTCGTAGTATCGGTTAAAATTTTAGTCTAGCTTGTGTATTTCACAGGTATTTATAATCTATCTTCCGTTAAAAAACGGCAGCCATTTAAGAATTTCGTATCACACATATTGTATAGTAACATATAAATGCTCGCATTGATAACATCAGTAATTTTATGGTGTTTCACTATCATCTCTGTAAAAATCTGGATCTCAGACATAATAAAAAGGATTTTTTATAGTTACTCTTTTATAGTAGTCTGAGATCTGGATAAAATTGGACAGTAATCGGTATAAGACAGCCAGATATATGATTATCGCGGCTAGATACATACAAGATAGACAAGCTTATCGTGGATCCATTCTCGCACTGGTAGTAGCATGACCATCAAACAAATAAAGCGGTGCATTATGATATCATCAGGGAATTATCGTAAAACCCATACAATTTTACCATGATTCCATGAAGATATCGTAAAGCGCCTTGTTACTTGTAAGATGGTCATAGCGAATAAGGCCCCTGATGATGTTAAGTTTGGATGCAGTCAAAGGATCACGCATGCCTAGAAGTTAGCTGATTGTTTCTATGAGGAAATACTGACTCAGGTAATGAATTTCGATTTCCGCGTTTTATCAAGTATTAGCAGTTATTTGTTGAAATAATAAGCAACGGTAAAGTTAAACTTCACACATAGGTAGCAATCAATTTGAGAATGTAAATGTTTGTGAACAAACAATATTGTAAAAGTTTCCGATGAGTCTTGTATCCAGTGGAATTTTCAAACATAGAAGGATAGATATATGTATATAATATATTGTGATTTATAAACTACTAGCGACTGCCCGCGAATTCGTTCGCGTATTAGGCTCGGCGAATCTTTTGATTTTTTTTTCATTTAAAAACCTTCTATGAAGTATTAGAAAACATTTAAAAAAAGAATGAATGAAATCGGTAAAGCCGTTCTCAAGTTATAGCGTGTATATTCAAAATCTCCGTATAATTAAAATCTGTAATCAGGTTTATTTTCGAACGGACTAAAGCTGTTTGCCTCTACAGGCATTTACAGCGTAAAACGGGATCAGGAAAAATAGGAGTTAATTTTTATATAAGTATATTATAGATATCTGACGGCGACTTCGTTCGTGGAGTAAGGTTATACCGATTCTTAGGAAACTATCTGTTGAATAGGGTAAGAAGTAGCCTACTTAAAAAGGTGCGTTCGAATTGCTGTGATAGCATTGTTAGCACTCGCAAAATGTGCATTCGTGTAAGAGTTCGATAAGCAAAATGTCATTAATTTTGCAGCTTTTGCTTACATCTTAACCACGCCTCAGTCTAAAATAGTACCCCATGCCTGGGACATGGGTTTAAAATTGATTGGCACTTTGAAGCTTGAACGCTCAACAAAACAGCCCATAACGACAATTTCATCCACTGATGCCCAATTCGGACGTTTTCGACAACTTGGGGCTATTTGAACCTTCTACTCGTATGTGTAGCCTCTAGTGGCACTTTCAAAGCGACGCGCACAAGGGCACGGTAGCCGTCGATCCCGGTTGTTTAAGGACAACAGTATATCGGATTTATTCAGATAGCCTGGAAATGTGGATACTAGGGTTGGCCACTAGCCTATCCACCAAGCCATAGGGTTGGATTATGACCCATCTCTGGGAGGAAGGCTCGAGGTCCTCATTGTTTGACCGATAACTGGCCACTGATTGTCGTGGATTTATGTACTCATGCATATTATCTTCATTGTTAAATCAAATCAAGCTTGATCATCATCATCATCTCAGCTGTAGGACGTCCACTGCTACACATATAATTTTCTATGCCTCCCCCATAATTTTCCAAAAGGACTGGTTGGAAGCGACCTGCATCCAACGTCGTCCTGCGACCTTGATCAGGCCGTCAGTCCACCGTGTGGACGACCTACGCTGCGCTTGCCGGTCCGTGGTCTCCACTCCAGAACCTTCCGGCCACATCGGACATCTGTTCTGCGTGTTATGTGCCCTGCCCACTGCCACTTTAACTGGCTAATCTTCTGGCTTGCAAAATCAAGCTTACAAATTTGATCTACATAAAATTTGCGTAGTGAAGAGTTCATTTATTTTTTTAAGGATCGATGTATAGTGCGCAGTAATTTACTAATGTATATTTCCTTTCAATATTTCAACACATATACAAATTAAAATCGAAGTCTATATATCTATATAGTATCTACCTATATCATAATAAAAATACCCTAGAGCACTTAAGAATGATGTACATAGTTTATAAATGTCTAGTAATTAATAAGAGAATTAACTGTTTGGGTCTTGATTTTGCATAGTTTGTACGGCCAAAAACTATTTACTTTACTGTCGGGAGCTCTTTACTCTCTCACACTCACTTTGTTCGATGGTTGTTCCTTACTCTTTCACACAAAACAACTGAACATCTTTAACATCATGTATTTAGATGCCGGCATGCTATTATATCAAGTCTCCTATTTTATCCAACACAGAAGCAGACCATTGCAGTACGACGCGCTGACGTCACGAGACGTACAATTGGTTAATAAGGATTATCGTATGCGAACTCGAGATCAGAGACAGACTATATCTGTACGAAGGGTACCCATTCAATAATAGTACACATGACTATAATATAAGGTTTGGAATCGTTCTCTGATTAGCTTGAGCTATACGTTCTTTTGCACCCAACTGCAACCTTTCGTTCTAATAACTTCTCTGATTCCAAACGCTGACGGCAGAGTCACCTACGTAGAGGTCTACTATTACTCTGTATTCCGATTGAAGTCAAGATCGATTTTGGCGATCTTATTTTGTCACTGTTCTTCATTCCGATTCAATTACGCGCTTTTAACAGTCGTGCGATTATCTAAGAGCAAACATCGTTGCATCTCGTTTGACAACATCCGTGAAACAAATGACGAGATGACAAGAAACGTTGGAAAAATAACCTTGTCTACAAGGGCGATATTTCAAAGTATTTGATATCCATGATAAAACGTTTATAACAGTCCATAAAAACTTCAGTTTTGCCGGAACGAAGAAGAGTAAACACACGCACACATCAACGACTCACTCTCATTCTTGACAGAATTGCAGGCCAAGACAAAATTAAAGCAGACGTTTTCCCGCACACGCTACAGACAGAACGTTCACGAACTTAGCGTGACGTCGCGTGACTTTTCCACAGGTAATGTCAACGCCATACATTTTGTCGTTAACGTTAACAGAAACATCTTGTCTAGGTCTGCTGCTCACGGTGATTAACTTCGTAGTGTGGTCATTACAATCACAAAATTGGCGTCCTTGGTGACGCAATCCATGACGTCACATGGGTGTACGTTATTGCGCTTTCGTTGATTTGGAATGACGATCACAGCGCCAAAATAGAATTTGACTTTAATCGGAAGACAGGCTTAGTTGTCCTGTGATAGTTTTTACTAGGATTTACAGCAACAACGTCGCACTTTTTTGTACACCTGTGACAACCTAAACTAGTTACACCTTAAGAACACTTAACGGTTAATAGTCAACCACTATTACACGTCTACACTCGACGGAACACAAATCTAGGAAAATGAAACAAAATCAATGACAACCATTGCCGTTTTTCCCGCCATATACATTTGGAGGATAATACGTTATTGTTCACAAAAACATAACAATATGAGAACTTAAACGTAATAATTTCAAAAATTGTGTCACAATGGGCGGCCTTATTGCTAAAAGCAATCCAGGCAACCTTAGGATGGAATGTATATTTAAAATTCATCGACATGGGCGCGTTTTTTAAAACATAAGTAAACATGGATATAAAAAACAATGGAAAAATAACAATAACATAGCGAGATAATACCAAAAGGATATAACAATACGTACTCTTGAATATCTATTATGATTTAGGGTGACCAATGAAAGAAGTAATAAAGGATTTATAAAGATTAATTTATTTGTATCGTTATTTAACAGGAGAGGTGTGTGCGCGCGCTCTACTGCCTAGATCTCTCCAGGCGGAATCCAGAGTTGTAACTAACTGAACTGTGCCCTTCATTCTCGTATTATATGAAATGGCCTACGAAACGGTGATCATCATACAGACGAAGGAGCAAGTCACGAAACTCCGCGACAGCGTCTCTCATGCAGTGGTGGCAGTGTCACGACACTCAGGCAGCTGCACGTATTTAGCGGACGACAGTTCCCAATATATAGTGTTTATCTATGGACGACAGCTCGGACGCGGTTGGCGATTTCGTCAGGCGGGCGATGAAAACATCTGAATATCGATTCATACAGTACAATCTCAAAATGACATTAAAAGACCGAAATGAGGAGATCGTGAAGGCTATTTTAAAAAGCACAGGGCAAAGGCGTGAACCTGAGGCCCGAACTTCTGGCCAATAGTACACATAAGTATAAAGTTAAGAATTGTTCTTCATAATAAAATATTTGAGTATTAAAATAAGTGAAAAAAACTCACTTCAATTTTTAAGCAATTTCCACCAAGAAAATTTGTTGTGATGTTTGGAGAACGAACCTCCAATAACATGTCACATTTCGGCGTATAAAAACAAACTAAATCTTAAAAAAGGTCCGGACCAAAGAGTATATAGTGTGGTAGAATAAAAAAAATTAAACAATAAGGGCTGTAATAGTGTACATACGTAAGAAAGAGAAATACTCCCATACTACTTACTAGAGTGGGACAGATTTATTTTGTCATACATATTCCAACAGCCTACTCTATTGTGTATGCCAAGAACATAAACTGGTTGCTTGTTGCAACATACATGCTACGTATATATTTACAAATAAGCACGCAGAAATCATGTGCGGAACAGCAAACTGAGACCTTCCTGTGTTGATTCAGCCAATTGACTCCAGTATCAATTGGAAGATTAGCTCAGCTTACCTTTGGACAACCTTGGGCGAATGTGAATGCTCTAGACTATTCTAAACGTCCAGAGAAATCAGAGAAATTTCGCTTGCGAAATACAATGAAATTAATGTAATACTATGTGCCTACGAAAATTATGTCTAATGCCCATGTTGTACCTACCCCAATATCAGTTGGGAACTCAGTTCTCGAAATTGTTGACGAGTACATCTACCTGGGACAGACAGTCAAACAAGGCAGGTCCAACTTCGAGAAAGAGGTCAATCGTCGAATCCAACTCGGCTGGGCAGCGTTCCGGAAACTTCGCGAAGTCTTCTCGTCAAAAATACCTCAGTGCCTCAAGAAAAGAGTCTTCGACCAATGTGTGTTACCAGTGATGACTTATGGCACTGAAACGTGGTCTCTTACTATGGGCCTCATAGATAAGCTCAAAGTCGCACAACGAGCTATGGAGAGGGCTATGCTCGGGGTTTCTCCACGTGATCGAATCAGAAATGAGGAGATCCGTAGAAGAACGAAAGTCACCGACATAGCCCAGAAGATTAGCCAGTTGAAATGGCAGTGTGCAGGGCACATAGCACGCAGAACAGATGGCCGATGGGCCGAAAGGTTCTGGAGTGGAGACCACGGACCGGCGAGCGCAGCGTAGGTCGTCCACCGACACGGTGGACAGACGACCTGATGAAGGTCGCAGGACGGCGTTGGATGCAGGCCGCTTCCAACCGGTCCTTTTGAAAATCATGGGAGAGGCCTATGTTCAGCAGTGGACGTCCTACGGCTGAGATGATGATGATGATGTACCTACATATCAAAACGGTGCGTGATGAAAATGGCGATTGTAGAAAATCACATACCAAAGTACTGCGTAAGTAACTTAACTTGTCGTTCAAGTGAAACAATACAAACTGTTATGTATCTAGGGCAACTGTGATACAGATAACTCATAGTTTGTACGGCGAAAAGTGACGCATTGACGCTTACGATAAGAATACTTTTTAGAAAATTGTTTACTATTGCTACGGCCTCTGTAGGTATGTTTTCTTTTGCAAATCGCTAATGTCCTACAGCTTCGTAAATGTGCGAGTTGGTAGCCGGCTACATGAAGCCGCATCAATCGACGTGTCGCAGCGATACTACTGGTTTCTATGTATTTCTATGAAATACCATTCGTAGTTAGCGACACGAAGCTAGCGACGCGTCGTCGAGCGGCAGACGACACTGTCGCCCGACCGCAGATCAGTAGTGCCGCTCGCGGGTACCAATCTACCTAGTAAAACAAGTGAAAAGCTTTTAAACGAAACCTTTTGTATTGCTTTTCAAAGGGTTGATGCCATCTGCCGTTGCCGTCTGCAGTCGTGTTCGAAATCATGACTACAGCGACATGAAGCGACGACGTGTCGGGGCGACATGAAGCAGCGACATGTCTGCTGCTGCTCGTGTAGCCGGCTACCAACTTGCACCTTTATGACTTTTATGATTGCAAAAACGCAACCAAAGGCCGTTACACAAGGAAATTGCGAAAAAGCGTTCGAATCGTAAGCGTCAACGCGTCACGCTTCGGCGTTCAAACTATGAGTTATCTGTGCCACACTTTCCCGAGACATATGACAGTTTGCACTGTTTTACATGAACAACAGATTACGTTACACTTACGCAATTTGACAGGAATGTTGGCGCAGTTGGTAGCACCCCGCCGTCTGAGCCGCTGGTCCCGGGTTTGATCCCCGGACAGGTCAAACATTTGTGTGCCTGAACATGTCTGTTTGATTTGTGTCTGGGTGTGTATTTGTATTTAAGTATGTATATCAGTCATTAGGTTACCATAGTACAGGCTCTGCCTAGTTTGGGACCTGAAGACCTTTGTGTGGATGTTGTCCCATATTATTAATTATTCGTGCTAGGCCCACAATTGTATGTTACGAGCATCGTAGAGCAAAGAAATATACTAGACTAGACAATGAACTTGGCACGTTGGCTTCATCCGGCCGCAGCTAATCTTGTACAGTGGGAAGTATTAATAAACACGCGATCGCGTTTGTAATACGTTACACGACTTACGTACGAACGGACAGACGCACAATTGGATTCTAGAGACGAGATGTGCTCTATTTTTTGTATGACAAGAGGCAAGACAGGATGGCAGTGAAATAGATCCAACAATTAACGTTGGTTTAGTAAAAACTTTCTAAATTTTCTACGTGTCTTCGAGTTTTGACGTGTAGTAGTAGAATATTAACCGTAGAATTATTAAAAAGTAGTGTGCTGTTAATCGTGCTGTGTCTTACGTCACAGGCGATATTGAACCCCGAGTGTGACGGGGACAGGGGAATTAAAATTTAATCCCCGAGCGAAGCAATGGAGTTATGTAGAGTCCTGAGTGAAGTGATGGGTTCAAGCCGCCTAAGACGAAGACAGGCTTTATCCTCGAGGTACAAACTCTACTTTTTATACCTACTGCGAGACAGTAAAAACTCAGAGCTTTAAACAAGCAGTTATTTAGTTAAAAGTAAAATAAATTAATAGTTAATATTCAAATTGGACACATTTTTCAATATTTATGGAAGGAACATTTTATGAAAAACACTGTTTTAGACTCGCGGTTGTTAACTAAGTTATAATTAGTACTCACGAGATGTAGACCACGATTTAGTTGCTTTTGGAGCTCCCGATATTTCGGTACAGTTACATGCACCACGTTCAAAATTACAACATTTTATGGAAGGGGCACAACAATCACACAAGTACAATCGCGCCTTTTTTTCTGTCTGCTGTCTCCGTACTAAGAGTTATCCTACAACTAACTTTCCAAATCCAAATCACTTTACGCCCATGGGATGCAATGCCTTACTTTACTTTGATAGTGCGTGATACGTAATTGGACATTTTCGAGGTATGAACATTATTAACATTTTAAGTGTATTTTCCCGATGAAAATAAGATCTTATATCGATAGTGAGAGGTACCTAAATAACTAAAACAATCATCAGTGATTCAAATTAATATTACCACCGCAACACTACAAACCATACACCAATCACAGCAGCAAATAGAAACTTACCCATCAAAATAAATAACCAACATGTAGGTGTACATATAATAGCTATTGTATTGCAGAACACGATCTAAAATTATGATATCCTGCAACCTTATAGTCAATAGACTTACATCTAGAACAGGATGAAAATGAATAATTTATAACAAAAAACAACTTTGTATTTGGTTGACCTCTACTAATACATAACGAAAAATCCTACCTCGCCGCAAGTCTATTTAAAAACAAAATACGTGTGATTACGGGCTAGTTTCAATTGCTTTCGCAACGTACATTGCTCGAAACACGTGAGTCGCCGCCCACGTTATCGCAAAAAGCCAGCAACGTGATTCAAACACTGAAGCCTGAACGCGATCACGTAGCTGCCAAGTCACACGGTCACACCTCCAAAAACAATGACGTACGATGTTTATAATTAGTTAGAACATTCATAGGTGAGTGCACATGAAGCTTATACAACGGATTGTACAGCATGTGATTTTGCGCAAGACAACATTATTGTTTACAGTCCAAGAGTTTATTATTGCGTCATTAGGAAAAAAGCTCTTATAACTGCCGTGCGATTCTCTAAGAGCAAACATCGTTGCATCTTTGACAACATCCGTGAAACAAATGATGACGAGATGACAAGAAACGTTGGAAAAACAACCTTGTGTACAAGGGCGATATCTCAAAGTATTAGACATCGGTTATCTCTTGTCAATCGAAACTTTTTGACCAGGCGGCTGATTCCACTTCCAGAAATTGCAATTGAACCGTATAGTAGTTGAACTGTATATTGTTTTTTGTGTACGTTCGCCGATTTCTCCCCCATTTGTGGACCGATTCTCTAAATTATTACAGTACACTTCCAAAGTCTGTCCCGTTTAAATTACATCAAATTTGGTTAAGTGGTTTTTGAGTTACACAAATTCAAATTCAATTTATTTAATTGTAAGAATTTTGGGTAAGTGTATATAATAGTAGCTAAGTTCTTAATGCTAAGGTTCCATCAAAATTCTACCTAAATATTATTAATAATAGTATTGCTATATAAAGAAAAAACAATTGCTCGCATAATTAACATAATATTTAATAAATAGTAATTTCTTATTCAATTAAAATTAATTTATATATTTGTTAATTTATTTATTTAATTCATGATGAAAGTATCCTATGTGTTAATCCAGCGCGTCAACTACCTCCATACCAAATTTCATCAATATTGGTCCATCCACCAAGCCGCACTGGGCCCGCGTGGAGAATTTTGGTCCAATTTCTCTCTGTGTGAGGGAGGCTCGAGTCCCAACAGTGGGAACAGAATAGGCTGATGATGATAACGTATAATTCATTCATGTCAAAGTAATTACCATGTCCACAATAATTTCACTAAAGCTAAAGATATATCTAAGTCATATATCAATCAATCAATCACATATATTTCTATCATTTAAGAAGTCTTTCACTGAATGATAATATTTATCGATTAATAAATTGAAAATTGTCCTTTCAAATAAAAGCCTTCAGTTTTGAATTTGTATGACACTCCAATAACTTAAAAGTGTTTCGCCTATCTTGATATCTTTATTGACGGTGAATGAGAATCGCTCCCGTAAGTAGCAAGGGTCACTAAAAAGGGTGTAAATATTGTTTCCTCCTAAAAATGAAACCGAATTCAAGTTGCAGTTACGTTGCTATTAACGCTAGCGATCGATCAAAACTTTATATTCGGCGAACTGCATAGATTATAAATCATAAATCATTTATTCAACTTGCGAGAATAGGTATACAATATTTGTAAAACATTGTGGGTGAAAATAGATAACTTTTTCGGCTATCTCCGCTTAATTAAGCATGCAAGAGATTTATGAATTATGAACACGACGCTAACTTATATTCGTATGTAGTAACGTTTAATTTATAAGTAGTATATAGTAGCGTTTAAGATGATGCTAAGTTTCCATTTTTCTATAGAAATAGAAGAATTACTTTTTGGGTAATTACCGAACGACAGCCAGAGTCGGACTGCAGTTGCAGCAGGATCGACTGTTGTGCGTTGTGAAATAGTAAAATAAGCTTAGCTTATTATTTACACTTGATAGGCTATGGGGGTACTTTTGCAGAGGCATGTGTAGGAATGTGGGCTGATGATGATAGGCTAGTGTTTGCCCCTATCTCACTTGATGGTCAGTGATGATGCGGTCGAAGGTCACACTAGACCTAGAATAGCGACTGGCTCTCAAAAATTGCTGCCAGGACACACTTTTATGTGCTTAGGTAAAACTTGGACGGTTCCTTAGATAGTATTGATTCATAATATTATAGTTATCTTATAAATATTAACATTATAGTTATCTCTTTTTTTTCAACTGACAGCTTCTACGTTTTTTCTTCTTCCATGTCATAATGGGGGATTTACACGGGTGAATAATAGAGGCACGATTACCGCCGCACGACGAAAATCGATCGTCTAAATCTAAATGGTAAGTCTGCCTGTGGTGACTAACGGCCGTTTTCAATAATCTATCTATCGTCAGTTTACCTTACTATATTTGACACAATTTGTATTAACGTTGTGTCAAATTTCTATCGGTAGTAAGGAAAACTGTGGATAGATAGAATATTGAAAACGGCCGTAAGTCGCAAGCCCTAGACCAGCAACCGACTTCAGCCCGCGCGGCTACCAGCCGCATGAATGTTTGTGTTTTTCTTAGTCTTCATACTCATACTCATTTATTGGTAACCATTAGTTACAAGTCACATCTTTCTCATATTATATGTATAGGTACATAATATTGGTAATTCCAAGTACTAAGTAATTGTCAAATCCATAAATTTATATAAACTCAATGTCAAAATAAGAAATAAAATTAAATAAAGTTCTATACTAAAATATAGAAAATCCAAATTTAAAAATAAATTATATAAATAATAATAAAAATTGTCAAACACAAATACATTACACTCTTTATAATCTAGTTTACGCTAATGGTGCCGGTAAAAACTCATCTACTCTGTAGAATGATGCCTCAACAAGCCACTTCTTGATTCTTGTTTTAAAAGACTCCCTGGATGGGGCGTTTTTTATTTGGTCGGGGAGCCGGTTGTACACTCCTGTCGCCATTACGTGCACCTGCTTGGACTCCTTCACCAGCCGACATTTCAGCGCGCGCAGCACGTGCGCGTGCCGCGAGCCGTGCTTCGCGCGCTGCTCGCCCAGGCGGGGGTACTCGTCTAGGTGGTCCCGATCGTACAGGGCCGCCTGTAGTATCATCAGGCATGGAACGGTCAGTATTCTCATATTCCGGAACAGTGGTAATGCTGATGTATCTTCTGGCACTCTAGCTATGGCTCTCACAGCTCTCTTTTGCATTCTGAAGACGCGTTCACAGTCTGCAGAATGCGCCCAGAACTCAACACCATATTGTAAGAGAGAGTGCACAGACGCATAATAACAGTTCCAAACCATGTCCCTCGGCAAAATAGCTAATAGCCGCCATAAAGCAAAACAAGCGCGCCCGATTTTCAGACACAGACTATCAACGTGACCTTCCCACGTAAGTGCTCTATCGATCTGAAAACCCAAGAATGTCGACTCCGTTACCTGGTCCATTTGATCACTTCCAACTACCACGTTAAGGGGGTCCTGTTTATGTCCCGAGAGGTCAAACTGCATGAAGTGAGTTTTATTGATATTTAGGATCAAGCCGTTGAATTTGAACCACTGATGTAGATCGGCCGCCACCTGGTTTAGCTTTCGCTCCAGTTCTTCCACAGCGGGTGCGGTCACTATTGCAGCTACGTCGTCAGCGTACATGAGAACGTGTCCGTCATATATACACTCAGGTAAGTCGTTAAGGAGAAGAGAAAACATTATATAAGAGAGAGAGGACCCCTGCGCTACTCCTAGTACGGTTGCAAGCGGTTGCGATTTTACCGTGCCTCCTTCTCCCACTACCACCTGGCTGCGACCCGTCATAAACTCTGATAGCAGATGGATTGCGTTACCTCTCACTCCGTAGTGCGCTAATTTCACGGCGATCACATCATGATCGGCGACGTCGAACGCCTTGGGACAGATCGCAGAAGATTACTGCGACTTGCTGCCGCCTGCCACATGCATCCATGATCTTGCGAAGAAGCTCCCGCGTGAGAGAGGTCGTAGAACGGCCGCAACGGTAAGCGTACTGCCTCTCCGATAAGGATGAACATTCCCCCAGGTACTCAGTGAGCCGCGAGCTAAGACCATATTCAAATATCTTGGCAATTGCCGGGATTATTGATACTGGTCTGTAGCTATTTATCTGCTCTTGTTGGCCTTTTCCTTTATACAAGGGGGATACTTTAACGTATTTCAAGGCGGCTGGATACGTGCCTTCACTTATACATCTGTTGTATAAAGAAGTGAGTATATAGGCTATAGGTTCGGCGATACTGTGAATAAGTGATATAGATATATCATAGGCGTCTTTCGAATTTTTCCTTGCTACCCCACGAGTAATGATTTGTAACACCTCTGTGACCGTGAATGGCTTCAGCCTCAGCGAGCGGTCTGCAGATGGGCGTGCTGCCTTAAGAGCGCGGGTTGCCGCAGCGACATCGGCGGCGGGTGAGCCGCACGATGCCGCCGCGTTTACGAAATGCGCATTAACGGCGTCTACAACTTCCACCTTACTTGAAAATTTGGAACCGTCGGTTCGCGTCAATATTTCCGTGTAATCGACAGACTTCTTACATCTCCCCTTTTCAGATCTCACTATTTCCCACATCGATTCATTAGTTCTTCAAGCAATTCTTGAATAATTGACGTACAAACTATTCCGATACAAGCACGAAAAACACGTGTCCTGGAACCCAAGTCTCTTAGTTATTGAACCGCGTTATCAGACCTCAATTGTATGAAAATTTTCGTTTTCGATCGAATCGTAGTCTGCTCGCTATTTAAGATTGCTCGCGGGCCGGCTTGCTATTGATAGTTTTTTATATTCAGTAAACTATTCTGTTGCGATTGAAAGAAAGAAAGAAAAAATATTTATTTGTGACTGTTACATTGCACTAAAACTAATTTACAGAACAATAGTTAAATAACGGACAGGACATGTTACGTCAGAAATCAGTCCCAACTCAGCATAATACTGGTTGTTAGCCAGCGCTGGTCTTCCGGTTTGTGACGCCGCTGTGATTGCGTTGCTACAGTAGCGGACATTGGCAGTCTGATCCATAAATTAAGTATCCGTATATTTTTAAGGTTTTAGGGAGCAAAACGATTTAAAAAGTATTTATTTATTGTGTTTATGTTTGAAATCCACTGTATTCATGTTTGACTGACGCAAAGAATGTTTTCAATCTTATTTCAGCGGCATCATTCGCAAGCCGAAGCACAGCCATATGACAGCGATTGGTTGGTATGCAACTGCGATTGAGAACTAATTAACAGACTCTTAGCCAGATTTTTTTTTGCCAAAAAATTGCATCGCTTGCGATTTCTATCAAGTGTGTAAATTGGGTGGCAAATGGACGATGCGGGTTTGTGAGGCTATTTGTGAATCGATTAGCCGCACGGCGAAAATCGGCCCATGTAAATACCCCATTAGTTCACATCTGATTGCCATATCGATCTAGAGTGTTCTTTCCGTCATTAAATTAAATTTAAATTTGATGACGGACGGTAAGTATATCTTATATTTAATATAAGATCAAACACAGTTAGCGCGCCTTTCCAAATTACCACAATTTCATCGGCAACTATTTAACCGCTTTCATCTCATATTTATTTAATATGATTAATATAAGTGTTAAATAATAATAATAATATGTGACAACATCCACACAAAGGTCTCAAAATAGTCAGAGCCTGCACTATGGTAACCTGATGACTGATATACATACTTATAAACACCCAGACACAGCTCAAAACGACATGCACTCAAATGTTTGACCTGTCCGGGGAACAAACCCGGGGCCAGCGGCTTAGAAAACTTCTTCTACTAACCGGTCAAATGCAAATTCTGTTCATGAGGCCTAGACAAAATTAAAGCAGGCGTGTTCCCGCACACGCTACAGACAGATCATTCCCGGGTCCCGTCTACGAATTTAGCGCGACGTCACGTGACTTTTCCACAGGTAATGTCAACGCCATACATTTTGGAGTTGTCGTTTGGCGTTAGCGTTAACAGAAACATCTTTTGTCTAGGCCTGCTGTTCTGTTTCAGTCGTGTTAACAATTGACAATTGAAAACGAAAATAAGAAAATGCGTCCAAATAATTATATTAAAAATCATACCTACGCAAAACTACCAACTTTTAAATATAATCTATTTAAATGTAAAATAAAACAGAGAGCAATGAATATTGCATTTGGACCGCGATAACTACAGTGTGGTCACGTGAGAAAATCGTGATTCTCACGTAGTAAAAGAAGTGGAAACATGCACATACGGAGTGCCCACAATTAGCATATGCTAACTCTACTTATTTGTTACAAAAGCTAGAAAAAATTGTGTTTTATGCGACACTGAATATCTTTTAATTACATACTAAATATGCCACAAGCCTCATAGGTCCAAATTAAGACAAAAAGTACTTATGTGAAAAATGTTTCTTTTCTACCGACTTACAAAAAGGAGGAGGTACTCAATTCGACTGTATATTTATGTTTGTTACCTCATAACTTTTTACACGGTAGGGTGCACCGATTCTCAAAATTTTTTGCTGGTGCTTTCCGTGTGGTCCCATTTAAATTTCATCAGATTCGGTTCAGTAGTTTTTGAGTTACACTTCAATAACTGAGTAGTATGGAAGTCGGTATGAAATTTTTCAAATTGTACTTGTTCTATTTATGATGGTACATAAAAACTGAATTAGGTTGTATTATACAAAAACACATAAATCTTCCGTACGCGGAAAGCTACTTCATTATATACTAGTTGCGCCCCGCGGTGATGGATGATGATGATGAAAGTATACTGTGTTTTAATCCAGCGCCTCATCTTCCTCCATACCGAATTTCATCAATTGGTCCAGCCGTTTGAGCGCGAAGAAGTAACAAACATACACTCACAAACTTTCGCCTTTATATAAGAACTAGTTGATCATCCATCACCACGCGGGTGAAACCGCGGAGTTTCACCCGCGTGGTGATGGATGATGATGATGATGAAAAGTATACTGTGTGTTAATCCAGCGCCTCATATTCCTTCATACCAACTTTCATGAAAAATGGCCTCGCCGTTTAAGCGTGAAAGAGCAACAAACATCCATCCATCTAAACTTTCACATTTATAATATTAGTGGGATGTGACTAGCGACCCGCCAATTGCTTCGCACGTGTTCCTTCTAAAAAAATTAGGTGAAAAATGTGACTTTTGTTTTTTGGCATACAAACATAAGTAAGTATACACATCCTTCCTTGAAAATAGTCTAAATGATGGTGAAAATCCTATCAAAATCCGATAGGTGGCTAAGGTGGAGTTCACGGATATAGACACATAAATCGGATATCGACTTTATTTTATACTTGGTAAGGATGAGTATACATAGACATACGGGATCGGTATATAATAAAATGTGTGAAAAATTACCAATACTCAGTAAATCAAAATGATCGTGATAAGTGTTAATAAAAAAAATAATAGTGGGGAATCCCCCTCCTTTATTTTTACCTGTCAAGGTCAATTTCCAGGCAATCATATCATCATTGATTCTAATAATAGATATAATAGATTGCTGACGTCCGGCAACATGAGTGAGACCCTGGATCGTCCCTACCATGGGGAAGGGTCGCGGCAATTTGAGGTCTGATCACGGAATAATAAAATCCTACGCCTACCTACAGGGGGCTTACTCCCACCTTTTACGAAACTATCATAAATCAGGAGCATTTTGTAATAAGCTTAGAATAATCATACTTACTATCGTACTCCCACCGACACAAAACGGTCAACCAAATTTAATGGTCACATTGCAATATGACTACTTTAGGACATGGGAGTACGAATCTTCAAAAATGCGGATTGCGTGAAATATTTGATACTACCTCATCAAAACGTCTCTCGAAATCCATTATTATTTTAAGCTTGCTATATTGACGTGGTTGTAGCAGATTTAATGGTAAGGTTGAAACATGACTGCTTCAAGAGGACCCCAGATCGGAACGCGACCACGAGTGAGAAGATCCAGCAAGAAACTCAGCGGGCTTGTCTCTTTACATTTTTTTGATCGCCAAATTCCTACCACAAACCAAATGAGCGTGTTCGGGGGCCCACTTGGAGAATACAAGTTGGCCTAAAATATCCCCGACACCCATGTCGGTCCCTCTACCAAACATCCTATATAACAAATATTATTTTATTTTTAGCTCCAGTGTGTTACCTTATAAAAGAAACCATAATAATGGTAAGGGACAGGACACGCTACACTTTGACATGTAATGCACGAGTAGATAGATCCTGGAGTGATCAGTCCCAAGCTGTTATGCTCCAAGTTATCCGATTTTCTTTTAATTATTAGGCTAATTTAGAAAGAAGTGGAAGGAAGAGTGGTGATGATTTAGAAAAGCTTTAAAATCCAGGGGAAAAGACCAAGAGGTGGACCTCCATTGTGGTGAACTGATCGAATTCCGTACTACATACGCTAAAAGAGAACACAAAGCCATACACGACACACGCGATCGGAACACCTTATTCCACACGCACGAAGCCAAAAATTACATTACGATTACACCAAAAATTCCATTACGATTACACCAAAAATTCCATTACGATTACACCAAAAATTCCATTACGATTACACCAAAAATTCCATTACGATTACACCAAAAATTCCATTACGATTACACCATAAATTCCATTACGATTACACCATAAATTCCATTACGATTACACCAAAAATTCCATTACGATTACAGCATAAAAAAATCGATCACGTGGACGGTATTATAACGCGTAATAGGTACGCGTTATAATACCTATTTTATTTTCTCTAACTCTCGTGGTTCCGGACTTGGCCATGACCGCCCTTCTCAAAAAACCAGCCTGTATATAAAAATGAACCCTGTTTCTCCTGGTCACGCTATAACTTGAGTGCGGATGTGACAATCTCAGTAATTCTTTTTTGTTGTGTTAATTATAGTCAGGAGAACGTTCTTATGAAAGAAAAACTAAGAAAAGATGGGAAGTTATGGCGAGACCGAAGGCCGAGCGCACTACGCGAACGTAGTCACGGGCAGTCGCTAGGAACAAATAAAAACGATGGAAATTTTTCAGTATTGTAAACAATAAAATGAATATATACAAATATTTTAAATGACCTAAAATTACTAGTTAATTTCAAAATTTACATAAATCAGAAATATTTCCAGTATAAGATAGAGCCCTAGTACTCCTAGAAGCTCGGAAATACAGCCAACTTTAGAATTTCATGTAAGTACAAAAGATCCACCAGGGGGTTTGTCCTGGCGTGAATCAAAGCTAGTAGGGAAGACGTTCTACTAATAGATATTAACTTACTTTGATACAGGCGTTTAGGATATATACCTTTCATCATCATCATCAACCGCGAGGTGCAGCTAGCTTATAATAATGATATGCGTAGGTGTGATATGGGTAAGATACGTCATATTCAGCTAATCACTCCGGTACTTAAAGACACAATTGGCATGAATGGAAAGAGAATCGAAGGACGCCCGTAAATAATGCTACAGGTCGTTCAGCGCTCGCAAGTTGGCAAACTTCCCTGGCATACGATCGGAATCTTCCACCGTAAATACACCCACTTATTGTCCCTAACACCTGACAAAAACAAAGCCAATGGAGCAGATGTGTCAGGCGATAATGATTGTGGAAGATCATTGAACTTATAAAGGCATCGTTTTCGAATCGAGGACAAATCTGGCGTAGTAATGAACGACTGACCGGTTGGCGAAGTTGGTAGGCACCCTGCCTTCTCGACGACTGGACCCGGGGTGGATCCCCGGATAGGTCAACAATTTGTGTGATTTGGGTTTGACGTGTATCTGGTATATTATATGTATATATATGTCATCAACAAGACTATTACGTACATCAAGGGGCCTAGTACGAATAACTGCATAAGTGTAACGTAACGTGTCGTTCACGTGAAACAGTACAAACTGTCATGTATCTAGGGAAACTGTGACACAGATAGCTTGACAGTTTCTACGCCAAAAGCGTGACGCGTTGACACTAACGATACGAGAACTGTTTCGCAAATTGTTTGCGCTAAGGCCTCTGTAGCATTCAAAAGATGGTTAAAATTTAAAATCATGGCGACTGTATGTCACTTTTTCAGCCAAATTACTATGAAGCTGTGAAAACTGACTTATAGCAGCAATTTTTCATAATCAATCAACATTTCATTGTAACTCAGATAAGTAATTGCTCTGCTGGTTACCATAATACAGGCTTTGCCTAATTTGGGACCTGAACACCTTGAATGGCCACAAAAAAATGTCCGGACATCGTGCCTTAATTAATCTTAATAATGATAAACTCTAACTAATTACCTTCTTAATTAATTAACCTGACTTAAGTTCCGAAACTGTACTTCTCAGGAAACACAAAGTCAAGCTAGGAGTTCGGTTCTATGACGATGCTCAAGAGGAAAGTAGAAATTTAACGCAGTAAAGCGTGGATGACACAGCAACCGTCATGGGTAGGCATGGTACTTACCATTAGACCTACCTTTTAAAAATTCTGCACATGGCATTCAAGACATTAAAGGTCATCCAAAAATGTATACAGAAATAAAAATTGAATATCAGCCAAATTCGTTCTGTTATTTTCTGGAACAGACTATTTTGTCTTCCAGATCAACGACCTTGCGAAGGTTGTTGGCAAATCTCCTGATGGAGACAAAGTAAACGATCGTGAATGTATTACAATCAAATAGTTTATAAACAAGTTTTATATTATTGACTTGAACGAAATTCTTACAAAAAGGCAGCTTCATGGCGTAGCTAATATTTTAATACCATGAAAATATAATTATTTTAGTTTCACCCTTTTTAATGACTTTTGCTATTTACGGATCGATTATCATTTCCGTCAATAAGAAGACAAGATTATAGAAGAAGAGAAGACAAGCGAAACACTTTTCAGTTATTGGAGTGTAACTCAAAAACAGCTCGACTAAATTTGATGAAATTTTAATGGGACCTTAAGGAGTATACTCTTTCTAGTAAAATAATTTTGAGAATCGGGAAAATGGAGGATAAATCGGTGAACTTTAACATAGAATCGAACACAGAACCTCCACCTTATTTGGATGGAACAATCTAGTTAATTTGTTGTGTTATTTATTGTCACGAGAAGATTCTTATGAAATAATAGCCAAGAAAAGATGGTCCGAGGCCGAAGCCATAGCCTACTACGCGAACGAAGTCGCGGGCAGTGTCTAGTCTATTATGTAAAAATGAACCCTTATTTCTCCTGGTCATGCTATAACTTCAGAACAGCTTTACCGATTACGCTATTTTTTTTTTGTTGTGTTATTTATTATCAGGAAAAGGTTCTTATGAAGGAAACCCCAAGAAAAGATGGGATGTTATGGCGAGGCCGAAGGCCGAGCCTCCTACGCGAACAAATTCGCGGGCAATCGCTAGTATAAGATATAAGAGATAATTGTTTCAACGGCAATGGGGTTAAGAATGAGAACTGTTCTTCAGTCTCATGTTTTTCTTGTGTAGACACGGACAGTGTGTTATAATCCTGTTTTAAACGTATATGAGAAAAGATCTGCAATCTTGCAGTTAAAAAAGGTGTTGTACTAAAAGTGACCTAACTGAGCTTGATATTAGTATATATTTATCTCATAGATTATCATTATTTGTCGTCATGATTACTGTCAAAGCCTACTCATGCAATTGAATCATCAGAATATCACGGTGCCTGTTCATGGCTTATGCAAAAACTCGAACATACAGCAAACAAAATACGCAATACCTATGAGGAAAACCACTCTTATGATTAATAATATCAATAAAATAGAAAATTTTTGGATTTGTTTGATTATGAGGTCAGTACAATATAAGAATCAGTCAACACTGGTACCGGTAACAACGAAAATACTTGTCATAAACTGCGTTTAATCGATCCTATTATTCTATACAAATGTTGCTTGAATGATATTGATAGTAGCGATAAGGCCGCCAATTGAATCACCACATTTCAATAATCAGTATTTTTATATTGTACCAGCCGCACCCCGCGGCTCCACTTGTGTGAATAATTACTATCAACGTTTTTGGAACTTTTTTCGAGGTAAAACCTCTAAGTGATAAGTTTATCCAGGGTATCAATCCATCGAGTCGTTTCAGCGTGAAGAAGTAAAACATACAAACGCACTAACAACTTTCGAATTTATATAACACTTTATAATACCCATCACAATACATTTTAGTGTGATTTCTAATGTTGTTCAATAAAGGCCCAATTTTTGAACAGAATTGACTCAAATACTGGGGCCTTACTATCAGCTTCGTAAAAACCATGCAAGTTCCGCGCAGTTCTTAAACCTCACTTAAACAGTTTTGAATGAAATCATACCATGACACTCATTTAGGTGAACTGTTTGAATATTGTTTTCTCAAAGGTTCAATCTAACAATTTACTAGAAACGACTTTGCAGTCGCCTAGACGTTTGTAAGCTAATAAACTGACTGGATTTAGAGCGACATGTTAACGAGAGTCCATACAAAAAAAACAGGTGAACGGTTTTTCTGCGGTTCTTGAATAGTAGGCCCGCGCAGGCCTGCTTTAAAGTTGTCGTGGTACGAATAAACCGGGCAGTTGTCGAGAAGTCCTGCTTTAAGAGCTCATAGTTAGGCCCCTGGTCGGCTGGATTGTGTGACTTATTTTTTGAGTAAAACATAGTTAGGCCATCGTTTCGGTCACATGTCGAAACTTAAGTCGTTCTGCTCAACTCTTTGAAGAGCAGAACCATTCAACCTTTGCCAACGTCGGTTCTATCACCGCACTAGCTGCTAACGTCAAAAAGCTCATCCACAGCATTACACAGCTCTATGGTCAAACATATCGATCTGTGGAATTCACATACTGTGCGATTTACGCAATATTTTTTGGGCTCACACCAGAAAAATGACGAAGAAGGCTTCTATTACGGTGTTTCCGGGAAGCTACAACATGGGACTTCAAATGACGAGTCAGCAGACTTCAAGGCCACCTACGTATTTGGTATGCCCCAAGTGTTACAGATCTCTATCATCCATAGGCGACGGTGATCGATTTCCATCTATCAATCCGTGTGCTTGATTACCACCTATGGCATAAAAAATCTATACCAAAAAAACAGAATCGACTTCAACACTAAAATCGTGAAATAACTTGTTGAAGTCGGAACCATGATAGTTTAAAAGTACATATCACAAACTTTTTTTGGCAAAAATTTTTTGACCCTTTAGTGAGCCTTGCTAAAAACGGGATCGAATCTTTCACCGTCAATGATGATGTCATCAAATATTCAAAATAGGTGAAACACTTTTCAGCTATTGGAGTGTAACTCAAAAACGGCTGGACCGAATTCGATGAAATTTAAATGGGACCACCTCAGAAGTATACTCTATCGAACAAAAAAGTATCATCAGAATCGGTTCATAAACGAAGTTATCCGCGAACACGCAAAAAATATGTATACGGTCGAATTGAGAAACCTAGTCCATTTTTGAAGTCTTTTAAAAAAGCACCTGGTCCCCAGGAGCCAGACTTTTCAAATGGCACTAGCAAGTAATCTCAGTCAAGGTTAGTACTTTTGCGCCGGTCTAGATTAGATATGTTTGCCATTTTCGTGATACGAATGTGCAAAGAATAATTATCAGATATCAAAATTATCATTTTATCAGTAGATCAAGGATTGCTGATGCAAACGCGAACACACTTCCGCACTATCGCGGAATGGTTAGACAGTATACAATTAACATGATTTAGTAATTATAGAAATCCTTGAAGCAAAGTAAGTAAAAATCTATAATTAGATCGTCTTACCTACTAGCGTTGATTCACGCAGGTTTAACGCGATAAGCGTGTAGGGATGTCAACATCGCATCTGCGAACAAATCTTTGAGCGATCTTTTTTATTGGTACCATACCATTTTAGGATCGTCAATGGACTGTTTAGTGATAAATCACTAATTAATGTTTACTCACTCGTAAGATTACAACTCGTAAATAATCTCTTTTTAGTATTCCATTGTCGAACAATAATGTGTCGATCCTATGCGTTTTTCTCAATGGACTGCTTATTTGCCTCGAAAGGACTTTTCCACATGTAGGTCTAACCGGGCGACACCGGATTATTCCTCAAATAGGAGCGCTGACGTACCACACCTCGTGTATTCACAATTTCTTATTATTCCTCAATAGCTTCATTGCTTCAACATTAGGGTGATGAGGTCTGCATCGATTTATGCAGCGAACTCGACATTTTTCATCAAACCTTATTTAACTTTAAAAAGTCACTTCATAATTGTAACTACTAAATTTTCTAGATTCTTGACGTTGTATACCTTTTACTATGTTTGTTATCTTTTTTTTACCTGCAAAGATGTGTACAATATTTAGTTTAACAAATGTAACATGTTAGTTTAAAAATCCAAGCTTTTTTTTATTACTACTAAATTTTCTAGATTCTTGACATTGTATACTTTTTACTATGTTTAGTTACCTGCAAAGATGTGTACAATGTTTAGTTAACAAATGTAACATGTTAGTTTAAAAATCCAAGTTTTTTTTTATTACTATTAAATTTTCTAGATTCTTGACATTGTATACTTTTTACTATGTTTAATTACCTGCAAAGATGTGTACAATATTTAGTTTAACAAATGTAACATGTTAGTTTAAAAATCCAAGTTTTTTTTATTACTACTAAATTTTCTAGATTCTTGACATTGTATACTTTTTACTATGTTTAATTACCTGCAAAGATGTGTACAATATTTAGTTAACAAATGTAACATGTTAGTTTAAAAATCCAAGTTTTTTTTATTACTACTAAATTTTCTAGATTCTTAACATTGTATACTTTTTACTATGTTTAATTACCTGCAAAGATGTGTACAATATTTAGTTAACAAATGTAACATGTTAGTTTAAAAATCCAAGTTTTTTTTATTACTACTAAATTTTCTAGATTCTTAACATTGTATACTTTTTACTATGTTTAATTACCTGCAAAGATGTGTACAATATTTAGTTAACAAATGTAACATGTTAGTTTAAAAATCCAAGTTTATATAAGTTTCTTTAATTTCTTAAATATTTTTGTACCAAGTTATAAAAATAAAATAAAACACCTACACAACAGAAAACAATTTTTAAACTGCGAGTTCCAAATATGAATGAGGCTTGAGGTATGACTTGACTAAATGTTGGAGCGCTGATATGGTCAACAATACGAAACGAGAGTAAAGACTGAAAAAGTCTTCATCCAAATTGAGTTATATATTAGGTTAATGTGCATCCACTAGAAATTCATAACCAGCTTCGAATAAATAATATTCGCTGTTTCATAACTAGTTACTGAACTTTTACATAATTTTTACTAATGGCTTTAACTTATCTAATAATAAAAAAATGAACCCCTATTTTTTCTGGTCACGCTATAACTTGAGAACGGCTGTACCGATTTCATTCATCTTTTTTTTAAATGTTCTCTAATATTCGTAGAAGGTTCTTACATTTTAAAAAACAAGAAAAGACAGAAAGTTATGGCGAGGCCGAAGGCCGAGCCTTCTTTCTACGCGAACGGAGTCGCAGGCAGTCGCCAGTCTATATATATGTATATATAAAAATGAACCACTGTTTCTCCTGGTCACGCTATAACTTGAGAACTAATTTTTGTGTGTTAATTATTGTCAGGCGAAGGTTCTTATGAAAGAAAAACCAAGAAAAGAAGGGAGGTTATGGCGAGGCCGAAGGCCGAGCCTATTACGCGAACGAAGTCGCGGGCAGTCTCTTGTATGCTATAAAAAAATCTTTAAACCCACAACTTTGCCAGGTATTCAGCCCGTGGCTTATAGCGTAGTAGCAAATTTTATTCGCTTGTTTTCTTACTTAGGTTTTAGATTTTCGACACACACATTAAATGTGTGCCAGACTACGAATAATAATATATTCGTAGGTGCCAGATATAGAAAGTAGATAAAAAATGCTAAATAAGTGCATTATTATTTCACTAATTCTGGAATAATCACATCTGAATTTAAGCTAGACGCTCTAAATTAAAATAAACTAGATCGGGACTTACATGCTATTCACAAATTATTTACATGTAAGTTCCAGAAACTGGGTTGGTGTACATTTCAACTAATTATTGTTTATTTGCGTAATCTCTTGGCAATGTTAACTGTAACGCTTACCTTGTGTTTTCACTTTTTCTCGTTTTTACTTATCTCAAGTGTATGTAAACTTATCTATAAGTAAATTCAGCGTGTATTCTTGCAATGTCTTAAATGAGAAATTCTGTAAAGGCTGTAGGTACACTATACTAATTTTTATATTACATTGTAACGCTGTTGAATTTCCACAATAAATAAATAAATAATATAAAATACAGACTGAACTTGCGGGTTGTGTAGTTGGCGGCCTTGTCGCTACTAGCATTATCTTACAGGCGTTTATATAGATAGATATAATATAATTATACTCGTAGAACCTTTACAAAAAGGATTCCAACGCTCTTTGTCTTTTTATATATAATTAATATTTAGTATTTTTGAAACACTTTTTTTTATTTAAAGCAGCTTTATTTAGAGTTCAACATTATTTGTCAAGCCTAGGTTTATACCACAGTAGTGCCAGACGTTTAACCGCAGAGCAGTATTGCGCAAGCTTTAGTGTGCCCTAAGGGAGAGTGAAGGGCGCTGTAGCGAGTGGAATTACTGGGCTAATGACACTCAAAAACCAATTTCTCATCGTGATGAGAACAGTGCAATGCTTCGCGAAACGGTTCTGCTGTTAATTGATTTTATTGTGAACTAGCTGACCCGCCAGCGGCTTTGCTCAGATTATCAAAAGATTGGCTCAGATTATCAGATCAGCTCAGTAGTCATGACAGAATCCATGTAAGACCTCAGTACAATGCTCGAAGGCCTCCATCGAGTTTCCCAACGGTAAGCCTTAAGATGAACATGGACAAGACGAAAATTATGTCTAATGCCCATGTTGTGCCTACCCCAATATCAGTTGGGAACTCAGTTCTCGGCGTTGTTGACAAATATATCTACCTGGGACAAACAGTCAAACTAGGCAGATCCAACTTCGAGAAAGAGGTCGATCGTCGAATCCAACTCGGCTGGGCAGCGTCCCGGAAATTTCGCGAAGTCTTCTCGTTAATAATTCCTCAAGACAAGAGTCTCCGGTCAGTGGTAACAACCACTGATGACTTATGGCACTGAAACGTGGTCTCTTACTATGGGCCTCATAGACAAGCTCAAAGTCGCACAACGAGCTATGGAGAGGGCTATGCTCTGGGTTTCTCTACGTGATCGAATCAGAAATGAGGAGATCCGTAGAAGAACGAAAGTCACGGACATAGCCCAGAAGATTAGCCAGTTGAAGTGGCAGTGGGCAGGCCACATAGCTTGCAGAACAGATGGCCGATGGGGCCGGAAGGTTCTGGAATGGAAACCACGGACGCAGCGTAGATCGTCCACCGACACCGTGTACAGACGACCTGATAAAGGTCGCAGGACGACGTTGGATGCGGGCCGCTTCCAACCGGTTATTTTGGAAAATTATGGGGGAGGCATATGTACGGCTGAGATGATGATGATGATTTACTAATACTATTGTACCTACGTCCAATATGGATCATACGCTGTTGGGACTACAGTTATGTATAAAATCTATAATGTGACACAGTTTTACAAGAAAAATATATCTGATGCTGAATCTAAATCATATAAAGTTATGAACTCTGTGCAATGGCCTACAGTAGTTATATCGATTTGTCAGTTAATTCACTAATGGTATAAAGAAAACCAATTTGCGTGTCTACTCGAACAACCATCAAGGTCTAGAACCCAACTACAACCTTATACTTTCGCCGATCGAGGTCAAGACATATTTGCAGTGTCGTTTTGTGTAGTACTATCATTGTCTACTACTAATAATAGGAGGTAGGTATAGGTACTAGTAGGAGTAGTGTTTTAGTAGTAACATTGTAAAAGATACGTTGTCAAATAGAATTAGTATGTTTGTACGCGCTAATCCCTGGAAGTACTGGTTCGAATTGAAAACATATTTTAGTGTCGGATAGCCCACTTATCGAGGAAGCCTAAGGTGCATAGGCTATAGGAACAGTAGACAACGCGAGCACATAGTCTTATCAACGACAATTTTTCGCAGTACTTCACAACCCATTATATCGGAAACCACTGGACCAAGTATGCTCATATTATGTTCTAAATTCCTCTAAGTCAGGTACCTAATGTGTGTCAGTAAATAGCCCCGCAGCAACCTTACCCCCTTTTAAGGAAAAGCACCCCTCGTTAAAATACAGACCAAAAAAAAATTATATAATATTTTACGTAGTAGCAGCGTGCTCAGCAAATTTCGTAAAGATTGGTTGAAAAATGTGACCCTGTACAGAACTAGTGAACAACCTAAGAAATATACGGACAGATGACTTCTTCTTCTTCGCTCACTCGGTCAATTATGTAGGTATCTGGCCAAACATTGGGTTGAAGTCTCGGGTGACATGATAGCAGAAGCACGCAGAAGGCCGTAGCACAAACAATTTGCAAAAAAGTATTCGTACGTACAAACTATGAGTTGTCTGTGTCCCAGTTGTCCTAGATAAATGACAGTTTGTTTCACTTGAATGACATGCTACGTCACACTTACGCAGTTATTCATGCTAAGCCCACTGGAGTATACTCTCCTATGGAAATGGCTCGACCCCTAAACATTCCATTAATCTCCATTAAAACCTTGATCAAGTAGTAAAATAATGTCAAGTTTCGCCAAGTTCAATGACATTGAATCGACTAGTACAGGTCAATGGCATGGTGTTGCTATACAGATACCGTATCCGTATACGGGTATCCGTATACGATATGGCTTAGTGATCTATGGTTTTGCAATTACGTGGTACAGGAGCCTTATTCACTATAACATTTAAACATAATATGCTGCGTTAACATCTTCAAGGAATAATCGTGGAGTCAATACAATTTTACTATCGTTAGAGAGACCGTAGCACAAACAATTTGCGAAAAAGCATTCGCATCGTAAGCGTGAACGTGTCACGCTTCGGCGTACAAACTATGGGTTATCTGTGTCATAGTTGCCCTAGATACACGACAGTTTCACGTGAACACGTTACGTGAAACTTACGCAGTTATTCGTGCTAGGCCCACTGAAGATATTGTAGCGCGTTGCGTTACACGCGTGGACGGTCATAGCGAATGGGGATCTTGGCTGAGCTAATTTTATTTCTATTACATACTCGCTGATACATGTGTTTTGCATGTAGAGAAAAGCACTTAGATTTTCTCGAATTTTCCAATAATTTTCCAGTAGTTTTCAAGTGATGTACACTGGTTTATTTATATAGAAAACAACGCTTTGTTGCGGACGTGCTACGGCATTTGGCTATTAAGTCCAGCACCTAAACCAAATAATACAAAATTACATACCACATATATTAATCTTTTAATTTATTATTATATTTATTATTTATTTATTCATAATAATTGGTTAATTATCAAATAACACCAACCAAGCTAAAACAAAACTAAACATCTTATAATCGATATTTTGATCACCATTTTTGGATAGTTTTGAGGTTTGAATACAATCTGAAAATTGAGATTACAGATTGAAAATTTAACCATTAATATTTTAGAACATAAATATTTTTAAGAATCTTGGTAGTTATAAATACTTTTTAAATAATTTTTGTAACAAAGCGCATAGGGAAGTTATAAAAATAATTACTAAGCAAAACAGTATAAATGGGTGCTAACCTGGGAACTACATACAAATCCCCAGTAGCATGCAGTTATGCAATACATGGAAATCTACTTGCACACATGCGTACGTACAAACATTATTTATAGGTACCTTGATCTTCGCAGTAACACCGGAAAATACTAGTTACGTTTCAACACGTATGTGTGTGTAGGAAAGCACATAGATCATTCATCTACCTATGTATGTGTGTGGCTTCATGTATCAATGAGTTATGTATGTTTGTGTCAGAATAAGGAGAAGGAATAAGGAGGGGGATGAGAGATGGAACAATTGTCAGTGGCACGGTGGCTTGGAGTGAAGCTCGCAAGAGAACTTGCTTTTTCATCCAATGTTTAGTCAATTCTAAGGTCAAATATCACTCGCCAAACTTGGTCCAATTTCTATGTTCAACATTTGTTCAAATGTCTTTGACAGATGCCCATTCCACTCTTCAAACATCTTTGTCCAAGATTTCTTTGAAATTTGCGCAGTTGCTTTCATCCTACTAATATTATAAATGTGAAAGTTTAGATGGATGGATGGATGGATGTTTTTTGCTCTTTCACGCTTAATTGGCTGGGCCAATTTTGATGAAAGTTGGTATGGAGGTAGATGAGGCTTTGGATTGACACTTAAGATACTTTTCATCATCATCTAACACCACGCGGGTGAAACCGCGGATTGCAGCTAGTAAGTATATATACCAAAAATATCACCATTGATATAGTCAAGGAAATTGTATTTGCATCTATTTGGATTGAAATGTTATGTTGTGTTAAATTAGATGAAATCATCCAACTTATTTGATCAAGCGTACATTAGACAAAGATATTTGCGAATGCAATACCACCCTTAGATATCCTCCAATCACTGATCACAGTATTTTTGGGCAATTTTATAGAGAATAATTGCATATCTTCAACAGGATTCGAACCCCCGTTTCGCTAAGCATTGGACCTAGTACGTTGATGTAAACAGTACAAACTATAAGTTAGTCACAGTTGTTTTATATAAATAACAGTTTCATCGTAGCATTGCATCCATATACTGTTCAAAATTCCTTACCGCACGAAACAAAAGGTTTGCCAGTTCCAACCTCTGTCGTGTAAGTAAATTGTGGATTGCTTTGCCGACGTACATATTTCCTTGCAGCAATGACCCTGGGTCATTCGAGTGGGTCGTGAATAAGCATGTTTTAGGTCATCATAGGGGTCATTGCTTCTTGATACCATCTTCGCTTTCCATCAGGCGAGAGGGAGTCACTTTGATGAACGATTATAAAAAAAAAAACATCAACTATTCGATTAGGTTACACTTACGCAAACGTGCTAGGCCAGCTAGTAGACGTAATAATTTGGCTAAACAAGGAAGTTTTCCCACGAGAGCATGACTGTGATGATTCTAATTTCAAAGAAATTAGCGAGGAATTGTAACTACCTAATTTATTTATAGTAGTATAATAGTGTGAACTCGTTTATTTTTTTAACATAATAAGTATGCTAAAAACTGAGCACACGAAAACAGTCAGTTATTAACAAACAACTGTTTGGTAAAGCTGGATTGATAGCTCACGTACATGAGTAAAAGAAGATCACTTTTAGTTTTTTTAATATGATTTTACATCTCTCATATTCGGTAAGTAGGTCCTTATTACCCCCAAATGGGGCTTGTAGGTGACCAATTAGCGCTCTAGGGTAATAATGTAGCTAGAAAAGGCCTAGGGCGGTAAGTAATTAAATAAAACACAAATGGGGCTTGTAGGTGACCAATTAGCGCTCTAGGGTAATAATGTAGCTAGAAAAGCCCTAGGGCGGTAAGTAATTAAATAAAACACAAATGCGGCTTGTAGGTGACCAATTAGCGCTCTACGGTAATAATGTAGCTAGAAAAGCCCTAGGGCGGTAAGTAATTTAAAAAAACACTTCACTCTTTCAAAAAGTTCGCGTACATCTAACCATCATACTGGCAATAGACATCATGCATTCAGCCCAATGACAAAAGAGGTCGCTTCGCTGTTCAGCCTTGTCTTTGTATGAGTATAATAGTCATCAATTTTATTTTTGTAATGCCGGTGTTTTTCTACTTACCTCACAATCGAGATGTAAAGCAGAGTAGTTAGCTCGGGTGTAAGCATCAATTGTAAGGTTATTTTTAACAGACATGAGAGACTTTTAATAAAACTGAACTAAGTACATTACAGGATCTACTCGTAGCGTACAGGCTTCTTGCAATTGTCTTTAATTCGTGCTAATTTTCTCGTTGCGGACGCCTACGCTGATCTTGCTGTTTCTTCTATTATTGCATGCTTGAGAACTGTGTAATTTTGGTTGCTGTATAATTATCACTACTTGATTTTACTGACCGACCCGCCAGCGCCTTCGCTCGCACGGTCACAATCGTTGATTACAATACAAAGTAAGTGTATAAAGACAGAGAAATTATATATATTTTATCACATGATGGACTAGTGTTCGACCACCAGGACTCACTTAATGGTCATGATGATGCGGTCGAAGATGGTACCACACTAGACCTAGAATAGCTCGTGGCTCTCAAGGGCAGCTGCCGGGACACATTGTTAGATTCTTAGCAACAAAAAGCCAGACTGACACCAGAAATGCCCTACCACTGTACTGTGGATTTCATCATGATATTACCTACGCCGAAAGCTGAAGCCTGACGGATGGATCCCGTGGTCGTATGATTGACAGCCGACTCTTGTTAATCCTGGGCTATCATTCCTTCAGGACCTCAAAATATAATTTTCATTCAAGAAAAAAGAGGTAATGGAGAAAATATGCTTCTCTTGGAGATAATTATATTTTTCTTCCGTTTGGGGTTGAAACTTTGAGTTCTTTGGGTCCAGATGCACGGCGCTTAGTAAAGGAGCTGTCCAGGCTCCTCAAATAAAATTACAGGTGACCAAAGAGCTGGTACTTACCTCGGGCAACGTATCAGCCTGGCTATTCAACTAGGTAACGTTGCCAGCTTTTTGGGCACTTTACCGACAGGGACTTAAATGCTGTTTTCTACCGACTAAAAAAGGAGGAGGTACTCAATTCGACTGTTATTTTTTTATGTTTGTTACCTCATAACTTTTCGCTGGGTAAACCGATTCTCAAAATTCTTTTTTTTGTTTAAAAGCTGGTGCTTTCCGTGTAGTTTTAAATTTCATCAAATTCGGTCCAGTAGTTTTTGAGTTATACTCCAACAACTGATTTTTACCAAAGTAATAGAATGGAAGTCGGTATTAAATTTTTCAAATGGCACTTGTTATAATTGTGTTTTGCATATTATGTTGACATCACTAATTCTGAATTTCTCATGTATAATTTTACTTTAACTCCTGAGTAAGTACTTGATGTTTTATAAATGTACCTACTTACCTAAGTTATGATAATCCCACTAATCCCACTAATATTATAAATGTGAAAGTTTAGATGAATGGATGGATAAATGGATGTTTGTTACTCTTTCACGCAAAAACTACTGAATGGATTTTAATGAAATTTGGTATGTAGATAGACGAGGCGGTGAAATAATTTATATGATACTTTTTCATCATCATCATCATCATCATCCATCACCAGGCGGGTGAAACTGCAAGGCACTGCTAGTGTATGATATGTGGTGTTTTGGAATAATTCTGTTAGCCACATCGATTGAAATAAATATATTCTGGCACACATTTTGACAGTGAAAGTGGCACACTGTAACCCACAGCCGAATGGGCCGGCACGACCCGGGAAGTACCACACTCCCACATAACACCGACGTGAAGTAACATAGCTTGCTATTGCGTTTCAGTCGGTTTGTGGGAGGTTCCAGAGGCCCAATTCCCCCCTACCCCTCCAACCCTCACCCCTTCTATCTCTTCCTTCCTATTTTCCTTCCTCAAAGGTCGGCAACGCATCCTCGAGAACTCTGGTATTGCGGATGTCCGTGGGCGACGGTATCACTTACCATCAGAGGCCGTAGTACAAACATTTTGCGAAAAAGTATTTGTTTCGTAATCATCGTCACGCTACGGCGTACAAACTGTGAGTTATCTGTGTCACAGTTGCCCTAGATACATGACAGTATGTACTGTTGCACGTGAATGACACGTTACATTACACTTACGCAGTTATTCGTGCTAGGCCCACTGGTGAGTCGCTTGCTCGTTTGCACCTATCCTATCTATAAAATACCTATCTCATAAAAAAATATAAAATTATTATTTTTGCCTATTTCATAATAAAGTGAAAACTATATGAATTATTGAACCAGGAGGAAAATTCAATTACTTACAGTAGGTAGTAAATTCGAGTTCAGCCGGTCAATTGGCTACAACACCCTGGATTGGCGCAAATTGAATGACGTCACAGTAATTTGGTGGGTTTTCATCGGAGTCAAGCCAATTTTAAATATGATTGAGTCATAGATTCTCTTTATTATTGATAGGCTAGTGTTTGCCCCTATCTCACTTGATTAGTGATGAGGTGTTGTTCAGGCCAAAATCGAAATTAGCGAACCATTTGTATAATTGTGTAGTTGCCTTGTCTTTGACCAATGTTTTGTCCCGCTCCCGCCTATTTCTTTTTCCTACCCCCCCACCCTAGTACCAATATCTGCGTGTACGTCGAACTGACAACGATGTGCTCGCGACGTGAAATCTCTTCCGCGGTCTCAACTTGTGTCCCTGTGTTCTATTATGTACCTATGGCTCAGTGCATGACATTGGATCATCACCATCATCATGAGCATGGGGCAGAACATGCTGGAACTTTGCATAAAACTTTATACCTCTTTTTAACATCTTATATATTGTTCACCCATGTTTTTGACAAATAAATTATCATTTCATTTGATTTCATTTCGTCATCATCTCAGCCGCAGGACGTCCACTGCTGAACATACGCCTCCCCCATAATTTTCCAAAAGGACCGGTTGGAAGCGGTCTGCAGCGTCGTCCTGCCACTTTGTTAGTGGACGACCTACGCTGCGCTTGCCGTCCCGTGGTCTCCACTCCAGAACATTTCGGACCCATCGGTCACCTGTTCTGCGTGCTATGTGCCCTGCCCACTTCAACTGGCTTATCGTCGGGGCTATGTCGGTGACTTTAGCTCGTCTACGAATCTCCTCATTTCTGATTCGATCACGTAGGGATTTTTGGATTTTTTTAGTGGCTTTTGGTTAGCGTGGACACCTACGGCTGAGATGATGGTGAACCAATCAGTAAGTCAGAATTACATATTATATAAACTATATAACTTATATATCATTTAACTAAGTTCTTTGTCAAATTGCTTGCAATATTATTAATTCACAGTTTTCCTCAATGATTAAAAATAAATACACGTGACCGTGCAATAAAATGACTCTTTTCGTTTACTTGATTTTCAGTCTATTTCTTCTATTTCTATCATTTCAAAATTTACAAATACTATCTACTCGTATATCTATTCAAATATTATAAAGAGGAAAGATTTGTAAGTATGTTTGTAACGAATTGGCTCAAAAGTACTGGACCGATTTCAAAAATTCTTTCACCATTGGAAAGCTAAATTTACCCTAAGTAAAATAGGCTATATAAGATTCATCATCATCATCGTCATCCATCACCGCGCGGGTGAAAGCGCGGAGAGCAGCTAGTACTGAATAAATGTAAATCCATTTTATAATCATTTATTTGGATTCGGCACCAAGGACTCTCTCACACGAACATTAATTATTAGTATGTATAATTTTAAAGAAATATTGACCACACTTAAAAGGATTGGAAAGTTTGAAGACATAATACATATTTACTAAGTCTAGAAATGTTACAACTGATGAGAGTACAAACATTGAAATTTATAGAGAAAAATTCACATCCTTGGACGGGGTTCGAACACGCGTCTTCTGACTATCCGTGTCAGACGCCATGACCATCTAGGCCACCGAGGCTCGAGGTCTGAGAATCGAATTTTAACTCTATCTGATTTGACCGCCTTACAGGGAGGGAGCGACATCTATTGAACAGCTTTGACAACACTATCCTTCTACTTTGTGGATTATTGTAAAAACGCAGTCTAACGTTCATGCGTTTATCGTATACAATCTAAAAACACCATTCGATATATATCGCTTACAAATATAGGTGTTGGATTAAGTATATACTTTATGTTTTATTTTTATACTAGCTGGTGCCCGCGACTTCGTCTGCGAGGATTAGTACTTCGAGTAGCTTATTGTCATCTCCAAGGCCATATCTATCTTTATAACAAATGTCATAAAATATTTACATGGTCAAACGCCATTGCTATAATAGTATTATATGAGTTAATTTAAATACTTAGCATATCAATTAGTAAACCCTAATAATGAAATACAGTAGTTACGTACATACAAATTTTAAATTAATTTCCATGGTAAAAAACTGTCATTACATTTCATCACCCTTGACGGTCGCTGAGCACGTCTAGTGTATCGAGCTGTCAAAGTGATAGCGTGCTTTTGACTTAATCAGAAAATGACACAAAGTTTGACAGAACTGTCATCATTACGATCTTGACGTAGGCTTTTAAGGATAGACGTAGAAAAAAAGACAAAGTAAAGGCAGACGTAGTAATCTTGTTTTGTCTATGCTGTGCCCAAGAATATTACGCTTTTTTACCCGTGTGGTGATGGATGATGGTGATGATGATGATGAAAATAACCTATGTGTTAATCCAGCGCCTTATCTACCTTCATACCAAATGTTATCAAAATTGCCCCCGTCGTTTGAGCGTGAAAGAGTAACAAACATCCACACATACATACTCACAAACTTTCGCATTTATAATATTAGTAGGATTTATCCCATAACTATGTACTTTATCAATTGTTTTCAACAATCTGTATCTGGGACTTCGACTTTACACAACATAGAGTAATGAAAATAACGTTCGTTTTCTACTGTTCAGTTGTTTACTCTCTCGAACTAGGAAGAGTTTAAGTTTAAGTTTAAGTTTATTTATTTTCACAAATAAGAATATACAATTTGTTTACAAACTAAAATACACAATAACAATTAATTACTAAAAAGCCATGGCTTGTGTTGCGTCTATTAACTTAGTCTGCTGTCGCACAGAACCTACTAGAAATGATTTCTTGTGTTGTTGATTCTGAATACCCTTCAAGTGTTACAGTAGGATGTTATAACATTTTTACCGTGAGATACAGATCGCGCGGCGAGAGTTTGGCTTTGACCTTCGGGTGGAGGGGATTACTGCGCATGGGTACTGTCGCGCCATGTGACAGAGAGAGACAAGAGTCCCTCGTCTTCGATGTGACAGAGAGAGACAAGAGTCCTTCGTCCCTCTAGCCACCCTGTGATACCCAATTTTTGACTTCTGCGCAATAACGGTCAAAGCCAACCTCTCGCCGCGCGATCTGTACATGACTATAAACTATATGTGTGTAAATTACATTATAATGTTTGAAAATAAAGTGGACTGGCCTTGATCAAATTAGACTTCTCTTGACAAAAACATCAACTCGTCTATAAACTGTCAATAGACCAAATAACAAAAAAACAAAAACAAAATAAAAGTTAAATTACACGAATACGGAAATAATTAGCTCGCACGAACCATCCGCCATTTTGATTTTATCCGACTTCCAAAAGAAGGACGCATAATTTTTTTACAGAGTCCGATTCTGATAATCTTTTTTTTTTAAGTAGAGTATATTACGAGGTGGTTCAATTTAAATTTCATATAATAAGGTCAAGCCGTTTTTTAATTTTCACTCCAAGAACAGAAAAGTATTTTGGCTACCATGATATCCTTATTGACGGCAATGACAATCGATCCCGTAAGTAGCAAAGATCACTAAAAAAGGATATTTTTTTTAAAAAAAAAACCTCTTCATCACCAAAATGTGTGAAATTAGTCGAAGTCGCACAATATGGTGTTAATAGGCACTTTTGAACTACCATGGTACCGATTTAAACAAGTTATTTCACAATATTTGTTTTATGTTGAAGTCGGGTCTATTTTATTGGTTATTAAGATTGCCTTCTTTGTATATATTTGAAAATATAATGTATATTCGTAAAAATTACATAAATATAAGTTAAATAGTGATCACCACACTTTTAATACTACAAATACAAATAGGATAGCTGTACCTAGTTTTAGACTTGCGAAGACTAATAAGTCATTCCTGGGAAATTGTGTGCGTTTTTACAATAAAATCCCAAAACACATAACTGAGCTCACAGAGGGCAAATTCAAGTTGACTGTAAAAAACGTTTTAATAAAAAAAATTATTATAAAGTTCGACATTATATAGAAGATAAAGATGCTTGGAATACTCCACTTCTGGCAAGCTGTCACTCTGCCACCCATAAAATGTAATATTTGTAGTACCTAAGTTTCTAATAATAAATAAATACTAATAATGTTTCTAACATTGTAAACATCTATATAAAAAGAATGGCCCCGAGTTTCTTGCCGCTTCTTCTCGGTAGGCTCTTTATATTTTGGAACGCGGCGGTAGTCTTTAAAGTAAATTATAATTAAAAATTGACGTTCATAAGTGCGTCTTTGATGCCTAAATTGAATAAATGATTTTGATTTTGGTCATTTTTGAAGGTCTAGTAATACGACACTCGCGCCATCAAAACGATTCTAATGAGCTATCATTTATCAAAATTGGTTGAGACGTTGCGAAGTTACGAGCGGATATCTGACATACCAACAAACACATAACCCTGTTCTAGAACATCGCCGCAGACGGGTTAAAATGAAATTAATGGCGCATTACAAATCACTAGGAAATAAGAGATAGGTATTGTGGGGGTGTAAGTGCGTGAACGGTAATATAATATTGAAATAAGTTAATAATCAGCCCATTAAGCTCCCACTACTAGGACTCGAGCCGGATTAGGGCTCAACTCCTTCCTCTCAAAGAGAGGATCCCCACATGGGTTTAGTGCGGATTGGTGGATAGGCTATATAGTGGCCAACCCATCTCGAAGTTTTCAGGCCGCCGGAAGGCCTTCGAAATAGCCTAACGACTATGACTATGTCCTATAAGGCTAACATCCCGGACTGACGGCTTAACGTGCCCTCCGAAGCACGGAAGCGCACCGTTGAGCAATGCCACTAGCACACACCCATCCAAATCCTGACCGCAGCAAGCGTCGCTTAACTTGTTGATCGGTTAAGATCGCCAAGTCAAGCTCAGCGGCGAGCGCTTCAAAATACAATTATATATAGGAGATTGTTTATACTACCTATTTATTTTCAGAGCTGACTTGAGTTTATTTTTTATCATCGAGCCTTATCGAATGCATTCACGTTTTGAGCTCAACCATTTTGTCACGTATATCCTTTACTCGCATTCAGCTGCTGCCAGGTATAATAATTTCAATGCCATTAATAACTAACCAGCTAGCTTCCGAGCAGAATTGGTACTCATTTTTGCTACTCATTAGAATTCTGCCCCTGAAATTAACCATTAATGAAATAGTTTCGCAAAATAGACATTATAAAGTGATAGTGAAGTAAACACTAAAGTCTAGTACATAACAATGACAGACGCAAGATAGACACATGCAAATATTTACGCAGACAGAAGATCGTGGGATTCGCAACATGTGAAGACAAGGAAGACGTGTGATATAACCAATTCATAATTACTGCCAAGAACCGCGACGGTCACTTCAGTGGTAATCTTTAAAATAACATCAAGTAAAACGTACAGTTCAGCAATACTTCAAGGGTAGAGAATGCTTGCCAAATCGTTTATTTCTGGGTGTGAAAACTTCAAGAACATGACAAACCAAAATAGCAATAAACTTACCAATAATGTACACGTTAAAAGACAAAATCACTGCACAACACTAACTCACTGTTGCATTAACTACCTTGACGATAAATTCACTTGAGCGCCGCGACGGAAACGTCCGATCCGAACGGAGGTCAGGTATCAACTGAATTGTTATTTCGTATTCGCTATAGACACACACACACAGGCGCGCTCGTAAGGTGTTCTTACGTGATGAAAGTGCACGTATACGATGTTTGTATGTGTGCGGATCAGTCCACAAACGTATTTAATGATAGTGACGCACTGATTTCATTTACCTTTATGCTGATTTGTTTCTTTTTGAGACTTTGGACAGTATCTATGTGATTTCACATGCAGTTACGTAAGCACCTAGCAACTGAAAAAGTTAAATTTGTAGAGTTGGCAAGAATGACAAACAAAAAAATGTTCTAATCTTGTCTGTCTGATTTTTTTACAGTCGCAATAACTGAATAATGTTTATTTAGAGATTTCTTAGAATTTTAGTATAATTATAGTACATTTTTTGATGTCAGTGGACTTGATAAAATATGATGCAATGAGCTAAAAATAGCATTACAAAACTGTACAGTGAAGATGATGAATAAACAAGTACTATACAACCTAGTTATAAATATTGAAGATTTTTTCTATGTAGGTATTTTAAACGTAGGATTTGATATCAAATAATTAAATTCATATAATTTATTGATACAGGCGTTATTTGGTGAAAATCGATATTATAACGAAAATATTTAGTAACACTTCCGCTGGAAAATTGTTTATGGCAGAGATGCAGTGTGCACCGTTCATTACTTCCTGCATGCATTGTATGCAATATAATTATGCATGTCAGTCAATATTTTCTTTTATCATCAATTAGTAATTACTATTATAAAACTTGAAGAAAACGTATAAAGGGGAAGCTGCAAGAATTCCCAATACAATACTAAAATCACAACGTCATAGACTGCTAAAATTCTTCGGCAGACGCGCGACCAGTGGGCCGAGCACGAAAATCTGCTTAAGTGTAAAGTTATCGTATCGTTGACGTATTCAGTACAAACTATGAATTATCTGTGCCACTATTGTACTAGATAAATGACATTTACCGTGGTAAGGTTGTGGAATGAGCTCCCGATATTTCGGCGCAGTTACATGCACCATGTTCACGGGAAGGGAAGAGTCTTCCTTCCAACCTTACCACGGTGAATATCCCGTTAATAATCATATAACTTTAGAGAACAACCGTGATAGTTTAAAACAGTGTTTTAGATAAATGACAGTTTGTACTAATCACGTTAACGATGCGATTACGTTACACTTAAACTGATTTTCGTGCTCGGACCACTGTTCTTGACTCGTACGTATCTAGGTGAACGTTAGATAATTAACATAAAGTTCCATTATGACCGATTAATAAAAAAAACAAATTGTATTTGAATGACCCGTGGAGTGCCGGGTTGGCAATCGATTTACTCACACGACAGAGGTAGGAACTGTGAAACTTTTTGGTTCGTGGTAAGAAGTTTTGAACAGTATATGGACGCAATGCTAGGCCGGAACGAGTAGTTCGGTATCGGAATGGTGAGGAAGAAATAAGATTAAAAAGCTCTTCAGAAAATTCACCATAAAAAAAAACTTCTCTAAAAAAGCTATAGTTCTACGCATTTTCAGGGTTCTAGGTGTTGAGTGACCAGTGTTTCCAATAATAAAAATTAAACAGTAGTCATAGTAGATCTATACCTTTTATATGTTGTAATTTATCGTGGTCGATAGAATCACTGATAAAAGCTGTTTCTGCGACATCTGTAAATAAAGAAAATAAAAAATATTTAGTATTAGATAGAAAGCACAAAAGACCAGAAAAACAACAAGGTAAAAGTGCCGAAAAGGAATTAGTAGTTATGTCACTTTTGTTTAGCGGTTATTCACTTATACTACAAACCTAAGTCGATAGTTTTTGATACCTAGTCGAGTGTGACTTGACAAAATTTATTTCGTCTTTAAATCCGACAAACAAATGTTTTGTTAGACTTTTGCGGATTTGTTAACTAAGTTATTATACTCACGGGATGTAGACCACGATATAATAGAATTTGTAGTTCCTGATATTTCAGCAATTACATGCACCATGATCACGGCTAGACTGTCTACATCCCGTGAGTAGGTACTAATTATAAGTTAACTAGCTGCTCTCCGCAGTTTCACCCACGCGGTGATGGATGATGATGATGATGATGATGCATCTTAGCCTATGTTACTTAGGGTGAATGTAGCTTTCCAACGGTGAAAGAATTTTTGAAATCGCTCCAGTACTTTTTGAGCCAATTCGTTACAAACATACTTACATACAAATCTTTCCTCTTTATCATATGTGATAAAACCCTCTATAAATAAATAAAGATTTAAAAAAAGAATAATATTAGTATTATCTCATTTATTATCCTCTTTATAATAAAGTATAGATAGGTTTCATTGTTTGAACGGAATCATTTATCTCTTAACAGTGTTTTTTTTTACATTTTCATAATATTGTTATATATAATAAAGGCATGTCTAGAATAACAATTTTAGACAAGCCTTTATAAAATCCGTAATTGTAACATAACCAGCTGTTCAGATTCCACTGACGGATTATATTGTGAAGTTGAGGAATAGCTACCTTCCAGCAGTTAGCAGACTAGGAGGCAGTTCTACTATTTCACAGCGTTCAACAATCTATATCGCTGCAACTCAAGTTCAACTCTTGTTGTCGTTCGATTCCCCGATAAACCATTCTACTAATTTCTATAGACAAAAACGTAAGTGATATTTTACACTTAATAGAAAATATATTAGATTCGATTCCATTTTTATCCGACTCCTTAAAAGGAGGTTATATGTTCGTGTGTATGTATTTTTTGAATGTGTATGTTAGCCGATTTCTCCCCTATTTGTAGACCGAATCTCAAAATTCCGTTTGTTTTTGGTAGAGTGTACTTCCGAGGTGGTCCTATTTAAGTTTCATCAAATTCGGTCAAGCATTTTTTGAGTTACACTCCAAAAATTGAAAAGTGTTAAGCCTATCTTGATAATATCATGAATGACGTTGACTGACAATCGATCCCGTAAGTAGCAAGGGTCACTTAAATTGTTATAAAAAAATTACCAAAAAATCGAACCGACTTCATTACCAAAAACTGAAATAACTTGTCGAAGTCAGTACCATTCGCACAATATTAAATAATAATAAAAGGTACTTATACTTTTGAACTATCATGGTACTTTTCAACAAGTTATTTCACACTTTTTGGTAACGGAATCGGTTCGATTTCTTTTTTATTGTTTTTTTTGATTCAACATTTTTCACGCTTTTTCTTGACCCTTCCTACTTACGGGATCGATTGTCATTCACCGTCAATAAGGATATCATCAAGATGGCGAAATACTGTTTAATTATTGGACTTAAACTCGCAAACCGCTGGATCGAATTTGATGAAATTTAAATGGGACCAACTCGGAAGTATCGGAGTCTTACTCTACCAAACAAAAGAATTATGAAAATCGGACTCTATAAAAATAATGCGTGGTCACACATAAAAAAAATATACGCGTCGACTTGAAAACCTCCTTTTGGAAGTCGATTGAAAATAGAAACAAACAACTCCCGTACTCCATAATGCGCATACGCATTGCATTGGCTAAATGCCGTATAAAATTACTAAACGGTGTGTCCGCTCTCCTGCTCTGTGATTGGTTGATACGTGTCTTACGATGTGACGTGATTGTCTTGTATGTGTGTGTGTGTGTGTGCAGTTTTATTTTCTATGATCCCATTTCAGCAAGAGGCGTATGAGCTTGACAACTTCGTTTTATAAGATATACTTCTGCCTTATAAGTGGAATCAACTAGAGTACTCTACATAGAGAAAAGAGATGGCTTGAAGTATAGGCTAGGAATTTGTTCTACAATTTTTTGTTATTATTTAGCAATTGGCGCCTGAGCTTGACGGCTTCCTTTCATATAAGATATATTTTATATAATTATAATATTTTATATATAAATGAAAAACAGCTAGAGTACTCTACTTAGAGAAAATAGGTGCGGCTTTAAGTATAGGCTTAGAATCAGTTCGACAGTTTTTTTTATGTTATTAGAAAACGGTACAAACTTGTGGTCTACCTGATGTTAAGTGGTAATATCTGCCTAGAACAACTGTATTTCCTCCAAGTGACGAATTGCACTGCGCCCGTAACCCTGAGACATGTTGTTAAGTCTCACGTGCCTTTAATTTCGCCGGCAACCATACCTTCAATCCAGAACACAGTATTGCGAACATTACTGATTCACGGTAGAAAAGGGTATGCTATAATATCTGTTCTGTATAGGAAAAGTTTTAAGGCCACCCGAAAACTTAATGGTGGACGCGAGATACAGGGTCTGCTCGCTATTTTGGTTCGATCGCGGCCCAGCGGCTTGCTATCGATAGTTGGTAACATAATTGGTATGCTGTAAGCTATTGTATTGCGATTGCGTTGCTTTAGTGGCGCACATTAGTAAATGTTCTATAAAATTAGTTTCCGTGACATTTTGATGGTTGCTAGAGAGGTAAATGATAAAAAGATATTTGTTTATTGTGTTTTAGCTAGAAACTACTACGTTGATGTTTAGATTGATAGATGTTTTCAATCTTATGTGAGTGGCAACATTGTCAAGCCTTAGCGCAGCCATACGACAGTCATGCTATTGCAATACAACAGCCTTTGAGAACTAGATTTAACAGACTACCGAATTTAACATTAAGGCAGCTCGATCGCATAAGCGTCGCAGTAGTATGGCGATTGCTCAATGGCAAAGAGATTTGGGGCCCTGGAGGCCAATTCTGTTATTTAACAATCTATCCCGCTGCAACTGCAGTGCGACTCCGGTTGTCGTTCGATACTTTGGCAAAAAGCCATTCTACTATTTCTATAGACAAATTGGATTGTAGCGTCACATAAACATAACGTAAACGCTACTTTTTTATATATATTTATAATAGACACAACTATATACGAATATGAGTTAACAACGCGTTCATGATCTATCGAGTTAGTACAACATAAAGTGTTGTTCAATAGCAGAATAAGAAAACGCATAAAAATCGCCGTTCAGCTACGGTTCGATTGCAATTTAATTAGTGGAATCGGCCCCCTGGTATAGACAATGCCACAAGCGGTCTCCCACCCAAATAGTGGCACAGCAGATGCGGTTACGCTTGTTATTGATAATGACAAGGCTAGTTCCATTACAAGCGCTTGAATAAATATCTTAGGCCAGAAGTTCGCTTTGTAGGCCTAAAGATTAACGTAACGTGTCGTTCACGTGAAACAGCACAACCTGTCATTTATCTAGGGCAACTATGACACAGATACCTCATAGTTTGAACATCTAAGCTTGACGCGGTGACGCTTTTTCGTAAAATTGTGCTATGGCCGCTGTAGTGATACCTACAGATGTGAGTAAATTTGGTTTTGATCTCCACACAAGACAAGATTAACTGAGCATCTCTCTGGAATACCGACAATAGGCCAGTAAAAATTGCCGTTTTTTTGTCAACCTCGCACTAGATGTTTTTGAAGTGATAACTTCTTATGGGATGGTGAACCGATTCGTTACGTAACGCGTTACGGCGCCAGTCTGTCTGGCTTCCCTTTCTCTCACGTATCCTCTCTCACTCTAACCCACAGCGCTAGTTGAAGTGATAACTTCTTATGGGAGGGTGAATCGATTCGTTACGTTACGCGTTACAGCGCCAGTCTGTCTGGATTCCCTTTCTCTCACGCATCCTCTCTCACTATAACCCACAGCGCTAGTTGAAGTGATAACTTCTTATGGGAGGATAAACCGATTCGTTACGTAACGCGTTACGGCGCCAGTCTGTCTGGCTTCCCTTTCTCTCACGCATCCTTTCTCACTCTAACCCACAGCGCTAGTTGAAGTGATAACTTCTTATGAGAGGGTGAACCGATTCGTTACGTAACGCGTTACGGCGCCAGTCTGTCTGGCTTCCCTTTCTCTCACGCATCCTTTCTCACTCTAACCCACAGCGCTAGTTGAAGTGATAACTTCTTATGAGAGGGTGAACCGATTCGTTACGTAACGAGTTACGCCGCCAGTCTATCTGGCTTCCCTTTCTCTCACGCATCCTCTCTCACTCTAACCCACAGCGCTAGATTGGTTTAAGTTATCACTTCTGTCGGGTGTCCCGAGAAGCACAACTTTTTAGATTTTTTTGTACGGTTCATTAAATAGACCATATAGCGTAAACTGTAAGTTGTACAAAAACGTTTAAGGCAATAAAAGATGCGAAATTTTATTCTGTACAATATTGGTCTCAATAACTTTTACCCCAAAGTTCATAGTTTCGGAGATATCGGGCAAAGGCATTTTCAAGATGGCGCTTGAAGCTACACCTGGATCTGTTAGTATTTTGTAATTTTAAGCTCAGTAAGTGACCCTAAACCTTATAATAAAATTGGATCGGAAATTTAGTGCGAGGTTAAATTCTATTTTAGTGGCCTACAAGACACCTACAAAATAATCAAACAACTTGTTTTGTTATAGTAGCGAAAAAACACGGCTATCTATTACGTCTAAGTACATGTTAAAGAAAAACATGTTACGTTTTATGTTTAGTTTGTGGTAAATTAGGTAGAAAACAGGTTTATAAAATTAGATATGATAAGATGAATGAGCTCGCCAACGAGTCACTATATGCAACCTGTTACAATACAAATATACATAATCTATGAATACAATACATATATATCTAAAGAAGTTTCAATGAGATTTCCTGGCTGTTACTCCTTGCACAATAGATATACTCAATATTTTTCTACGTCAAATTGATTTTAGTTTGAATAGACTAGCAAACTGTATAAACAACTTATACAATGCCATAAATAAAAATTATGTCAAAATAAATATAAAATATAAATAAGTACCTTTATGTGTAGATACAGCTAAACAATAACCTATACATGTCAATATTTCAATTAATAATATCAATTATAGTAGAACCATGTCAAATCAAATATAATCCCAGTGGTATAGGGAAAAGTGATTTGAATGCTGGCAACATTGCCACGTTGGGTGGCAATACTATTTTGTTGCTCAAGTAGGTGCCAGCACTGGGACACCTGTCGTCTCAACCTAAATAAAATTAATCATCATCATAATTATGTATTTAATATTAGCTTCTGCGCAAAATTCGTCCGCTTGGAATAAATAAGGTTATCGCAAACCCTTGAAAGTTTTACCCATTGATTCGGGGTCTCGGGGTCAAAAGTCAAGACAGAATGTTGTGAACAGAGAAGTGAGGCCGGTTTTCTAAACTATATATACGTGACTCGGTACTGTCATGGTAATTCAAATTAATTTAAAGTTATTAAACATTTATCAATAATATACAGTGAGTGTGTTTTGTCGGGACTTAGGATCGAGTTCGAGTTCCAGTGATAACCGTAGCAAAAGACTAAGAAAGAGGGTAGATCGTTATGTCTGCACCTAACTTTTTGACTTTTTGACCAACCACCCGCATTCTTCAGTCTTCCCGTCAACTCACTCCACAACCTTACCACGGTAAATATCCCGTTAATAATCATATAACTTTACTTAACTTTTTTATTTTGTCTGAGTTCGGGGTAAAAAGTAGCTTAGCTAACCGGGGGTATAAGCTACAGTTCATTCCAATTTCCGTCTAAATCCATCATTTGCAGTAGGTACAGTTTTTATATTTTTCTACCGTGAATCAGTAATGTTCAAAATACTGTGTTCTGGTTTGAAGCTATGGTTTCCGGCGAAATTACACATGAGACTTAACTTAATGTCTCAGGGTTACGTGCGTAGGCAGTTCGTTACTTGTAAGGAAATGCATCTGTTCTACGCAGAGTTAACAATTTAACATCAGGTGGGCGTCGTGCTTGTACAGCTTGTACTGTTTCCTAGTACCACAAAAAATACTTTTATGACGTCACCAACACTTATAGACGTGAAAGAAGATCAACATTAAAAAATACCAATTAAGACAAGAACCTAAGTGGACCTAAGTGGCGTGCAATTGGAGAGGCCTATGTCCAGCAGTGGACTGCTACAGGCTGATGATGATGATGATGATGAATTAAGACAATATCGCTTTCCTAAATAACATTTTGACATGAACAAATGATCGAGCATATTTCAGCGATGGATGCCAAGACACCGCACAAACGAGTCAAGGTCTCTGTTTGCTTTGGAACAAGGCTGATGGATTCATACAGCGGAAAGATAAGATAACAATTGACGAGATTTTGCAGAAATAAAACGTCTTGTTTTTACCCTATAGCCCCAAAAGGTATTTGTAATATAATATACAAGCTATTAATATAATAAGCATAAAAAAAATGAAAACTCATTCAACGTATTCAAAAAACAACTCGCTCAATATTTAATCGCATATTACAGCCTCCTAAGCAAATAAATACTTTGGGTGGGTAGGTAGATACGACATGACGATGTTATAATCATGTTTAGTCCATCAAAGGTCATTGGTCATCATGCGGCCAGACACAATATAAATTTCATTGTTATAATATACCGACTCTTGAAGGGATATGTTTCAAATTGTTTTCAAGTAAGTGCAAAGTAATGTCTTTTTTGAGAATAAATGTATTTAAACATTAAACTTTATTTTCAGAAGTGTATATAGTGTGTATATAGGACATACTAGCAAAGCTGCAAAGCGCCAGCTGTCCATAGAAGGACTAATTAGGATCGTTTTTCTCTAAATTATCGGCAAACATGTTGAGCGCAGTACTAAATGACATTAATTTTAGTGGTATGGCCTGGGACGCACATGAATAGTTAAAAACTTCAGTACAATATCGTACAGAAACGTTGTTGACATTTATATAAGTACTGACATAGTATTAATTATTAGAATTGAATGTTTTTAAAATTGTATATGTTTTGACATTTTAATAATAATTTTATTGTAATGAATGCCTTTATATATAATGTTGTATACTATTGTATACGTCTGGTTTTGTTTGATTTGTAAATGAATATTTACAAATAAATAACTTTGACTTTGACTTTGAAAATGTAGTAGAAGAAAAAGATGTATAAGAAATTTAATAGTATAATTCTTGATGAAGATTGTATTTCCTTAGACCTACGATGTTTTTTTTCTGAAATAAACGTTATTAGTACTATTATTTAAATTTAAGCAGCGTTTAGAAGGCCGAATACGAGTAAGTGTATGACCTATTTGCTCTCCTTTGAAACGTCAGGTCAACGTGAAGAAGTTATAAACATACAAACTTAACGAACATTTCGCATTATTAATGTCAGTGTGATGTTAGTCTGCGAACTTTATACACTTTAAACTATACTATGGTACCTCCTTTGTTCTTGAGACGGATCCTAAAAACAAAACTGATTGATAGGTTTTGATAAGCAAACACATTTACCTAAAAATAGAAACGACTTCTACACTAAAAAGTGTGAAACAACTTGTTGAAGTCGGTACCATGATAGTTCAAAAGTACCTATTATCACAATATTGTGCGCATGGTTACCGACTTCGACAAGTTATTATTGTACACTTTTAGTGTTGAAGACAGTTAAATTTTTAGGTAAAAAACAATATTTATCTTTTTTAGTGACCCTGTTTTTTAAGTAGTTACGGGATCAATTGTCATTCACAGTCAATTACGATATCATTAAATGAGGCGAAACACTTTTCAGTTATTCGATTGTAACTCAAAAACAGCTTGACTGAGTTCGATGAAATTTATCTGGGAGCACCTCGGAAGTATACTTTACAAAAAAAGAATTAAAGGTCTAAATGTGACCCACGGGATGCACCGGCATTTCATGAAATTCGGTCCAGTAGTTTTTGAGATACACTCCAACAACTGAATAGAATGGAAGTCGGTATTAAATTTTTAAAATTGAACTTGTTAATGAACTCATTCCTGTATATACAGGATATATACCTGTATATATGCACTATCAAACCCCTAAGACAATTCGAACGAGTTTTTGGAATCCGTAAAAAAAATATTTTTTCCCAATTCAAAAATTGCAATAAACTCTGCGATTTCTTACTACTTTGTTTTTGTTTCCTTTGGGTATTTATCGCTTAGGCTTTGAATTAACTGCCATGAGTGTGGTGCGCCGGGGAAGGGAAGGGAAGTGGACAGCAATCCCCCCCCCCCTCTCAAAAAATAGGCTTTGAATTAACAGGATTATAGTTTTATTCATAAGTGTCAATGTTGCCCATTTGTTTATACAGATGTCGCTACGTTGCGTTAACGAACTAAAATTACCCGTAAAAAATCATCGTAGACAGAGAAAACAATAAAACTATTATTTTAGTGTGGAATATTCGTCGGTACAAAATGTATACTATTTTTATATGCAAATCTACCTTTGTTAAATTAGAACACTTAGTTCGTTGGTAATAACATGGCGTAAATTATAATAAATTATTAAAAAAGTTAACTTATTATTAATTATGCATAAGAAATTGTTTTTTTCGAATGTTGTACAAGATTATGGCTTAGTCTTTAAATATTTACTAGTTAAAATTTAAACTAAGTAGTATTTCATACATTTAAATTTTTTACACGGTAATCATTGCAGACTACTTGCATGCAGACCGTCCTGTGACGCTGCAAATGCTGGTAGAGGCAAACAGCATTTAGTCAGTTCAAAAAAAATTACCTTCATGCAGATGCATGCAGAATATCTGGCAATTGATTATAAATCCACCGAAAAGAAATCTTATAGCTGAAGGGGCCACCCGATTGCATTGGTTACACCACTATTACATCATTATTAACACAAATCTAAACTATTTCATTAAAAGATCCGTGAATGTTTATGATCTTGGTACACACTTCTGATAACAGAGCAGCGTTATAAACTCACATACACAGGTATTTCCTTTTACTTATCATAAACATAATAACAAACTTCTAGCCCTTTCAACGGTTTCAAGGAAACACGCACACATGCACCGAAATGGCGGCCATGACAGTTCCAGAATACACAACAGTGAACTGCAAGCCAAGCCTCTGCGATGTTGCTCTGTGATTGGTCGAGAGCAGCAGGCCCACGTGACGTCATTTACAACTCACGCGATTTATTGGAAAACGCAGACGATAAGCGAGCGATTTGAGTACAAAAAGGCGGTTTGTTCTCGATACAACAATTTACAATTGATAATGTTTCAAAGGCGTGACCTTGAATGCTTCTTGCTTTGGCTGCGACTCCACTAAATTCTGCTTTGGAACATTTTATTTCTTTATTGATACACCAACAAAGCAACCACTAAGACAATAATTAACTAAAATAATTTAAAAAGTTCACACATGAAAAGTGGCTCTTCAAATATAGGTATAAACAACAAGCCAAGTATACACTTAGACAACAGTTTAGAGAATTTATACAATCATGAAAATGTGCTTTGAAATTTGAATTATTTAATAATTGCAATTGAATCTAATAATAATTTAACTGTAGAGATAAATTAATAATCATAATTTGTTAATTTAATAATTTTGACGAGATTTTAGACATATTGAATAATTTGTCGAAGACTTGATTAAGATTTAGTGCAGCTTATCCAAACTATGAGGATTTCTTGGTGTGAAAATAACAGTAGGTAGCTTGGGCAAATGTGACTCCCCGCACCGGGTCTTAGGGCTCTTGACTCCCGAGCTACAGCTTGTTTTAGATCTGGAAGGAAGAAGTGAGAGTAAAATTGAAACTGTTATTTTGGGGCCAGAATCTTGCCTCGTTTGTTTCCTAATTCACTTTTTACTGATTTTAATTCGCGGAGCCGATGGTGTTCGCACGATTGACGAGTTGCTACTCTAAAGAACAATTTTTATTACTTACTTTGGAGTGGTAAACTGTTGTATTACTTTTAAAATCAGTTTCATCATCTTTTTTCAGCCAGTTCATCAACGGGACTTTACTTAGGTCATAAGGGATGTCCACATTGGCGACGAAACGATCAACGTCGGTATAGGTGGTTAAGTGGTGTCGAAAGTCACAGTTTTATTGAAAGTCTACTACTGGTGTTATACCTTCTAAAACTTCGAGATAAACATTATCCCGTTGACTCACGATTCGCCTCATTTGGCCAATATAACAATAGATTTTTCAGAAATCAACAGACTTTTCCAGGAACTGCAACGTGTGTGGTTAAGCTTTTTTTAAACCTGCAGTGCAAGTACCGTAAAATAGTCGTTAAATTTGTCGAGTCGCTAAGATAAGTATGGAAGTCATATCGACGACTTATACGATCGTCAAGTTTTTTTTTCTGTCGATTGTAAATTGTCGACAGTATATCGATTATTACGAATTGTTTGCATTCCACAATGCGTCCTATCATTTGAAGATTCCTACGAGCATTTCGTTCTTCTACGATCAAAAGACCGAAGTCTATTGTTTATTGAATACTAGCTGCGCCCCGCGGTTACACCCGCATGGTGATGGATGATGACGATGTTGATGAAAATTATCCTATGTGTTAATTCAACGCCCCAACTCCATGCCAAATTTCATCAAAATTGGGCCAGCCGTTTGAGCGTAAGAGAATAACAAACATCAATTCATCCATAAATACAAACTTTTGCGTTTATAATATTAGCACAGTCTATGTAAACCTTTTCTATGTAAGCTTTTTTAACGATTTTTTATGCTGTATATTAGTAAGATCTAAACAACTACGCAACTAAACAATATCCCCATTCCCGTTGCCTGTCGATAAGCTATATCGAGGTAATTTTCAAAGCTGACAAAACAATCGTTAAAATCGATTAAATAGATGATCCTAAACGTAATTTAACAGTTCCATGCTAGTTCGTTATAATCGTAAAAGCTTATCGAATTTGTCTACCGATCGCTTTATTTTGTTACTCACTTGCAATGATCCACACAAGATCGATATAGCCAGTTTTTTTTAAGTATGACAAATTCAAGACTCAAATTTATCGATCGGTAACTTCGGTACTTGCTCTGCTGTTCTTGTATTTCCACCTATGTTAGCCTGACAGACAACTATGGAAGGTGGATTTGGTCCCAGCGAGCCCGCAGTATGGCCATTCGCTCAAGCGCACTGGGCCCGCTTGGTTGATTATGTCTCTTATCCCTCTCACTTAGAGAGCTCGTGTCTGTAGGAACGTGGGGCTGATAACGTTACAATGATAACAATTGCGAAATCGCAAACATCAAGTCTTTGTTTAAATGCAAGTGAAAAATGATTATAAAATAAATCGCTAAAAGGAAAACTCTCGGTTTGTTATCCACTGAGCCCTGCTCCTTTAGAAAGTAGACGACCTCACGAGCGCAGTAGTCTGTGAAACCGGATTGCAACTGCATTTAGAGTAGCATGGGAGACACACCTACAAGGAGACATGCTGTGTCTATATTTCATTGAAACTTCTTACGAGAATGGTACCCTCCGTAACGAACTCAGTTGCCCTGTACGTTCTGTTATAGGATCTCAGAGAGATTGGCTTAAAATAAAAGGATATTTGGGGACACTAACTTTATTGAGATTAAAGGTACTCTAAGGGCAGACCCGGTTATAAGGAAGATCCAAGACGAACTGACTTGAGAGCCTGAAGTCTGTATATGACATCTCGTATGATAGTGCTGATTAGGCACACAGGGAAGCACTAAGGCTTACATGGTTAGGGTATAACAGTTCGAATAAAACGTACGTACGTAAAAGTATCTACATATTATCACAATATTGTATAAATACAAGTATTTTGAGGATGGCACAGACTTTGAAAAGTTATTTCACACTTTTTAATAGACTTTTTTCACCTTTTTTAGTGTCCCGTGCTACTTACGGGATCGATTGTCATTCACCGCCAATAAAAATCATTAATTTCTTCATTGAGAAATTACTTATTTAAAAATACGAGTGTCAGTCAGTTGAGTGACTATCCAAACTCCAAACTCAGTCTGTGCTGTTCAAGTTGCCTTGCACTCATTATGCAGCTTTGGTCCCGAGTAAAACGCAAAACAATGTGTCTCACTTGAGACATCATTCAACCTATACTTGAGGTTGATTTGATGGGCTTGAAACTCTTGTCGAATACAACCATGATAAATTAAACCAATCATGATAAATTGATAACAAATTACAAGACAGTTAACTATCGTTCTACATATCGCAACTAATGATGACGATGCATATACAGTTGAATGATGCAATACGTTATGTAATAGTGCAATATTATTCCAAAAAAATAATTTGAGCCTTTAAAAAGTAGCGGACAAAAACCAGGGGGCAGAGTCTAGTAACTATGTTTCTTAAACTGTAATCGAATCGTAGCTGATCGGTGCTTTTCATACTCTCATGCTGATCGGTTTTTTTCTTATTCTGTTATTGAGAAGCAGTCCAGCTAGAGTTACCAGATGAAAAAATCAAAAGTCCGGAGAAAAGGCCTGATTTCCATTGAAAAAATTGAGATGTGTTGCAGTTCGATTTTTTTTCTCAAACGTACTGAACACGTATATACGTATTATCGTAGCATAATTACCATGTACATTTTCTAAGTTTCCGATATTTCGGCACTGTTGCAAGCGCCATGATCACGGATGAACTGGAAGAAAATGTAAATGGTAATTATCCCGTTGATAATTTGAATACCTCTTATGTTTATGACCATGATAGTTTAGAAACTGTATTTATTGAATATTCTATAAATCTATCATATACAGTAGAACCTCTATAAGTCGAACATCAAGGGAGACGCCAAAAAATTCGAGTTATAGAGTTTTCAACTTATGGAGGATTTCGACTTAGGCGGATTTTGTTTCGACATAAAGAGTTTGAGGTTTTTTCTTATAAATTTTGAGTTAGAGAGGTAAAATAAATAAAAATTCAACTTGCAGAGGTGACAAACATATTTTTATTTATTATAAATCAACATTATTTCAAATCACTTTAAAGTAAAAAATATGGCATTAAAAAAAGTCAGTAATTTTTTTTTGCTTTAGATAATTTGGTTGTTCTCTATCTATAGCATTGTATAGACATAGACTCAAAGTTTTTAGTTTACGTTTCACAGCACTCATGTTAACTGTTGTACTAATTGATGTGTATTGCAGTAGAACCAAACTACTTCTGACAGTATATAAGTCGAAAACAAATGACTTGCTTAGCTAAATTTCAAAGGAAATCAAAATTGAACACCTGACACCAAGCAAGAAAACACGTGTTTACGTGAGTGATACATTTATTATCGTATACTCCTAAAATGTTTTCTAAGAAACAATAGTGCACTCACATTGTCGGCAAGTTCTTAAAGTCGGTAACTTATTTTTGTTCGAACAATAGAGGTAATAAATTCCAAATGATCAAGTTGTAAAGGTTGTAAAATAAAACGCTGCTATGTTCGAGATACAGAGGTCAAATTTAATTTTTCGAGTTATAGAGTGAAAATATGTACCAAAATGGCTTGGAGGGACTCTGTGATTATTTCGACTAACAGAGGGTCAAGATTTCAAGTAATGGAGGTTTTGGTGTTTGAAGGGAAGGGAACAAAACATTTTTTCGAGATTTGGAGGTTTTTGACTTATCGAGGTTCGACTTAACGAGGTTCTACTGTAATTATGTCTATGTCTATGGTAACCCGGAGTCCAGCTGCAGTTCTTTACGTTTGTATTGATGAGTTTGTACTCTAGCCAGGTCATGAACGCGACGCTAACTCATAACTGTAGAAATAGTACAATAGCTTTTTGGATGATGACCGAACGACAACATGAAATGAACTAATCCAAATGCAGTTGCAGGAGGACAGACGGTTGAACGTTGTAAAGTACAAACACAGGCTACTTTCCAACCCTGAGAATGTTCCTATGGGGTCAATTGCCAGATAGACGGACGGCATCAAGTTTAGAAATAATTTTTTTTCAACACAATGCTAAATGCTTAAAATATGTCACGTTACCTTGATTTTAGGGCCCTAAAATTAATCATCTATGAATTATGGATACTTTACCCCCTTTATGTTAAAATTTCCAAAAATTCTTCCTTAGTGTACACTTACAAAATAAAAGACATCACTAACAAAATGTCAAGTTTGTAGTGCAACGGTTTAGGCCCTGCATTTGTCGAGTTGATAAACTGTCTTTTATCAGCTACCTTGTCTTTAGTATGGAACTAGCTGCGATAGCTATATTTTGGGCTGTCTTTTACCGATAATGTTATCTAATCGACAAACCATGCTAGCACCGCTGTTTTGGTAAATCAGTCATACAGTCATAACACTGATTATATTATGATTGTAAAGGAGGAATAATTTCTAAAATAAAGTCCTTAAACCTCGACCTACAAGAAAGTACCACTCTACTGACTCATTCTAACTTAGCCCTTAAACCTACAGACATAGTGGCTACTATTGGTAGTAACCGACTTCTTTGTTTTATGATCTAACCTTGGAAACCGGTAAAGCGGTCCGGTTACTTTTCATCGAGACGACGCGACGGCATGTCATTCAAGTGACCTTAGTGAAGAAGCATGTTCCTCTTGAATTTCTATCTATAGGTCGCACTATATCCGTATATAATGTTACTTGCTAATGTCAAAAAGCACCGGTCAAATCTTAAGAATATATTATATACCCACTAGCTGGTGCCCGCGACGTCGTCTGCGCATGATTAGTACTTCGAGTAGCTTATTATCTTCTCCAAAGCCATATCTATATTTATACCAAAACGTCATAAAATAGTTACATGGTTATATGAGTAAATTTAAATGCTTAGTAAATCAATCAGTAAACACTAAAAATAAAATACAGTACCTACGTACATACAAATATAAAATTAATCACTATGGAAAAAACTGTCATTACATTTCATCACCCTTGACGGTCATCGAGCACGTCTAGTGTATCGAGCTGTCAAAATGATAGCGTGCTTTTGACTTAGCTATCAGAAACTGACACAAACTTTGACAGAACTGTCATCATTACAATCTTATCGTAGGCCGAGATCTTATTATTTTGTCTATGATGTCCCCAAGAATAATACGCTTTTTCACCCGCGTGATGATGGATGATAATGATGATGAAAAGTATCCTATGTGTTAATCCAGCGCCTCATCTACCTCCATACCAAATTTCATCAAAATTGGCCCCGTCGTTTGAGCGTTAAAGTGTAACAAAAGGTCCATACATCGATCCATACTCACAAACTTTCGCGTTTATAATATTAGTAGGATAGGATATAAAACAAAGTCGTGTTAGTTACAACATTTATAACTCAAGAACGGCTGGACCAATTTTGATGATTTTTGTGATTTTCGATTTGTCATATCTCGGGGAAGGACATACGATACTTTTCATCATCATCATCCATCACCACGCGGGTGAGACCGCGGGCGCAGCTAGTCATATTAATACAAATAAATTCGGAATTTTAAACGGTGTACCTCATACACTCGTATCTGTAAAGATCGAAGTTCCTAAATACTTACTTCTGCATATTTTCGAGACTGAAACCATCGATAATGTGAACTTTATTGATACCATTGATTATCCGTCATAGAAAAGCTGAGTTTATACTCTAGGGCCTTTATTAATAAACGTTGCGTAAACCTATATTAGGTGTAACATGCTTTGTCTTGCTTTCACGCGTGACATTTACTGCAAGCGAAAAATTGACAGATAGATGTTTTAACTACTCCGGGTTTACTACAAGTTTATTAATAAGGCCGTAGGGCTGTAGAAGTCAAATAAGGCAAAAATAGGTCTGAAACTTGTTTCTGTCCTCGACGTCATGTGAAATATGGTTACCGCGATCCAAAAAGTTAAAATCATCATGCATTAGCTTAGAGTGCACATGCAAAGTAACTCGTAAAATAAATAGTTTACGGACAGATAGTATTTTAGTGGGCCGAGCACGAAAATCAGTTTAAGTGTAACGTAATCGCATCGTTAACGTATTTAGTACAAACTGTCATTTATTGTATACATAAGTACGAAATTATTGAACAGATTTAAGCCTAATAATGTACTAGTATTTTTTCTTGCTTCTCATTTTTTAGTTATAATAGAATTGTATTCTGATCTATTATTGTGCTAGGTACCTACTAAATTACCGTAGGTAGAAGTCGACTCCGGGAATCGGGACTACCCTGTCCGGAGTCTGACGCACAAAAAAAAAATGATTATAATTTTATTAATGTAATAATTTAACTCTAATATAATCTATTTGCCTTGTTAATGTAATTGAGTATTAAAATAAGATCATTATATTATAGTTATAATCATCTGTAATTTGTTTTTGTAAATAAATATTATTATAATATTATTATTATTATTTATCTAGTACAATTGTGGCACAGATAACTCAAGTTTGTACTGAATACATAAACGATACGATAACGTTACACTTAAGCAGATTTTCGTGCTCAAACAAGTGTGTAGCTTCATCTTTTATAATAATGACTATGTGTGGCATATACACTGATGGCAAGCGCGTTGTGTACCATTAGGCGAACGACCGCCATACCAATCGTGTAACACAACATAAACACAATATCACATGTGTTTATGTTGTTATGTTATTGCAATGCAATAATTGAATAGTCACGGATTGTGGCCAATGCATTTAAATCAAAAGTTATACTTTAAATTTTCTTGTTTATCAGTTTTGCCCAAGGTTATCTTAGCATTGTTTATTGTTATGATTCCGTATCATCGAATATAAAAAAGTCGTTTAAAAGTTATATGATTATTGACGGGATATTTACCGTGGTAAGGTTGTGGAATGAGCTCCCGATATTTAGGCGCAGTTACATGCACCATGTTCACGGGAAGACTGAAGAATGCGGGTGGTTGGTCGAAAAGTTAAAAAGGATCGAGTTCGAGTTCCAGTGATAACCGTAGCAAAAGACTAAGAAAGAGGGTAGATCGTTATGTCTGCACCTTACTTTTTAACTTTTCGACCAACCACCCGCATTCTTCAGTCTTCCCGTGAACATGGTGCATGTAACTGCGCCGAAATATCGGGAGCTCATTCCACAACCTTACCACGGTAAATATCCCGTTAATAATCATATAACTTTAGAGAACAACCGTGATAGTTTAAAAAAAGTCGTTTATTGCGAATGTATATATTTATTGAATATTTTGCTCGCGACTTCGTCTGTCCTTTGGTTCGTGTGTGGCGTGTTATGTGGCCCTATCCACTGCCACTTACTATGTTATTACTTATGTTTAATTCTTATAATTTCATTTTAATCTTTTCAAAATTACACGAGTTCAGGGCAAAATTTTCGTTTTAATTAATTTTAAATGTACTCGTAGTTATACATATAATAACTAACTTATCGACAATTAAACATTACTATCTGCGCCTCGCGGTTTCACCAGCGTGGTAATGGATGATGATAAAAGGTATCATACGTGTTAATCTAGTGCCGCATTAAGGCCTATTCAGACCTGAGCGTTATTCGCTACCGCTGTGGGTAGTGAAAAATACCACGCGGAACTCGATGGTTGAGTATGAAGTTCCATAACTGCAGCGAAACTTGTACCGCCTAGTGAGGCGGTATTTTCTCTTGTTTGGCGAAACTAGTTTTGCCGCCCCGCTAACCGTTGCAAACGAATATCTCTACCGCGCGCGGTAGAGATAGTCGCTTTGGTGTGAACAGTGAAATTAACGCAATTCGGATTTCTCTATCGCTCGCGATAGCGAATAACACCTAGGTTTGAATAGGCCTTAAATCCGCCTATCAAATGTCATTTATATCCGTTTATCTATTATATCCGTTTTGGTGTGGTTAAGTAACTACTTCAACGCATTTACAATATAAATTATCTACACTTAATATTAGAAAGAGGTAAAAGTTTGTTTGAATTGTATAGGCTCCGAAACTACTGACCCGAACTGAAAAAAAAAAAAACAATAGAATCCTGCATTATCCCTGATGAACATAGGCTATATATTTTGATTCATCATCATCATCGATCATCATGCGGGTGAAACCGCGGAGCGCAGCTAGTATAATATGAGTTTGAAGTACAAGAAGGCGTGCGTGATAGCAAAAGCGTATGCTGCAATTACAGCGCGGTTTGGTTACTCAATTATCTAAATATACATTTATACTATACTTCATACTGCGTATACTGCATACAACTTGATGGTTCGCGAATCAAAGTTCATTGGCATTTTCCGTTTCAGTAATAACGTTTAGACCAATACAACAAAATAAACAGTTTATCCACTAATAAACTAACGTTAAACAACTTTCTTTTTCTCAGTCGTTTCGCTCTTGACAACTACATGACCACCACGACCGCTCTGGTCGTGGTAGTCATGTACCTAGTTGTGGTGGAGACAGATGTAATGCGCCTCATGATGTCAGGTTCGCGAAACAAGTTTCATTGACAATTTCCGTTTCAGTAATAACGTTTAGACCAATACAACAAAATAAACAGTTTATCCACTAATAAACTAACGTTAAACAACTTTCTTTTTCTCAGTCGTTTCGCTCTTGACAACTTCTTGGTAACTACATGACGACCACGACCGCTCTGGTCGTGGTCGTCATGTAGTTGTGGTGGAGGCAGATGTAATGCGCCTTATGATGTCATGGCATCCCCAACAAACAACTTTAAACGAATAAAAACGCGTATAATTTTATATTGTTTTATCCCGACGTTAAGTAAACTAGACGTAAGCTAAACTTCTTCTTGTTCGTTGAGCTCTTGACAGAGCGGTTGTGATCGTCATGTAGTAGTGTTAGTTGAGCCAGAAATTATAAGCTAAACTAGTAAACTGGCTAATCATGGTCATTTTCTTCAATCATTATTCTGTTAACACTAAAATCCATATTTATATAACACTTAGAATGTCATTTCTAAAAATAGATATTTGTCTTCTCTTCAAATGTGGGTATATTTTAGACAGATTAGTCGTCACGTAACTTGGTGCTCGCTAAACTAACGTAAAGTACCCAAAATCGAATAGTTTATCCTATTTTTAACCGACTTCAATAGAAATGTCGTTCTAAACCAAATAACACGAACTGGCTTAATAACCTTTGAAAAAAAGCAATTCGGGCGACTTAAAGCTGCCACGGTTGATGTGTAAACGCTTATACAGATATTATTCAAGCAATTTGGGCAGAAAATAACTCGCTTAGAGCAACAGCCGATTAATAACCACGTAGTAGTAAAATAAATGTAAAACACGCTGAATATCTTCAGCATATCCCTCTACCTACATTTTATCCAGCAATTATTACCCTTTTATGCCGTTGATAATGTTTGACCTCAGAAATCATAGAATATATTCAATTCATTTTCAAAATTCAGAGATTTATCGTGATTGTATAAAAAATACGTCATTTTGTTGCTTCGTTAGTGTTTGGATACCCATTTTGGAATTTGCAATGCTGCAAATGTCGCTGCTAGAATGTATAAAAATTTGATAAGTAAATTTTGTCCTAATATTCAATTAGGTACTTTAAATGAAAATTATTTAAACGCATGTCACTTTATTGTGAATATATACCTATATCAGTTTATTGTAAAATTTCTAAGCGCCACAAGATAAACGACAATTAAAAATATAAAAGTGTCTTTAGTAATAGCTTTGACTAACAAATGGAATATTTAATGCATGTTTGCAAATTAAATTGCAGGAAAATAATGAAGCGTTTGTAAATATAACAAAACACAAATTAATAGTGTAGTAATTATACATTTTGCGGTCCATCCACTTCTTTAACTGGATATCCCATTGGGTATGATTTGATATGAAATCATTTTATTTGTTAGAATTTTGGGTATTAAATTAAAGGTAGATGTAACAGCATAGTAGAGATCCAACAAAATTCTGCCCGATTAAACGTACAAATATTTAATATAATATAAGTAATTAAATTTATATGTTATTTTAGAAACAATGTGCTGCTACATTGCCATTCCATCATCATCATCTCAGCCGTAGGACGTCCACTGCTGAACATAGGCCTCCCCCATGATTTTCCAAAAGGACCGGTTGGAAGCGGCCTGCATCCAACGTCGTCCTGCGACCTTTCTCAGGTCGTCTGTCCACCGTGTCGGTGGACGACCTACGCTGCGCTTGCCGGTACGTGGTCTCCACTCCAGAACCTTTCGGCCCCATCGGCCATCTGTTCTGCGTGCTATGTGCCCTGCCCACAGGGCAGGGCATTGTATTTACATAAATTGCCATTGTATTTACATAAATTGGAAAATTAATCATTAAATAAAATTGTGTATATTAAAATCACTGATAAAATGTCAGAAGAAAAAATAATTGATTATTTCTCATTTAGGTAGTACTTGGTCCAAAAGGTAAAAATACTTTCTTTTTAAATTCATTATCACTAAATTGTTTATAAATGTCAGGTAACTTATTACATATTCGTATTGCCATACAGTTGGCATTTTGACTGTTTAATCGAAGTCTCTGTGGGGGAACGTATAATTTATTTACATTTCTACAAACTTCTCGTCTGGTAAAATAGTATTTCATAGGAAATGCAATACGGTGGTTTATAGCCGCCTTATTTGATTTTAACAGATCATATGCATTCTATTTCACTTGCGTAGCAAAGTGAACCCATTGATAGTCATGTATAATATTACCCGACTGAGGCAAAGACCTAAATGAGGTTATGTCATATGTCAATATATTAACGTTGCCTTCCTTATATGTATTTGAAAATATAATGTATGTTCGTAAAAATTTACATATATCATCAACAGCGGGAGCTTGAAGAAATCTATTGTAATGTGTTATCAAAACATTAGATCGATATCTGCTGACGACAAGACGCGTAAGTTAGAAGTGTTGCTGCAGAGTGATATTAAATGTAATGTTTTAGCTATTTCGGAGCATTGGCTCACTGATGCTAGATTAAAATGCATACAAATTGACGGATATAAATTAGCATCGAGTTATTGTAGAAAATTAGTTCAGCACGGTGGTTCGTGTATATACACAAGCAACGAAACAAAGTGCTCAGAAAATAAAACCTTAACAGCCATGTCGAGGGAACAATATTGCGAAATATCAGCTATTGATTTAATTGACTATGACCTTTCGATTGTGTGTATATATAGGACAAACTTAGTTAGTGCTGCCATATTCCTTGACAACTTAGAACGTCTGCTCGATAAAATTAGCGAACTCTGTCTTGACTGCGTTTTAGTGGGTGATATGAACATAAATACTTTGGGTACAGTAAATAGCGATTTGAAAAGGCTACGTAAGTTATTGTTGGACCACAACATGACGAACGAGGTAGACTTTCCTACTCGTACTACTGACACGACGTCCACCAGCTTGGACCACGTCTACTCGAACCTGCCCGCCGGCACCGTGAGCGCTGCGCCCGTAGTCACAAACCTCAGCGACCATGTCGCTATTAGGAGCGAGTTAGTGTGTGACAAGCGGACTCAATCGAACGGCCCTTGGTACGGGAGAAGTTTCTCACACGCGAACCAGCTCAATTTCGTGTTCGCCTTAGATAGTGTCGACTGGAGTGAAATCCAGGCAGTCAACGGTTCTGCAGCGAAACTGGTAACGTCAACTATGAATATAATTAAAAACAAATATGACATTTGCTTCCCCGTTAAACGAATGTATAATAGTAAAAATTCTGACTCATCGTGGATAACTTCCGATGTAAAAAATTATAAATTATTGTTATTTGAAATTATTGACATTGCAAAACTGAATCCGGGGAATAATTCTATAATGACATTAATATCGGACATGAATATATTTTATAATAGATTGATTAGGAATACGAAAGCCAACCACTATACCTTTACATTAAAAAACAGCAACAATGCGGCCAAAGCATTGTGGACAGTAGTCAACAAAGAAAGAGGAAAAAATAATGCCCCCTTTCTTGACTGTACCGACGCCGTGAAGGATCCGAGTGGAAATAGGTTCCCGACAAAGAAGCACGCATTGGATGCTATGAACGCGCGGTTCTTAGGAGCAGCGGCCGCGTGCGGTGCGCCGCGCGCAGACGTCGCTCTTATGAGCGACGCACTGGGCGCGGCGCGACCGCCGGCTGACCGTTCTCTGCGGTTTCTGCCATTTAATCCTGACGAGGTGTTCCGTATTGTGACTACTCGAATACCGCCAAAAACCTCTAAGGACGTATATGGAGTATCCATGAAACTCATAAGAACTGCAATATGCTCGCTTGCTCCTATACTAGCCGAGTGTTTTAATAGGTGCATTAGGGAAGGATCTTATCCTAACGCGATGAAGATCAGTAAAGTGTCCCCGTTATACAAAGGCAAGGGCAAACGCGAAGACATCGACTGCTACAGACCGGTGTCGATTATACCTGCCGTGGCGAAGGTATTTGAGAATGGGTTGAGTACGCGTCTCGTAGATTTCCTGGCGTCAACCGAAGCCCTCTCTGACCGGCAGTACGCGTACCGTGAGGGCCGGTCCACTACATCGTTGACCCGGGAGGTAGTACACCGAGTGTTGCAAGCTCGCGAAAACAAGCAACATGTGGCGGTCTTATGCTGTGACCTGTCGAGGGCATTCGACGTCGCCGACCACGCAGTGCTTAGTGCTAAACTGCAGCACTATGGCGTCAGAGGTGCGTCGCATGCCTTAGTGACGGATCTCATGCAGAACAGATCCCAAACGGTTGTAGCATGTGGAGGAACGGAGAAATCTGATCCGCTAAACTCGGTGATGGGGGTAGCCCAGGGGTCTTCGGTCTCTAACATACTCTTCGCCCTGCTTCTGAATGATCTGCCGGCCGCTGTGATTGCAGCCGAAATATTTATGTACGCCGATGATGTAGGCGCAGTAGTCACGGCACCCACGGTTGATTGTCTGGAGCAGAAGTTGAACGAGACGACCGGTCAACTAGCAAGGTGGTTTAAGTTAAATGGGCTTGCGCTCAACCTAACGAAAACCCATTACCTCCATTTTAGCCTGTCGGGGCACCAAACACGGCCAATGAACGTTTTCGTGGATGGGAACAGGATAGACCAAGCCAACAGAACAACCTTCCTTGGCTTTGAAATTGACCGGAGTCTGACATGGGAAAGTCACATCGACAAACTCTGCGGCAAACTAGGAAGCGCATGCTTTGCATTAAGCAGAGTCGCCAAGGTAGTACCTGCTGAGGTGGTGAGGTCATGCTACTTTGCAACCGTACACTCCCTCCTACAATACGGTGCGGAGTTGTACGGTAGGGCCGCTGATTGGCACCGAGTTTTTAGGTTACAAAAGCGCGCTGTCCGTGCCATAGCGAAGATTCCGCAGGATGACTCCGCACGTACGCATTTTAAGAGGCTTGGGATCTTGACATTGCCAGCACTGGTAATATTCCAAGTTGCAGTATATGTCAGATTAAACCAAGCCTCTTATAAGACATTAAACAGCGTCCGCAATAAGGCTAGACTCAGAGAAGTAGCTCGCACGCTGGAGAGGTCGGCCAAGTCGACGTATGTCATGGGTCCAACAGTTTATAACAAGCTTCCAGAACATATCACCGCTGCACCTACCATGGGTAGTTTTAAGTCACGGTTGAAACGCTGGCTTGTCGAGCAGACGTTCTACAGCTATGACGAATTTATTAAATTTAAATTATAAGTATGTAGGTACTTAACTATTATTATTTTTGTATTGTGTACTATAGTATGCCAATACTTGACTTGACTTCTTTTTTTGTATATTTTTGAAATTATTTTTAGTTTAATTCTTTATAATTTGACATTGTGAACGATTTTATGTTTTTAATTATGTGAATGTACTCTATAGTAAATTCAAATACTATATGTAATATAGCATAGTACTAAATTATAAATATGTGACGTGTAACAAAAGTTATTAATAAATTGATTATGATTATGATTATGATCATCACACTTTTAATACCATAAATACAAATAGGATAGCTGTACCTAGTTTTAGACTTGCGAAGACTAATAAGTCATTCCTAGGAAATTGTGTGCGTTTTTACAATAAAATCCCAAAGCACATAACTGAGCTCACAGAGCGCAAATTCAAGTTGACTGTAAAAAACGTTTTAATAAAAAAAGCTTACTATAAAGTTTGACATTACATAGAAGATAAAGATGCTTGGAATACTCCACTTCTGGCAAGCTGTCTCTCTGCCACCCATAAAATGTAATATGTGTAGTACCTAAGTATAAACATTGTTAACATCTATATAAAAAGAATGGCCCCGAGTTTCTTGCCGCTTCTTCTCGGTGGGCTCTATATATTTTGGAACGCGGCGGTAGAGTCTTTAAAGTACATTATAATGAAAAGTTGACGTTCATAAGTGCGTCTTTGATGCCTAAATTGAATAAATGATTTTGACTTTGACTTGTGTTTTACCTGTACGATACTGAATATTTTTATTGATTTTTAAAGCGATTAGTAACCGATTGTAACTTACGTAATATCCGAGTATGTAGGACTCGACCGGTTTCGCGACGTTCAAAGCCGCTTCTTCACGGAGTTAAGTCGTTCTTAAAATCGGTTATTAACCGCTTTAAAATGTGTTCAACTTACGATTTTTTTCAAATTTTTATTGCTGTCATTCGGAAGTGTTAGGTATACTAATTATTTAGATTCTAGCCTAAACATAATAAGAACTGCCATAATTAAGAGGTGTTTAGTTCAGAGAACACTTACAGAATCGACACCATGATCATCGTACAGTTTGCTTATAAGATAAGTGACGTAACGACATTGGGTGCACATGTGCGATCTATCAGCAGCGTACACATCGGCACTTTCCGTTGTCAGTCTCAACCCAGTACGTGACTATCGGACAAACAACTTGATTAATCACTTTTTTAATAGATAGACCAGGCGCAATTTCTTCGTTTTCTAATTATGTTCTACTAGCTGACCCGCCAGCGGCTTCGCTCGCGTGGCCTCGCGGGATACGGTAATTACAGATTTCAATGGGTCAGATTTCAAATAGGGGCGAATTTCACAAAATCCCCGTCTTAGTGAGTACATAGGTCCAAAAAAGAACCCCCATGCAAAATTTTAAACTTTTAGAACTCGCAGTAACGAAGTTTCATACAAACTATCAACTCCAAAAACACCCCTTAGGAGTTGAATTTCATAAAATCCCGTCTTAGTGAGCACCTACGTCCTAAAAAGAACCCTAGAACCTAGAAGATACAGATTAAGTATATATAGGTACGAAAGATACGAAGCTTATTTACCTAGAAAAGTCTCGATATGAGTGTATTACAAGGCAATGGACTATTGTAATGGTTAAGTTTTATTTTGTAACAGATTTCATTATTTAAAAATAGCTGCTCTCCGCGGTTTCACCCGCGCGGTGATGGATGATGATGATGAATCTTATATAGCCTATGTTTACTCAGGTTGAATGTAGCTTTATAATGATTTTTTAAATCGGTTCATTAATTTTTGAGGCAATTCGTTACAAACATAACAAACAAATCTTTCCTCTTTATAATATTAGTATAGATTAAAAACATATATTACGATTTAGTCCAGTAAGTAAATCGAAAAAATAAATCACTATTCAGATCTCATTTGAACAACTTGAATTCTCTTAAAACATTTGAAAGTAACCACGTTATTTTTCACTGTGAAAGCCTTTAACCCTTCGCGTAGCGGAAACGTTAATGTACGTCAGTTTCATTCATAATTCTTTTGTTTTTTTAATCAAGGAATAGGAAGTATTAGGTCCTTGATTCGACCATAAGAAGAGGTGTTATGTTAGCTATCGGATATCTTTTTTGAATAAAAAAAAAAGTGAACAAGCCATTATTTTACAACGAAAAGATACCTGTAGCTCTACCATGAGTTGGCAACATTAAATGTCATCTATAGTAGATACTTACACTGCGGTCCCAATTGTCCATAATCGATATTAGCGCGATAAAAGTCGGTCCCTTTCACCGTGAGCGTGATTACGATGGCCCACGCTACGTCATCGATGACGTCTTAACTGTCGCCATATTGAGGATTACATGAACCATGCTCTACACCATAATCGTCGTGAGCGTTCTGTCAAAAGTGACAGGTGTTTGTTTATTTCTACAATGTATTTACTGGTGTCCCTTCTTTTTGATGTAAAAGTTGTAAAAGTCGGTCCATCCATTCCATTATTTCTTTTTAATCCACACACCACATAGTTAACCTTCACACTATGCACGATATTTTTATGAATTTGTTTTTCGCGCGCAAATGGTTCGTTATTGCTACAACTCTGGTCCGAATTAACAACACGCTTACAGTGCCACGAGCTGTCAAAATCGCGATATTTGTCTCAGACCAGCTTTGGTAGACGATAGCACTGTGAGCAAAGTTATCGCAAAACGGACCACGGCATTAATCTCGCCTGCCTATTAAGCTTGTGATTGGCTTACTCGCTGTCAATTTTAGTTCTACAATTGGCCGCAAGGTGGCACTGTTCATTTTTTCATACATTTTTTCGCGACAGTCGATACCGAGCATCGATTAATGTCAATGTTATAAACTCATGGTAGACCTACTGTATTAATGGCCCGACAGGTTCTGCTCTAGGCCTGCTTTTTCTATCAATTCGAAAAAGATATTATGTCCTCTTGACTGAATTTTTTTCCCTTTATACTTGGACTCATACGTTTTTACACGTGATTAGATAATGAAATTTTTAGAGAGAAAAAATCTATAATAAATTATATAAAAATTATGAAGGGTTGCGACGTCAATACAAAAGTTTAAGTATTAATAATCTTTAAAATATCTTTTTTCGGTTGGATAGTGCTGTCAAAGCTGTTCAATAGATGTCGCTCCGTCCCCGTAAGACGGTTAAATCAGATAGAGAGTTAAAATTCGATGCTCGTACCTCGAGCCTCGGTGGCCTAGATGGTCATGGCGTCTGACACGGATTGTCGTAAGACGCGGGTTCGAATCCCGTCCGAGGATGTGATTTTTTCTCTCTAAAAATTGCAATGTTTGTAATCGCTAAGCAGGCGTTAGTGCTTTAAAAAGTCAAGTTCGATTTTTTCAGTGAAAACATTAATAATGCCGTCATTAAGTTACTGTCCTGTCCAAGGAACGTTCTAGTTAAGCAGTGGATGCATTATTTAACATACATGTCGCAAAAGTGGTATAATTTCTGAGAAATCTTATGTATAAGTTTTGGCCAAATATAGCGAATGGCGAGTCTAAGGGTTAAACATTCTAATGGAGGATCCCAATAATCTATCTATCCAAGGTTTTCCTTACTACCGATAGAAATTTGACATAACGTCCATACAAATAGTGTCAAATATCTATCTCTAGTAAGGTAAACCGACGATATATAGGTTATTGGCACCGGCCGTTAGAGGGTTGACAAGCAAAACACAAAACAAGTACAATTTGAAAAATTTAATACCGACTTCCATTCTATTCAGTTATTGGAGTGTAACTCAAAAATTACTGGGCTGAATATGATAAAATTTAAATGGGACCACACGGGAAGCACCAGCTTACAAACAAAAAATAATTTTGAGAATCGGCTCACCCAATCGAAAGTTATAAGGTGACAAACATAAAAAAAAAACAGTCGAATTGAGTACCTCCTCCTTTTCGGAAGTCGGTAGAAAAATACGTTTCATGATTCTGTTTACTGTGCCTACACTCGTGCACTTGCAACACTTAACGGTTAATAATCCACCACTATTACACGTCAAATAAAGTAAAAAAGAAACACTAATCTAGGAAAAGAAACAACATCAACGATATCCATTATTGGGTTTTTTCCCGCCATCATTCGCTCGTTGTACTCTATAAAATCCTATTAATATAAACGCAAAAGTTTGTATGTATATTATAATCATAATCAGCCCATTATGTTCCCACTGCTGGGTCTCGAGCCTTCCTCTCAGAGAGAGAAGTTGTGCCATAATCCACCACGCAAGCCCAGTGCGGCTAGGTGGATAGGTTAGTGGCCAACCCATGTCGAAGTTTTCAGGCCGCCCAAAGGCCTTCGACGTAGCCTAACGACTGTTGTCCTAAGACAAACAACCGGGACCGACGGCTTAACGTGTCCTCCGAAGCACGGAAGCGCTCAGTTGAACAATGCCACTAGCACACACCCATCCAACTCCTGACCGCAGCAAGCGTTGCTTAACTTGTTGATCGCTACCGCTAAGCTTCCGCTACGTGCGCTTCCTTGAAAGTATAGATGTTTGTTAGTCTTTCACCCAAAAAATACTGGATGGATTTAAATTAAATTTGGTATGTAGATAGATGAGGAGCTGGAATAATTGAAAGGATATTTTTTCATCATCAATATTCATCACCACGCGAGCTGTAACTAATCAAACATATTGTCAAATGTCAACAAGGAAGTATTCGAACCATCACAAACAAGTCCTGGTGTCTTCAAGGCCAATAATCGGCGTGATTGAAACAGACAGGTCCCCGAAGGCGTCATTTATCTTGATTTTACAACAAAACAAATTATACCTAAGAGATTTATGATCCTAACTACGACCACGCAAATAGCACTTCATCTGCTTTCGATATTGAATCTTAGTTGTCCATAAGTAGAGTTTAAAATTGAGATAGCGATGGAGATGATGACGTAGCAATATTTGTCTAACGTGTGGCATGGGTCAGCAATATTCAAATAGGCATTATTATTCAGGTTCCTCGAATAATGCCAACACGTTGTTTTGCACGTTTTTCAAATGTCATCATATTAATTCAACTTATGTTGGTCAGACTCGTGTTGAGATAAAGTGAATATGTTGCGCAATAACCACACCCACTTTGTCACGTGGACGAGAGATAACAAATATTATAGTTACCTGTGTTTTTTGCAATTTTAGAGAGATACTTAACCCGTCGCGTGTCGAGCGTACACCACGTGCAAAGAAGTGCTAAGCCATGTCGCGCGTACACTAACGGCCTTACTAATAAAGTTGGTTATACCCGGAATAATTGAAACATCCATCTGTCAATTTTTCGCTTACAGTAAATGTCACGCGTGAATTCAAGACAAAGGATGTTACGCCTAATTACGCAACGTTTATTAGTAAAGGCGTAAGTGTCTAACACATTTTTATATCTCTTGTTTGTAACTAATTTTATCAGATCCAATGCATTCCACCGGTATACATTTGATTTTTTATCTGAACTTTTATGCAGCAGAAAAGAAACCGAAAGTAGTAGACATTGGTCGGGTTAAATTACCTAGCTTATTCTTGGATGGGATTCGAGCCTTACACTGATTGGCAGAAGAAGCGGGTTCCAAACCCTTTCGAGGACATGTATTTTTTATCTCTTAAATGGCAAAAGTTTCATGTAAACAACTGTCTAGTCGTTTACTTTTAGGTACCCGTTGACTCGAGATTCGCCATATTTGGCCAATAATACAATAGATTTCGCAGAAATCAACCTACTTTTCTAGGAACTGCAACGTGTGTGGTTAAACATTTCTTTATTTTATGTTTCTATTCTTTTCTGATGATAGTATAAGGACAATTTTAGTTCTGCTGCAACGTCAATATTCTGTCCAAATATTAGTTTAAACTTCATTATAGATTAAAAGTATTCAAATTATCAAAGGGATAATTACCATGTATATTTTCTATGAGTTTCCGATATTTCGGCACTGTTGCAAGCGCCATGATCCCGGATGAACTGAGGAATTGCTTGTGGGTTGTTGTTGGGTGTGTTTACGAGCAGACGAAACGGTCTACCCTCTTCCGTACTCGTTTGTTTTGCGGGATACCACTATTGTTGAACAATAGTGGTATCCCGTTGATAATTTGAATACTACTTCTAATGTTTGTGACCATGATAGTTTAAAAAATTCATTATAGATACCATGATCTTCTTAATATAATGCAGAGTCTACAAAAACTTTTGTATAATAGTTTATTAACGATCGTTTGAACGACATTTGTAAATTATCAGAGTTCAAACTTATATATTTACAGAAATGCCTACCTACTGTTTAATTTTAATTAAAAATCCACCACTGGATGAGCAATAAAACATGTTTAATAATCGCCAATAAAACTGGTAAGGTCAAATGGAATAATATTTTTTGAGACGGATTATTTAGTAGTGATGTGTTTTGTAGTAATGTATTTGAAACTTAACCTAGAATAAATCTGAAATTGGATTAGGTAGTTGTATTGGTTGAGTTACTTTACAATAAGCACAGTACATAGTTATTTATGTACTCGAAATATATATATATATATGCGAATAAATAATGTATGGTCCACCGTAGAATTTGGAAAGTTATACACGCCATTTTTAACCGACATCAAAAAAGGAGGGTTTCTCAATTCAACTGTATATTTTTTTATGCGTGTTCGCGGATAACTTCGTCGTTTTTAAACTGAACTCTTCTATGAAATTTTGATGATTCTTTTGTTTTTGTTTGACAGGGTATACTTCCGTGGTGGTCCCATATCAATTTCATCAAATTCAGTCAAGCAGTTTTTAAGTTACACTCCAAATACTGAAAGTGTTGATTTATTTTGATGATATCATCATTGACGGTGTATCCCGTAAGTACGTCGCTAAAGAGTAAAAAAAATGTTTATCCAAAAATAAAACTGATTTCTACACTAAAAAGTGTGAAATAACTTGTCGAAGTCGGTACAATGCACGCAATATTGTGATAATTAATGGTACCAACTTCAACAAGTTATTTCACACTTTTTAGTGTAGAAGTCGGTTTAATTTTTTGTGATTTTTTTTTGTATCAATACCATGCAAATCCGAACATAACTCAATGTATGAGACATGCTGCAACTTTGCTGATTTGTCACACATACATAAGTGTTATAGACTAAAAAGGCAAGGACGGATGCGGGGCCCACAACGCTGCCTTGCGGAACGCCTGCATACGTGAGCGGCGGCGTCGGCGCATGCGTGCAGAAGGTCACGTGCGACCAATCGTAGACCGTTACTCGAGAGGCACGGCGATGACGCAGGCTGACGCAACCAGGCCAGGTAGTTACGAAACCAGCTCTGAGACTCTGGCGGGCAGGCCACACTATCAAAGGCTTGATCGGAGACATTAACTTATCTATATTTCTGAAGATAGTGAGTGAAATACGATATGCGATTGGTGGCCCGAGCACGAACATTTGCATAAGTGTAACGAGACCGTATCGTTGATTACAGTACAAACTATGAGTTATCTGTGCATCAGTAGTGCCAGAAAAATGATAGTTTGTACTGTAAACGTCAACGATACGTAAACTTTACACTTTAGCAAATGTTCGTGCTCGGGCCAATATCACTTGTGTATATTGTTATTTCAAAAACAAGCAATTATTATAAAAAACCGACAGGGAATAAAACAAATTAAATTTTTGACGCATGACCTGGCGAGTACAATGCCGGGTAAAATTTGAAATTGTCACACAAAATTTTACTGTGGGCGGAGCACAAAAATCTGCTAAGCGTAACGTTATCACATTCAGTACAAACTATGAGTTATCTGCGCCACTATTGTACTAGATAAATGACAGTTTGTACTAAATACGTTAAGGATGCGATTACGTTATCGTCATCGATGTAATTTTATGTATCAATAAAAATCTCAGATATTTAGTCGGTTGCGATTTATACGATTCTAATTATTGCTAAAGAAATGAGAACTAAAACTGTAGGCGTTACTTTGATATGATGGGTAGTACCTACTCTACATTAATATAAATTATCACCTACATGCATTGTATGCATTATCTGCTTGAAAAACGGTTATTTTAAGATGGTCTTGCTAGAGAGTATGCTCTGTGGCAAAAACGTCTAAGACGCGCTCGTACCCTAATTATAGTAAAAAGCAGAATTTTTGAACACCTAGTGTAACGAAACAGATTGATAATATTGTATGAAAAAAATATCAAGGTTCGAAAAGGAATAGGAAAAGGGTAATAACCGAATAGAATTCATAAATATAACTCTCTTTCTGCAGAAAAAAATCCTGAATAGGTCCACAAAAATAAACTTTCACGTCGAAACTCTCAGAATTTTCAGCGATAAGACTATATTTTTTTAAGTAATACATAGCCAACGTATAGTACTAAAGTCTCTAAAAAACTGCTGGTTATAGCAGTTTTTTCAATTGTGTTAGTATATATCGAGAAATATAAAGAAAACGTACAAAATTAACGCATGTTCAAATTACATCGTCCAATCTAACAAGCGACTTTCAACCTTACGTAAAGCATCGTAGATTATTTTAAAATTGGGGTCGGACCGCGCCTTAAGCACTTGATAATACATACATTTCTATTTTAAGCTACAAATGTTAGATTTAATTCTAATTAATTAATAGAATTAACATTTAATTCTAATATAACTAGGTGGTTTTGCGCCAGAGCACTACATGCTGAAGAATAGCTAATTGGCGTTATATTCGGGACCTTTCCCACTTATTGAATTGAATAACGCATATCTTATGTTTCAGGTATATTAAGTTTTTTTTTGTGAGTGACGAGATCTAATTGTAACGCCTGCGTATTTAATTAGTATTTTCTTAAAGACAAAATAAAACATATTTATAGTATTATTTTTAAAGCACTAACGCGTGCGATCTCAAACATTGAAATTTTAGAGAGAAAAATTCACATCCTCGGACGGGATTCAAACCCGCGTCTTCTGACTATCCGTGTCAGACGCCATGCTAGGCGGGGGCTTCGGGGCAGGCTCGAGGTCCGAGCATCGAATTTTAACTCTCTGTCTGATTTAACCGTCTTAAGGGGGACGGAGCGACATCTATTGAACAGCTATGACATGACAGCACTATCCTGTTCCCAATCCCAAACAAAAACATCTTAAATCCTCTCACAGAGTTAAAACAAGTAAAGATCACGATTATTATTTTTTAAATAGCAGATCAGACCTGTCCTGTCAAAAATACACAAGCAAACTTCCGCGTGATAATACTATGCAATGTCTGTCAGGCGCTCGTAGGTAATGCCACGGAGTAAAGTCCTTAGATTGATGGAAGGCAAAATTTCATATTACTTACTACGCTACTTCTTGTACTTATAGCAAAAAATATAAATGTACGTCTGTAATCAATGATACGGTATACTTTCCAAACCTTTTTATTCTTCTAGAATCTAACATTTTGAGAGAAGAAATCAAGAGATGTCCAAATCTGCAAAATTTTTGCATAAGTAATTATTTTTATAGTATTAGTTTTTTAAAGCACCAACGCCTGCTTAGCCATTACAAACGTTGCAATTTTAGAGAGAATAATTTACACCAATATCCCGTCCGAGGATGTGAATTTTTCCCTCTACAAGTACAATTTGAAAAATTTAATACCGACTTCCATTCTATTCAGTTATTTGAGTGTATTTCAAAAACTATGGACCGAATTTGATGAAATTTAAATGGGACCACACGGGAAGCACCAGCTTTCAAACAAAAAATAATTTTGAAAATCAGTCCACCCAATCGAAAGTTATGAGGTAACAAACATAAAAAAGCAGTCAAATTGAGTACCTCCTCCTTTTTGGAAGTAGGTAAAAAATACAGTCAAATTGAGTACCTCCTCCTTTTTTTGGAAGTCGGTAGAAAATTGCAATGTTTGTAATCGCTAAGCAGGAGTTAGTGCTTTAAAAAAATGAATACTATAAAAGTTATAAAGGGTTGTGACATCAATAAAGTTAGTGTTTCTAAAAATTCTTCTTTCGGTTGGATAGTGCTGTCAAAGCTGTTCAATAGATGTCGCTCCGTCCCCGTAAGACGGTTAAATCAGAAAGAAAGTTAAAAATTCGATGCTCGGACGTGAGTTCGAATCCCGTCCGAGGATGTGAATTTTTCTCTCTAAATTGCAATATAAGTAATCATCTTCATTAGTACTTTCCAAACAGTACTTATGAAACAGGCATAGGTACTTACATTGGCCTGCAACCAGTACTTATGAAACAGGCATAGGTACTTACATTGGCCTGCAACCAGTACTTATGAAACAGGCATAAGTACTTACATTGGCCTGCAACCAGTACTTATGAAACAGGCATAGGTACTTACATTGGCCTACAACCTTCCTAGTATATAAAAAGGAACTCGCGGATGTATATGTCTATGAACATTGAACACACATCTCAAACAAAAGAAAAACACGGAAGAGCAAAGAATTTTAAAGTCGATTATGTAAATTTAACATTAATCATTAGTTTTATTTTATACGCATTATAGTTTTTCTACAGACTTCCAAAAAGAGGAAGAATCACTCAACACTCAATTCGACTGTATTTTTTTTAATGTTTTTTACCTCATAACTTTCGCCTAGGTGTACCGATTCTCAAAATTATTTTTTCGTTTGAAAGCTGGTGCTTCGCGTGTGGTGGTAAATTTCTTCAAATTTGGTCCAGTAGTTTCTGAGATACACGCCAATAACTGAATAGAATGTAAGTCGGTATTAAATTATTCAAATTTTACTTGTTTACAAGCAGCAACCATAGCCCAAACACTTTTTAGTACCTACACATAATAGAAGTAGATAGTAGTCCTGGGTCGCGATACCAGAGTCGGACAGTTATTGTGTGTTTCTGCCAAAGAAACTCTCAACAGCAGTCCAGAGTCCGGAACAAGGCCCCTCGTGAAGCATCAATGCCTTTTTTTAATTATAATAAACATTTAATATTATTCTCTGTATTGCTTAAAGATCTATGAGTCTGTAATTATATAATTTTCGCATTCATTACATACTAGTTGTTGATAAACCCTCAAATTAAGACAGGTATATATATAGCAGTGCCCACGCATCTTGTCAGCTGTTTTAGTTTACCAACAGTCTGAAGAGATGGCGTTAGCAGTATCGCAAGGAAATACGCTCTAATAACCGAGGCACTGATTGGCCAGAGGGCTCGCCTTTTTAACTTATGATATCAGACGGAGGGTCGTTTGAAATTATTTACATCCACCTCGAATATTATTATAAACACGCATGAGAATGGAAGGTTCACGCAAGACAAGTGCCTTGGCTCGTTAATATTTTTTCGCTATTTATGATGTATATTCTCCTGAAATAACTTTAAGTATATCGGATAACATATACCTACGTGCAGTGTACAATATAGTGTAGCAATCATCAAGGGAGCGACGACACAAAATTATATTTCTACGGATTTTACAACGGTGTCGCCGGCCGGCCACCATCACAGCAGAGCAATCCGAAGAAACGCGAATCTGCTGTAAATCCCGTGTTGAAGGTTTTGTGGGTGAACTTGGTTGGTCTACAGGTACGTATATACGTATATTTATCACTGCAGTGTTGATATATCTGTGTTTTCAGGGGGTTTATCAAATGCCACGGTCAGCCATACTTTCTTAGGTATTGATCTCTTTTAAAATAATCGTACGCAAGTACACACGGTGTAGGTTATTTACACGCCTCACCAGCCCCATAGATGGCAATAGGCTCGCGTCTTGCCCCCCATGACATGGGACCAAAAAAATATTAACCCTCTGGCGAAATATATTACATACAGAGTGTTTGACATTTTTATTCTACTCACAAAACGGTCAACTTCACAACGGTCTTTGGTAGCACTCTGATATCATAGAGAGATGAAACTTATAATATTTAATAACATACAGATAGGATACTTTTTCTTCATCATCCATCACCACGCGAGTGCAACCGAGGGGCGCAGTTAGTATATATAAGGTATTTATGAATTAGAGCACAATATTGAACGGGGTGGTTTGGAATCGATAACTAGGTATTATAGTCAAAGATTTTTTTTTTATTATTATGAACCCATTTTTATTGCACCGCAGCTAATAACCATTGCGAGACTGAAAGCACGACTCGAGGCACCGCTCTCACAGAATAGATAGTAGTAACTACGCAAAACATACCTACCTCAAGTATCTTCCTTGACTTTGGTAGTGTGAGCACAGAATAAATAATAGTACTATGTACAGAGGCATCACTCTCGAACATGAGTCAAGTTTAGGTATAAAAATTAGCTTACTCTTCCGACCGAGCAATTATATTCTGTTGTGTACTGCTGACTTGTAACCGTTTGAGCTGAAAACTGAATAGAAATCTACGACCAAAAAACCAAAAGGTGCACCAGCGGAAACTTCCTAAACTGTAGAGTGAACCTGCCCTAGTGTGGATCTACCTTTTATCATGAATAAGCTTAAACTTATTTACTGCTAATAGCAGTTCTAGTGGTAAATAATTATATGGATCTGTTAGCTCACAAGTGAGGTAAATGTATATATGAGTACTGTAAAAAGGTACTTATTTGTATTAAAATTCAGTTGACAGAGTTTGAATTTAAGGACATACAGTAGAATCCGTTTATTAAGACTCCGCCTTTATTGACCAACCGCTTATTATGAAGTAATTACACAGCGAAGTTTACTTTTTATATAAAATTATTTATAACTACGTCGGATAATGACTTCGCTTATTGAGATCCATTTTTGACAAATTCTGCACTGTTAAATAATCAATAATCCACACATTATGTCATCCTTTAACCACTTTAGACTGTAGCTTATGCAGGATTGCCACACTTCCTCCAGTATCTCCATGTGTAAGGATGAAAAAAACTAAACGTAATACTTGAGTGTCTTGAGTACTATACTTTGCATTCTAGTGAAATTGGACCAGCGGTGCTAGCATGGATTGTCGATAGGATAGAATTCTCGAAAATTATCGGTAAAATATTATATATATAGCGATATAGCTATCGCAGCTAGATCCATGCGAGAGACAAGGTAAGATAGCTGATAAAAGTCAGTTTATCCACTCGATAATTTTATCGTGAGATCCATCCTCGCACTACTGATGATAGTTGAGCACATGACTTTTAGCTCACAGCTAGCAATAAAATGAATTTATCATTAACCCTAAAATACTAAACATTACTTGGGAGGTTGAAAGTGCTACATGTCTGGTTATTATAAGTACTCTTGCTCATATTGAGCCCTGCATTCTCAACATATTAAAGTAGGTACCTATTTTTTTATTTTTTACAGACTACTTGAAAACAAGATTTTTATTGTTTTTGCTTTAGAGGTGGGTTATATTTGCCATATCTCAAGTTTATTGTCATCAAGTGATATTCTAATTCAAGTCAGCAACAGTAACATAGAAAAGTCTATAATTCAGTCGCCATCTCATCTAAAAAAAATTTTAAACAGGGGGGGGTGAGGTGATGAGAATACATGAAAAAATGGATTAATAATCTACTACTATTATATGTCAAAACTCAGAGAAGCAAATCTAAAAAAATAAAAAATATCAATGATCATAATTGTGTGTTTTTACAAACCAGGACAATTGTTATACATAACATAATCTCTGCTTGTATTTTCTTACTACTATTGTTGAGTATAATATCATAAAACAGCATAAGAAATCTAATAAATCGAAGGTTGGAGCTATTTCACTCATACATAACTAATTGTGCAGAAGAAACTTAGCATTAATCTGCAAACTAAGCAAATAAGCTATTATTGCTAGTGGTAGCAATTTGCTTGTTGCAAAATGAACTAAACTAGTCTAAATTTTAGTTTAGTCGAGTCAAATGTCTTTTCGTATTCAGAAATAGATGTACTGTATTATTCAAGTTTGACATAACTAAAGTAGATTAGTAAACTTAGTTTGTGTCATATTTTTGCTATTCTGTTGTGCTTTATAATGCCAAATTTGGCATAATATTAGAGTTGTCAAACTAAAATTAATGGGCATACTTTAGATGGAGATTAAATTCACAGTGCGTTCAAATAGACCCATTGTGAGTGTTTTTGCGAATATAACGCTAAAAACAAGGGGCATTCAAATTGGGAATCTGTGGGTGAAAATGTTGTTCATGTCTCTTTTTGTTCAGCGTTTGGAAAGCTACAAAAGAGGTATTTACGCCATCAAAAAGTGAACCTTTTGACCCACATACGGAGCATGATTGTTTATTATTGCTTTTTGACAGCTATGTATTTGACAGCATAATCATGCACTTTTAGGTCTTATGCTCAGTTTAGCATTTGAATAGGGTGTGAGCAAAAGTGGCTAATGTTTTTGAGCTTTACAAAAACTTCAATAAAAGACCCATCAATGAACACACCACCAATGCCCTAAAAGTTAAATGAACGCTTCTTCAGTGATTGTTTCTAATGTCTGTAATCAATGTGAATTCAAACAGTTTCTGAATCTCGATAATGACGGAGGAATATGTAGTTGCAGCTGTTAGCGATTCGTCAGAAAGTTGAGTATACTTTCCACTGTATGGTTAACCCCTCAAGTGTCAATGTCATTATAACAATGAAATTTCTATTATGTCTGGGTTGTTCAACCTTTGATGAACTACTAGGTGTGTTACTTTTGATGTTATGTTACCATTATCTTTTTTTAGTTAAACTATAATACAATGGTCGGGTGCAACATTTTTTACATGGTATACTAATTTAACTTGCTACCTACTTATAAAGTCTGGAATGATACACTACCCTAATGTTCATCAGTAGTTAGTTAACACATTGGGATGCAAGTGACACTACCTATTCAACACTATTGGATATTATTTACCACACTTAAAAGTAATGCAGTAGAAAAATTGCATAAGTATTCTAGGGTTACATTTTAGTAAGTATATACCTAATAAAGGTATGTCCCTAATTAATTAGTTTCAAATAGATTTAGGTACTTAGATGTAAGTAAGTTAATATCTTACCACTTCACACACACTCCACATAAGAATATACAAAAAAAAACTTAAAAAATGACTGGCATTTTCGTTTGCAAATTTGTATCTTCGTATTTTTTTTTAGTAAATGTAAAGCCAAGGAAACTGCTAAAACCGCTTGGCTTGGAGGTTACAGAATAATAAAGTACCTACTTAAATCAAATTACTTTATTTCATTATGTTCAACCTCTTCGGTGATTTGGATGCTAGATAAAAAACAATACTTTCATAACTAGCACTGACCACTTACCTCAATAGTAGTAACTGGACTGGAACTCTAGTTTCGAAATTTGAACTATTCTCACAAAAATTACATCTCCTGTGGTTGTTCTCGAAAGTCCTGAAACACTTTACTGTCTATCGAGCCGCTGTTTTTCATGAACAGTCTGGGTCTGGGAAGTATTTATTAGTTTATTAGTTAACACCAAATCACGACCCGACACAGGCAGGATGGATCACAGAACGAAAACTGAAAAATCAACTCAAATCAAAACAATCGAACTTTTATTTTATGATCCACAGACTATAAATAAGATGATATTTTGTGCCAGTGTTGCCATGTAACAACTGAAGTCCGCCCGGAATCCGGATTTGGGCACAAACTGTTATGTGTTAGGAGGGGCAAACCGGGGCACTCGCCCCGGGCTCCAGGTTCAAAGGTCGTAATATATAATCATAATAGGTATATTATGATTAAAAATTAAAAACTTGTTCCACAATGCGCCTAGCATACCAACGCCTGGTTGGTCACCGTCGAATAGTAAAAAAATAATTATAGGCCAGTAAATAGAATTCAACCTCGACTAAATTTCCGACCCAATTTCGTTTTTATAATTTTAAAGGTCACTTACTGAGCATAAAATCACAAAATGCTGACAGACCCAGGTGGAGCTTCATGCGCCGTTTTGAAAAAAGTTTTAGGCTGGTAGATATCAATAAAATTTTGCATAATTTATTTCTTGTAATTTTTTTTGGAAAACTTACCTTTTATGATTTATGACCTATTTAATGAACCCGCTTTTCTATTTCGGCCGATTTATCTAAAAATATTTGATTATTCATTTGATTATTATTTTTTGTTAGTTTTATCATGTTTATGCCTCGGTTCGAAAAACTCGTAGATCCGGCACTGCTGAAAGTACGCGGCCTGTCATAAGTCACTTTTCTGAAAGATACGGCTTTTAAGCTTAAAGTACGGTGCTGTTAAATTATGATGTAAAATTTTGTCTGCACAATCTAATGCTATCGTGATTTTAACTAATCATTACTATGACTTGAAGAATGGCAAATAATTATTGCTTAATAGTCTATTTGCAAATAAGAAAGGGAAGATTGTACATATTGTCTTTTAAATTTATTTGTTACTAGCTGGTGCCCGCGACATCGTCTGCACAGGATTCACACACTTCGAGTAGTTTATTATCTTCGCCAATGCCATATATACCAGAACGTCATAAAATATTTACAAGGTTAAATTAATAAATTTAAGTACTTGGTAATCCAACTAGTAAATCAAAATAATAAAAAACAGTAGGTACTTACCTACGTACAAACAAATATAAATATATCACCATAGAAAAAACTGTCATTACATTTCATCACCCTTAACGATATAATATTATGTGCTACATTCCATTACCCTTGACGGTTGCCGAGCACGTCTAGTGTATCGAGCTGTCAAAATGATGGCGTGCTTTTGACTAAGCTATCACAAACCTTGACAGAACTGTCATCATTACGATCGTAACGTAGGCCGAGATCTCGTTATTTTGTCTATGCTGTGCCCAAGAATATTTCGCTTTTTCACCCGCGTTGTGATGATGATAATGAAAAGTATCATGTGTTAATCCAACGCCTCATCTACCTCCATACCAAATTTCATCAAAATTGGCCCCGCCATTTGAGCGTGAAATGTAACAAACATCAAAGTCAAAGTCAAAATTTTTTTTTCAATTTAGGCATCAAAGACGCACTTAAAACGTCAATTTTTCATTATAATGTACTTAAAAGACTACCGCCGCGTTTCAAAATATATAGAGCCTACCGAGAAGAAGCGGCATGAAACTCGGGGCCATTCTTTTATATGGATGTTTTTACAATGTTTTTACTTAGGTACTACAAATATTAGCTCCAGTGTGTTGCCTTACAAAAGAGAACATAATAATGGTATCAGTAGGGCAAGACACGCTACACTTTGACATCTTAGTACACGAGTAGATTAGATAGGTAATAACCTTTCTGACAGAGTTTAATTTTAATAGTAATTTTATACTTATTAATAGGCAAATCTCGGATAACTTTGGGCTACTTTATTATAGAATCGTATACATTGTCCCATAAAAGAATGACTTAATCTGTGGAGACGCGTTACATGTACGGATAGCTTGTGCTTATTTTGCGTGTTGATGGAATGAGCATCACTCCTTTTATCATAACTGCTAATGTTTTTCTTTATATACATTAGATTTTCATAGATAAACTGAGAGACAACAGTTAGAATGTTTATGTCTTTAAACTTCTGTCTAAGGGAAACTCTGGGAGCTAAACTGTAGATCGCTCGTATAGCCCTTTTTTGCAGTATTAAAATGGAATTAATATCTGCAGAACATCCCCAGAGCAGTATGCCATAAGTCATAACGCTATGGAAATAACTAAAATAAACTATTCTAGCTGTGTCTACATCAGTTAATAGTCTAATTTTTTTAACAGCATAAGCCGCTGAACTGAGCCTACTAGACATTTTTTTAATGTGGGGACCCCATTGCAATTTAGCGTCTATAGTAATTCCTAAAAAGACCGTTGACTGCACAAGGTCCAACCCTGTTCCATTCAATTGTATATTGGATTCTACTTGTCTCACATTTGGTGTCGAAAACTTTATACAATTAGTTTTCTTCTCATTGAGGAGAAGATTATTTGTATTGAAACAATTCACAACTTTAGCTAATGCATGTTAACATCGTCATAGTTTAATAACTGCCTTTTAATTTTAAATAACAGTGAAGTGTCATCTGCAAACAACACAATCTCGTGATTCTTCTCTACACAATAAGGTAAGTCATTGATATAGATTAAAAACAAGAACGGCCCTAGTATTGAACCTTGTGGAACGCCCATTGAGATTATAGAGCCGGGCGATTTTTACCATTTATGTCAACCCTTTGAATTCTATCATTGAAATATGAAACCAAAAGGTTGAGAGCCATGTTCCTAATACCGTAGTGTTGTAATTTCCTGACAAGTATATCATGTCGGAAGCAGTCAAATGCCTTACATAAGTCATAAAAAACACCTAAGGCATCTTTATAGTTCTCCCAGGCATCAAACACATCTTTTATAAGTTCTATACCTGCGTCTATAGTAGAGCGATTCCTTGTAAAACCAAATTGATTTTTATGGAATATTTTGTTTGCACTAAAATGAGTTTCTAATTGATGTAATATATTTTTTTCGAAAATCTTACTTAGCGTAGGTAGAACAGAAATAGGACGAAAATTTGTTGGGTCAGTAGTACTACCAGATTTGAATAAAGGAACCACTTTACTGTGCTTCATTAGGTCAGGAAATCAGTATACAGCTGCTAGATTGGGTGCAATGACATCTATAATTGAAGAAACGGTCTTCACAGAAAGACCCCATAGGTCTGCCTTTTTTTGCATTTAGACTTTTGAAACTGCTTACAATATCTTTGCAATTAACTACTGAAAATTTAAAAGTGGTGTCACATTCAGTTACACTTTGTTTAAGTAAGATCTCAGCAGAAATGGAGGAAGATTTTAGAGTTTTGGTTGTTAAAGAAGGAATATTAGTGAAGAAATTCTCAAACTCGGCCGCTACCTCCAAATCTGCTCTTAGATCTTTATTATTAAAAAAAAGTAGTTTTTAAATGAAAGTCTCGATTACGCACTGTATTTCTACCAGTTTCACTGTTTATAATGTTCCACGTCATTTTTATTTAATTAACAGAATTTTTGATCTTATTTCTTAAATAAATATATTTAGCTGAGGAACAGGCTCGTTTAAATAACTTAGAATAACGTTTGACATATTCCAAAAATACAAGATTATGATTATGCGATTTTTCATGGTACAATTCATATAACTTTTGACTACTTTTATAAATCCCTGGAATTGCCCATTCACTAAACCTAGCACGATTACCAACAGATTGTTTTTGGTACAAAGACTTTGCCAAATTCATCACTGATAAGATGAAACAGTGAGTTAGTGAGTTATATGATATATTTGGGTCATTGTGACTGTGCAACTCTGGCACTTTCCGGGATATATTACTTCTTAACAATTCTAGGCGGCTTGCATTTATTGGAACAAAGCTAACATATTTGCTTTGGGGTTTGTTAGTTTTTCTTGGAAACACTGCTAGTTGACCACAGTGGTCTTATTCTAGATTATTTATAATGATGTTTTAATAGGTTTGAGATTAGTAAATATATTGTCTATGCAGGTGGAACTTGTGGCTGTTATCCTAGTAGGTTCCAAGAAAATATTGTACATATTATAAGATTTAAACAGTAACAAAAGTGTATCCACTACCTGATTATTTTCTAGCAAATGAATATTAAAGTCTCCACAGATAATCATTGATTTATTTGTATTAGATAGCTTAATTAATGTTTCCTCCATGCACTTTTCAAAATCATCATATGGTGAGCATGGAGGTCTGTATACACATAGAACAAGGAACTGCTCAAACTCAATACAGGACATTTCTATTACTCGTTCAACAGATAGGCTCACAATGTCTTTTCGTTCTTTGAGTTTTATATTTTTATTTGTAATAATTAAAGAGCCACCACGTATAGATTTTTCTCTGTTGAAGGAGCTAGCAATTTGATGATTATTAAAATTAAATAAGAGTTGGTTCTTTTTAAGCCATCCACACATCCATACATCCATACTCACAGGATTTATTTGTTAATTGCATCATATGAATTACAATAGGTCTTACAAATGTCATATGACCCTGGAAGGGTGTAGCAATGTAGAGAAAAGCTGACAGATCTATTTTATGTCTACCTGTCTTTATGTAAATTAACATTGTAAGAATTCGTCTGTCATAAAAAAAAATTCTATCAACAATGATTTCAATTTTTTGGAATATATTAGGGGCGCACAAAAAAGTTTAAAACTTTCTTGCGTCAATGTACTTTTTCATACGATTGAACCAATTTTTAAAACATTTGTGTCACTCCTCCGTGGTGACGTCAGATACGTGTTTTTCATACTCTTCGACAGCCTCTTTTGGTGATGAAAACAGTTAAATTCGCTTAATTGGTTCTTGATTTTTGGGAACAGATAAAAATCACACGGTACTAGACTAGGTCAGGACTGTATGCCGGATGACTCATAAGTTGTACGTCTTTCGCCTTCAAAAAACTCATTGGTATATCTGGCCATGTGGGAACTTGCATTGTTGTGGTGCAAGGTGATACGGCTTTTACCGTTATTTTCACGGAGTTTGCCAATAATTTCCGGTAAACAAATGGTCGTGTACCAGTCACTATTCACGGTAGGACGATTTCTTTCTTAGTTATTCTAAAGCAATAGTAGCCACGTGTCCAGTTTTATTAAAAAAAGACGCAATCATCCGCTTCGAGGCACTTTTCACGCGCGCCACTTTGGTTGGTTTCGGCTCGTCTCTATAGACCCATACGCTGGATTGCTGCTTCGTTTTGGGATCATAGCTGTAAATCCATGTTTCATCACCTGTTACTATATCTCACACCAAATTTGAAGCCCCTTCGTTGTTTCTGGCAAGCATAGCGTGGCACCAAGAGATGCGGTCCGTTTTTTGAGCTACGGTCAAATTGTGTGGGATCCATCGAGAGCACAGCTTTCTCACACCCAAATGTTTGTATAGGATTGACTGTGTTTGACTCATGCCTATGTCCAAAGATGTCCGGATCTCATGGTAGGTCATATGCCTGTCTGTTTCAATCATACGGCGCACAGCATCGATGTTCTTGTTATTCACAGCGGTGCATGGATGACCTTCACGAATTTCGTCATGGAGATTGACAACCGCGTTTGAATTCTACAAACCAGCTATAAATGGTCGCCTTGCATGGTGCTTCTTCGCCAAAAGCACATTGAAGCCGATCGAGGCTCTGCTGAGCTGTCAAACTACATTAAAATCGTAAAAAACATGCAACGAAAATTTTCCCGAGTTAAATCCATTTTTTGTAATCACGCAATTTTTAAAATGACGCCACAATGTGAAAACAATAATTGACAATCAGATGAAACAAATTTTATTCTACGTCTAAAGAGTTCCATTTTCAAATGTAGTAATCTGGCATTTTATTATAAATTTTTATCGATTGAAAAGGTCCCGTTTTTGTACATTGTCAGTTTCCTAGGTGGTGCTATTAACGTATGTGGGTACCGAGTGTGGTACCCACGTATTTGATCACCCTTTTTTTATATGTACATATTTCCTTACAAATTTAGCTACTTCTAATATATAATATATTGAAGCTAAAGTTAAGATCTTCAAATGTATAAAGTGAGGCATACTGCTTTGCAACATTACTAGCACGTAGCACAAAAAAGAGAGCGTAGGTTCTCAATACAACGAAATACGAGTGTTTTTGTTTAATTTTATTCCTAGTGGTGACATACCAAAATCTACCTTTTCCGAAAACCGTAAAATAGTGTTGCACCTACCGGTTTCCAACAAACATCGGAGAATAACGGGTTTTTTGCTTTATGCCTCCTATTACCGTAGTTTGATTTTTAAACTGGTAATATTTTTCTACTGACTGTCAATTTGACAGTTGACAGTTGATTTGTGGTCAGCAGGTTTGCCATTTCATAATGCTTTATGAGCAAGCGGAAACATCGGCTCATATTTTTTCAACTGTACCGGTCATAATTTGGCTGTAACTGGAGAGCGCTATAGAAAGATGATTGCTGACTTCTTCGTACCTACCTCAGTTGAATGGCATTGATGAGTCATAGCTTTAGTTTCAACAAGACGCAATATGCTACACAGCGGGCGGCACTATCAGTTTTATGCGGGAAACATTTCGTAAACGCATAATTTCACGTAATGGACCTGTGACCTAACCTCCTCAATCGTGTGAACACACACCTTTTCTTTGGAGGTATATCAACCAGCCGGGGCAAGAACTTGATAGTGGCGCCCCTCTCTCCAGCGCTTGAGATATATTAGTTTAAAACTCACAAATATTAATAGTTGTAATTTTCCGTAAATCTAGATAATATATATATGAAAATGAACCCCTATTTCTCCTGGTCACGCTATAACTTGAGAACGGCTTTACCGATTTCATTCATCTCATTTAATTTTTTTTCTAATATTTAGTAGAAGGTTCGTACATTAAAAATACAAGAACAGATGGGAGGTAATGGCGAGGTCGAAAGCCGAGTCTACTACACGAACGAAGTCGAGGGCAGTAGGACAAAAACTTTTAATAAGTTTGTTCTCTTTATTATCTACGAGACACGGTGTCACACTCTGACATAAAATTATAGAAAATAATACTTAATAATAGATTTACGTTCATAAGATCTATGTACATCTAAATTATGGCGTTGATAATGCAGATATTGTTTTAGATCAACATAGATTAACCTAGATTAAAAAAAAATCTACGGCATAGAGAGTTCGAGATGTACGTAGATCTATGCACTTCTTAGATTTATGTAGATCTGCTCTATTTTTCCCCTGGTATAGGAAACATATAACTAGGAAAGACGACATTCAATCAAGACATTTACAATCTTAAGGTTTTATCTTTTTAATTATGCTACAGCTTTAAAAGAAGTGCTTCCTTTTCGGCGAAAGAATCTAAGTCATGACTGTCTCCGTCGACATATTTAAAAACGCGTGGCTACTAAGGACAGCGAAATTTTATGTAGACTCTTTGCGCTTTCTAACCTTCTCTCAATTGCTTTTAAAATTTTGTCAAACACAACTTTTATATCTTTGGAAAATATACTAGTCGCATCTAGCGTTATTGAGTCGTCCTCGCAGATTTCGTCGTTTTGCTTTATTTTCTTTTGGAAATTCGTTTGATTTAAGAACTGGTTCGATTGCAAACCTTTCTGATACCGATGCAGCTTCTTTGATCCAGTGCTCTATTGGTTTTTCTTTCATTTCTTGCAAGATCTTAACAAGACATTGCATTATTGGCACAGAACGCGAAATGATAATATCCTCTTTTTTGTATTTCAACGTCATCTATTCTCTAGAAGAATATTAAAAATCAACACCGCATGTAGTAAATGACCAGCTTCATACTTAGATTCTGCGGCTAAAGAGGATTATTCAATTTATTCCAGAGCCTTGAAAACTTCCGGTAAAATATTAATTAATAGCGCTTGGTGTTTAGCTGACCATCTAGTTTGACTTCCTTTTAAATGTTTTAGTACACATTTGCATTATTTTCCATAGTGTGGTGGATCCAACAAAGAAACAAAGTTTTTGTACAAGCCCAAATAGGCTGGACACGACGCTTCTAACGCTAACTGCTTCTGGACACGATGACGCTTAATGCACGCCTACAAGATTGAAAGAATGTGCTACACATGGTACAAACTCGTTTATATGCAAGACTTGGATTGGACTCTTTTATATATGCGGACTATATTAGATTCGTTGTCGTAAGATTGTCCACGACATGTTTGCACATCCAAACGGTTATTTTATTTTGTTAGGAAAACAAACAGCTTCTTAAGAAAAAATATGTAACTTAACGAGTCTAAATACGTTTAAGCCTAATAGTTTTCACCAATGGAACAATAAACAAGGTTGGTTTGCGTTTAACGCACAGTTAATTATTAACCATAGATGACAAATAAATACTTACTCGTACAATGAAAAATAAAATCATACCATCGAAATTACCACATTGTGTTAAAATTATAATAACATTCACTTAAATGCAGTTTAAGTTCACAGTATTATAAGCCATATAACATTAAAAAGTTGAGAAGAAAAAAAAACAAAAAAATTATTATTACCTAAAAAGTATTCGTTAGCTAAATGCTTAATTTCGCTTCATTGAGAAGAAGTCAACATATTTAAAATATTTCGTGTTGAAAACGTCGATAGTTCGCGGCAAGAAAGAATTACGACGATAGTTTGAATTATAGGGAGGTGTATATATTTGTAAATAATTTCTACTACTTACCGTTCTAAATGGTACTAATAATTTAATTTCTGATAATAATGTAGGAGAATCTAATACATTAAGAAATATACTGTGCAAAAAGGTAAGATCCGCTGCTTCTCTTCTTTCAGAAAGAGGTAAGATGTTTGGGCGACGACAGCTTTCAATATAATCAAAAGTTTTAATTTTGAAATTATAATTGATAAAACGTAAGATTTTTTTGTGGCTTTTCTAACAATTCGATATATTTATCATACATCGGATTCCAATCTTGCGAAGTATATTCAAGTTGGCTTCTAACCAATGAACAATACAAAATGTTTAGTGTTTTGAGTGTTTTGAATCTATCCTTGAGGATGGGATGGATGATGGCGCAGATGCATATCCATCTAAGACTACAGTTTGATATCGATCTTTGACATAAGATGCAAACCATCTAAGAAGATCTCCTCGTATTCCTGCTGATTGCAGCTTATCGAGTAGAATATTATGGTCAATTCGATCGAAAGCCTTGCTGTAGTCCGTGTAAACAGCCACTTATAAATCCACTTGGCCACCTGAGTCCATGCCAGCAGTAACTGTATCGATAAACTCTACTAAGTTCGTTGTAGTCGACCTACTTCTAAGAAACCCGTGCTGTTGTGGTGTAAACGAGTGCTTCAAAGTAGAATATAGTTGGTCGTAGGTATATAACTATTCTTTTTATTAGCTTCTAGAGTTTTTTTTAGAATTCACTGTGTAGTCTAGTCTTTCCGTTAACTTCAATAAAGTCAATAAAGCTTTCCTTTATTTCACATCCAAATTCTGTTATATTTTATATATTGTATCACCTAGTTCATTTGAGTGGTATAAATGATACTTAAGAGTAGGATTGTATTTAACGAGCAGATTAATCAAATTAAGAAAATTTCCATTTACAAAAAATGTTTTGATTTGGAAAATGTTTCGTAAACTTAGTCAGTGTTTCTTTAGAATCTAGAAGAAAAGAAAGGCAGTTTGTGGCAACGTCCATTACTACTGTAGAAAATGTTTTCACTTTTCTTTTACAGCGTGAATTAATCACTATATTGCAATCGATGCCCTGACACTATTTCATTTGCTGCAGATGGGTTTTCCATTTGGTAAAAGTATTCTCTAAGCGTTTGTGATACTTCATGCTCAGCTAATCTTTCTGAAATCTTTTCCCAATGAATGAAACATTCTTGACGTAAGACTGATGTAGAAGTTCTGGCGAATAACTTGCAGGCAGTGCAGTAAAGCCTAAAATATCATAAATATATTTTAACACTGACAAATGATACATGACGACATAATGTACTTTTAGGAAGCAGAATAGCATCAATAAGATAATATAATAAGTATATATACTTTCTTACCTCTTGTGTTTCTTGTAAATCGTTACTTTCCACTACGGTAGTTTAAATGTATATTTTTGATCAAAGGATTATTATAATAACGTTGATTAAGTACTCACATGTGCAGTGCAACAACGGCAGTTCTAAAGCTAGCTAAATGTAGCTTAAATACTGTAGATAGGATATTTAGCTGAAAAGTGACTTTAATTCATTTTTAGTTAGTAATATTGCATTCAAACATTTTTTTAAATTACTTGTTTCGTCTGGGAACCAAACCGACTCTAATGTGATAAAAACCCCCTGTATTTTTATTACGCCAATCGAAAGAATTGATATAAAATAATCTTTTCTCTTAAGTAGTGTCTCAAAAGAAAGGAATTAATCTATAATATATATGTATTTAAATACAAAGTAGCTAAATGACGTCAATTGTTGTCACGGCAGATCTCAAATCGCCATCTCGAGTTCACAAGTTCACTTGTGGTGTGTGCCTGTGGGGCGCTATTTCTTACAAGTCTATGGTGAGCCAACCAGGCTTTCGTATGCCAGGAGCTTCGTGGAATAAGTATTTCACTTTTAATCGTACTAAATTATGATTTTGGCGCCCCCTAAACGTGCCGCCCGGGCCGGGAGCCCCAGCTTGCCCCTCTTAGATCCGGGCCTATCAAGTCACTAGTATATATATATATTAGACCATTTGAAAATCTAAATTCGCTGTGTTATTGCTGGCTGACGACTACGTCCCCAGATGCTTGATAAAGTTGTCGAAAATTAGACTTCACGATTGCACTTCATTCGACCTAGCCATGCCGCTCATGTGACCCAAATCATGTTTAAAAATAATGGTATAAAGTTACTTTTTAAATAAACCCTAAATCATGTACATTATCATTATATAAATTTGGTTTATTTCATTTTATTTCATTGTCCTCCTCATAGTTATTAACATAATTGTTTTTTCGCATACTATTTCAGTAAGCATAAATATAGTTTATGCTAATAGTTTTTGCCTTATGATTTGCATAAAGTTATAAGGCATATGTTATATTCATAAATTAGATAATAGACATAAAGATCCGGTATACCTCTGAATTTCGACAAGTTCAAATTTTATTTTTACTTCGACAGTTGCTTACTTAGAAAAAACATAGTTCGACAAGTCATTGCTTCGACAGAACAAATATTCGACAAGAATGACTCCCACAGAACGTAGCCAAAGATTAATACAATAACTTGTAGTCTGAGCAAAGTCACGATAGTGACCACGTCAAACTGAATGGTGACCACACAAAGAGCAAGCCGAGCGAGCGTAGCGAGCGTGCCGCGGCAGCAGCCGGCGAAGCGCCAGAATTAGGCTGTAGGTAGTTACGTCGATAACGATAGATATATAACTTTTGGGATAAAATTCTTGTCGATTTATGTCCTGTCGAAGCGATGACTTATCGATTTATATATTTTTTCTAAGTAAGCGGCTTGTCAAGTTATTGTACTTGTCGAAATTGAGAGGTAAAAATATCAAAACTCTGTTTTTCCCCTATTTTGCCTTTAGAATAGTAGGCTACACAATTATTATACGGTACAGTAGTTATGCTTTATAATCTGTGCCAAAAAAGTTATGCCAAATGAATATTGTGCGTACCTAACTAGGTATTATTAGAATAAGTGAATGTCTGCCACGTTAAAATATGTCAAAAAAATTCATGCAAAAAAATAGGGAACCCCAAAAAAACAACCTTTAGGTTTATAGATTAATCTAGTCTTCAAAGTTGCATAAATTTCATGTCAATGAAAATTGCATGAAAAATTTATGTAACGTGCAAGGAGTTAGATATGAACTGAGGCTGTGCCTAGTTGTATTGAGGATTGTAGTCTATTATTACTAAAATCCAGTTTTCTAAACATTTAAATAATATGTTATTACCAATGACAGTCCCCTTTTGAAACTGTCATTATCATGTCATGGTTATTACATAAAACTTTAAGGAGTTCACCAACTTCAACTTAACCATTGATTACCTAATCGCTCCCTCAAATTTGAACAGTTGCTTAAATGTGTTGCGTGTTTTTGGTGCTCACCATCTTTTTAAAGCGAACGTTTAACTAATCGACCGTTTTTGCACGAATGAGTCTTTATAATACTACTAGAATACTACTTTGAAGATATGGTACGGAGCGTATCTTGTACTATTTACATTTACTCGAGCTACATTCAAATATCGCAAGGTAATATTAATATACAACAAAATCTTATGCGTGATAAGTCAATAGATTCAATAGTTCACAAGTTGAATGTATTTCTAATTCAGCCCTTTCTTTTATAGTAATGTCAAAGTCAGTTTGATTCGAAGTTTGTGTATTCCATGTGTTTGTATTAATTGAGACGTATCGTAGAAATTTTAACTTAAAATTAAAGAGAGATTTATTGACGTGAATAAGGAAGATACTATATTCGAACTTCATTTAAATTAAATGTTTGTATAAACGAAATCTTGTAACGAATGCTTTTTCGTTATATTCCTCAAAATAATTGTGTCGACTTTGGAAAAGTCGTGCGCGTAAATTCACTCAGTATCTTTAAAAACATCTAACATGTTCTCACGTATAATTCAGAGCGTCTTATATTTTCACGTAAATAAACAATAACCAATGGTTAAACAAGGTCGAAGACTTCGGTTAACTTAAACAGCCGGTTACGGAACTTAATCAATGGTTACTGTTTGGTAAACAGCAAAATATTGCTAAACAGTCGTTTAAGAATTTAACGTCCGTTTACAATTTAAACATGTGTTGGTGAACACGGGCCTAAATCATAAAACATAATCACACAAAAAACTAACTCCCTACAAAAGACTGCATCCACAGTGTGGTCCTATTGTGTATTGCTATGGCTTTTCACGTAGGAGAATGTTATTGTGAAGGCGAAAAAAAAAAATGCTTTGGGTAGTAGTGTGCAACACGAAAACCCCTGGCGTCAACTTTGTTTTTCTTCAAACGACGTCAATTCTTATGAAGACTCTGGAGGACTGCCCTGGTCCACCCTATGCCTAAGAAAGGCGATGGGACAGATCCGGGCCAATTAAAGACCAATAGCTATTAACTCTCTACTTTGGAAGGTGATGGAGCGAGTGAACACCCAGCTTCTTGGATACCTAGAGAAACCAGGTCATTAGTGGCCGTCAGTAGGGTTTTCGCCATGGCCGATCAGCTTAAGATCTTCTGGCATACCTTACTCACCGCTGGGCCAAAGCCATTGTGAGTAGAGGGGAGACGATTGCAGTTAGTCTAGAAATTGCCAAGACCTTTGATCGGATGTGGCAAAAGGCAATCCTGTCTAAACTGCCATCGGAATACCCGAGGGGCACATGGATCGCCGGCTTTTTATCTCATCGGAGCATAGATAGTATAGTACGAGAGCCCCCGACTATATATCATAGCTATTACGACCGAAACACTGTGTCAACACTTACACATCACGCACACTTTTGACCGTCAGGTCAAAATCAACTGCATAGAAGGCTATTTAAATTTATAAAAAGGTCATCGGTTTTATAGAAATACGTCTGATATTGAAAATGTACATAGATTTTATAATTTTATGACGAAAAATTTATTTCAGGCATAGCCCGAGAACATTTAAAAATTTTAAATTTCAAAAAAATTAGCTAACTTGTATCATAGCAATCCGGACATACATTTTTGCAAATTTTCGTATTTCTCGTATAGTCCCAAAAACTAAAAAAAACGTTGCGGAGTCAGCTGGCTGACGCCTCAGCGCTTGTTATAATAATAATCATCATCATATATCATAGCCATAAGAAGTCCACTGCTGAACATAGGTCTCCCCCACAAATTTCCAAAAGGACATGGTATTAGACACACTTTTCGTCTTGTCCATGTTCATCCTAATTAGGCTACCCGTTGGGAAACTCGATGGAGGCCTTCGAGCATAATACTCGAAACTCGGAAGTATAATACTGGAAATGAAATGGGGAGAAATCGGCTAACATACAAATAAAAAAAATATATACACACGAAAATATAACCATAAAATATAAAATATTAAAAAATATAAAATATAAAATATAAAATATAACTGGCAAAAACTGGATGCGAGAAGCCCAAGATAGACCTAAGTGGCGTGCTTTTGGAGAGGCCTATGTCCAGCAGTGGACTGCTACAGGCATATGATGAAAATATAACCTCCTCCTTTTTTGGAGTCGGTTAAAGATATGCGAAAATCGCGACGAGCTTTTATATCATTTAAGAAATTGTGTAATACTGTACTATATTGATTGGCCTTCCTTGATAATTCATGCAATAGAGGGTTAATTTAATGTTTATTTTCTTCTTTTTAGGGCAATTTAATGAAAGCTTTTTTAAAAAAAAATTCCGTACCATTAATTTATTTTTACTTTTTTATTTATGATTGGGAATGTTTTTAAGTCTGTGCAATTAGTTTAATGCGTCGTTGTTACATGGTCGTTTGCCTGTTATTTTTATTAACTATTAAGTAAAATGAAAAGTAAAATGAAAATGAAACTTTACATACTTAGTACGTATGTATGTACCTAGACCTGCTATGTAATGTTATGAGAAAGTTTGTGTGTGTGCATGTTTGTTACCTCTGTAGTTACAGATGTAACAAACCTGTAGTAGTGACTACACAGATTTTGATAAATTTTGGAATGTAGAAATTTTGAGTTATGGAATAACATATTGGGTAATCCTATTATTGAAAATATACCCCTAATATTGTCAATTTTCAACCACTAAACATGGTTTTTAAAAGTTTGTATAGAATTTTTTTAAATCCAATATACTCAAAACACGTTACAAACATACTTTCAGTTAATTTGGCGGCGCATAGTTTAAACCGATGTTATTGTTCTAACAGAACACGTGTTGTTTTATTTTTTTCTAATAGGTATTTCGGTATTTTATATTAATCGGTTTTAATATACTTGAAAGTAAAAAAAGTAATTATAATTTTTTGTCCCCCCCCCCCCCACTAGATGGGTGCAAGTATTTCTAATGTTTGTATGGACTTGTATTGTGTTGCGTTGTAGCATGGCAAATGAGTGCCATTGAGTACCATGTTTTATTCTATGAAGAAATAGGCTTATTATTTCTTCGTAGGTTTTTTCCTCGGTTTGATTCACACGAAATTTAATACCGACTTACCTACAAATAAACTTCAATAATAAAGTACCTACTTGCTTTTATATATAAAATAAAACCTTAATAATGAAACACGTATTTTTAAACATATCGTCTTGCCTAGGTAGTACATATACTCGTAGGGGTGGGCAGAGGCGTCTTTAAACACCCTGGTTTCGCCACGTAAGTTTTTATTGATCTCGGACACTGTTCCAGACTCCAGACTGCTATTTGATTATTGCTATTGGCTATAGAGAATTTCTTCGTCTGAAAATCCCAAAATCGGTCCGACTCAGGAATCCAACCCAGGACCTCACGATGTCAAGCAGCACTTCCACCACTAAACCAACGAGGCAGTAAATCTTAAAAAATATATTTCTCATGAAGACTAACTTTCAATCAAATTATGTCTGTGGCTTTGTGTCCAGTAGACTATGCGAGCGAAGCCGCGGGCGGTTCGAGTAACATGTGGAAACAGTGTAAAAGTTTCTTGTTTGTTGAATGGAAAATGGAATTATACACCCAACGTTATTAATATATGTTTATTTTTTTGGTATTTTTATATTGCTCATTATCTCTATTCTAATATATATTAATACTAATATAAATACAATAATTATATAAAGTCACGATACTTATACATAAATCGTAATATACACATCATATTGAATTTAAATAAATATATACAATACAACCAAATGTTTATAAGATACTATATTATCTAACTATAACATTTCCTTGTCATTTAACAGGCCATATTGTTTTTACTTATCCTACTTAATAATGTATGATGCAACTAAATACTTTGTGATCAATTATGCTGAGCACGATGTAGGCACTTTGTATTGTTGCAACTGAGGTACCCCTGACACCTTAGGATTCTGTCCCTGTTGGATCTGGTTCCTGTAAGACATGAACTGCTGGTCAAGCTTAGGCCTGCAAGTGACTTGAGCTGGCTGGACCTTGTATCCTTCGCCGCGGCAGTGTGACTGGCAAGCAGGCAGAGGAGAAGTTGAGATGCAGATCTCTCCATGGTTCTCGTAGTACTGAACCTGCTGTTGCAGCACGCAAGGGCCCTTCGTTTTCAGATAGCTTCTGGCCCTGTAGACTGTCTGGCCACTCCATCCTTCCTCAGAAGACGACTGCATGTTGTTCTGCCATTCAATATCAGATCGCAGAATGGAGGTAAACTTGTTCTTGGGCTGGTACGCCTGTTGCTTAGCTTTAGTCTGGAGTTCCTGAGTCTTTGGGTCAGCGTTTTCATCATTCAGAGCGTAAGATGCACCGTAGTACTCAGGTTTGTCGACGAGACCGTTAGGGGTTTCGTAATCGTCACGAGGTTCACCACTCATGCGGCCGCAAATGCCTCTAGCCGTGCTCCTGTGGTCGTGAGCCAGAACCACTACCCTTTGACCATCGTACAGAACGCGGAGCCTGTTCTCTCCAATTGTCAGTTCCAGGGTACCGTCAGGCTGCACGTAGTAGTAAAGCAGGTGGTTATCGGCGACCTCATCCCAGTACATGGTCAAGTCACCTTCGGACACCTTCTGGCAGTTTGTCTTAACCTGGACGTCGTATTGAGAACCCTGAGCAGGCTTGATTTCAATCTCCAAATCCTTTCCAGTATCAGACCTTTAAATAAAAGTGAACGTTAGTGATTAAATAAAGTACTACGTCGAAATTTTAAATCATCTCTTAAGCTATTTATTTTCATATTATGAAGGAGCTTATACGTTTTAAAAAATATGTTCCTCCTGATCAGTAGAGTGAATAATCAGCAAATGCTGCAATGGGTGCTTCTGCCTACAATATATCAAACCTACTAGGTGCGCAATACATAAAGATTTAAGTTCGTCTTCCAAATACAAACAAATATATATTAAAAATAAATAACTCTTTAAAATCTCAGGTAAGATACATACTTGTACGAAATGTAAATTTCTTGCTGGTTCTCACTAGGCCTCCTTGCAAGGATAGCGACATCATGGCTGCCATACTGCCATTGACGGTTCTCGTAGGCCTGATCCTGCATCACCACGTGCCATGAAGGAGTCAAGGTGTAGTCGTAAGTGCGGTTGCTGAAGGTGCGGATTTTCGAGCCGTCGACAGAACAGTAGGCTATGGAATAAAGGAAGTTTTTTATTTTTTTATAATTGTTCATCAAAGTGACTCCCTCTCGGCTGATGAAAAGCGAAGATAGCATCAAGAAGCGATGACCATAATCGCCACCCCTATTGACTTAAGAGATGCTTTTTCACGCCCCGCTTGAAAGACTCAAGGTCATATCTGCAAGGAAATACGTACGCCGGCAGAGTATTCCACAATTTACTTACACGACAGAGGTAGGAACAGCCAAACTTTTTGGTTCGTGGTTAGAAATATTGAACAGTAAATGGATGCGATGCTAGGCCGGAAATCATTGGTTAAGATAGACTGAGCATTGCATTGTTATTGCTTGAAAAAGCTGATGGACATGGACGGTAACCATGCTTTTTTTCAACATTTTAATAAATACCAACTTTTGTACTAGAATTTCACTTACGTTGGAATTGGTGACGAGTGTAGTAGTTTTGGATGCGTTCATAAGCCTTCAACGGAGTGTAGAAAGACAGGGCACCCGCTGTCCACCTAGGAATCTGGACGTTGTTCATGTGAATAGTGCCGTACTTCGATGTCATCCACCAGCTCATGGAATGGTCTTGTGTATAGAAGGCTTCTGCTCTGATTTCAACTTTTCCTTCAGGACTAGACTTCAGAGGGTTCAATTCACTGTTCCAAAAACCAAGGTTCTTGATGATTTGATAAACATGGAAGGTCATGTTCTTAGCATGCGAGTCGACGTTTTTGTAAGTGATGGTGGCTTGAAGGCTGTCGGGAGCATGAGCCATTACGATCATCTTGTGACAAGCGGATTGATAGTAGTTGTTTTCGGAGATTTCGTTGGAGCACTGCTTGCCCGTGGGCAAATTCTGGAGTTCTTCAGTGTACCTCTGGCTGCGTAGAGCCTGGGCTTGAATCTGTATGTTGCCGTTCTGTCCTTGTCCAAATTTAACATTGAAGTTCATGGATGCCCTCAGATCTTTCTGAAGAGCTTGCAAGAAATTCAAGGTTGAAATTTCAGGTTTGTTAACAGTCCCAACAGCGTTGACTTGACTTTTACCTTGGGGTGAGTTCATACCACCGAACATGATATATTGGATCTTGGGGTCAACTTGACTTTCTCCTAGACCGGCGGTGAATACATATTCCACCTTTTGGGGCCCCTCAATGATGGCACTTAGATCTAGTACCTGAACTCTGGCATTTTTGATGCCGGCAGCTACGCGTTTCACGACTTCTTGACGACGATCTTCGCTATTGGGTGTAACATCCTTCATTTCGGTGGGTTCTCCGATTTCACCACTATATTTCTGATTGTGTAGTGTGTCTGCGAAGAAATTAATCAATATTATAAGTGTGAAAGTCAGATGATTCTTAATAATTTAGAAACTTCATAATAGAAAATAAAATGATATTCTTACCATAAACACCCTTAAAACTGACGACCTTGCTTTGAGACTGCTTTCCAAGATGTTTAAGGTTAAAGTGCGTCAGGGCTATATCACGTTGGTTGAAAAAGTCAACAATGTTCGATAAAATGTCACTAGCCGGGAACATGGTATTGAAGTTCTTAAAGTCCTTTGAGTATGAGTAGCCTTGCAGTTGGAATAGCATTCCAATTTTCTGACCAAACTTAGCATCAGTGGAAAACATTTTCTTTGGTCTTCCTTCAATTACCTTGGTGGTGGGATCTTGAGAGATAGTCACGAGCGATTCCTTCTTCTGGCTTGCACTGTAAGGCCAGACGCTGTAATGAACTAAAGTGCTATCTTGTTCAGGGTGTAGAGGCTGAACCTTCAATGTGACTTCCCTAGGCTTCAGTTGTATGTTCAACTTGATGGGAACGTTTAACTGGAGTTTGTTGACGATACCAACGCTGGAATACTGGTTGGCAAGTGTATCCATGAAGCCAACATTACCATCAATATTTCTAGCGTAAGTGAATTGGATTTCTTTGTCCATGTACGCTTGGACACCTTGTTCATTAGGCTGGAAGTTCATTTCACCCTTGGCTTTGCTCTGTATGTGAATAACAGTGGGTTCTTTGTATTTGTAGATGAACGGCATGCCTGTAGCAACGGGGAACATGATCGAAACTTGTGCTTGGTTAAGTACTTTGGTGTAGTGCTTGTCGACTCCCTTGGAGACTTCAGACATGTAGGCCTTGATGTCTTCAGGTAGCTGTCTGAGGTCATCTTCGCTAAAAGTGAACAATCTTTGTTGGTTTATGAGATCTATATAAACTGCAGCTTCGAGGGGTTCTTGAGGATCGCGTTTGATTTTGAGCATCTGAGCAATTGTTTCAGCAGAGTATTTGTGGTTGACCTGAGACTTATTGAAAGTTTCAAAAGCAGCTCTCTTCAGGTAGTGAATGAACTGTTGTACGCTGGAGATGCTAGTCAAGACCTGTAATTAAAATATGTTACACATTTGAAATATTCATATTCATTATTGCACGGACGTATTTTAAATAATATAAGTAAAATAACATACCATATTCTGCCTGCTCCAGCCGTCATTTTTGTTTCTGAGGGAGTATCTGAACTGCTTGGGGAAAATGCTATCTTCACTTCCAATGAGCGCAAGCGAACCAAAGACGTCTTGTTCATATTCGTTGTCAAAGTTGTCGTGCAGATTCTTAATTGATTGTTGGTAGCCAAACTTTTTCTTCGTCAGCATCCATCTCGCTGCTTGCGCGGATCTAGCGCTGAAAATAGAAAATAAATGTTTTTCCATAAGAAGATATTTGATTTAAAACGGTCAGGAAGGTAGCTATGAGTACTTACAGTTCAAAGTTACGTGGGCTCCTCAATTCAGCCGCAGATTCGATGCCTGACTTCAAGAAAGCGCGGACTTGTACACTGGGATCATTGTGTGTCATTTGAGCCATAGCTTGCATCATTGCACCAGTCGGGTGAGCCATGAAAATATTGTTGATGGCAGCAACTCGCACTTCATAGGGTTCAGCCGTGTTCCTCAAAATGCTGTACAGTACAGCGCGAGCCTGTCTATCTCTCTGTTGAGCCAACACTCTCAAGTTTGCAACCATTGCGACGCGGAGGTATGTAGTTGTACGGATCTGGCCTTCTAAGTAAGGAGCGAAAGATTTCAGGATCTCACGGTGACCCAAATTGCCAATAGCTTTGATGTACACTTGAGCTTTACCGCTGTCACCTTCCTGAATGGCATTCTTCAATTTCTCGGAGAGTTCTGGAAGAATCTCATCGACTACAAAGCTATCGTGTTTGCGTGCCAAACGGCCATACATGTGCGTCGGGTAGAAATAGTGAGCAGTGTAGTTGTTGACCTGGCCTTGGTTGATGAACCTGGTAGCAGCAATTAGAGCAGACGTATTTAGGAATCTCTGCTGGCTAACTTCAGCGCTTACAGCAAGTTTATAGAACTGCGACATAACTTCCTTGGTCGGGTAGCGAAGCGTGTTGGCTAAAGTAGCGAATACTTGAGCAGCTTCCTCACCCTGGATCTTCTTGGTCTGGATCCAGCTTTTGATCTGTTGGAATGCGGGAAGAGTACCAGCCTGGGCAACGGCATCACGGTACACCATCCACATGTCAGACTTGACGATGTTGTTGGAAGACTTAGCAACTTCAATACTGCGGCTGGTTTGGCCGAGTTGCTCGGTGCTCATTGCAGCAATAACACGGACTAAAATGTTAAATTTCGAGAGGAAATCAGCTTTAGGCATGTTGTTAGGGTTTTGGAGCTGTTGAGCGATGTCCTGAAGTAGCTTTTGAGCATTCATGGTGTTTTGCTTCTTATCAGCATGAACTTGAGGACTCATGTACAGAGCAGCGTATGCAGGCTCGTTAATGTTGGGGATCTCATCATTGACATACGCTGAAACCGAGTCACTGGAACTAGAAGAAGAAGAACTCGACTCAGAGCTGGAATGATCACTGCGCTTAACAATGAGCTTGTTCACGGATACAATTTTAGGATTTTTCGCTGAGCGACGCACCCTGCTTTGGTGTTCCTGGCTCCCCTGATTTGGGTACATGTGCTCATGGGACTCAGATGATGACGAGGAAGACGAAGAAGATTTGTCGTGGTAAGCTTGTTGCTTTGTAGTCATCGAGTACAAAAGACTTTTGATCAGGCGGTTGCCCTCAGGTTTCTGCCATTCAGCCTCACTGTCTTGCTCCATAGATTCTAAGGTAAATTGCACGTAACTGTACACTTCAGCTTTCTGTTTACCATAGAGGTGTGGGTGAACGTGGACGGTGCTTGTGGTCTCAGACTTGTAGATATGACCTTGTTTTGAAGCTAAGATACGAGAAACGGTAGCCCGTCTTATAAACTGTTCCTCCTCGGGCTTGTGAGCCGTTCCAGTCCATTCAGCACCATTGGGAACTCCGAAATGGTATGCGACTCTGTGGTGGCAGTGGCCGTAATTTTTGCTCTTGGTGATTTCTATGGGATCTTCATCCGAAGCGAAGTCTGGAAGCTCACGGCGCCACTCAGAAGCAACGGGAGAGACGGCATATAGGGTCTCACAGTCACCTGTAACATCAACTTCCATCTTTCTGAAGAGGCCTTGCTGAGAATCCTTGTCATAGTTATTCTGAGAGCCATGGATGTTGTGATATGTAGACAGATCGACCTGTAGAGCTCCAACCAAACCCTTCAGGAGATTCTCGTGGGGTAGAGAAAGAGTTGAAGGCAAACTGAGGGAAAGAACACGGCCGCCATCGAGAGAGATTTCGAAAGGTTTGTCAAGGTTCTGCACCGGTTCGTATTTGAGGTCACGAGGAAGATCCCTGTTATTGGGGAGCTGTTCGTGAACTTGCGCATGTTCGGGGTTTTCAAGTTTTGCATGGAGATGGCCAGGAGCTCGGACGCGGACGATGAAGTGGGCGCGGAAGGCACTGCCGGAGCTAGCGCCGTGATGTAAGTGAGCCAGCGTGTGGAAGTGCACATCGTAGCGGTACTGCTTGCCGACCTGCCATGGTGAGCGCGGGCCTTCCGACTGCTGATGCTCGCTTAATTGAGACGTGGAGACGGCGGCTGCAAAAGAGGTACTGGGTTAGTTTATTTCTTCAGGTAAGTATAAGTAATTTTGGAAAGTACATCACATTTTACCACATTGCTTAATGAACAATGTGAATATAGCTTTTAAGAGCAATACAACACTTTGTGAACGAGTTTAGAGAACTACTGCCCTCATACATATTTCAACCACGAAGCAGTAATGTTCGCATTACTGTGTTCCAGTTTGTTAGTTATTGTTGCCGGTTAAATTACAGGCACATGAGATTTAACAACTTAATATATTATTGTGATGGGCGTAGTGTAGTTCGTCTTGTGACGAAATGCATCTATTATAGACAGAGGTTACTGCTTAACACCAGGTGGACTGGCTTGTTCTGTAATCCAATGACTTAAAATATCTAAAATATATATAGATACAATTTGTCTGTAGGCTAATTTGAAATTATGTGCTCTAAATGCAAACTCTGTCAACTGAGTATTAACACTTATAAGTACTCTTTTTACAGTACTTAGTACATTGTGCTCACATGCTAGCTATTTACTTAGATCGTATCCCAATACCAACACGGTTCGTCTGACGGCGAGAACGTGGATACAGCCAACAACTGATACAGTAACAATCTAAGGGCCGTAATCCAGAAGTACGCTCCATTGCTAATCTAGGCATAAGTAAAGATCGGTAGGACTGTTTAATTAAAGTTACTATCAAAAATTGACAGATACAATCAAAAATGTATTAAAACCTAGATAGATTCTTTGTGTATGGCCTCTGTGACTTGTTTTGAGTGTCGCAACTTTTCCAGTAGCTCTACCATGAGTTGGCAACATAAATGTCATCTATAGTCGATACTCGATCTCGCCTACCTATTAAGCTTGTGATTGGCGTACTCGCTGTCAACTTTAGTTCTACAATCGACCGCAAGGCGGCACTGTTCTTTATTTGATACATGTTTACGCGGCAGTCGATATCCAGCATCGATTGATGTCAATGTTATAAACTCATGGTAGACCTACTGTATCTGTTACACGATAGTTTTATAAACTGCAGGGGAAATTAAAGTCAACTTTTAGATTATTGGTCGGTGATTAGAAGAGAGAATCAAACAAACTGAAATAAAATGGCGGCTTTAAGACACATATATGGAGGTATCCGCTCCAGACAACACCTTACTAATATTTTCTGCTTACTGTAGTTGTCGATGCTGACATAAGAGCCACCATTTTATTGTAACTGAGGTACGTAATCGTCCAGGGAACACGATTAACTGCATTAGTGTAACGTAACGTGTCGTTCACGTAAAACAATACAAACTGTCATTTATCTAGAGCAACTGTGGTGCAGATAACCCATAGTTTGTAAGCTGAAACGTAACGGGTTGACGTTTGCGATACGAATACTTTTTCGCAAATTGTTTGCGGTACGGCCTCTGCCGTGCGGTTCTCTAAGAGCAGACATCTTTGACAACATCCGTGAAACAAATGACAAGATGACAAGAAACGGTTGAAAAACAACCTTGTGTACAAGGGCGATATCTCATAAAGTATTTAACATCGGTGAGCTCGTCGACGAGCACATCGACGAACACATTAGAGAATCGCACGGCAGATCATCTTCCTGGAGTACCGGCCTAAGACTTACTAACGGCCGTTTTCAATAATCTAATCTATCTATCTATCGTCGGTAAGATTATATAGACTAACGGCCGTTTTCAATAACCTATCTATCGCCGGTTAACCATACTAGGGATAGGTATTTGACACTGTTTGTATGTCGTTATGGCACATTTCTATCGGGAGTAAGGAAAACTATGGATAGATAGATTATTGAAAACGGCCGTAAGATATATAATCTAAGATCGCCGGTTTACCTTACTAAAGATAGATATTTGACACTATTTGTATGGACGTTGTCAAATTTCTATCTATAGTAAGGAAATCTTTGGATAGATAGATTATTGAAACCGTAAGACGAGTAACAATTAAAGTGAGTGGCAAATCGACATTTTCATTTTCAGATTACATGTTTGTGCAAATCATTTTTTCACATGTAGAAAATTTGTTAAGTACTTTTTGCAAAATCGTGGTAATTTTACAATATTACAAATTGACAGTACGTGTATTAATGATTGATATAGACCAGTGTTTTTCAATGTTATTGATTTCGCGAGCCCCTTACAGGTTGAAAAATTCTGGCGACCCCCTTGTCAGACAGACAAATAATTTATAATTTAAAAGACTACGATCATGATTTTCTTTATTTTGATACCTTTACTTAACATTCTGTAAAACCCGCGAGAGGTTTTCAACTAAGTTCTACTCGTAGCTCCAAGATTTGATACATTTTTGAAAATTAAACAAGGCCACCTTTTTCACTAAAACTGTGTTTTATTGTAGTCTACCTTGCCTTTTCCTTCTGCCGGCGACCCCCCGATAAAGGTTTTGCGAGAAGCTGTCGCGACCCACAGTTTGAAAAACACTGGTATAGACTGTAACTTGTAATATTGATATAGACTTGATTTTTTTTTTAATGGCTTTTGTGTAGACTGTTTCTATGCTTCTGTGTCTTCTGATCAAAATAGTCTACGGCTCCCAACTTAGGTTAGAAGGAGAAATTGATTCTAAATATTATCTTTGTTGCGTATCGATCCTATTTGCTACTGTGATGCCTCTTTGATGCCAATTGAAGTAAGTATATGTAGGCACAGACTCTACGTTTATTCACAAGAAGTTTACACGCAGTTTACACAGTTAACACGTTTAAGGACACCTTAAGTGGATTGCATAGGTAGTACGTGTCCATACTAAAAGAAAAAACTCTTTTCTACCTGGTAATATTGTCCGATTTCAGTGGTTTTTTTTTCATGCAATCACATTGTTTGCTATGTACAAAACGTACGGTTACCTTTTGGTTTTTTCAGTTTTCTTTTAGATTTAAAAAGTAAATTTATATTACTTTGAAATACTGAAAAAATCAAAACGTACGGGCATAGCTAACAATGTGTCGATTGCATGAAAAAATCACTAAAATCGGACAATATTAACAGGTAGAAAAGTGTTTTTTCTTTTAGTAAGGACAAGTACTAGCTATTCAATCCTCTTAAGCAGCGGGATACAGAAATATTTTTCAGTTTTCGTAAAGAAATTCTTGTGACATACAGTGAGTAAAAAATCCAATGAGTTATGAACTAACGGCCTTACTTATAAACACTGCTTAAATTTAAATAACGTCACTTAGTACGGCGCAGAACATATTTCCAGTGCGCAGTACTAAATAACGTCATTTAAAGTTATGCAGCGTTTATAAGTAAGGCCCATTAATAAAGTTATCTATTACACTAATTATAGAATCACCTGTAATAAGACAGGTCATGTAAAAATAAATCAATTAAATGGTTGATTTTCATAATGACAGAATTTGGAATATATATTCAAAATTGATTATTGATGTTTTTAATGGTGGGTGTGTTCAGTAACTATAGCTGACAACGCGATTTATTATAATTTAGGAAATTAAAATAGTTAATTTTTGTCATCCGACGAGCACCGCTCGTCGGTGTCACTGCCACCACACGGACACTAAAAATAATTTCCTTTAATTGAAATTATTATATATTGATTTTATGTTTTTAATATTGAATGAATTGAATTGAATTTCCGAACATAATACAGTAATACCATCATCACTAAAAGCGTTAAAAAAAGTCATGATTCAAATAATACCTACGCATGTTATTAATCAGCTTAAAGTATTTTTTTTATTTAATGTTATAAATAATTTTAACCTAAGAAAGTATAGCTGCTATGGGCCAGGATAGCACGAAGCCGAGAAGATTGGAAAAAGTTGGAAGAGGCCTTTGTCCAAATGGGGCAAACGGATAATGTAAAATAATTTTATGTCAAAAATTATGATAAGTAGTTTTATCCGAATAAAGGGCTATTATTATTATTATTTTAACCTAAGAAAGTATAGATAATTCTGATTATTCCTTCGTTGGCTTTGTGCTAGAGCTTCACACGACTTGAACGATATATGATATCGGAACACGTTATGTATCTAATATTATTTACAGTAAATTAATTGTAATACATTAAACAATCATTTGCAGCCAGAACGAGCAACACGATAAATGAATAAAAATAAGTAAAATATCGCATTAACCACACACGTTGCAATTCCTAGAAAAGTAGGTTGATTTCGGCGAATCCTATTGTATTATTGTCCAAATATAGCGAATCGCGAGTCAACGGGTTAATATATACTTTCTCTTTACATTCGTACTTCATCATCATCATCATCATCATTTTGTTTAACTCAATTGTATTAAATTATTTTAGAAATGGAGTTAAAATTAATAATAACTGTTTAGAGGTACATTGAAGGCTAAAGTTTTTTATTTGTTTGATTTCTTTATTTTTAAAGGGGGTTTTGTCACACTGTGACCGTTTCACCCCCGTACACACATAATACATATAAATACACCAAACAACAAAGTAGATCTAACCTTATTCTTATCAAAACCAGTTTTTTTAGAACAACTGAGCCAAAATGACATAATTTTTTTTTATGCGAGTGTTCGTAGTGACGATAAGGAGTAAGGAATAATAAGGAGGTTATTAGATACTTCCCACACAAAACGCTTACTAAAATTAATAATTATTATGACAAAATTTAATATACTATATCCTATCTAGTAATATCCCTATCTATTAACTACCCGTAAATATAGTTTTAAAAGCATATCCGCTTCCTCGGAAAGAGGGGAAACCAAGACGCTGTTGCAAACCCTTACACTATAATCATAGATAAAGCTCATGTCCCGTCGTTGTGCCTTATTCCGAAAAAGGCTAAAGTTAATAAAAAAATTGCAATAGAGTTAACCTAAAAGTTCTAATTCTAATGCACTGAGCAATACCATAAGTTAAATAACCGATTATTTCTTATCAATTTAAAGATTTTTTAAATTCCTAAAATTTAGTCAAAACGGCTACAATTGTTTATTTAGCATGGGCTACAATAATATGCATTAATTATAAATAAACTCGCAGAATATTGCATATGAATTAATTACACAAACTATATTTTCAAAGTGTACACGCAGATTTAATCGCAAGGACGATATTTTGCATATAGGTAACACATAATGAATTATATATAATATTTATGAGAAATTAATTAAATTGAATAGTTTTACTCTAACTTAAAATCACCTTTTATGAATTCGCCAAATAAGTAATTTAATTTAGTAAATTTAATAACAAGAAAGTAATGTAAAATTTACTCACCAATAATCGCCGTCAATACCAAAAACTTCATGTCAGAGCCGTCAGGAGCGCAGTGGGTTGTTGTCTGGAGAGGTTCACTAGAACACTTCTGGCTTCTTCATCGCAGGTCCCAGCTTATATAGTAGACCTAACACGTGTGCCTAGGCTCCTATTGACCCTAGGTTAGGGACCCTAGATAACAACAATGTAACGTTTCGCTGATTTAAGACATTGGCCTATCTTGTTTTGTTTCTGGTAAGACTTTTAGTATCAATCATAACGATACGACTTGTCATTTAAATCTTCGCTTTATCTAAACAATTCCATTAGATATGTTAATGGTAACTTCTTATGGTAAAACACAGCATTCGCCCTATTTGGTAAAAGTAGGCTTATAAGTAAGTAAAGCTTTGTTTGATTGTAATAGGCTCCGAAAGTACTGGGCCGATTTCAAAAATTCTTTCACCAATAGAATCCTAGATTATCCCTGATGAACATAGGCTGTATATTTTGATTCATCATCACCATCATCCATCACCACGCGGGGAAACCGCGGAGCGCAACTAGTTACGGATAAATCTATTGAACGGTACTTTTTAAAATGGTTAGACTCAAGTCTTCAGTGGGCCTAGCGCGCAAACTTTTCAAACTAGGCCTACTAAAGACTATATAATATATACTATACTAACATAATCGTTTCAGATACCCACAGAACTTCCCCCTGCACAGGTGACAGCTAGGTATATAATATGACCCGGCACTGACAGTAAACTGATTGCCTAATTAAGAGCTACCTACGGTGACTAATACCAAAACTCCACCCCGCTGTTTCACCGGTGTGATGAAATACATAAGGACGATGAAAACAAGTAATCTATGTCACATAATAAATGTCTTATAGAAGGACATATGAAAAAAAAATTGTCATCAATATATACATATAAATAAAATAATATACACATATAAGTTGTAAGACTTTTCATGGGTTTTTTTCACTTTTCATTTGTATATTCTTACTTCCAAGGCTTTTAAATTTCATCAAATTCAGTCAAGCGGTTTTTGAGTTACAATCCGATGATATCGGAATTGACGGGGAATTATTTATGATGATGATTTTTTTTATTCTTAAATTTTTAAGGGAGTTCTGTCATCATTTTGACAATGTCACCCCCGTAAAGCAAATTTACATGATAAGACCAACTAGGTACTATGGCATCATCCAAAAATATATAAATATAATTTAATAAGTGACCTGGCCTCTGCCATTGGCGTCAGTATGATGATGATGCGCACCATATTGTGATAATAGGTTTTGAACTACATATCATAATTCCGACTTCAACAAGTTATTTCACACTTTTTAGTGTTGAAGTCGGTACCATTTTTTTTTTGTAGGAGTCTGATTTGGCTGGAAGAATCATTAACGTTTCTTTAAAGGGATCATTATCCATTGGTATCCTGGTGGCGTTCCTGAAGTTTTCTAGCTATTAATCACTAAGACCTTAGATAAGATTAGAATAAAAATAATTTTCATGTATCTTAAAGAAGTAGCTAACGTACACAGCGGCGCGAGCATGGATTGTCGATTGGATAAAATTATCGTTAAAAGACAGCCCATGATATAGCTAGAGAAAAGGTTAGGTAACTGATACAAGTCAGTTTATCGACTCGACAAGTTTATCTTGAGATCCATGCTCCCACGGCTGGTTACATGGGGTGATCCTTGTTTACCCACTAAGGTAATCCTTGGTTACCTACTAAGGTAATCCTTGGTTACCTACTAAGGTAATCCTTGGTTACCTACTAAGGTAATCCTTGGTTACCCACTAAGGTTATCCTTGGTTACCCACTAAGGTAATCCTTGGTTACCTACTAAGGTAATCCTTGGTTACCTACTAAGGTAATCCTTGGTTACCCACTAAGGTTATCCTTGGTTACCCACTAAGGTAATCCTTGGTTACCTACTAAGGTAATCCTTGGTTACCTACTAAGGTAATCCTTGGTTACCTACTAAGGTAATCCTTGGTTACTTACTAAGACAACTATTTTATTCAAGGTACCTTTTCCTTTTAGGATTCCAGTTCCTTTGTGAAGAACATACTTGCCCATAACAGTTGCGGCGCTCAGAGATGCTCAGAGCTTAGATCTTTTTATTTATAACTTTTTAAATTTTTGCTTGGCACTGCAGTAAGAACGCTTTTTACCCCGTCATAAGAGTATTGGTTTTTGGGTGTATTCCAGTTGTCCCTGTACACTATGTCCCTTTCACGGGGACAGCAGGACGAGATTAAATTTCTTTCCCGTCGTCCCCGACGGGCAGTATGAATACTTCCCTACTTCTGCCAGGCTACGTCGTTGTACCTATTATGTGATGTGCGGTGCGTCGAGTTGTGCATTCAGTTGCACTATGGCTGTTAGCCGTGGAGCGGGGTTTATAATAATAAAAAAATAAATATTTGAAATTTTTCCCTTTTATTTTCATGATCAGTTATCGATTCCATACCACCCCGTTCAATATTGTGCACTAATTAATAAATACCTTATATAATTATGACTTTTCATACCACCTGCTCGAAAATGTTCTATTACATGTCACGCAATCTCTACGTAAAGCAAGGCATTACATACGCGGGGCTGTAAAGTTTTATGAAACTCCCTGGGGAGTAATGTGATTTGGATTTGGAACGTTAATTGTAGGAATACTTTTAGTACGGAGACAGCATACAGAAAAAAAGGCGCGAAAAGGTTTAACTATAAGTAGAGCGTTCGAATAGCTCTAAGTTGGCGAATATAACGCTAAAAATGCTCACAAGGGCGTTCGAATTGGGAATCTATGGATGAAAATGTTGTTTATGACTCTTTTTGTTCTGTGTTTGAAAAGCTAAAATAGAGTTATTTTTGCCACCAAAACTGAGCTTGACGAACGCTTTAACAAAAGAGCCAACAATAGCAACGCCACCAATGAATGCCCTTATTGCTAAACAAAGTCAAAGTCAAAGTCAAAATCATTTATTCAATTTAGGCATCAAAGACGCACTTATGAACGTCAATTTTTCATTATAATGTACTTTAAAGCCTACCGCCGCGTTCCAAAATACATAGAGCCAACCGAGAAGAAGCGGCAAGAAACTCGGGGCCATTCTTTTTATATAGATGTTTTTACAATGTTTTTACTTAGGTACTACAAATATTAGCTCCAGTGTGTTGCCTTACAAAAGAGAACATAATAATGGTATCAGTAGGGCAAGACACGCTACACTTTGACATCTTAGTACACGAGTAGATAGATCCTGGAGTGATCAGTCCCAAGCTGTTTTATCCTCCAAGTAATCCGAAATTTTGTAATAACCTTTTTGACAGAGTTTAGTTTTAATAGTAGTTTTAAACTTATTAATAGGCAAATCTCGGATAACATTGAGAACTTTATTATAAAATCGTATACATTGTCCCATAAAAGAATGACTTATTCTGTGGAGACGCGTTACATGTCCGGATAGCTTGTGCTTATTTCGCGTGTTGATGGAATGAGCATCACTCCTTTTATCAAAACTGCTAATGTTTTTCTTTACATACATTAGATTTTCATAGATAAACTGAGAGACAACAGTTAGAATGTTTATGTCTTTAAATTTCTGTCTAAGGGAAACTCTGGGAGCCAAACTGTAGATTGCTCGTATAGCCCTTTTTTGCAGTATAAAAATAGAATTAATATCTGCAGAACATCCCCAGAGCAGTATGCCATAAGTCATAACGCTATGGAAATAACTAAAATAAACTATTCTAGCTGTGTCTACATCAGTTAATAGTCTAATTTTTTTAACAGCATAAGCTGCTGAACTGAGCCTACTAGACAATTTTTTAATGTGGGGACCCCATTGCAATTTAGCGTCTATAGTAATTCCTAAAAAGACTGTTGACTCCACAAGGTCCAACCCTGTTCCATTCAATTGTATATTGGATTCTACTTGTCTCACATTTGGTGTCGAGAACTTTATACAATTAGTTTTCTTCTCATTGAGGAGAAGATTATTTGTATTGAACCAATTCACAACTTTAGCTAATGCATTGTTAACATCGTCATAGTTTAGTAACTGCCTTTTAATTTTAAATAACAGTGAAGTGTCATCTGCAAACAATACAATCTCGTGATTCTTCTCTACATAATAAGGTAAGTCATTAATATAGATTAAAAACAAGAACGGCCCTAGTATTGAACCCTGTGGAACGCCCATTGAGATTATAGAGCCGGGCGATTTTTTACCATTTATGTCAACCCTTTGAATTCTACCATTTAAATATGAAGTCAAAAGGTTGAGAGCCATGTTCCTAATACCGTAGTGTTGTAATTTCCTGACAAGCATATCATGTCGGACGCAGTCAAATGCCTTAAAACGAATGCACGATTGTTGTGCGCCGGTTGCTATGGGTTACGCAAGGCCCCTCTCTGCGCATGCGTTAGCATTTATACTAGTTTGTGTTGAGACTCAAGGTCATATTGAAGTCCTAGATATTACTATATATTGGTTGAAATTAAAATATATTACTATTTCCAACGTGGTGCATGTAACTGTACCGAAATTTCGGGAGCTCTAAAAGCAACTAAATCTTGGTCTACATAGTGTGAATACTAATTATAACTTAGTTAACAACCGCGAAAGTCTAGAACAGTGTTTTTCATAAATGTTCCTACCAAAAATATTACTCTGTCCCTCTATAACGGTACAAATGTGTCCAATATGAATATTAACTATTAATGTATTTTACTTTTAACTATATAACTGCTATTTAACAGCTCTGAGTTTTTATTGTCTCGCAGTAGGTATGAAAAGTAGAGTATGCACCTCGAGGATAAAGCCTGTCTTCGTCTTGGGCGGCTTTAACCCCTCGCTTCATTCAGGACTCTACATAACTTGCTCGCTACGCTCGGGAATTAAATTTTAATCCCCTCGAATTAACCCAAGAGTCCCCGTTACACTCAGGGTTCAATATACCGCCCATGACGTAAGACACTGCTTTACTCCCTTGGTGCATAATAATCTACTATTGTCCTAGACTAATCAGTTAAATGTTATTATTACATTGCCCAAAATAGGGTAGCCATTAAGTCATCATTTTTACATATTTAATTCAACTATATGAACGGGCACAGGGGACAACGGGAAGTCATTTTAAATATTTATAATTAAAGTACCGCTGTCCCCGTTAGAGGGCGACACAGAGTCCAGGGATAACGGGAATACACTGGTTTTTGAGCCATAGTTTGAATTTAACAAGAGGCCGTAGCACAAACAATTTGCGAAAAAGTATTCTTATCGAAAGCGTCACGCTTCGGCGTACAAACTATAAACTATCCGTGTAACAGTTGCCCTAGATATATGACAGTTTGTGCTTGTACGCGTGAATGATACGTTACGTTACACTTACGCAGTAATTCATGCCAGAGGCCGTAGGATAAAACAATTTGCGAAAAGTAGTCTTATCGAAAGCGTCAACATGTTACGTTTCGGCGAACAAACTATAAACTATCCGTGTCACAGTTGCCCTAGATAGATGACAGTTTGTGCTTGTACACGTGAATGATACGTTACGTTACACTTACGCAGTAATTAATGCCAGAGGCCTTAGCATAAATAATTTGCGAAAAGTATTCTTATCGAAAGCGTCAACATGTTACGTTTCGGCGAACAAACTATAAACTATCCGTGTCACAGTTGCCCTAGATAGATGACAGTTTGTGCTTGTACACATGAATGATACGTTACGTTACACTTACGCAGTAATTCATGCCAGAGGCCATAGCATAAACAATTTTCGAAAAGTATTCTTATCGAAAGCGTCAACATGTTACGTTTCGGCGAACAAACTATAAACTATCCGTGTCACAGTTGCCCTAGATAGATGACAGTTTGTGCTTGTACACATGAATGATACGTTACGTTACACTTACGCAGTAATTCATGCCAGAGGCCATAGCATAAACAATTTGCGAAAAGTATTCTTATCGAAAGCGTCACGCTTCGGCGTACAAACTATAAGTTATCCGTGTAACGGTTGCCCTAGATACATGACAGTTTGTGCTTGTACACGTGAATGACACGTTACGTTACACTTACGCAGTAATTCATGCCAGAGGCCGTAGGATAAAACAATTTGCGAAAAGTAGTCTTATCGAAAGCGTCAACATGTTACGTTTCGGCCAACAAACTATAAACTATCCGTGTCACAGTTGCCCTAGATAGATGACAGTTGGTGCTTGTACACGTGAATGACACGTTACGTTACACTTACGCAGTAATTCATGCCAGAGGCCGTAGGATAAAACAATTTGCGAAAAGTAGTCTTATCGAAAGCGTCAACATGTTACGTTTCGGCGAACAAACTATAAACTATCCGTGTCACAGTTGCCCTAGATAGATGACAGTTTGTGCTTGTACACATGAATGATACGTTACGTTACACTTACGCAGTAATTCATGCCAGAGGCCATAGCATAAACAATTTTCGAAAAGTATTCTTATCGAAAGCGTCAACATGTTACGTTTCGGCGAACAAACTATAAACTATCCGTGTCACAGTTGCCCTAGATAGATGACAGTTTGTGCTTGTACACGTGAATGACACGTAACGTTACACTTACGCAGTAATTCATGCCAACCCAAAGTCGTGGACATTTCGTATGTTGCGATTGTCACCAAACTTAATGGATAGATATAAATAAAACAAATCCATATAATTGTAATACTTTTATTAAAATCAGCGACAGTAGCTGTCATAAAACTAGACATGATAAAACTATAAGACGTTTAGACATCTTCAAAAATGAGCAAAAAAGAGATCTCTAATGGAAAAATATCTTAAAATATTCCTAAATCGAGATTCTTTGGAAAGCATCTATTTGTACATAAAAACTTATTTTAATTTGCTTAAGAATACAACATTTCTAACCTATACATATACATGGCGTGTGAGAAATAGTAATTTTTTCAGAATATATCATGTGGAGCGGTGAAAGAAAACATATTTATAATGTGTAAATTATAAAATTGATACTACGTAATAAGTTACATAATAATATGTAATATAAGTTTTTAAACTGGCATGGTAACTAATGCAAGGAATAACTTTAGAAACGGGATATTTACGATGTAGAGCTTATTTCTTTTTCTTTTTTTTTTAGCTTTACCATATAGGTAGAGCCTACGAAGAAATAATATCAGGAAGAGTAACTGCCTTAAAAAAATACTCAATAAAAGTCGTGCTAAATCAATAACATCGTTCACGCCGCTATGACTCAGCTGTCATAGTAGACGTTGCAGCACGCGCGTGGACCAATCCCTGCTTTCCTTCTGAAGTTTAAACCAATCACCGAACATGTCTTTTTGTAACCTCGGAAGTAATTCGTATTTGGAATCGTTTTGGTTTGAAGGACCACTTTTTGTGTGGAATTTGTTCTGAGTTATGCTTCCTGACATTATTTCTTCGTAGGATAGAGCTCTCGATATTTCGGCTAAGTGGCGCATGCACGCCATGTTCACGAGTAAACTGAAGTATCTGCGACGTGTTATTATCAGCAGACGAAACGGTTTAAAGTTAATTCTTGTAATATGTAATAGAAGCCAAAATATTCGTTTGATTCTTAAATACAGACGAAATATATGTACATATAATGCACATTTTGCTAAGATTTATACCTAGGTATAATTTTTATTCATGGCCTGATAAGGCCATTTCCAAACCACTACCAAAAATCTTTTTAGATCTATCGAGATAAAGTTTTTTAAAGTGGATTTACTTAGATTTCAGTTCACTTCAATTATTTTGAAATGATCTAAGATTCAAACCAAAATAACATTAGAACTGTTAGCGACGCGCTCTTTAGTATAATATAAATGTAGTCTGTAAGTAGGTAGATAAGTATTTGTAACTAGTTTAATGATTAAAAAGTGACCGAAGGTAGGTCGCGCCCTGTTGTCAGTTCGCTTAAAACCGAGCGGGTGCGTAGTCGCGCACCGCGCCCTTCTTTTACTAAATATCCGGTCTAAGCTAGTACAATCTCTGTTTTCTACATTATACAGTACTTTAAAGTGCCAACAAGACTTTTATTAACAAAATCACGGCCAGTGGACACCCCATAACAGCTACAAGAACAAAAGTAAAAAGTAAAATAAAAAGTATTAATACAGGTAATTAAATATATTTTTATAACTAAACATAATAATTAATTGAGCAATTCTAGGTGCTTCTGGAATATTTTACAATTAATACTATAACATAAACTATAAATAATTTAAAACAAATGTCATGTCTTTAAAGAGAGATCCATCTAAACACTAAACTAACTGTAAATAAGTAAGAAGGCTATTATTATTAATATATATTCATATTCAGTCAAACCTGAGTAAATGAGAACTGGGTTAGCGACAATCTCTATAAGTTTGAGTAATTGCCTAGTCTCTGGCCCTGAAACCTCTATAAGTGAAATATAGAAGCGTCTATAAGTGCTAGTCATGGACTGTCTGATATCTGTTCGTGGACATCTATAATTGAGACTGCTACTTTTGTGTAACTCTATAAAAAATACAGTCGAACATATTGTATGAACACCTGCAATTTCAATTATGACATATTGATAAATTCGTTTAGCACATAAAATGAATTAGAAAAAAATATTTAAGGATTTTCTAAAAACTCTTTGTAAGATTTTTTTAAATGATTCGACAGTTTATGTCAAATTCTAATAAATTACTAAATCTATACAAGACATACATAAGTGCATTTATTCACTGCATATTTGCCGTATCGCTTATTGACCTCTATAAATGAGAAAGGCCACTCCTCTACCTCTATAAGATAGAAACCTCTATATAAGATAGGAACTCGGGTTAGCGAGAAACCTGCGAATAAGATATAGCAGCCCCTTGAGCTCTCACTTATTCCGGTCCGACTTAATAGGTTTTTACTTCAGTTATGTATATTTAATTCTATTCACTAACTTTGGTCTACGCTACGCAATAGTTTATATTGTGTTCATAACACAAAATAATAATTACAATTAAACAAAGTTTATAACTAACTATAATGTTAAAACTAACTTGAGCCAATCGTATCCTTTCAGTCTTTTATTGAGCCACATTTAACTATCTAAAGTAGTATTAGTAGTAGTAAGTACATACATATAATCAGCCCATTTTAAGCCCAATGCTGGGATACGGGACTTCTCCTCAGAGAGAAGTTTGACCCTTAATCCTACGTGGAACCTAGGTGGTATGCCATTTTGTCGCAGTATTAGACCTAACTACTGTTGTCTTAAGGCGCTGTCTGCTCAGCGCTTGGCTACGTTCAATTTTCTTTACTTGAAATCTCGTAAAAAAGGTTTAAAATTCATTAAAAAAAATTATGTGCACTCTTAAATAAAAAAATAATCCGTCAATGTATGTGTATTGAAAATTGCTATTTTATGATATGTGTTTCATGATAAATACAATAGTGAACAAAGAGAAAAACTGTTTTAAAAGTGAAATTAAGTGGTATGTTTGATTTTTTTAATGTACCTACTCTGGTATGTTAAAATATGTTTTTTATTACGTCTATGTATACTTAGAAGTTTAAATAAAACACCTACAATTTAAGACGCATCCCTGAGCGCCTATAAGAAACTGGTTCTGGGCGGCAGTCAACGTCAGTCGCCTCTCGAAAGGGGGTTCCAGATGCAACGGCCCTCTGCCGAAAATTCTAATGGATTTTAGAATGGGATGATCATAAAATAGTTTTTTGAAAAATGTGTATAAATCCATTAGACTAAACCAAATTTCAAAACCAGTTGTAGTTCTTGTGGAGATACAAGGAATGTACAAGTGTATTTTATCCAATTTAAGTAGTTTATTAGAAACTGATTTCATAAATTTAAATAATATTTTAAACTTGTAATATGTAGAGAAAATGTTGGAGATGATCATGATTTTGCTTATTTTGTTTAATGTAAATGACAAAAGCTGTAGCTTCTTAACTTTAGGTTTTGCGCAGCATTTGCTATGGGATGCGCATTAACTGTTTTCATAGTGTTTTAAGTAAGTGCCGTCTGTATCTATAAAGTTCAGATACTTTCCTTCTATTATAATACAGACCTTCCCACCTTTCCACTGACGCTATGATAATGAATGAAGCCTTTCAAACCTGCTTAAATACCATCTTGTATCATATTATACAAAAGTCTCTACAAATGCTGTAATTTGGGCACTGTAAGCTTATTCCTAATACACCTCAAGGTGGCCAGCTTGGCTGGTGAGCTCGGCATCGATTGTTCTTCTGGTCTTCTCATTGGTCTCGCGGGGATGCAGGTGCGAGGCACGGTCGCCATGTGGGGGTGAGACTTGACGTGCTTGCGGAGGGATGAGGGGTCGGTGTACCGCTTGCCGCAGCCGATCGCACCGCATGCGTACGGTCTCTGTAAAAAAAGATAAATCTTTACTTACTTTACTATATACGAGTAATTGCTATAATATAATATTATTTGTGCGTTTCTTTGACTTGAATAGGCTCCGAAACTAGACTGATTTGAATAATTCTTTCACCATTACAATCCTACATCATCTCTGATGAACAGAGGTTATAATATATTTTGATTCATCATCATCATCTTTTACCACGCGGGTGAAACCGCGGAGCTAGTAATTTATAAAGTTTAGACATTAAAGGCACACTTATGAGCGTAAATTATTATTAATTAAAGTACATTAAAATACTCTTCGTATACGAATTATCAATTCCTACGAATGGGTCTAGAAGGTTTTGAGTTTCTTCGTTACAAAAATACAAATCTTTCCTCTTTAACCGACTTCAAAAAAGGAGGAGGTTCATGTTCCACTGTGTAATTTTATTTTGTATGTTCACCGATTTCTCCACCAACTGCTAAACGATTTCAAAATATTTTCTTTTGTTTGGTGGGTACCTATACATCTAAATTTTATTCCATTGTAATAGTTCTGTAATTGTTACAATAGTATGTATAGATTTTCTCGCCGGAAGCTCGTAGAGGCCGCTGCGCACTCGCACAGTCGTGCGATTCTCTAAGAGCAAACAACGTTGTATCTTTGAGAACATCCGTGAAACAAATGACTAGATGACAACAATCGTTGGAAAAACAACCTTATGTACCTACAATGGCGATATCTCGTAAAGTATCTGACATCGGTGAGCTCGTCGACAAGCGCATCGACGAATAATTACAGAATCGCACGGCTGAAGATGAGTATCTGACGCAACGCAACTCAACGAGACGTATTCGATCCCTAAAGTGAGTGTTTTGCTGGTAAATTGTAACTGTAAATTTAGTTGAATATGTTTCAAACGTTCTAAAATTTAAATACAATAATAAATTATATTTTATTTTGAGAAACTTTTTGATGATTTTGTCGTAAGTACTAATAAGAGGAAAAAAATTGGATGTTAACTTACCGCATTGAAATGAGTCCGTTGATGCTTGGCTCTATCCGAAGAGTTGGAGAAGGCCTTCCTACAATGTGGTGCTGGACAGGCGTAGGGTCTCTCTCCAGTGTGCGAACGGACGTGGATCTTCAAGTTTTCCAGTCGGGAGAAAGCTTTTCCGCATCCTGGATGCTAGAATACGATGACATCATTAGATGAGGATATAGTTCAGAAAAACTTTTCCCCCCTTATGTCTTGTACGTTTGTTATATAAGGTCTTTGTTAATTAGTGTACAATATTGAACGGGAACTACACCAGATAAAGCAAGCAAAGCCGCTGGCGGGTCAACTAGTAATTTATATAGGTATTATATTTAATCGTTGGGTTTTTACTGTCATCCAGAAACATTATCCTCTAATGAAATTTCTATTATGTCTGGAGGTTTGGCACTTGATGGATTATTTTAGATCGTCTATAAGTTTTTGTCTATATGTGATAAAACGGGCAAGTTATTAGCACTCAAAGTTATATGTGGCACTGCAGTGCAACTATCACTCCAATACATGTGTACTATTTGTGGTGTGTAATTAAACTGAATTCACCACAGATAGATATCTCCATGGAATTCACAAATGTTCTTAAACCTATTAAGTATTTTGTGATCAAATATTTGAAAACATTTAATTTTTTAAAATTAAGAGTTGAAAATTGAATAAAAACTAAATAAATTTAAATAATTGGCGTTACCCAACAAGATCCACTTGTAGGGCTTTCTAAAATAATTGCTTTCCTTAATGTGCTCAATGAGACACTAAATAACTAATTAAATTAGATTAGACACATATTTTTTTTAGTTGGTACCTACTTTGTATTAATACTAGATTGTTGCAAATAAATTATTCTGATTCTTTTTCTGATTCTGATATTAAGTATCAATGCAATGTCTAATGCTGGTTTATTTATTGACAATCTTATGTGCCTTCTATTATATCTTCTTATATAAATTATTAAAAATATTGTTGATCTGAATTGTGAATATTGTATGATCTGAGTTGGTCGAAATAAAGAATTATTATTATTATTATTATTAAATAAAAATATAAAATTGATCATGCTAAATTGTATTTTCTACCGCCTTCCTAAAAAAAGGACACAATTCGACTGTTTTTTTTTTAAGTTTGTTACCTCATAACTTTTGATTGGGTGAACCGATTCTCAAAATTATTTTTTTGTTGAAAGCTGGTGCTTCCCGTGTGGTCCCAATTAAAATTACTATTTCAAATTGCACTTGTTCAAATTGTATTTGTTACATATTATAAAAGATAAAACATTAATTTACACACTCATGCCCCGCACTAGGTATCCAAGTCACGAAAGGCATGCATAAAATTATTTTATCTCAAAAATCCAAGATCTCAGGGCTTAATCCAGAATCCATTTGATTCAAAGGCAGGGTCACGATCAACTTTGCTTATGTGTTAAAGGAACTTACATGACATCGATTAGGTTTATGTCCAGAGTGAACTCTCATATGGATCAGGAGCTTGTATCTTGCATTGAATGGTCGCCGTGCTCGAGCGCAGTCACGCCACAAGCAGCTAAATTCGTCACCTAAAATGATAAAATATGTTTAAAAAACACAGACTCAAAGTTTTAAAAAGGAATGAACTCTCTTTTTTACTACTTAGCAACCAGACCAGTAAGTGCACCTGATAGTAAGCTCCACGCTTTCCTATGACAGTTGCATTCCAACCAGGACCTTAAAGCTAAAATTTTGCTAAAACTTTCGTCGCGCTTATCGCATTGAGACAGTTTTCAAGAGTTAGTTTCGCAAAAGTACACTTTCATTGTCACTTGCTACACTACAGTGCATCAATTTGAATTAAAGCTTACACACTTTTGCTTAACAGTGAAATATCTGGCACTTTAGTGCTAGTAACCAAAACGATCTCTGGCAAAAGAGGCTTAACCTACTAAATAGAGTTTTCTCGCAATCCAAGGCGCAAAGGAAACTCTGTCCGATCGCGGTGCAAAAACAAGTCGACTCACCTTTGTAAGTGTTGACATGAGCTCTTTCGATGTGTTCCACTAGAGTGTTTTGATTAGGATATTTTTCATAGCAGTGCTCCCATAAACACACCCTTTCACCTGAAAACATACAAATTATTAAACTGTTTCATAGGGGCTAGCATAATCTGCTACGACTTTCACAAATGCTTTCTTACCTTGACTTTTGTCCTTCTCAAACTTCCGTTGATTCTGAGTATTATTGCTCTCAAAAGCATTTGCTGAATTTTCATTTTCTTCCATATGTATCCCAAAGTCATCCAAATTAACAAACAGTTCGTCTTCGTCAAAAGTTTCAGAATTTTCATCATAATAACTCGAGCTGTGTACATCGCTTTCTATCGATTCAGATACAGACAGTTTTCTTTCGTTTTTATCAAAGCTAAATTCTGTACAACTTGTTGGTGTATCAGGTAAAATATATCTGTTGTTGTTGTCCAAATTGTAGAGAATATTATTTGGGTAGCTATAATGTTCTATACTGTTTACTTGAGCGTTTGCAGCAGATGCATTAATGCTGTCGTAGTTTGGAACTTGAGTTTCTTCATAGTTAAAATTACATCGCTTGGAGAAGACTGTGTCAATTGATGGTAGGAGGTTATTCTCGTTTGTGTTTGAGTTAAGATATTCCTCTTTAAAACCGTCCGGTGTGAGCCTTGATTCATCTTCTCGGCAAAGCTCATCTATCAGAGATTCATCGTCAATATATTCGTTGTTTTCATACGATTTTGTTTGTTCTTTGGTCATTGGTGACTCAGCTTTGTGATTGTTTTCTTCAAAATCTATGCTATCAAGATCTAGTAATACTTCCTTAATGTTCTGTTCATTTATGTTACTATCGATGACTTCATCTATCATTCCAAAATCTGTTTCCGTATTTACATTAGTACTCCAACTATCCAGTACCTCAAAATCAAAGCTTTCTTCAATGCCATATCTAAAGCTATCGTTCTTCTTCTTATTACTATTTTCTAATTCAAGATTAAATTGTGTCATATAATACGCGTGTAGATCAGTTACATTATTTTTTCTGTCATTAAACATCTCCTCATCATCGTAGCAAGGTATGATATCATATTCAGCCATATTGTTAAGTTCAACTACCTTATAAAGTTCAGTAATCTTTAAGAGGTGTATGTAATTGCCATGTGGTGTTTATTGCTTAGTTTTGCGCATGTGGCTTCTGCTATTATTATGAAAATAAACTTTCTAAAGTTTCATCGCGAGCTCAGCATCTGCGAATTATAAATTTAATCGTTAGAAGACGACACGTGTTCGAGACGCTGTTGCTGTCCGTCTCTTTTTTTATATGATCAGAGGAAGTGTTACGGTACTTTTTGTTGATGTAGGTAATTTAATAATATAAATTATTACATCAGCTCTTGCCATTATGATAATCTATTATTTATATATAAAATAAAATGAGTTTGATATTTTTCTGAATTGGCATATTTTAGGTAAAAAAGGTATTTTGAAAATGAAAATGAAAATGAAATTGTTTATTCTGTATAGGCCTACGGGGGCACTTACAAATTGTCATATTACATTTATTATTTCTTAAATCGACAACCAGATCGGAACGCGACCACGACTGAGAAGATCCGGCACGAAACTCAGCGAGCTTGTCTTTTAAATTTTTTTGTAACGCCAATTTCTTAATGTATATAACAAATGTTGGTTTATTTTTAGCTCCAGTGTGTTGCCTTGGTTTTGGATTGGTGCGTAGTGAAATTATTTCTTAAATTACTTTGGTACCTTTAATTGATATATTTTAAGCGTTTGCTATGTACTTTTGCACTTTTACATGTAAGCAAGCTAGGCCTTTACGCTAAAGCTTTGCGTCGTACTCCACCGTACTTATCACATTGAGAGTCAGATTCGCAAAAGTTTGTTACCTTTACAGGTAAGCAAGCTAGGTCAAGATTAGGCGTTCATGAGATCGATCCCCACCTTAGGCTTGGATTTTGGTGAAAGTAAAATTTTCATGAAATCCATGGGTGGTAGGGCACTTCTGGTGTCCGCCTGGCTAGCTACCACCCTCAAGTTTGAAAATCTTTCGCTAAGCACTTAACGGCGTGTTTCGGCAGCTATCCTTGAGATCCAGTTGCTATTCTAGATCTAGTGTGGTACCACCTTCGACCGCACCATCACTGACCATCAAGTGAGTTAGTGGTTAAACTCTTGCTTATCAAGCATAAAAACGATTAAACTTATTTTATTTGACAAAGACTTTATCGCTTTCCAACGCTGGTTTTACTTATACCTCTACAAAAGTAAACGTGTCTCATTCTTAAGAAACAGTTATAATATTTCTGCAACTATAGTTTTTCAATCTTCGTTGATTGATTATTTTTTAAAAGGTCTTTATTTTATTTAAATTACAAATAATATTTAAATGTGTTAATTTCGTTTAACACTGATTATAAGTACTTACAAATCAAAAATGTAGTTCTTATACCTAAGTACAAAAGGATTTTTTTTGTTAAAGTAATTAATAAAAGATATACATTATTATAAAATTTAATACGCTTATCAAATAACTCAAAATAAATAGTAGAAATATGTATAAGTATAAAAACCTTTATATCTCACTGCCAAGTGATTCAAATGCCAAAAATTCTGCCATAAAGCAATGCCTACTGACTTTAATCTGCTAACTAGTTTATATATTAACTTTATTATTTATAAAAAATATATTATAAAATATTTCCCAATTTTATCAAGAATGTATTTATTCTTTTCGAAACATATAGAATGTACCTACTTTTAGTCATAAGATGTCTTCTGTATTAATATTATAAAAGATATTTCATGTTTCAAATGTTAGACCTAAATTGAAATTAATTAATTTATTTATTTATTTATTTAACCTTAATTTACCTAACTATTTCTTTTAATTTAATTGTACGATATGAAAGGTCGTTATTTCAATTTACCGAAAGGTGCAAAGATATAGTTACATTTTATTTCAGAAATAACGACAAGTTAGTTAACTAATGTTTCAGTTAAGCACATTAATTAAATACACGATAACTCATTAATTATGTACCTATATGTAAACACACATTAATTATGTACTAATGTATTTTACTGTTAACTTATAAATATTTTTTTTATTTTATTTAGAAATAAACAAAGTTAGATGAGCCTTAAAATAAAAAGTTGACTTACCGCCAAAAACTAAAACATCACATTTGTACTCCGTAGGTATACGTCACAAAAAGGCGGGAATGGGCTGTAGCTGTCAGTTTGACACATAACTTGAACTCTTGCGCACGACTTCACGCCACCGGGCGTGTCACGGGAATGATACGGTATGGGATTATCTACCGGGATAGATCCTTAGGGAACATGGATATAATGGTGTGCTGGATGTGGCTGCAGTTATGGTTTGGTCATAATTTTCAAAAAAGGAATATTTCAGTTTTGTAATATGGCAACTTTTTAAATAGAAAACGATCTCCTAAAAGACCCCGTTAGCATCAAATAAATGTAATATTTTAAACGAGCAATCCTTGTATAAACATATTTATAATCTGGATCTCGGATACGGCTTCAGCGAATTTCATAAAATTTAGTATGCAGGGGGTTTCGGGGGCGATAAATCGATTTGGTGTTTTCAGGCAATGAAAACAACCGTTTGTTCGTTGCGTTCAAACTAGATGGCGTAATAGTCGCATTGCAAAATCCTGAATCGCGGTGACAAGATTCTCACGGAACATGTGTTGCATTGCGTTCAAACTAGATAGCGTAACTGTCGCATTGCTAAATCCTGAATCGCCGTGACAAGATTCTCACGGAACATGTGTTGCTATTTTTTCTATGTTGTCTCGACTATTCGCACCGCGTAAGTTAAACCATCAAAATAACATTAAAATTCTACTTCTAAATCGTATTTGAAACTTCACATTAATATCTATACTAATATTATAAAAACGTTTGTAACTTATCACTTGAGAGATCACAGAGTGATCTTACTTTAGTAGTTCCACAGATTAACACCTTTAAACAAACATACAAAACAACATTTGCGCTATTATATTAGTTTATATACAGTAGTGCTTGCGCAATCTTGCATTGCAACATAATATCTGGCACTGCGGTGGTACCGACCAAGACGACTACTTGAACGAGAAGCCTACGACGTACGAGTAGTAGACCTACCAGTAGCGAATTGCCTTTTCTAACATATTTTATTCAGCATCTAAACATTGGAATTTGTATCTACATGTCATTTCTAGTCGCTATATATCCGCGTAAGAAACATGTGCCTTTCAGGTGGCCAGCTTTTATTTACTACTGAAAACTGAAAGATGTCTTCATACGACAACTTTATATATAGAGAAGTAAGATTCAAAATACTTTACTGCTGAACTTTTTCGTCTAAAGTTTTACTTTGGCAGAAAAGTTTAACCATCTTTGGCGCCAAAACTGTTTTTATTGCACTTGTCATTAATTTTTACTACACAGGTCGATAAATGGTTGTGAAATTAAATCATTAGTATATCAATAATGGCTTCGTATTTTCTGTATCGTATGTGGCGGTCTCTCTATGGCTTTATATGGTCAACAGAAATAAACACAAACCTACACAAAGCACAGGTTTCAGGTCATCTTAGGGGTGGCGATTAGTGCAGCTTACGGCTGCACTAATGGTCATCGCTTCTTGATTCCATCTTCGCTTTCCATCAGGCGAGAGGGAGTCACTTTGTAACTTTTATAAAAAAGCACATTTCAGTTTGAAAATTGAACTCGCTGTGATTTAATTTTGTTGAGTAGATATATGTATAGGTACTTACTACATTATTTAAAATTCTACAATACTAGTCTACTGACACTAGATTATGAAAAAATTAGAGAAATATAATATAAAAATGGAATTGAAACAAAATCAATTCAAACCACATCAATCTATTACCTTTGAGTAAAAACTTGATATCCCTGACTGTTTTAATCACTGAGATCCAGTTTACTTGGTTCGTCAGCACAGTAACCCTTAAAAGTTTAAATTTAAAAAGGTTACCCCAACACACGTTGCTTTAAACGCAAAACTCGAATAAACTGAAATAATTTCAATACAAAAATAAAATCTCTACTAAAACATGTGTCAATGTTTAAGAAAAACAGTACAAAAACTCGTTGAGAGCCATCGTTACGTCTTCTATGGCATCATTTCACGTCATAGTTTTAGGGTTCCTTACGTGACTACGGATCCATTTGCTATCCTACTGTGTCCGTGTGTCTGTTTGTTCGTCGTCCCTGAAAAGAGCTGTATCTTTCGAACCGTAATAGGGAACCCGTTGATATATTCACAGAACATGTATTTTTAAAGTAAAAGATAATAAGCGATGTTCCAATACAAGCAACATTTATATTTACGGTTTTTTGTTGCTTTATCGTAAACGCTTGATAAACTGTAGTACATACAATTATTAGACTTGGTGGGATTATAGTCTTAGAGAATAATGACTGGTCGGTTGGCAGAGTTGGTAGCAATCCTGCAGTCTGAGCCGCTGGCCCTGGATTTGATCCCCCGACAGGTCTAATATTTGTGTGCATGAACATATCTGTTTGACCTGCGTCTGGGTGTGTATATGTACCTACTTATATAAGTACGTATATCCATCATCAGGTTACCATAACACAGGCTCTGCCTAGTTTGGGATCTGAACACCTCGTGTGGATGTTATCCCATAATACATTATTATTTTATTATAGTACAATCTGTAAACTATGTAAATGGAATAAAGTTGCCAAATACCTAAGTAAATGTACATGGCTTATTCCAGAAATCCCCTTAACAGATCTCCTGCGAAGGCGATTTCTGGACAACACTTAAACTCTCTACGATTGATGTCTCTCAATATCAGAAATCTCACGTTTTTTAGAATTTTAGTACAGTACATTTTAATTTTAGGTACAGTACATTTTAATTTTAGGTACAGTACATTTTAAAGCTTAATGAAAAGTAAAACAACATAAAAAATCTTCCTTACTAACAGAGTAATTGGTATTAAAATATAATATAAAAATACTATCAAATATTATACTATTAAAATCAACACTTATTTAACAGTACTTAATCAGTTTTAACATGTTTAGTATGTGAACCTTTTTAAGTAAGGTAGTTTCTTAATTATTAATTTATAAAATGTAAATACGAGAATTTTCTCAAACTGCAACAAAATCTCAGGATTGTTAAATAGAAATCAGGCCTTATAACTAATAATGCCCTAATCACACAGATATTTGTCCCGGCCAGGAATCGAACCTGGGAACCCATTGCTTCAAAGGCAGTGTGCTAACGAAGCTTTCAATGAGTGCAAGAAAAGGTCGCGATAAGGCTACATAAATCATATTTAGGGTATGAGAGGATCCTTGGCATAAAGACCATCCATAAAGTCAATAGTAAAAAAATCAGACCCAAAACCAAAGTGATAGACGCATTACAACACGCACAGCGTCTAAAGTGGAAATGGGCAGGACACATCGCCCGTTCTTCGGAAGAAAGATGGTCAAAACGAGTAACAAAATGGACAGGTCCGAGAGGCAAAAGACAAAGAGGTAGACCAAAAGCTCGCTGGGTAGACGACATACTTCAATTGGCAGGAAGAGACTGGATAAAAACAGCTAACGACAGGAAAAAATGGGGGCAACTGGAGGAGGCCAATACCCGAAAGGGGCCATGACATATACATATATCGATCTGAAATATCTAATATATAATATAACTAGCAAACCCTGCGAACTCCGTTTCGCCACCAGATGGCTTCGTTTTATGTAACATTTTGTTTGGCGCCATCTACTTAAAATATTGGTTTGTAGTACATGCTATATATCAGAGATGGCGCTGTATGTGAAAAAAGATTTTCCCGCTTTTCTTTTTAAAATTTACCTGAATTTTCTTTACTATAAACCTCACGGAGCCCGAGACCTTTCCAACGAATGCAAAACCGTGGAAATCGGTTCGTGCGTTCTGGAGTTATAGCGTCAGGAAGGAAAACCCGACTTATTTTTATATTAATATAATAATTGTTAAACATAGTTTTTTATATATTTTTGTAATGTCATGGAATTAAAAAGGCTTATCATTATTATTATTATACTGTATGAGAGTGTGCGGAACCATCGGTACGCAAGTTTGCAAAAAGGACACTATTATTTTGACTTCTTGGCAAAACAATTTAATTAATACAATATGTCTATTTGGAGTGACGTACTTATTTTGGAGATGTTAATGACAACGTTTGAATTCATGCAGTTGTTTCTTTCCTAACTTCGAGCTTGTTTTAATGATGCGTTTAACTGATAATAGGTACATTATTAATAACTTTTATACCATTTGAAACCCTAAGTTGCTGTCAATTGCGGGTATATAAAAAATAAGTACTATAATGAGAGTCCAAGCACTATTTACTCTCACACGAGTATACAACCTTTGTTTATAAATAAAAATGTTAAATTCAAATTAAATTAATATTGAGTTAATAAACGAAAGTGAATATTCTCTATATTTTTATGTCCATTTTTATTAAAGGTATAAAAATCACCTTAGTCATAATTTTTTTTTAAAGTATATCTAATTCTGTTCTGTTAAATTTCTCAAATATTCTTGTAATTTTAATATTATTTTGACAATCTTCGAGATAAATCGAAATTGCTGTATTGTCCCAATACATGCGAGCAGCGGCCGGCAACAGTTGTATGAAATCCATATCTGTCGTGGTTTAGCGGCCAAATAAATTACATAGTAAACTCATCTCTGTCATGTAATTAAAAAATTGAACGATCTTTTACTTTGAAACATGGCAACCAAAGAGGTATCAAATTTTTTATTTTAATTTTGAACTGGCTTACAAATAAAAAGCTTGAAAAAAAAAAACAAATTAACACTTTAACGCGGGAAAAACATATTATTTGTGTTCGTTGTTCGTCATTGATTCGAAATATAGTAATACATAATTGTATCTGACAAAATGAGTTCAAGTTAAGACGAGAGTGTGATGAGCTTACTTAGTCACTATAGGCACGCTAGGCAGACAAACGAGATACCATCATCATCATCATCATCTCAGCCGTAGGACGTCCACTGCTGAACATAGGCCTCCCCCATGATTTTCCAAAAGGACCGGTTGGAAGCGGCCTGCATCCAACGTCGTCCTGCGACCTTCATCAGGTCGTCTGTCCACCGTGTCGGTGGACGACCTACGCTGCGCTTACCGGTCCGTGGTCTCCACTCCAGAACCTTTCGGCCCCATCGGCCATCTGTTCTGCGTGCTATGTGCCCTGCCCACTGCCACTTCAACTGGCTAATCTTCTGGGCTATGTCGGTGACTTTCGTTCTTCTACGGATCTCCTCATTTCTGATTCGATCACGTAGAGAAACCCCGAGCATAGCCCTCTCCATAGCTCGTTGTGCGACTTTGAGCTTGTCTATGAGGCCCATAGTAAGAGACCACGTTTCAGTGCCATAAGTCATCACTGGTAACACACATTGGTCGAAGACTCTTGTCCTGAGGCACTGAGGTATTTTTGACGAGAAGACTTCGCGAAGTTTCCGGAACGCTGCCCAGCCGAGTTGGATTCGACGATTGACCTCTTTCTCGAAGTTGGACCTGCCTAGTTTGACTGTCTGTCCCAGGTAGATGTACTCGTCAACAACTTCGAGAACTGAGTTCCCAACTGATATTGGGGTAGGTACAACATGGGCATTAGACATAATTTTCGTATTATCCATGTTCATCTTAAGACCTACTCGTTGGGAAATTCGATGGAGGCCTTCGAGCATTGTACTGAGGTCTTCCATGGATTCTGCCATGACTACAATATCGTCGGCAAATCGAAGGTGAGTGATGTATTCGCCGTTAATAATAATGCCAAGTCCTTGCCATTCCAGAAGCTTGAAGGCGTCTTCCAATGTAGCGGTGAACAGTTTCGGAGATATAACGTCTCCCTGTCTCACGCCTCTTTGCAATGGAATTGCCTTCGAACTCTGCTCCTGTACTCGGACTGACATGTAGGCGTTTTTGTACAAACACTTCAGCACTTCAATATACCGATAGTCAATACGGCACCGCTGGAGAGACTCAAGCACTGCCCACGTCTCGATCGAATCAAAGGCTTTCTCATAGTCCACAAACGCTAAACAAAGAGGCAAGTTATACTCTTCGGTCTTCTGTATAACTTGCCGTAGCGTGTGGATGTGGTCTATGGTACTATAGCCTTTTCGGAAACCGGCTTGTTCCGGAGGCTGGAATTCATCAAACCTGCGACTGAGACGGTTCGTTATGACCTTCGAAAACAGCTTATAAACATTAGTAATTTTTAAGTAAAGTGTTGTCACCTTTCTTGAAGAACAGCACCACCACGCTTTTGTTCCATGCTTCTGGCGCTGAACCTTCGAGTAAGACGGTATTAAAGAGCTTCTGAAGGACTTTAAGTACCGGTGTTCCACCCGCTTTCAGAAGCTCAGATGTGATACCGTCGTCACCAGGCGCCTTGTTGTTCTTAAGCTGTTTCAAGGCCATTCTAATCTCGTACAGGCTGATGTCCGGGATATCTTCGGTATAATGTCGGGTCAGCTTGGCTCTTGGGTCTTTGGCCGAGCTGCTAACAGGTTTAGCGACCGAGGTGTATAGCTGTCCGTAGAAACTCTCTACCTCTCCTAATACTTCTGCTTTGGTCGACGCTACACTGCCGTCTTCTCTCTTCAGCTTCGTCAACTGGCTTTGCCCAATAGACATGTCTCTTGCAAACACTTTGGAGCCTTTTTTCCGCTCTATCGTCTCTTTAATACGGTTTGTAGGTGTCGCAAGGACTTCCATATTCGTCTATTGAGCAGCCTATATAACGAGATACCGGGTCGTGGTAAGCCCCCGAGGTACCGCAGCGGTAAGGAGCTGATGTTCGACACCTCCACCAAAAGCGGGTTAAAGAAATACGTCCTCGCGATTAACTTACTTTAACGCCACTTGAAATTCAAGAGGCGGCAAGTGCCGTAATAGAATACTTGTTACCGCGCCAAAATCGAAAGTCATATATTTGAAAACCTATGTTAACATGTTGCTCAGTGGAAGAATCAGGTACTACTTAGATTTAATTTCCGTGCATTATTTGAGAACAGTACTATATACGCCTTGGCCACAACTAGGCATTGATGGACTTACGTATGTATGTCCGTCAGTACTTCTTTTGCTGGTCGCTGCAGTAAATAGGACCGCAGCAACTTTTCCCCCTTTTTGGAAAAGTACCTCCCTCTCCGATTCGAGTATCCAAGATAATAAGGTTGTGAAGTACTACGAAAAATTGACGCTGATAAGACTATGTACTCGCGAGGTCTACTGTCTGCAGAACTACTAGTTTTACGAAGTTTCATTCGTAATTATTTTGTTATATATAAAGTTAAGTATTTCAATCACGATTTTTAATAAAACACATAGAATAGTCTTTCACCCCTACTCACCCTTGAGTAAACAATACACATATAGCAAGAAATGATCTCCATGGTAGAAAATTTAAGCAAACTTTATTTTCTAGTGCTTAGAAGACTAAGGGAAGATTTCTAAGTATTTATATTATTTCATTATCATCATCATCATCATCTTCACTGCTGAACATAGGCCTTTCGCATAATTTTCCAAAAGAACCGGTTGGAAGCGGCCTGCATCCAACTTCGTCCTGCAAGGACGTAGGATGCAGGCCGTCTATGCGTCTATGGTGAAGGACCTACGCTGCGCTTGCCGGTCCGTGCTCAACTCCAGAACCATCCGGACCCATCGGCCATCTGTTCTGCGTGCTATCTGCCCTGCCACTATCACTGGCTAATTTTCTGCGCTATGTCGGTGACTTTCGTTATTTTACGGATCTCCTCATTTCTGATTCGATCACGTAGAGAAACCCCGAGCATAGCCTGCATCCTACGTCCTTGCAGGACGAAGTTGGATGCAGGCCGTCTATGCGTCTATGGTGAAGGACCTACGCTGCGCTTGCCGGTCCGTGCTCAACTCCAGAACCATCCGGACCCATCGGCCATCTGTTCTGCGTGCTATCTGCCCTGCCACTATCACTGGCTAATTTTCTGCGCTATGTCGGTGACTTTCGTTATTTTACGGATCTCCTCATTTCTGATTCGATCACGTAGAGAAACCCCGAGCATAGCCTGCATCCTACGTCCTTGCAGGACGAAGTTGGATGCAGGCCGTCTATGCGTCTATGGTGAAGGACCTACGCTGCGCTTGCCGGTCCGTGCTCAACTCCAGAACCATCCGGACCCATCGGCCATCTGTTCTGCGTGCTATCTGCCCTGCCACTATCACTGGCTAATTTTCTGCGCTATGTCGGTGACTTTCGTTATTTTACGGATCTCCTCATTTCTGATTCGATCACGTAGAGAAACCCCGAGCATAGCCCTCTCCATAGCTCGTTGTGCGACTTTGATTGATTTATGAGGCCCATAGTAAGAGACCACGTTTCAGTGCCATATGTCATCATTGGTCAAAGAATTTTGGACGAGAAGACTTCGCGAAGCTTCTGGAACACTGCCTAGAGGAGTTGAATTCGTAATTATATTATTTATTCAATTCCAAATCAAATTTATCATTCATTACTTTGTCATTCTGATTAATTGTCTGCAATAGGCTTATCAGATAGCTCATGACCCGATAGCAAGTTAGTTGCGTTGCCGTCACAATCGTAGGGTTAACAAACTGTTAACGATTCCTTCAATCAACACGTGTCGAGGAAGATCAAAGATCGATTAACGATATAGTTCCTAAAGGAAGTATGAGACTAAAAAACTTCGAGCATAAAAAATACTTAAGGCGCTGCCCAAATACAAAAATCCGTCAAACGCTATGCTTTTCGTCGCACAATTTAGACATACTAGACTGATACAACCTTGCAAAAAATAAATTAAGAGTTTAAAAAATATTATATATTAATATTGCTATATCATATATATATATATATATATATATATATATATATATATATATATATATATATATATATTAATATTGTAAGGCAACACACTGGAACTAATATTTGTAGTACCTAAGTAAAAACATTGTAAAAACATCTACATAAAAAGAATGGCCCCGAGTTTCTTACCGCTTCTTCTCGGTAGGCTCTATATATTTTGGAACGCGGCGGTAGTCTTTAAAGTACATTATAATGAGAAATTGACGTTCATAAGTGCGTCTTTGATACCTAAATTGAATAAATGATTTTGACTTTGACTTTGACTTTATCTATCTTCAAGAAAAATAAACGCAAACAAAACGTCAGAAAAAAAGTTCGTATCGCATTTCTCAATATTTTGAGCGGCAACTACTATATTTTTAGTAATCAGTAAAAAGGTAAAATTTAAATTAATGAACTACTTATGTGTATTTTTTTCTTACCATTGTGGCTTCTTTTATTTTAAACAAATTAAATCTGCGTAAAACTGATCGTGTTTACAGACGCACGCTTGTTCCTGTCATGACCAATGCTTCACCACCTCAAATACCTAGAAGTTTGCTCTTGCAGCGCCTTAACGCTTGTGAAACATAGGTAGATTCATGCAAAAAAAACCGTCGTTGCGTTACGCTGACTGACATTTAGATTGTTATATGGCTTTACAAAAAGGTTATTTACAATAAACATGTGGGTAAGTTTATGTACCTACTAACCAAATACAGATATAATCATACTAACTTAAAAATATTTTAGGTAATACAAGTAAACACTTTTCCAATAGCCCCGTTATGGGAGAAAAATGGCCTGTTTTTAAATTTAATTAACTAAAATCTTGTTCAATCATTTGAGATAGATTTGGCTTCGACACATATTAAATAATATTTAACAAAATTAATGTTTGTTTCTGGTAGAAACCTGCAGGGCTATTATTTAGGTTTTTAAATATTATGCTATAATAACGCCAGTACAAACTAAGCCACATTATTCGTAGGTACCTTAGTATTTAATCCTAATAATAAAAAAGAAAGAAACACTGTTTTAAACTATCACGGTTGTTCTCTAGTTGTTCACGGAAGTCTTCCCGTGAACATGGTGCATGTAACTGCGCCGAAATATCGGGAGCTCACTCCACAACCTTACCACGGTAAATATCCCGTTAATAATCATATAACTTTAAAAAAGAAAGATTTCATTGTTTGTTTGTTTGTAATGCAAACACAAAAACTACTGAACCGATTTAAAAAAATATTTCAGCAGTAGAAAGCTACATTATGCCTGAGTAACATACACTATATTTGATTCATCACCATCCATCATCACGGAGGTGAAACAGCAGACTATAGCGGGCTTGAGTGAATCGCCGGCATTACTTACATATTATTTTAACACAACATAACAAATAGTTTCGCCTTCATATCCTCGAAGGGGTAAGGAGCGGTGTTTTAAACGATACTTTTCATCATCATCATCATCCATCACCACGGAGTTGAAACCGCGGGGCAGTCTAACGGTCTTGAATGAATCGTCACTTTCGCCTATAAATCCTCGAAGGGGTAAGTATCGATGTTTGAAACGCCTACGTTACGCCAGATATGTGTTTGGTCTCATGTAGTTGGGGGCCAGCCGAAACGGCACTTCCACCTCTACGCCAAGACCAAGCGAGCGAAGTCGTTGGCCCCTAGTATATATAAAACTGCCTAATACGCTAACTAAAAAACAAAGAAAAGGTAGAATGTTTTATTAAAAACTTACAATCATTACTTCGAATCGAAATGTTATTTTACCGTAGACGAATTTTTCAACGATAAATTGAATGAAATTAAAATAGATCGTTCCGTTCCGTTGCCATACCCTTATAGGGTCATATGTTATTAAAAACATGTTTAATAAGACCTGCATGTAGCTACATATGTTGCAATAAATAATTGAGTATTGAAAAAAAATACATTTCTCCATAAGTAGGCACTATGCCAACATGATTTTATTATGAACCTTCAGGATGGATCATAAAAACAACCATCACAATACAAAAAGTAAGCATAACTTTTACAAAAAGTAACGGATAAGAAAGCGTAGCTGCACGCGCAACCGAAGTCGTTTTATTCATATTTCATTATAGCATTCTCCTTTTATTATCTTGTATGCACTTATGGGCGACACGTGTGAGCTTTGGCAGTATTACTATTATTAGTGTTGTAGGTATGTATGCTCTATGACATCAGTATTGTTACATTTATATGAATGGGTTATAAGATTTTGATGAGCTGAAGCCCGTTACAAAATTATAGAACTGTTAAAGGGGTGATAGATGTGCGAGTAAGTTCGCGAACTTGTGTATCGACGACCTTTTTCGCTGGTGTGTCACCCTAAGCACGCGTACTTTAAAACCGCCGAGTAAGTTCGTTGGCGATCCGACAAGTTTGAAAGTTTGCTCGTAACCCGCCTCCGCTCGTGTGGCAGCACTGCGAGCCGCGAGCCGCCATTATTAGCCGAGTATTTGAGATCTTTGTTAATTTTGATTCAGAAATTTCTCATAATTATCGATTTCCGAATTTATTCGCATGAACGTAAATGTCTAACTGAATTTATAGAAGCTTTTCGAAATAACAGAGACGAAAATATGAAGTTTCAAGCATACACTAATTTATTAGAAATTATACGTAAAGACAGAGATGCTACGATTGATAACGTCAAGAAAAATCATGTACCTATTTAGTTTTAAAAATGTAATCTATATATATAAAAGCAAAAGGTCACTCACTCATCAGGAAATCTCAGAAACTACAAGTGCTAGGAGTTTCAAATTTTGCATGCGAGTTCTTTTTAGGACGTAGGTGCTCACTAAGACGGGATTTTATGAAATTCAACCTCTAAGGGGGTCAAAAAGGGGTTAAAACGTTTGTATGAAACTCCTTTGTTTTTGAACTTATGGTTGTGAAAATTTGTATTTGGATAAGTCATTCAAAATAAAAAATTTTGGCTCAATTTTTTTTGGATAGTGGTGGTTAAAGAGGGTGAAATGGAAGGGTGAAAGTTTGTATGGAAAGTTTTGTGTTTTCTAACATACAGTGGTGAAAATTTGCATTAGAAAAGTTTAAAATGATGATTTCAATATTTATTGACAGGGATGGTTTAGGGGGGTAAAACGGGGGATTTTTTTTCTCAAAAGTTCTTTGTTTTTGGAGCTACAGTGATGAGCATTGATAGTTATCAACTGGATAGGTAATTTAAAATAAATAGTGATGCTTTCAATATTTTTGTCAGGGATGATTTAAGGGGGTAAAACGAGGGATGTAAAAACTACTACATATTATAAACTGTATAGGTCAAATTTCTGTACAATGAAAACTATGCTAAAACCGAGTCAGGGGATGTAACGAGTGAAAAATAAGTTCAAATTGTTATACGGGTTGTTGTACGGGCTAATCTCCGAAACGACTGGACCGATTTAAATGAAATTTCGTATGGTGGTAGCTTATATCCCTGATCAACATATAGGATATTTTTGATCCCGGTAAATTAAAGAGTTAATCTGTAATTACCGTATCCCGCGAAGCCACACGAGCGTAGCCGCTGGCGGGTCAGCTAGTACAATATAATTCCTAAATAACATAAAGCTTCTTCTGCCGACGACATCGCAATACAGAGTGAGTAAGCTTCACGTGTGTCACCGACGTCGAGCCGAATAAGTTCACGATCTTTAAAATCGCGTACTTTAAGTTTACACTGCGATCGCTTCGGCCGAAATGCTACAATTAGGAACAGAAAGAGCTTTCGCTGCTTCAAGCTATCTAGCGTTCGAAGAAGTCTGGAAGACGATGCATGACACTTTATGTTCCTTCGTAAGCATTTTGACCAACAAAACGGAAGTAGAGATCTATGCTGAATGTTAGTTGTTTATAAAATAGTTCAATTTCATAAGTTTTCTAATAGTAAATAGTAATAGTAAAAGTAATAAGTAAATGCGTACACAATCAGATTTTTATTATAACATATACCTATACTAGCTGCCCTCCGCGGCTCCACCCGCGCGGTGATGGATGATGATGATGAATCTTATATAATATATAGTCTATGTTACTCAGGGTGAATGTAGTTTTCCAATGGTGAAAGAATTTTTGAAATCATTCTAGTACTTGTTGAGCCAATTTGTTACAAACATACATACAAATCTTTCCTCTTTATTCTATAGGTAGTATATTACAGTGTAGATACCCCTTTACCTACTCTTAAAAGGCAGGTCATTTTGCCCGCAAATTCTGAGATACTGCGAGAATGAGAGTCATCGATCCCGCTAATACCGAGATCACAAATTAATAACATACGGAATTGGATGCTCCTGGTTGCGACATCAATACGAAAGTTAATCTATATGTACTTATTTATAACCAAGTCGTGTTAGTTACACCATTTTAACTCAAGAACAGCTACACTATTTTTTATGACTTATTGATTTGTCATATCTCGGGGAAGGTCTACTATAGGTATACATAGAAGGATACTTTTCACCATAATCATAATCCATCACCACGCGCGTGAAACCGTGGCACGCACGCTATCTGTTAAATTTTTATGAGTTTTGTGTTGTTCGATTTGTCATATCTTGGGGACGGACATAGGATACTATTCATCATCATCATCATCCATCACCATGCACTTGGAGCCGTGGGGTGCATCTAGTTATTTATAAAAATTCTTCTTTCGGTTAAACAATGCTTGTCAAGCTATTCTATACCTAGATGTCGCCCGTCCCCATATACGACGTTAAAAACAACGAGAGATTTAAATTCGATGCTCGAGCGGATCACCTCGGTGGCCTAGTACTCCTAACACGTAGCATCAAGTCGGAAGCCTCAAGTTCAGATGTGTCAAATGACACATCATCGAATTGTTGAGTTCAACGCCAGGAAGACTCAAGTGTGCGCGTTCTCGGCAAAAACATCTCAATTTCTTCCTCTTCCTTCTCTTCAGAATATCACCTTACCTGTGCAGCGTAATCTTGACATCCTTGGCATGGACATCCGTAGTGACCTGAACCAGCGTGACTACATCGAGAATATTATCAAGTTAGCTTCCCGCTAACTCGGAGTCCTGAACAGACCGAGTCGTTTCTTTACTCAGGATCAGCGGTGCCTTCTTTAAAAAACTCAGTTGCGCCCATGTATTGAATATTGTTGCCACCTCTGGGATGGATCCGCTAAGTACCTTATAGATGCTCTCGATAGACTGCAACGTCGTGCTGTCCGTATTATTGGAGACACTGAAGTCACTCAACACCTAAACCCCCTACCAATGCGCAGCACTATAGCTTCTCTAAGCAATTTTTACCGGTTGTTTCATGGCGAATGTTCTGAAGAGTTTTTTAATGTTATTTCTTCCTCACCATTCCGATCCCGAACTACTCGTTCCGGCCTAGCATTGCATCCATATATTGTTCAAAACTTCTTACCACGCACCAAAAAGTTTGGCAGTTCCTACCCGTGTGTACATCGTGTAAATAAATTGAGGAATGCTTTGCCGGAGAACGTATTTCCTTGCAGCTATGACCCTGAGTCTTTCAAGCGGGGCGTGAAAAAGCATCTGTCAGGTCATCATAGGGATGGCGATTAGTGCAGCTCTCGGCTGCACTAATGGTCATTGCTTCTTGATTCCATCTTCGCTTGCCATCAGGCGAGAGGGAGTCACTTTGATGAACCATTATAAAAAAACATGCTAAAATCGCAAATATTGTACGAACTAGCCCAGGGTTACGTCAATCAAGCGCAAAAAAATCTTCGTACAATTTTGCGGCGCATTTGGCAGCATTACTCAGACCAATCCAAACTGCTAAATAATACTATTTAAATCCAAGGCCTTGTACACACATGCACCTCTTGACCTATAGGCGTAAAATAAGCAATAATTAATAAAAAAAACTAACCAGTAAGTATGTATTATGATTAATGGACGTATAAGTTTATCTAGGACAGTTTGTTAGAAATGCTTACACTTGTTGCGGTTTGCGATGCTCAAACTTTTTATTTAAATAAGAGTAATAGAAAACATTGTTCTATTTTAAATTATTATTTTGGAATAAAGCGTTTATTTTATTAATATAACAGAGAACATACGTTCTCCTGCAGTAGAAAAATATACCTTCAAATTTTCTCGAATTATATTTTTCGGGAAACTATTTCAATGGACACTATTACTGGACTCGGTACAATGCTCGAAAGCCTCCATTGAGTTTCCCAACGGGTAGGCCTTAAGGTGAACATGGACAAGACTAAAATTATGTCTAATGCCATTGTTGACGAGTACATCTACCTGGGACAGACAGGCAGGTCCAACTTCGAGAAAGAGGTCAATCGTCGAATCCAACTTGGCTGGGCAGCGTTCCGAAAACTTCGCAAAGTCTTCTAGTCAATAATACCTCAGTGCCTCAAGACAAGAGTCTTCGACCAATATGTGTTACCAGTGATGACTTTTGGCACTGAAACGTCGTCTCTTACTATACGCTTCATAATCAAAGCTCAAAGTCGCACAATGAGCTATGGAGAGGGCTTTGTTCGGGGTTTCTCTACGTGATTGAATCAGAAATGAGGAGATCCGTAGAAAAACGAAAGTCACCGACATAGCCCAGATGATTAGCCAGTTGAAGTGGCAGTGGGCAGGGCACATAGCACGCAGAACAGATGGCCGATGGGGCGGAAAGGTTCTGGAGTGGAGACCACGGACCGGCAAGCGCAGCGTAGGTCGTCCACCGACACGGTGGACAGACGACCTGATAAAGGTAGCAGGACAACGTTGGATGCTGCTGCATGCTGTCACTCTGAGACAGCTGTTAAATCTCATGTGCCTGTAATTTCACCGGCATCCATAACCTTCAAACCGGAACACAGTAATGCAAACATTAAATCTTCAGGGGTAAGGTTGTATTACTTCCCCAGACATACTCGTTCTCAAAGAGTTCTACTGCTGCTAGTTTAATTGTTGATCTTATTTCGTTAGACTTACGTAAACAAATTTTCGTGCTAGGTGCTAAAAATAAAGCTAAAATAGGCATAAATATTCATTAGGAAAATTCCGTTGCTCATGTCTCTATTTCAAATTTCCCGATCTATTTATAGTGAAAGTGGAACTACAGTTTGACAATCACTAATCGTCGCGGTGGTACACTAAATTAACACACTCGTGCTGGGCATAGATCGTCAACATGGGCCCGCACAATAAAATGTAAGATTCTCATGTGTTGGATAACTTTGTAAGAGTTTGTTTTTAATTGTCTTTAACTTTTATTTAAATTAATTTTATTAAATTTCTAATAAAAGTTATTATTTTGATTCGATAAACGCGATCACGTTCATATAATTATTACTGATTGACTGACTTGAATCTGAGCAAAAAAATTAAATATAGATTTTATTCGGAAAAAGATCAGTGTTAGCTAAGAGCACAAAAGTATTTATATTGTAACTAAATTACTATACCATAACTATTTACGTGTTTTCGCATATTGTTACTAACTTTTACTATAATATATGCTTTATACAAACAAAACGAGAGAAAAAATTAATGAACACGTTTATATTATAATAATAAGAGTTACATTAAATTGCATACTTAGTTGTTGGGAGGTAGTAGTAGATATCGCGGAGTTCCTCTTGCTTAGCAGTTGCTAATAAAAATCATTCAGCAAATCAAAATCTGCAATTTGAAAATAAAAATTCTTGTGACATCTTTCTTTATTAACTCATTCACATTTCTCATACTCTTCATATTTACTGCACGATGGGCATAAAGTACTGTTGACTATTTTTTCCCAATTTGGTAAGACAACTTCAACTGAGATCTACTCTTTTCAAAGTATTTTTTCAGACACATGTTTGTATTAGGTTTTGTTTAAATGCACGTGCTCATGCTACGTCATACGGACAACTAAAACTTTGAAACTGTTCATTCGCTTTACAATATCACAATAGGGGAACGATGTTAAATATGACCACATATGAAGTTCAATTCATGCTGTTATAGAAAAAATATTCACCGTTCTAAGATTTCACTAGGTTAATTTTAACACATACAGTTTATTCATTTATTTATTGAGATAAAAACGACAAAATCAAACATTTATCTCACATTATACAGAGTAAAAAAACATACTTATAACACACATACATTAGACAAATATAGATTACAAAAAGTACGAGTTGAAAAATTGTAACAGACTTCCATTCTATTCAGTTATTGGTGTGTAATTCAAAAACTACTGGACCTAATTTGATGAAATTTAAATGGGATCACACGGAAAGCATCAGCTTTCAAAAATCATTTTGAGAATCAGTTCACCCAGTCGAAAGTTATGAGGTAACAAACATAAAAAAACAGTCGAATTGAGTATTTCCTCCTTTTTGGAAGTCGGTAGAAAATCAATTGTGACAATTCAATTGATGTATGACAATAGGAAGATAAGATTAAAAGAAAATATATAGATTATAATAATGCGGCCCGTAATTGAAAGCCCTTGCAATAGGTACGTAAAAGCGCACGCGCACACATGTGTTTAAAAAACAGAAATAAATACAATAATGGTAGCGAGTAATTGTGCCAGTCTTTAGGCACATGGTTGAGAAAAAAACAAATTTATAAATAAACTTTCCTTTGAAAAGGTAAGCTGTACTGAAGTGGCTTTTTGTATGACGCTGAAGATTCATCTGGATAACATTATTTTTATTTCTTTTACTAGGTATACAATAGATAAGTATCGAGACGGGCTAGTTGTCATCTGGTGGTAAACGTCATAACATAATATGTAGATTTATTTGAGAGAGAGAGAGAGAAAGAGAGATAGATTCTCCCAGAGGTTGATTCTTCATACAGCTATCTGTTTAGTCCTATACTCTCAGTAATATCACATTGTTGTGCGGGGGAAATGCTGTATTCCTATAGGATATATGGGGCTATAAGGTATGTGGGGCTCAGACCCACTAAAACCCTCCCGTGAGCAGCCCTCCGCCAAAATGGGGCTAAGCTAGCATTTACCATCTCGCCCCAGCGATAGGCCCAGATTGATCTTAACCGGGCCTCAGCGCCTGTGAAGGGGTGCCCTTGCTCACCAACAACACCCCTAAGCGTATGGGCCGTGCGAGCAGTTGAAGAGTAAGAGGACTAAGGAAGAGGGACGAGGCGTGCGAACCGCCTCCTCCATTCCGCCGTTCGTCTGCGACGGAGCGGGTCAGCTAGAGCGTCGTTCTCCCTAACTCGCTCCTTGCGTCAGCATTTCAGTTGCTTCAATGCATTTTTTGCAATTTGCAAGCCGTAACACAGTGATGCTTGTGCAGTATTGCTTTGCGGCAAAATATCTGGCACTTCGGTGGTACCAACCAAGAGGGCCTCTTGGTTGGTTCGCTCACGGAGTATATAGAACTCTCAACCTAATATAAAACCTCAAAAAATCTCATGGATCTCTTTACTGACATTGTTCGTAGTTTTAAACAAGCTATCCGCAGTATTGATTCTCATCACTATTCACACAAATCACCTATCTAATGGATGTAGGATTAACCAGTGAGAACTATTTTTATTAAATCAGTAATTTTTTTCTTGCTTCGGCTTATGTTTGTTGTCATTTATATTTATTGCCTTTCACTTATTCAATGTCTTAAAAACTGTGAAGCTTATGCGATTTATTTTTAATTGTAAGTATTAGAAACATCCTACTAATATTATAAATGTGAAAGTTTAGATGGATGGGTGGATGGATGGTTGGATGGATGCATAGATGTTTGTTGCTCTTTCACGCGCAAACGGCTAGGCCACACTGAGAAAAATCGAATTCTGAGCTAAGGTGAATTCGTTCGTACACGGCTGAATTGTAATTACATGATGTGAGTTTGTAAGGCTTACGTTTATTTTTGCTTTCTTAAGCGCGTACAAACGGTTTATTAGTTTTAACAGATACAAACTGTTAAATGTAACGTACCGTAAGGCACTTTCCGAATAGACCCTACTCCGGTTAAATAAGCAGTACCTATATACTGTTAAAATCACCTTACGTTTGCGACGCTTAATATGCGGCGAAAATCATCGTAATTACGGCAATATTCGCCTTATGAAAAGGTGGATTATTAAGTAAGATAAAATTCGCTCGCAATAAAAACTAAACAAACGTAAACCTAAGTTAGGAAGCGACGTTCATATGCGGCATTTACTAACGGCGGAAGATGATTTTCATGTTATGGCAAGGTATAAAGTGCTGCTACTAAGATGCTAAACACTCAATGTAAGACCATCGTGAAATCGCAAAAACTAATTTTGCTTCAAGCGTCTTTATTATTATTATAGTACGTGAGAGCGGCGCACCACTCATAAATATTGGGTGATTACTTGCTTTTCCCCGTAAGTATTTAAATGAAGTGTAAAACATTATATATTTACTCCATTCTCAGCGTGTCGTCTAGCTAATATGTCACTACTATAGACCACGCTAGATGGCGCTGTTCGTCTCTAACACACGCAAGTGTTTGTATCCGAGAAAGAGTGGACTTAGCGCCAAATTCAAATTTTGAATAAGGTTCGGAAACAAAAAATACAAGACAGTACTTATTTCGATTATATAATTTACTTATTTTATTATTATCATCATCATTATTATCACATTTTATTATTTACGATGAGATTGCGATGGTGGTTGTGTTCTAGATGGATATATACAGATAGTCCTGCCACATAGTAGGTATACGCAGCATGATTGGCACTAGCCAGGGACCATGTGTTACATTCAGTGACTGATGGGTGAGACCGTTCTTAAATAAATGGTATCTGTTTGAAATATCAACGTGTTATAATAACTTTTTACTAAATGAATTGCGAATGTTAATAGAGTCTGTGAGAACGAGAAACGTGTGCTAAGTACTTAATTTACTGTTTTACATAATCAACCCATTATTTTCCCACTGCTGGGACTCGAGCCACCCTCTCAGAGAGAGAGGAGTTGGGCCCATTGCAGCTTGGTGGATAGTGTAGTGGCCAACCCATGTAAAGTTTTTCTTTCGACCTAACGACAACCGCGACCGATGGCTTAACGTGCCCTCCGAAACACGGAAGCGCTCAGTAGAATACTGCTACTAGCACACACCCACTCTTGACCACTGCAGGCATTTCACAACTTGTTGGATTGGCAAGTCAAGCACCGCTGCGCGAGTTTTAATGCTAAAAGAAGCTCAGGGAAGCACCAGCTCTTTTGCCACCTGTAGTTTGCTAAAGGCGACAGCTCCTTCACTAAACGCCCTGCACCTGGACTCGAAGAACCCATAGTAAAATAATTTAAGATAGATTGTATGTATTTCATTCCTGCGATATTTACGATTTACAGTTTTATCGAGTAGAAGTTGACACCCGACAGTTGCGTGACGGCAGATAGTAACTGGATTGGGCGCCATATAAACATCTGAATGTTAGTTCGTAACGTAACGCCGCGACACTTCTGTTATTGCAAACTCTACGATACATACATAAAACATGAAAAAAAATTACACACACACACACGCATGTATACATATACACACAAATACACGCACAAACCACACACTCAACATTAATCTATTATCGATTAAAAGGTTTGTGAAGCATTTATGTTTACACACAATGTACTAGTATGTACTGGATACGGAAGAGCGGAGTCTCCTACTACAGGCATTTCATGCTTAAAAGGAGACTCCTGACACTTGCTTTATGTAAGATTAATATATGAAATGATATAAATATTTTTTGGTTTTTTGTATTTGTATTAAAAAACTGGATATATCTCCGGAAGGGCGGGACCAATTTTTACAAGGCTTACATGATATTATAAGGTAAGGCATAATGTTATAAATACGCTTAAATCTTTAGAAAAATGATTATTGTTTCTGCCAAATCAAAATTATTTGTGTTATTTTCATTTTCCTGGCGTATGAACCGCGGGCGTAGCTAATTTTATATGTTTAGATATGAACAGAAAATAGTTAGATTATGTGTAAATAGAAACTGTTTATGAGCATACTGCTTCGGCACTGATTAACACTCATTGCACGCATCCCTGATGTGCTTGGGTTTTGACGCCAACGTATTATGGAAGACGGCCTACTCTAACTCGAAGAGCGTATGCGAAGAATGTGATGACAGCGAATGAAGCAAGTCTAACCTACCTAACCCTTCGGGAAACAAGTTGGGTTTTGTGTAAGTACATGTAATGGGTATGTGGTACTAGTAGGTATCTGAATGTATTACTGCATATAATTAAGGCGCGGTCGTATCCTGATAATAGTAAAAAGCAGAATCTTCAAACATCGAGTGTAACGAAACAGATCGATAATAATCTATGAAAAAAAAAACTTAGGTTAGAAAAGGAACAGGCAAAGAGTAAGAACCGAACAGAATTCATAAATATTACTCGCTCTCTGCAGAAAAAAAACCCTAAATAGGTGCATAAAAATAAACTTTCACGTCCAAACTCTCAGAATTTTCAGCGATAATACTATATAATTTTTTAGGTAATACATAGCCAACATATAGTACTAAAGTTACCAGCAGTTTTTTCAATTGTGTTAGTATATATCGAAAAATATAAAGAAAACGTTCAAAATTAACGCATTTTCGCATTACATCATCCAATCTAACAAGCGATTTTCAACCTTACGTAAAGCATCGTAAATTATTTTAAAATTGGGGTTGGACCGCGTCTTAAAACCCCATTTACGGATTATAGTCGGAAAGATGAAAATACAAAAGTACGTCTATAACTTCCGCTTCGCTACACGCACACTTGTGCATATGCAAAAACGTGGACCTATTTAATGACCAAACTACTAATACATTTTTGCATGCAGATAACCGGTAATATCGTCTTATACTTCGGTCTCGCCGTAACCTCCCACATATATATCTTGGTTTCTCTTTCATAAGAACCATCTCCTGACAATAATTAATGACAAATGAACAACTGATGACCTGACAAAAAAATAATTAGCAAAATTGTTCCATCCGTTCTCAAGTTATAGTGTGAACAGGAGAAATAGGGGTTCAGTTTTACATATATAGATACTATATGACTATATTAATCTATAATAATTATATTTCTATTGTAGCGACCAGCCTCAATGGCATGTAATTTGGACAACACGATATGAAAACTGGAAGTTTGTTTTTTCTACTTACATATACATTTAATTAAGTCGTATTACACCCTCCGTGAAGAATGATACCAATGACGGTAAAAAACGCAAAATGGTATAAACATAAAAAACCACGTTGGGTTAGAAGTTAACGGATATACAGACAGACGAAAAGCGATTTTATTTTAATAATGTAAAAAAAAGAGCATCACTTAAAAATCGGTTCAGTAGGTTAGTTTTCGCTTAGCCAACCATACAAATAAATGCTTAATTTTACTTTCGTCTGTAAGTTATCAGTGCAATTATTTATCTGTTTAAATAAATAGAGCAAATGACATTTGTTTTATTGGCCACATGTGCCAATAAATGTTGTTTATGTAAGATGCGCCGCGTTACATTGTAAGTTGAAGGTAGTAAATAAGATAAAGCTAGCCTAACAACCTAGTTCCCCACTATGATAATACCAGTAGCAACAACTGACAACTTGAGATGGTTTATTTCTTCCGTAATGGGTAAATATATCTATACAGATAAATAAAACTGAAGTAACTCTTTGTAATTTACTAGTACAGTCGCCTTCAATACTATGTATACTTTACATAATTTTCAAAACTATGATACTGTATTACATTTTATTACAATATACTTAAGGATAATTTTAGCAGTAAAATAATATTAGTAACTTACGTTAGAATAATTTTGATGTAATTTTTTATGACATTAAATGCTGATGCACTTATGAAAACTGTGAAATTATATTATTATTGCCATCTTATTGCAGGCGACTGTACAATTTGGAAATTTTAATACCGACTTCCATTCTATTCAGTTATTAGAGTGTAACTTAAAAAGTTCTGGACCGAATTTGAAGAAGTTTTAATGGAACCATATGGGAAGCATCGGCTTTCAAACAAAAATAGAAGTTTGAGAATCGATGCCCCCAATCGAAATTATGAGGTGATAAAACATAAAAAAAATACAGTCAAATTGAGTACCTCCTCCTTTTTGGAAGTCAGTAGAAAATGCTTTTCAATAAATGGAAATGAAAGTAACTTAAAGAATAGTATAATAATAATAAGAACTATAATACTAAACTATAGGTACTATATATATATATATATACTATATACTATAATAATAAACTAAATAATAAGAATAATAATAATAAGAACTTAAATACGGTACTTACTTAAAAATTAATTTCTGAAATTTTTGTGTCTTTGTGTACGTTCCGGCTAATCTCAGACACGGCTCGACCGTTTGTAATGGGACTTTCATTGGGAAATAGCTGTCGTTAAAGGAGTAACTAAGGATACTTTTATTATTAAAAAATATATAAAACTCTGTCTCTCTGTCTGTTTGTTACCTTATCACGGCTAAACGGCTGAACGGATATTAATCAAATTTGGCAAGGTTATAGATTATATCCCGGAGAAGCACATATAGTACTTTTTATTTGTATATATATATATATCATCATCATCATTATCATCTTTCATCACCACGCGGGTGAATCTGCGAGGCGCAGCTAGTATACAATTTAATCCTAATAACTGTTTATATACCTAGCATGTTTTGAAGACCGAGCCATTGATGATAATATGATAAAATGGCGAGCACAGTAAGTTCAATTAATGGAAGAGCTTTTTAATCTTATTTCTTCCTCACCATTCCGATACCGAACTACTCGTTCCGGCCTAGCTTGCCATTCATATACTTCAAAATTTCCACGAACCAAAACGTTTGGCAGTTCCTTCCCGTTCTCTGTCGTGGATATATATTTTATTTTGTTTATATTGTGATTGGATTTGAATCAAAATCTGTGTAGATAATAAAACTGTAAATAAAACTGTGGAATGCCGTCTCATCCTTTTATTTTTTACACCAATTTTGGAAAAACATGGTGGTACAATGTTTAATTGTAATACCTACATAAATGCATACGTTGTTGAGTATTTAGGTACGTCTTATTTAATTGCACATGTTTTTGACAAATAAACTATCTCTATCTATATCTATCATTAAACAGGACTAAAATAATTACAAATCATACGCCATTAATACTTTATAGTTGTTTACCTTCGTTTAAGATATTTTTTTATAATTATTTTTATAATGATAAGTAATTAAATTGTTTTCAAAGGAGAAGGTTCTATGTACAACTATATATTTTATTATGTCATCATCATCATCTCAGCCGTAGGACGTCCACTGCTGAACATAGGCCTCCCCTATGATTTTCCAAAAGGAACGGTTGGAAGCGGCCTGCATCCAACGTCGTCCTGCGACCTTCATCAGGTCGTCTGTCCACCGTGTCGGTGGACGACCTACGCTGCGCTTGCCGGTCCGTGATCTCCACTCCAGAACCTTTCGGCCCCATCGGCCATCTCTTCTGCGTGCTATGTGCCCTGCCCACTGCCACTTCAACTGGCTAATCTTGTGAGCTATGTCGGTGACTTTCGTTCTTCTACGGATCTCCTCATTTCTGATTCGATCACGTAGAGAAACCCCGCGCATAGCCCTCTCCATAGCTCGTTGTGCGACTTTGAGCTTATCAATGAGGCCCATAGTAAGAGACCACGTTTCAGTGCCATAAGTCATCACTGGTAACACACATTGGTCGAAGACTCTTGTCTTGAGGCACTGAGGTATTTTTGACGAGAAGACTTCGCGAAGTTTCCGGAACGCTGCCCAGCCGTGTTGGATTCGACGATTGACCTCTTTCTCGAAGCCTGCCTAGTTTGACTGTCTGTCCCAGGTAGATGTACTCGTCAACAACTTCGAGAACTGAGTTCCCAACTGATATTGGGGTAGGTAGAACATGGACATTAGACATAATTTTCGTCTTATCCATGTTCATCTTAAGACCTACCCGTTGGGAAACTCGATGGAGGCCTTCGAGCATTGTACCGAGGTCTTCCATGGATTCTGCCATGACTACAATATCGTCGGCAAATCGAAGGTGAGTGATGTATTCGCCGTTAATATTGATGCCAAGTTCTTGCCATTCCAGAAGCTTGAAGGTTTTATTAATAAGTACTAACAAAAAATGGATAAATTTTTGTCCCAAGTAAACACATTTGAAATTGAAAAGTGGAATTACCTATTATAATTAACTAGCGACTGCCCGCAACTTCGTTTGCGTAGTAGACTCTGCCTTCGGCCTCACCATAACCTGTCATCTTTTCTTGCTTTTTCTGTCATAAGAACCTTCTCCTGACAATAATTAACACTACATAAAAATAATTAGTGAGATTGTTCCATTTGTTCTAAAGTATTAGTGTGGCCAGGAGAAATAGGGTTTAATTTTTATAATAATTAATAAATTATTATTTACCTTTACTTTAAGGCGCGCTCGTATCCTGATAATAGTAAAAAGCAGAATCTTTAAACATGTAGTGTAACGAAACAGATCGATAATATTGTATGAAAAAAATACTTAGGTCAGCAAAAGAACAGACAAAGAGTAATAACCGAACTCATAAATATAACTCACTTTTAGCAGAAAGAAATCCTAAATAGGTCCATAAAAGTAAACTCTCACGTCCAAACTCTTAGAATTTTCAGCGATAACACAATTTTTTTTAGGTAATACATAGCCAACATATAGTACTAAATTAGTATCCAGCAGTTTTTTCGATTGTGTTATATAATCTCTAATCTAAATATATCGAAATATATAAAGAAAACGTACAAAATTAATGCGTTTTCGCATTACATCGTCCTAGATTGGACTTTGATAAGCTATTTTCAACCTTACATAAATTATTTTAAAATTGGGGTTGGACTGCGCCTTAAACCCGAGGTAGACAACAAACCGGTGACAAGCCGATTGATCGTTGACCCTCACTATCCCCGTCTTTATCGCTTCAAAAGTTGAACACATCTCGACACAAGCGTGTCATACCAATTCAAAATAGAAACACTGACACAGGTTCCTAAAAAAAATTCTCACGTGCATCGCATGACTTCCAAAAATCATTCCCATATGCTTAAACCATTACTCATCTACGGCTAAAAAAAGCATTAAACACCAACAAAAATACTAAATAAACCCCTAACTTTCCATTTCGAATCGAAATGACACTTTCGACAGAAAAAAATGTGGAAAAAAATGTTGAATCTTAACCCATTCCTTGCCATGTGTGGTAAAAAGTGTTGAAAAAATGTTTATTCTAAAGTAAGAGTTCAGTAACCAGCTCGTTTAGTGTAGAAGACAGTTATTTGAGGTTTTTTTGTCGGCATTATGGTTTTGTAGTTACGTTGAGTTATAATTAAGAACCACATGTCTGTGCTAGGAATGGGGTAAATAGTTGAATAGATATCGAGGTCAGTATTATTAAATTTTATGTAATTTTGTGGTCTAGTTTATAAATAGTTTAAACAAACATCAAAGTTCTTATGTTATGTTTCTATTATTTGTTGAAAGCCTATATGGATGGAAGCGACATCACTTTAATGGAAGAATACATTGTAGTGATGTCGATTAAAGCAAGTAGTTCATAATCTTAAATTTTATAAATGATAATCAATATTGTAAGAACAGATAAAATTTAAATGAAGACATTTCAATTAAATTACCTATTTTGTAGCAAATGTCACAGAACAAATAAAAGTAGAATTGAAAAGCTTGTAATTATATTTATAAATTAAGTTTGTTGGTACAATTTTCTGAGTTTGAATAACTAAAGTCTGAACTAGTAAAACCGAACGTTCAGTTCCTTAACGTGATAATCAAGCTACTATTTATATATTGTGATACAAGTGGGGAAATAAGGATATTGTAAATGAGAGGAAAATCTTGGCTCGAAGCCGAAGCCAAGTGTAAACCATAGTCCCGTGTTTACAATGTTATAACTTTCACACACGTGTGTCACGTGACTTTTCTAATACGTTTGTGAGACAATTGAAAGTGAAATACAAGAAAAAAAAATACCGAAAAATTGGAACCGACTTCAACACTAAAAAGTGTGAAATAAATTGTTTAAGTCGGTACTATGATAGTTCCAAAGTACCTATTACAATATTGTGTGCATGGTACCGACTTCATTCGCTATTTCACACTTTTTAGTGTTGAAGTCGGTTCCATTTTTGGTAAAATTTATTTTCACCCTTTTTAGTGACCCTTCCTGAATGAAGTTATGCAATTTCAAAGTTTTTACTCCATTTAACCCTCTCCCGGAGGTTTACTTTCATTGGGATTGAGTTAGACAAGACATGATTCTTAGCATATTAAACCATAATAAACAAAAAAAACCTTCGCGAATTACTACCACTCTTTTGCAGAATATCGTCTAACCTGACTGAACTATTAATAATAATTTAAAAGTGTCGAGTTTCACAGCTTAATCGACAGTATGCTTTTTAATTGCATCGATAGATCGCATCCCTATCGCACTTGCTACCGTCCATAAATTACGCTAGCGCATGCGTATCGTATAACACGTCGATAATATCATCACTAGCCGCCTGACATTCGACGGTAATGCTCTCCATTCATGCCTGTTTAATTGTAATTCCTACCATCTGTAATGTTTTCACGGTATAATTGTAATTGTAAACTCTATTAACATATTATGAATAACAATTGTAATAAAGTTTTTTTTATAATAAAGTACGCCTGCTTAGCGAGACCAAGCTATACAATTTTAAAGAGAAAAACTCACATCCTCGGACGGGATTCAAACCCGTGTCACCCGCTTTCGACAATCCGTGTCAGGTGCCATGACCACTAGGCCACCGAGATTTCCGTTGAACCATCGAATTTCAACTCTACGTGATTTTAACCGTCATATGGCCTAGTATGGCTATCAGTGGCCTAGTGGTCATGGCGTCTGACACAGATTGTCAGAAGACGCGGGTTCGAATCCCGCCCGAGTATGTGTTTTATTCTCTTTAAAATTGCAATGTAAAAATGTATTTTTTAATAACTCGCCTTCACAAAAGGAGTAGTTTCTATGCTCCACTATATTTTTTATGTAGTACCATTAGTATGTACCTTTTTCTCCGTCAACTGTTTATTTATTTTGGTTGGTTATATATCCAACTTAATTCCAGTTGTCAGCAAGTAAGGATCTGATGAGGGGATCCCAGGGAAATCGAGGGCAGCCCTCGAGTTTTAAAGGCACTTATTACGTTTTTGATATATTTTTTAATATTGGCGTCTGATAACCATCATCTCATGTGGATGATATGACAATGAAAACTTCAGAAAAACATCTGAAAATGTTGGATAAACTTTGTGTTTTTACTCGTCGGTTGTAGATATAATTTTTGTACTGATTGATTGATTTACTTACTCAAAAGATAAAAGAGATAGATGTAAAGAATAAAAGAAGATAGATTAAAGACTATTACAGGATCGTCAAGTACCGCCGGGGACTCAACTAACGACGTATCAATCTTAAAGCAGACCTCACTAACTTAAATATTCCGGTTAGGTTAAGAATTTTGAAGTTAAGTGTAGGTACCTATATAGTCGAAGCGCATGAACTTCTATGGTACCTAAAACCTACGCTATATCTAACAATAAAATAAAACCAGCACAACGGTCCGTGTATTATTCGGGGTAGGGGGTAGAGGTGTATAAATAATTATAGGTGGTTAATTAAGATTGTAACATGTAATTTTATTTTTGAGTACTTTAGTATTTACTTTATTTATTTACTTTATATAATACTAGCTGCTCTCCGCGGTTTCACCCGCGTGGTGATGGATGTTGATTATGAATCAGATATAGCGTATGTAACTCAAGCATACTGTAGCTTTCTACTGCTGAAAGAATTTTTTGAATCGGTTTAGTAGTTTTTGTGTTTGCATTACAAACAAACAAACAATGAAATCTTTCTTTTTTATTATTAGGATTAAATACTAAGACACGAATAATGTAGCTTAGTTTGTACCGGCGTTACTATTGCATATTATAAATTGAAAAAGTAGTTATTGTGACAACGGTAATGTTGCAATTTTTGTTGTTCAATAGATGTCGCTCCGTTCCCATACGACGGTTAAAATCAGATAGAGAGTTAAAATTCGTTACCTGGACCTCAAGTCTTGGTGGCCTAGTTGGTCATGGCGTCTGACACGGGTTGTCGGAAGACTGTAATAGTTGACACAAAAAAATACTAAAAAGCCTTTATTCTCATACAATATCTAACATACTTAGTTGGCTTATGTAATTAACTATTAAATTTTATTGTACACTATAATGTATCGCCTCTCCGGCGTAGGCCTCCCCTAAATCTGTCTACTCTACTTCTCTTGCCTTCTTCATCCAGTATGGTCCGATTATCTTAGAAAATTTCTCCCTCCATCTTTTCCTCTGCTATCCTTGGTTTCTTTTTCCAGCCAGGGGTATCCGCTCTGTAACTCTTTTTGTCCATATTTCGTTGTTTAGTCTGCAGACATGGCCTACCCATGTCTTTGGCCTTTCAATAGTCTTATACTTTATGTTACATCTGGGGCTCTAGTTATGTTCGAGGTCGAAGGCTGAGCCTACTACGTGAATTAAGTCGCGGCCACTCGCTAGTCTTTATATATAAAAATGAGCCCCTATTTATCCTGGTCACGCTTGAGGACGGATGGATCAATCTCGCTAACTCTGTTTTTGTTGTGTTAATTATTGTCAGAAGGTTCTTGTAAAAGAAAAACCAAGAGAAAATTGGAGTTTGTGGCGAGGCTGAAGGCCGAGCCTACTACGTGAATGAAGTCGCGAGTCGCTAGTATACATGTACAATTTTTAAAATTGAATACCGACTCCTATTCTATTTAGTTATTGGAGTGTATCTCAATAACTACTGGACCGAATTTGATGAAATTTAAATTTAAATGGGAAGCAAAAAAAACAAACAAAAAACTTTCAAACAAAAAAATAATTTGAGAATCAGTTCACCCTATCGAAAGTTATGAGGTAACAACAAAAAACAGTCGGATTGAGTACCTCCTCCTTTTTGGAAGTCTGTAGAAAATAATAAACTATCATTTTAATACTTACATTGGAAGCTAAGATATATGAATACATTTTAAGAAACCATTCGATATACGAGTAATGTGTTATATGAGTAATAACTTTTTTGCTTTTTAACACTAGAACGATGTTTTTTGTGTACCTATTTATTTATAAACGAATTATTCATGTTCTCATGCAAGTGATGTAAATAACCTTGATCTTTTTATGAAAACATATGTCTTTAAACCCATTTTAAAGCGGAAAAAACAATATGTACCAATCCGTACGACAAAAAGCGATTATTTTTAGATAATATACTCGTATTATGCCTAAAACTTTTATCGGAATGCCGGAATGTCGGTACGTGAATCACCGTCTCGCTAACAGTACGGTGTTGTATCATCCATGTTGGCACATTTGGGCTGCATGCTGCTTCCGAAAGCTAATTAATGACTTTAATTAAACGAAGCAATTCATTAGCATTATCACATCCGCTGATGACATATTGATGATATTTTGGTATCGTAGCTGTCTAGTCGTGACTTCAACTTTTGTCGAATATACAAACATTGTTTCTTGAACTTATTTATGACTTTGCACTCCACGGTTTCACCCACTTAGTGATGGATGATGATGAATGAAAATGTATATATATATACACATATATGATGAACATATCAGTGATAATGAAGGATCAAATCGGCCTAGTACTTTGTGAGCCTATTCAAGTCAAACGTACAAACAAAAAACAAATCTTTCCTCTTTTAATATTAGTATAAATAAAGTGTAACATAGACTAAGTGAACCGGCAGCGGCTTATATTATGGGTGGTTTTTCTAAAAATCCTTCGTTAGTGGATTCTTACAACCAAAGACGTCCAGTGGCTCTACCATGAGTTGGCAACGAAAATGTCATGTATAGTCGATACTTGATCTCGCCCTCGATAAAGCTTGTGATTGGCGTACTTGCTATCAATTTTAGTTCTACAATTGACCGCAAGGTGGCACTGTTATTTTTTTCTTTTCATACATATTTTGCGCGGCAGTCGATATCCAGCATCGATTGGTGTCAATGTTGTTATATCATTTAAGAAATTGGCGATACAGTTCGACATTATATAGAAGATAAAGATGCTTGGAATACTCCACTTCTGGCAAGCTGTCTCTCTGCCACCCATAAAATGTAATATTAGTAGTACCTAAGAAGAAACATTGTAAAAATCTATATAAAAAGAATGGCCCGAGTTTCTTGCCGCTTCTTCTCGGTAAGCTCTATATATTTTGTAACGCGGCGGTAGTCTTTAAAGTACATTATATTGAAAATGGACGTTCATAAGTGCGTCTTTGAAGCCTAAATTGAATAAATGATTTTGACTTTGACTTTGACATTGCCCCTTAATATCAGAAGTGCTGAACTGTGGCAATATAAAAAAGCATGGTAAAAATCACTTCTAAGTACCTATTAGTATGTCTTCTATGTGCATATGTGCAATTTCAAAACTGGACTACAGTATCTGCAGTAAACACTAAAAATATTCAAAGTTTTTATTTACCGTGCGATTTCATTTTCCTTCAGATACGACCTTTTAAGAGGATTTAAAGAATTTTTTTTTTAATTTTTAAAAAAGAAAATGTATAGTACTTTGAAATACTGAAAAAATGAAAACGTACAGGCATAGTAAACAATGTGATGATTCCATAAAAAAACACTGTAATCGGACAATGTTAAGAGGTAGAAAAGAGTTTTTTCTTTTAGTATGGAAAGTACTTGCTATGCAATCCTCTTAATCCCTGAAAACTGAAACAAAATGCAACTCAGAGTACGAAAATCTATTCTTTATTATGAATCTAAAGAAAACACGGGAGTGCTAAATGCAAATAACTTCAGCTGCATGTATTTTTTTTTAAAAACGGCCACATCTCCTGAAAACTGAACTTTTTTCGGATTCAATATCAAGCATATGTAACTGATTGAAAGTCCTTAAGGTTTTGAACCGGGAGTATTCCTGCTTCATATAGAAAACTTATCTCTTCTCCATCAAGTAGGTACATGCAGCATTTTGGCTGTAGAGTGGCTATTGGTAAATTACAACTAATTCTCTGAAAATAAAAAATAAAGCCACTGAAACGTCAACAACTACAACCGGCCTTACTTATAAACGCTGCTTAACTTACGTACCTAAATGACGTTATTTAGTACTGCGCAAAGGAAAAATGTTCTGCGCATTACTAAGTGACGTTATTAAAATTTAAGCAACGTTTATAAGTAAGGCCGAATAAGTATAACTTAAATATCACATCAATGCTCTCTCTCTTCGGTCGTTCCCTCATGACTGAGGATCATGATCATCATGGCAGCACTTTGGTTCTAACGAACTGTCTCCATCGGCTCCGGTCTGTGGCCATCTCCACCGCGGTGTAAAAGCGGGACGTTGGTGTTTCTTGTAGTTGGTCAGACCACCTGGTCGGAGACCGGCCTCGTGAACGTTTCCCTTCCACGTTTCCCACCACAATGAGCTTTTCCAAGCTGCTGTCGCCACGTCTGGCGATGTGGCCAAAATAGCTCATTATACGACGATGACATACGGTAGATAATCATCAATGCTAAAATGTTAAAAATGCTAATTGCTAGGCTGCCTCTCCATCCGGAATTGCATTGATATGACGTTGTTACACTCTTGACACACATTTTGATACTCTCGTAGCGTAGAATAGAAGCGTAGCAGAGCTCGACTTGGCGATCTTAACCGATCAACAAGTTAAGCAACACTTGCTGCGGTCAGGAATTGGATGTGTGTGTGCTAGTGGCATTATTCAACTGAGCGCTTCCGTGCTTCGGAGGGCACGTTAAGCTGGTTGTTTGTCTTAGGACAACAGTCGTTAGGCTATTCCGAAGGCCTTAGGGTGGTCTAAAAATTTTACTTGGGTTCGCCATTAACCTATCCACTAAGCCACATTGGGCCCGTGTGGTGGATTACAGCCCATCTCCTCTCTCTGAGAGGAAGGCTCGAGTCCCAGCAGTGGGAACTAAATGGGCTGATTATGTTGACATACCTTGACGTTTTAGTCGTTTTCTTTTTTATTTCCTATTTACGAATAAATCCTATTTACTAATTACGAATAACTAAGGTATCTACAGTTAAAATATTTCAGGAACCCGCATAGGTTTTACCTCTTCTTCTACTAGGTTTTACCTTCTATATATCTGTAGGAATTTCCTGAAATTAAAGTTTGAACGGAAGTATCTATAATCCACGTTTTATAATATGGCGGATAGTGTTCATATGCGTTACTTTTATATTGTACTTGCTGCGCCCCCAGTTTCACCCGCATGGTGATGGATGATGATAATGATGAGGATGTTGAAAAGTATCCTATGTGTTATAAATAAATAAAAAAAACCATTAAAAATTACTTATATGGAGCACAGTTAGAAGGTAAGCACAGGTTCATGAACCAGCACCACAGAAATGAAAACCACAAAGTTATTGTAATGAATTTGTTTAATACAACACTAATTAAGTATAATTTACAATGATCTATAAATGTATCCAAACCCAAACATGGGCCACTAACAGTCATCCATACTTAATTAGGCAAAATGAGAAATAATCACACTGTATAGGTATCTATTGAAATTTATCGAATTTCAATCAAGCTGGATACTCTGCTACCTGCCTAGTATTACTGTGCCTATTATATTAGCAATTGATTGATATAGTAGTAATTGTTTGAAACGTTCAAGTACCTATTAGATATTTTTAATATTGTTTTCACGGCCTAACTTACCCGATAGGTATGGTCGAGTATCTCGACCGGATTTGTGACCTTCCGGGCCACTTATCATAGAGCACATGCGCAACAGGCTGCGTTTGCCCTAGTGCAGAAGATATGAAGAAGTGACCCGGAAGGTCACGCAACCGGTCGAGATACTAGACGATACCTATCGGATAAGTTAAACTGCAATGTCAACTTATATATAAAGTGTATTTTAGTTATGTAATACATTGTAAAAAAACTCTTTGAAATTAATAACCTCTAAGTTAGTTTCCGCTTCTACTTGGTAGTAATTCTATTTATTTCGGAATTCGGTGGAAGCCTTTCAAAAGTACCAATATCCACACTAATTTTAAATATTATCTATATAAGAGGATGATTGTTTCTGGTTGTCGGTTTTATTACAACGCTCTTATTTAGCTCTCTAACCTAAACTCAGACGGCCTTATTAATAAACTTGTAATAAGCCCGGAGTAGTTAAAACATATATCTATCAATTTTTCGCTTGCAGTAAATGTCACGCGTGAAAGCAAGACAAAGCATGTTACGCCTAATATAGGTTTACGCAACGTTTATTAATAAAGGCCAGACAGTACAGTGTTATGTATTGTACAGTCGCTTGCAATAAGTAGTAATGTATAATTTCATATTTTTCAAAATACAGTACTAAATTTTATAACAATGTAGGTAAATATTATTTTAAACCATAAAATATAAATATCTTCATTTTAGAATAGTCTCCATGTATTTTTTTATGAAAATGAATGCTAATACTTTTGAAAATTGTAAATACATAGTATTGCAGATTACTGTACATACAGGCTTAAATGCAAAATATCTGGCACTGCTATGGTAGATAAAGAAATAAAATAAATTATCTACCAATATAGTACAGTAGTATCCTACTGTATAAGTTTATTACTCACGAATTACCAATATAAGCGTCGTAAATAAACCTAATCAATCAAGCAACAGTATTAAATAGCATTTTACTGATACGATTGTAAAATGTGCCTTCATCATCGGCGGTAGCCTAAGGTACCTTTACTACAGTAAACTATGTCAAGTAGCTATGTGCAAAATTTTCACAAAGTTACTAATGCGTTCTGGTCTATTGTTTATAAAATATGATAAAACATATTTTAGAAACTAATAATTCATATTTCAGAGAGTCCGTTAATGTTGATGTCTCTCCTAACACACGGTTTATATACCCTATCGACAATTTACTAAAGTTAAGCCGCCTTATTCGAAAACGTGGACTAAAGATTGATTCAAGTTTAAACCTGGTTTAAGCAAATATCATAATATGTGAGTTTCCCTTAAACATGGTTGAAACAAATGTCATATATGAAATTTTCTTAAACCATGGCTGAAGCAAATATCATATGAGAAATTTCCTCAAACCATGGTTGAAACAAATTTAATTTGTGAAATTCACTTAACCCATGTTTGAAGCAAATGTCATATGTGAAATTCTATTAAACCATAGTTCACCAACGCTCGAAGTGCGTAAAAGAACACCGATATATTTAAGTCATTACCTATTTACCAATGTCGTCACTTGCGCATGGTAGCATTTTTGATAGTAGATTATCCCTTTCGTATACGTCGACGTCCCTTTCATTCAAAAATCTCTTTTTTTAAGCGTAAACAGGATGCCGAGTACAGACACGTGGTAACGTTGGAAATAAATGAAATAGATGGCGCTGTTATCCAATACTTGGGGCCAAAGTATCTTAGCTATTGACAAACGTCACGCTACAGCGATGCTTCTGCGATTGAACTGCCTTTAATGTCATATTCGGTATTCTGTTAGATCTAGTTCTCAATCGCAGTTGTGTAGCAATCGCATTGCAAATTAAAGCACCAATACGGTACGATCGATCTGAAGCGACGGATCGTACAGACGAATCGAACCGTATATGGGGACCTTTGTGGCTGTGCTACGGCTGGCGAATGTTGCCGCTAAAATAAACGACAAAACATCTCTGAAACTAAACAGTCTATTATGTGTCAGATGCTATTGATGCTATGGATGTATTGCTATGGGGTTCAGCGGCTGATATAGAGACCATCTTTATCCTACAGAAACGTGCTATTCGAGCTATATACGAAATGGGTCCCGTGAATCTTTGAGATAAATATTTAAAGAAATCAATATATTAACGTTGCCTTTCTTATATGTGTTTGAAAATATAATGTATGTTCGTAAAAAAATACATAAATATAAGTTAAATAGTGATCACCACACTTTTAATACTAGAAATACAAATAGGATAGCTGTACCTAGTTTTAGACTTGCGAAGACTAATAAGTCATTCCTAGGAAATTGTGTGCGTTATTACAATAAAATCACAAAACACATAACTGAGCTCACAGAGGGCAAATTCAAGTTGACTGTAAAAAACGTTTTAATAAAAAAAACTTGTTATAAAGTTCGACATTATATAGAAGATAAAGATGCTTGGAATACTCCACTTCTGGCAAGCTGTCACTCTGCCACCCATAAAATGTAATATTTGTAGTACCTAAGTAGAAACATTGTAAACATCTATATAAAAAGAATGGCCTCGAGTTTCTTGCCGCTTCTTCTCGGTAGGCTCTATATATTTTGGAGTCTTTAAATTACATTATAATGAAAAGTTGACGTTCATAAGTGCGTCTTTGATGCCTAAATTGAATAAATGATTTTGAATTTTGATTTTGATGTTGTGCATTTAGTTACCTATGTTAGGAGAAATAGCGGTGTAGAAGTATTCGTCACGTGATCTCAAATCAAGTGGTACGGAGCAGTCGCAATTGATTTATTAAGGTATGAGAATATTAGACACCAGTACATGGTTCAAAATGCGGGAACGTGATAGGTGTTAAGCTAGGCAATAACACTCCAGCAAAGAGAACTTCTAATAAAATATCCCAAAAATTCTAATATGTATTACATTTATTTTTATTATGTATTTATTTCTCATTTCGACCGTAATATCAAACCGTATAGCAAAACCAGCGCTATAAAACTTATATAATAATTTTAACGTAATCAATTCCAGTAACTAAATCCTTTTTAGTGCATAACAATCGTTAGAAAAAAATCGTTTAAGTAGATACTTACATACAAAAAAATGCTGTAGATAACAGACCTACAGACCAAAATTACTTTCACAAATATGGTACATAAGTGTATCAGTGTTTAAAGTGTGACCAGAATAAATTCAAAAAGCCCTACGATTCTAGACTAAGAATGTCTACAACTGATACGAAAGATCGAGTTAAGATCGTATTGAGACACTGAAAGTGACATTGACGCAAGTGACAGTTCAGACGGAAGAAATCTGACAGACACAGCGCGACTGTCGCAGCGCTAGTTACGTGTTGTAGCCTATGAAGAAATAATGTCAGGAAGCATAACTCAGAACAAATTCCACACAAAAAGTGGTCCTTCAAACCAAAGCTACGTACGATTCCAAATACGAATTACTTCCGAGGTTACAAATAGACATGTTCGGTGATTGGTTTAAATTTCAGAAGGAAAGCAGGGATTGGTCCACGCGCGTGCTGCAAAGTCTATTATGACAGCTGAGTCATAGCGGCGTGAACGATGTTATTGATTTAGCACGACTTTTATTGGGTCATTTTCTTAAGGCAGTTACTCTTCCTGATATTATTTCTTCGTAGGTTGTAGCCCGCGCTCGCCGCTGTGCACAAAGTGCCTCCCAGAAGAACTTCAAATAAATTCGAAATTGGATAAGTCTTTCCGGTAAATATTAAACTGGTATTAGCCGGTTTAAAAACATAATTATGAACATAACTCACGATAGTTTTCTATCTCAAATCGTATTGAGAGACCGTTTCGTCCATATTGCTTTAATCAAACTTGTCAATTAATGTTATGTGTCTTCAAAATCGTAGGAAAAGTTTTGGAAACAATTACAGATAAGTTCGCATTGAGTGTAGGTAGAGTTTATGCGTTAAATGGCTCGTACTTATGTTTTTAAACAGTGTTACAGAAAAAAAAAGCTAATCGAAAGAAACTAAATAAGTTAATCGTATGAAAATAAACTTGGAACAACTTAATTAAATAGTTTCCAAAAGTTAGTTTTGAGCGTGTCTTCGATACGTCTAGACGTGACAAGTTCCCACTTAAACCGATTAAAACAAATTAACGAGTAAAGACGAGACGCGACAGAAGTTTCGAGAAATTCAATTTAAATAATTCGCGTGTATCAGTCAACTCCAAAGAAACTACAACCGCCTTAATAAAAACGTGGATTACGAGTTTAAACCAAGGTGGGAAGTTCGTATACGAAATGCTTAAACCATGGTTTAAACTCGGGATTAGCTTTAATCTACGTTTTAAACGAGGTAAAAATTGGCAAAACTACGCGACAGATGCGGGCTTTTTAATTTTTTCTGGTCACTAAATTAAGTTAAACTTATTAACGAAAAAACTTAGAGATAAATATTGAATATTGAGAACGGTTTCTTAATTTGTATACTTTCAAAGGCGGTTATCATAAGTTCTATAATAATGCAAATGTATTATATAATATCAGATAAATTGCGAGAGGTATACATTATACAATTATTTAGTACAGGACTAATGTTTATAGTAAGTATACATACATAATTGTGATATGGTTATTTTCACCCTTTGGAATAAAATAATGAAAAAATAAAGTAAAGCAATTCCACAAAAATATTTTAAATAAAATGGGTGATAGAGTTATAAAAAAACATTGAATGCAATTCTTTTTTTTATCTAAATAAATGCAGTAAAATGCACAAAAATACTAAACGAAACTATAAATTTTCAGAACTGGTTATACGTACGATTAGTGAAAATTTTAAACTACCGTTATTTTTCTATATTCTCTACAACATGAACGATTTTAAGCAATAGTTTTATAAGTAAACGTTTACACGATGCTAACTTTTTTAATTATATTTAAAGAGAATTTATACAATTCACGATAATCATGATAAATATGTACAACCTAAACTTATCAGCTAAATAAACATAAAATGGAATAATAACGTTAAACAACGAGCGCCATTAGAAAACACAATGACATGCTACACCCTAAATAATATTTTGAAATATTCATCAGATCATACATCACAAGAAAATCGCAGCAGAAAAAGAAAACAATTATTTTGTATAATTTCTTTCGGTGTATTATGTACCTATTGCTTGAAAATATTGAGATCTATAAGTCCAGCTTTATATTATTTCAGCAATTTAAGTAGAATCCATGAACTAAACCAACAAACAACTAAAACGCTTAGCGTATTTTTATTAAGACCAATACAACTACTTATTGTTCTTATCGTTTTATATTACAAACAATGATTAAATATTTTTAAATATTGATATGGACCTTTTAAGGTTATTAATCGTTGACTCCTTCATTATTTTCGTCGCAATTCGTTTCATCTAGAATTCCCTAATTCTTACATACTAAGTTATCGACTAACAATATTGGATCAGCGCAGCTACCAAATCTAACCGAAACAAAATATATTTAAAAAAATAAAATCGTAAAACCTATTAATACTTCAAAGAGTCCCGTTAAACCGGGTAAAAAAAGCAAAAATAATATTTGGTTAACTAACAATTCCTCGCTCGAGATCGTCCATTATTATAAAAAGTCCGTTTTAAGTGAACACATTACACTTCTATAACACCATTCTAATAACTTGAAATAGATCTACACCCGTAAATATATTTATAACATACTGTGATATATTGTAGCGTCCTTTCGCAACTCAATTTTTTTTTCACTGCAGTGAGCATTCATCAAGCTCTTTGATCAAAGTCACCAGCGATCGTGATCACAGTCACCTTATGTTCCCCATCTCATCACAAACACATTACGCAGATTTAATTTTGAAATCCGAACTCCTTATCGAATTCCAATTTCAATTTACCAATGCTTCCATTGCAAGCTTTCCGATCGAGCAAACATGACACACACTGTTTATGATCTCAAGATCACAAATGGTGACCGTTGCGATATGGTTATGACCGTTAGCAGTGGTCATATCATCATGATCAAGATCACCGATAATCGCTTGAACATGACCAAGATCACCAACAATGTTTGCTTAAGCATGATCACTAACAGGAATCGTGAAGCGTGTATAACTTCCCAAGTTATTTATCAGATCTCTGTTCGTTGAGTGAGAGGTTTTCTGCCTCGTCTTTGATATGCGAGATGGAGGGGCGATATCGGTCTTCGACGCGAGGATAGTCGTCGTAAGGGCTGGTCTCACTGGAGCGATTGCTCGACGACTCCTTGTTGGAGTTCGAATAGTCCCCTGAAAGAAGAAATGTCGTTTCTTTTGATGTTATAATAATAATAGTTTTAACAGTACAAGATAATCTTGTTGGAACTTAATTTTGTCTTCAAAACTTTTATATGAAATGGCAGTAAACAGTGCAAGGTCTTTATTTTTTTAATCACTTATTATACTAAGGAAGGTACCTTCCCTTTCCTTTCATCGAAACCCCCCAATAATTGCACCCGCTTGATTACTGAAACTTGATAAAAAATTCTATGTTATAAATAAATATATAAATTATTAACAGCTATCTGCCAGTCAACGTCCCGTCAAAATAACTTCCGTGGTTTCGGAGATTAACCGGAACAAACAGACAAAAATTTAAAACTCTTAGCACGTTTTATTACTTAGTATTCAATTTACCTTCATCCCGACTTCCATCGACAACCCATTTATTTTGTTATAAGTGCTAAGCGAATCGTCATCGACGCGAGCGTCCCCAACACTCATTGAAAAAGGCCACCGAATGTGGTCGAAACTATAGTCGGACCTATCCGATAAATATTACGTGTTTATTGCTTTGTCTTTTCTATTCATTATACATTCCTTTGGCTTCACACCTTCTACTGACGTCAACTCTTACTTTCTATCCACCTTTGCATGTTCACATTTCTTTCTATTGATAGATATATCGTTTAATGACTTTCCACTTCCATAGACTATTCCTCGTTAACTTTGTACTGAACTATATTCGTCATCAATTCAGTCCCCCTCTCACTCTGAATAAAGTGCTCACACATCCTTACGAGCTTATTAGAGAGAACTTCGTAAACAAGAATCTCAACCCTTTAAGAGTCGATGTAATTATAACAATGAAATTTCTATTGTGTCTGGCCGTGTGACCTTTGATGGATTAATCGCGTTTAATGAAATAAATCAAAAAACTTATTGAGAAAGGATAAATACTTATAACTTCTTTTTGGTAACAATCTAGTTAAGATTATGTCATCTTTTGTAGTGTTTACATTAGTTGATTTTGTATTTTAGACTTTCTTTTGTATAATTTATTTAAAAACATGTTCTGTAAGTATATTATCGTACTTAGTATTACCTATATGATGTACCAATACAATTTTAAAGAGGGAGATAGTGTAAGCTATGCCATGTCCTGTAGGTAGATTATAAACTAGAATGTGTTTCAGTGACGTTGCACTGAACAACTTACCTTTGTTGGAATAATCTGACGCTTGCATCTCGTTCTTCAGTGCATATATATTCGGTTTAACGTCTTGAGCCTCGTTGGCACTGAGGTCTTCAGCCTTTACATCGTGCGAGGAACTGCCGCTGCCGTAGCCGTTCATTATTGGAGGTCGGCTTTAAGGGAATACGTCCGATTACAATCATGTAGCAAATTCAGATATGAAATTTTTTTGGTGTGTTATTTAATATTTATCAAAACCTCAAGTTATCAACCCACGAGAATACTTTTTAATTGCATCATTCAGATGCAATTGTGCTGTGAAATTAAAAAGTATTGATTTCATCTACAGCGGGAGTTGCTGCTTTTTAAAGTCTAAAATAGGCAATTTCAGTGCCTATTTTAGATAGTTAACAATAGGCAAATTCATTCCCTATATTAGATAGTCAACTGATATTTATTTCGAATTTTAAAAGAGCAGGTTCTCCCACTGAGTATGGATTCAATACTTCATGTTAAAGAGCTGCTGATTCGAGATATCAACTCGGAACACAATGTAATAACGGTAAGTAGGTTTAAGATAGAAAGGGGAGAACGTGATCAAATATGTTTAACGCGCGTGGAATGTATGTGCGAAAATATGTTAAGGGCACGTAATTATAAATCAGCAATCAAGTTACAGGTATTTGATTTCTACTTTATCCATGTTTGACTCTATTCGGTTTACGGCATAATTAGACACCTTCAAAACTCAATCGTATCCATATACACGATTGGGAGTAACGTTTAAGAAAGCCATCTTTATCATAATACATTCGCTGAAAATCGTGAGAAATGTAAAATATGATGGATCAAAAAACATGTTATTGCTTGGGATACAAAACATTCTAACTGTTGTCTCTCAGTTTATCTATGAAAATCTAATGTATGTAAAGAAAAACATTAGCAGTTTTGATAAAAGGAGTGATGCTCATTCCATCAACACGCGAAATAAGCACAAGCTATCCGTACATGTAACGCGTCTCCACAGAATAAGTCATTCTTTTATGGGACAATGTATACGATTTTATAATAAAGTTCCCAATGTTATCCGAGATTTGCCTATTAATAAGTTTAAAATTACTATTAAAACTAAACTCTGTCAAAAAGGTTATTACAAAATTTCGGATTACTTGGAGGATAAAACAGCTTGGGACTGATCACTCCAGGATCTATCTACTCGTGTACTACGATGTCAAAGTGTAGCGTGTCTTGCCCTACTGATACCATTATTATGTTCTCTTTTGTAAGGCAACACACTGGAGCTAATATTTGTAGTACCTAAGTAAAAACATTGTAAAAACATCTATATAAAAAGAATGGCCCCGAGTTTCTTGCCGCTTCTTCTCGGTTGGCTCTATGTACCTATTTTGGAACGCGGCGGTAGGCTTTAAAGTACATTATAATGAAAAATTGACGTTCATAAGTGCGTCTTTGATGCCTAAATTGAATAAATGATTTTGACTTTGACTTTGACTTTACAATATTATGTCTTTCAAATAATTGACAATCAACTTAAATGCATTAAAATAGTGCTAACTTGTATTTGGTTAGTTACTAAAATAAACTACTGCTACTACACGCTGCTAGTATATTGGTGCCGCATGAAATTTAATGACAGATTAAATAAAACCACGGATTTTATAAAGCAAATTTAGGCTTAATTATCCGAAATTTTTTTCTAACAAGAAAGATAGTTCAAATGCGATCTCAAACCAGATCGAGCCAGTTTCTGCAGTGTCAGTTTAGGGACTATTATATTATTAAGTACCTGTAATCATCGTGTGAAGATGGGTATTCTTCAGTCTGCATCATGTGGTCATCAGCAGACATGTATGACAGATTGCAGTCTTCCATCATGCCCTAAAACATTTTACAATGATTAAATTCATAATATCAAAGTCATAAACTATTACAAGGTATGCCTAATGTTTTATATTATAATATGTATAAATCTAAGTTGTATTTAATTGTGAATAAATAAATAAATAATATGAAATTTGAACGCACGGAAAATACCTGAAGGTTCCTCTTTAGAGCTTCGTTGTAACCATGAGGGCTGGTCATCATAGGGGGGCTCTGGGCTCCCATGAATCTGAATAAATAAAAACCTATTAACATTTGTAACTATTTTCTAATGTTTGATAATGTTCGATTTATAATTTTTCACTTGTTTATTCGTTACTTTAAAATTTATATCTCTTTAAAATGATTATCAACTTTGATTCTTTTAGTGATTTTTTAATTGAATTTAGAATAAGGAATACAAAGAATAATAAAAATCATACCCCGGCCATGTCAGACCTCTTCTAAAATAATGTTAAGTAACCTTCATAAGAAAACCATCGGATAGTGATTTTGTTTCGTGTAATCATGTGAAGTGTACAATTTTGAATAAAAAATCCAATTAGTTGTAGAAGTGAATTGTGTTTGTGTGGGTGTATGTTTGTGATCATGTGTGAAAGAGAAAGATATAAATAGAATAAATAAGAAAATAGATAAAAAGCAAGCATATAAAAGAGTAAGAAAAAGAGATCAGAATAAAACTATTGTACCATGCGACGATAATGCAACATGCAAAGCCCAAAGCAGACACTTACCTGTGTTAGCATTTAGGGATCAAACATGCAAAGTTTAAAGATGGGAATAAATAAAGATTAAAATATAATTTTAATCTTACTTGGGAGTCCAACGACGATCCTTTACAATACACGTTTTAGCGTAACATGCACCATTATAACAATTGTATATATTGGAACCTTCCGTCAAATATAAATTAAAATATCGGAAATTACATCAGCAAAATATGGATTAAGCTAATTCATTAAACAAGTCTTATTAAATGTGATGTTAAAATCTAACGCAAAACAATCGGTTATAGCTTTGCAGACTAATGTTTATGAAACTAGTGTGAACATTTTGCAATCTAAATGATTGTGATCTTAATGGTAATTTATTCAGACCACACTGTTTCATAAAAGCTGAGTATATTGTTTAAACAATCACGTGTTTCTAGTTACATACTAACATAACAATTGAATTAATCTAAGCTTACACAGTGATACACTTTACATAATGGTCAGAAACATCAATCTAAACTGATCGCCGAAAATTATCTTGTTTATATTTTGTTGGATAATTTTCAGTAACGTCACACAACAAGTTTATGCTATTGGACGCGATCGTCCAACGACTCTTTCAATTTATTCCTAAAATGATGACAATTTTGTAAAAAGTTATTTTCTAATATCCCAGATTACAGTAAAGTTTTGTTTAAGTTAGACGTGAATTAACTTTCACGTCGAGGTCTGCAAGGTGCTGTGTTTCAACAACGCATCCTTGAAGACCTCAACATACAATTTGCTTTATGTGTAAGTTATGATTGCCCTGTCCCTAGATTCGTTGGACGGTCGCAACATTCCGATGCTGCAGCGCCCTTACTGTGGAGGGTTGGGTCCCGGCGCCGGCTCATACTTCCTGGGCCGACCACGACTCAGGTGGCGTCTCTTCACGAACTCTGCGTCGTCCACCATCCAGAACGAGCCGAAGTCGTCCTCGTACCGCACGAAACATTTGTGCAGAGACAGGTTGGTCCGGATAGCGTTCTATAATGTATCGCCATTTAGCAAAACTAATATCACTGAAAAATTTCACAGAATTTGTGCTTTCATCGTTAATTTCAATACTGAACTTGGTAATGATTATCGTAAAAATAAAGCGACGATGAAAGCACAATTAGATCGTCGTGGAAGAGAACATCGTCATCATGCAGGACAGCCCGGACACCCTGAAGGAGAGGAAGTGAGAGGAGCAAGGTTAATAGGCAAGCGAGAAAAACGTTATCCACCCTTGCGCCGAAATCCACGTACACACACAAATAACGAGACCTAAATACGAAAAAAAATTACAAGACCTCACATTTGGTGACGTCATAAATGAATTTGTAATTCCAATTGTGACGTCACTCACAAATCCAAAACCCACTACACAAATAATTACAAATTCAAATCTGGAATGAGATAAAACTTTTATTTACACAATAAGAGTTAGATACATTGCTAGATTAGATAGAAAATATTTAAGAGAAGATTAAAATATACCGAAAACTGTTTAGTGTCAAAGTTTTTGTTGGATGTGTATATGTGTTTATTTATGATATGTTCTCATTTGCGTGTAATTTGTTTGAATTAGTTACCATTTAGAAACTATTTAGAACCATTTAGATGTTTACTCGTAAAATTATGTTCAAGATTTGCATACTTATTTATGTTTTTTTTTTGTTTATCATTATTTTAAAATTATTATTATAAAACATCATTTTTTTCTACTGTTTTGTCAATACGGTATTGTAACTAATCGAATGTAAGTGAGTTTGGATAATACTGTGTCGGATAAAAAGCCGTCTTCGGGACTTATTTGTCCCCCAATTGCATTGCATGTGTCATAAAAAATGCGACTGCATGACTGTACGAACAAATAATGATTTCTAATTCACTGATGATTTTATAGATGCTTAACAGTGAAATTTTGATCATCAGTAACATTCAACAACTTTGACTCAAAATACAGTAAATATACTCAACTAATATCGTGCTCTATATATTTTGGAACGCGGCGGTAGTCTTTAAAGTACTCGTACATTATAATGAAAAATTGACGTTCATAAGTGCGTCTTTGATGTCTAAATTGAATAAATGGTTTTGACTTTGACTTTGACTTTGTACATAATTTGTTTTTAATAATTTGTTTGGACCCTTAGCGATCGCAATATTTATTTTATTTAGACATTTTTGATGTTTTATGTAAAATATTTGTAATCAATGTTAGTATAGTATAGTATTTGGTATATTTGAAGATGTGATAGTGTTTTATTATGTCATTTAGTGGAAGGAGATTTATTTATGTGATAGTAACTCCATTTATACTTTTTCATAGTATAACACACTCCAAAACTAATGATATACTACACATTGTGTATAACTTGTAATAAAGTATAAGATGTATTGTAATTATACATTAGTCACGTTTGAACCTGTACGTACTTTTTCAAGGGTAACAAATATCAGTCGTTTGTTTGTTCTCAGTACTTCATATAATATTTATGTAATGTTTTTGGGGATTCAAAAGTTCTTATAGATCTAAATGTGTGTTTGGAAGTGATGTTAGATGTGAGTGTATGTGTAATGATCAAAGTGATTAAAGATTTTGTGTATTAGGAAGTTATGTTGTTAGTGACAGGTATAGTGTATTTGTGTAATTATTCAGAATGCAAATAAATGTTATAATTCTGTTTAGTTAGTATAAAACATCTATAAATGATTGTGTTTTATAGAGTTGATAATATAGTATCTGTAGAATCTAATCGTTTGTCCATGTGTTAGATTTTAGAAAATACATTTAAAGTTTTTTACAATAGTAGCAAAAGTGTTTTATAGTAAAATATATAAGTGAAAGTGACATCCGATAAATATAATGTAACAAGTTATATATCGGAGTCTAAACTTTTTTATTCGTGTTAGCGTTTAGAATTATTAATGTGTATTAGTAAAAAAAATGCCGTGGTTGTAACAGCTATATATGATGTGGTTATTCATAAACAGTAATTGATTTTCTTTGTTTGTATGTCTGACTGTCAAATGTTAAATACATATGTTCTTATATTGTAAAAACTGTTACAGTGTACAAATGGTTTCTTTTGTAAATGTGTTATTGGTGGTTCATGTAGTAGTTAGTTATTTATACCTAACTGTTCTGTATATAAAGTGCGATTTTCATGTGCGTATGAATTAAGTGTTATCGTATACTACTATTAAGAAATAAAGCTTTTGATTATGAAAGTGTATTTAATGTTTTGTGAGAATGTTTTAAGTTATTCCAGTTTTTGTTGGTGCGCTAAATGGTCAGTATATGGTGTCTTTGTTTAAAGTGTTTTTGTGTATATATGTCTTTATACCAGTGTTTCATGTAGATGTAAGTATCTTTTAGGTAGAAAGAGTATTTGTGGTGTATATAATAAAGCATTCTTGTAGCATGTGCTTGGGTGTATTTTGTGTCGATCAAACTCCGATACAAAAAATACAAAAGATTATGAAATTTTTTCCAGAGTTTTGTTGTTTGTGTGCTAAATGGTCAGTATATAGTGTGTCTCTGCTTAAAGTGTTTTTGTGTATATATATTTGTAGACCAGTGTTTCATGTAGATGTATTAAAGTAAGTGAAGACGTTTTTTTAGGTACAAAGTGTGTTTGTGGTGTATATAATAAAGCATTCTTGTAGCATGTGCTTTGGTGTATTTTGTGTCGTTCGAACTCCGATACAAAAAAATACGAAAGATTATGTACATACAATATATTTAGTGTAAAATATATCTATATGTACATTTTTAATGCAGGTGTGAGTTTTAGTATTTCGTATATATGTAATCTAGTTTATGTACTTCTAGTGTATAACAATATTAAAGTGAAAGTTGTGTTATGTTTCTGGAAAATGACCTCAGTATGTGGTACAATAGAAACACTGAAGGTACCTATTTATTTCGAAAGTGCTAAGTGTCAATCATTGATAAAGGTAATATACTGTTTGTTAATATATGAAAACAAATTGCTTTTTTTAAAGTAATTGTATATATATCAAGCAATAGGTGTAATGTGTATCATGTGTAGCTATACAATATAGCAGGACTAGAGGTGGTGCGGGTCCTCTATACAATTGTTTCAATGTATCTTGTTCTTCTCGTTCATAACTCATCTGAGTATAAGGTTTTATTATTTTTATACTTAATGTGCCTAGGAATAAATTGTGTGTACTCGTATTAATGAACAAGTGTTTAGTGTTTCATGTATATGTTAATGAGTTTATGTGTAAACTCTTTTGTGTATCTTGTGCTGCTCTCGTTCATAATTCATCTGTGTATAAGGTGTTTAATGTGCCTACGAATAAATTGTGTGTTTTTATGTACAAGTGTTTAGTGTTTCATGTATATGTTAATAAATTTATGTGTAAGCTCTTTTGTGTACAGAGTGTTTATGAGTATTGAGTGTACGTCTTTTGTTTAAAGTGTTTTTGTGTGGAACGATGTTTTTTGTGTAATTCTGTCATAAAACAACTTAATGTTTGCTAAAAATAGAAAGGAGGTGTTGAGAGTACGTACGAAATGTGTTTGTATAGATTGATTTTTTGTGTATTTTTGTCAAAAACGACTGTTTGCTAATATAAAAATTATGTTTCTTTGTGAAGTGTAAAGTGTATAATGTATCGTCATAGAACAGGTCTGGGTGGCTCGGGCCGTACCCGCACCCTGGTAGCGGCGGCGGCGGCGCATGCGCGGCTCGCTGCGGCCGGCGCTTGTAGAACTCCACCTCGTCCACTGTCCACACCGCTCCCTTCACATTCTCCACCCTCATGAAGCATTTGTGCAGCGACAGGTTGTGACGAACGGCATTCTGTGGCGCGCACTTGCTACTTACAATAGGCTCGAGATTGGTTGACAATGCGCTATTACTTAATTAAAAATAATGGTTGTCTGTTAAGTCGGTTTACAAACGATAATATTACGTGGTATCGTCATAATACAAGGATCGTGCCTCTCTATCGCTTTGTTCGCGCACTCGGTTGAACGCTCGGCTCAGGCGTAACGTGACAACGTAACGTGACAATGAGTCATACTTTTTCGTGCGTGCAGCCAGAGTTCATCGATTTATAAGACGTTATCACGTCAAAAATTAAAACTCTTACATAGTTTTGCAATCTCTTTGATTATATAATCGAACTTAAGGCTCAGTATTTCTATTATACTAACGGCCGTTGCCAATAACTCATCGTCGGTTTACTAGAGATAGATATTTGACACTATTTGTAGAATACTGATAGATAGATTATTGGGATCCCCCATTAAGACAAAAGAGTAGGTACTATTAGTCCTGTGGTGCGAGCATGGGTTGTCGATAGGGTAAAATTATCGATAAAAGACGGATCGCGACATATCTATCGCAGCTAGATCCATACTAGAGACAAGGTAATATAGCTGTTTAAAGTCAGTTTATCAACTCGACAAGTTTATAGTGAAATTCATGCTCGTTTTCGCACCACTCTTTACGGACTATAAATAATGCCAAATCGAACTATAAGGCTGAATAGTCCGATTTCCTGTAACACTGGACTAATGAGCCGAATTAAGTCTCGTTAGTCCGATCAACGGAATTAATAATCGGACTACTGATACTAGTTTACATGGATTATTGACGCGAGTGTTTTGTTTCGTTCACGTCGCTTGCGTTCTTGATACTTGAATACTTTTGCAAGCGTGTTTGAATTGAGAAGTTATTATACCGTGATAATTAAAACAAAATATTTATGAATGAAACGCACGTAAATTAACGTCTCTGGGTCGCAAAAGGTTAAATGGGCCACAAATCGTAAGCAGTAAGTTTTCCAAAAAAGTTTGCAGGTAATAAAAGATGCGAAATTGTATTCTCTACAATAATGGTTTGAATTACTTTTGCCCTAAACTGCATAGTTTTTGAGAAATCAGACAACAAGATAAGATGCTGCTTAAAGCTCCACCTGGAATTGTCAGCATTTTGTGACTTTATGCACAGGAAGAGACCATAAACTTATAAACAAAATAAATTGAATTGGAAATTTAGAGCAAGGTGAAATACTATTATGGGCCTATCATTAATATTTAAACTTCTCAAGTATTCTTACAACCATAGTGCTAAGAATATGACTTTAAGACCCAATTGAACATAATTACTTGTTTTCACTGATTCATGAACTAACTCGCTTGGTTTACAATTTTTGTTTGTTTGTAGTTGATGACTTGTGTTCGCACATCCGCTAACGGAGGATTTATGGTAAACTAGAGGTATCTAGGGAGAGGTTAAATTTTATTGTTTTTCTGTAGCTTCATATCCCATAGGCCAAGCTTGTGAAGCCGCTGGCGAGTAATCTGTATACTTATTTATGTGCAGAAATGAGATTGATTTGTACCAATAGCGCATTGTCATGATTGAGACGATATAGATTATGGAAAATACAATATAACTAAACACAGTAATGTTAACTTCGAACAGATATTAGAAGACACAGTCACTATGACAATAACTACTTTAGAAGCTACTATCTTCAATGAATTTTACTAATAATCATTTATATCTTAGATAAATATAAGAAATAAATGATAATTATCAAAATGATAGTTATGAAAATTTATCTTAAAGAAAATTTATGTTGAACTCAGATTCTTTGAAGATAGTAAGTAAAATATTATAGGATATGCTATGCAATGATTAGAATTTACCTTGTTCTTCTAACAGCATTAAATAAACATTGAAAACATTAAGAAGTACAAGTCTTTTGTTTACCGAGTTTTCTTGGAAAATTTGTCTTATAATAGCACTCAATTTTAAAAGTTATATATCACAAGCTCATCGGTGGTGAGTGTATCAAAAATTAGTTATATATTATAGATATACTAGATTGTACCAGATTTCAACGACTAATGTCTCTAGTCTCTTGATCCTTACCAAGATAGGTAATATTTTTTTAAACCAATATAAAATGGACATAAAATTTCGTAATTTTATGTCTATTACAAACAAGTGCCACATAATGTCAGGGTTTGTTGATTCGTTTCTAAAACAGCTTTCTTACACCAACCAATTATATAATATTGTACTAACCAAGCAATGATTTTGCTGAGCCAGTATTAATTAAATTATGCTGGGCAAATTTTCATCTTGCTGACCAAGCATTAGTTTTGCTGACCAAGTATTAATTTTAGCGACGAAGAATCAAATTGCTGGCCAAGTATTAATTTTCTGACCAAGTATTAATTTTAGCGACCAAATATCGAATTTTCTGGCCAAGCATTAGTTTTACTGACCAAGTATTAATTTTGCTGAGCAAAGTATTAATTTTGCGGACCAACTATTAATTTTGCTGACTAAATATACATTTTCCTGAGCACTGACCAAGTATTAATTTTAGCAACAGGGTATCAAATTTGCTGACCAAGTATTAAATTTGATGACCAAGTATTAATTTTGGCGACCAAAGTATCACATTTGCTGGCCAAATATTAATGTTGCTGACCAAGTATTAATTTAAGCGACCAAGAATCTAATTTGCTGACCAAGTATTCATTTTGCTGACCCAGCATACATTTTTCTGAGCATAATATATATTTTGCTGACGAAGTAAATAGCAAGTATTCAATTTGCTGACCAGTTATTCATTTTATATCATGATTTCTCGCAAACCCAATTTAACAATAAACATTTATTTAATTAATTCTCATAATAAAGTGTTCTTACGAGTATAATAACTCTAACAGTACTAAATGTATAGAGCTGAATAAAGTATTAAGTATTATTGTTTGTCATGTAGTTCTTTTATTCAACCAAATAAAAATTCTAACCTTTTACTGTTTATATCATTTCAACAGTAATTTATCATCAAATATCAGTCGCTTATTCAAGAGGAAACGTAATAATAATAGTACATTTTACAATAGAGAGGGTACAGATTTCACAAAATTAGATAAGGCACTAAAACAGTGCGGTAGCGGTTATGAATTATTAATCCTATTCTTCAGCAATTTGTCGTTGAATTATGGAACACTCAGTATTATTTTAAAGTTTATTAATATTTATATCACCGTTTAATTATAAGAATCTTTGATGTACTTATATCTTACTATTTCAATTGATTAATTTTAAGCAGAATATATATTTCATTTCATTCCTCACTTTTATATAATTGTGCACTATTATAAGACTATTGATTTAAAAAGTACTTCTTTTTTGTAATTATCAGCTTAATATGAGACTGAATTGATATGCAAAACATTTTCATTTCAAATGTATTTTCTTAATTTTCTTTTCTTTATAATCTTTTATTACTATAATTTCTTTGTATGTATATTATTGGAACTAAAACATACCTTCCATGTGGCAGCATTGCGTCGGAAGTAGCAGAATGTAGTCTGGAACCAGTTGTAGATCTCGTTGAGAGTCAGTTGCTTGTCTGGAGATTCGATTATAGCCTGAAACGATAGTTAAATACATATAAAGCATTTGTAAATTTTAGAAATGGTATCAAAATGATCACCTTAGGCACTTCACACAGTATGCAGGTTGTTTTGCGCATGGACTGAACTGAACCCAAGGGGATTTTTTGATGTTTGGAGAGGTCATGCACAAGTTTTTCCCATCATATCCTATATTCTACGTGTCATGGTAGTTAAGATACATTTATTTATTATAATTTTTTAAGCACTCGAAATCTTGGAATTAAATCGTCGTATTTTTATTGTTTGTGGTTGTAATACCACAATAACTTATGCTCGTATTTTCATTGCTCACATTGAAAAAGAATTAAAATTAAGAAAAAATAATCAATACTTGTTACAATTCATATAAAATAACTTATGGACTTTCATAGTGATAACTATGCGTAAATATTATGTAAAAACTAAAAAAAATACTAAAAACCATTTTGAAATTAGCTTCCTTTTCAAAAGTTCTTTAGTTATTACGTCATCCAGCGATTTACTACATGACAGAATCGTATAATAGGATATGTGCGATAATGAAGCACTTTAAGAGTTATAACTCTTATCATGAATAATAAAGATACTTATATTAAAAGATGGACCCAACGCGAGGCCCTGTGAGACTCCTCCAGAAAAAAATACGAACGTGAGACTTGATATAGTAGTAATGACTGTAAACAAAATATAACTAATCTAATCAACATGTTACATATATAAAAAATCATTACATATAAAAATTTTGTTCGCATCTGAGAGGTTACTCTAGGTTGAAAAATACTTAAAAAAAACGCTGCGGCAAAATCTCAAAATCAAATAGGTACGAATAGAATATAATATGTGCATAACATTAAAATATACATATACAATATAAATATCTTGAATACAAAGTGAACATCGTGTATCGATAGCTTTATCAAAATCTATGAATTTTTTACTCTATTAATAGTCTTGATTTAGACAGGGGTTTCCAAACTTTTTAACCTAAGGGCTAGAAGGAATTATTCTCAAAGTCCCAAGGGCCAGCCTAGATAAGCCTAGAATTAGACTAATATCTTATGTGATTTTTGGTGATGACATGGTAGGTAACCTTGTCTACAAGAAGAATGAAGAAAGAAACTTAATGGCAATTACTACAATACTTAAGTTGCTTAGAGGTTGTATTTAGATACATACCTGTCGAATGAGCGATGCGTATGTAAATGGAGGCCGCACATCTGCCGACTTGTAAAATTCACGATTGCGTTGGATCTCTGTAATATACATAAAAAAATATGAATGTCAGTTTGTAAAAATCTAATCATACTTTGCTATATTTAAAGGCATCGAATAGCGACTAGCATGCTTTCTCACCTTCTTTGATGAGGTGTTTTCATAGCATCATGTAATAAAGGAAATGGACTACACTTTAGAATATTATTCGTCATATTTTAAACAAATTTGATACAATAACTATCAGATTCTGTATCAAGAAAAAATTGTTACAAAGTTTCCAATTAGGTTTATTTAAAATTAGTAATTGGGAAGTGTAATTAACCAGGTTTATCTCTAAATAGTTCTAATTGAAATTTGGTTACCTTGTTGCACATCTAATCCAGCTCTTTCGAGCATATACGGAAGACCTTTGAGACCAAAACATACATAGGTATTTATTCATATTTTACTACAATAGATTAATAATTGCCTAGAAGAGAATCAATTTGTAACTTGTGAAAGAATTCCAGTCAACTTCATTGAAACTTTCGTAAGTATTAAACATTTTAATAAGTTGAGATAATCCATGGTACTTCACTGAGTTAAAACGTACTCGTAGTATTGAAATACAGTTCAAGAAAATTCTTAAATAATTTGCATTATTAGGGGTTTACTTAATTAGTGCAATATTTTGAAAAGGAGTAAATATAAACGTACCTAATCTCTGAACTTTTATAATTAAGAAGTTGCAATAGTTTGCAGGACTGTTACATCCCTCCAGGTTCATTAAAACAGGCTCCAGAAAACTGAAGTCAACAAGGTTTGAAATTAACAAGTCAAGGATTGTATATGACCAGTATCATTTTTTTCGATCTTGTAGAAGACCTGACAAGATTTTATTTCGTAAGTTTTAATAGGTAATAAAGGAAAAAGGTTGTTATTATTACCTCCAGCAATAGCGACTCCAGATTTGTCGGAAACACGGCGCCGAACTGGCCCCGGTGAAGCACCTTCACTTGCTCCCCCTGGAAGTATGTGAGTATTGTGTTTATACGAAATAACCAAAATACAGTATAATAAAATATATTTCATATCATCACACATTCATTAAATCATCTGTATTTTATATTAAAAACGTATTCGTAATTAACCAGTTACACGTGAAATTTAAAAAAAATTAAGGAAATAGAAAATGACATGAAAAAGTCAGGACACAAAGAGATTCCGAGAATGGATTTGGACTCGATAAGTTGCCTAAAATAATGAGAGAGAGAAAAAGCTGAGGAAAGCAGAATCACAACATATTTTCAATAAAATATAATTCGATTAAAAAAAATAATTATAAGAATTCTGATTTGGATTTGGACCGATTTAGACCTACATGTAAAAAGTGAAGTGTCTCAGGTCATGTAACGCTCATATCTTTATTTATTTCTAAAGTTCCTTTTTATTTTCTTTTAGTCAGTGTAGGCCCTAAGGGGGTAGTCACTATTCTTGATAGTTTAGGTTAATAACTCAATGCAAGTAATGTAACGTAGGTAGAACCTATTACGTCACAACAGATCATTAAATGCTCTTGCATTGAATGGTCTGTTGATGTTGAACCCACATTAAGAACTGATTCGTACTTCAACTGGTATGTCTTCATAACCGTTGCAGTACGAATCAGTTCTTTGAGCTTTAGTTTAAGATATGTGACACTTCACAACCCTTGTCACTCTGGTACAAAACTGTTTACTCCCATTTGTCAAGTAATTTCACTTGCTGCAGTGGCTTTCAAACTTACCACTTGCAGAAGGTGGTAGCTTACTTTAGTACTAAATGTACATGACTGGCACCATTCGTGGACAATGGATATAGGGATTTGCGTGAGGCCCCCCCTCTACTTACTAACTATTCTACAAACTTGGGAGATTCAAGCCCCTATCATGTTTCCATTTATTGGTGACTGCCAAAATATGCGGCAATAATGCCGTATATTTTATTATACATATACAAATTATAATAAATATTGAAACCCAGATTAAATTTGCAGTTATATATTATGCTCTCTTATTCATCAATATGCGTCACGGTCCAGATCTATTTTTGTAATGTAATTAAATAATATTTGTTTATAAGCGATGTAAATAAAAATTGCCTATTTTTCGAGTTTTTACTTTCCTTGTTCTGTGAAACCTTGTTTTTGCCAATTTTCATGTTTCTAGGTCTACGGGAAGTACCCTATAGGTTATGATTTATTGGTGAGTCTCTAAATATGCGTCTCTTACTATGGGCCACATAAATAAGCTCAAAGTCGCACAACGAGCTATGGAGAGGGCTATGCTCGGGGTTTCTCTACGTGATCGAATCAGAAATGAAGAGATCCGTAGAAGAACGAAAGTTACTGACATAGCCCAGAAGATTAGCCAGTTAAAGTAGCAGTGGGCAGGGCACATAGCACGCAGAACAGATGGCCGCTGGGGCCGGAAGGTTCTGATGTGTGGAGACTACGGACCGGCAAGCGCAGCGTAGGTCGTCCACCGATACGATGGACAGACGACCTGATAAAGGTCGCAGGACGACATTGGATGCAGGCCGCTTCCAACCGGTCTTATTGAAAAATTACGGGGGGAGGCATATGTTCAACAGTGGACGTCCTACAGCTGAGATATTGAAATATGCGTAAACAACGGACATGTTTTTTAACGAATATGTACTTGGAAACTAGATATTTTAGCTCCCGAGAGGCCATTGAATTAATTGATTGATTGATTTAATTTAATAGGATACTAATTTAGTTTGACAATCACGTGTTCCTGAAAAAAAGTATTCTTGAAAGAAAGAGTGGTGGTCCTATTCTTTTCTATTTTTTTTTCTTCTCTCGGTGCCTCTTCAATCAATGAAGGTTGGCAATCAGCTTTCCGAAGTCATCTTTATCCTTGGCAAGGCGAAAAAGTACAGCGGCACTCGCAATCCCTATCCACTGCCTGCTCGTCTCTTTCCCGCAACTTTTCCCATCGTTATTATTTGAAGAAGGCAATATCTGCCATGTCTAAGTACATGGCCCAAATATGCGATTTGTTTGCTTTGACAGTTTTCAAAAGTTTGCGCTCTTGTCTAACTCGCCGCAGTACTTCCACATTGGCAACTTCTTTTTTCTTCCTTAATAACCGTATCTTTATAACATTATCATAATCAGCCCATTATGTTCCCACTGCTGGGACTCGAGCCTTCCTCTCAGAGAGAGGAGTTGGACCATAATCCACCACGCGGGCCCAGTGCGGCTTGGTAGATAGGCTATTGGCCAACCCGTGTCGAAGTTTTCAGGTCGCCCGAAGGCCTTCGTAATAGCCTAACTGTTTTCCTAAGACAAACAATCGGGACCGACGGCTTAACGTGCCCTCCGAAACACGGAAGCGCCTAGTTGAACAATGCCACTAGCGATCAGCCATCTAACTCCAGACCGCAGCAAGCGTTGCTTAACCTGTTGATCGGTTAAGATCGCCAAGTCAAGCTCCGCTACAAGCGCTATCTTTATGTAACCCTGAAATGTAAACAGAATGAATGGAGCGGGATAGCACTGACCATGCGCGTGCTTGTTGGCGAGATGCGTGTTATCCCTCGCGGCGTGGAGATGGCGCATCATGGCGGCGAGCCGGTCGCGCTCTCGGCGCAGTTGCAGCTCTAACTGCGCTACCACCTGCATCTGCACGCGAGCCTGCGCCGCCGACCGGTCGTCTAATGTGTGGGCAGCTTCCAGGTGTCTGAGGAATATATCGCCATTGGTAACACGAGGGAAATATTTTTTACTTAATAAAGGAAATGACTTCAATCCCAAAAAGTGTCAAATAACTTGTTGAAGGCCGTATCACAATAGTTCAAAAGTAGGTACCTATTATCACAATATTGTGCGCATGGTACCGACTTCGACAAGTTATTTCACACTTTTTGATGTTGAAGTCGGTTCAATTTTTTGGTACAAAATTTTATTCACTACTTCTAGTGACCCTTGCTACTTACGGGATAGATTGTTATTCACCGTCAATGATGATATTATCAAGATAGGCGTAACACTTTTCAGTTTTTGGCCTGCTTGACCGAACTTGATGAAATTTAAATTAGACCACTTCGGAAGTACTATATACTTCCTACCAAACAAAAAAAGAATTTTGAGACACGATCCACAAATGAGGGAGAAATCGACTAACATACATAAAAAACATACAATCGAACATATAACCGCCTCTTTTTTGAAGTCAGTTAAAAACTAGAACGGAGTGAATTAGAAAAGGTAATACAATAGTAAATTACTGCAGCGGCCAGCAAAAGAGAAGGACGAACATGTAAATGTCGGCCGAGGCAAAGCCGAGTCACACATACGTAATTCCATCAATGCCTAGTTGTGGACAAGGCATGTATGGTACTTCTCTCAAAAAATGCGCGGAAATTAAAACTAAATAGTACCTAGGCAAATCTTTTTATTTCAGACGTCAAAGTGTTCATTTGTTTTTTTTTTCAATAAGCAGCATTCTATTTGCAGGCCAGTTCGTAATTTAAATACATCCTTTAAAAAGTTACCCCCTTGGTTGTCATGTTTTGGAGTAAAAGATCCATTATTAAATTACACCACAGATATGAGTTTACTATGCAATTATTTTCCAAGTCCACCTACATTGTGTACACCAATACATTGTCAACGAATTAAAAATTTGAATTAAACTAAATGTCACAATAATTACTGGTGAAGACAGCATGCAATAATAAGTAATAGTTGTTAACATAATACAGTCAATGAACATACTTTAAATGTTAATTAAAATATATATATTGTATACATATATAAAAAAAAATTGTGTAGTCAGAGACCTCAGCGACTTCCTGAAGCTATTAATATTGTCTCCAACTATGTCGATATTGTTTGTCTTAGACAAAGTGTTATACTGACGAACTATTTTAGGCAATGGTGAATTTAATCCCAAATTGGAACGACAACACCTAGTGGAAAACATATTAAAGCATGACACTCTAGGCAAGCCTCGAGGAATACTCGAGTACACTTTCGAGAGTAGTTCCGGAGTATCCAAAATTCCGTTTACAAGTTTATAAAAATATAACTGGTCCAGCATTCTCCTACGATTTGTGAGTGAATCCATTTAAAGAAACTTAAGTTGTGAATCGTAGCTTTTAAGTTCCTTACCTAAATAACATGAGTAGCTTAGATGCCACATGAATCTTTTTTGTACATTTTTTATTCTTTTTTTGTGAATATCATAGAAAGGATTCCACACAATGCTGCATTCTAAGCCGCTATGCACTAACGAGTTGTAGAGCATGATCTTTGTGTTATTTGGCCGCTAAACCACAATAGCTATGAGTTTTCATACAACTTTTGCCGGCCGCTGCTCGCATGTGTGTGGCCAGTACAGTAATTTTTATTTATTTCGAAGAAGGTGGTCAAAATAGTACTAAAATTTCCAAGCATGTTTGAGAAATATTGTTTAGTAGTAATTATATTGAAAGACCAAGACGAAATTGAAAAAGAAGCAAGTACATTTTTTGCAGAATATGAAAAAGACAAAAATGTACCATCTCTTGGTAGCTGTAAATATTTTATGATGGTGAATATAACATTGGAAAACAGGTGAAAATATAAACAGAAAGTTTATAGAAGAATGTCAGAGAAAGAAAAATTAAGGAAAATTATTTGAAATACGATTGTACAGCACAGTGATGCGACTGGCCAGTTGGCGCAGTTGGTAGCCCTGCCCTCTGAGACGCTAGTCTCGGGTTTGAACCCCGATTAGGTCAAACATTTGTGTGCATGAACATTTCTGTTGGGTCTGGGCGTGTATATCTATATAATTATGTATATCAATCATCAGGTTATATTGTACAGGTTCTGTCTAGTTTGGGACCTGAAGACCTAGTGTGGATGTTTAAAAATTACAAGATAAACTGTACAAGATAGATTGCACAGTGTTCTGTTTATATTAATCTTGCTGTTCTGCTTAGGACTAGGTAAAGCATGTGGCTGTATGAAAACAGTAATATTTTCTAAAAGACTCAAATTGAGATCCATTTGAACGTACGTACGTACAAAACACTGAAACAGTTTTACAGCTTACTTTAAGAAGGCCTGATAATCTTCGGCCAGAGCATCACACCCCGGCCACTTGCAGACGCCTCGCCCAAACAAAGGATGCTCTTCCATCTCGCTACCCCACAGCATCAGGCCGGGGGGAGCATTGGGTGGCACTGATAGTGGACCGTGCATTAAGTACTGCCGTTGAACTGCCTGCAGCTGTTGAACTAGCTGTTGCTGCTGAGCACCTAGTTGCTGTTGGAGAGAACCTGGACAAAGAAGGTATTCTTAGAATAGATGACAAACTAGTCACGGAAATTTACAATGATAAGACCAAGCCATGCTCTTTTTTGCTTTCACGTTCAAACTTCCCTTAGGTACAATCTTCTTGACACATTTTTCTTTAAATCACTTGAGATCACGGCTAAAACTTACCAGGTGAGCTGTCAGGTGGCGGGAGATGCGGTTGTGACAGCAGATTCAAGTTCAGCTGGTCTTGAAGACGGGACTGCTCCAACTGTCTCTTTGCAGCTTCCGAAGACATGTGCTGGAAGTACGAGTCCTAGTACCAAATTTTGTATGAACACAGTTAAACAGCAAAGATTATCTGATTCTACTCTGTGTCTCTAGTAATATGAATTCAAAAGTAGTGAAATTAAAAAGAGGAAGAAAGTTTTTGTACGGACAAAACCTTAGGCTGCAGTAAATTGTGTATTATACTAAAGGATGTCTCAGTAAGAGTGCACTTTTTAAGTTTAATTATATTTTTTGTGCAATTGGCAACTCTGAAATTTGGCAGCTATCACATATGTTTATCATTTACCTGCTTCTGCATATGATGCTGATGAAACAGGCGCTGCTTCATCAGTACTTGTAGCTGCGAATGCTGGTCTAGCAGTTGCATGGCGAGCAGGTCAGGAGCTACCAGTGGAAGTGGGGAGCGCCCTCCAGCTCCAGCCGATCCCGTGGGGGAAACTGGGGCAGGGCTAGAGTGGGCTGAACCACCGCCCGTTGGTGAAGTTGGTGCTGATGCCTGGGATTTTCAATATCCAGTTTAAAAAAATACGCAGATTCGACTTCTAATTAATAATAACAAGATGTGTTATTATTTGGAAGCTACATATTAAATATGACTCTTCCATTGCTGTTCACTGGTGTTTCTCTTTCATTTCTGTCTCTCAGCCATACAATACATCTTTAACATTGTACTTAACAATTTGGTACAGGCACATATATCACTTGACAATAAAGTAGTTTAAATATATTTTAGAACATTGATCGTTCCTGTTCCATTTAGGGGCCAGTCTCTTAGCTATTGAACCGCGTTATCGCAACTCAATCGCATGAAAATTTACGTTTTTGACAGTTTTCGTAGTCTGCTCGCTATTTGGTTCGTTCGCGGAGCAGCGGCTTGCTATCGATAGTTTTTGACTTAATTATTATTCTGTAAACTGTTGTGTTGCGATTGCGTTGCTACAGTAGCGTACATTAGCAGTCTGATCCATAAATTAAGTTTCCGTGATGTTTTGAAGGTCTTTAGGGAGCAAAAAGATTAACAAAGTATTTATTGATTGTGTTTATGTTACAAATCCACTGAATGTGTAATGTTTTCAATCTTATTTCAGCGGCAATATTCGCAAGCCGTAGCGCAGCCATAAGACAGCGATGCGATTGCTATTAAACTGCGATTGAGAACTAGATCTAACAGACTACCGAATTGGAAATTAAATGCAGTTCAATCGCAGAAGCATGGTTGTAGCGTTACGTTTGTCAATAGCTAAGAGACTTGGACCCCAGGATTTATACCCTGGTTACGTACTTAATAAGCTATGTACTTACTCGTGCAAGAGCGAGAGGCTCATGGTCCCGGGGTGGAGAGGCGCGGCGCGGGGGCGAGCTGCGCCGGCGTCGCCGCGCCGCTTCGCCGCCCCACCTGGACTCCTCACTATATTATATACAATTAGAATTTTACCGACGGGTTTAAACAGCATACTACTACTGAAGTAGGAAATCTATACAATACGTTGTAATACGAGGAGGGAAAAAAGAAGGGGTAAAATCAGTAAAGGAATCTTGGTTTTGCAAAACAATGCGCCAGTTCACAGAGCGCGCATTGCGAAGCAGGCATTGCGAGAAACTGGTTTTGATGAAATAGAAGTAAGACAGACTGCTGCTGCTGTAAGACATTTCTCCCTTCAACATTTTCATGATTTTAGGTCAACGAGAAGTGCCCTATACTATAGGTTTTGATTCAATTGTAAAATCGCGAAATAAGCGAAAATATGGGACATAAGCGGTCATCTTTTTTGATCGCGTTGACTAAAAAAATTAAACTTGTATGATTTTTTCACAGATGACAGAGACCATTTGGTATTTGATATACATTTCAACTCGATATCTCAACGCGTGTGTGAGAAAAAGGGTCTTGACAGACAGACAGAAGGACAAAAAAGTGATACTAGGGATGATGATGAAAGGGTTATTTTTTCACTATGAGTTACGGAACCTTGAAACATTTTAATCAAACGCTTTTATCACCTCAAGTTTATGCATCAAGTGGGTAATTATACCTTGATGCTCTTGGCAACACTAACCAGTTATGGCATCGCGTTGTTATTGTTTTCAGTTTTAATACTTTGGGACGTAATTTGATTTAATTTGGGAAAATTGAATATTTACTTGAGAAGTAGTAGTGATGTTCATAATTTTTTTTTGTAGAGTATTTTTTACACGATTTCACAGCACACGCTGACATATTTTAAAGTTAAATATTTCTGATTTATGACGTGCTTCCGCCATGAGCGTTCGTTGACGAAAATAGTTCGTTGTCGAAGCCAGCGAAGGCAGTCGATCGAAGTAGCCAATATTGGCGACTTTTTAACTGGAATCAATTTACGTAAGCGTACTAGGAATCTGGACGTTTATATATAATCAAAGCGTACGCGATTCTATCAGTATCTTAAATTATAAAAAAATCTTTATACGGAAATACTGATTTAGCAGTTTTGCTTAGATGCTGGTTATGTGGCTCTGTTTCTTTGCACAAGTCATACTAGTCCTACCGCGTAATATACAGGATGTAACAAAAAGGTGTCCTGTGTGGTGGAAGTCCCTATGTGGGCACTGGAGGTGTGGAGGATAAAAGACGATATCTTACCGATCCAGACAACGGTCCAGCTCGAATGAGTTGAGGAGCGGCGGCTTCGCAGCGCCACCCGGGTTTGAGTTCAGTGCCGGTTCTGGGCCCTGAAACAATATGTTACTTATTACAAAGGGAAGTGGCAAAAAAAACAATATTGCAGGTAATCGGCTTCGTCGCTTACTGTAACGAAATTAGTTTTAAACTGTGTAGTTATAGGCATAGGTAGACGACTTCCACATGTACTTACATAGTATATCTACCTAGATGTTGTCCACTACAAAAACATGAATGGAATGTTAAAAATATTAAGATTCTGTCAAAAACAGACTGTTGGCATCTCATCATAGATAAATCAGACTATATGGAGACAGAGTAAGTTCTGTCAAAATTAGACTTTGTGGGCATGTCATGGAGACAGCGTTAGTTCTGTCAAAATTAGACTCTGTGGGCATTTCACGGAGACAGCGTCGGTTCTGTCAAAATTAGACTCTGTGGGCATTTCACGGAGACAGCGCAGATTCTGTCAAAATCAGACTCCGTTGGCATGTTAAGGAGACAGCGTAGATTCTGTCAAAATTAGAGTCCGTTGGCATGTTAAGGAAATAGCGTAGATTTTCTCAAAATTAGACAGTGTTGGCATCTCAAGAAGACAGCGTAGGAACATAATGTGTATAATATAATTTATTATACATTGAAATTTATAGAGAGAAAAAAATCCATCCTCGGACGGGATTCGAACTCGCGTCTTCTGACTACTTACATATATTATACATGTTTTACGTAACACCTTATAATACTAAAGTTGCAGAAGTCCAAATGTATGTTTTTTTATCTCATTACATTTTATAAGTTTTAAACTATCATGGTCACAAACATAAGAGGTATTCAAATTATCAACGGGATAATTACCATGTAAATTTTCTATGAGTTTCCGATATTTCGGCACTGTTGCAAGCGCCATGATCATGATGAACTGAGGAATTGCGGGTGGGTGAATGTTTTACGAGCAGACGAAACGGTCTACCCTCTTCCGTACTCGTTTGTTTGTTTTGCGAGGCACCACTACTATTGTGCGAACAATAGTAGTGGTGCAGTCTCATTACATTTTGTTTCATTCTTCTTCAAAGAAATCTTATAGCTATACTAAAACGATAAGTTGTACCATAGAAAGCTAATTACAAGTTACCATAAATAAAACAGTTTTCAACTATAATTTGAGCTACAAACCACTTAATGATGATACGAGTATATATCTTCAAATCGTAAAACAATTTATTGAAGACCTCACAACCAAGTTCACAGTTCAACATAAAAAAAACCGCACATGTTATCGCTCGTACGTTTTGCTATCGTCGCAAACATATTTATATTATGAGGTCACCGTTATATCGTAGAGATTTGTTTTGATAAATAACCTAGCGCTATTATAAACATGAAACCCTTACAGCTGCTGTATGTAAACTATTTTTAATAACATCCTTAGTACTTGGTTTCAAAACAATTCTAGTTGTGCCTCGATTAGAGAAAGTCATATGTCACATACATTTTGTAAACTATAATCTATTCGTATGACTCTAGGTATTTTTTACCTACTTCCAAAAAGGAAGAGGTACTTAATTCGACTGTATTTTTTTTAATGTTTGTTACATACATAAATTTCGATAGGGTGAACCGATTCTCAAAACTCTTATTTTGTTTAAAAGCTGGTGCTTCCCTTGCATTTAAATTTCATCAAATTCGGTCCAGTTCTTTTTGAGTTAGACTCCAATAACTGAATATAATGGAAGTCGTTATACAATTTTTCAAATTTTACTTGTTATCATCAGCCCTTTATATATACAATACAATACAATAACTCTTTATTCCTTACCACACAAAACAAATACAGTAGGTAAATTAATTAACTAATTAGGCTTCTAACGAGGATCTTAGATCAATGCTGGTAATACAATTGGCTGTCTTATCGCTAATGCAATCTCTTACCGACAACCTTTTAATGGTCAGGAAAAGAATTAAAAGTTTAGACGGTGGTGTGCAACAAGATAATAGTTAAAACTAAACAGAATATGTTAAAGAAAAACAGCGGAAGGTTAACTTAAATACCTACACAAATAAAACTAATGTATAAATTAAAAAAAATATATAAATTGATTTCATATTAATTCAGATTATTCAGTCGTATAAACATAATTAATTAATATATACGATATAATAATACTACACACATATAAACATATTCCTAATATATCATAGGAATAGTGAAGATTAGCAGACGGAGATCAAAAAATAATGATCTTGAATTTTTATCGATAGGATATTTTTTTAAATATGCCTATCGATTTTGCTTGTCTTAAAGGAAGAGGCAGATCATTTCATAGCCGAACGGCGCGCACAGTAGATGAATTGCCAGAAAACTTTGAAGAGTGAACAGGAGTTAACATTAGAAAAAATGGCCGCGCAAGGGTCGAGAAGTCGCGAAAGATAGAAATTGAAATCGCTCCTTGAGACAGCATATTCATGACATAGCTTTTGGAGTGGTATTGTAGCTACCTAGGTATTTAGGTTTACATAGCTTTGTCAAAAAAAAAAACGAAATGAACTTACCAGGCTCGCATTCAATAAAATAATCTAGAGGTACCCTAACGGTTATATTCAGGCATTATTTAACTATGAGTTATCTGTGTTACAGCCCTAGATAAATGACAGTTCATACTGTTTCACGTGAACGACACGTTATGTTACACTTACGCAGTTATTCGTGCTAGGCATACAGAGCTTGGATTCTTTCAATTTCTTTCATTTGAAATCAAGCAAGCTCATCTCGTAAAAACGTACAAAAACTCATAAAAAAATAATGTTAACTAAATCATAAAAAAGTATGGCCGTCAATGTATGTGTATTGAAAATGCTATGTTATGTTATGTGTTTCATGACAAATACAATTGTGAATAAAGAGCAAAACTGTTTTAAAGGTGAAATTAAGTGGTAAATTTGATTTTTTTAATGTACTCTAGTATGTTATCATATGTTTTTAAGTCCGTCAATTCTAGCGATTAACTTGTTCAAAAAAACTAAACTAAACATTTCTTATGGTGGTCCTTATTCAAGTTAACAATAAAATCCAAAATCATTAACACTTAGAATGGCACTTCTAAAACTAGGATTCTATTCAGTTTTGGGTTATTTTAGGTTACTTTAGCAAGCACTAAGTTACGTGACGGCTAAACTGTCTAAAATATGCGCACAATTGAAGAGAAATACCTAACTTTAGTGCTGTCATTCGAAAGTGTTATTCTAATTTGTATTTTAGCCTAAATAAAATAAGTACTGCCATAATTTAGAGATTTTTAGTTAAGAGAATGCTTACAGAATCGACACCAATGTGTATCTAAAAGTCTTAGAAATGGCATATTATTTTTTGTTAGGTACATCGCTGCTTATGAGATAAACTGCTTCAAAACCCTAATTTTTATCGACGTTCGAACTGACAGTAACTTAAGTGGTAACTTCTGCCTTAAACAGATGCATTACATCACAAATAAACTGCACTGCGGCTGCAATTAAGTTGTTAAATCTCATGTGCTTGTAATTTCACCGGCACCCATACCCTTCAAGCCAGACCGCAGTATTGCGAGCATTACAACTTGCGGTGTAAATACGTATGCTCGCAATACTTCCCCGGACGAATTCATTCACAGGTACATAGTTCTACTAGTGCTACTAAACTGTTTACCGATAAAGTAACTTTTAGTATATCTGTAAAATAAAATATCTCTCTATGAAAAAATGTTACATACATTATTTGAGTTTCAACCACATTCGATGGTCTTTTCTACAGACTTCCAAAAAAAGGAGGAAGAATTCAATTCGACTGTGTTTTTTTTATGTTTGTTACCTCATAACTTTCGACTGGGTGAACCGATTCTCAAAAGTTTTGTTTGAAAGTGCTTCCCGTGTGGTCCCATTTAAATTTCATCAAATTCGGTTTAGTAGTTTTTGAGTTACACTCCAATAACTGACTGACTACTTTTTACAAAAGTAATAAAATGGAACTAGGTATTCAATTTTTCAAATTGCACTTGTTCAATGAGTGTTCAGGACGCCCGCGTCGATGACGTCTCGCTTAGCACATTGCTAAAAAGCCTATCCGATAAATATTACGAGAGTAATCCCGTATTTCTAATTACTAAGTACAATTTGAAAAATTTATTACCGACTTCCATTCTATTCCGTTATTGGAGTGTAACTCAAAAACTACTAGACCGAATTTGATGAAATTTAAATGGGACCACACGGGAAGCACCAGCTTTCAAACATGCTTGTTGTACAAAAAAAAATTGAGAACCGGTCACCCTATCGAAAGTTATGAGGCAACAAAGAAAAAAAAATAACAGTAATAACGAATTGAATACCTCCTCCTTTTAGGAAGTCGGTAGAAAATGAGTGAAAACCACGTTAGTTTGAATAACTAAAATGTTACATACTTATCTAGTACATATTATTCTAATTTTCGAACGTTCTAATCAAGACATTGTACTCACAATCTTAATATTGATAACAATAACAATTGACAGCTCATTATTTACGGAACACGTATGTCAATTATCAAAACGTGACAAATAACACATAAACAAAAACCGAAGAAAACATTATGTCATTATAATGCATTGTTGCATAAATATTGTCTGATACGCAAGGGCAGTACGACATTACTAATTATTATAAATGTGTGCGAAAATATGTGAGTGAGTGAGTGTGTATGTTTGTTATAGCTTTAAGGTGAATGGATGACATTTAAAATAAATAATAAAGGATAAATTGATGCGAATAATCAAGTTTATAATAAATAATGTCACGTTTAGCTGTTAACTTTATTTTTGTATTCAACTAGGATCTGGAATGATTAAGTTAAGGCGCGGTCCAACCCCAATTTTAAAATAAATTACAATGCTTTACGTAAGGTTGAAAATCGCTTGTTAGATTGGACGATGTAATGCGAAAATGCGTTAATTTTGTACGTTTTCTTTATATTTTCGATATATACTAACAGAATCGAAAAAAACTGCTGGTTATAACTTTAGTACTATACGTTGGCTATGTATTACCTGAAAAAAAATATAGTGTTATCCCTGAAAATTCTGAGAGTTTGGACGTGAAAGTTTATTTTTGTGGTCATATTCAGGCCTTTTTTTTGCAGAAAAAGAGTTACATTTATGAATTCTATTTATATTATAGGTTATTACTCTTTTCCTATTCCTTAGTATTTTTTTCATTGTATATTATCGATCTTTTTCGTTACACTAGGTATTTAAAAATTCTGCTTTTTACTATTATCAGGATAGGAGCGCGTCTTAAGATATAGGTAAAAAGAACTTATTTGGTATAATTTATTATACTGCATGTGGTGTTTCCCTTTAAGAAATAGTGCATTAAGCAACTTAGTTAAGAATATGTATAAGACACAAGAAATAATGTAACTATTCATGGGAAACCAAATAAATAAATAAATTTATTAAATTAAAATAAAGATAGCTAACTATTAGGTACTTCTCCCTGATCCTATTCTTATTACAAACTAGTAGAGTCTGATTAAATTATAATAAAATTGTTACATTCGCGAAACCCCTTTAAAATAAAAGTCCATTGAAACACCATGTAAAAACACAAATCAAGAACAGAAAACTAAAACTAACACGAAGTTAAGAAAGATTACATCAACATAATAAAAATGAAAGAAAAATAATAAATAGGAACAGAAAATAAAACTTGACACTGGCGGATGCATAAGAAGTGCGAAGCCATAATTCCCTCAGGGGAAACAGAAAAAAAAACTATTCTATATGCCAAGTTCTACGCACAGTAAACCTCACGAGCCATCTTTCCTCTTTTTAAAATGAACCTCTTAAATCAAAAACGCCGATTACCAAACGAATCTATGGAAATGTAAAACCTGGATGCCAAATTTCATCATGATTACTTTAAAAAAAAATTATTCGATTCCATTTTTTGGTAAAAGTTTTTTTTCATCGTTTTAGTGACCGTTGCTACTTACGGGATCGATTGTCATGCAACGTCAATTACGATATCAAAAATATAGCGATGTAGCATAGCGACGTTCGTCTTCTACTGAACTCGAAACAAAATGACGAACCCCGCATGAACATTCTGTGTACATTTTTTTCAACAGTTCTTTGTTCGTTCATTCGGAACGGGAGTCGAGGTAGGCGTAACACCTTTCAGTTATTGCCTTGCAACTCAAAAACGGCTCGTCTGAATTTAATGAGATTTAAATGGGACCACCTCAGAAGTATACTCCAACGGTCCACAAATGGAGGAGAAATCGGTGAACATACACAAAAAAACATACAGTCGAACAAATACATGTACATAACCCAGGAGTAGGTACATACCAGGAGTACATAACCCTCCTATTATGAAGTGGGTTAAAACATATATGTAGTGGTATATATGACTATTGCAAAGTTCAACAACTATGCCAATCGTTCAACCGTTAAGCAGTAGTGTGCAAACATTACTGCATATCTTGTACTTGTCCATACTAAAAGAAAAGCTCTTTTCTGTCCGATTTCAGTGTTTTTTTTACATGTTGTTTGCTATGCCCGTACGTTTTGATTTTTTCAGTATTTCAAAGTAACTAAAATTTTAATTTTTAAGTTTGAAGAAAAAAAAATCACAGATCGGACAATGTTAAGAGGTAGAAAAGAGTTTTTCTTTTAGTATGGACAAGTACAAGCTATGCAATCCCCTTAAAGGGAAATGTTTCCAACGACATTACAGGGCAAGAGATCAAAAATTTTATACTTCGGAGTGACGGGCATAGTGCATTGCCATGCAGGGTTTTGCAACAGTGGGCCTAGCACGAATATTTGCGTAAGTTTAATGTTCCTGTATCGTTGATTACAGTACAAACTATGAGTTATCTGTGCCACAGTTGTGCCAGATAAATGATAGTTTGAACTGAGCTGCGTTCCAGCAAGCCACAGGACAAGCCAAAATTTGGCAAAACTGCCGGTCCACGACGCCTATAGGACAAGATTTGCACGGATCAAGATTTGATCACGCCTGTTTCAGGACACCTGTCAGCACAAATTTTGTCCCGACTGGCGAAAATATTTCTACATTTTGAGAGAGCCAAATATTGGTCGGCTGTCAAAAGTGACAGTGTTGATAGTGGCAAAGTATTTTGTTGCATTTTCACGACGAATGGACAGGATTAGTTATTTGTACTAACCTCGAAATACCTAATTATATGTTCTTGACCGGTGGAGAGTAATTAATATCCTCAAATTAGTTTGAAACCAACAAAGCTAACACCTAAGTTATATATAATTTGTTTGTAACTATTGTTTGACATTATTGTATAATATAAGTGTGACATATATATATCTAATGGACCATATTTTGTTGTCTGAGAATGGAAATAAATAAATTAAAAAAAAAAATTGCCAAACTCTTTTTTGACAGATAATGGTAAAAGACGTTTTACTCGTAGCAACGCTCGATCAAATCTTGTCTGAACAATATTTGGTCTACAGCTTGCTGGAACGCAGCCCTGGGCAACTGTGACACAGATAACGCATAGTTTGTGCGCGGAATCGTGAGTAGTTGACGTTTGTGCTACGGCCTCAGGCAAGTTGCTAGTCTCAGTCGTAGTAGTAGTCTGGTCACCACAGGCCAATATACATGGTGACTGGTTGAACGCTTTACATATTGATATATAGTGCTCAGTACTCGATTCTCGTTCTAATTAAGAAAAAAAAATAGGTGCCTAATATTTACCTAATTTAACTTTAATTGTCTACTCAAAACAATAAACATGGTCACTCGCGGCGCGCGTGTAGTAATAAAAGCGCGGCGCTGCCGGGCGGGCGGCCGACGATCGCGGCATCCTTTGGCGGCGCGGCCCTTTGGGTCATTAACCCCGTTCGGACGCAGCTTGATTCCTTTGAACGCGGCGCGGCGCTTTGGGTCATTAACCCCGTTCGGACGGTGTCCATAATTTTCGAGTTATAGCACATTCATAGAATGAAGGTTTCCTCTGTAGTTTAACGGTATTTTTTTTAATTTTATTTTTTTAAACGTTTCATGTGACCATGAATTATCATGTCCTTGTTTATGTAAAGTGTTCAACCAGTCATGCTGTATATATATCCACATAGTGGACATATTGGTCTGTGCTCGACACCAAAGGTCACAAAAACTCTCACATAACCTGACCTCAAGGCCAAAGTACGTACAAAAGATTGATTGTACTCAAATCAAAAGCCGTATTCACGTTTGAGTCAGCACCCGATAATGTTTACTTATCATGTTTCATTGTTTTGTAGTTTTTACTAAAACAACGGCGCGGTCGCAACAGGAGAACGTTCGACAATAATATTACTTACATGCATAATAACAAGCGTGGTTATGAACGGATCGGTAAACTAATTTGTTTTGGTGACTAACTTCAACTGCCACCTACCAAGAAGTATTCCAGTTTATTGGTCTTTACAATCGACTTGCAAAATAAGTAGGAGGTACTCAATTCAACTGTTTTTTTATGATTGTTACCTCATAACCTTCGACTGGGTAAACCGATTATGATGATTCAGTGATTCATTGACAGCTGGTGCTTCCCGTGTGGTCCTATTTAAATTTCATAAAATTCGGTCCAGCCGTTTTTGAATAACTGAAAAGTGTTTCGCCTATTTAAATGATTTGATGATATCATCATTGATGATGACAAGATGATGATGATCCAGGGAAAAGGCTAAACAAATTATCAAAAAAATGGAACTCCACTTAAAAGTGTAAAATAACTTCGAAGTCGAAGTCGGTACCATGCGCACAATATTGTGGTAATAGACACTTTTGAACTATCGTGGTCCCGAATTCGGTTCCATTCTTTTTGATAAAACAATTATCAGGTGCTATTGAGCATTTGTAAGTGTGGAGGGAGTTATATATTTTGTTTCTTTATTTATGAAAATCAGTGACGGTCATATCGCCAACATGTTATCACGCTTGCCCATAACAATTCAGTGGTGTTCAGAATTTTAAACTACAAGAGTTCATAACCCTGCAGCAATGCTCTGCGATCATCACCCTGAGATATAAGATGTTAAATCTCATGCCTTGTAATTTCACAGGAAACATTGCCCTTTAACGTAACACAGTAAAGTTTGCACACTACTGCTTCACGGTTGAATAACTGGCAATGGTATGGTACTTCTCCAGACGGACTCTGCTACGTCCTACACTCTTCCATCACCGTTCCATCTTCAACAGGCCAGACGAACTATGACACCTCGTATATTGCTGACCTAGTGATATATAGTCCGGAGCCGGGCGTAGGAGGAGGGCTTGACACGCCACCCCCCATAACAGAGATCCCGGTGATGGACAAGGAGGTGTCCATCATCTCTTTTAGGACCACGAGATGGTGCGCCAGTGTCTCCGCGTGCCTCTCAAAGATGTTGGGATGGAGTTACTCCTCCTGTCACACCGTGATGGGATCCTCATTAGAGGACCAACGCCGCCGGGGTCGCAGACGAGTACAAAACCGTTCCTGTAGCCCCGACACTAGGGCGCCCGGAGAAACACCGTGTGGTGGTTTAGTCGGTTTAGTCTGCTTGCTGCTTTGGAGGCAGTTGGCGCGTACATGACGAGTCCGACATACCCCGTGAAGTCCCCCCGGATTTGGCGGTGAGGTGTAAGTGCATTCCCCACACGTTATAAAAAAGGGACATATAGTCCGCGCTTTCCAAACTTATTTGTCTTTTTCTTTTGTCATCTTCGCTGTGTCTTCTAAGTCGCTAACTTACTTCCAGTACAAGTGAATTGCAGGAATTGTTTTGTGTGTAAATTAAAAATAAATAAAAAAGGTTTAAAATTAAGAAAATAAATGTATTTGTGTTTGTGAACGATGGTTTTTTAGACAAAGGGGTAGAGCCACACAACAGAACGACGCGACGTCGTTACATGCTTGAATATCCACGATAGTGCAATCGACTATCTTTTTTTTTATAATGGTTCATCAAAGTGACTCCATCTCGCCTGATGGAACTCACACTGTGCCTAGCACGAATAACTACGTAAGTGTAACGTAACGTGTCGTTTACGTGAACCCGTACTTACTGTCATGTATCTAGGGCAACTGTGACACAGATAACTCATAGTTTGTACGCCGAAGCGTGACGCGTTGACGTTTACGATACTTTTACGCAAACTATTCGTGCTACGGCCGGCCTCTGACGACTGGTAGGCAAATAAATATAGCCGGTTTTTTTTGTTAACCTCGCACTAAATTTCTGATCCAATTTTGTTAAAAGGTTTAGGGTCACTTACTAAAGATAAAATCTCAAAATGCTGACAGATCCAGGTAAAGCTTATAGCGCCATCTTGAAAAAAAGTTTTTGGTCGATATTCCGAAAACTATGCACTTTAGTGCAAAATTTATGGACAACAATATTGTAGAGCATAAAATTACCCATCTTTTATACCCTGTTAACTTTTTTGTATAACTTACGATTTACTATTTAGTGCCAAACCATATAAAACCATTTTCATCAGAAATTTAGTGCGAGGTTTAATTCTATTTTTACTAGCCTACGAGAAATCGTGCATTTTGGTATCAGAGACTAAGGGTACGTTCCAGTAAGCGCCGTCAACCCTCACAACTGTCGCGCCCAGGTTTGCTGTTCCTTTTAGTTTCAATGCATAGAACGCCCAACTCGTGTGGAACACTAACGCGGTCCAAAATGTCAAATTTTCTGTTAAAAATCTAAAGAATCCTATACTTATTTTATGCTTTGACAGTGACAGCTCGCCACGACCGCGGAAACCCACCTTCGATTCACGAGCGTTGTGGTCACGACGTGAGCGATATCGATGACGTCATCGATCACGTATCGAGCTCGCTCACGATGATCGTGGACTTGTAAGGGAATGGTGCGAACGCCGCGAGTGATCTCGGCGCTTACCGGAACGTAGCCTAAGGCACATTTTGAACCACTGCGCCAGCATATGTAAAAAAGTATATTATAATATAGTACATACCTGTCTAACCGCGTACAGCATCTCAGTATCTTCAGTCACACTTTTAACACTTAAATGTCACTTAACACTTTAATGGCTAGACTAACAGACTCACATTAACTTTAATTTATTAGTCTTATTCTTTGAAAAGACGTTTATTTTACTTGTTTTCGTTAAGCTCATTTTCATTGATTATTTTTCATGACTTTTCTGAAAGGTTTCCCAGGTTACGGCTGTACAGGTTTTTCAGTCGCTGAACAATATTTTACAGACTTCTACAAACAAAGAGGTTTGCAAGGTGACATTCCTATTTTTTCTGTATTACTTTTAACTAGATCATTCAATTACAATAATTAAAATAAAAACAGATCGTAACATCTAATTTTTTACATTTTTTTTATAAGAAATATTTAATTAATAGAAAAATTAATTTAGAGGTATAAGACAAAGACTCGTGTATTAATTTTTGTTTATTAACTTAAAAATAAAACACGAGGTTTGTGGTCGTATTTCTATAAATCTGCTCTTTGAATCCTTGAAGACTAATAAAAACTTAAAAGGTAAATAATCTTAAAAATACGAAAAGGTTAAAAGATGTTATAATAATTTTATTATTTTGATCATAGTGACTTTTTTCCGACGTTTTTCACCACATTTGCGAGTAAAAAAACATATATTGCATAAAAATAGCGATAAATACACAATATTATGAAGTTTATGAAAAATGGCGCTCAATTTTTTTTCTAGTGCTTATGCATGGTGAGTAAACATACAGCCTACTACAAATTATAATTATAATGATAAAATGCAAATATTTTAGTATTATCTACCGACTTCCAAAAAAGGAGGAGGTATTCAATTCGACTGTATTTTTATTTATTTTTGTTACTTAATAACTGTCGACTGGGTGAACCGATTCTAAAAATTCTTTTTTTGTTTGTAAGCTGTTGCTTTCCGTGTGGTCCTCATTTAAATTTCATCAAATTCAGTTCAGAAGTTTCTGAGTTACACTCCAATAACTGATTTTTACCAAAGTAATACAACGGATGTCGGTATAAAATTTTTGAAATTCCACTTGTTTTTATTGTCATGTGTGTTTAATCTTATCAAATGTGAGACATGAATTTATGATGTAATTTTTAGATGACTACAAGTATGACTTGTACCTTTATAGATAGGCTTGTGGAGGCTTGTTATTGGCTTATCTTAAACAACTTCTTAACCTTATACTGTAATTTTAGCTGTAAACCCCCAAATAAAATAAAATAAATAAAAATTAATAAAAATTAATAAATAAATAAATTTACATGAGCAATTGACGGCTATGATTGTTATAGTATTTCTTTTATCGAATTAAGGTGCTGCCAATTCATGACGTCGATAAAAATGAACAGTTTATCTCTTATGCAGCGATTTAATTAAAATTACAAAAAAAAATATGACATTTCAAACACTTTTAAGTATACATTAACGGGCTTAAAAACATATTTTATACCATTCCCACTCTAAAAAGCTTATTTTATTCACTGAAAATAGTGAATAAAAAGGCCTTTTAACTGTTTTGGTGTTTGAATTTAGAACACACCAATATATTCGATCTCCATCTCAATGCTTATACATCTTCCTTACGCAAAGAATAGTCGACATACAAACTCTTTGAGCAAGTAACTCCTCGAGATTTGATTGGTCGGTATTTGCGACAAGGAGTTTAGCATTAGAATGAAATGAAAACTGTATTATGTTTTATGCTGCCATTACAGAAAAAAATATAATAATAAGAAAATTAATCTTATGTTTAGTAATTTTTCGAATTTTAATGTGCATTTAAATTAATTGAACCTTCCTTTTTTCTTTATTAACGTCTATTTTCGCGTAAATTATTTCTTTTTCTCGTAGTTACGGTATAAAGTATAGTATGCAACTCTTGAATAAAACGGATTTATATCGAGGGCCATGAATCACTCGCATCGCTCAGGATGATTATATATACAATGCAAATTATGTCTCTGGTTGTCTGTTTATTTATTACCTATTTATGTTTTTGAGCTATTTTTTTAAGTATATATACATATATATCTCAAGTTTTAAATAAAGCACTACCAAACACACTTCCATATCACACAAAGGTTAGCTGGGAGAAAATGCTTAATAGCATTAAGTTCGCCTATGTACTTTTGGTTTTGTGCAATAATAAATTTTCTATCTATCTATTATTTATATAGCTAAACGGGTAACTTGAGGTTCATGAAACTACAACTAATAGTCACTGTGGTTAGGTTCTGGACATTGGTAGCGATTCGCTTGTTCAAAAAACTAAACTACCGAACTAAAAATGTATTATGGTGGTCCTTATCCTGTTAACAATAAAATCCAAAATCATTTAACACTTAGAATGACACTTCTAAAAATAGGTCAAAGTAAAAGTCAAAATCCTCAAATCAAGGCAACGTTAATATATTGATTTCTTTAAATAAATCTCTCAAAGATTCACGGGGACCCATTTTGTATATAGCTCTAATAGCACGTTTCTGAAGGATAAATATGGTCTCTATATCAGCCGCTGAACCCCATAGCAATATCCCATATGACATTACGCTGTGGAAATATGCAAAATACACTAACCGCGCCGTAGAAGCATCTGTTAGCTCTCTTATTTTACGTACTGCATATGCAGCAGAACTGAGTCTCCCAGACAGGGCATTTATATAGGATTTGTCTATTCAATTTGGGTTATTTTAGGTTAGTTTAGCGAGCACCAAGTTACGTGATGATTACGAACTGTCTAAAATATGTCCACAATTGAACAGAAATATCTAATTTTAGTGCTGTAAAGGCCTATTCAGACCTGAGCGTTATTCGCTACCGCTGACGGTAGCGAATAACGCTAAAAATACCACGCGGAACTCGTTGGGTAAATAGTATGAAGTTCCATAACTGCAGCGGAACTTGTACCGCCTAGTGAGGTGGTATTTCCCCTTGTTTGGCGAAACTAGTTCCGCCGCCCCGCTAACCGTTGCCAACGAATATTTCTACCGCGCGCGGTAGAGATATCCGCTTTGGTGTAAACAGTGAAATTAACGCATACCCTTCCGGATTTCTCTATCGCTCGCGGTAGCGAATAACGCCCAAGTTTGAATAGGCCTTTATTCGGAAGTGTTATACTAATTTGGATTTTAACTTGAACAGAATAAGCACTGCCATAATTTTTAGAGATTTTTAGTTAAGAGAAAGCTTACATAATCGACACCATTATCCTACATTACAACATCATCATAATTCATGACGTGGTTACAGCTGGTAAATTATATGTAGACTAATACTATAATATAGGCCTTATATAAGCTCACGTCACTGCTTTTGCAAAAACTACCCTACAGAATCAATTTTCCGGGATAAAATGTAACGTAACTTTGTAATTTTAGAGAGAAATACACATCCACGATCGGGATTCGGACCCGCGTCTTTCGCTAGTCCGTGTCAGAAGCTATAACCACTAGGTCACCGAGGCGATCCGTCCAAGGGTCAAATTTAACTCTCCAGTTGATTGAGTTACTTTTTATGCTCGGATGGATGGCCTAGGTGGCATAGTGGCCATGGCATTTGAAACAGAATTTCAAAAGACTAGAGTTTGAATCCCGTCTGAGGATATATGTTTATCTCTAAATTATGACGTTTTTTCTTACTAAGCAGGCTATCAAAATCATATATTCCAAATTAGAAGTATAACTGTAGTTATGAGGGTTTGTATGTTTCTCTCTAAAATTATAATGTTTGGTCCCGCTGAGCAGGCTTTAGTTCTTTAAAAACGTATATTCAAAAATATCTTATTAAGGCAGCATAGAGGTTAATTAATGAGAATTTCAACAGTAAATGTCAATCAAACGAAATAGCAGAAATAAAACTAGATGATAAAAAGTTCACTCACCCCCTAGAAATTGCAGATCTTCTTAACAACTATTACATAAACATAACTGGTAACAACAATGCAAACAAAAATAAAACATATGCCAACCCAGATAAATCATTTGTAGATAAAACTATCTATCTTACTCCAACTGACCCGCCAGACGTCTTAAAAGTTATAAAGTCACTGAAGCCTTCCCACTCTACTGGATATGATGAGTTCAATACAAAAATGATTAAATTATGTGCCATACATCTTTGTGTTCCATTAAGCCACATGATTAACTTATCTTTTTCAGACGGAACATTTCCCGAACGACTTAAGTACTCGATCGTAAAACCTATATTCAAAAAAGGTGATAGATGTGAAATGGTAAATTATAGACCAATAACATTAATACCAGTATTGTCAAAGGTTTATGAAAAGGTAATATATTTAAAATTAATGAATTTCATTAATAAAAACTCAATTTTAACACCTGAACAATTTGGCTTTAGTAAAAAAAGGATCGACAATTCACGCTTGCTTTTCGCTTATAAAATTAATAACAGAGTGCTTAGATAAAAATATACCCGTAGTAACTATTTTCTTAGACATGAGCAAGGCGTTTGATTTCGTTTGTCACAAAAGTTTACTTCTTAAGCTAGACAAATACGGAATCAGAGGTAAAGCTCAGGAATGGCTACAGAGTTACTTCGGCGGTAGGTATCAGCGTGTTGAGATAAGTCAAATTATTGGAAATATAAAAAGAAAATTTTATTCTTCGTATTCTTTAAACAAATATGGCGTTCCTCAAGGTAGCGTTTTAGGGCCCTTACTGTTCCTACTTTATATAAATTATCTGCCTAAAGCTACGAAACATCAACGTATTTTGTTTGCAGACGATCGTTGTCAAATGTAAAGATAAGGAACTTCTAGAGGAAGAAGCCAATAAAGCTTTTCATGATGTCCTTAGCTGGCTCGAAAATAATAATTTACGTATTAACTTAGGTAAAACTAATTTTGTTGAATTTCAAGCCTACAATAGCGTACCAAATAATGTTATTATTGCTTATCGAAATAACATAATAAACAATGTAAATGGAACTTTGTTCCTTGGCATAACGTTCGATAAATATTGTAATTGGAAATCCCATGTTAACAGTTTGTGTTCAAAATTGGATAGATTTGTATATGTAATGTACCGACTAAGACAAATAACGACAAAGGAAGCAGCCTTGACTGCCTATCATGGCTATGTCTCTTCAAGTTTAAGATATGGCATTATACTATGAGGATTCTCCATTGAGGTGGACAGTGTGTTGATTGCGCAAAAGAAATGCATACGATCCCTATGTGGGGGTGCAATATTTGGATAGCTGTGTACCACTTTTTAAAGAACTTAAGATTCTTCCTGTGCCTTCATTGTACATCTACTAGATTTGTGTGTATGTAAAAAAATCCACACCTATTCGAAAAACACTGTGAGGTCATAAAAAAGCTTGTCAGAGTAGACATCCTTACAAATTATACACGCCAATCCAACGGTTACAGCTTACCAAATGGAATGCCAGTTGTATGGCGATTAGAGTGTACAATACTTTACCTGACAATATCAAGGGAGTTGCCCTAAATCATTATAAAAAGAAATTATTTGGATTCTTATTGAAAAAATGTTATTACTCTATAAAGGACTTCTTAGATGATAAAAATCTAACATAGGTAATTATATATTAAAGTTTGACATTTAATTGTATTAATTGACAGAAGCGACTTATCAAACAATTATATCAATTGACATTCTTAATTATTGTATCTAAAATCAGTTCGTATTATTTTTAATTTACTGCCTGTTTAATTTTTTATCATTTTTGTGTAGATTCTAAAAACACATAAGAATAAATCTTGTATGAAACATTTGCACGCCGTTTTGGTAGAGTTTTGTTGGACCTGTATTATGTGCTTTAACAACTATGCAATATTGTACCCAAAACTGAAGCAAATAAATATTCATTCATTCATTATTTTATAGTCATGTCCGTTCAGATTTCTTCTTTTTTCATTGTCATTATCATTAGCGGAAATACTACCTCAGTCCCGGCTTTGAATGTAAACACGAACGGCAAATTTTCACTGACTGACCTACCAGCGACTTCGTTTGCTTTACCCCAGGAGTGAAAATTCCAATAATCCTCTCTTACGGCCGGTGCCAATAACCTATCTATCGCCGGTTTACCTTACTAGAGATATATATTTAACATAATTTCGGTCGTAAGCTGTGGATAGATAGATTATTGGGATCCCCATTTAGTCGTTGCTTACAACATTAAAGGCATCAACTGTCAAAATGATATGTTTAAAGCCCCAGCAGTTTAGACACTGCGTCGATGGATCAGTCAGTCAGTCACAACAAGTAATTAATTAGAAGATATATAGCATTTGTATGATAAATCTGCACAAAAAAAATCAGACCAGCGTACATCAATGTTTAATTAATTCAGTCAGGTCTCATTTTTATTTATTTATTTATACACCCATTGTCACTAAATTTACAATTATAAAATTACAAAGTATTGTGCTGAACAATGTTCCTTAAATTTAGAAATGCGCAGTATAAAATAATATAATATGGGACAACATCCACACAACGGCCTTCAGGTCCCAAACGAGGCAGAGCCTGAACTATGGCAACCAGTACGGCTATTATGCATCTCAGTTGCTAACAAATGTTGATTGAAATCGAAAAAAATGGCGGCTCTATGTCACTTTTGCAGCTCCATAACATTTTTGCTTACTGGAGTCCTCAAAACTGACAAAGGGCATTCATTTTTCAAGATTTCAATCAAAATTTGCTATCAATTAAATCAAAATTAGATGATAAATGAAAAAATTACAAAACAAACAAATCAAAACCAAAGAGACATTCATTGCTACATCGGCATCATGAAAATTCCGTTGGAAAATTTATTAGTCCTACGTTTTATTTATCAACCTACATGTTGGTATTTTATTAATTCAAATTATGTCTAGAAGAAACAGTTCATTGTATGTACTTCAATCAATATATACAAAATCAAGAGAATCATAAAATCAAAGTTTAATATTATATGTATATTTTATATTATTATATAAATGTATAAGAATGGCTGCTGAAAGCGACCCATTCCTAATTACGGTAGCAGCTACATACATTTCCATAAAATCTACTCCAATAAATAACCTGAAAGCTGAAGCTGTAACAACCTCTGAAAAGCTCCACGCCGCCCCACTGAACAGTGACGGCGGCGAGATCAAAGCGCCGCTCAACCAATCGCAGAGCTGCGCTGAAAAGTGACACGCCCACCCGCTTTAAAGTGCCGCCTGCCTTCATCTTAGGCGACAAAATCTTTGTCTACCTTTTTTTCTTTTTATTCACTCTAAATTGTGGCCTGTTAAAGTTTATCCATTTTTAACCAACTCCATTATTTATGTAAATACATGTTGATAAAAGCTTCTTTACTTATTTCGTTTCAGTGGCATTATAATATTATATTACTAACTTACTCTTGTAAATGAATATTAACTTTGACTTAAATAAATAAAATATTTTGGTAAGTACAGGGTACTTACGTGTATCTTTATTGTGCATCTGAAAATTTAAGGGGATCAAGAAATTTGATTGTTTTAGAACAAAGATGGAAACTTTCACTTGTTTCGAGCGAAGGCTTCCTACAATATCTTAGCACGAGCACCAAGAATGCGTAAAACATTCGGTAGACATTTTTAAGCTAAGAAGTGATAAGAATCACCGGCAGGGCTATTGCGTATTTCATTTTCCGTTGTGACAATCACCTAATATAGTCAGCCTGTAATTTTCCCGCTGCTGGGACTCGAGCCCACCTCTCAGACAAAGGAGTTCGGTCATAATCCACCTCGTGGCTTGGTGGATAGATAGGCCACCCTCGGCCTTCAACATAGCCGAACGACTGTTGTCCTAAGACAAACAACCGGGACAGAAAGCTTAACGTGCCCTCCGAAACACGGAAGCGCTCAGTTGATTAATACCACTAGCACACAACCATCCAACTCCTGCCCGCAGCAAGCGTTGCTCCACCTTTTTATCGGATAAGATCCAAGTCAATCACCTTGCGTCACGTTTACAACGATTAGCTGTCAAAGTCAACATCGTCACCATTGTGATACGCAATACCAGTGCTATGACAATCTTGGTAGACATCAAAATTCGGCGGACAACCGAACCTATAGTTAGTCACTTCAAAAGCCAAATTAGCCAATAGCCCTACAGTAGCATGAATATCTGCGTAAGTGTAACGTATTGTTCACGTGAAACAGCACAAACTGTCATGTATCTAGGGCAACAGTGACACAGATAACTCATAGTTTGATCGCCGAAGCGTGACGCGTTGACTTACGATACGAATATTTTTTCGCAAATTGTTTGTGCTACGACCTCTGATAGTAGTTACACGCTTGTCTATGCCAGTTCCAATGTCACTAAGTTTATAGCTTCAACCTTCAAGTAACGAAACTGCAACACACTTGTAGTTCTGTGGGCCAAGCACGAATAACTGTTTAAGTGTAACGTAATCGCATCGTTAACGTATTTAGTACAAGCTGCCATATATCTAGTACAATAGTGGCACAGATAACTCATAGTTTGTACTGAATACGTAAACTATACGATAACGTTACACTTAAGCAAACTTTCGTGCTCGGCCCACAGAGACTTAGGTTTTTTGCATCTGATTCACTGAGCACTTTCCACAGCTAACTTCCAAGTCTGCAGAAAACTGTTAGACACTGCAAAGAAACCAATGAATATTGTCTCTTGTACAAGAGTTCTTTTTTATTTAGGTTCATCAAAGTGACTCCCTCTTGCCTGATGGAAAGCTAAGATAGAATCAAGAAGCCATGACCATTAATGCAGCCGTAAGCTGCACTAATCACCATCCCTATAATGACCTGACAGATGCTTTTTCATGCCCCACTTGAAAGACCCAGGCTCATAGTTGCAAGAAAATACGTACGCCGGCACAGCATTCCATGATTTAGTTAGGAACAGAGGTAGGAACTGCCAAAAAGGGATCGTGATAAGATATAAATTAATTCATTTATTCCACCTATTAAATCGGACTTCCTTGCCTGTAACGATTCACGTTCCAAATAAAACCGTTAAGAATCGGTACTATATGGTTTTACTAGAAGTCTGGTGGTCCAGACTTCTAGTAAAACCATATAGTACCGATCTTGTAAATGACGTACTGAACTGAAGAGGCCTTCCAATGCGAATTTAATTTATTACGAACAATTCACTTTCTTGGGGATCCAGTGATATTGAATAACTTGAAGATCCGAAAGAAGAGTGTTGGGCCAATGGGTGCCTCAGTGACTCAGCATCCGACAAGAAACGTTTCGATTCAGAGAAACTCATAATACATTTGAATTAAAAACATTCTCATATATTTCAATTTTATGCGGATCACTTTTTTATTTTATTAAGCATAACTCAAGATTAAGCACAGATCATAGCGGTGTGAAGCATAGCTCACTGTTTGTGTAGAATTTAAATGGGACGGACTTGAAACCAACAACAAAGAACTTGTAATATAGATCCACAATAATTTCCATATTTATAAAAAACAGGTATGGACTGTTGAATATTTTTTTTACGAAAATCGAATTATTCTGGAGTCAGAATATTATAAGCATCTATGAAATAAAGTAATTTTCCACACATGCTTTTGTCAAAGATTTTAGATATTGGGACTAATGTTATTGGCCTATAGTTATTAAGGCCTTTCTTACTGGGCTGGATTACAAAATAGGTACTTTAGACGTCAGGAACAAACCCTTTCGAATAGGTTCGTGTGTTTTAATTAAGTAAACTTCGCTCACTTACTCTGCGAGATATAACGAAGTAAATGCACATATAAATATATCAGAGAAATGCTAAAAGTAGCTTAAGCTACTTCTCATAACGTCAGCTATCTTCCAGGGAAAGTCCTGTCAATATCAGTCCAGACATTTACTCGGAACAGACAGACAGACAGTATTTTTTTCTTATAAGTACTACGGTACTGGATACATATTTTCATCGTGCATTTAATAAAAAAATATTTTAACATTAGAAATAAAAACTTCAATGTTATTTATTTTTAGAAGATTAAGAAACTCTACAACGAAGCGTAGCACTGAACGTGTAGCCCCCAAGCGTGTAGCACTGAGCATATAGCACCGATCGTGTAGCACCTAGCGCGTAGCCCCGAGACTTCGTAGAGCCAACTCGTATAAATCCTCCCTAACCGTTTATTTTCTCCAATACATTACCTAGCTTAATCTCTGTAAATCTAAAATGAACTTAACAATACTAAACTCTTTTTTCCTGACTCTTTGGGATAAAATACATGACAAAAATAGCCTTTTTTAAACATTTCGGTTCTCAACCCATCCTAACATAATATGGCGAAATCAAATACCCGTTCGTCTATTTCTAAATGAAAGTGTTAATTAGGCATTATTGAATAGGTTGTTAGAAAGTTATAGCGAGTTATGTCCATAATAAAGCTATTAAGCACAAATAAGAAATATAGAATAAAATACATTGAAGTTTTTCTACCGACTTCCGTAAAAAGGAGGAGGTAAACAAATCGACTGTTTTTTTATGTTACTTCATAACTTTCTATTGGGTGGACCGATTCTAAATTTCTTTCTTTTTGTTTCAAAGTGGGTGCTTCCCGTGTGGTCCCATTTACATTTCATCAAATTCGGTCCGGTAGTTTTTGAGTTACACTCCAATAACTGATTTTACCAAAGTACTGGAGGAATGGAGGTCGGTATTAAATTTTTCAAATTGAACTTGTGAACAATAATAGTTTTAGAAGAAATCTCAATTATTAATTAATTATAATGTAATGTTTAAGGGATGACACGTATACAATGTAAATGAGAATTAAAGTTTTTTCTTCGTTTAAGAATCATAACAGTTAAGTATTTACTATTTAATTACTATATTGGGTGGCATACATAATGTGATATTTTTTTTCTTCAGTAAGGGATTTTGTCAAAATTGCTTTTAAAATGCTGGTTTTTTTTTAAATTACATCGAACGCAATGTTATTTATTTTTTGTAATAGAGAGAAAAAATAAAATACTCAAGTTAGTTGACCTTAGAATATAGTTTTTAGTAAATATTGCTATTTTGTAAAAGCCTTCTATTTAATAACGCTAAACAAATATACACTACTAACTGTTAAGTATCAGATACGGAACCTTATAGAAACCAAGGTTCGAAATGCTCTTAGTAAGTTATTATTTAGTATACGAGACAAGTAACTGACTAGAATAAGCTTCTAAAAATGTTAAAGTCTAATTTTGACATTAAAGCAATGACGAGTTTTGAAAAGAACGAGTTATGATTTTTTTTTATTATACCACGACTTTACATTCCCAATGAGGTCGGCAGAGGAGTGTGAACGTTCAAAGACCAGTTAAATTTTAGTTTCATCACAAGAAACGTAAAAATTGCTATCTTAACCTTTTCTAACAGCCCATTTTTAGGGTTCCGTGCCCAAAGGGTAAAATGGGGCCCTATTACTAAGACTCCACTGTCCGTCCGTCTGTCACCAGGCAGTATCTCATGAATTAGATTGTGTGTTAGTTAGACAGTTGACATTTTCACGTGATGTATTTCTGTTGCCGCTATAACAAAAAATACTTAAAAACAGCATAAAATAAATATTTAAGGGATTCCCATACAATAAACGTGATTTTGTTCTCGTTTTACTGATAATGGTACAGAACCCTAAGTGCGCGAGTCCGACTCGCGCTTAGCCGGTTATTAATATCATTAATAGATATATATATATATTTTTAGGGGCAAGTGTTTAATGAAAAAATACACTGATACCTATATATTTAACTGGCAAACGTACGCTCAGAGAAATCAAGATGAACGAAAAAAGTGTCGTTAAGCCTTCATGAAGTTTTTAATTTCATATACAAATTACTTAGATACCGGAAATATGGTATCACACTTAAGGCGCTTATCTCGATGGAACACAAAACTATACCTACATTAATTTGTAACCAATTTACTCGCTACCCTTTGCATTTTACTTTAAAACAAAAAATATTTACAAAGCAGCATATAGATGCACGATCATAGGATCCTGACATGGTTTATTGATAAATGTATTGTTCTTTCAGATTATTTAGCGAAATTAACACAATTTGAAACTTACCTTCATTCTAGTATCAGGTATTGGATTGGTCTCAAATATTGATGAAATATTATTGAAAAACGACTAATCAGATCTTAATCAATAAACAATAGATAATTTATATGGGACTACATGGGAAGCACCAGCTTTAATTACAAGAATCATCAAAATCGGTTCATTTAGAAAAAAGTTATGTAACACACACAAAATAAAAAATATTGAATTGATAATCCTACTTTTTTGAAAGTTGATAAAACTACACGAAACCTCCTATAAATCTGGCAAAATTTTCCCATTTTTGTAACTTTTTTGCTCTATTATCAAAACAGTCGTAGATATATAAAGTGTAAACGAATTTTGGATATGATTTGCTAGCTTTCTTAAAAATGTTATGTAGGTCTACTCACCTACATTTCCAAATTCTCCAAGAACACGATAAATAATTTATCAGATAATAATTAAAAGTATAAAGTTACCCGCCGCAACCGTATCTACTATAACAATTATAATTAACAGGTAAGATATTTAAAACACCTAATCAAATATATGGCACGAAACAAACGTGTAACTGTTACAAATAGAAAAAAATATTAGGAAATACCTACCTTGACCACCATTTCTTAGCAATAATTACGTAAACTGTAGCTAAAATATGTAACAACCAAACATATATAGTAACCCGATTCTAGTAAATACAGTAATGCGAATAAATGCGAAATGTTGATAAACTATATTACAATATAAAAACAAAACGTGCCAATGCGCGCATTTTTCATCCATCGCGCGTCAAAACGCAATAATATGCAATTTTATCTCTGTAACACTTTCTACGAACGAATCACGTAATAAAATCGTGTATTTGCCATTGGAAATACCTTTAAATCAAAAATGTAGAACACGGCAATCGACAAAATAGAACAAAATATGATCCACATAAAAACGCAAAATAAAAAAGATGGCGATATAACAAACTAAATAAAACACAAACAAAAATAAATAAGAAAAATACCGGGAAATAAAAGTTGAATTTCACTCGTCTCTTATCAGCTGTCAAAAATGGCGCTTTTCAGAGGCCACTCCTCATTGGCTGAGCCGCTTATGAGCGACGCTGCGATTGGCCGATACGCGGAGCACATAAGCGACAGACCACGTGCTTATAAGTTCCGCCGCGGACATGCAAACTTTTCACGTCGTAGACTCCGCAGAGTTTGCTTTTAAAAGTATTTTATAAATTTCTGAATGATTTTGGCATACATTTTGCTAGTGGTAATGTGTTATAACTACGTAAAGCCCGGCTTAGTGTTTTCAGATTTGACAGTTATGTAGTTTTGGAATTAAAAAGAAATTATTTTCTAAAATGATCACACGAATTTACATGTAATTAGCAATATTTTTTAATAACTTAATTTTTTTTTAATTTCATTACAGGTATTATCAGCACCATTCTCGTCTACGCAGAAAAACTTACGCGCATGTTGTGAAAAATCCGCTGACGAAAAGCTATTTCACTCACGGCTTTAACAAATACCCTAAACAAATAATTATCTATCATTAAAAACAAATAAAAAAATTAAACACTGTTCAGCGACTGAAACTACCACTCATAAGCACCACCCTCGACTGCAGTTCCACATGCAAATTATTTACACCACTGCACCTCTGTGCATCCTACACAAAATATATTTAAATATCGAACATTACTTTATTTAAAAATAGAATCTAACCGTCAAAGGTAATCTGTTTATATTAAGAAATATATTTGCGAAAACGCGCGGATAAACAATACACAACAGCCTTCGACGCGGCGGCAACAACAATGCTAGGGCGAAATAAGCAAGAAATATTTAACTACCCGAGAGGGGTGGGGCGGGCAGTGGCCCTCAGTATTGGCGCTACGCCTGTGGTAGTTATAGTTTACGTGATACACAGCTCAAATACAAATAATATAAACATTTCCACCGGGCATGCGCCGTGCTCATAGAACGAGACGACGATAACATTTCCACGCAACTTTATACCGCTTAAAACTGCATTTGCGGACTTCACAAACGGTAGTTGGATAAAATATTACTTGAAAACTACATTTGATAGTGGTATTGGTGTTAAATTGCTTTTTTTATAGATTAATTTGCATATTTTTGACAGACGCGGCGGCCGTTAGACGTCGGTGTACGCATGCGCGAGTTGCGCCGAGACGTTATCGACGGTGCAGAATGTTTATTTTTTCCTCGCAGTCTCAGACATCATTCTCATTTCAAAATTTCGACTCTAAATTTAAAATTTAACTTGTAAGGATAAACTCTAATCATAAGTCTCAAAAAAGGTCATATTGTGCCTAAATGCATTCAAATTTGGAGAACGATATTCGTCTACAAAACAAAAGGCAAAAGTCGCGTTTAAAGTAGAGTTTATGTCATGTTGAAATCATAAAGGAACTTGTGAGACAAGATAAGAAAGTAATCAGTTTCTGCGGAGATTTTCAGCTGAATTTATTTCAATTATAATTCGATATGAATTGGCGCATGCGTGTGACGACATTCACACCGTAGCGTAATCAAGGCTTCTTTTTTAGTTGTACACAGATTAATTTGTCATAAAGTTTTTTTTTTACCTAGGATGCTAATCATTAGCCGTCTGCATAGTATTGAGCCATGCGGTTCCGGTTTAGGGGTTGCTTCTAAGTATTTGTTTATATTTCATACAATAGTTTTAGATTCGGTCAGGGATTATGCGGTCGAAGACCTGGAATTGGACCACTGGACCAGTAGACCTGGAATCTCAATAATAAGTACACTACACGATATAAATACACAAAATCATAGGTATAAAAATGTATAAAAATAAAATCTGTGTGGTAAAATCTTTAAATACGTACTATTGTAAATAATGAACATATTTTTTTTTCAAAGCCTCTGTGACGAGACAGTCTAGCCACGCGCCTGATGGTAAGCTCTGCGTCTATCGCAGGAACGGAGGGAAACCCCCGCTCAGTCCCCTCACGGAGGGAATTGTGCATTGGGTAACATTAATGTTCATCTTTGTATTTATAAACTCACGTAGACTTCAAAAAACGTATATCTTTGAATTATTCATGAAACATTTTTGTATTCTCATCAAAAGAACAAAAATACTCGTATTATTATAAGAAAATATAATTCTTACATCTAATTAAAATACAAAGCACTTGCTGCGGAGCTTGACTTGGTGATCTTAACCGATCAACAAGTTAAACAAGGCTTGCTGCGGTCAGGAGTTGGATGGGTGGCCACTAGTGGCATTATTCTACTGAGCGCTTCCGGCCGTTGGTTCCGGTTATTTGTTTTAGGGCAACAATCGTTAGGCTATGTCAAAGACCTTAGGGCGGCCTGAAAACTTCAACATGGGTTGGCCACTTACCCATCTGGACCCGCGCGGTGGACTATAGTCCAACTCCTCTCTCTGAGAGGAAAGCTCGAGTCCCAGCAGTGGAAGCATGATGGGCCGATTATGAAACTAAGATATGTTGTTTTAATGCATATTGGTAGGTTGTGCAAAACCAGCTGAGCCACCAGTGGCTTCGCTCAATTGGTGTATGGGATACAAAACCAAAAAACAATTAAAATTCGCCACTTTAAAGGCAGCCCCAACTAACCTAAAGACAAACCGGGCCCTCTCTGGGTGGCAGTTTCAGGGGGCGTAAAAACGTAAAAATAATAATTTAGTATGATTCAAAGTAAAACATTTGCACTACAAAGCGTCTAGCATACGGAAACTCACTTGTAAGAAAAAATAAGGTACTTAATAGATAATAAAGAGTTAAATGCTATTTTTTTAAGTACTTAATTAATCTCAAACGCAGAAGAGAGGGTGCGCCACTATCAAGTTTCTGTCCCTGTTCAGAACATTCTTAGATCCGGGACTGCTTATGGGTGAAGTTTCCAAAAGTCCTTCCTTAGCGACCACACTCACTCGACTGCCAGAATTTCAAGATTTAACCCCCAGAATTTTTTTAAGGCTTTGCGTTGATGAATCACATTCATCACGTTGATGACGCCAGTCAGGACAAATAATTATATAAGTATGCATCTTCTTCTGTTAGTGCTGTCTTCTAACGAAGTTTGGCTTAATAACACGACTTGGACCTTCGGCACTACAGCTCGAAACAAAGATCCACGGCTATTATGTATCTCAGTTGCTAACAAAATGTTAAATCTTAAAATGGCGCCTATGTCACTTTTGTCAGCTCCAATCATCAACGTACTAACATTTTTGTTGTCAAAACTGACAGAGAGCGGCCATTTTTCAAGATTTCAATCAACATTTGTTAGCAACTGAGATACATAATAGCCCTGCAGTTGCTTGTGTTGTACAACTGGTGTAGATTTTTGAGCCAAGATATTCTCTTTCTACCTAAATTTCTCTTTCCCAATATTTTGCCTTGGATTATCAACTGTACTACATCGTACTTTGGGTTTTCTTATGACCCAGATATTACAGCTTCCTACATTTGATGGTGTTGAGCACTTCCCGTTTCCTAGCAACCCGTTGGAGTACCTCTACATTAAAACTTGTCTGTATATGTATGTGTGTGTATAGACCTATTATATAGATAAATCTGACTTCCAAGTTGTTTTTAAAGTAAATTTAAATATGTTGTTTTGTTTGCATATTTATAGCTTATGCAAAATTTATACGAATCAGCTATACAAGGACATCGTGTTCCGCATTTTTTGCATAATCCAGTTCGTTATTTATTTTGTGCCTACTGTTAAAAATAAATAACTTGTGTTTATCGTTTACATATATAATTATTTGTTCTAACTGACTGACCTAACCAACGTCCACTGAAGAAGGAATAATGGACACTTTTGCAAGCACTGAAGAAGGACTTTTGGACGTAACTTATCTAATATTTCAAGTAACATATAAATTTACGTTAAATATGGAAAAAGTTAAACTAATATGTATATATATATATATACACTTTCTGCACTTCAAAGGCATTGCTTCCATTGCTGAAAATTTTAAGGGAACAATATCCTTGAAGGCGCTTTGGACAGCAACATCAGAAATGAAATTTATTCCTTGCAAGAAATTCAGTGCTAATCGAGACGTCATCGACGCGGGCGTCCCGAACACTCCTTGAAAAATACCAAAGAATGTGGTCGAAACTATAGTCGGACCTATCCGATAAATATTACGTGAGTAATCCAGTATTTCTAATTGAAAAAAATTCAAGAAATTGCCAATTTTGAGAAAAAAGTGAAAAAAAATCTTTTGCGACAAGGTCTGGTTTGCAATTGTTGACAATACGGATCTGCTGTCGTCTGGCCAGATCTTAAGGAAGCCGTAGTGTATGATATCAACACTGGTGCACCACACACTCATCAGTACCTTATTCCGAGTCAACTTTCGCTTAGGACAGGATTTTTTTTTATTATTGCCTATGTTCTCAGACTCATTGGGTCCGTGGCATTGTTTACATTTACATTTTAAACTATTATAATTTTTTTTTATAATTACTAACAGAATACAGGAGGACATTTTTTTTTCTTACCTAAACTTACATAATATTTTTTTTTTGTACACAAATAGACTTTTAACTAATTTCTAAATATCGTACATACCGAGAGCATACCGGCTCCCGCAAGCAGCGCCCGTTCACGAGCTTGACGCGTGTGCCAGCCATCGCCCTGAGGACATATTTGAGGGAAGAGGACGACCCGCCACACGACGCCGCCGCGAGAAGAAGCCTTTTAGTGAGCGTGAATGCTCAAGGTATACACGCATACATAATACAAAAGCCTAAGCTTGTCTATTTTTTTATTTCTTTTTATAACTAATTTTTATATAAGTCGGCTTTCTCCACCCGGCCCAGGGCCTCCGTCACATCCACATTCCGATCTTTTATGGCCATCTGCAAGTTGTAGTCGCGGATAGCATTTGGTGACGCAGACACCGCACGGCGCACGAAACGGCTGATGGCGTCTTCTTCGTCGTCGGTGTAGTAGGTGAAGGTCCTGGTGTGCCGCGAGACTGCAACCACGGCGTGCGGGACGCTCTCGTGCAGACTCATGTTGCCCTTGGTTTTAATGGCGATGACCGACTCGTATATCAGTCCCTGTGCTTCATGGATGGTAAGGATGCGCGACCCGGTGCCTCCACCATAACCCTGGTTGGTCAGGGTCTCCTTTTCTTCCTGAGTGTGTACTAGGAAGAGGGTGTTGGGAAGGGTGCTGGGTATATGCGCATCTCTGTACCTTCTCTGCTCCAGGGACCTAATACTGAGGAGGCTGAGGAATATATACCTGAATATAATTCCCTCAACGCGACATCCATGGGATTCCGGTGTGTGCACAACAACTCCTGATTGATGGTAGCTATCAGGTTCGGGCGACACACCTAAGCCTGCACCTAACTCTGATATGGTTTGCAATGGATCTGCTTCCAAGATCACCATTAACTGTTTGTTGTTAACTGGGACTTCTGGTCGTGCACGAGATTTGTTCTGTAGTTCAACATTTGCAGAATGAAACCAAAAAGTACCATGTTTTCTTTTACTGAAGCTTCTCCATACACATCATTAATCTTTTGAGCTGTTTCTGCAACATTGGTGCCACGGTAGAACTCTTATTCGTTCGATATGGCGTGAAAACAAATGAAACACTAAATTCCAAACACAAATACACAATTCTAAATTTGAAATAAAACTGAATTTAGAATTCCTAGCCAAACGCCAGATATTAGATCAAAGTGGCCAGTTCGACAAAACGCCAATTTCATATGTAAGGACCTAATAGAATGAATTATTTATACACATTATTTGTACATTATTATTCTATGCAGACAGACACATTATACATAAATTTTAATATCTTAACAAAATTATTATTATATTATTAACAAGATTTCCGCCCGCGGATCCATCTGCACGCATAATGACAATGAAACAGGGAAATCTCGAAAAAAATATTCTACTGGCATAGTCTTCAGTTCAAGCGGACGACGCCGCGGGCCACAGCTAGTGTTGTGGACTTTATAGCAAGTAAGTAGAAATAGTTTATGGTTATTGAACAACTTTGGTGGCAGCAATTATACACCCACACAGCTTAATTGACTTCATATATGACAGTCCGAGATTAGTTGCAATGACGTCACAAGGCTGCTTTGTGATGATAAAAATAGTTTCAATCACATTTATAAATTACTAGTTGGGGCCCGCGACGTCGTCTGCGCAGGATTAGTAATTAAAGTAGCTTATTATCTTCTCCAAAGCCATGTCTATGTTTATAACAAAATGTCATACAATATTTACATGGTTAAGTATATGAGTAAACTTAAGTACTCAGTAAATCAATCTACTACTAATACGAAAATACAGTACCTACGTACATACAAATATAAAATTAATCACCATGGAAAAACTGTCATAACATTTCATCACTCACTGTATTTATGTTACATTTCATCAGCCCTTGACGGTCACCGAGTACGTCTAGTGTATCGAGCTGTCAAAATGATAGCGCGCTTTTGACTAAGCTATCAGAAATTGACACAAACTTAACAGAACTGTCATCATTACGATTTTAACGTAGGCTTGAGTAGAGATCTTGTTATTTTGTCTATGCTGTGCCCAAGCATATTACGCTTTTTCACCCGCGTGTTGATGGATGATGATGATGATGAAAAGTATCCTATGTGTTAATCTAGCGCCTCATCTACCTCCGCCGCCGGGGCCACCGTTTGAGCGTGAAAGAGTAACAAAGATCCACACATCCATACATCCATACTCACAAACTTTCGCGTTTATAGTATTAGTAGGATATTTTTTAATAGCTGCTGGTTTGAATATTTGCTTCAAAGTTTCTCGCTCTCTCATATTCTTCTCACTACGGACTTTGCACTGCCTTTGTCAAGCAATTTGCGCTTCCTATCATGCGAAAGACATGATCGTCACGTCAAATGAAATATCAAAATTAAATATATACCTTCATCAATTAAAATTCCAGACTTATCTCTATGCATTTAGGCCTTACGACTTAGCTTAAAATGTTGCCAACGCCTTAGAATAAAGCGCTGTATCCAGTACTCACACCACCACACTAATATTATAAAGGCAAATGTTTGTGGGTGTGTTTGTATGTTTGTCACGTCTTCACTCTCAAACGGGCGGCAATTTTGATGAAAGCTGGTATGGAGGTGTTGGGGCGTTGGATTAACACATAGGATACTTTTCATCATCATCATCCATCACCACGCTGGTGTAAACCACGTGCAACTAGCCAGTAATAATCCCTAGTTAGCAAAAAGTAATCTTCTAAATCTTCCTACACTACCTATATACTGTGATTCTGTGATATTCTGTGATTGTTTTTTTTATTACACAAAGGTCTTCAGGTCCCAAACTAGGCAAAGCCTGTACTATGACTGATATTACATACTTATATACATATGCACACCCAGACACAGATCAAACAGCCATGTTCATGCACACAAATGTTTGACCTGGCCGGGGGTCGAAGCCGACACCAGCGGATCAGAAGGCAGAGCACCAACTGCCCCAACCGGCCTGTCAATTGATCTTGATTGATTGTCAATTGATTGAAAATTTTTGATTCTCTCTATTGATTGGCGATATCTTGATGTCCTCTTCAGCATTTATGGTTACCATTAGCAGCATCATTTTGATATTTGCCAATTACAAGCGTCTTTTGCAGTCAAGCTTTAATCCACATCATAAATTCACAATCTTTTTCTACGTATATTTCTCGTAAGTATTTTGAGACCAAACCATGTAAGAAACTAGATTTTCATTTCAATCGGTTTAAACTGGTATATTCTGATCGATTCTCACCAAACAAGTTTTGTTCAAATGTCATTTGTGTAAATAAATCTCTTAAAATAACACTAAATATTCAACTTTTATATTTTAATTCAGATTATTTTACATTAAATATTAATTTGGCAACTTTGGTAACCAAACATAACAATTTTATTTAAATTTAGTGCTATAATTAAATTAGATGATTACATGAGGAAAACTAAGACAGTTGGTGACAGCAAATAATAAATTAACAATGTTAAATCAATAGCAAAAGAGCATGATTGGATATTTTCAAAGCAACGCTGTTCATTATCTTTAAGATATCTTTGACGTGTGTGAAGCGAAACGCCACCGCGAGCGTTCAGCCGTGCGATTCTCTTATAAACTGAAACAAATGACGAGATGACAAGAACCGTTGGAAAAACAACCTTATGTGCAAAGGCGATATCTCATAAAGTATTTAACATCGGTTAACTCGTCGACGAGCGCATCGACGAATCATAAGAGAATCGCACGGCTGCACTCTCCTTGAGAAAGCCCACCGGATGTGGTTGAAACTATAGTTGGAAAGATCTGACTTATTTACGTGAGTGGTTCCCGTTTCTCGTATTAAAAATGTGTACAAACCACGTTAGTTTCATAATAAAGTACCTATGTATGTCTGTTGAGATTTTAAGAAAGTTTACGAAAATAGCTGGGTCTATTTTATCTAGCTAGATGACATATAAAGCGATAGCTCAGAGGCCTTACTCCCACCTCTTAAAGCAGTCGTGTTTCAACCTTACCATTAAATTTGGTACCACTACGTCAATATAGCAAGCTTAAAATAATAATGGATTACAATAGACGTATTGATGACGTAGTATCAAATAATTCAATTCGCATACATTTTCGTGACTTTTGACACTAAGTTTCATTGTTCCAATGTCAATTTTTTGAAGATCCGTGCACCCCTCTCATAAGGTAGTCATATTGCAACCTTAGCATTAAATTTGGTTGACCATTTTATGTCGATGGGAGTACGATAGTAAGTATGATTATTCTAAGCTTATTACAAAACGCTCCAACCATGTAAGAAACTAGATTTTCATTTCAATCGGTTTAAACTGGTATATTCTGATCGATTCTCACCAAACAAGTTTTGTTCAAATGTCATTTGTGTAAATAAATCTCTTAAAATAACACTAAATATTCAACTTTTATATTTTAATTCAGATTATTTTACATTAAATATTAATTTGGCAACTTTGGTAACCAAACATAACAATTTTATTTAAATTTAGTGCTATAATTAAATTAGATGATTACATGAGGAAAACTAAGACAGTTGGTGACAGCAAATAATAAATTAACAATGTTAAATCAATAGCAAAAGAGCATGATTGGATATTTTCAAAGCAACGCTGTTCATTATCTTTAAGATATCTTTGACGTGTGTGAAGCGAAACGCCACCGCGAGCGTTCAGCCGTGCGATTCTCTTATAAACTGAAACAAATGACGAGATGACAAGAACCGTTGGAAAAACAACCTTATGTGCAAAGGCGATATCTCATAAAGTATTTAACATCGGTTAACTCGTCGACGAGCGCATCGACGAATCATAAGAGAATCGCACGGCTGCACTCTCCTTGAGAAAGCCCACCGGATGTGGTTGAAACTATAGTTGGAAAGATCTGACTTATTTACGTGAGTGGTTCCCGTTTCTCGTATTAAAAATGTGTACAAACCACGTTAGTTTCATAATAAAGTACCTATGTATGTCTGTTGAGATTTTAAGAAAGTTTACGAAAATAGCTGGGTCTATTTTATCTAGCTAGATGACATATAAAGCGATAGCTCAGAGGCCTTACTCCCACCTCTTAAAGCAGTCGTGTTTCAACCTTACCATTAAATTTGGTACCACTACGTCAATATAGCAAGCTTAAAATAATAATGGATTACAATAGACGTATTGATGACGTAGTATCAAATAATTCAATTCGCATACATTTTCGTGACTTTTGACACTAAGTTTCATTGTTCCAATGTCAATTTTTTGAAGATCCGTGCACCCCTCTCATAAGGTAGTCATATTGCAACCTTAGCATTAAATTTGGTTGACCATTTTATGTCGATGGGAGTACGATAGTAAGTATGATTATTCTAAGCTTATTACAAAACGCTCCTGATTTATGATAGTTTCGTAAAAGGAAAGTAGGCCACCTGGGCTGGTAAGGGTTTGGTTGCTAGTTAGCGGTCGCCAATTTGAACTAGGGTTCGACATGCGAACTTTTTCCAAAGTGTCAAGCTCTAGGTTTTGCTTGAGCTTGAGCTTTTGACATCGTGATGAAAAATACAGCACTACCTACTCTTGTTGCTAGGTAACTAAGATTTTTTTCACATGACGTAGATAAACTATAAAAAGGACCAAATTGAAGGTAGTACAAAATAAAATACTTAAATCTGTTAAATCAGCAAACGCATCGCGTAACACACAAACGATAATGAGTAAAATTAAACTAAAAATTTAAAAAACTCCGACACTAAATCATCATAAAACATAATAGTACTTTTCTAGCTACTTCCAAAAAAGAAGAGGTATTGAATTCGTCTGCTTTTTTATGTTTGTTACCGCGTAACTTTCGACTGGGTAAACCGATTCCCAAAATTCTTTCTTTGTTTGAAAGCTGTGCTTCCCGTGTGGCCCATGTAAATGTTATCATATTCGGTTTAGTAGTTTTTGAGTTACACTCCAATAACTGATTTTTACCAAAGGAATAGAATGGAAGTCGGTATTAAATTTTTCAAATTGCATTCGTTTATGTAACTCGGTGCGAGATTAGCAAATCGCTCGCCTGGTGTTAAGCATCACGTTTTTCCATAACAGATCAGTGCCATTCACAATTTTAAACTGCAACAGTTATAAACAGTTATTTAAAAGATGTTAAGGAACAGATAAATCTCTTGCCCTGTAATTTCACCGGAAAAAATCAAAACACACCAATGTTTCCGCACTGTCGCTTCATGGTTTAATATCTGGCAAAGGTGTGGTATTTCCCACAGTGGTGGAGTATGCAGAAGTTCAACAAAAATGTTATCACAAGTATGATTATTATGTTATGATGATTAATAAAGTTCGTTTCCAGAATTCGGTGTGATAGTATCCCGGGATAGCAGCCTAGCAGGCCATTGACATTTTTATCGCCAAATGATTTAGGAGCTATCGATTGTCGCTACTACTCGCCTACTGGATCAGATTTTGTTACCTGATCCATCAGGTTGAGTATGGAATGGGACAGATGCAATATGGGACATGCCCACGACCCACGTGATGTGGATCAAATCATTCTTATGATGAGCCTGACTTTGGTATTCCGAGAAAATAATATGGTCCTTACTAGATTCATGCCATTTTCAACTGAAAAAAAGAAGGTTCTCAAGTCGACGTGTATATTTTTTTATGTATGAACACGCATAACTGATTGCAGTGTGGTCCGATTGTATAATATTTTTTTTGCTTGGCAGAGTATACTTGTGGCTCAAGTCGATGAGTATATTTTTTTATGTATGAACACGTATAACTTTTTTCAGTGTTGTCCTATTTTGATAATTATGTTTTTGTTAGGTAGAGTATACTTCCAAGGTGGTCCTATTTAAATTTCATCAAATTACGTCAAGCGCTTTTTGAGTTACAATCCAATAACTGAAAGGGTTACGCTTATTTTGGATGATATCGTAATTTACGGCGAATGACAATCGATCCCGTAAATAGCAACGGTCACTAAAAAATAATGAAAAAAAAAGACGTGTGGCACTCGGAAACTGCCGCGGTAAAGCTATTGAAAAGCTGTTTTTATCAACTTATGCAATTATAATTATTTAACCAATGCCATCTAGAGGCGAGTTGCTGAGCTAAAGAGACAAGCGTGATATTTCAAAAAGTCATTAAAAGTTCTGCTATTCATCGATAGATGGAGTCGGAGTGGGGGTGTTAGGTTATTTTCGTTACAGAATTTCTGGTTCGAAAGTTATTTCAAACTGTTATTTTGTACTATGTATCACTTTGTCGCCTGTATTCATTTGCATGCTAGTTATGGAAAGGATGTATATGGCACTTTTTAATATTATACATCTAACAACATCTATTAACTACATCATACTAATATTATAAAGAAGAAAGATTTGTATGTATGTTTGTAACGAATTGGCTCAAAAAGTACTGGACCGATTTAAAAATTCTTTCACCAATAGAAAGCTACATTCACCATGAGTAACATAGGCTATATAAGATTCATCATCATCGTCATCCATCACCGCGCGGATGAATCCGCGGAGAGCAGCTATTTTTACAAATAAAATCTTTAACTTTGACTTTCAGGTGTTCAGACAGAGCCTGTAGTATGATACCTGATGACTGATATTTATGGTATCATACTACAGACCGTGTCTGGGTGTGTATCATCCAGACACAGATCAAACAGTTCACGAACACAAATGTCTGTGATCCGTCCGTGGTTCAAACCCAGGACCAGCTGCTCAGAAGAAACGGTTTCTACCAACTGTGCCAACAACAGGTCAGTCAGAAATGATGTCTTATTCAACTTCTGTATTTTCAAGCGTGTCTTTGCTCTGAATAAACCGTTTCCTACTTTAATGTTTCCGTTCCGATCACTGGAATTTCTTGGTGTAACTCTGACGTTTGCTTCAAACTTTGGCACATATATCTGGCTCAAGTGGTTGCTAAAAAGTTACTTATCTTACCTAAGGTGAGACAGCGCTTCACGTTGAGGCAGGAGTGCAAGCTTTATCAAACACAAATCCGCTTGAGTAGATACTGGTAACACTATTAGGGAACGATTAAACTGTCTAAAATATGCCCACAATTGAAGGGAAATTTAATAATAGTGCTGTCATTCGAAAGTGTTATACTAATTTGGATTTTAGCCTAAACAAAATAAGTACCTACTGCCATAATTTAGAGATTTTTAGTTAAGAGAATGCTTACCGAATCGACACCGTTGTCTAATAGCATTCTATTATGTACACTTAACTAAACTAATGAACTTAAATCTGAAATTGTTCATTAAAAATTCGCTGATTTAGTTTTGGGGTTTTGCACAAGCGATTTGCTGATCTCTCACACTGAGTTCTCATCACTGCTATGGTCCAACCAAGTGCTAACTGAAAGTTGTGGAATCATTTGAAAGGAACTAAAAGGACTTCGATATCAACTCGCTTGTTGAAGCTAAGCGCCAGTCTTGAAAACATGTGATGCTATTCAGTTTTTTATCATAATTATTAGCTATTTTTATTGTACTATCCCCATTCCAATATCGGAAGACTTTAGGTCTACGACGATTTTATAACATTGACACCAATCGAAGCTCGATATCGACTGCCGCAAAAAAAATATGAAAAAAAGAACAGTGCCACCTCGCGGTCAATTGTAGAACTAAAATTGACAGCGAGTACGCCAATCACAAGCTTAATAGGTAGGCGAGATCGATTATCGAAGTAGATGACATTTATGTTGCCAACTCATGGTAAAGCTACTGGACGGTAGTGCGCAATCGTTTTATCGTAGACATACGAAGCGCACGAAGGCATTAAGGTTCTACGTTCATAATAAGTGTGGAGTTTATTCTCTTCTGATAGATACAATACTATCATGACCAGCATGAACTGGTAGCATCTAGGTTTACGTTGATGAGAAATATAAATTTTACTTAATTTGTATGGAACTTAGGTCAAATTTATATATGTCTCTTAAACCGCTCGTAGTGGAGCTCGACTTGGCAATCGTAACCGATCAACAAGTTAAGGAACACTTGCTGCGGTCAGGAGTTGGATGGGTGTGTGCTAGTAGCATTATTCAACTGAGCGCTTCCGTGCTTCGGAGGGCACGTTAAGCCGTCGGTCCTGGTTGTTTGTCTTAGGACAACAGCCATTAGGCTATGTCGAAGGCCTGGCGGCCTGAAAACTTCGACATGGGTTGGCCACTAACCTATCCACCAAGCCCGCGTGGTGGTTTATGGTCCACGACTCTCTCTCTCTCTGAGAGGTAGGCTCGAGTCCCAGCAGTGGGAACAAAATGGGCTGATTATGATTATTATGATGTATATTGTAGGCTAAACCGTATAGATAACATCGTCGCTCTAAACCAGGTAATATGTGATTTAAGCCTGTTTGAAATTATAGAAAAAAAAAACATTCAAAACTATAGAACCGATTTGGAATGTAGGATAGCAAAGAGGCCTACTCTATAACTATTTTAATTACAAAGGTGAAAAAGTGCAACTAGATCGACCATGATTATCTAGGTATATTTCTTGCAGAATTTGCGAAGATACTTTTATATATGACTGTACCCGTCACACAAAAAAGGTGAACGTAACAAAGCGCCAGCATAAAATTAAAACCTGCCAGTGTTAAAAAAGCCAGCTTAAAAATTATTAATTAAAAAGTGTTCAGTGTAGTTTGCGAAACCCCGTTGGGCGTATCCCGCCCACTCAACAGTGCCGCCCAGAGGCACTGTTGAGCGACCGCCTACCGAGAGGAGCTACGGAATTATATAGTAAGAACAGGCTATTACTGTTTTGTATAGATGTTTTAGTTATTGTTTTTATAGTCTCAGTTGAGCTGGTTAAATTGATATTGGCATAGTTGACCGATTGAGTGAAGCTGGCCAAATTGACTTTCATCTTCATCAGATCTTCCTGTACAGGTCGCATTTTTCAACCAATCTTGACGAAACTTGGTATGTATGTTCTACTATTTAACGTAAATATAAAATTAGATAATAAATGATAAATATAGATAATAAATTAGAAATATAAATTAAATTGGAAAGGATTAAATATTTTTTTCGTCGTCGGTAATTTTGAGATCGACCGATTTTGAAAAAAAAGGTACACTATTTTTTTCTTAATTTGATTTGTGTTTGAGTTGAAAAGGGAAATTTCGAATATGAGCATAAGTTAGTCCAGTGGTTGGGGGGAAGGTTGCGAAGTCCTGCGAAAAATTGCTGCTGATAAGACTATGTGCTCGCGGGGTCTACTGTTCGTAGAAAAACTAGTAGGTATAATGTCACAGTAATCATAATAATTGTATATAAGTATATGAGCGTTTGTGTTTGTTATTTTTGCCTGTGTTTGTTATTATAATTATTCGACTTAATTTCGTGATTAGTTAATGTTATCTAGAAAATTACACACATATAGGTACGAGTATCTATACTAATATTATAAAGAGGAAAGATCTGTATGTATGTTTGTAACGAATTGGCTCAAAAAGTACAGAACCGCTTTCAAAAAAAAACTACATTCAGTCTGAGTAAAATATAAGATTCATCATCATCATGCATCACCGCGTGGGTGTAACCGCGGAGAGCAGCTAGTTTTTTATATTATTACTTCTGATTGATTAATTTACAAACGATGATATGCCAGAGGTAACAAGGGCAGCTCGTTGAATAAACGGTCACTGGATTAATTTCTGCCTCAGGCTTGAGCTGTCGGTGAAGGTAAGGTCGTGATGAAACCCACAGCATGGTGGTAGGGCATTTCTGGTGTTAACCTGACTAGCTGCCATCCTCCAGTTTGAAAATCTGTTGATAAGCACGTAACAGTGTGTTCCGGCAGCTGTCCTTGAGAGCCACTAACTATTCTAGGTCTACTGTGATACCACCTTCGACCGCATCATCACTGGCCATCAAGTGAAATAGCGCCAACTTGCCCATCTCGTGACTTAATTGCATGAAAGAAAGAAAATAAAACTGGAAGAAAAAGTTAACCAGTATCTCCCAGCCTATACATAGTCGTTAATAGCTGAATATGGCAATATAGCTCGGAAGCTCCTTCGTTCAACAAAAGCGTAGTTTATGTCTTGTAGGGGAAGGGGTATTTCCCCCTTTTCCCTCCCCTTTTACTTTGGTCCTGAAGGGGGGAGAGGTGGGAATGGGCTGTTGATAGACTGAGCTAGAATTCCAACTTTAGATGTAGGAGTCCGACTTAAATTGGACTCACCTACTCGATTGGTTAATTAAAACCGCCTATAGAACACAAAACCAAGATTGAATGAAAACCAGCGTTAAAATCACATAACATGACCTTATTACTTTTATGTCATTGGTTTATAGAACAAGCTCGAGGCTCACCTTACCGATCGATAAATTTGAATCTTGAATTCGCCATACTTCGATAAAACTGGCTATATCGATCTTTTGTCGATCATTGCAAGTAAGTAACAAAATTAAGCGATCGGTAGACGAATTTGATAAGTTTTTACGATTATAACTGTAACCCTAGCATGGGACTGTAAAATTACATCTGCGATCGTCTATTTAATCGATTTTAACGATTGTTTTGTCGGCGACGGGAATGGGGATATTGTTTAGTTGCGTTTGATCTTACTAATATTAGGAACACGAAAGTTTGTGGATGAATGGATGTTTGTTGTTCTCTTACGCTCAAACGGCTGGCCCAATTTTGATGTAATTTTGCATGGAGGTAGATGGGGCGCTGAATTAACACACAGGATAATTTTCATCAACATCGTCATCATCCATCACCATGCGGGTGTAACCGCGGGGCACAGCTAATAAAAAAATAGACTTCGGCCTTCTTTTGATCGTAGAAATCTTCAAATGATAGAAGGACGCATTGTGGAATGCGAACAATTCGTATTAATCGATATACTGTCGACAATTTGACGATCGTATAAGTCGTCGATATTACTTCCATATTAGCCAGGGCCCGATACGATTCTTTAAATTTATCGATCTTAGCGCTTCGACAAATTACGGTACTTGCACTGCTGGGCCTTTATTCGCTCTGGCCATTCTACATGTAACGCGGTGCCTGACGATATCTTCAAGGAATTAACGTGTTTTGATTTCAAGGTCATTCCTTAAAGATATTGTAGCGCGCCGCGTTACTTGTTTCAATCATCATCATCATCATCTCAGCCGTAGGACGTCCACTGCTGAATATATGCCTCCCCCATGATTTTCCAAAAGGACCGGTTGGAAGCGGCCTGCATCCAACGTCGTCCTGCGACCTTCATCAGGTCGTCTGTCCTACCTACGCTGCGCTTGCCGGTCCGTGGTCTCCACTCCAGAACCTTTCGGCCCCATCGGCCATCTGTTCTGCGTGCTATGTGCCCTGCCCACTGCCACTTCAACTGGCTAATCTTCTGGGCTATGTCGGTGACTTTCGTTCTTCTACGGATCTCCTCATTTCTGATTCGATCACGTAGAGAAACCCCGAGCATAGCCCTCTCCATAGCTCGTTGTGCTTGTTTCAATGGTTATAGCGAATAAGGGTGATATCAGAGAATTCATATTCATAACCACATTCATAGAGCCGTGCGATTCTCTAAGAGCAAACATCGTTGCATCTTTGACAACATCCGTGAAACAAATTACGAGATGCCAAGAAACGTTGGAAAAACAACCTTATGTACAAGGGCGATATCTCATAAAGTATATGACATCGGTGAGCTCGTCGACGAGCTTGTCGACGAATTGTTACAGAATCGCAGCGCAAACAGAGAGCGTTCACGCATTCACGCGGTCTGTTTTGCGTTCGTTATATTGTATTGCGTACATAGATATACCCACAGTTGACCGACGCGGTCAGAACGCCTTGGTTGGAACGTTTGATTGTAACTGCGATACGTAATTGTCCTGCTGGATAAACATTGTTTAGGTGCCAATAGTACGGTTGTTAGGATTTGGTGGAACTTACTTGACTAAAAGACAATGACCAAATCACTATGGGTAGTGGCTCATTTTTTTCCACGGCCATCGTTGAAACTTTGGGGTTGAGTTGGGAAAAATTAACACGAAAATTATTGTGTGAAGGATTTTTTAATATTTGCATATATTCTGAGTCTGAGATGAGATATAACACTTCGAGTCATATATATATACCATATAATAATAATAATAGAAAAAAGGGCCTCGTAACCTGCTCAGGCGCAGTTGTAAGCAATCCTAGGCCTGTGATTGGCCGGACTCGCTGAGAGGGTTTGTCCTTCTGTATCGGATTCAAAGCCACGGCGGCGATGCCACAGGGATCGCAATCGATTATAATAATACTAAAAATTTAGTTATAAATGCTAGGTACACGTTGATAAAAACAGAATTTTAATTTTTTTTCAAAACTGTATAACTCAGTTCAGACTGATGTTAGGTTATACAATTATGTAATAACTTTGCTTATTATCTTATTTTACACTCAATAACCTAGGTTTGGTTGATGACCGCGGTAAAAAAAATATGCGCCAATTTTGGTCATTTGGTCAGTGGTCAATCTATTCGATACTTTTTGTATCATCCTGTGTAACGACAAAGTTAACATTCGCGAAATCCTTATCCTAATAAACCAAGGTTTTACGATAGGTCAGACAATGTTACGGCTGAAATCGGTAGGTCGAGTGAAAGCGGTATTTTTACGATAAAAGTAAGGGAGAATGCCTTTTATTGGTTTTTGTTTTATATTCGTGAGGAATTAGGTTGATAGTAAGACGCTTGGCTCGGCCGGAACTTCAAATTAAAGGAGCTCTACCCGAAATAATACTGTATGAATGATGTACAAATTTTTTATAATGACCTTGCCCAGAAGTACAGAATAACTACTTATAGAAAAGGAGACGCCTTCAAGCTTCTGGAATGGCAAGGACTTAGCATCAATATTAACGGCGAATACATCACTCAACTTCGATTTTCCGACGATATTGTAGTCATGGCAGAATCAATGGAAGACCTCAGTACAATGCTCGAAGGCCTCCATCGAGTTTCCCAACGGGTAGGTCTTAAGATGAACATGGATAAGACGAAAATTATGTCTAATGCCCATGTTGTACCTACCCCAATATCAGTTGGGAACTCAGTTCTCGAAGTTGTTGACGAGTACATCTACCTGGGACAGACCGTCAAACTAGGCAGGTCGAACTTCGAGAAAGAGGTCAAACGTCGAATCCAACTCGGCTGGGCAGTGTTCCGGAAACTTCGCGAAGTCTTCTCGTCAAAAATACCTCAGTGCCTCAAGACAAGAGTCTTCGACCAATGTGTGTTACCAGTGATGACTTATGGCACTGAAACGTGGTCTCTTACTATGGGCCTCATAGATAAGCTCAAAGTCGCACAACGAGCTATGGAGAGGGCTATGCTCGGGGTTTCTCTACGTGATCGAATCAGAAATGAGGAGATCCGTAGAAGAACGAAAGTCACCGACATAGCTCAGAAGATTAGCCAGTTGAAGTGGCAGTGGGCAGGGCACATAGCACGCAGAACAGATGGCCGATGGGGCCGAAAGGTTCTGGAGTGGAGACCACGGACCGGCAAGCGCAGCGTATGTCGTCAACCGACACAGTGGACAGACGGCCTGATGAAGGTCGCAGGACGACGTTGGATGCAGGCCGCTTAAAACCGGTCCTTTTGGAAAATCATGGGGGAGGCCTATGTTCAGCAGTGGACGTCCTACGGCTGAGATGATGATGATGATGATGATGATGAAAAAAGGTAAGAAATAATATTACTCAAAAAAAAAAATTACTTACCAACAAATTTTACCGACTTCAACACTATAATAAAATATACGCCTCGACATGTGAAACTCTTGAAATACTCCTGGATCATACATATCTTTACCGAATTAGGTGAAATTAAACGAATTAAATGGGACCACCTCATAAATATGCTTTACCAAACAAAAAATGAATCATCAAATTCGGACTACTCTGCAAAAAGTTATGCGTGATCATACATTAAAAAAAACATACGCGTCGACTTGAGAACCTCCTTATGTTATTGTCGGTTGAAAAATATTTAGCACTAGCTGCTCTCCGCTGTTTCACCCGCGCGGTGATGGATGATGATGAAGATGATGAATCTTATAAAGCCTATGTTACTCAGGGTGAATGTAGCTTTCCAATGGTGAAAGAATTTTTGAAATCAGTCCAGTACTTTTTGAGTCAATTCGTTACAAACATACTTACAAATCTTTCCTCATTATTTAATGGCAAAGAAATAAACGTTGCATAACGAGGAGAAGTTTGAATGCAGTCCGAGTCACTTTAATTTTTCTGTCTAATTTATTGAAGTTTCATTTTAAAGTATGTGCTTTAAGAATTTCGCTATTTTTAAGAATTTGTTTTGCAACACAATATGAAAGTTAAGTGTTGTCTAGCACTAGCTTAGGTCGTATAAAGATTGCTCAGCTATTCGATAGAAGTCGTCTCCATGCGACGGTTAAAATGAACTAGAAATGGGTGTGTGGCCTCTGTGACCTCGCGGTCATGGCGTCTGACATGCACTGTCAGATCACGCGGTCTCGAATCTCGTCCGAGGATATTTAATTTTTATCTCTAAAAATTGCATTTAAATAGGACCACACGGTAAGCATCAGCTTTCAAACAAAAAAAGAATTTTGGGAATTGGTTAACCCAATCGAAAGTTATGAGGTAACAAACATTAAAAAAATACAATTGAATTGAGTACCTCCTCCTTTTTGGAATTTGGTAGAAAATATGATTTCGCTAAGCAAGCGTTGGTGTTTTATGAATAATTATTTATTAGTTATTGTAGTGCTAAGCATAATCGGCCCAGACTCCCCAACAGCTAGGTCACGGGCCTTCTCGGAGAATGGAGTATAGTCTATGATCTACCACGTGACCCAGTTCGGATTGACAAAAAAACTTGTGTCTAATAACACATTTTTCACACCGTCCATATGCGCTTGTCCTAATGACTATTGTTCTAAGGGTTCTAAGGTCACAGTGCCTAATCACCACAGGGTGGTTCTGCTACCTACTCACTGTTGAAACTACCTCCATCGGCCACCCATCCAAATATTTCCAACAGCAAAGTTCATTAACCTAATTCAAACAGAAGGACTATTCAGTCAAGCTTTGCTTAGAGTATATCAAAAAATAACGAAGCTCTCAGTTGGGAATACGACAAGCAGCTACCCATCTTGATTGCGACCGCTGCTATGCTCTTATACTTAATCACCACCATGATATCTCACTCGTCGCACTTTCTGCGACCATACTCTCTAGAGGTGTCACGTCAGACTATTGGATATACTTCTTGTCAAATGAGCTGACGCTAAATACAATCTTGTAGTAGCAATACGGCATTGCGACTGAGAGTGAGGTGGCGCCGAATATGGCGTGGTCGTAAGACGAACTGTATTTTGTCCTGAGGTTCGTGAGGTCATGACGATGGGTAACGGCTGAAAATCAGTGAGTAAGGATTCTGTCCTTAGTCGTATGCTGAGTCGGGACCCATGTTCATGACACACACAGCACCGCGTCGTTTTCTACATGTGTAATGTGTTTATTTAGTGTATTGTGTTCCTTTAATGTGTAGAATATGTAATGTGATGTGTGTGTCTTGAATAAATATGTTTTCTTTCTTTCATATCTCAGCCGTAGGACGTCCACTGCTGAGTAATGGCTTCTACCATAAGGACCTGTTGGAAGTGGCTTGCATTATACGTCATCCGGTTACTTTTAGCAGGTCGTCTGTCCACCTTGTCGGTGCACGACTATACCTACTAACACCTACGCTGCACTTGCTGTCCCGTGGTCTCCACTCCAGAACCTTCCAGATCCATCGGCCATCTGTGGCCCGAGCACGAACATTTGCTAAAGTGTAACGTAATCGTATCGTTGACGTATACAGCACAAACTATCATTTATCTAATACAACTGCGGCACAGATAAATCGTAGTTTGTACTGTATACGTCAACGATACGATAACCTTAGCCTTTAGGAAATGTTCGTGCTCGGGCCACAGTTCTGCGTGCTATGTGCCCTGCCCACTGCCACTTCATAATCTTCTGGGCTATTTCGGTGACTTTAGTTCGTCTACGGATCTCCTCATTTCTGATTCGATCACGTAGAGAAACCCGGAGCATAGCCCTCTCCATAGCTCGTTGTGAGACTTTGTGTTGATATAATACTACTAACAATTTATGTATTGCCAAAAAGTGCAGAACATAATTATAAAAGGGTACGTACTAGGGTACTAAGTATAGTAGGTGTGTATAATTAAACATGTACCTATAAGGCTCAGTTTCCCCTAGCCGCATCCTATTGCCCTTCATACCATATTACATCCAATAATTCCTAAAGGTTAAACATTTTAGTCTTTCTACAAAGGCATTGAGCAGGCTTAACTCTTAAATAAGGACAGATCTTATGGACAAACAAGGGTGTGGATATTGAGCTGTTTTTAAGTACGTGTACAGATTTTACCATAGACTAAGAATACTTTTTTACATGGCAACATTTTTGTTGTGTCGTAGGTGAAGCATCATATTTATTTTTTATGAATGTGTGTATTTTTTACTTCTTCAAGCTGAAACCAATTAAGGATTTGTATGGAAAGTAGAATAGAGTCAGCATAAAATATAAATGTAAAACTATACGGGTACTAGTAATCAATTAGCATCATTCTAAGAACATATTCTGTACATCAAAACAAACATCTTTTGTTCTACGACTTTCAAAAATTCGTATTTTTTTCTTCCGTACAAAACGTACAAAATCTATTTGAACGGTCTAAACATAATTAACACTATATCGACATGCCCCGGCCGGGCGGCGGGCGGGCGGCGGCGGCGGCAGCGTAAGAAAGGGGTTGAGACGCGGCAAGTCAAGCTCGTCGTAGCTGTGCTACGCTATGACGCGCTGTTAACTACATGCATGTCGTAGATGAATGAAGTGGATGCGATGTAGAGCTATGAAGTGTAAGAGAGAATCATAAAAAAACATAAAAAAAAATTTTTGGGAAATTTGTTTAGTTTTGGGAAAAGTTCTAGAACAAAAGTTGTTTGTTTTGATGAACAGAATATGCCCTTAACAGAATGCTAATTGATTACCAGTAACCCGGTATATGCATAAACAAAACATAATGACCTTCTATACACATCTTTGTATAACCCCATTGAATGGGGATAAAAAGTGCTGTATGTGTTATACGGATAAAAATAAAGCTTCGTATAACAGTTACGTACCATCACAGAGTGCATTGTGAACTTTGTTTTCAAGATTAGAAGTGAGTTTATAACTCCCATTATATCGGGGTAAAAGTGGTGTAGGTGTTATAAGAATAAAAATAAAGCTTCGTATAACAGTTACGTACCTACCATCACAGAGTGTATTGTGAACATTATTTTCAAAATTAGAAGTGAGTTTATAACTCTCATTATATCGGGGTAAAAAGTGGTGTAGGTGTTGTAAGAATAAAAATAAAGCTTCGTATAACAGTTACGTACCTACCATCACAGAGTGTATTGTGAACATTATTTTCAAAATTAGAAGTGAGTTTATAACTCTCATTATATCGGGGTAAAAAGTGGTGTAGGTGTTGTAAGAATAAAAATAAAGCTTCGTATAACAGTTACGTACCTAGCATCACAGAGTGCATTGTGAACATTATTTTCAAAATTAGAAGTGAGTTTATAACTCCCATCATATCAAGGTAAAAAGTGGTGTAAGTGTTATAAGAATAAAAATAAAGCTTCGTATAACAGTAACGTACCTAGCATCACAGAGTGCATTGTGAACATTATTTTCAAAATTAGAAGTGAGTTTATAACTCCCATCATATCAAGGTAAAAAGTGGTGTAAGTGTTATAAGAATAAAAATAAAGCTTCGTATGACAAATTTGCCTAATATAATTAAGCAATATTTTTGAAATTCAAACCTAAACAACATAAAGCACTTTGAAACTTCGCGCTACGAGCTGCAGTTTAGTAAAATGCTGAAAGTGGCCAATTTTCGCCGTGCCATAAATTACCGACCGCCATTTTGTTTTCCGCAAGCTTTAGTTCACACAGCCAAATGTGACAGTTTTTTGTGTGTACTTACAAAACGTTTTAACAACTTAAATGTGTACTTACCAGGAAAGGTAGCTGCACCATTGGTCTCTGAAATAAAAAAAGACAACAGTTAAAATGATAAACGAAGCACATAAATTTTATTATTTTATTGACAGTCTGGGTTTTCATTAGAATAAAGACGTATCAGACACATTTAAGGATTCATGATTTTATAAATTATGTATTTAATTTTTAATGCCCTCCAAAATAAAATAATCGCCTCCGACAACTTTGAACTTGCCCAAATAGGCATTTCTTTGGTGTGATAATAATATAATACTTTAAGGCCTTTTCCAATATACTTGTTATATATATTTATATAAATAATACTATTACATGTTTAAAGTAGAATTAAAATTCATTCTTAAATTTATAGTAACGCACTTTGTATCCATATAACTAATAATTTAAATAATAATAAATTATTATTAACTTATTTTTTTAAGTTTGATGCAAAACAATTTGTATTATCTTGTTTTATTTTTATATATACACAATTATTTTTATTTTATACATTTAATAGTTGCTTTATTATTATTAGTTTACTGGCACAGCTCATGAACATTTGTGCCTGTCCGGAGATAATAAATAAAGTGTTTGCAAATAATTGATTTCAATAGGATGCAGATAAAATCTATTATCTTATTATAATTAAGTTATACTACAAATTATCAATGAAACATGAGTCACGTATCAAAAAAAACCCCAAACCATAAGCGCAATTGGTGGCAAGTTATGTAAACAGCTAGAGATATCGTTTTTAGGGTTCCGTGTCTAGGTAAATGGGGAAACAGAAACCTATGCTGACAAAACTAGTGTTATAGTTTATAATTATAGTAATATGGGACAACATTCACACAAGAGGCAGTAGCACAAAGAATTTGTGAAAAAGTATTCGTATCGTAAGCGTCAACGCGTCACGCTTCCGCGTACAAACTGTGAGCTATCTGTGTCACAGTTGCCCTAGACAGATATATGAGAGTTTCAGATAATGTAGTGTAGATAATTTCTACAGAAATTATCTACACTACATTATCTAAAACGACTAAATGATATTGTTTAAATTATCTCAACATACGTTAATTATCTTAAATAAAACACCTAAATTGTCTATACTAAATTACCTAAATTATTATATCTAATTTACTTACCTATATTATCTAAATTAAAACACTTCTATTAGGAATCTAAAATGATGTGCTTAAATTATAAAAATTAAGTACCTTCTTACTTAAAATATCTAATATAAAGTACCTACTCGTACATTATAATAACTAAATTATCTAAACAAAAGCACTAAAACACCCAGGTCGGACAGTTATTGGGTTTTCTGACAAATAAGTTAATTCTCAATAGCAGTCCGAAGTCTAGCGTAGGTTTTGAGCCGTACCATAGAAGTTCATGCGATCAGACCAGTCAATCAAGACCCCAGTTTTATATGAGACCGTGTAGCATAGAGAGATCAAGCTGCCATTTTGTATTTATGTGACGGACCAAGACAAAAAAAATTATAGTTGGGAACTCCGGGCTCTATTCTAACCATATACTAATTTTCATGGAAAATACGTGCAGTAGTTTTAAAGCTATTCGTGAATATACAGGCAGAAAGAATTTCTTTTCAATTCTTATTCAGTAGGTAATTGTTTCGCGCTCGTAGCGGAGCTCGGCTTGCCGATCTTAACCGATCAACAAGTTAAGCAACACATGGCGCGGTCAGGACTTGGATGGGAGACCGCTAGTGGCATTATTCAACTGAGCGTTTCCGTGTTTCGGAGGGCACGTTAAGCCGTCGGTCCCGGTTGTTTGTCTTAGTACAACAGTCGTTAGGCTATGTCGAAGGCCTTCGGGCGGCCTGATAACTTCGACATGGGTTGGCCACTAACCTATCCACCAATCCGCACGGGGCCCGCGTGGTGAATTATGGCTGGACGAGGGCTCGAGTCCCAGCAGTGGGACCAAATGGGCTGATTATGATGATGATGAGGCAATTGTTTCTGCCCTAGATTTTTTTATTTTTCTTACAAGTACAGAGTTTTTGGCATCTACTCCTTCATTATAAGTAGGTATAGATATTATATCTATATTGAGTAAAGAGCCGACTTGTTTTTGTTTGCACTTCTTATCTCAAGAAGATAGACTTTAGTAAATACTGAGATAACTGCTTATAGGTATGTTTATGAATAGATTGTAAATACATACTCGCATTTTATATCTAATAAACGTTTGTTCTAGAATAAGTGCCTACTATAAGATACCTACCGATTATTATCTACACTAATATTATAAAAAGGAAAGATCTATTTGTTTGTTTGAACGTAATATAGGCTTCGAAACTACTGGACGAACTCGTTGGAGTCGTTTCCAAGTTCTCCGAGAGATTATACATACATAGATACAATATATAGGTACCTACAGTAATTGCTCATTTAAAAGAATATAGATTATGACAATTACGTATCTACATCTACACTTTATAATATTATAAAGAGGAAAGATTTGTTTGTTTGATATGAATAGGCTTCAAAACTACTGGGCCGATTAGAAAAATTCTCTCACCATTAGAATCCTACATTAACCCTGATGAGCATAGGCTATACAGGGTTATTGGTAAGATGACCTATTCCCGTTAGGGGCGTGTAGTTAACATCGTTTCTGAATAATTGACTATGCACCACCCTTTCCTAAATGTAAACGTTTTCGAGATATTTGAATTTAATTGAAATGTGTAAGCCTTATTATTACTAATATTATTTCATTTTTACAAGTAAAATTAGATGCTTTCGGACCTCAATAACCAATATTTTAAGTAAAATTAATAAAAAAGTCGTAGATAATTAAAACGTATAAAAACTTATTAAGAATAAAACATTTAAATTCGAATATCTCGAAAACGGTTAGATTTATAATAGGGTGTTGCAAGTGTGTAGTCAAATCAGTCAGAGACGATGTAAACTACACGCCCTTAATGGGAATAGGTCAACTTACCAATAACCCTGTATAATATTTTCAAAAAAGTTAGGGATCCGTATGAAAACTTCGATTATATAACCCAAGGTGTGGAAAAAAGTCTTTATATCAGAATCTTACCTCGCGCACTATTCATAGTCTATTTTTACAAACCGTGACTATATACATACGGCTTTACTTATAAACGCTGTTTAAATTTAAATAACGTCACTTAGTACGGCGCAGAACAATTTTTCCTTTGCGCAGTACTAACTAACGTCATTTAAAGTTAAGCAACGTTTATAAGTAAGGCCCGATTCTAAAGTGTTTGGATCTATGAAAGACTAAAAAATAATATACTTGACTTTGTATTTGTCTCGCTTTCCTTTGGATTTAACCTAAATTATAAATATAATTTTAAGACGCGGTCGAACCCCAATTTTAAACTAATTTACATTGCTTTACGTAAGGTTGAAAATAGCTTGTTAGATTGGACGATGTAATGCGAAAATGCGTTAATTTTGTACGTTTTCTTTATATTTTTCGATATATACTAACACAATTGAAAAAACTGCTGGTTATTACTTTAGTACTGTACGTTGGCTATGTATTATCTAAAAAAATATAGTGTTATCGCTGAAAATTCTGAGAGTTTGGATGTGAAAGTTTATTTATATGGACTTATTCAGGATTTTTTTCTGCTGAAAGAGTTATATTTATGAATTCTATTCGGTTATTACTCTTTTCCTATTCCTTTTCTACCTTTGTATTTTTTTCATAATATACTATCGATCTGTTTCGTTACACTAGGTGTTTAAAAATTCTGCTTTTTACTATTATCAGGGTACGAGCGCGCCTTAAAGCAGCATCATGAGTAAAGTTACATGCATTTTCAAACCTTTTTCGAGTTTAGATCTAGAGTATTGAGGAAAACAATCATGAAACATTCTCCTAATCTGTCTGAATGTTCCTGTTGCAACGTTGTTTCGTGCCATAAATATGTATTGTATTATGTATTTTCTTTTCTACCGACTTCAAAAAAAAGGAGGAGGTACTCAATTCGACTGTATTTTTTTATGTTTGTTACCTTTTTTTTTCAATAAGGAAACATTGTTATTACCTTAATCTACATTCTGCCAAACTGCAGAACAGTTTGTCGGCAGATGCACTCTCATTACAATTTGTGTTTTTGCATGCTATTCTCTATAATATAATTAATTGCATATTAATAAATATATATATAAAATAAATAATATATATAATTAAATATTAATTGCATTATAAACAAGTAGTCACTTGTTTATAAATGCGAGAACTTATTACTTGACAATAGATTTTCAACATACAATCTTGTACTATAGTCGAGCAATGAACGTTACTTACTAAAGTAAATGCTTATGTAAGTAATGACATAACCCTGTCAACATTGGATGTATCTTTTTACACTTGTATTAGGTTGTTGTCATGGGTTTTCAATTTTTGCAGCATAATAGATCCTTTACAGTTCAGACTTGTGCGCGTATATAATTTTATTTTTATTTTTTTAATACCTCATAACTTACGACTGGGTGAACCGATTCTCAAAATTAATTTTTTGTTTGAAAGCTGGTGCTGGTGAAAGCTTTGGTTCCCGTATGGTCCCATCTAAATTTTATCAAATTCGGTTCAGTAGTTTTTGAGATACATTCCAATAACTGAATAGAATGGATGTCGGTATTACATTTTTCAAATTGTACTTGTATAATCCACATGTTTTTTTTTAATTATCATATAACTTTGATATTTTATTACGTACCTACTACAGGCTCTGTGAACTGTAGACCTCGCGAATATGTCTTTGGATAGCTTTAGTTTCGTTTTACGATACTAAAAACCTATAAAATGGTTTTATTTTTAAAACAGCAGTTTTAGTACCGAACTTACCGATCGATAAATTTGAGTCTTGAATTGGTCATACTTCGAAAAAACTGGCTATATCGATCTTTTGTCGATCATTTCAAGTAAGTAACAAAATTAAGCGATCGGTAGACAAATTCGATAAGCTTTTACGATTATAACGATACCCTAGCATGGAACTGTTAAAGTACGTATGAGATCGTCTATTTAATCGATTTTAATTTTTTTCAACTTTGAAAACGACCTCGATATACGAGTACCTTATCGACCGGCGCGGCGACGGGAATGGGAGTATTGGTTAGTTGCGTTCGATCTTACTAATATTATAAAAGAGAAAGTTTGTATTTATGGAAGTTTGTTACTCTTTTACGCTCAAACAGCTGGCCCAATTTAGATGAAATTTTGCATGGAGGTAGATGGGGCAATGAATTAACACATAGGATATTTTTTATCAACGTCATCATCATCCATCACCATGCGGGTATAACCGCGATCCGCTAGCTAAAGCTAAAATTCAATAAAGAAATAGACTTCGGCCTTCTTTTGGTCGTAGAAATCTTCAAATGATAGAAAGGCGCATTGTGGAATGCAAACAATTCGTAATAATCGATATACTGTCGACAATTTGACGATCGTATAAGTCGTCGACATCACTTTCATACTTGCTAGAGCCGAACTAAATTTATCGATCTTAGCGACTTGCCAAATTTAACGACTATTACGGTACTTGCACTACAGAATCGACAAAAAAATCTAATATACTGTTCAAACCTGCTCAGAAAATTTCCCGTGAACCGGTAGAGAAATGCGACCTGTAAAGGAGAACATCCGGACATCCTGACATATACACGGAAGCAGTTTTGCCCAGGCTACGCTTCGCTCGTGCACTCACTCCACTCGGTCATATAATAATTTGCGTAATATTACATTTTCAATCTATGTGTATTATATTTTTTGACGTAATAGAAACATACATACATACATACATAAAATCACGCTTCTTTCCCGTAAGGGTAGGCAGAGACCACGGATTTCCACTTACTACGATCCTGACATATCTCTTTCGCTTCATCTATACTCATCAATCCTTTCATACATTGGCGTCGGTTTAGGGTACTTTTGACCTGGCCTTTTTTTCAGAACGTCTTCAATCTGATTTCGGAACGTTCGCCTAGGTCTTCCCCTTCCAACACTTCCGTTTACTTGTCCTGTTTGTAATAGAAACAACCGGTCCATTTGGAAATTTGTGGGGGAGACCAATGTTCAGCAGTGGACGTCCTACGGCTGAGATGATGATGATGAATAGAAACATTGTAAGGCATGAGAGTGTACATTTATTGTTACACATTTCAACTTCACCCTTAAAGTCGTGCAAAGAGTCTCGGTTGACGTATTTTTTTTTATTTGGCTGCACAAATCCACGGTACGGATGCAAAATATCACTTAATAAGTTCAAGAAACATGTCTTAATTTGCGCTTAATCACTAAATATATACTAACAATATTAGATTCTCGGCAAACGTAGTGTAGGACGTCCTGAGGCACGGTGGAGTGACGATCTGCGCAAGACGGCTGGCAAAAACTGGATGCGAGAAGCCCAAGATAGACCTAAGTGGCATGCAATTGGAGAGGCCTATGTCCAGCAGTGGACTGCTACAGGCTGATGATGATGATGATGAATATTAGATTATTAAAAAGGCTTATTCATTGGCATTCACTGTCAATTAAGATATCAAGATAGGCGAAACACTTGACGATATTTAAATGAGACCATCTCGGAAGTATTTATACAAATAAAAATAAAATTTGAGAATCGGTCCACAAATGGGGGAGAATTCGACCACATTCATACAAAAAACATATAGTCGAACATAGAACCTCCTCCTTTTTTGAACTTGGTTAAAATATACCTATACATTGATTTCAGTTTTCGTATATCACCCCCAACTCATTTTTGTTAGGGCACTATTATCTGCTGGGCTATTATGTATCTCAGTTGCTAACACATTTAGATTGAAATCTGAAAAAATGGCCGCTCTATGTCACTTTTGTCAGCTTCAGTGATCAAATTAATAACATTTCTGCTTACTGGAGTTGCCAAAACTGACATAGGGCCGCCATTGTTCCAGATTTCAATCAACATTTGTTTGCAACTGAGATACATCCTGCCCTGCCGATCTCTTCATTTCTTTTTATTTCATCCGGTTTCAGTATTCAGCCAGTAGAGTGTCGCTTTAATTTTTTCTTTATCCCACAGGCTCTAAATAAATATTATTACATCTGTAAAATTTGCTATAAAAATGAAAAGGTCTTTTTTTGAATTAATGGTTTCTAATGTGGTGCAGCGCATACTTTCTTTTGTCAAATACAGCTTAAATTAGAACATTTTTTTTTGTCCAAGACAACTTATTCACTAAGGTATGTATTGCACTGAAGCACAAAAATAGCTTCATTATCACTCTGTTTCGTTTTCAATTTAGGTTTCGATACATCACTCCCACCTCTGTCTGATGGCGGCCCTGCATATATGAGCTCTTTTTGTTTGAGTTTGTTAGATATTTTATGCATCCAGTCATTTGCTAATTTAATAATAATTATAATAATACCGCAGGGGCAGCTTTGTGGCGAGCCGTCGGTGAGTGGCGATACCGTGGACCCTGATTCTCCCTGGGGCTGATTGAGACCCCTGACCCCCGGCTTGCCTTAATTGGCCGTCTGGATGGAGACGCAAGAGCAAGTAACAAAAAGCTCCAAGGGTGTAAGTGTTAAAGGCATAACGCCGGTAGTAGCGCTTTATTGAAACCGCAGCATACCTCTCGACACCCTTTAGACATCCACACCAACGTTGCCCCTTCTGTCACCATTCATGGTCTTTATGGGGGGCCCGTTTAGTAGGTGGCAAGTCACCACCTGCCCAAAAATTTTAAAATGAGACTGAATTTGGCGGGTGCTGTAGTCTCTTCCATAGCCCACTATCTTCTTATCACTAATAAAATCATTTCAATAGCCTTGACATTTTACCCATTTTTATAATAGATATACCATGTCACCATCCATCCAAAAGTTTCTGTTTTTTATACAACTTTGTATTTTTATACCAAACAGGCCTCTAAGTGTTGGCTACAGCCCCACTTATGCCTTTGTAAAGGACCGGATGAAATCCGTGAATTTTTTTGAATATAAGGAATAATAATAATATTTATGTATCGGTAAGCATTTACTCGAAATGAAAACGTGTCATACCACAATCAGTAGGTACATAGCTTCAGCCATAAGTGTTGCACCTGCATTTATTTATAAAATACCGCACCGAGTCGCCCGCATCAAGTGTGTATGTTTTGATTCGATTTTCATGTTTATAATAATCGATGAAAGCGTTCCATAAATCGATATACGTAAAGAAAAATTTGTTTAGATTTGCGTTTCTTCTCGCTCGTTTCGAGTTTACCTTCGCTGCGTTATGTTTTTTATAAACACGGCGAGTTATTGTTTGACCGATATTGGACGATAAAGGTGGCTGCCATGTTTTGGTATGTGGGAGGTCTATTTTTTTTATAACAATAGGTCAATAGGATGTTTTTTTAAACTTGTACATTGTATAATATAATAGTTACTATTATACAATGAAATAATTGAAAGTGTTATTTTTCCGGAAAGCACTGTACATCGCTAAGTAAGAACACCCTTCATTTATTGTAAATATGTAAACATTATTGTCATATAAGGTTCGAGAAAGATAAGAATCTTTATAATGCATATACTCAATTGTTGAGTTGCAATTAATTTGTCTTCAGGATGTATGCTTCATCTCGGCATTATATGATACATAGTCCAGATAACTTATGACTTCATAACTTTTAATTAGTATGTGTTTATTTTTAATTTATAATAAATAATTAACTGTAGATAAATTACTGTTTGGATATATTTGTATAGAAATTCATCATCATCATCATCTCAGCCGTAGGACGTCCACTGCTGAACATAGGCCTCCCCCATGATTTTCCAAAAGGACCGGTTGGAAGCGGCCTGCATCCAACGTCGTCCTGCGACCTTCATCAGGTCGTGTCGGTGGACGACCTACGCTGCGCTTGCCGGTCCGTGGTCTCCACTCCAGAACCTTTCGGCCCCATCGGCCATCTGTTCTGCGTGCTATGTGCCCTGCCCACTGCCACTTCAACTCAACAAATTCTCCGGATCTCCTCATTTCTGATTCGATCACGTAGAGAAACCCCGAGCATATCCCTCACCATAGCTCGTTGTGCGACTTTGAGCTTATCTATGAGGCCCATAGTAAGGACCACGTTTCAGTGCCATAAGTCATCACTGGCAACACACATTGGTCGAAGACTCTTGTCTTGAGGCTCTGAGGTATTTTTGATAGAAATTAAAATATGATAATTAAAAGTTATTAAGTGATCAGAAAATACAAATGTTTGTTGATGATTGATGATAGGTCTACACCCAATAAGTACTGAAGGGACTCTCATATCAAGGGTATAGAAATTATTTATTATTTCTTTCCCTTGTATAATATGCAAATAGATGTGCAGGAAAATATTGAAATCGGTTGTCTAGTGCATAGATGAGAGATCTCCTGTTTTGAATGTTGTAATGAATCTTGTAAGGTCTAGTTCTCCTTATTTTTTGTTGTATGATTGATTTCATGAAAATAATATGCTTGTTTTCAATTTTTAAAGTCTATTAATCTGGTGGAAATATTGAGTAATTAACTAAAACATAATTTTATACATTATATAATCTGAATGTCCGAAATGACTCCAACGATTTCATGAACTTTAGTACGACAGGGGTTTCGGGGGTGATAAATCGATCTAGCAAGATATCATGTTTAGAAAACGTCGTTGTATACGTGATTTTAGACAATGAAAAGTACATCCTCAGACAAAATAAAAAAGTCCAGACAGAATGTTGTGAACACAGAAGTGAGGCCGGTTTTCTAAACTACATGTGCGTGCATCGGTACTGCTATGATAATTAAAATTAAATTAATATATTTAATAATCAATTAATAAATTTAAATTAAATCATAATTAAAACTTTACGTGTTGCTTCCACGCGCCGCGATAGTTCGACTGACGAGTTAAGGCGTAGATTCGTTGTACGTGTTGTGTGTAATTATGTATGGACACGGCAAATTCAAATTCAAATTATTTATTTGTGATACACAGGTAAGACAGGATCTTAAACTTTGAACAAAGAGACATAGTTAACGGTTCCGTAAGATTAGTTGGAAGTGACCTGCCTTCGAAGTCAGATTCGACCCCAAGCCAGGGCAAATATTTGTGTGATAAGTAGAAACTTGTCGGGGTTGTGTCCATGCCTACGACACAAGATCCAGTAGTCGTGAATCAGTAATGTTCTCAATACTGTGTTCTGGTTTGAAGGTATGGTTGTCGGCGAAATTAAAGGCATATGAGACTTGACTACTTATGGCCCGGATTGATCTTAACCGGGACTCAGCACCTGGGAAGGGATGACCTTGCTTATCAAGGTCACCCCTAACAATGCACTGCAAATTAACGCCAAAGCTTTAGTTTTACCGGTCTAATTCAAGAAAAATGCTGTAACACAACATCTAGCAACAACGTTTAGTGACAGCCACTACTCATTGTATTAGAAAAGTAAGGCAGTTAGTTTTCCCCAACCCCAGGATGCCATGTCGTCTATTGTAACGCAAAGCACTAACGGTAAAGCAGTACTGGTTTACACCAGTTCAAATGCACTCACAACGGGAGCCGAGCCTATATAGCACCCGAATGTTAGATGTGACCATCGTATTTTCTGCAGAATTCTGACCATGAATAATACCAGTTGCTACATCCAGCTTTTCAGGACTAGTGATATGACGTAATTAGTTATACCTGTACGTTACCCTGCAGTAACACACAGAAAAATAATGTGAGCTATGCGAAACATCCTTACTCACGGTGTGCCACCTTGATATTGTATGTGGCATACAGTGTAATGGTAATACGGTTCTATCATTACGCATAATTATGATAGATAGATAGATAGATAATTCTTTATTGTTACACCACTTTATATACAAAAATAACATAAAAGTAAAAGAAAGCTTAAAATAAAGTGTTACAATGGGCGGCCTTATCACTAATAGTAATCTCTTCCAGGCAACCTTAGGATGGAGAGGAAATACAGGAATAACAAGACGGGGCGTAATATTAAGATAAAGGTACAATCAAAGCAAGACAATAATACATTACTAAATCAAATTAATAATAAATTATAAACAAGAAAAGAGAAATATCTACTAATACATAAAAATACACTAATACATATTGAAATATATATAAACATATAATTAATTCATTGATATACTTACATAATATATATATATATATATACACTACAATACAATATACTTCCATACATATATTTATACATTAATTCTTTGATGTATTATTATCAAAACCCAAGTTCACACGGGTTAAACTAATTGGCGAGATAGAAACTTTTTACTTGGCTTTTGAAGGTCGACAAGGATTGTGCACGCCTGATAGTAACTGGTAATAAGTTCCATAAGCGAACAGCTTTCACTGAAAAAGAGTGATCATAAAATACTGTGCCATGCTGAGGCATACTGAGGGCAAGATTTTCTGATGACCTAAGATTGAGAACGTTGGCATTGTGAAGGAAATTGAAACGTTCCTTAAGATAGATTATGTTTCCTACTGTCATGATTTCAGACCTACGAGTGTTTCATACGTATTAAAGTTGTAACATAGAGATTTTAGTCGGTAACGTACGTTGTCTGGCAATTACAGATTTTCCATTTCGACTGCATAAAACATTTTTCTCAGTGTAGACCGTGCAAATCGGCAGTGATCCCACTACGGAGGAGGGAGGAGACATGCGAACCGTAAGGTTGACTGGCAACCCTAACGCTATCAAATATTGCAAACTTGACTCATATAGATAACTCAAGTATTAACTACTTACCAGTACATTTCATTGACAAGTATACGAGGTAGGTATGAGTGGTTAAGTTGAAGGGCATTGCAGCAAGTGATTATTCGCCTGTGAAACTTACTGCTCATAATTGGATGAACGATTGTAAATTGCTAACAGATTACAATAATTCCTTTAAATAAAACAAATACGATTTGAAAAATTTTATAACGACTTCCATTCTATTCAGTTATTGGAGTGTTACTCAAAAAATACTGGACCGAATTTTATGAAATTTAAATGGTGATCCACATCCCTCCATCCATGATCCACACAAGAAACACCAGCTTTCAAACAAAAAAAGATTTTTGAGAATTGGTTTACTCTATCGAAAGTTATGAATTAACAAGCATAAAAAAAATAAAGAAACGAAAACATTCGAATTGAGTACCTTTTTGGAAGTCGGTAGAAAATAAAATTAAAAACATCATATAATCATGGGGTGAAAGTAAGCTAAAAATAAGGTACTTCCTTTGTAATACACATTAATTCATCCTTCAGAACTGATATACTTTAGCATTTGTAATATACTAGCTGCTCTCCGCGGTTTCACCCGCGTGGTGATAGATGATGGTGATGATAATGATGAAGGTATCCTTCTCCGAGTTATAATCTGTCTCCTTGCCAAATTTTGTCGAGATCCGTTTAATAGTTTAGGCGTAAAAGCATAAAAAACATATAAATAAAATCATTTCTCAGTCAGATCAGTACATCGCTAAGTAAGAACACCCTTCATTTATTGTAAATATGTAAATATTATTGTCATATAAGGTTCGAGAAAGATAAGAATCTTTATAATGCATATACTTAATTGTTGAGTTGAAATTAATTTGTCTTCAGGATGTATGCTTCATCTCGGCATTATATGATACATAGTCCAGATAACTTACGACTTCATAACTTTTAATTAGTATGTGTTTATTTTTAATTTATAATAAATAATTAACTGTAGATACGTTACTTTTTGGATATATTTGTATAGAAATTCATCATCAACATCATCTCAGCCGTAGGACGTCCACTGCTAAACATAGATGATCCCCCATGATTTTCCAAAAGGACCGATTGGAAGCGGCCTGCATCCAACGTCGTCCTGTGACCTTCATCAGGTCGTCTGTCCACCGTATCGGTGGACGACCTACGCTGCGCTTGCCGGTCCGTGGTCTCCACTCCAGAACCTTTCGGCCCCATCGGCCATCTGTTCTGCGTGCTATGTGCCCTGCCCACCGCCACTTCAACTTAACAAATTCTACGGATCTCCTCATTTCTGATTCGATCTAGTAGAAAAACCCCGAGCATAGCCCTCTCCATAGCTCGTTGTGAGAATTTGAGCTTATCTATGAGGCCCATAGTAAGAGACCACGTTTCAGTGCCATAAGTCATCACTGGCAACACACATTGGTCGAAGACTCTTGTCTTGAGGCTCTGAGGAATTTTTGATATAAATTAAAATATGATAATTAAAAGTTGTTAAGTGATCAGAAAATACAAACGTTTGTTGATGATTGATGATAGGTCTACACCCAATAAGTACTGACTCTCATATCAGGGGTAAAGAAATTATTTATTATTTCTTTCCCTTGTATAATATGTAAATAGATGTGCAGGAAAATATTGAAATTGGTTGTCTAGTGCATAGATGAGAGATCTCCTGGTTTGAATGTTGTAATGAATCTCGTAAGGTCTAGCTCTCCTTATTTTTTGTTGTGTGATGGATTTTATGAAAATAATATGCTTGCTTTCAATTTTTAAAGTCTATTAAACTGGTGGAAATACTGAGTAATTAACTAAAACATAATTTTATACATTACTAGCAAACCCTGCGAACTCCGTTTCGCCACCAGATGGCTTCGTTTTATGTAACATTTTGTTTGGCGCCATCTACTTAAAATATTGGTTTGTAGTACATGCTATGTATCATGGCGCTGTATGTGAAAAAAGATTTTCCCGCTTTTCTTTTTACATTTTTCCTGAATTTTCTTTACTATAAACCTCACGGAGCCTGAGACCTTTCCAACGAATGCAAAACCGTGGAAATCGGTTAGTGCGTTCTGGAGTTATAGCGTCAGGAAGGAAAACCTGACTTATTTTTATATAGTAGAATATAATCTGAATGTCCGAAATGACTCCAACGATTTCATGAACTTTAGTACGCAAGGGGTTTCGGGGGCGATAAATTGATGTAGCTAGGTATCGTTTTTAGAAACTGTCGTTGTATCCGTGATTTTAGACAACGAAAAACTGTTAGGTACAACCTCAGACAAAATAAAAGAGGCCAGACAGAATGTTGTGAACAGAGAAGTGAGGCCGGTTTTCTAAACTAATGTGCGTGCATCGGTACTGCCATGATAATTAAAATTATTAATAATTAATTAATAAGTTTTAAATAAATCATATTTAAAACTTTACGTGTTGCTTCCACGCGCCGCGATAGTTCGACTGACGAGTTAAGGCGTAGATTCGTTGTACGTGTTGTGTGTAATTACCTATGTATGGACACGGCGAGGCGTAGTTTTACCGGCCTTCTGTGTTCACAACATTTTTGACTTTTATGTTTTGTCTGAAGATACAACAAACTGTTTTACCGACACAACAATACTAAAGCTACTTGACTATAGATGGCGTTGTTAAGCAACACTAAGCTAAAATCAGTTCATGTTTCTCAAAAAAACGGCATAAAGGTCGCACATCCAGGTACTTATTATAGAAGATTCAAAGACAAATTCAAATTCAAATTATTTATTTGTGATACACAGGTAAGACAGGATCTTAAACTTTGAGCAGAGAGACATAGTTAACGGTTCCGTTAGATTAGTTGGAAGTGACCTGCCCTCGAAGTGCGGGTCAGATTCGATCCCTAGCCAGGGCAAATATTTGTGTGATAAATAGAAACTTGTCGGGGTTGTGTCCATGCCTACGACACAGGATCCAGTAGTCCTGAAGCAGTAATGTTCGTAATACTGTGTTCTGGTTTGAAGGTATGGTTGCCGGCGAAATTAAAGGCATATGAGACTTGACTACTTATGGCCCGGATTGATCTTAACCGGGACTCAGCACCTGGGAAGGGATGACCTTGCTTATCAAGGTCACCCCTAACAATGCACTGCAAATTAACGCCAAAGCTTTAGTTTTACCGGTCTAATTCAAGAAAAATGCTGTAACACAACATCTAGCAACAATGTTTAGTGACAGCTACTACTCACTGTATTAGAAAAGTAAGGCAGTTAGTTTTCCGCAACCCCAGGATGCCGTGTCGTCTATTGTAACGCAAAGCACTCGAACGGTAAAGCAGTACTGGTTTACACCAGTTCAAATGCACTCACAACGGGAGCCGAGCCTATGTAGCACCCGAATGTTAGATGTGACCATCGTATTTTCTGCAGAATTCTGACCATGAATAATACCAGTTGCTACATCCAGCTTTTCAGGACTAGTGATATGACGTAATTAGTTATACCTGTACGTTACCCTGAAGTAACACACAGAAAAATAATATGAGCTATGCGAAACATCCTTACTCACGGTGTGCCACCTTGGTATTGTATGTGGCATACAGTGTAATGGTAATACGGTTCTATCATTACGCATAATTATGATAGATAGATAGATAGATAGATAATTCTTTATTGTTACACCACTTAATATACAAAAATAACATAAAAGTAAAAGAAAGCTTAAAATAAAGTGTTACAATGGGCGGCCTTATCACTAATAGTAACCTCTTCCAGGCAACCTTAGGATGGAGAGGAAATACAGGAATAACAAGACGGGGCGTAATATAAAGATAAAGGTACAATCAAATCAAGACAATAATACATTACTAAATCAAATTAATAATAAATTATAAACAAGAAAAGAGAAATATCTACTAATACATAAAAATACACTAATACATATTGAAATATATATAAACATATAATTAATTCATTGATATACTTACATAATATATATATATATATATATATATACACTACAATACAATATACTTCCATACATATATTTATACATTAATTCTTTGATGTATTATAATCAAAACCCAAGTTCACACGGGTTAAACTAATTGGCGAGATAGAAACTTTTTACTTGGCTTTTGAAGGTCGACAAGGATTGTGCACGCCTGATAGTAACTGGTAATAAGTTCCATAAGCGAACAGCTTTCACTGAAAAAGAGTGATCATAAAATACTGTGCCATGCTGAGGCATACTGAGGGCAAGATTTTCTGATGACCTAAGATTGAGAACGTTGGCATTGTGAAGGAAATTGAAACGTTCCTTAAGATAGATTATGTTTCCTACTGTCATGATTTCAGACCTACGAGTGTTTCATACGTATTAAAGTTGTAACATACAGATTTAAGTCGGTAACGTACGTTGTTTGGCAATTACAGATTTTCCATTTCGACTGCATAAAACATTTTTCTCAGTGTAGACGTTAGACCGTGCAAATCGGCAGTGATCCCACTACGGAGGAGGGAGGAGACATGCGAACCGTAAGGTTTACTGGCAACCCTAACGCTATCAAATATTGCAAACTTGACTCATATAGATAACTCAAGTATTAACTACTTACCAGTACATTTCATTGACAAGTATACGAGGTAGGTATGAGTGGTTAAGTTGAAGGGCATTGCAGCAAGTGATTATTCGCCTGTGAAACTTACTGCTCATAATTGGATGAACGATTGTAAATTGCTAACAGATTACAATAATTCCTTTAAATAAGACAAGTACGATTTGAAAAATGTAATACCGACTTCCATTCTATTCAGTTATTGGAGTGTTACTCAAAAAATACTGGACCGAATTTTATGAAATTTAAATGGGGATCCACATCCTTCCATCCATGATCCACACAAGAAACACCAGCTTTCAAACAAAAAAGATTTTTGAGAATTGGTTTACTCTATCGAAAGTTATGAATTAACAAACATAAAAAAATAAAGATAATGAAAATAATTCGAATAGAGTCCTCCTTTTTGGAAGTCGGTAGAAAATAAAATTAAAAACATCATATAATCATGGGGTGAAAGTAAGCAAAAAATAAGGTACTTTTGTAATACCCATTCATTCATCCTTCTGAACTGATATACTTTAGCATTTGTAATATATTAGCTGCTCTCCGCGGTTTCACCCACGTGGTGATAGATGATGGTGATGATAATGATGAAGGTATCCTTCTCCGAGTTATAATCTGTCTCCTTGCCAAATTTTGTCGAGATCCGTTTAATAGTTTAGGCGTAAAAGCATAAAAAACAAATAAATAAAATCATTTCTCATTTGTAATATTACTTAGGATACGAGTATGTGAATAAATAAATTCTAAAGTAATATTTTATCATCTAGTTGTTTGCTGCTTAACTTTATTTTCACACATTTTCCTTTTTGTCAGCGTTAGTTATCAAAATATATTTTTCCCGAAAATAGCCGAGTCACGGCGAAAACGCCCGATCATCGAGAGATAATCAAGAGGGTCCTATTGAAGTTTCAATAAATATTTTTATAATGTTAGACTTACAATATTATAGAAAAACGATTTCAAAATATGTTTTTGACGGCCAATATTTTGGATGGAGTGTTTTTGAAAGTCCGACTGAAACATTATATTACAAAACTAGCTGCGCTCCACGGTTTCACCCGCGCGATGATGATGATGAATCTTATATAGCCTATGTTACAGGGCATGTTGCACGGTGAATGTAGCTTTCCAATGGTGAGAGAGTTTTTGAAATCGGTCCAGTACTTTTTGAGCCAATTCGTTACAAACATACATACACACAAATCTTTCCTCTTTATAATATTAGTACATATAGATAAAAGGTACTTTGGCCAATATAGTCATTTCGTATTATTATACGTTTTTAATTAAGTATATTATTATGCAGTATATTGATTATGGTTCCAGATTTTTTTATAAAGTAAGTATTTGTTTTTTTAACTCTTTGATCAGAAATTCAGAACGATGAATTAAATGTTATTAAGGTGTTTATAATAAGGTACCTAATTTTATTTGGCTATGTAAAGCCTAACTTTACAAAGAAATTCATAAATTAAAACTTACAAATACTTGATTTAAGCACGAATAGGTACCGTTAAAAGTTTGTCTATGATGTTATATATGCAATCCGCAATCAGTAATAGCATATATTATTAAACTACTAAGAAATAACTAAAGTAATTATAAGGAGAAAAATCAAGTCCGCGAAAGAAATTTGTTCTAAAACCGATTAGAGAAAAATAAATACTAATGTAAATCATTATTTTATTTTACTTTCTTATCTGAATCCTTATACGTAGCTCAAAGCCAACAAGTTCAAGGTTCAAGAAAATTCAGCGTAAGAAGGTTGAAGTTATCAATGGAACTTTGGCTTTCTCGTAATTTCAAAACTTTTTAAAAGCCTTGATTTTCACAAATGAGTAGGAAATGTATTAACTCACCGTTTCATCTACGTGTTCATCTTCATTCCTTTGAAGACACATCCAGAAAGCACCACAAAGTCCAAAATCACACCACTATCAAATAAGTCCAAAGGTCCCAGAACGGCGCCTTGCGGTACACCTCATCCGTGCTCTTGAAACGACTGAGCCAATACAAGTCCGATGTTTTGAATACAATCTGTAATGGAGAAAAAAACAATAATAAACTCTGCAGTCATGTACGTTTGTTTGTGTCTAATCGTAAGGAGTGTTTCGTTATGGCATATGCCGTTACATGCTTTAGAGAAATCAAAATATGGACAGAAATGTTGTGTATTGTTGCTGCGTCGTGCGTAAGCGGTGTGTGTTTTCTTTTCAAACTTGTAATATTTATTCATTATTCGTATTATAGGCATGTATATTGCCTTACAGGTCGGTTAGGAAAAATAACTCCCGTCACCCTCCTGGCAGAAGGGCAGAGCACAGCATCTCCGTTCTTCAAAAAAAGGAAATAACTCCATATAAATTCCAATTCAAGTGTTGTGATTCAATTGAACTAATATTTTTAGTCATATTGTACAGGCTTACACATTGAAAATAAAGAAGTTAAAATTTGTTACTAAAACTTCTTACTGCCGTGCATTTTCATGAAATCTGAAAAACAGCGCTCATATAGCATGTTAAGTCAAAACTACAATTTCTTTGTCTTCTTTGTCGAGTTCCTTCAGGGCAAAGATTTTGATATGACCTATGACATTATTAATGAATCCTTAGTCTATGGCATTTGATGATGTCATCTACTTCAGTGTTATCACTTTACATGTTTACCTTTCCCTACATTCTGTTTCATAAACAATCAGCAATATTTTTCAATATTATGGTCTAGGAATCATGGTTCATGACTAATTTCTTAGAAGCATAACGTCTAACTTTAAATCGATCTAAATAATTTTGTACTGTGTACTGATAAGTAATAATTATAATTTTTATAGTATTACTTTATAGAGCACTAACGCCTGCTTTAGCGATCTCAAACATTCCCTATAAGACGGTTAAAGTCCGATAGAGAGTTAAAATTATATGCTTGGACCCACAGACCAATATATATGGTCTGTGCTTGGACCCGAACCTCGGTGGCCTAGTTGTTTAATGGCGTCTGACACGGAGAGTAGACGCGGGTTCGAATCCCGTCCGAGGATGTGAATATTTCTCTCTATAAAGGAGAATGGTCATCTGGGTACCCACTGAGAATGAAAACCACGGAGAATGAAACTATGCCAAATTTATTTATTATTAGTAGATGCAAATAATTCATATATTTATATTTAATTAGCAGTAAGGAAAAATGAGAAAACCTAAATGTAAAACAATACAATTATTACGCAGAAGATGTTTGTGGGCAATAACGAAATGCTATTCAGTTCATAGACTATAGGATACTATACAACTTTCTTGATACTACGTATATTCTGCCCAAAAAAGAGTGGAAATGACATGACAAAGTGACACCAATAGTTATTTCCTTTGATGTTGGACTCGTACGTTTTGTACATTTGCCATTTCTCAAGTTAGTTTTATCTACTTATATTTTATGTGATAACAATCACATAAAATATAAGTAGTTGCATCCATATCTGCGATAACGATGCCTAATGCCAAGCACCCGTTTCTCTATTACGATAGATTTATTTTGAAAAACCCAGTCAGATATTTTAAGCTAACAAATTCTGCCTATCTTTTTTTTTTGATGGGGGGAAATGCTGTCCACTTCCCTTCCGCTACGGGGGTAGACGGAAGGGGGTATGTGGGGCTCAGACCCACTAAACCCCCCCGTGAGCAGTCCTCCGCCAGATGGTGCGAGATTGGGTTGCGCTGGCATTCACAATCTCGCCCCAGCGGTAGGCCCGGATTGATCTTAACCGGGCCTCAGCGCCTGTGAAGGGGTGCCCTTGCTCACCAAGGGCACTTCTCAGACGTGTGGGGTCGTGCAAGCCGACGAAGAGTCCCCCAACTCTTCACCAGTGACCCCAGAATTCTGCCTATCTAACCTAACCTTTTTTTTTTGTCCCGGGGAAATCCTTTACGGATACCACCTACCACGGGGAGGTAGGTGGTTATGTGGGAGTCCGTATACCCACCAAAACCCCGGGGTGTTCCGTCACTGCCGTTTTTGGCGGAACGCGGGACAGATTTTGCACACGACCGCGAACCCGCCGCGGCTGTCCGTTGCCGGACCCTTCTCTTCGCGGCACGCCAGAACACATCATCATCATCTCAGCCGTAGGACGTCCACTGCTGAACATATGCCTCCCCCATGATTTTCCAAAAGGACCGGTTGGAAGCGGCCTGCATCCAACGTCGTCCTGCGACCTTCCTCAGGTCGTCTGTCCACCCTGTCGGTGGACGACCTACGCTGCGCTTGCCGGTACGTGGTCTCCACTCCAGAACCCCCCGCGACCCCACCTCCTCGAGCCTGCACCAAAGTGCCCGGGCCCCGCTCCTCGAGCCTGCGCCAAAGCGCCCGGGCCCCACCTCCTCGAGTCTGCGCCAAAGCGCCCGGACCCCGCCACTCCTATGTGGACTTAGCGGCCAAAGCCCATAAGAGCGGCCCTGCCTGAGCCGGCCAGCGCACCGCAACGCCGGCGCGGCCCCTGGGTTCCTCTTGGCTTCACCGTGGTGATCCAAGCCACGGCTACTGAGCCCCCCCACCACGTCAATGCGGGAACCCTTCGGGGGGGATCTAACCTAACCTAGAACAATGCTGATAACTTTTAAACCCCAACTTAAAAAAAATATGGTTCAATTTTATAATAATATCTTAGTCTTACTAAGGACTACTGGTTTTGCATGGTTACCTTTCTCGTGGGTCCGTCTATGTAGGGTACCCAAAACACACAGAGGTTTGCCATTCTTCTTTCAGTAATTATAATAAAAGAGTAATCTGTACTTTAAGTAATTTCAGCTTAATTTACAAGTTCATGATTTCGAATGATTGTAATCTTTATAAATAATGTAATAATGTTCATATTAGGTTTTGTTAGGTTTATCATTTTTGTTAGTTGCATCTTCATCTAATAGCATCTAATAGTAATCTAAATAGCAAGTGTATTTTAAATATTTAACTTAGTAATGTTAAGTACAGTCGCCTGCAATAAGATGTAAGACATTCCGTAATTTTCAAAACTATTAAACAGTACCACATTTTATAACAATATACATTAGTATTATTTTAAACAGTAAAACAATATAAATAGCTTCATTTGAGAATAATTTTGATGTTCATTTTTATGAACCGGATTGCTGAGGCACTTTTGAAAATTGTAATATGTATACATCTTAATGCAGGCGACTGTACCTACAGTGCTAGTCTTATTTTTATAAGTAATTAGGCATATCAAGACTCTAAGGAGAAAAATTTAACAATCATGCAATTACATACATACACAAAACATTTTATGCTACTAAATCCTTTACCTATGTTTTATGGTTCTGTTAGGAACGGTTATAAAATATATAATTTTTTGACAGTACGCTTCATTGTGAATGAGTTCGTCCGGGGGAGTACTGTCACCAGACCTTTTTCTATCGTGAAGCAGTAATGTTCGCAATACTGTGTTCTGGTTTGAAGGGTATGGTTGCCGGCGAAATTACAGGCATATGAGACTTAAGAGGATTGCATAGCTAGTACTTTCCATGCTAAAGGAAAAAACTCTTTTCTACCTCTTAACATTGTCCGATTTCAGTGATTTTTTTTTGGTATCATGGCATTGTTTACTATGCCCGTACGTTTCGATTTTTCAGTATTTCAAAGTACTATAAATTTTTCTTTTTTAGAACTTAAAAAAAACTGTAAAAATCAAAACGGTACGGGCATAGTAAACAATGTCATGATACCATCAAACAAATCACTGAAATCGGACAATTTCAAGAGGTAGAAAAGAGTTTTCTCTTTCAGCATGGAAAGTACTAGCTATGCAATCCTCTTAACAACTTAATGTTTCAGGGTTCCGAGCGCAATGCTCGCTTGTGAGGAAATTTATCGGTTCTAGGCAAAGGTTACCGCTTAACATCAGGTGGATCTTGTGCTTGTGCCGTTTCCTAATAACATTTAAAAACTCTAGAAGTACTTATGTAAATATATTGTGCTAAAATGGTAATAGGAATATTTTTTAAGTTTTTATTTATTTTTTAATTTCATGAACACCTAAATAAATATACAGGAATTAATAATAGATGTAAACCTACTCTATTCATATAGTATTACTTTTTAAAGCACTAACGCCTGCTATAGCGATCTCAAACATTGAAATTTATAAAGAGAAAAATTCACATCCTCGGACGGGATTTGAACCCGCGTCTTCTGACTCTACTCTATGTACTACTCTATTCAAATAAATAAATTGTCTGTAATGTACATATGAAAGTATATACATGGAAACTGTAACAAATTGAAAAAAAATGGTGTCGGTCTGTCTAATCGGCTAAGCTAAGAAACGGCTGGACCGACACTGCCAAATAGCCGATGTATAATAATTAATGGATATAAGGATTACGCGGGTGAAACCGCGGGGCGCAGCTTTTTGAAAGTATGTGGAAAGGGCAACCTGAAACGTTTTTCCTTTTTTGTATATGGTGGTTTGGTGTTTTTTGGTGTACACAAATATATTATTGAAGATGTCGCAAAATATAGTATGTTCCTATTACCATGAGTAAACAGTTTGGTACAGCACAGTTTGACATTTGTTTACATAACTATATCACAATATTCTTGTCTGTAATGATTGTAGCCCCATGTAACATAATTATCTGCAAGTAAGTTTTTTGGTGTCCCCTAATTCTACGCAGAAACTGACCAACAACGGATTGTTTTAAAAAAAACGTCACTATTAGATATAGTTCCCATGTAGATGTGCCAAAAAACTCGGCTGAAAATAAGGTCAAATCTATCATTAGCATCCCTGGAAAATCTTTATTTATTTTATTATTTAAAATCGAATTATTAAAAATTACAATGAATAAAATGTACCCATTTTAAACTAAGCCACCGTACTAGTTACTCCCTCCTAAGTAGGCCTAAGCCCCTCTTATTCCTTCCTTGCACTTTAAAAAAGTGTGAGAAAATTGAAAATTACCTTTTCCTTTTGCTGATTAATTCAGAAAATCTTATATTCTGCCATCTATCCCATAACAATGGAACTACGTAATCAGCAAGTTACCCATGTCTTCTACCAACAACTAACGCCACCTATTGAAGATAACCTGTAGCGTTGTTTTTTTTCTGTGGCACGTCACGCCTGTTGCATACGGCCAGCCAATTGTTTACACAATACAAAAGACCCTTGTTTGTTTTTCGCTAGACGTTTCCTGGTTTGTTTTGTGTGTGAACACGCGTATGTGTGCGTGTCGGTATGTTTTCACAGCCGGCTGTATGTGTTCGAGGACGGTACACACACAAAATGTTGTTGTTTGCATGGCCCGACTTGAATAAATTCTGCCTGCGACGACGATGAAATATTTTTAAAATGAATAAATGAAAGACTAATTACTTGATTACTGTTTTCGTGAACACGTGCCCTCTACTTTTTTCAAACTTAGACCAAATAAAATTGTTAAGTACATACTTGATGTTAGTTCACAAGGATATATCCAGGTGATAACCCCATTTCATTGTGATGGGCCTATGAAATGGGACCCCTCTACATAATCTAAGTAAATCTGCTCCTGATTTTAGCATAATCAGTGACGGAACTAGATTTCTTCATTTTTATATTTTCTACCGACTTCCAAAAAAAGGAGGAGATAATTAAACTGTTTTTTTTAATGTTTGATGCCTCATAACTTTCGATTGGGTAGACCGATTCTCAAAATTCTTTTTTTGTTTGATAGCTGGTGCTTGCCCGTGTGGTCCCATTTCAAATTCGGTCCAGTAGTTTTTGAGTTACACTACAATAACTGATTTTTACCAAAGTAAAGGAATGGAAGGCGGTATTAAATTTTTAAAATTGCACTTGTCCAATGTAACTTCTCGGTGGTAGGTATGTACTATCCCTTAAAAGCAAAATAAATTTCTTCTCTCAAATCTGAACGTAAAAGTTCTTTGTGCGTTTTTGGTTTCGTTCAATTTTGTACTAAGTAAGTACTTATCTAAATAAGTAACCTATATTAACCTTGTTTGAACCTATAAGCTGTTTGCACATAAATGAGAGTTACCAACAGTAAGTACCTACAAATAAATGTTTTATAAGTAGGTAAAAATAAGTACTTACATAGTTATATACATTTTGGACTAGTTAAGAGCGTCATTTTAAAAATGGGTAGGTAAGATTAAAAAATGAAATTAAACATATTAAGTATAGTAAAATCTTTATAGCGTTTGGTGAAAACTGGATACATAAATTAAAAAATTTCTAGTCTAATTAAATTAATTAGTAAAAATTCTAAAAGCCTTTGTAAATTATTCCAATTCCCACCAATAATTCAGACAAATCGAAATAATATGATGTAAAGTTGAAAATATGTAGAGTTCTGCACTTGTTTCTATTATATTTTGCCGTTCGACCAAGTCTATATGAACTATATTTATAATTATATTTATAATTATAAATATATTATATATATTAAATATATTATAAATATATAATTATGTTTATAACTATATAACTATAACTGTTCTTAAGAAATAAATAAATAAATATATAAGCCGTTTGCATCCAAATAGGAATTACTAATTAAATATTCTGAAGTAATAAGTATTTAAGTTATAAAATGTTGTACTAGTTGAAAGCGTTATTTTAAAATACGTAAGATTAAAATATGAAAATAAAATTTATAACACTAAAATCTTTATTACGTTTTGCTGAACACTAGATTAGTCGAAAAAGTCCTAAGTCTATATAAAATAATTATTAAAATTTCGAGTCTTTAAAAGTGAATTAGAAAACCACTTCAACGCCAATAATTTTGACAATCGAAATAACATAATGTTAAGTAACAAAATTGTAGAGTAATCGGTGCATTCTGAGTTTTTTTCTATTATATTTTGCCGTATTTGTTATTTCAAAATAAATGCTTTCTAATATTTAATTTAATAAATATATCGGTACCAAATTATAAAATGCCATATTATTAAATTTATTCAATACGTCATTAATTATACCTAGGGCTGCCACCTTTTAAAAACAGTAGTCCCGGATGTTTTAGAAATGTAGTTTTTTTTAATTAATATGTGTTATTATTATTTCTTTTTTTAGTACGAATTAATAATTAAGGCAAAATGTCCTGGTAAATTACTATTCATTACATGGTAATGTTTTTTTATTAATTTCATAAAAAAACATTACCATGTATAATATATATTTAATATAAATGACCTGGCTAGTGCTAGGCTGACTTAGACCAGCTTGACACTTAAAACTACGAGTATATTTTTGATTCTGAAGGGATTGGTTAAGCATCTTTTCTAGCCCAGGTTTCTACAAAAACTACAAAAACTTTTAGCAATTAATCTCCACAATTAAGTCTGCCTTCACCATGTCCACTGACAAGCACTCTCGCTCGTCTGACCACAAATTTCCCATTAAAGAAAAGACGCGTTCAACAGAAGCATTGCTTATAGGGACATCATTTTTCACCACCAACCAAAGCCACCGCCCGGTCTGACCCGGAGATATCGATGTTAAGCCCGTAACCCGGACATGCACCCCGCAAACCCGTAGACTCCGGGTCAAACCCGGAGTGGTGGCAGCCCTAATTATATCGGTCATACTGGATGAGTATTAATGAAGTGAATCGGTTACAACTAGAAAAGGGAGATTTATTTGAAAAAAGTTTATATTTCATTTACTCAATACTCTATACGAATACAAAGATTTAAAAAGAAACCAATTAAACATGCAGCTTTATTTTTTTATTTTACAGTATAAAGGGTGGTAAGAACTGGTTATAAAAAAGGTAAAATTTTGGTTCCCATCAAACATTGTCCCTAACCTTAGGGTCATCCACGTCATCTTATAGTGGATTTCTATAAACGATCTATCTATTGTTTTCAGATCGATCGTGGTAGTGTCAAAATCAGTCGATAGCGTCAAAATCAGTCGATAGCGTCAAAATCAGTCGATTGCGTCAAAATCAGTCGATAGTGTCAAAATTAGTCGATAGTGTCAAAATTAGTCAATATAAAGCACAGATTGGGGACAATAGGAATGGCGTTTCTCGCCAGCAAAGAACCCAACAATGACTCATTGAATTTGTTAATTCTTCCTAGATTTGTGTTTCTTCGAGTTTTGACAAGTAGGTAATAGTGGTGAACTATTAACTGTCAACAGTGCGTAATGTTGTATGAGTGTAAACACAGTGTACAAAAACAAGAAACGATGATTATGTGTTTTCCTTGGTAAGTTTTAGTAAACGATCCACCGCTTTAACGTGACTTGGACAGGACAGTGACTTGATGACAGAGGAATGGCAAATGTACAAACGTACGAATCTGCTAATAAAGGATAAAAACGAATATTGGACATATAATCCTCTCGTTAGTGTCATCCTGATTATCACGTTAATAAAAATCCTCCCTCCTCGCTTCTTGGTCCTACGAAGGACCCAGTTCTTTATCCTTCATCCCTTCTCTCTTCTTCTTCTTTTCATCCTTGAGGCCTAGGGAATCATAGTGCGAGTATGAGTGTGTAAACGTTATTTAGTACAACCTGTGCCCGATTTCACTAACTAAATTGCAATCGAACCGTAGCTAAACGGTGACTTATACGTTATATACAGGAGTTGAACGAGCCGAACTGCAGTTGCAGCGGGATAGATTGTTGATTGGGAGGTACCTATGTGTAAGGTGGCCCGGAGGGAAGCGACCCCTGCGTGCAACCAGTGCGGCTGCGTAGAGAAAACCGCGCAGCACGTATTGGAGGCGTGCCCGGGGGCAGGGGAACCGCGGCAGACCCTTGTCTCTGACTTGACCTCTCTTTACCGACCATCATAACCAAGATGGTCGATGACGAGAGGTCATGGGAGGCGATGGTCTCTTTCTGTGAGGACGTGCAGATGTCGCAGAGAGAGACCGAAGAGCGCGAGAGAGAGATAAATCCTCTCTCTCACACGGAGGCGAGCTATTCGAGCCCGCACTCCGTCTCCGCTAGGAGGGCCTGGGTTGTCGGACGTGGGGACGTTCGGCACCCCTCATCCATGAGGTCCTTCTGAGGTGGCGACGCGCTGTATATCCCAGCGCGTGGCTGGAGCAGTACGAAGGGGGGCAATCTGTCCGTCCGCCGAGGTGGGTCTGCCCTGAAACATCGAGGGGCAGACGTCGGCAAGACAGGGCTGCGGAGAATGCGCAAATTCCCCGTAACCCTGTTTGAAGTCGTTGTCGAAGGACATCGTGGGGTTTTTAGTCGGTAGTGAGAGTCCGACATAACCCGTTCGTTATCCCCGACGAGCGGGTATGCGTAAATGCATATTCCCCACGAAAAGGGATAGATTGTTGAACGTTGTGAAATAGTAGAATTGGCTCATGTCTTTGGACTACAGTTGTTTGAGTATTATAGTGTTTAAATGGCCTTTAACGTCTGCTAACTGGCCTGGCCAGTAGGCTATCCACCAACCTGCCAGGGTGCCAATTCCACTAATTAAATTGCAATCGAACCGTAGCTGAACGGCGACTTTTATGCGTTTTCTTATTCTGCTATTGAACAACAGTCCAGCTGCAGTTACGTTTTTATTGACGACAGCGATTGATCCAAACTTTATGTTCTGCTAACTCGATAGATCATGAACGCGTTGTTAACTCATATTCGTATATTGTAGTGTCAGTTATATATTTATAATAAAAGTAGCGTTTACGATATGTTTATGTGACGCAAACCATCTAATTTCTCTATAGAAATAGTAGAATGACTTTTTGCCAAAGTATCGAACGACAACCGGAGGTGAACTGCAGCTGCAGCGGTATAGATTGTTGAACGTTGTGAAATAACAGAATTGGCTTCCTGGGCTCTTATGGCCGTAATCCAGTACAACATGACTGTATTATGCTTGAACTATATTACTACTTCATACAAGCAATACTTTTGCCGGTGCTTATGCAATTCTTTGCACAACACACGAGGGGGAGATAAAAACAATGCGATGGGAACCTTTCTTAGCGTGGTGTGTGTACAAACATACAAACAAATTAATTGTCTGTGTAATTACGGTCGCTATTATATTTCTTTAGGGCTTTCGATAGTGTGAAGATTATGTCGACTCGTTTTAAGACGCGGTCCAACACCAATTTTAAAATAATTTACGATGATTTACGTAAGGTTGAAAATCGCTTGTTAGATTGGACGACGTAATGCGAAAATGCGGCAATGTTGTACGTTTTCTTTATATTTTTCGATATATACTAACACAATTGAAAAAACTGCTGGTTATTACTTTAATACTATACATTGGCTAAGTATTACCTAAAAAAATATTTAGTGTTATCGCTGAAAATTCTGAGAGTTCCAAACTCTCAGAATTGAAAATGTAAAGTTTATTTTTGTGGACCTATTCAGGATTTTTTTCTGCTGAAAGAGAGTTATATTTATGGATTCTACTCGGTTATTACTCTTTTTCTATTCCTTTTCCCTCACACAACACAAAACATCTCACGAAACACAAAAAAGAAACTTGACCAGACGTTGGTGTTCTCCATATTTAGCTATGGCTCTGAGACATGGGTTATTAAAAAAGCTGATAGAGACCGCATCGACGCATTTGAAATGTTGTGTTGGCGAAAAATGTTACAGATCCCTTGGACTGCATTCCGCACCAATGCGTCTATTCTGCGAGAGCTTAGCATAAAAATCAGACTATCCACCATCTGTCTACGCAGAATATTAAATTTTTTCGGACACATTCGCACGCAAAGACGGTCAACACATCGAACAGCTGATGGTGACAGGCAAGGTTGATGGCAAAAGACCAAGAGGCCGCAGTCCAACGAGGTGGTCGGACCAATTTCGATCTGCGCTCAATACCAATCTCCACAAAGCCCTCCACGAAGCAAAGGACCGGAACAGATGGAGGGACTTAGTCCATAAGAAAATTATTCAGCGAGGGAGTCACGACCCTCAGTAATGAGGAATACGACGCGAGGAGGAGGATTCCTTTTCTAACCTTTTTATATTTTTCATAATATACTATAGATCTGTTTCGTTACACTAGGTGTTTAAAAATTCAGCTTTTTTCTTTAATCAGGGTACGAGCGCGCCTTAAACGGTGCGATTGATGTTAGCTCGTTGATGTTGTGTAGTTCTAATTTAGATAGAAACGTAGTTCGCCTTATGATAAGCATCATACCTGCCCTTATCAGTGCACTGTCTATGAAGTGTGTAAAAGCTAAACAAATAAGAAAAGGAGAAGAAAAATGGAAGAAAAAAGGAAAAGGTTCTCAAATCGACGCGTACATTTTTTTATGTATGAACACGCGTAACTGCCGTGCGATTCTCTAAGAGCAAACATCGTTCCATCTTTGACAACATCCGTGAAACAAATGAAGAGATGACAAGAAATGTTGGAAAAACAACCTTATATACAAGGGCGATATCTCATAAAGTATTTGACATCGGTGAGCTCGTTGACGAGCTCGTCGACGAATCATTACAGAATCGCACGGCTGTTTACAGAGTGGTCCGATTTTTTTTCTTTTTTTTTGTTTGGTAGAGTATATCTACTTTTGAGATCATCATCATCATCATCTCAGCCGTAGGACGTCCACTGCTGAACATAGGCCTCCCCCATGGTTTTCCAAAAGGACCGGTTGGAAGCGGCCTGCATCCAACGTCGTCCTGCGACCTTCATCAGGTCGTCTGTCCACCGTGTCGGTGGACGACCTACGCTGCGCTTGCCGGTCCGTGGTCTCCACTCCAGAACCTTTCGGCCCCATCGGCCATCTGTTCTGCGTGCTATGTGCCCTGCCCACTGCCACTTCAACTGGCTAATCTTCTGGGCTATGTCGGTGACTTTCGTTCTTCTACGGATCTCCTCATTTCTGATTCGATCACGTAGAGAAACCCCGAGCATAGCCCTCTCCATAGCTCGTTGTGCGACTTTGAGCTTTTCTATGAGGCCCATAGTAAGAGACCACGTTTCAGTGCCATAAGTCATCACTGGTAACACACATTGGTCGAAGACTCTTGTCTTGAGGCACTGCGGTATTTTTGACGAGAAGACTTCTCGAAGTTTCCGGAACGCTGCCCAGCCGAGTTGGATTCGACGATTGACCTCTTTCTCGAAGTTGGACCTGCCTAGTTTGACTGTCTGTCCCAGGTAGATGTACTCGTCAACAACTTCGAGAACTGAGTTCCCAACTGATATTGGGGTAGGTACAACATGGGCATTAGACATAATTTTCGTCTTATCCATGTTCATCTTTAGACCTACCCGTTGGGAAACTCGATGGAGGCCTTCGAGCATTGTACTGAGGTCTTCCATGGATTCTGCCATGACTACAATATCGTCGGCAAATTGAAGGTGAGTGATGTATTCGCCGTTAATATTAATGCCAAGTCCTTGCCATTCCAGAAGCTTGAAGGCGTCTTCCAATGTAGCGGTGAACAGTTTCGGAGATATAACGTCTCCCTGTCTCACGCCTCTTTGCAATGGAATTGCCTTCGAACTCTGCTCCTGTACTCGGACTGACATGTAGGCGTTTTTGTACAAACACTTCAGCACTTCAATATACCGATAGTCAATACGGCACCGCTGGAGAGACTCAAGCACTGCCCACGTCTCGATCGAATCAAAGGCTTTCTCATAGTCCACAAACGCTAAACATAGAGGCAAGTTATACTCTTCGGTCTTCTGTATAACTTGCCGTAGCGTGTGGATGTGGTCTATGGTACTATAGCCTTTTCGGAAACCGGCTTGTTCCGGAGGCTGGAATTCATCAAACCTGCGACTGAGACGGTTCGTTATGACCTTCGAAAACAGCTTATAAACATGGCTCAAAAGCGAGATGGGTCTGTAATTTTTAAGTAAAGTGTTGTCACCTTTCTTGAAGAACAGCACCACCACGCTTTTGTTCCATGCTTCTGGCGTTGAACCTTCGAGTAAGACGGTATTAAAGAGCTTCTGAAGGACTTTAAGTACCGGTGTTCCACCCGCTTTCAGAAGCTCAGATGTGATACCGTCGTCACCAGGCGCCTTGTTGTTCTTAAGCTGTTTCAAGGCCATTCTAATCTCGTACAGGCTGATGTCCGGGATATCTTCGGTATAATGTCGGGTCAGCTTGGCTCTTGGGTCTTTGGCCGAGCTGCTAACAGGTTTAGCGACCGAGGTGTACAGCTGTCCGTAGAAACTCTCTACCTCTCCTAATACTTCTGCTTTGGTCGACGCTACACTGCCGTCTTCTTTCTTCAGCTTCGTCAACTGGCTTTGCCCAATAGACATGTATCTTGCAAACACTTTGGAGCTTTTTTCCGCTCTATCGTCTCTTTAATATGGTTTGTATTAAAGATCCGGATGTCGTGTCGCAAGGACTTCCATATTCGTCTATTGAGCAGCCTATATGCTTCAGCATCATGCGAAGACTGCATTTTCAGTGAGCGTCGTTCAGCCATGAGGTTGAGGGTATCGTTGGAGAGTTTCTGTGGCCTATCTGTACGGTGGGGTTTAAAGTATTTGGAACCCACTGTATGGACAGTTTCTACTAACCTGTTATTGATCTCGTCCACTGAAGCGATGTTCTCAAGGCAATCGAAGCGATTGGATAGCTCAAGTTGAAAGCTCTCGGGGTCTTGTATATGGGCACGAGTGGGTCGGAGCGTAAACTTCATCAGACGAGACCTCTCCAGTTTGACATTAATATTCACCGTGCCTCTTACCATTCGGTGATCACTACCGGTTTTAACCCTGTTGATCACGGAGACATCAGTGAATATTTGCCTTTTGGTGGTCATAATGAAGTCAATCTCATTTCTCGTGGAACCATCTGGACTCAGCCAGGTCCATTTCCTGTGAGGTGGCTTCTGAAAGAAAGAGTTCATCATAAAGAGTCCCTCTTTCTCCAGGAAGTCAGCCAACCTCTGTCCCCTACGGTTCCGTTGTCCATATCCAAAAGTGGGGCCACTTTCAACTCATCCTCGCTTCTCTTACCCAACTTCGCGTTGAAGTCCCCCATAACAACTAGAAAGTGCGTTTCAGAGGTATGTATGGCCCGACTAATGTCCTCATACATATCCTCCACCTCATCATCCGGGTGCGACTTCGTCGGTGCGTATACCTGAATGACCTCAGCGAATATCGTTTGGATACTCTGAGTATTAGGTATACGACCCTATTGGAAACGCTATCGATCTTAAATATGTTGTTAGTAAGGGACTTGTGGACGAGAAAACCGACACCACCTTGGGACTGTTGGTCGCCCTCCCGGTAGTAGAGTAGGTTACCTGATTTTAGGGTTATCGTGTCCTCACCCGCTCTACGGACTTCAGATAACCCCACAATGTCCCAGTGTAACTTACTCATTTCTTCTTCCAGCTCATATATCTTCTCGTTTGTCCTCATCGTGCGTATGTTGTGTGTCACCAGGGCCAGTCGTCGTCGTTGGGGGTGGTAGCCGGGCGTCTGCCGGGGATTCTTAGCACCCCCTGCCCCACCGTTACCGTGGCCGCTACCGTAGCCAGGAATAGCGGGGCTGCCGGGGACTGGGGGCCTGGTTCCTAATGTGTCTGCCATTGGGGGGATTTTGCCAATACTCGCCACGCTTGGCAGGCGGGTTGGCGAGCGCAGTTTTGAGGTTTTAAAACTGGGAAGGTGCTGCTGCCCACCTTCCGATTGTTATCCCTTAGCAGATTTTTACGCACCCACGGGTAGAGTTGGGGGGGTACTATTCTAAGCCGGTACCCCACGGCGTACCACCACTTTTGAGATGATCCCATTTAAATTTCGTCAAATTCGGTCAAGCGGTTTTGAAGTTACAATCCAATAACTTTAAAATGTTTCGCTTAAATTGCTATCGTAATAGACGCTGAATAACAGTCAACCCGTAAGTAGCAAGGGTCACTAAAAAGAGTGAAACATGTTTTTTAACAAGTACAATTGGAAAAATTTAATACCGACTTCAATTCTATTCAGTTATTGGGGTGCATCTCAAAAACTGCTAGACCGAATTTGATGAAATTTAAATAGAACCGCACGGGAAGCACCAGCTTTCAAACAAAAACAGAATTTTGAGAATCGGTTCACCCAGTCGAAAGTTATAAGGTAACAAACATAAAAAAATACAGTCAAATTGAGTACCTCCTCCTTTTTTTGGAAGTCGGTAGAAAAATGGAACCGACTTCGAAACTAAAAAACTTATCATAGTCGGTAGATATTTCAGACCTTAATGGGGATTAGTAGAAGAAAAGTTCACAAATCCCCATTGATGGGTATAGTTAATGGGGATTTGTGGAATAACCCGGTACCGGGTGATACCATGCGCACAATATTGTAATTTATTTATTTATTTATTTATTTATTTGTTTATTAAATAGTAAGCTTACAGTATATGCACCAAAGCGCTAACTATCTTAAATAATTTGTTAAAAATAAACTAAGATTACATACAATAGTTCTCAAACTGTCATTAAATATGTCGACGTGCTGGAACTCGTGGATAAATTGATTAAAAATTAACAAAAGCCTGCGGGTGGGCTGATAATAGGTAATAATAATAGGTACCTACCTGCCTTTGAACTATTATACTGTACCGACTTCAACAAGTTATTTCACACTCTCTAGTGTTGAAGTCGATTCCATATTTTTATAAACATTTTTTTTCTAAATGCCTGTGAAAGTATACCTATACGGCACTTACAACAAAAAGCATAATTTTTTCTTTCTGTCTGCCGAAACGGCTCTCAATTTTGGCGGATTCTGGGATCGTTTTTTTTTACATTTCATAAACAAGCATTTGACCACAGTCTCAACTGATGGAAAGTGATGACGCGGTCGACGGTGGCACATGCTTGCCAGAAGGTTTTATTCACTCTGTATTTGAAGACTCCCAGATTGTATATGTAAGGAAATATAGACGCTGGTAGGTTGTTCCATACTTCAGCCGTACGCATTATGAAGCTAGATTTGAACTTCGTGCCTATTTTTGGAATTCCGACCATGTACGGATGACGTGTTCCTGTGCGTCTTGTTGTTCGATGAAAGAAAGGAGATGAGGGAATAAGATTGTGAAGATCGCACACTCTCCGAAGTGAATCCTGTAAAACACCGATAAGCTGGCAACTTTGCGTCTATGTTCAAGGCTTTGAAGTCTAGCCTCCACTAAAGCATCGTCACCAATGAGTTTCTTTGCTCGGTTATCTATGGAGTCCAAGGCTGCGAGTTGGTATTTAGCCAAACCAACCCAGAGATCGCTGCAGTATTCCATACACGAACCGGATTGTATTCGTGGTTTTTCAGTTTCACAGTAGAAAACACGAATTCCGTCAAATGAAACTTCGTAGTTCACTTTTGGGAGCTGGTCTCCAGATACTACATATTTTTTTTTTACTAAATACAAATAATAAAAAAATAAGTACCTACTTAATTTTATTTCACTAGTTTTTAAATATAATGTCTGTGGTTGTTGCTATGAAACATGGACAAAGCCGCGGGCCGCGGGAAGTGTTGTGATTGCATTGTGTCTGTGGTATGAATATGTTAATGATATAAAATTGACAATTCAAAACAATGTTTTTCTTATTTTCATCAGGAAGTAACCTCGTTTTGACCTCTGCCTCAGAATATATTACATATACTGTGTTTGCTACTGACTTTTATTATTGATATTTTCATCGAGGCCATAACTGAACAATTTAAAGCGAATACTATCTATAACCGAGCTGCTTAATGCGGGCCGATACCAATATCGAAGGAAATTCTGTCAAAGTATTGTTCCTACTCGCGCGCTACATTCGGTATTCATCCCTATCAAAAATTCAGGAACTACCTTTTACAGGAGTCCTCAATAATTCGAAATAATTATTTGAAATCCTGAATTAGTGAGTCAAACCTTCTCTTGACAATATTGAACACAACTCAAAGTATTGTTCCTACTCGCGCGCTACATTTGGTATTCATCCCTATCCACAATTCAGGAACTACCTTTTACAGGAGTCCTTAATAATTCGAAATAATTATTTGAAATCCTGAATTAGTGAGTCAAACCTTCTCTTGACAATATTGAACACAACTCAAAGTATTAATCCTACTCGCGCGCTACATTTGGTATTCATCCTTATCAACAATTCAGGAACTACCTTTTACAGGAGTCCTTAATAATTCGAAATAATTATTTGAAATACTGAATTAGTGAGTCAAACCTTCTCTTGACAATATTGAACACAACTCAAAGTATTGCTCCTACTCGCGCGCTACATTTATTATTCATCCCTATCAACAATTCAGGAACTACCTTTTACAGGAGTCCTTAATAATTCGAAATAATTATTTGAAATCCTGAATTAGTGAGTCAAACCTTCTCTTGACAATATTGAACACAACTCAAAGTATTGTTCCTACTCGCGCGCTACATTTGGTATTCATCCCTATCAACAATTCAGGAACTACCTTTTACAGGAGTCCTTAATAATTCGAAATAATTATTTGAAATACTGAATTAGTGAGTCAAACCTTCTCTTGACAATATTGAACACAACTCAAAGTATTGCTCCTACTCGCGCGCTACATTTATTATTCATCCCTATCAACAATTCAGGAACTACCTTTTACAGGAGTCCTTAATAATTCGAAATAATTATTTGAAATCCTGAATTAGTGAGTCAAAACTTCTCTTGACAATATTGAACACAACAAAATGTTTACAACAGAACAGAATTAGTTCAGAATTAGCGAGATTGTTCCATCCGTTCTCAAGTTATAGCGTGATCAGGAGAAATAGGGGTTTCTTTTTTGTATATTTAGATTTTAATGTAACCCTCCGAATGCACTATACGCTTGCCACCCTGAGATACAATTATGTTAAATCTCTCACTCTGTAATTTCGTTCACTACTGCTTCACGGTTGCATAACTACCAAAGGTCCTTACCCATGCGGACTCAGCCAGTCCTACCACTGCAATACTATACGTTAATGCTGGGGCCACACTACCTTACCATCTACCGCCCACTTACCGCAATAATCATGGCATTAAATTACAGCCTAAAATACCGCGTGAAGTAGTGTGGTCACTCAACAGTTTACCTAGATATGTCACTGCACTAAAGGGTAAAAATGTATTTTTTTTTCAAGGCGGAGGTTGAAGGTGCTGTACTTTATGCGCGTGAATTACTATTATATACATCTTTTATATATTAACAAAACCAAACCATAGGCTTGGTTTAGATTGGAGTGCTTGCAAAAATTCGGGCACCGTTTCATTTGACCACTCCATATCGGTCCACAAACTAGAGAACTCCGTGTCGGTCGGCAGTGCGTTTCCTTTGAATTCATGTCGCACACTGAACAAACTATAGTGTGGCCACTCACTCAATTATTACCCAGGTAATGGCCTTTGATATTTTTTTATAGTGGTTCATCAAAGTGACTCCCTCTCGCCTGATGGAAAGCGAAGATGAAATCAAGAAGCAATGACCATTAATGCAGCCATAAGCATGACCTGACAGGTGCTTTTTCACGCCCTGCTTGAAAGACCCAGGGTCATAGCTGCAAGGAAATACGTACGTCGACAAAGAATTCCACAATTTACTTACACGACAGAGGTAGGAACTGCCAACTGCTGGTATGCGAAGAAAAGACCGCCACCGGAGCTATTGCCAACCTTCGTATGCCATATTAATTGACATTGTAAAATTAAGGCCACACCTAGTTGTTGTCTAAATTATGGCCATATTATTGCCATATCACGGTAGTGTGGCCCCAGCATAACAGCTGTCATCCGCTCTACAAGACTACCTGCCAAATTTTAACATTATGTAGTTTATGAGATTTCAGTGAGTGAGTGAATCAGTATTCAGTGAAGACTTATCTCACTCGGCGATGTTCTCCACAATTTCAAATGGAACTTCAACTATCCAGTGCTAATGTCACGATTTCCATCAGGCAATGATTTCCAAGTCCGTGTAGATAATTATATGACTAATTATATGTGGGGTTGACGAAACACGTTGAAAACTTACCTACGGTACGTGTTTCCTGAATGATTCATAAAACATAAGCTTATCCAAAAGTACATTACCTAAATATATAATAATAACGATGACTGAGAGTATTTATATCGATAAGATATGATATAATATATTATGTCGGCAATGTAGGTACGAGCATATATATACAGGGTGTTTGGTAGAGGGACCGACAAACCAAATGAGCGTGTTCGGGGGCCCACTTGGAGAATACAAGTTGGCCAAAAAAAATCCCAGACCCCCCAATTTTTTTTAACTTTTTAGTGAATTTTCCCTTTTTCTCCGAAATCGTACTATTTACCACCATAACATTTGTAAAATCTGTTTTAGACATTATGTTTTTAGTTGAATTTGGTCTTATACACCTTCAGGCCAAGCAAAGCAAAATTGGTACGATTTCGGAGAAAAAGGGAAAATTCACAAAAAAAAGGGAAAAAAAATTGGGGGGTCTGGGAATTTTTTTGGCCAACTTGTATTCTCCAAGAGGTCCCCCGAACATGCTCATTTGGTATGTCGGTTCCTCTACCAAACACCCTATAAAACCTAAAAAGTCTGGTGATAATAATGTAAAATATGGTATTCTAAAAGAATTATAGGAAACACAATCAGGTAAAAAGATAATAGAAGAATGAAATAGAATAGAAAGTAGATTGATTCCAGACCATTACATAACTTAAGTAATAATAAATTACATGGTAACAATAACATAAAATATATGCTCAAAACTGAAGACAAAAGGATTTTTGATTTGTTGTTTGATGTCCAGTATGAGACCGACTCAACATATGCTATGGTTGGAAACCTCAGTTGCTTTTCAGTCAGGATTCGTGACCGACTTCACGAAGGTCAATCTATACATATAATAAAATGTAACGGACCGCTGTCTGTACATAGAAGATATATGAGAAAAAATATTATTAGGACTTATAAACGAGAATAGAATAACTTATTGTTAGAATTTTCATCTTTTTATCTGTTTGTCTGTGCATTTGTGCACGCTAATTTCAGAAACGGCTTATCCGATTTATATGTGGTTTTCACTAAGCTAACATTTAGTGTTTCACGTCAATCTACAGTTTAGCTCCCAGAGTTTCCCTTAGACAGAAGTTTAAAGACATAAACATTCTAACTGTTGTCTCTCAGTTTATCTATGAAAATCTAATGTATGTAAAGAAAAACATTAGCAGTTTTGATAAAAGGAGTGACGCACATTCCATCAACACGCAAAATAAGCACAAGCTATACGTACATGTAACGCGTCTCCACAGAATAAGTCATTCTTTTATGGGACAATGTATACGATTCTATAATAAAGTTCCCAATGTTATCCGAGATTTGCCTATTAATAAGTTTAAAATTACTATTAAAACTAAACTCTGTCAAAAAGGTTATTACAAAATTTCGGATTACTTGGAGGATAAAACAGCTTGGGACTGATCACTCCAGGATCTATCTACTCGTGTACTAAGATGTCAAAGTGTAGCGTGTCTTGCCCTACTGATACCATTATTATGTTCTCTTTTGTAAGGCAACACACTGGAGCTAATATTTGTAGTACCTACGTAAAAACATTGTAAAAACATCTATATAAAAAGAATGGCCCCAAGTTTCTTGCCGCTTCTTCTCGGTAGGCTCTATGTATTTTGGAACGCGGCGGTAGGCTTTAAAGTACATTATAATGAAAAATTGACGTTCGTAAGTGCATCTTTGATGCCTAAATTGAATAAATAATTTTGACTTTGACTTTGAATCGGTTCATAAATAAAAAAGTTATGAAAATTTAAAGAATAACTCTCTCGCCACTACACCAAGACGAGACGAGCGAAGCTGCTGGCGGGTCAACTAGTTTGAAATATAATCAATTAAAGAAGTATTTTATTTCATATAATTAAATGATTTTGTTTGTGAAGATGATATATGTTGCAGTAACTTGTGGTTATGTGTATATTTATAGTCGCGCTTATTATCACCGAAAAAAATATGCGAGTACCTAACAGTGCAACTTCTCCTTTGATGATATAAATGTAACGTATACCCAAAAATCCTAACCAGTCTACTATAGTTACATAAAACTGTATTCAAGAATATTTCAAAAAGTTATAAACATAACCGCAACTGTAATTACGATTTAGCCCAAAAGATTATCTATATCGTCAGCATAGCATAACATTTTAATCTTCAGTACGTCTAATTTGAAGATATAATCCATGTAAATAGTGAACAGGATCGGTGCCAGCGTACTGCCTTGTGGAACTCCAAAGCAGAAAATTTCTTGTAATATTCCGACCCTAACCAGTGGGTATTATGCATCTCAGTTGCTAACAAATATTGATTGACTTCTTGAAAAATGGCGGCTGTATGCCAGTTTTGACATCTCAAATAAGCAAAAACGTTAGTAAGTTGATGACTGGAGTTGACAAAAGTCACCTAGAGCCTACGAAGAAATAATACCAGGAAGAGTAACTGCCTTAAAAAAATTACCCAATAAAAGTCGTGCTAAATCAATAACATCGTTCACGCCGCTATGACTCAGCTGTCATAGAAGACGTTGCAGCACGTGCGTGGATCAATCCCTGCTTTTCTTCTGAAATTTAAACCAATCACCGAACATATCTACTTGTAACCTCCGAAGTAATTCCTATTTGGAATCAAAAGTCGTTTTGGTTTGAAGGGCCACTTTTTGTGTGGAATTTGTTCTGAGTTACGCTTCCTGACATTATTTCTTCGTAGCCTATAGCCATTGTTTTCGATTTCAATCAACATTTGTTAGCAACTGAGATACATAATAGCATATTTATTGATACAGCCAATTAACATGCTATTTATAGAAAATTATATATATTATAATAAACTATACTTATTGCAATTTAAAGGTCAGATCAGATCATTATTAATTATTATAACAATAAATCAAAATAGTAAAATTAAATAACATTCATGTGAAATTAAATCGTTAATAAAAATAGAATTGAACATGTACCTAACTAAAATAATAATTCAATTCAACATCTCATGAATATGTTTTGCCATTAAAATATTACAAAAGATTTCTCAGAAATCATACCACTTTTCCAGGAATGTGTGTGGAAGTAACTTAATAACCAGATAAAATCAATTCCTCAGACACTAAAATATTCTAGTTCCTTTCAAACAATTGTAATAGAAACGGCATCGAAAGCCTTAGCAAAATCGAAACACTCCCAACGGCCACGGCTGTCCATTTACAACGAATGTGATTTTATCAGTACCTGAACGGTATCCTCGACGGAAGTTGTATAAGGAATCTGACCAGTGTGAGGAATTTGTCGGAAGAGTGTATGGAGGAAGCTAAGTCCTTTTCCAGGAAAGCTGTTCTTCAAACAAAACAGATATTATGTGTACGGAGACATACACAGCATTGCAGCAAGGGCCTTACTGGTGATTATGAAGACTTCTATGATCTTTGGAGGTGAGAGAACGCACATCGAAGGCGAGCTCATGCTGGTGAGAGAGAGAGAGACAAGTATTACAGCATAGAACACGGTAGCTTTATCGCTTATATAAGTTGAAAGGACGAAATTTATATTTCGTCCTTTCAACACCTTCTTAAAGTACTCCCAGATTTTTTCCTCACGCACTGCTTAGCTACACCTCGCACAGCTTTAGTGGAAATGTAGCCTATTATTTGGACTTCCCTACGAAAAAAATCCCCGATTAGGCTTTACATATTGTAGATATTGCACGCCAATATTATTTGCTTTGTGATTCTACATAGACGACACGAGCGTGCAAAGCCGCGGCACAGCTGTTCGTCTAGTTGCATAACTCCAATACCTACGTAATGCTGTAATATCTTTCAATCGATAGCAGGTAGTGGCGAAAAACAAAATTTTTACACACGCCGCCAACGCAGGCACTCACCTACGTTGATAACGGCTTGTGTACCAAATAAAATAAATATTTATACGTAAACTGGCCGTTAAACTCCCGTATTATAAAGAATGTTAATGCTATCCACAAAAGATATGAGAAGAATTTTATAAACTATCGTCTATAAGTACACTCAGATTAATCTTCTTTTTTTTTCGAACGGGCTAATGATGTTTGCCTCTACCGGCATTTACAGCATCACCGATGGGTGGCAAGCACAGATGGCACTCAGCCAGATGCGGGCACAGAAGGCACACCGCCTAAGGCGAGCATTGAAGACGCTTCGCCGCAAGGAGAGGAGTAGGCGACTTGCTCAAGGGCACCACTAAGGTACGGACCTCGGCTTGGGCCGTCGCCAGGAGATAGGGGAGTCGGAGAGAAACGCCCCGGTACCTGAGTGTACCGTTGAAAGTGGGCCATATGAATTTGCACTCTATGACTATTTGGAGAGAATCTAATCAAGATATATTTTTTGCCTCGAGCTCGCCGGCGAGCTCGGTGTTTGGAAGAGGAAGCCCTTTTATAGTCATTCGTAACTGGTAATTGTAGGCAAATCTTGCTGCGACGGCAACTTAGATTTGAACGGAGAGCGAGCCAACGTGTTAGTCCCAGTTGTTGCCTGAAGACCGCAGTCGTTAAACCAATCAGAGACTTTCAGGCAGTCCAAAAACTCTGACACTAGGGCTTGTATAGTCCTCTCTCAGAGAGGATTTTCTTTTATATTGCCAAAAGTAGGCAGACAGGCAGGCGGCCCACCTGATGGAAAGTGGTCACCGTCGCCTACAGACGTTTGCAACATCAAGGGCGTTGCCAACGCGCTGCTGACTTCTGAAAGGAATGGAAGGGGTGAGGCTGAAGGGGGAAGGAGGGAGAAGGAGAGGGGAAGTGGATTGGCCCTCTTGAACCTCCTACAGACCGACTGAAACGCAATTGCAAGCTTTAATTTATGCATTGTGCAGGCAAGGGCAAGATATTATAAAATTGTTATAGATAATAAAAAACCTTTCAACCATCAATAGAAAACTAATTATTGTCAACAGAAGCCCCGCCTTCTGATCTTTATCAATGTATTCTGTGTTTGGACGTGGATCGGTAAATGATGGATCAGTTTTTAATCTTTATAAATACCTAATACTGGTACTATATCATTCACAATTCACGTGAAAGTTTTTTAATCTATACTATACATATATACTATAATATAGATAGATAGATAGATAGACAAACTCTTTATTGCAACACCACATTATAAAATACAACAAACAAATAAAAAAACTTAAAATTAGAGTCACAATGGGCGGTCTTATCGCTCAAAGCGATCTCTTCCAGACAACCATGCACGGAAAGAAATATATATACAAGTAACGGTGGTGCCATATAATATTATAAAGAGGAAATATTTGTATGTAAGTATGTTTGTAACGAATTGGCTGAAAAATTACTGGACCGATTTCAAAAATTCTTTCATCATTGGAAAGCTACATTTACTCTGAGTAACATAGGCTATATAAGATTCATCACCATCATCATCATCATCCATCACCGCGCGGGTGAAACCCCGGAGAGCAGCTAGTACATAATAAACATAGTGAACGTTACCATGAAACTGTATAGCATGTCGTTGTTATTCGACTCAGTTCCACTAAAGCTTGCTTTTGACATCTGTCAAAATCAGAGCGAGCCTGAGTGAAATCATGCAATATCATTTCATTTGCGATTTGTCCTCGATGGCTTAATCAGGACTAGGAAGTGCGCTTGAGTTGATCTGATACGTAAATCTATCTACAAATAAAATCTTGTCAATCAGACTGTCCCGCTGGCGCAGTTGGTAGCACCCCTGCCTTCTAAGCCGCTGGTCCCGGGTTCGATCCCCGGACAGGTCAAACATTTGTATGCATGAACACGTCTGTACAGTGTTTGGGTTTGTATATGTATTTATATACATATATTAAGTATATTATGTATATTCAGTCAGCAGGTTACAATACGATACATTGATAATACAGGCTCTGCCTATGGGGTCTGAAGACCTTGTGTGGTTGTTGCCCCATGTTATATTTTAATAATAAAAATTAACAAATTGTATCTTTAAAGTAATTCAATTTAATTAATTTGAGAAATAATATTAATAATAAAAAGATTGTTTCATGCGCCCATTGCAGACGATATACGAATATTAATTAGCGCATTTTACTATTATTAATTTTACTTTTATTTACCAGTCAAATATATGATTTCAACTACACAGTTGATAAGTGAGAGTACCCACTCCTCATGTGAGTGTGTACCCACATGGAACTTACAGGGAGTACTTTCAACAAACAGACAAACTCACAAGTTTTTCCATTATGTATGGTATAAAGCATATAGGTATTAGGAAAAAATAGAACAGTTCAAATAGCATAGTTACGTTTTAAATTTCGATTGGACATAAATTAAATTAAATCTGAACAAGTACAATAAAAAAAAATGTATACCGACTTCCATTATATTTATTTAATTCTGAGTGGAGTGTAACTCAAAAACTACTGGACCGAATTGGTTGAAATTTAATGGGGACCACACGGGAAGCACCCGATATCAAACAAAAATAATTTAGAGAATCGGTTCATCCAATAAAAACTTATGAGGTAACAACCATAAAAAACAGTCGAATTGAGTACCTCCTCCTTTTTGGAAGTCGATAGAAAATCAATCAATCAATTACATTATCACGAAATTTGGTATGGACGGTCGTAAATGTTGCGCTAGATTGAGCGCATCATTTACCTCCATACCAAATTTCATCAAAATTAATCCAGCCGTTGAGCGTGAAAGAGTAACAAACATCCTTAAATACAAACTTTCGCGTTAATATTATTAGTAGGATGACAATTCGCTGCATGGCAACATTGGTTCGAATTAGGATAATTTAACTGATTTTCTACCAACTCCAAAAAGGAGGAGGTACTCATTTCGACTTTATTTTTTATGTTTGTTACCTCATAACTTTTGATTGGGTGAACCGATTCTCAAAATTCTTTTTTACTTCTCATCATCATCATCATCATCCATCACCATGCGGATGTAACCGCAGGCGCAGCTAGTGGTACCTACCATTATTATGTAGTCCCGCCGTGTCATAAACTCAAGGTAAGTACCTACTTTATAATATTTATCGTCGTAACAATTTATCTGTCCAAACAGAATATCTTGCATTATAAAATATGAAGCACGCACTAGTTTTCAGAATGTTTAGGCAACAAAAGGAGGTCGGAAGCGTAGCTGATAGGCATTTATTTAGATTTCGAGGCCACAACATTATTTGGCTTGTTTTGTTTTATCAGTAGGAAGGCGCAATTTCGTATTAAAATCGTGTGCGTGCGAATTCTTTAGAAGCAACATTTTTATATACAGCTTTATATACAACTAGCTGGTGCCCGCGACGTCGTCTGCGCAGGATTAGTTCTTCGAGTAGCTTATTAACTTCTCCAAAGCCATATCTATCTTTATACCAAAATGTCATAAAATGTTTATATTCATACGAGTAAAGAAAAGTACTTAGTAAATCAATCAGTAAACACTAATAATACAAGTGCATTTTGAAAAATTTTATACCGTAGTTCTTGGAGTGTAACTCAAAAACTACTGAACCGAATTTGATGAAATTTTAATGGGACTACACGAGAAGCACCAGCTTTCAAACGCAAAAGAATTTTGAGAATCGGTCTACCCAGTCGAAAGTTATGAGGTAACAAACATAAAAAAATAGGTACAGTCGAATTGAGTACCTCCTCCTTTTTGGAAGTCGGTAGAAAATACAGCACGGTCTACGTACATTTTTGTATAAACATAAAATTAATCACCATGGAAAAACTGTCATTACATTTCAACACCCTTGACGAAATTTGTGTTACATGTCATCACCCTTGACGGTCGCTGAGCACGTCTAGTGTATGGAGCTGTCAAAATAATAGCGTGCTTTTGACTAAGCTATCAGAAACTGACATAAACTTTGACAGAACTGTCATCATTACGATCTTAAGTAGGCCGAGATCTTGTTATTTTGTCTACGCTGTGCCCAAGAATGTTACGCTTTTTCACCCGCGTGGTGATGGATGATGATGTCTTTAATTTAATTTCGCCGGAAACCAGAACACAGTATTGCGAACATTACTGATTCACGGTAGAAATAGGTATGGTGCCAGTACTCCCCGGACGAACTCATTCACAAAGAGGGAGATTGGACTTTCTGAACGAAAATAAAAATATTAAATAGTTCATAATTTTTTTTCAAGAATTTGCGCTTTCTGCAAACTTTGACACTGGCAGAGCAAACGTCACCCAGCGTTAAAAAAGAAGAAGAAGAAGAATTCGCGCACTCACGTTTTCAATATAAAATTGTGCTAAAGTTATTTAAAATAAATTATTATTAGATGTTAGGTCGTTACAGGAGTGATATTTCATAATGAAAAATCGTGTAGTAATAAGACGTTTGTATATATAAGTATAAACTTATATATGAAATACATTATGATTATGAATGATATGATAATTATGAAATACACACGCTGGATCCAGCTGATCCAGCGAGGTAATGCCGCCAGTTTGATTGGTACCTACCTACCTACTTATGGCAGCGGGGTCGGTAGCGGTTGACTGGTTAATTAGTATTAAGGTTAAGTTTTTGACTTAGTTTATATTATAGGACAATGTATGTACAAATATATTTTTTTTTCAAAAAAAAAATATTATTAAAATTTAAAACATAACCGTGTTTATGAATCGACAGTTTGTCCTTTGACCTAGCATGTATTTAGTTTTAAAGCAATAATATTAGATGCTTTCTTCACTTGCTTGATTCAAAGAGAATATAATAGGCTTGATTCTCAATCTGTAGATAAGACACGATCTTCATATTTTAGTCTATGGGCACGACACTATCGTGTTGTTACCATTATGGCATCATTTCCGCAGCTACTACCGTTTTTGGTCACGTGACATTTTTACACATTTTGTTAATTAAAAAAATACATAATTACTGTAATGATACAGTACTATAAATAAAAGGTCGCCGGTAGCTTATTCTTAGCAGTATATATGTGCATACATAGAATGTCGTTTGAAAATTATAAATTAACTAAAGTATTTTATATATATGTTTTTTTATTTATAACCTTAAAAAGTACAAAGTTAAAGTACCTTCACATTATCGCTTACCTATTAATTATTCGGTATATTATGTAATTAAAATATATGAAATATTCAGGTATTAAATACCTAATACTAGCCATATAAATTAAATAATACCAGTGATAATTAAATATGAATTAGTTAAGTACATACTTATAGGTAAACAGATATAAAATATTCCCAAAACGGTATCTTAGCCTAGATAAATAAAAGCAAGTGCGAGATTATACAAATCAAACAAAAACTTCACGTCTAGAAAATATTTCACGCGAAATCTCATACAAACAGCCCGTCCACAAATGACCGTTTTTTATTTATTTTACCTACTTAATTATCGCCATACTAAAACAACACCACACCTGTGTTGTATGTGCGTATTTTACATATACTGTGGTGGTGTTTGTTGTGTATTTTTGCAAGGCTCGTTTCGATAACGCTATCGCGCGTCACGCCTACATGCTCACACACGCACACATGCGAGCTGTATGAGAAACACGAGTCATACGTAGCATGTTGCTAAGTTGTCCAAAAGAACCTTGTTTGTTTAATGTTTGCTAGGCGATTGTGGCCGGTGCCTAAAGCTTGGGTAATTCTACAATGTTCGTGCTACATACATGCATCAAAAAAAGTGTAATTACAAGCTGATACATTTTTAAATAAGAATAAGAATAAAGTTTATTAACTTAATAAGTAGGTACAGAAATTGAAATTGAAATATCTAAACATCAATACCCCCGTACATTGAGTTTGCAGGTTACATTTACATATTTATTTTATTCAAGTACAAATGGCCTAAGGTGGTTCACAATTGTGAGTCATTTTCTTTTATTTTTCAATCCTACTATAGTTTTACTAATAGGTATTGTAAATGGTCAATGATTTTGCAAGAGTACTTTGTGAGACCTCCACATTTTATTCACTGGACAGCTATTAACCTACCTAATTGATAGAAGCTCTAGTAGGGACATTGATATTGCCACCTTGGGAAAGTAACATATATATTAGATATTTATTATAAGAGAGATATAGTTTTTGTTGAAATTAATCAACAATTTATTAATTAAAGGTTTATATTCAATATAACTCTTCCCCGGGCTCGAACACATGCGGTGATTCTCCTGGGCATGCTTAGAATCAAGTTATCCAGCATTTCTTATGGTAACCTGTCCAATTCTTACTGCTCTGGCACTGTCTGGGGAGGTGGCTGACACAAACAGCTCGCTTAGGAGCAGCCCAAGCGTGTTCTATTGAGTTTAAGTCAGGCGAGCCGGCAGGCCAGTCTAACCTTGTCATGTCGTATTCTCGGAGAGCAGCATTGACTCGTTGAGCTCGATGGGCGGTCGCATTATCATCGACCAGTACAAATTGGTGCCCATGGTTTACTCGGAATGGTCTGACAATTCCATCAATAGCAACTAAAAAAATTGTAATCAATAAATAGAACCGACTTCTACACTAAAAAGTGTGAAATAACTTGTTGAAGTCGGTACCATGATAGTTCGAAAGTACCTATTATCACAGTAGTGTGCGCATGGTACCGACCTCGACAAGTTACTTCACACTTTTTATTGTAGAAGTCAGTTCGATTGTTTGATAAAAAAAAAACTTTACACCCTTTTCAATGACCTTACAAAATACACCGTCAATGATGATGTCAAGATAAGCGAAACACCATTTAGTTATTGAAGTATAACTCAAAAACTGCTTGACCGCATTTGATGAAATTTATAAGGGACAACCGCGGAAGTATATTCTATCAAACAATTATCTATTACTTATATGTATATATATATATATAAATCATCAAAATCGGTTCAAAAACTAAAAAAAACATATATATACGGTCTAATTGAGAAACCTCCTCCTTTATTTGAAGTCGATTAAGACTACGAACAAAAAAACTTAGATTTTTGAAAGTGATCGCAAACTTTTTTTGATATGTGTACTTTAAATAAACTGTAACTACACTGCTTTGGGAAGTTCAACATAATGATCGGGAAGTTCTGCAATGTAACTTATGAACGTAACATTTCGACTTCTTATAATTTACTGAATGTATTTTGTTACTAATTGTATAATTAAGTTACATTATTTCGGATACGTATGCTTGGAATTGGTGTAACCGCCGTAGCACTTTGCCATGTTATTTTGATCTAAAATAAAATCAATCAAAAGTACCTGCTAAAAGAGATGGCAAAAAAGCTGCTAAAAGTGGTCTGATTATCCTAACGCACTTTAAGATAGTCATAACTTAAAGTACTTTAATAAGTAACGCACTTTAAGATATTTATATCATATAGTACTTTATTATTAACGCATTTTAAGATAGTCATATCTAAAAGTACTTTATTAAGTAACGCACTTTAAGATATTTATATCATATATAACATATATTAATAACGCATTTTAAGATAGTCATATCTTAAAGTACTTTATTAAGTACTTTAAGATATTTATAACATATATTAATAACGCATTTTAAGATAGTCATATCTTATAGTACTTTATTAAATAATTTAAGATATTTATATCATATATAACATATATTAATAACGGATTTTAAGATAGTCATATCTTAAAGTACTTTATTAAGTAATTTAAGATATTTATAACATATATTAATAACGCATTTTAAGATAGTCATATCTTATAGTACTTAATAAAGTACTTTAAGATATTTATATCATATATAACATATATTAATAACGCATTTTAAGATAGTCATATCTTAAAGTACTTTGTTAAGTACTTTAAGATATTTATATCATATATAACATATATTAATAACGGATTTTAAGATAGTCATATCTTAAAGTACTTTATTAAGTAACGCACTTTAAGATATTTATATCATATATAACATAATATATTAAATACTTTAAGATATTTATATCATATATAACATATATTAATAACGGATTTTAAGATAGTCATATCTTAAAGTACTTTATTAAGTAATTTAAGATATTTATAACATATATTAATAACGCATTTTAAGATAGTCATATCTTATAGTACTTAATAAAGTACTTTAAGATATTTATATCATATATAACATATATTAATAACGCATTTTAAGATAGTCATATCTTAAAGTACTTTGTTAAGTACTTTAAGATATTTATATCATATATAACATATATTAATAACGGATTTTAAGATAGTCATATCTTAAAGTACTTTATTAAGTAACGCACTTTAAGATATTTATATCATATATAACATAATATATTAATAACGCATTTTAAGATAGTCATATCTTAAAGTACTTTATTAAGTACTTTAAGATATTTATAACATATATTAATAACGCATTTTAAGATAGTCATATCTTATAGTACTTTATTAATTACTTTAAGATATTTATATCATATATAACATATATTAATAACGGATTTTAAGATATTTATATCATATATAACATATATTAATAACGCATTTTAAGATAGTCATATCTTAAAGTACTTTATTGAGTACTTTAAGATATTTATAACATATATTAATAACGCATTTTAAGATAGTCATATCTTATAGTACTTTATTAAATACTTTAAGATATTTATATCATATATAACATATATTAATAACGGATTTTAAGATAGTCATATCTTAAAGTACTTTATTAAGTACTTTAAGATATTTATATCATATATAACATATATTAATAACGCATTTTAAGATAGTCATATCTTAAAGTACTTTATAAGATATTTATATCATATATAACATATATTAATAACGCATTTTAAGATAGTCATATCTTAAAGTACTTTATTAAGTACTTTAAGATATTTATATCATATATAACATATATTAATAACGCATTTTAAGATAGTCATATCTTAAAGTAGGTACTTTATTAAACTTGTAACTGTTTGGACCCGGTAACGCAGGTGTCCAACAGGCTAATCTTCTGCCGTCGCTGTTTACGCGCCGTCGCTGCGACCAAGTCGGTATGCCGAAAAAAAAAAAAAAAAAAAAAAAAAAAAAAAAAAAAAAAACGAATTGAACCGTCAGGGGAAATAAAAGGCCCTTTTCAGGGCCCCCCTACGGACCCATCTGTGGACCTCTCTGAGGTTCCCACAGATATTGGAGAAGTGTCGGATGCAGACTCCATCTATGGGATGATGTTACGGAGTGGAGCGCAGACTGTGGATGGAGAGCTAAGCCGTCGAAAGCGCCCGGCCTCTTCGCTCCTCGTGCCCGAGCATTTAGACTCGGACACGGAGACCGAGGGGACGGCGTCCGCTAAGGTGGCAACATCTAGAAGAGGGAGGGGAAGGACTGCTAAAGGGGGTCCTTCAAGAGAGGAATTCCTCAAGCCTTCACCGGTGCCATCGCCGGTGGCTTCGGATGGAGAGCTTGGGGACATTTTGCGGAGCAGACGCTTCAAGAAGGGGTCAGTCGCTGCAGTAGCCGCGAACTTTGCGACAGAGACTGGTAGTGAGTCCGACGCTGTGCTGATAGGTGACCTCAGCGGGTTGAACGCCCAAGAACTGAGGGCACAGGCAGGCGAAAAGTTGGCCTGTATTCTAGAGGTTGCCAAGAAGTCGGGCAACCTCAAGGGGGAATTCGTCGGCCGGCTGAAGAGATCCGCGTCGATCCTGAGGGAGGTGGTCGATGCCCTAGCCAGCAGGAGTGAGGCGGAGGAGACGCGGCGGCTTAGGGCCGAAAACAGCCGCCTGCGACTAGAGGTTGAGTCTTCCAAGGCGGAAGTGAAGGCACTGCGTCGCGGCTTTAGCGAAGCCAAGTCTGAAGCCGCTGCCGCTACCACTGCCGCCGCTGCTGCTGCTACCACTGGGATGCATGCACCTCCTACCTCTCTGGTGGGGGCTGAATTATTGATGGAGGAGCTGAAGCGCTCACTGACCATAACGTTCGGGGAAATGCTCAATGCCCGAATCGCAGTGGTCGAAGAGCGACTTCCGCCCACCCCAACGATCCGCCCGCCCCTCAAGGCAGACGCTAAGAAGACGGCGGTAAAGGTCGTGCCACCCAAACCGCTGCCCGAGCCCGCTCGCAAATCTGCCAGTAACACGGGCAAGCGAGTAGGACAGGTCCTGAAGGCTACTTCGACCCCCACGGAGGCGCTGGCCGTAGGGCCTTCTACCTCTACCTCTGCTGGAGCCACCACTTCCTACGCCGCAAAGCAGGCAGAAGGTTGGGTCACGGTTGGGAAGAAGGGTAAGGGCAAAGGTAAAGGCAAGGGTAAGGGGAAGTCTTTTCCCCCATCCGCCATACCCACAACTGCCCCTGCAAATCGTGCTTCGGCCACGAAATCTAAACAAAAGCCGAAGGCAGCCGCTACCCGCAAGACTGGGACGGCGTTGAAATCCCCAAAGTCCGCAGCTGTGGTGCTTTCGCTACAGCCTGAAGCCGTGGAGAAGGGGGTAACTTATAGCGCCGTCCTAAATATGGCGCAGGAGAAGGTGGATCTCCAGGAGCTGGGAATAAACCAGCTCCGCTTTCGCCAGACGGCCACAGGAGCCAGGATGTTAGAGATCCCTGGCTCACAAAATGGCGAGAAGGCAGATAGACTCGCAGAGAAGCTGCGCGGCGTTCTATCTGAGGTAGCCAGCGTCACAAGGCCCGTAAAATCCACCGACTTAAAAATTACGGGTCTAGATGATGCGGCTACGAAAGAAAAGGTGGCACTGGCAGTCGCCGAGGCGGGTCGGTGTGACGTGCGGCTGATAAAGGCAGGGGAGATACGCCCAGGCTTTGGCGGTGCCGGGTCCATACTTGTCTCCTGCCCAATCCCAGCTGCTAAAGCGCTGTTGGAGCAGGGCAGGCTTTTGATAGGGTGGAGCTCGGTACGAGTGGTGGCATTGGGAGTGCGCCCTATGCGCTGCTTTAGATGTATGGGGCTGGGGCACACGCGACCACAGTGCCCCGCATCAACCGACCGGGGGAATCTGTGTTTCCGATGCGGAGACGCGGGCCATTGGGCAGCTAGCTGCAAAAGGACTGACCCTCGTTGTGCAATATGTGCGGAATCAGGTAGGCCTTCTGGCCACATAATGGGGGGACGCAACTGTGCCCCTCCGAAGACGAAAGGGGCAGCCAACAGGACCCAAGCCACCCCTCTAGCTTTGAACAAGGCCACACATGACGCCATGCCCCATCCGGCGTGCGAGGAGGTTGTGATGTCTGACTAATGGATCAAGTCCGTCATCACAACTTCCTTCAAACGAATCTGAACCACTGCGCCGGGGCTCAAGACTTGTTTATGCAGAGCTTGGCGCAGTGGCAAATAGATGTGGCGGTTGCTGCGGAGCCGTACTATGTTCCCCCACATCCCTACTGGGCGGGAGACTTGGATGACTCCGTGGCCATTGTGGGACGGACGGGTAGTAGCCCTCCCCTCTTAGTGGAAGAGAGGGGCTCGGGATATGTGGTGGCTAAATGGGGAGAGTATTCTGTCGTCGGCGCCTACTTTTCCCCCAATAGACCCGTTGCAGAGCTAGAGGTCTTTGTGGACCTCTTGGCTGCAGCGGCAAGGAGACAGGCACCTCGTCAGGTTTTCATACTGGGAGACCTGAATGCCAAGTCCCGAGAATGGGGCAACCCCTCCACTGATTCTCGCGGTGAGACTGTCAGCGAGTGGGCAGTTGCCACGGGACTGACCCTGCTGAACACAGGGTCGGTCCACACGTGCGTGCGGCACAATGGGGGGTCCGTGGTAGACGTTTCTTTTGCCACCCCAAGTGTCGCAGCACGTGTCCGTGACTGGAGGGTCTTGTCGGAGGTGGAGACTCTCTCGGACCACAAATACATAAGGTTCGAGATCTCCACCTCCCACAACCAAGCAGGATCGCAGCGCGTCATGCGAGCTGACTGCCCACGCTGGACAATTAGTCGACTCGATGTCAAACTGGCGGAAGAAGCGGCAATCGTCCAGTCGTGGCTGGCTGCCCCCACACCCTATGAAGTGGATGCCGCGGCAGGTCACTTCCGCGAGGCAGTGACGGCCGTTTGTGATGCGGCCATGCCGAGATCCCGGGGTTGTCCCGACCGCCGAGAGGTTTACTGGTGGTGCACGGAGATAGCGGATCTCCGAACTGCCTGCTCTAAGGCGCGGCGGCCCTACACCCGCTGCAGGAGACGGCGCAATGGCCGCACTGACGCCCAGTTGTCAGCTGAGGAACTGGCGGCTGAGGGCGTGCTGTACAGCGTGTACCGCCACGCAAAACAGGAGCTGCAGGTGGCCATCAGGCAGGCCAAGTCTCGGGCTTGGGGTGAGGTGCTGGTGGGCCTCGACAGAGACCCCTGGGGACGTCCGTATAAGGCCACCCGGAATAAATTCCGTGGCCAAACTTCCCCTGTAGCGAGGGCCCTAGAGACAGAGCTTCTTGACAGAGTACTGGATGGGCTTTTCCCCGCCATGAGTAACCGCATCATTCCGACGATGGCGCCACCCTCCCACGACGTGTTGGACGTGGCCTCGATCCCACCTGTGTCGGAGGTGGAAATTGGGGTAGCAGTCGGCCGCTTGCAAGGCAAAAAAACCGCACCGGGTCCAGATGGGATCCCGGGGCGGGTCCTCACGATCGCCTTGAGGAAAATGGGTGACCAGCTTCGGGATTTGTTCGACGCGTGCCTCACGTCAGGGCAGTTCCCGAAGCTGTGGAAGGACGGCCGACTGTGCCTCTTACGGAAGGAAGGCCGCGCCCCTGACTCGCCCTCCGGGTACAGACCAATCGTACTGCTGGATGACATGGGCAAGCTGTTAGAAAGGGTGGTAGCCTCACGTGTCATCCGGCACCTGGAGGGTACTGGGCCTGGCCTGTCGGAGGCCCAGTTCGGGTTCAGAGCGGGGCGATCTACAATAGATGCCCTGCTCTGGCTCAAGCGGTGGACGCAAGATGCGGTCAGCAAGGGAGAAAAGGCGTTGGCAGTCTCGCTAGATATAGCCAACGCCTTCAACAGCCTCCCGCATGGAGCAATACAAGAGGCGCTCCGCTATCATGAAGTGCCCTTGTATCTGCGGAGGCTGTTGGCTGACTACCTCCAGGACCGCGAGATCCTGGTGGAAGGCCGTGAAGGTCTGAAGCGCCGTCGCATCTGCTGCGGTGTTCCACAGGGGTCAGTGCTGGGACCACTCCTGTGGAATGTAGGCTACGACTGGGTGCTTCGTGGCACGCTACCCGCAAGCATTCGGGTCGCGTGCTATGCGGATGACACGCTAGTCGTAGCCAGAGGGAGGAACCTCCGGGAAGTAGTGCGGTTGGCCGAGGTGGGCACAACCCTCGTGATCGACCGCATTCGTGCCCTAGGACTGGAGGTTGCTGTCTCCAAAACCGAGGCCCTACTATTCCACGGGCCTCGGGGCGGGGCCCCTCCAGGAACGCGAATTATCCTGGACGGGGTCCTCGTGCCGGTTGGGGCCAAGATGAAATATCTTGGCCTCAGCCTGGATGGGAGGTGGGCTTTTGGGAGCCATTTTGCCCAACTGGCCCCAAGAGTCGTGAGCGCTGCAGCCGCGTTGGGAAGGCTGCTGCCCAACGTGGGTGGTCCGAACGCCAACTGCCGCCGACTGTACTCCGGAGTGATCCGGAGTATGGCCCTTTACGGGGCACCAGTCTGGGTAGACACCCTCGGTCGCAATAATCGGAGCTTGCTGCGACGTCCGCAGCGAGTCATTGCGACTAGGGCGATTCGCGGATACCGGACGGTGTCATGGACGGCGGCATGCGTGCTGGCCAGTGATCCCCCCTGGGAGCTGCAGGCGGAAATCCTTGCCGAAGTCTACCACTTCGTGGCGGCGAGGAGATTCCAAGGAGCAGCCCCAAACTGGGAGGAGGTCACACGCATGCGACGGCAGGCGCGAGCCACTCTATTGCGGCGATGGGAGGAGGACCTGGCTCCGCCGGTTCCTGGGCAGTGGACGGTAGAGGCCATCCGTCCGGTCCTTCAGAGGTGGGTGAAACGACCTTTCGGGTCGCTGACCTTCCGATTGGTGCAGGTGCTCTCCGGACATGGATGCTTCGGAAAGTACGTGCACCAAATCGCAAGACGGGAGGCGACCCCAGCCTGCCACGCGTGCGGTGCACCGGAGGATACGGCGCACCACACACTGGAAGTGTGTGCTGCATGGGGCCCGCAGCGGCACACGCTTTCAGCGGAAATAGGGGGAGATCTCTCCCTGCCGAGCGTGGTGTTCTCCATGCTCAGCAGTGAGAGATCGTGGCAGGCGGTGGCCACCTTCTGCGAAACGGTGATGACGCAGAAGGAGGCCGCGGAGCGGATCAGGGAGAACGATGTCCGAGCTGACCCGCTCCGGCGCAGACGACCGGGGGAACGGAGAAGACGGTTTGCACGTCTCCTCCCTCCTCCGTAGTGGGGTTACTGGCGAATAGTCGGGGGACTCTTCGCCGGTTTGCACGGCCCTACACGTCTAGGGGGTGACCTTGGTGAGCAAGGTCATCCCTTCACAGGCGCTGAGGCCCGGTTAAGATCAATCCGGGCCTACCGCTGGGGCGAGATGGTGACTGCCAGCGCGACCCTGTCTCGCCCCACCTTGGCGGAGGACTGCTCACGGGGGGGTTTTAGTGGGTCTGAGCCCCACACGCCCCCTTCCGTCACCCCCGTGGCGGAAGGGAAGTGCACAGCATTTCCCCCCTAAAAAAAAAAAAAAAAAAAGGTACTTTATTAAATACTTTAAGATATTTATAACATTCATATAGTACTTTATTATTGGGGCCTATCCGAATGCACTTTAAGATAGTTGTATCTTAAAGTGCATTCGGATAGGCTCCAGTTGACAAGTAACAGATATTAAATAGGTGAAATCGTGGCCAATTAAATTTAAGACTACGTTTCAGGCTTCAGGTGCTGGGAGTATTAGTAACAAGTTATTCATTTTAATAGTATTACTTTTTAAATCACTAACGCCTGCTTTAGCGATCTCAAACATTGAAATGTATAGATAGAAAAATTCACATCCTCGGACGGGACACAAACCCGCGTCTTCTGACTCTCTGTGTCAGACGCCATTAACTAACTAGGCCACCGAGGTTCGCCACGTACGAGCATCGAATTTTAACTCTCTATCTGACTTTAACCGTCTTACGGGGACGGAGCGACATCTATTGAACAGCCTTGACAGCACTATCCAACCGAAAGAAGCATTATTTAGAAATATTTAAACTTTCGTATTTACATCGCAACCCTTGTAATTTTTATAGTATTACTTTTTAAAGCACTAACGCCTGTTTTAGCGATTGTGAATTTGACATAGAAATTTATAGAGAAAAATTCACATCTCCGTCCGAGGATATGAATTTTTCTCTCTATAAATTTCAAGTAATTACTTGTTTATAATTATGGCTATTAAATTTCGTATTAATGTCGCAACCCTTCAACTTTTATTATGAAGTTTTTTTGTACATATTTTTTTTTTTAAATGGATTGTCGTATTTTTTTTGCGCAATCAAATTTACGGAAATTGTATCTTTGTTTAAATTTTACACACAAGTAGTCAGTAGTATTGTAGTATTTTTTGCGCATCTTAATTTAAAGAAACTATAGAATTAGCGCCATTGTAAAATTAAACATTACTTTGAACCTAATCCCAAAATGTTACAGCATTGTCTGTCACACGATCGTTGCATAAATATTTGTTAATATATTACGTTATTTACATACCTATCAAATTTGAATTGCAAATAATACCCGGAAGTTAAGCAATTCGCACTTTGTACGCGTCCAAAATATTCAAGGAGTTTTTTTTTAAATATCTTTTAGCCTCTAACATAATGTTGTAAGGTACATTAGTGTCGATTTTGTAAGCATATTAAAAAAAAATAAGTATGCCAAAAAATGTAACCGACTTCAACACCAAAAAGTGTGAAACTTGTTGAAGTCGGTTACATTTTTGGCATTTTTTTTTTAATATGCTTACAAAAGCGACACCAATTTTTTTAGTGACTTTTTTAGTGACCCTTGCTACTTACGGATCGATTGTCATTCACTGTCAATAAGGACACCATCAAGATAGGCAAAGCACTTTTCAGTTATTGGAGTGTATCTCAAAATTTGACCGAATTTGATGAAATTTAAACAGGACCACCTCAGGAGTATGCTCCTCTAAATAAGTTTCTTTAGAATCGGTCCACTAACATAAGTGGACCGTATGCTCACCGATTTTTCCCCTATGGGAGAAATCGGTGAGCATACGTAAAACATACAGAACCTCCTCTTTTTTTGAAGTCAGTTAAAAATGATAATGAAATGATGTTCAGTTTTGAATTAGTGAAAAATAATTTCATTATATGATCAATAACCTTGTTACAAGAAGAGTATTTAAGTACATCATATTATAATAGTAGATTATGCACCGAGGGAGTAAAGCAGTGTCTTAAATCACGCGCGGCATATTGAACCCTGACTTTAACGGGGACTCAATGAGTCAATGAGTTATGTAGAGTCCTGAGTGAAGCGAGGGGTTAAAGCCCCCCCCAAGACGAAGACAGGCTTTATCCTCGAGGTGCATACTCTACTTTTCATACCTACTGCGAGACAATAAAAGTCAGAGCTTCACAAAATCAGTTATGTTAGTTAATAATAAAATAAATTAATGGTTTTTAGTTTAAACAATCACCCTCTCTATAGTACAATCGCGCCTTTTTTCTGTATTCTGTCTCCGTACTAAGAGTTTTTCTACAACTAACGTTCCAAATCCAAATCATTTTACGCCCATGGGAGTTTCATACAACATTACGGCCCCGTGGATGTAATGCCTTGCTTTACGTAAGATTGCGTGATATGTAATTGGACATTTTCTAGCAGATGGTATGAAAAGTACTTTACCCTCTTAAAAAGTAATAAAAATATGCTCGCTGTGTCCATAATAGTAGATTAGTAGCCAAGGGCTGTAAGGCATCAATTGCAGTCCGAGATATTTATATATAGCCTATAGTTCGAGAGTGCAATTGATGCTTACACCCGAGCTAACTACTCTGCTTTACATCTCGATTGTGAGGTAAGTAGACAAAACCGGCATTACAAAAATAAAATTGATGACTATTATACTCATACGAAGACAAGGCTGAATAGCGAAGCGACCTCTTTTGTCATTGGGTTGAATGCATGATGTCTATGGCCAGTATGATGGTTAGATATACGCGAACTTTTTGAAAGAGTGAAGTGTTTTTTTTAAATTACTTACCGCCCTAGGGCTTTTCTAGCTACATTATTACCCTAGAGCGCTAATTGGTCACCTACAAGCCCCATTTGGGGGTAATAATGACCTACTTACCGAATATGAGAGATGTAAAATATATTACTTATATAACATTTATTATGTTAAGAACATTGCTATATGCATTTATAATCATACTAGCTGACCCGCCAGCGGCTTCGCTCGCTTGGTCTTGGTGTAGTGGTGAAAGCGCCGTTCGATCCCCGGGTTGGACAGTTATTGGGATTTTCTGACAAAGAAATTCTCAATAGCAGTCCGGAGACTGGAACAGTGTCCCGTAATGGCAATAGGCTCGCCCCCTATTACATTGGAATCAACAATATATCCGGCGAAACGCGCAGGTGTTTAAAACACCACTGGGGCCTTACTATCAGCTCTTAAAGCAGGACTTCTAGAAAACTGCCCGGCATTATCGTACCATGACAACGTTATAGCAGGCCTGCCCAGGCCTATTACCTATTCTCCTATTCAAGAACCGCAGAAAAACCGTTCACCTGTTATTTTTTATATCTCTTTCTCACATTCGCTCTCTCTCTCGTTAACATGACGCTCTCCTCTCAGTTTATCGCTTACAAATGTCTAGACGTCTGCAATGTTGAGTAAATTGTTAGAATGTTGTTGTTTGTTAGAGACAATATTATCCGTTCACTTTTGAGGAAAACAACATTCAAACAGTTCACCTAAATGAGCGTCATGGTATGATTTCATTCAAAGCTGTTTAAGCCAGGTTTGAGAATTGCACGGAACTTGCATGGTTTTACAAAGCTGATAGTAAGGCCCCTGCTTACCCCTTCGATGATGGTGTGTTTAAAAATAACATGTAATGCGTTTTTTCATTAAACCATTTTACCAAGTTTTAAGTGAACTTCACAAGAAACGTTTTTCCAATAATTTCGTTTACTGCACGATAATATATTATATTAAGTTAGTAATAAAACGATAGTTTATATTAAGGGTATAATATTTGCAAAACTTAACAAAAGTCGTGTTCATTCTTAATTATTATAATATATACGGGTTGTAGCTGCACCGTAGAAGTTAATGCGCGCCGACCAGTCAATGAAGACCCCAGTTTTATATGAGAGCGTGTAGCATGGAGAGATCAAGCTGCCATCTTGGATTTATGTGAAGGATCAAGATAAAAAGTTTATAGTTGGAAGCTCCGAGCTGTATTCTATCGATATACCAAATTTAATTGAAATCTGTACGGTGTTGAGGTTATGCGTGAGCACACAACAGACGACCGATTTTTTTCAAAAACGTTATAAGTATTCTTGTTCAGTAGCTCATTTTCTACCGACTTCCAAAAAGGAGGAAGTACTCAATTCCACTGTTTTTTTTTATGTTTGTTACCTCATAACTTTGGACTGAGTGAACCGATTCTCGAAATTCTTTTTTTGTTGAATCAAATTCGGTTTAGTAGTTTTTGAGTTACACTTCAATAACTCGATTGGAAGTTGGTATTAAATTTTCCACCACCCTCTTTTTATTCCTTCAAAGTACAGATTCTTGGCCTTTTCTAATTTATTTTATGTAGTATAGAAGTATTATAAGTAGAGATAATCGTCTGTACAAAACGAGAAACGTCGTCGAGTTATGCACGTACGTGGAGAACTAACACAATGGCTGCCCAATTCAGCTATTATCTGTCCGTTACGCAACTGCCAAGTGTGAACTTCGACTCTATAAAACAGTAAATTAGCAGACATTTTATTCAGCTTATTTATTTAATAGCAATATAATAATAATAAATAACTATATAACCGCAGGAGCGACCTTGTGGCGAGCCGTCGGTGAGTGGCGACACCGTGGACCCTGATTCTCCCTGGGGCTAAATGAGACCCCGGCTTGCCTTGATTGGCCGTCCGGGGGTGGAATCGCAAGAGCAAGTAACAGAAACCTCCAAGGGTGGAAGTGTTAAAGGGCATAACGCCGGTAGTAACGCTCTAGTGAAACCACACTCTCAACACCCTTCAGCCATCCACACCAACGTTGCCCCTTTTGTCACCATTGATGGTGGCCTTTATGGGGGCCCGTTTAGTGGATGGCAAGTCACCAAAAACTTGACCAAAAATTTTAAAATGCGACTGAAATTGGCAGGTGCCGTAGTCTCTTCCATAGCCCACTATCTTCCTTATCACTAATAAGTTCATATAAATAGCCTGACCATTTTACCCATTTTTGTAATAGTTATAAGTACCATGTTATCCTTCATCTAACATTTTTTCTGTTTTTGATACTCCTTTGTATTTTTATACTAAACAGGCCTCTAAGTGTTGGCTACAGCCCCACTTATGCCTTTGTAAAGGACCGGATGAAATCCGTGATATTTGGACAATAAATATAATAAATCTATACAATAAATTAGAACACACGCGACCTCAATTCGTAGGACGTTTCTCATTTGACGCATCTGTCTACTGAAAGATTATAATGACAGTATGCAATTTTAAAATTAAGTAATATCATGTAATGTACTGGAACAAAGTTCGATTAGATTATAATCCTACCTTTGGTCCACACAAAACTTTGCTCAAAGTGGATAAATCAATACATATCGCACTAATCCGACTGTCCAACTTCCTTTCCTACTCATATCATCAGTCAGTTTATTGATCACCACATCATTTCAGCTATGCTCGGGGTTTCTCTATCTGATCGAATCAGAAATGAAGAGATCCGTAGACGAACTAAAGTCAACATAGCCCAGAAGATAAGCCAGTTGAAGTGGCAGTGGGCAGGCCACATAGCACGCGGAACAGATGACCGATGGGGCTGAGAGGTTCTGGAGTGGAGACCACGGACCGGCAAGCGCAGCGTAGGTCGTCCACCGTCACGGTGGACAGACGACCTGATAAAGGTAGCAAGACAACGTTAGATGCATGTGGCTTCCGACCGGTCCTTTTGGAAATTTGTGGGGGAGGCATATGTTCAGCAGTGGACGTCCTACGGCTGAAATTAGATGAGAGCCATCGTTTCAGATTTAAAAAATAATTTCAACATAAGCGAGCAAGTGAAGCGTCTCTGTTTCGAGATTGGCCAAAGAATGCTCATATCCCTCAGTCGGTATGCTTGTCTGTTCTCGCTTACATGTCGCATTTATCACCAGATGTTGAGATCGAACCGATTTAGACGAAAATAGTCAAATTGTCAAGTTCCTTGTTTTCTACCGACTTCCAAAAAGGAGGAGGTACTCAATCCGACTGTTTTTTTTTATTTTTTTTTATGTTTTTTATCTCATATCTTTTTATTGGGTAAACCGATTCTCAAAATTATTTTAATTTATAATATATAATATATATATATTAATATATATAAAAGCCAAGGTATACCAGTTATTAAAACAAGTACAATTTAAATAATTTAATACCGACTTATATTCTATTACTTTGGTAAAAAACGGTTATTGGAGTGTAACTCAACAACTACTAGACCGAATTTTATGAAATTTAAATGGGACCACACGGGAAGCACCACTTAATAAAAAATAAATTTTGAGAATCGGTTCACCCTATCCAAAGTTATAAAGTAACAAACTTAAAAAGAAAATACAGTCGAATTGAGTACCTCCTACTTTTTGGAAGACGGTAGAAAATAGAATGATACGCGCTTCTTACATGTAGAAGATATCGCAAATTTGTTTACTAAACTATATTTGTGAAGTACCTATTAAGTTGTCTCATGATGCACAAACTTAACCTTATTTTATTTCAAATCTCTGATAACCTTTTATTGTTTATTTTTAATGTTTTAAACTTTATCAAAAGTGTAAACATATATTTTACGAATTGTATGTTGTTTAAAGTTACTCTTGTATATTGAGGTAAAGTATGATATTAAATATTACATATACTAATATCAAAATACCTGGAGCGCGTGCCCCTGAGTAAGTAGAACGTCATCGCGATAAATAGGCGACAAAAGTAGGAAGAGGCGGTGCAGTGGGGGCAGAGGACACTTGCCGAGTCTCATATTATATTTGACTGTCTGCCACTGGCAACACTGCTTGCCGGCGATCATTACGTGAGTGCCAGCAGAGCGGTCGGGGTTGGCAGTTTCTAAATGTTATTGTTTTTTGTTGTGTATAGGTATGCTACCAACAAAAAAGATCGATCGCAGATTTGTTCGTAGATGCTATGTTGACTGAATCCAAATGGCCTGATTTCCATTGAAAAATCCTGAGACGTTGTTGCGATTGATATTTTTTCTCAAACGCGGTATTTTATAAATCAATACATAATTAAAGAAACATACCTAACTAACCTAAGGTGTCTTCACACACTAAATACAATAAAACTGATTAAGTAACTACTTGGATAAAATGGAGTTGATTTTAATTGCATATAAAAATAAATTCAAATAATGCAATTATTACCAAAATTTATTATCAATTACTCTATTAGAAAGGAAAAATATTTTTAGTTTGTTTAAGTTTTTATTAAAGAGGATCTTTAAAATATTGAACATATAAAAAATCCTGAGATTTGCTAAATCTGTAAATCTCATACAAGGATCGATATCGAGTTACAGGCGCAGTGCAGTTCATCATTTGTGAGAAAATGCATCTGTTCTTGGCAGAAGTTACCCATTAACACCAGCTGGGCCTCATGCTTGTACCGTTTCCTAATATAAAAAAAAAGAACAAAAAACATACGAAGGAAGCATAATTGAAACAATATTAGGTATATCGCAACGTGATTGTCACATACAGCGACCTCTGCCTAAAATTATTTTTTTGTGTAGGTAACATTTTGATTACATAGTACCTATTAATAGTAAATAGTAAATCAGTGCTAAGCGAGACGTCATCGACGCGGTCGTCCCAAACACTCTTTGAAAAAGGCCACCGAATTTGGTCGAAACTATACTCGGACCTATCCGATAAATATTACGTGAGTAATCCCGTATGTCTAATTAAAAATGGTAAATATTAAATTATAATTAACTCTGAAAATAATATTTATACATCTAATTATTTATTATCAGGAAAACCAACATCCATCCGACCGAGTGAGCGCGAAGCTCGAGCAAAGGGTATCTACAATAGCTTTGCAAAAAATTAAATGCTTTCGTATGTCCGCCGGATGTCCAGCTGTTCTTCTCTACAGAGGCCGAAGCACAAACAGTTTGCGAAAAAGTATTCGTCTCGAAAGCGTCAAGATGCCACGCTTCGGCGTACAAACTATGAGTTATCTGTTTGCAGTTGCCCTAGATACAACATAATTGTACATGACAGTTTGTACTGTTGCACGCTGAAACAAAAAACCTAAATATCTACCATCACGCACGTCAGTATTGCCAGTTACTCAACGTCAGAAAGTTACCTACTATAAAACTTTTACGATTTTATAGTGACAAAAAAACCGGTTGTTTTTTAAAGTTTAAGGTAGAATGTTTATTCGTGTAACAAAGTTATAATCTAAACACAGACAGACGACGTGGAGAGATGGAACGGAAGAAAAAAAAGCAGCCGAAGAGTCAACAAACCCTTGTTTTTGTAATTCCATACCCTTTATTTGCCTTTCCCAGTCCCGGCTGCAGAGCGACATTTTGAAAATCAAACCCTGTTTTAAATTTTCAACATTAAACATTTCATACTCTAATAAAACTGATAGTGGCGATCAGGATCGGAAGGTTTTTTTTTACACTTTGGGTTACATTGTCGAAGTTTTTATACGGATCTCTAACTTTTTTGAAAATATTATATCTGTACCTTAGTAATAATGTAGCGTACTCGTAACAGCAAATAACTTTTTAAAATCAGTCCAGTAGTTTTTTTATGTTTATTCGTTACATACAAAATTACATAAATACAAAAATGATTTCTTTCCTCTTAATAATATTAGTATGGATAAAGAATGGTAAATAATAAGCTCGAATATATGCAAAAATGTGTAGTATATAATCTACCAAAAAAGCTAATTATAAAAGTATAAATTCATTTAATAATTTGACAAGGTAAATTCAAACGTGCTTTTTAAGTAGGAGATATGAAAAGTCTACTATACATTGCGATACTATACAAATAAAAATTAAAATAGCTATTACGTCAATTTAACAGGTTTTTACGAAACGCATTATGACACTGTATTTAGGAAAAAAATACATTTTTTTTACTTTTTGTCTGGCTGTGTGTTCCGCCTAACCTCCAAAATGATAACCGATTTTGACTGGTCTTCTAGCAGATAGCTGATGTTTATAAGGTTAACTAACGCTACTATTACTTTAGAAAAAGAATTGGAGTTCCGCGTAAAACCTATTATTTGTTTTTTATTTACATCTATCTTTCATATTGTAAGCAATTTAGTTCTGACAATCGTAAGCCAGGCGAGCGCAGTCCCAGACGGCGCAACTAAGTAGATTATTAACAAAAAAAATAAAAGCATCACTTGGCTTGGTCGAGTAACAATTTTAAAAGCGTCACTTAAACAGCTTGGACGAGTAATAATTTTAAAAGCATCACTTACACGGCTTGGTCGAGTAATAATTGTAAAAGCGTCACTTACACGGTTTGGTCGAGTCATAATTGTAAAAGCGTCACTTAAACAGCTTGGACGAGTAATAATTGTAAAAGCATCACTTAAACAGCTTGGACGAGTAATAATTGTAAAAGCATCACTTACACGGCTTGGTCGAGTAATAATTGTAAAAGCGTCACTTACACAGCTTGGACGAGTAATAATTGTAAAAGCATCACTTACACGGTTTGGTCGAGTAACAATTGTAAAAGCGTCACTTACACAGCTTGGACGAGTAATAATTGTAAAAGCATCACTTACACGGTTTGGTCGAGTCATAATTGTAAAAGCGTCACTTAAACAGCTTGGACGAGTAATAATTGTAAAAGCATCACTTAAACAGCTTGGACGAGTAATAATTGTAAAAGCATCACTTACACGGCTTGGTCGAGTAATAATTGTAAAAGCGTCACTTACACAGCTTGGACGAGTAATAATTGTAAAAGCATCACTTACACGGTTTGGTCGAGTAACAATTGTAAAAGCGTCACTTACACAGCTTGGACGAGTAATAATTGTAAAAGCATCACTTACACGGTTTGGTCGAGTCATAATTGTAAAAGCGTCACTTAAACAGCTTGGACGAGTAATAATTGTAAAAGCATCACTTAAACAGCTTGGACGAGTAATAATTGTAAAAGCATCACTTACACGGCTTGGTCGAGTAATAATTGTAAAAGCGTCACTTACACAGCTTGGACGAGTAATAATTGTAAAAGCGTCACTTACACAGCTTGGACGAGTAATAATTGTAAAAGCATCACTTACACGGTTTGGTCGAGTCATAATTGTAAAAGCGTCACTTAAACAGCTTGGACGAGTAATAATTGTAAAAGCATCGGTTAAACTATAGTCGCCCGGTACCCGCGGGGAGGGAGGAGGGGGGGCGGAGGGGGGCGGAGGGGGGAGGGGGAGGGGGTGAAGCCCCCCCTGCATCCCCCCCCCGCCGGAGGCCTTTAGTTTTTGAGTAATAATTTTTTTAGTACTTAACCTCACTTTCGGCTATATCAGTATTTTTTACCTATTTTTTGTTTCACACCTAATCTATTAAGGCGGTTCGCTTCTGGCACTTCGCCGGCCGCTGCCGCGGCACGCTCGCTTCGCTCGCTCGGCTCGTGCGTTGTTTGTCATGTTCTAACCTTTTTTTTTTTTTTTTTTTTTAACCCGGGAAAATCTTTATGGATACCACTCGTCCCCCGGGGAGAGGACGAGTGGTTATGTGGGACTCTCCACCCCTAATGGGTGGCATACCCGAACTAAAAACCCGGGGTGCTCCGTCTTCGCGCATAGGCATGGGAAGGGTAACAGTTGCCCTTATCCTCTTCCCATGCTAAGCGCCCGTCCATTGCTGGACCCAACACAATGTGACTTTATTGTCCATCTCTATGGTGGTGATATACCGGAGCACGGTATATCACCTATCCTACTTGTAGGGCTGTGCATGTATGCTTGAACAACAAGTTTCCCCAAACTTGTTGATCCAGCCCTACTGGGGAGCAAACGTTTGGGCATAAGCCCTACGCCTGCGCCCGATTCTCCGGCGACGTACGGGATCCGCTGATGGGTCATCCTCTCTTCGTCGCTCTTCTTGCTCCTTAAGGCTGACTACCGTGTCGCAGTAAGCCTTGACCACGTCCCAGGCCGTTTCGTTACTGACCATCACGTCGACGACTGTCCGTAGCGACAGGTCATTTCCGATAACGGCCATGAGCTGAGCTCGTTCATCCGTCCATTTAGTGCACACTTCTAAGGTGTGTTGCGCTGTGTCTTCAGCTGCTCCACAGTCATGACACTCTGGGGTTCGCTCTCTTCTCGCCACGTTGCACAGATATCTTCCAAAGGTACCGTGACCAGAAAGAATCTGCACTAGGTGATAAGAGAGCGAACCTGATGGTCGCCTCATCCATTTCTCTAGCACTGGCTGTATAGCCGCTATGGTGCGGTGACCAGCGCTTGGCTCCTCCAATCTTCGTGCCCACTTTCTGATCATTACGCTACTAGCGTTCTGACGCCATCTCTGCACTTCTTCAGGAAGTGGTGGACTCCCTCGACTCTTGGCGTCGGCGGTCCTCCAGTAGATTTCCGACAACACTTCTGCTTCCAAATCCCATGGGGGAGTACCTGCTAGCGCGCAAGCTGCCTCGTATGAGACTGTGCGGTAAGCCCGGGTTATCCTGAGTGCCATGACCCGCTGCGGGCGACGCAGTAGGGTCTTATTATGGTTGCTCAGGGAGTCTGCCCAAATGGGAGACCCGTAAAGGGCAATCGACCGTACAACCCCTGCGAAGAGGCGGCGACATCCTACGCTTGGTCCACCTAGATTGGGCATAAGCCTACTCAAGGCGGACGAGACGCGAACGATTTTTGGAGCAAGTCTTTTAAAATGCTCCTTGAAGTTCCATCGGCTGTCAAGAACGACTCCTAGGTACTTCATCGTTGACCCGACATCGATGGAAACTCCACTAACTACCAAATGAGCTCCAGTTGGTGGTCCCTTCCGCGGCCCGTGAAAACATAGTGCTTCCGATTTATTCAGCGCCACCGTAAGGCCCAATCTCCTTATTCTGCCAACTACTTGGGCTACTCCCGCGGTAGCAAGCAAGCTTGCATCGCGGTACGTTTTACCACACGCCGTCACCAAGGTGTCGTCGGCGTAACATGTAAGACCGACGCCAGGAAGATTAGAGCCACGAATGACCCAGTCATATCCGATGTTCCACAGGAGTGGCCCTAGAACCGATCCCTGTGGAACACCGCATGACACTCCTCTTCGTCCCCATCCATTCCGGGTCGGGTAAATCACCGACCGATCAGAAAGATAGGCATGCACAGTCCGGCGTAGGTATAGGGGAACTCCATGAAACCGAAGCGCTTCCTCTATACACACGTGAGGGAGACTGTTAAAGGCATTGGCGATATCTAAAGATACCGCCACTACAACACCCCCTCTTTCGACCTCCTCCTCGGCAAGAGCCCTCACCTGTGCAATAGCATCTATGGTGGATCTACCTCTCCGAAACCCAAACTGATTCTCCGACAAATTCGGCCCCACCAGGTCGAGATGCCTAGTGAGGCGAGTTGCTATAACGCGCTCAAAAAGCTTGCCCGCCTCACCAAGCAGCACAATCGGGCGATAGGCTGCCGGGGAATCTACCGGACGTCCATCCTTCTTCAAAAGCACCAGTTTACCCACTTTCCACTCACTGGGGAACCTCTGCTCTCTCAGACAGACTGTAAGTAGGGCCCTAAATCTGGGCTCAAGTCCGTTTCTAAGGGCATGAACCCACACCCGTCCCGGGATCCCATCGGGTCCGGGAGCCGTGTTTTTGGCTTGAAGCCTCAACACAGCTGCACCCAGTTCCCCCTCTGACACTTCTGGTATCTCTAAAGCTTCAGCCATCTCGTTTGACGGTCCTGACATTACCATATCAGGTGCCACCAGCACCTCCCTAGGGGGAAACAACGCCTCGACCACCCTCTCTAGTAGGGCTGGCTCCATGTTGGAAGTAAGTGGAGGTGTCCAGGGACGAAGCTTGTTCATAACGAGCCTATACGGTCGACCCCAAGGGTCCACATCTAGCATTGTCAGAAGCTCCTCCCAGGCCTTCTCCTTAGCCTCACTGATGGCCGTACTCAGCGTCTTTTTGGCGTCTTGGTATGCGGTGTACAATAGCCTCTCTTCGTCCTCGTCACGACTGCTAAGTCTACGACGTCGGTATCTTGTATACCGACGTCTTGCTGATACACAGGCTGCACGAAGACTTCTCAGCTCTTCCGACCACCAATATACCTGAAGTCGAGAAGGGAGCTTCTTCACACGCGGCATGGCGATATCACAAATATGCGACACCGCTTCGCGGAACCACTCAGTCTCGAGTTCAACTATAACTGTCTCCGGCGTAGGCGTCCAGCTCTCAACAAGAGATGCCTCCACTAGTGCATCCCAGTCTAACTTCTTTAGCGCCCATCTTGGGCCCGGACCAACCGCTGTTCGGCCAGAACTGCTCGGGCTCGTCGAATAGGAGGCGGAGACATCAAACCGAATGTATCGGTGATCAGATAGAGTCTCCTCGTCCTCCAGGACTACCCAGTTCTGCACACGACGCGCCAAGGCAGGGCTCGCAAACGTGACGTCTATTATTGACCCACCCTGCATCCGCACGCACGTGTTAGCCGTTCCGCGGTTTAGCACAACCAGCCCATTTGCCGCGAGCCACTCTTCCACGTCCTCGCCTCTAGCATCAGTCGCCGGAGAACCCCACACCGTGGATTTGGCGTTGAGGTCCCCAGCGACCAAAACCTGATAAGGACGACACCATGCAAGCACGGAGTCCACTTCCCCCAGGAAGATCTCAAATTCTGCACGCGTTCGATTTGGTGAGAAGTAGACTCCGATAACCATCACTTCTCCACATAGGGCCGCCACAACACCTCGGCCTTTGTAGGACTTCCTTATCAGGTAGTCTCCATCCCTTTTGGTCACAATTGCAACCAACCCATCCTGGTCTCCAACCCAGTCATCTCTGAGGGGAACCAGATACGGCTCTGTCACTACCATTATGTGTATCAACCACTGTGCCATGCTCTGGAGTAAAAGGTCCTGAGCCCTGGCACAGTGGTTGATGTTCGCCTGTATGAATTTAGTGGCCATAACTAATCGCAGATGGCCATCTCTACCTCCTCTGCCCCGTTCGATGGGTGGATTCGTTGCGACGCGTCAGCATTCGCAGCTTTTCCTCGTCTGTCCACCTTGTGGCTGGGTGCCGAACATTTCTTGCTTCCCAGCCGGTGGTTAGCTGCTTTCCCCACCTCCGCACATAATGTGCAATGTGGGTCAGCGCTACACTCTGCAGCACGGTGACCGAGCTGGCCGCATCTAAAACATTGCTGCCCTCGATCAACAGTTGCTGTACACCGTGGCTTTACGTGCCCAGCTTGCAGGCATCGGAAACAGCGAATCTCTCTTTGCTGGAGCAGTTTAACTCGGGCGGATACCCAACCTACTAACAGCCGTCCATCCACTACTTTATTTGCAGCTGCGACTGGACAGCTGACCCACACTGCGTAGAGCCCGGAATTTTCCTGACGGAGTGTCCCAACTCTAACTTGTTCAACAGGGCATTCTCCCTTTTTGGAGACCGCCACCGCTACCTCCACTCCTGTAACCGAGTCATCCAACCCGGCCACAAGTATCTCGGCAGACTTAACTGGCCTAGACACTGTTACCTCGCCGCTTTCACCATAGACCTCCTTCAACTTTTCGGCCAATAGGTCCGCCTTCGGTCCACTGGTGGTCCCAGGAATCTCAATAATTGTGGCTCCTGTAGCCGCACGTTTAAATCGGACAGAGTCGATCTCAAGAGTACGGAGATCCACTCTCTGCTTAGCCTCAGCTATGGCTTTAGCATATGTAATGCCTTTTTCCATAGCTGCAGGATGGACAGTCACAACTACCGCTGCAGATTTCGGAACCCGCAACGTGGGCCGCTGCTTCTTGTTCGCCACCTGTGTCATTGGTCTGCGCTCAGACTGAACATCCTTCTTTGCATCCTTCTTTACGCCTCTTTTAACCACGGTCGCCATATCTACGTCCATAGACGCTGGTGCCGGTGGCAGGAGACGTTCCTGTCTTGGAGCGGGAGCTGTTGTTGCCGCTCGGGCGTTCTTGCCTCTCTTCTTCTTACCCTTTTGTGTCTGCCAGGGCTCCTCTTTGCCCGATTGGGCGGAATCAGGTTCAGGCATCGCCGAAGAAGTCGATGCCTTCACAACACTCGATGTTTTCGCTGTACCCGCAGACAACGAAGCCTTTGCCACATCCAGATTTTTTTTGGCGGGGCGGCTTACTGCAATTTTCACCGCAGTTTCCGATTCACGCCTTTCGTGCGCCAGGGGAGGGCGGAGGCGCTTTTCGGGGAGTAACCTCTCCTCAAGCGCCTCCAGCCGCGCGTTCATCATGCCACCAACCTGCACCATGATAGAACGCGTTAGTTCCTCCACAATCTCCGTCCCTTGAATGGACGAGGGCTGCGCGACCTCCAGCGGTGCTCGTCGAGGAGATGGGAGCGCACGAGCCTCTCGGCCTTGTCTCATTTCATTTCGGAGCTCCACAATTCCTTTGCGCAGCTCCGCCACTTCTGACTGCAGGCGAACATTGTCCGCCTGCAGTTTGTTACTTTCCTGTGTGGCCGTCCGTTTGTGCAGAACCTCCACAGCTGCCTTTATTGACGCTGCAGCCTCTTTTAAGGCCTTCGAGCTGGTGCCTTTAAGATTCTTCGATTTCGTAGCCACACTTAAAATTATGTCTACGTCCTCGAAGACTCTATTACTCAGCGCGTAGGCCGAACGGTCATCCCCCCCCTCTAATACAGGCAAACCAAGTTCCTCTCTTTTTTTGTTGGCCTGTTTCGCCTGCTCGACCAACAAAATTTCCGCGTCGCGTTTTGCCTCTTCACGCTTTTGCGCGAGAAACTCTTTCCTCTTCCCGACGCCCTTGCGAGCCACGACATCCACCGAAGTGGGCGTCAATGACAAGGGCGACATATTGTCAACACACTCCCCTGTGTTCGGGAGGCGTCGTCTGCTCTTTCTGGTCCAGGCCACTTTTGGCGCCGGGCCAGGGTCGCTAAGCCGGTCAATATCTTCATTGCTGTCCCGACTTCTTTTCCTCCACATTCTGCCCGCGGCTGGGCTTTCCCGGCCTGAGGCAACCGACTCCATACTCACCACGGACGAGTCCGAGGCAGCATCATCATCGTTGGGGCGTATCTCAATTGCACCAGGTGCGATTGTCGGATAACGCTCCAGGACGATTCTCACTTCCTTCATACCATCAACGCTGCACCGAGAAGGTACGCGTTCCATCCCATGCAAATCATTTGCAAAATCAGAGTCCATATTTCTTGCCATATTCGTCGTTTCTAAAGTTGAGCTAAAGCATGTCTTGTCCCCCCCAGAATACGAGGGACAGCCCGTGCTAGGCACGGAGAGGGATTCTCCAACAGCTTCACTGCTGGTACCCTCCTGGGGTAAAATACTATTTAGAGATGCCATCGCCATGTTGTTTCCTGTAAATTACGGACTACAAGGGATCCGCCTTTAATTTCGGGGTAAGGTCCCCTAGGCCGAATGGCCAAATCGCGTGCCTTGGAGGCTCGCCATCCCCCGATCCTAAGATCCACTGCAGCTGCCGTAGCGCTGCCTTTCCACCAGATTTGCCCGACAGGGTGGCCAGGATTGACCGATCCCTGCCGCGCCGCGTGTCTTGCAGACTCGCCATCCTCCGACCAAAAAAAAAAAAAAGTCCACTGTGGCGTCTCCAATGTTCCCCTTCAAAGAAGAAGACACAGTGGAAACGCCCACCTCGAGTTTTGCCCGACAGGGTGGCCGAGTTGACCCTCCCTGCCGCGCCGCCAGCCTTGCAGACTCGCCATCCTCCGACCAAGAAAGTCCACTGTGGCGTCTCCAATGTTCCCCTTCAAAGAAGAAGACACAGTGGAAACGCCCACCTCGAGTTTTGCCCGACAGGGTGGCCGAGTTGACCCTCCCTGCCGCGCCGCCAGCCTTGCAGGCCAACCACCCCACGACCCAAATGGGTCCACTGTCCCGTCGCAGGACCCACCCACCGCGGATGAACCGCCCGCCCCATCCACTGTGTCCTATGCTGATCATAGGAACACGCGGAGGGGCCCCACCGTGTCAGATTTTTCGCCAACGGCCAACAAAGTCCCATAAATGAGAAGTTATTGACCGCCGCCCAGGGTGCACCGTCCCAAATGCTGCTCCTCCCCCCGAATACAAGTATTCATAAAGGACCAGCAGCATTCAGGCACGCGTGGAGGTAATCTGACCTAGCACCCCGTCATGTTCTAACCTAACCTAACCTATTTTTTTGTTTCACACCTAACTTATTAAGGCGGTTCGCTTCTGGCACTTCGCCGGCCGCTGCCGCGGCACGCTCGCTTCGCTCGCTCGGCTCGTGCGTTGTTTGTCATGTTCTAACCTAACCTAACCTATTTTTTGTTTCACACCTAACTTATTAAGGCGGTTCGCTTCTAGCAATATTTTCGAAAAATGTGCCAATTCTGCGAGAGATCTTGGCACCGCTGCCGGATTTAGATTTGCATGATCTTTTTGAGCACACAAATGTACCAAAACTTGTGCATCCGCATGAGTATGACACTTTCATGGATGTCCTGTGGGTTCGACACCGTTTCTCAGTTGGTATGAGACCTTGGTCTTCACTATATTTGATGCATTGGTCTTTAGTGCCCAATTTTCGCACAACGTCAGTTAAATTCCAATGATCAATCACTTCAGTGACGCAAAGTTTTCGTTTGGTTATAAGCTCGTTGTCGTCGTCGTCATTACTCGAAGAAGGTCCGGCGACAGGTTCAACGGGCAGATCAGGAGCCGAAGAAGGTCCGGCTACAGGCTCGACGGGCAGATCAGGAGCCGAAGAAGGTCCGGCAACAGGTTCGACGGGCAGATCAGGAGCCGAAACCGCGTCCGCTTCGGGTATTGTACTGTAATACTCCATTACAGCCAAGTGCAGTCCAGTTTTCAAGCCAAGTTCAAGTCGTAGAGCAATCCAAACAAATCCGGTAAGCAAGCCAAGTTTCAAGTCTTCGCGCAATCGAAGGAAGTCCAGGGAAAAAGCCAAAGTCGTAATAAAAATCGAAAAACAAGAGAGCACACATTCACGAAACTACGAGAGAAACGGAATGAATGGATGACAGTCCATCTGTCAGTAAGACAAAATGGCCCCATTTTTTTTCTTACGTTTAACGATAACGATACGTTTCGTTTAACTCAGTTTGACAACTTAATTTGACAACTTAATATTGTACCATTTTCTCAACATTGCGTTCCATTTCACTTTTTTTTATCAAATTTTAATTTAATCATAATTAATTTAAACTACGTTTCCGGCAAAAAAAAATTGCTGGAAGGGCTTCAGGTGGACCCCAATGATACCCCTAAACTCGCACCTTCATCAAAATCAGGCACCGGACGGCTATAGCCAACCCAAAGCATCACTTAAACAGCTTGGACGAGTAATAATTGTAAAAGCATCACTTACACGGTTTGGTCGAGTCATAATTGTAAAAGCGTCACTTAAACAGCTTGGACGAGTAATAATTGTAAAAGCATCACTTAAACAGCTTGGACGAGTAATAATTGTAAAAGCATCACTTACACGGCTTGGTCGAGTAATAATTGTAAAAGCGTCACTTACACAGCTTGGACGAGTAATAATTGTAAAAGCATCACTTACACGGCTTGGTCGAGTAATAATTGTAAAAGCGTCACTTAAACAGCTTGGACGAGTAATAATTGTAAAAGCATCACTTAAACAGCTTGGACGAGTAATAATTGTAAAAGCATCACTTACACGGCTTGGTCAAGTAATAATTGTAAAAGCGTCACTTACACGGCTTGGTCGCGTATTGATAGTAACAGCATCAATTAAACGGCTTGTATAATACTTATAAAGAAATATCAATGATTGGTGTAAAAATTGCATTACTAAAATGAAACCAAGCAATATTCCTGTTGTTTTTGTGTATTAGGTTATAATTTAATAAATTAACATAGTACTATTATACATTGCCTTAGTAATTAGTAAAGTAGGCAGTTATTTATATGTACAGTAGGTAATTATTGTTGATTAATATATAGGTACATCATTAATATTTTATATAATACAAAAATAGCATTGAGATAACGTTACTCTTGGCACACATACCACACCCAATATATAATATTATATATTTTAAAGTTTAAGCACTTGGAAGCCATGACAGCTCGGGGATATAGTTAACTCCTCAGTACCTACTCCTCAAAGAGCTCAGACTTTTCGGCGTAAGGTGGTAGGGCAATTCACCACCCTCAAGATTTAAAATCTTAGCTCAGTGAGCCTAGCACGAATGACTGCGTAAGTGTAACGTAACGTGTCGTTTACGTGAAAGAGGGCAAACTGTCGTGTATCTAGTGCAACTGTGACACAGATACCTCATAGTTTGTACGCCGAAGCGAGACGCGTTAACGCTTACGATACTTTTTCGCAAATTGTTGTGCTACGGCCTCTGAGCTGAGCACAAATAGTAGATTAGTAGCCAAGGGCTGTAAGGCATCAATTGCAGCCCGAGCCCGATATTTAGGCGCACGAGCGCAGCGACGGCGCCTATAGTTCGAGGGTGCAATTGATGCTTACAACCGAGCTAACTACTCTGCTTTACATCTCGATTGTGAGGTAAGTAGAAAAAAACCGGCATTACAAAAATAAAATTGATGACTATTATTCTCATACGAAGACAAGCCTGATAAGCGAAGCGACCTCTTTTGTCATTGGGCTGAATGCATATGATGTCTATTGCCAGTATGATGGTTAGATGTGCGTGAACTTTTTGAAAGAGTGAAGTGTTTTTTTAATTACTTACCGCCCTAGGGCTTTTCTAGCTACATTATTAGCCTAGAGCGCTAATTGTTCACCTACAAGCCCAATTGTGTTTTTTTTTAATTACTTACCGCCCTAGGGTTTTTCTAGCTACATTATTACCCTAGAGAGCTAATTGATACCTACAAGCCCCATTTGGGGGTAATAAGGACCTACTTACCGAATATGAGAGATGTAAAACATATTTAATAGTATGTTCCGCAGCTGCTGTTGTCTGCCAATAGTCATGCTAAATTTAGTGGGCTATTGTTTTTGACAGTAAAAATCAACGCAACATATTATTATAGTTAATTAACTTTAACTTAAAATTAACAATAATAATATAGGACAACATTCACACCAGTGGGCCGAACCCGAAAATCTGCTTAACCACACACGTTGCAGTTCCTGGAAGAGTAGGTTGATTTTTGCGAAATCTATTGTATTATTGGCCAAATATGGCGAATCACGAGTATTCAGTACAAACTATGACTTATCTGTGCCACTATTGTACTAGATAAATGACAGTTTGTTATAAATATGTTAACGATGCGATTACGTTACACTTAAACAGATTTTCGTGCTCGGCCCACAGATCTTCGCAGAAATTAGGCAGAGCCTGTACTATGGTAACCTGTTGAACTGGTTACACACTCAGACACATGTCAACAGGCATATTCATGTACACAAATGTGTGACCTATCCGGGAATCAAACCCGGGAACAACCGTTCAGAAGGCAGGGAACGCATTACAAAGAAGTGCTAACAATGTCAGGCCGTATTATGTGTACGTAGTACTATTTTTTCTTATTCGTTCTATGTGTAGTAGTATTTTTTTTCTTGTATGTGTTAAGTTCACTGTATCACTGGCACACGGCTGTTGAATATTAACCCATTTAACGGGGTGCCAATCTGGCATATAAAATGAATTTAAACAAAGTGATTAATGTAACGTAATTAAAAAAGATTTAAAAAAATGTTACAAATGTTTCACAATTTCTTATCATAATTTAAAGCAAGATAATACTTGCCATAATAGTTTTAGGATGCTAAACATCGGATGTTGAATATTAACCCATTATACGGGGTGCCAATCTGGCCTATACAATCAAATTAAACAAAATTAATAAAGTAGCGGGACTAGATTACAATTTTTGTTACGAATGTGTTAGGTTTCATTTTTTTTTTCTTAATTTCTCATCATATTTTAAGGCAAGGTAATACTAGCTATAACAGTTATTAGGATGCTGAAAACCTGATTTTGGCTATTAAACATTACTCTGGGTGCAATATGGTCTATTAAATGATATTAAATATAATGATTAATGTAACGTGACTAGATTACAATTTATGTTACAAACGTATTAGGTCATAATTTATTTCTCATAATTTCTTATCATATATTAAAGCAAGGTAGTACTAGCTATAATAGTTATTAGGATGCTGAAAACCTGATTTTGGCTATTAAACATTACTCTGGGTGCAATATGGTCTATTAAATGATATTAAATATAATGATTAATGTAACGTGACTAGATTACAATTTATGTTACAAACGTATTAGGTCATAATTTATTTCTCATAATTTCTTATCATATATTAAAGCAAGGTAGTACTAGCTATAATAGTTTTTAGGATGCTAAAAACCTGATTTTGGATATTAAACATTACAGTGAGTGCCATATGGTCTATTAAATGATATTAAATAGAATGATTGATGTGACGTGACTAGACTACAATTTATGTTACAAACGTATTAGGTCATAATTTATTTCTCATAATTTCTTATCATATATTAAAGCAAGGTAGTACTAGCTATAATAGTTTTTAGGATGCTAAAAACCTGATTTTGGATATTAAACATTACAGTGAGTGCCATATGGTCTATTAAATGATATTAAATAGAATGATTGATGTGACGTGACTAGACTACAATTTATGTTACAACCGTATTAGGTCATAATTTATTTCTCATAATTTCTTATCATATATTAAAGCAAGGTAGTACTAGCTATAATAGTTTTTAGGATGCTAAAAACCTGATTTTGGATATTAAACATTACAGTGAGTGCCATATGGTCTATTAAATGATATTAAATAGAATGATTGATGTGACGTGACTAGACTACAATTTATGTTACAACCGTATTAGGTCATAATTTATTTCTCATAATTTCTTATCATATATTAAAGCAAGGTAGTACTAGCTATAATAGTTTTTAGGATGCTGAAAACCTGATTTTGGATATTAAACATTACAGTGAGTGCCATATGGTCTATCAAATGATATTAAATAAAATAATTAATGTAACGTAACTAGATTACAGTTTTCGTTACGAATGTGTCATAATTTTCTTTCTCGGTTTTTCTTATTATATTTTAAAGCAAGGTAATAACACCGGATCTTCGGTACTAACCCATTACTTGGATTAATATTGGTTATTAACATGGGTTAATATTCTTTATATTAGTGTAGTTATAGTAAAGGGTATTATTAGTCTAATAACAGTAATTTACTTAATATTGTTTGACTATCAAATGAAATTAAATAAAATGATTAATGTAATGTGACTAGACTACATTTTTTGATACTAATGTGTTAGATCATTGTTATCATTCTCATAATATCTTAACATAATTCAAAGCAAGGTATTAGGTACATACTCGCGATTTTTATTTAATTCAAGTACCACTTTTGATACCCTCTTATCCTACAGTTATTTTTAATATCAAAGGTAAATCACTGTTTCTTTCAGATATTTAGTTTAAATTGATTCCACAAAATGCCAAAATGATCTAAGTTTGTAGTTTGGTAGGCAAATACCCTATACTGAATAAACTGTCTAGATGTAGAGATGTGTTTTAGTGCAATACGGCAAGCAGGTATTTTTAATAGTATATATTTGATAATAATAGTATTTTAGCCCGCTTTTCTTGAATTGACGTATAAGATTAAGTTGGGTAGTCACTTCATAAATATTCTATCTAAATAGTCAAACGACATTTATTTTTAGTCGGCCGTTAGTAAAATAATACCAATGAGCTAATTTTAGGTGATATTAAAATAAAATTTGATAGAGAATGCTGAATATATCTTCACTTAAAATGTCATGATATTTTAATAGCGATACATTAGAGGGAATTTTATCACATTATATCAATGGAACTGTTCCTTTTTATAAATATCTAATCTTTTTGTTTTGTTAGCATGTGACTAGTGCACGTCGTGCACCAGTAGGGCTATTATGTATCTCAGTTGCTAACAAAAGTTGATTGAAATCTTGAAAAATGGCGGCTCTATATCAATTTTGACACCTCCAGTAAACAAAAACGTTAATAACTAAGCTGATAACTGGAGCTGACAAAAGTGGAACAAAAAGGCGCCATTTTTTTAGATTTCTATCAACATTTGTTAATAAATAGCCAGGTAATACACATCGCTTGCCCATAACAGTTGCAGTGCCACCCAGAGCTTACAACGTTTAGCGTGGCCCTGCACTGCGCTCCTTACCCCGGGACATTGGCTTTAGAGTCTGTTTCGTGCAGTAGTCAACACAAACAAAGACAACAACGTTTCAGATTAATGCTCTCGGTTTGAGCGGGTAATTCATAAATTAATATAAAGGTAGCTATGTTAACTTAATCACGTGATTTCTTTAATTACGTTTACAAGTAATTAATACATATGAATAGATTAGAATAAGACTTACTCGTCAAGAGAAAAGTCTGATCCAACTAAATAAAATATACGCCAGCATCTGTCCTTCTCCCTTCTTAAATGTAAGTTTCCATCTATGAAAATATAATATGCTTACATACTATAGAATTAGTCACATTTCGATTTAACATACTGTAAGAAAACTAGTGTGACTTCACGATAGGCAGATCAACTATGAATAAAGTTGTCAGTTACGAATTTGGTGGTACTAGAAGAGCTTACATTGTAGCATTGGTATTTTTTGTGATATCTATGAAGCGTTTGATTGTATAATGCACCCCATTTCGAACCGATAATTTTTCCTTTATGGTAGCCATTGAGCTACTATTACAACGTAATCAATGTATGGAGCTGGTTTTACACACATCGTACTATTGATCTGATAGGCTGCAAACCGTCAACTAATTAAAAAAAGGTGTTCCACAGGGATCTATTTTAGGGCCTCCTTTTATACTTACCGTATAAATTAACGATTTACCATGTACAGTGAATGATCTTTGTGGCATTATTCTATTTGCGGATGACAGATCTCTGACTTTTAATGTAAATAGGAAAGATAGCGAACTAACTGAAGTAAACAACGTTGCAAATTGTATACCTAAATGTTTTTTAGCTTTCTTTACTTCCTAATACAAGAAAGTTATTTAAATCGACTGCTCTATATTTATAGCTATTTTAACGTTGGATGAGTTTCACTTAACTAGAAAATAACAGCTTCTTTCTGAGCAATAACATCGACCTAAAATTACAATTTCGAAGTCCCATAACAATGTATTGTCTACGATGGTAAACAGTAGATTTCATGTGTTCATGAAATAAGAGCTATTGAGACTTGATATCTACGGCTCAGTCAGTCTACTTTGCTTGCAACTGAGCATAATGTCATGTTTTGTGATGTGACCTGAAAAACTTTGATGCTGCTCTTCTAAGCATTGCTTTGCAATGTTTACATAATATTGGTGCTATTGATTGAGTCTTATGTGATAAACCACTTTGACCAATATTGTGAGTCGACATTTGGCAGTCCAATTCCCGAAAATAGTGACAAAAAAATTAATGTTTTATGAAGACTTATCATCTTATTGATTCAACCAAGGAAGCGTCCTACGATAATTAAATTTAAGAACCAGTGATTTAACCCCGCAAAAATCCGTCATTTAAAAAAATGCGCGGTTATTTAGTTGTAGTAGTGTAGTAGTAAATTATCTATTGAAGCTATTTTGTATTTGTAAATGGCATAAAGTAACATTAAGTATAATGGCTCCTTTACTATCTTATATGTAGGTTAAAAGTGAACAAAAAATTATAGATATCCGCCTGCGGTAACTAAAATTATACTATTGAGTCTTACAATGAGGCGTTACTGAAAGTTGTACATTGTTCTGTGAATATAATTAGCTCATTTTGCTTTATCAAACTTATTTGATTTTGAGAACAGACCCGTTTAATCAAATTCGCCCCATTTAAATTCAGAAGCGTAGGTAGGTTATGGCAAAACTAATGATAATTGAGCAAATATTCTTTATGTACACAATTTTACTCGCTTTGGGGATGATTTATGAATCAGACAAGAACGCAAAATGTAATCCAGCGACCCCACTTCAAATTTGAAAAGTTTCTATGTGTGATATTTTTTATAATGAATATAGAAGTTCAATTTTATTTCCAAACAAAATAAATCTGCATATCAACTTTTTATGGTAGTTTTAATGTCACAATTTTTAGTTATAAATACAAGTGTGACAAATTTCATAATTAATCTATTGAACCCCATTTTTCGGAAGATGTAAGTATTTACTCGCTAAAATATGTGATTTGTTTAACTACCTACATTAAGCAGTCGTTTGCGCTTCACATAATGTTATAAAAACAGGATACTACGTATAAGTTAAAGGACACTAAGTGCTACTTTTAGACGTGGAAGACAAAAATAACTCTTTAGTGAATTAATAAAAGCCATAATGTAGCTATTACGGCATTTGAATAATTTCTCACTAAAAGCTGCTCACAGAATGAACTTTTATCTTATCTATCTAATTATTTATCTATTTGTACCTATAAAATTACTAAGATCTATGTAAATAGATTTATATTTTTTTATATTACGTATATTATTATTTCTATTGGCCCGACGTAAAAGCGGATTGAGTATAATTCTCAATACGATTTTAATCAGAACTTGCTTATCTATAGCTATTCTCTATTTCCAAAAAAAATACACAGTTATAAAAACCTTTAGGTATTTGATATTTAATTTTTTGCAGTCATTTTTATTTCTCTATTTTCATTTAAAATCATATAAAATACAAACTATTCATTTATATTATTGATACCTATGGCCATGGGATGTATGGTGAAAATCTTAATTTTATGATTATAAGTTGAATCGACTTTCTTACAGGTAGGCACGCAGCACGTAAGGCTGGTTTCCTACTTACTGTTATTTTGCATATCTAAACATAATTTAAATATAATGATAATGAACAAAGGATACCCGTAAAAACAGCATTTTAAGAAGGTAGGTAGGTACCTATCTACCTACCTACTTTACTTTTCACGTAGGTATAAGTACTCATAAAATGTGTTAGCGTGATGTAAAATCAATAAAGATAAATGAGATGCTCGGTACGTGTTCAAACACATTTAGTGACGTTTCATGTACCGTCATTTTTCCTACTTCCATAAAAGGTAGACATAAATTAAAAAGTCAACTCATCAAAGTTTCGTCTTCGCCTAAATACATGACAAGTTACCTCTCCCTCCTTGTCTCCCCTCTTACACAAAGTGACAATAAGTCGCATACGCACACAACCTCATTGTTTGTACACTCACACAAAGATATAACCGGCTAGGTATTCGGTTTCCCGCCACCGGCGCGAACACGCACACAAAACACGAAGAGTAAACAATACAAACACCAACACACAAGTAAATTTAAACTCACCTCAAAATAAATCCATTAGAAAACACACTTGTTCAAACAACTAGCGCTTAGCCTCGAAAACACGTTGAAAAAACACTCGCCAGCATCCGATATTGTGTGCTCAACACTTTTCCAAACTTTCTGAGCAGCCTACTTTTTATTTAGCACCTCCACAACTTCCCGCCAAAACAATTATTTAAAACTAGAGCGTTTAAAAGTCCGCGCTAAATCACTCACAGTATTAACAAACTGTCAAAAATTATGTCATTCTTTATCATCCAAATTATCTAATCGAAAGTAAAACCTGTTATCTATTCAATTGAGTTGTAAATCCACAGTCCTGAGGCAGAAGCTAGAATCCGACATTATTTTTTGCACACCCGAAATCGCTTCCGCAATACAACTCGCAAGTTTTAATCAAATACTACAAACAAAATGAGATTCGCGACAAGTGGCCCCAACACTTAACACACGTTTCGCGGTAAAAATAAACAATGATTAACTGCTATTAAGATTCGCGAAGACAACCGAGGCGGCACAGCGGAGCAACACGCGAATGTGTTATGAAAAATAAATAGGTAAGTAAATAGGTATGTATGCAAACGAAAAAAAAACACGAACGATTATTATAATGAACAAAGTGAACCTGCCAATAAAATCGCGAATTTGTTTACCGCGTTGCTATTTTGGTCGCTAGAAGCGGTTCCGATATGAATAATTATTATCGCCGGCGAGCGAACATCGACGCATAGTTGTCGTTTCATAAAACGTGCGCGTTAAAACTGAGTCGAAAGGCTCGCCCCGTGTCGGAGCATAGCGCCGAATAAAATAAACAACAATATACCTAAATAAGCGGCTCGACGGGAGTGGCTGAGTGTGCGTGCTGTGCGCGTGTGTGCGTGTGTAAACAAGGGGCGACAGGGCATGTATGATATGACATCCTTGACGAATGGCCAACCGATAATTCTTGTGTTTTTAGAGCATCTTAATTTCTTCGCTTTAAAAGTTGTTGATTCATTTCATAATCTGCATTCATTAATTACACTAAGTATACCTACTACTGAAATATTGTAAGTAAAAAAAATCTAAGTTATCTCTAGGTTTTAGAGGGTTTTATATTTCTGCTCAGTATAGCATAAACCTCAATAGTAGTTGTGATAAACGCTAATAAGTAAATCCTTCGAAAAAATTCTAATCAGATCAAAATGATGTGTAAAAATCTCCTCTTAAAAGCTTATTAAAAACAATTTAAGCAACATGTAGAAAGTGTTTTTTTTTATTTAAACCTAAAGCCAAGGAGCATGCAACTAGAGAAGGAGTATGTGGATGTGATTTTGTAATAGGTAGGTCGACTATGAAAATCTTCAGCTATGTATACCTGATTTAGGAAAATATTAAATGAAATTAAAAGAAAACGCGATGATCTGTGGTATGGTTTGTACACTAGTTACCTTCTAACTTACCTCAATGTTTCACTTAAGTAGTACATTTATTCGTTTTCTACAGTAATTCAGTTTATTTTCCTTAAAACTAAAATAATGTGCTTACTTCATGCTTAGTAATAGTAACCTACTCAATGTATTCTTTACTAACACTAATAACGCAATAGAAACGCACGTGCAAGTCTTTAATTCACAATCTTGTTCATTGTACTATAATTTGCACAAAAAACTTTATTCAACATACAATTACTGGTCAAATGTAGCACCAAATCATGAATTACATGAAGCACCAGTACACTCATATAATAAAAAAAAATATATTTCTTGAAACATTATATCGACAGCCTATACTACCCCAACTCACCCGCGAGAATAAACATATGACGTCACCGGTGGGTAAACAAACAAACAAACACATGCGCCGCGCTCATGTTTCCTTAATACAATTATTATTTCGAATGTGGAGCGCGGGCGGGACAGACGTACCGCGCACCGTCGTCACTGCTGTTTTATTTATAATTTTTGCGAGGTTATGCCATGTGCCGCTAGGCCTCATCGAGCAGAACAATATCATAAAGCATGTTGCGGAAATCAGACATTTTTTCGCGCATGTTTGTCGCTCAATAAAGTCTTTACGCTACAGAATTATGCGAGCATTGTGCATTGAGCATTTTGGTTTGCGAGTTCTAAAGTAATGTTTCTAAACATTATTAGAATTAGCTTTTCACATAGCAGTTTCATAATACTCTTATATCATGAGTTTAAATTATGCTTTATGAGTGGCAAACATTAAATTGTATTGTGTAATAATTAATAATAAGGAAAGAAATTAGTCTGCTTGTGGCTAGTTAAAATGGGAACCCATGTACGGAACAATGAAATTAAAAACCGCAATAGATTCCATAAAATATTACATTTAGTTAGACTTTTTATAATCCTATCTTATACACGTGGGTATCATAAAGTTTATACAAGAAACAATCGGTGCCTCTACGATAAATAACATGTAGGTACCTACCATAAAACTCTTGTCAAATTGACGTCATCGTAAAACAATTATTGTTATTACTTACAAACGTTTATGAATAATCAGTTTGTGCTAAGTATTTATATCCTTGAATAGGCACTACAAGATAATATATATATAATGAAGATAAACATGAGTAACCTTAATTAACACACATTTAAAACTGTTGTTTATATCGGATTAATAAAGTTATATTTATTAATTCGGTGTCCATGAGTGACCTAAATTAATACACATTATACACATTTATAAGTGTTACCTATATGGGTTTATATACTATTATGGGTGTTCATGAGCTACCTAAATTAATATAGATACTTACATTATTAGTTTTAACTATATGGGATTAATAAAGTATTTTCTGTGTTCATGGGTAACCTAAATTATTTTCAGATACTACTTCGGTGTTCATGAGCGAACTAAATTAATACACATTTATAAATGTTACATTTATGGGTTTATAATAAGGTTTATATACTATTATGGGTGTTCATGAGCTACCTAAATTAATATAGATACTTACATTATTAGTGTTATCTATATGGGATTAATAAATTATTTTCTGTGTTCATGGGTAACCTAAATTATTTTCAGATACTACTTCGGTGTTCATGAGCGAACTAAATTAATACACATTTATAAATGTTACATTTATGGGTTTATAATAAGGTTTATATACTATTATGGGTGTTCATGAGCTACCTAAATTAATATAGATACTTACATTATTAGTGTTATCTATATGGGATTTATAAATTATTTTCTGTGTTCATGGGTAACCTAAATTATTTTCAGATACTACTTCGGTGTTCATGAGCGACCTAAATTAATACACATTTATAAATGTTACATTTATGGGTTTATAATAAGGTTTTTTACTATTATTGATGTTCATGAGAGATCTAAATTAATATAGATACATTATTAGTGTTACTCATATGGGATTCTAAAATATATTTTTTTACTATTTCTGTGTTCATGGGTAACATACATTATTTATAAATACTATTTCGGTGTTTATGAGCGACCTAAATTATACAGATTTATAATGTTACTTAAATGGGTTAATAATAAGGTTTTTTACTATTATGGGTGTTCATGATAGGCGTAGTTTATTATAGATATTAGTGTTACCTATATTATTAAAGTTTTTTACTATTTCTGTGTTTATGAGTAACCTAAATTATACAGATTTATGGCTGTTACCTATATGGGCTTAATACATTTTTTAACTATAACGGTATTCATGAGCGACCTAAATTAATAAACATAAGTGTTACATATTATTATTTGGAATAAATAAAGCTTTTTACATTTTAGTGTTCAGTAACCTAAATTAACACACATGTATAAGTGTTACCTATGTGTTATTTTTTTTATATATTTCAGCAGGTAGGTACTTATTTTAAAACCTTCAGTACCTAAACTTTATTAAATACAAATCTGTGAAATGAAATCGTTTATTCTGTATAGGCCTACGGGGGCACTTACAAATTGTCATATTACATTTATTGTTTCTTAAATCTACAACCGGATCGGAACGCGACCACGACTGAGAAGATCCGGCGAGAAACTCAGCGGGCTTGTCTTTTTACATTTTTTATTGCCAATTTCTTAATGTATCTAACAAATGTTCGTTTGTTTTTAGCTCCAGTGTGTTGCCTTACAAAAGACCATAATAATGGTATCAGTAGTGCAAGACACGCTACACTTTGACATGATATCAGTCCCAAGCTGTTTTATCCTCAAAGTAATCCGAAATTTTGTAATAACCTTTTTGACAGAGTTTAATTTTAATAGTAATTTTAAACTTATTCATACGCAAATCTCAGATAACATTGGGAACTTTATTATAGAATCGTATACATTGTCCCATAAAAGAATGACTTATTCTGTGGAGACGCGTTACATGTACGGATAGCTTGTGCTTATTCCGCGTGTTGATGGAATGAGCATAACTCCTTTTTTCAAAACTGTTCATGTTTTTCTTGACATACATTAGATTTTCATAGATAAACTAAGAGACAACAGTTAGAATGTTTATATCTTTAAACTTCTGTCTAAGGGAAACTCTGGGAGCTAAACTGTAGATAGCTCGTATTGCCCTTTTTTGCAGTATAAAAATAGAATTAAAATCTGCAGAACATCCCCAGAGCAGTATGTCATAAGTCATAACGCTATGGAAAAAATAAATAAACTATTCTAGCTGTGTCTACATCAGTTAATAGTCTAATTGTTTTAACAGGAGAAGCCGCTGAACTAAATCTACTAGACGATTTTTTAATGTGGGGACCCCATTGCAATTTATCTACTGTAATAATTCCTAAAAAAGACCGCTGACTCCACAAGGTCCAATCCTGTTCCATTCAATTGTATATTGGTTTTTACTTGTCTCACATTTGGCGTCGAGAACTTTATACAATTTTATTTGTCTTGAACCAATTCACAAATTCTGCTAGTGCATTGTTAACGTCATCGTAGTTTAATAACTGCCTTTTAATTTGTAATAACAGTGAAGTGTCATCTGCAAACAATACAATCTCTTGATCCTTCTCTAGATAATAAGGTAAGTCATTAATATAGATTAAAAACAAGAACGGCCCTAGTATTGAACCTTATGGAACGTCCATTGAGATTAGAAAGCCGGGCGATTTTGTACCATACCAAGATAGAATCAACACTTTGAATTCTATCTTTTAAATATGAAGTCAAAAGGTTGAGAGCCATGTTCCTAATACCGTAGTGTTGTAATTTCCTGACAAGTATATCATGTCGGACGCAGTCAAATGCCTTAGACAAGTCACAAAAACACCTAAGGCCTCTTGAGGATTCTCCCAGGCACCAAAAACATCTTTCATAAGTTATATACCTGCGTCTATAGTAAAGCGATTCCTTGTAAACCCAAATTGATTTTTATGGAATTTTTTGTTAGCCCTAAAATTGTTTCTCTTGTCTGTTTTTATTTTATTAAAACTTTTATTATGTGATTAGTCACGTGATAGGTATTAGGTTATTAAAACTATCCTAAATGCATTTATTCCTTATTAAAATACGGTAATAAGGAACCTATTTTCTTTCTGTTTATAAACCTTTCTGCCTAACACACATATTTATACGTTTAACTGGCTTCAAAAAAGGAGGAGGTTTCTCAATTTGACCATATTTTTTAATGTGTTTTCTCGTATATCTTTGTTTTTGTTTGGTAGTATACTTCCAAGGTGGTCCCATGTAAATTTCATCAAATTCGGTCAAGCCGTTTTTAGTTACACTCTAATGACTGAAAATTATTTTGCCTATTTTGATGATTGGATAATATTATTATTGACGGTGAATGACAATCGATCCCGTAAATAAGAAGGGTCTCTAAAAATGGTGAAAAAAAAATTCACCAACAAATGGAACCGACTCCAACACTAAAAAGGGTGAAGTAACTTATTGAAGTCGGTACCATCCGCACAATATTGTGGCACTTTTTAACTATCATGGTTTTTATTAATAATTACTTAGCCTATTATTTTCTGAATAGCCTCTATCTGGTATATAACTATAAAACGCATACATGTAAAATATCCTTTATACAAAAAAATATGATAATGCGTCTATAATTTATTTAATACAAAGCTTAATCCTTTTTTTAACGACACAAAACAGGTAGAACAATATAATAATGAAACAAAATAATTGGGTTAATTAAGATAGCAAAATAAGGAAATAAATAAAACAACACTTCCTTCCGTGAGCCCAAATTGGATTTGACGTAATTATCAGTTACCTACCTTTGGCAAACGAAATTATGCGAAAGTGCAAACTGAATTTTTAGATAATATCATAATACTGCGATCCACTTCAAGGGCGTGACACAGACATAAAATGTAGACATTTGTCTCATTATTTGTTTGATTTAATGTTTTCTTGTTATTTATACATATTTATGTTATATATTTATGTATATATTTATTTATACATATACGTATAATATGGAGAGGGCTACGCTCGAGGTTTCTCATCGTGATCGAATCAGAAAAAGAACCGTAGAAGAACGAAAGTCACCGACATAGCACAGAAGATAAGCCAGTTGCAGCGGCAGTGGGCAGGGACATAGCACGCAGAACAGATGGCCGATGGCGCCGGAAGGTTCTGGAGTGGAGACCACGGACCGGCAAGCGCAGCGTAGATCGTCCACTGACAAGCGGGACAGACAGAGGACATGATAAACGTCGCAGGACGATGTTGGATGGAGGCCGCTTCCAACCGGTCTTATAGAACATGTAGGTATGGGAAGGCTATTAATGAATGATGGCTTCATGCGAAGAAATCTATGCTTAGCCGTGGACGTCCTACGGTTGAGATGATAATGATGATGTATAATAGTGAGACGATATGGATAGGTCCATTGAGGAACCGCAAGAATGGGACACATCACGCTAGATGGGAAAATTAGATTGTAAATGTAGCCGGTACCAACTGGATACAGACTGCCAAATCTAGAGAAAGCTGGTCAATTTTGTAGCCCCTCTACAGGTAAATGGTAGATGTCCATGTTGTTACTGCAGAAAATTCAATTAAAAAAACCTACATACCTACTAATGTAGACAACTATTTTATTTAATATTATATTCTGTTCGAGATAAAGGCTTTTTTATTTTTTGTAATTTTTTATTTCTTATAATATTTAATATACTTACAGTTTTTCACCTTGCCTTTTTGTTCGAAAAAATTTAAAAATGCTGAATAAAAATCTATGTCGCGCTATTGTTTGTATTAATTAATTGTAGATAGATAGATAAATAGATATACTCTTTATTGAACACCTTAGAATTAAATTTATTGTAATATTCCATTGCATGGGCTGGTCTGATTATGGAGCCGAAAGGCTGTAGGAAATCTAGGAACTAGGAAAATTGTGATTTCTTGTTCATTATTAATGCGAAAGTTTGTATAATTTGATTTTTTAAAGCACTAACGCCTGCTAAGCGATACCAAATATTGCAATTTCAGAACGAAAAATTCACATCCGTGCACGGGATTCGAACCCGCGTCTTGTGACAATTCGTGTCCGTGTAGGCCACCGAAACACGAGGTCCGAGCCATATATATAGTTTACTCTATGGTCCGAGCATCTAATTATGTCTCTCTATTTGATTTTAACCGTCGCATGGGGATGGATGCGAAATGCAAAAGTTTTTATGTCGTTCGATAACGAGACGAGTAAGTCGCTCGCTTGATGTTAAGCGTCACGCTTGCTCATAACAGTCAGCTCAGTTCAAAATTTTAAACAAGAGTTTAAAACCCTGCACGGAAATGCTCTGCACTCGTCACCCTGAGATGAAAGACCTTAAATATCTTGCCCCTGTAATTACACTAGAAATATTGCTACTAAACTAAACACAGTAATGTTTGCACACTACTGCTTCATGGTTGAATAACTGGCAAAGGTGTGGTACTTCCACATGCGGACAGATGCAGAGTCGCTAGGTAGCATATATCTATATATTATTATATAAAAGCGAAAGGTTACTCACTCACTCACTCATCATGAAATCTCAGAAACTACAAGTGCTAGGAGTTTCATATTTTGCATGGGGGTTCTTTTTAGGACGTAGGTGCTCACTAAGACGGGATTTTATGAAATTCAACCCCTAAGGGTTTTTTTGGGGTTGATAGTTTGTATGAAACTTCGTTACTGCGGGTGCTGAATGTTTAAAATTTTGCATGGGGGTTCTTTTTAGGACGTAGGTGCTCACTAAGACGGGATTTTATGAAATTCAACCCTAAAGGGGTTTTCTTTGGGGTTGATAGTTTATATGAAACTTCGTTACTGCGAGTGCTAAATGTTTAAAATTTTGCATGGGGGTTCATTTTAGAACGTAGGTGCTCACTAAGACGGGATTTTATGAAATTCAACACCTAAGGGTTTTTTTGGGGTTGATAGATTGTATGAAATTTCGTTACTGCGAGTGCTAAAAGTTTAAAATTTTGCATGGGGTTTCTTTTTAGGACGTAGGTGCTCACTAAGACGGGATTTTATAAAATTCAACCCCTAAGGGTTTTTTTTTGGGGTTGATACTCGTAGTTTGTATGAAACTTCGTTACTGCGAGTGCTAAATGTTTAAAATTTTGCATGGGGGTTCTTTTTAGGCCGTAGGTGCTCACTCAGACGGGATTTTAAGAAATTCAACCCCTAAGGGTTTTTTTTTGGGGTTGATAGATTGTATGAAACTTCGTTACTGCGAGTGCTCAATGTTTAAAATTTTGCATGGGGGTTCTTTTTAGGACGTAGGTGCTCACAAAGACGGGATTTTATAAAATTCAACCCCTAAGGGTTTTTTTTGGGGTAGATACTCGTAGTTTGTATGAAACTTCGTCACTGCGAGTGCTAAATGTTTAAAATGTTGCATGGGGGTTCTTTTTAGGACGTAGGTGCTCACTAAGACGGGATTTTATGAAATTCAACCCCTAAGGGGTTTTTTTTGGGGTTGATACTCGTAGTTTGTATGAAACTTCGTTACTGCGAGTGCTAAATGTTTAAAATTTTGCATGGGGGTTCATTTTAGAACGTAGGTGCTCACTAAGACGGGATTTTATGAAATTCAACACCTAAGGGTTTTTTTGGGGTTGATAGATTGTATGAAACTTCGTTACTGCGAGTGCTAAAAGTTTAAAATTTTGCATGGGGTTTCTTTTTAGGACGTAGGTGCTCACTAAGACGGGATTTTATAAAATTCAACCCCTAAGGGTTTTTTTTGGGGTTGATACTCGTAGTTTGTATGAAACTTCGTTACTGCGGGTGCTAAATGTTTAAAATTTTGCATGGGGGTTCTTTTTAGGACGTAGGTGCTCACTAAAACGGGATTTTATGAAATTCAACCCTAAAGGGTTTTTTTTGGGGTTGATAATTTGTATGAAACTTCGTTACTGCGAGTGCTAAATGTTTAAAATTTTGCATGGGGGTTCTTTTTAGGACGTAGGTGCTCACTAAGACGGGATTTTATGAAATTCAACCCCTAAGGGGTTTTTTTTGGGGTTGATACTCGTAGTTTGTATGAAACTTCGTTACTGCGAGTGCTAAATGTTTAAAATTTTGCATGGGGGTTCTTTTTAGGACGTAGGTGCTCACTAAGACGGGATTTTATAAAATTCAAACCCTAAGGGTTTTTTTTGGGTTGATACTCGTAGTTTGTATGAAACTTCGTTACTGCGAGTGCTAAATGTTTAAAATTTTGCATGGGGGTTCTTTTTAGGACGTAGGTGCTCACTAAGACGGGATTTTATAAAATTCAACCCCTAAGGGCTTTTTTGGGGTTGATAGTTTGTATGAAACTTCGTTACTGCGGGTGCTAAATGTTTAAAATTTTGCATGGGGGTTCTTTTTAGGACGTAGGTGCTCACTAAAACGGGATTTTATGAAATTCAACCCTAAAGGGTTTTTTTTTGGGGTTGATAATTTGTATGAAACTTCGTTACTGCGAGTGCTCAATGTTTAAAATTTTGCATGGGGCTTCTTTTTAGGACGTAGATGCTCACTAAGACGGGATTTTATGAAATCCAACCCCTAAGGGTTTCTTTGGGGTTGATAGTTTGCATGAAACTTCGTTACTGCGAGTGCTAAATGTTTAAAATTTTGCATGGGGGTTCTTTTTAGGACTTAGGTGCTCACTAAGACAGGATATTATGAAATTCAACCCCTAAGGGTTTTTTTGGGGTTGATAGTTTGTATGAAACTTCGTTTTTTCGGGTATTTTATTTTTCGGGCATTATCTATTATATAGTAGTTGGTTTATAATTCATTAATCCTTCCTATACCGTGATAATTAAAACAAAAGATTTACGAATAAAACTGACGTATATTTACGTCGCTGGGACGCAAAGGGTTAAGTAAGTACCTTTATTTACTGTCACGTATTTTTGTTCTATTTTTACTTTACCGTAATATAACTTTTATAGTTATATATATATTTGGGGTTTTTACTTTAATTTATTTATTCTTAAAAAAGTCGAACACTAAACGGGAAACATTTGCATTAAAATATATTATCAGTAAAATTGTATGTGTAAATGCATTCGCATATGAATTGCGCTATTTAGTTCGTGTTATCATAAACAATTTAAAATTAAATTAAATTCAAAGTTACCATAATTTCTAACCTGTATAACTGTATTGATTGTTTAATTTAAGGTGTTCAATATAGAGTAGGTATATCTATCCATCTTTTCAATAATAAAAGAAAAAAAAATTGTGCCTAACATTACACTAACACTAATTTACAGAAGAATAGTAAAATAATGGACAGGACATGTTAAACATCACAAATCGGTCCCAACTCAGCATAAAACTGGTTGTTAGCCAGCGCTGGTCTTCCGCTGGGGCCGGTTTGTGACGCACGGACTATTTACTATATAAAACAGCGTGATACACATATATTGATATTATGACCGTATCTAACAAAAACATTTATCATAATAATACATAACACTAAAAATAATAAAATACAGTACATAAGTACATGACGGCGTCGGCCGCCTATTGTGACGGAGCATGCGCAACGGGCGAGCGGTTGACTCACCGCACACACACCAACACAGTCGTCTATAAAACAGCTGCGCTTGGCAACCGGATCAGCTATATTGTCTTTGCTCAGTTTGCTGCGAGCGCTCGCCGCGTGCGCACGTCTCGGATTTTTATAATCTAATAAGTAACCGAAGATTAAAGTCTGCTAGACATTACGCGTTTTCTTCATACCGGGTCACACTTCATGTCGGGCTTTCAGCCGATATACATATTATATATAGGTACTGAAAAGAAAACAACATGAAAATGATAAGAGAAATACAAATTATAAAAATCAACTACATTATAATTGGTACTCACGGGATGTACACCACGATTAGGCGAGTTTTGGAGTTCCCGATATTTCGGCGAATTATATTAATATACTTCGACACACTCGGCAAAAAACAGTGTTAACATAATACAAGACTATAAATGGCTGAAACGGATGCGTAATGAAAGACAAGGATTTATACAGCGGGGTATAACTGATTGCGCGTTTAATGATGACCAGTCTACAGTAGTAACACGCTGAGATCACATCCCGGGGAAGGACGTAGGACACTCTTCATCGTCATCCATGACCACGTCGCACGCGGGCCACAGTCAAAGTCAAAATCATTGTTTCAATTTGGGCATCAAAGACGCACTTATGAACGTCAATTTTTCATTATAATGTACTCTAAAGACTCTACTGTCGCGTTCCAAAATATATATGTATACTTTTTTATAATGGTTCATCAAAGTGACTCCCTCTCGCCTGATGGAAAGCGAAGATGGAATCAAGAAGCAATGACAATTAGTGCAGCCGTAAGCTGCACTAATCGCCACCCCTATGATGACCTGACAGATGCTTTTTCACGCCCCGCTAGAAAGACCCAGGGTCATAGCTGCAAGGAAATACGTTCTCCGGCAAAGCATTCCACAATTTACTTACACGACAGAGGTAGGAACTGCCAAGCTTTTTAGTTCGTGGTAAGAAGTTTTGAACAGTATATGGATGCAATGCTAGGCCGGAACGAGTAGTTCGGGATCGGAATGGTGAGGAAGGAATAAGATTTAAAAGCTCTTCAGAACATTCGCCATGAAACAACCGGTAAAAAACGCTCAACAACAATATTCACCTGAGTTTTATAAAGAAGGCCCCGCTGATCCGGAGTAAAGAAAAGCCATAGATACATCCTGGAACAAGTTTTTTTTTTTATATCGACGCACTTATTTTCGTTAAAAGCATCAGCCTGCGAGCATGAATCTCGCGCCACTGTGGCGTCACCGGTGCGGGCAGCTATCTCCCTATCGCCGTCAGTTTCTTCGTCACTGCTGCTTGGCAATAACTTAAAAAGACCAGTACACACCGCACTAATCGTGTCTTGCGACGAAACGTTTGTAGAGCTGGATTTTCGTGAATAAGTGTGAAGAACTGATTTCCACGCTGATGCCAAAGTCCATCCATGGTACCTGTTGGAATTGGGAATGACGGTCAATCTCATCGAGTCGATAAACTGACTTTTATCAGCTATCTTATTCTATAAGCTCTGGGTGGTACTGCAACTGTCATGGAGAAGCGTAGAGCTTACCATCAGGCGGTCTACTTAACTTCGGTTAGAACTAAGATTAGCATAATTCTGACGCTTCGTCGGCCGCTGCCGCGTCGAGCTCGCTTCCCTCGCTCGGCTCGCGCGCTTTTTGTGTGGTTCATTACTGGTTGGTCACCATTAAACCTATATATATGTACATATATATCTTAGTCAATATTACTTTTGCCTGATTTTTTTAAGTTAAAATGTATTTTGAATGGTTACGAGTTTTAACTGCAACATGTACACATACATATACTTACACACCTAGGCACAGTTCAGATAGAACAGACCTCATGTTCATGCACACAAATTTTAAGGTTTGACCTGTCCGGGACTATAGCGACTCAGAAGGCAAGGTTACTACTACTTACTACCAACTTTTTTATACGAGGGGGAATCTTATTAGATACCAGGACACTATGGGGAGCGTCCGGGCTATGTGGGACTTTCCACTAAAACCTTCGGTGGCCTTCTTCGATGTGTTATAGATGACCCCAGGATCTCCATAGGAACGCACTGGGACCATCAAGACATATTGCCCTTTGGCTCGACTCTAAGAGCATTTCGCATCTCCTTCTTCTAAAGATGGCACGGTGTCAATTGCCACATCATGACGCCGTCTTCCTCGAGCTCGAGGTAGTTAGGGCGCTACCCCCAACTATACCCGAGCACTTAGGGTCCCCATTTAGTCGCCTCTTATGACAGGCAGAGGCTACCGTAATGCTGAGCTGTATTTTCGTGTATAAGTGTGAAGAACAGGTTTCTCTACTGCTGGTACCAAAGTCCATCCATGGTCCCTTAAATTTTTACACGTTAAAATTGAGATGACGGTCGATCTCTATTGCTTCACGTACTTTCCGCGGTTTTAAGAATTACTCCTTAGATAATACGGAAGCCTTATCGATCCTCATGAAATGGCTCGACTCCAGAGCGTGTTCTGCCACAGCAGATCTGTCTGTGTCCATGTTCTTCACACTTTTTATATGTTCCGTGAGCCTCGTCGCAATATTGCGTCGAATCTCACAGCTCTTGCCGCATTCACAGGGGATCTTATATAAGGTATTTGTTGATTAATGCACAATATTGAACGGGGTGATTTGGAATCGATAACTGGTCATGTCAGTGAATAGATTCACAATCATAATGACTTATATTTATGGATGCTATCCTACATCTTCTATACCTACCGTTACAGATTTATCATCTGCATCGTGCATTATCTTTACAGCTAAATGAAATTGAAGCGACAGTTTGTAAGTTATTCCAAATTAAACGTTTTTCACTAAATTCATATGCGGTACTTACATAAAAAGACAACAGTTTTTAAAATTGTTGTCTGTCAATCTGTCTTTCTGTCTGTTCCGGCTAATATATTAAACGGCTGACCCGTTTTAAACGACTTCTTTCTTTCGGACTTTCACTGGCAGATAACTGATGTTATAAGGTCTATAAGGAGTAGCTTGGCTACTTTTCTATACTTATAATATGATAAAGCCTGAGAAGCGTAGTATCTTGTTTTTGTGCTCTTTTTTAATTAAGAAACCTACTCCGTGTAAGCCTGGCGTTTCTCCTTTGTAGCAAAAAATCATCATGCTCTACAATATTGCAACTCATTCTTCTTACTTCTGCGAGGCCTATCATATCAATTTTGATTTTCTGTAGTGAATACATCAATTCTATACATCTTATCTCTGATCCTAGTGATCTGACATTAAGTGTTCCAATTTTGAGTGATTTAATTGTTTCCTTTGTGTAAACTAGAGGGTTGTGGCCATTTCCGCCCACGGGGACCAGCCGGCTTGGGGGAGGTGTATTTGTGGTTTTAAATGGTAAGTTATTTTGATTATTGTAGTTTTTCCGGTCGCTGGTGTCCTTTGGTTGCTAGCTACTACTTTTTTTTCTTTCAGTGAGTTGCTTCTCGGGCGAGACAGATCAAACGCGTTCTTTGCAGCGATTTTCTTTGGACCTACTGAAGATGGATGGTTCTGTGCGTTAGTCTCTGAATTAGAGGAGGAAGAGGATTCTCTCTTTCTCTTTTCACGACTAAAATCACTTTGTTTTTTGACCATAATTTTGTCCCCTCGTAAGTAAGCGATATTGCCTTTGTTTCTTTCCTCTTCTACTTTGGGCTGCAGTGATTTTCTTATTTCCAGTATTTCTTTTGTAAAATCCTCTTTTATGTATATTCCTTGAGGAAACTTATTTCTATTTTTCATAATTTCATTTCTTCTCCAATTTGTTGTGAAGGAAATAAGGATAGGCCGAGTTCCCTTGCTGTTCTTGATTCCAATCCTATAGGTTTTATTGATTTCATGCTCTTGAATATTAAGTGCAATACAAATACAAATATCCGCCCCGACAGAGAGAGCAACAGAACAAGATATCAACTCTTTTTATGAAACCTTGGAAGTGGCACAAAACAAAGCAGGGGAAAATCTTCTTATCATGGGAGACTTCAATGCACAAGTAGGTCAGAGGAAGATTAAAGAAAACCTGGCTTTGGGAAAATTTGGATATGGGAAAAGAAGTGAGAGAGGAGAAAAGCTCGTTTAATACGCCTTAGAAAATAAACTGTCTATAATGAATACGTACCTACTTTAAATGAGAAGCAACCGTAAATGGACATGGCTTTCTCCCGACGAAATAAAACAAAAATGAAGTAGACTTTATCTTATCATATGAACCCAAAAAGATAAGAAATATAGAAGTTCTCCATGGCCTAGGATTTAGATCAGACCACCGCCTTGTCAGAGCTACGTACCTGCTAGGAAAACATAAGAAAAGCAGAGCATCCTTTAAATCGCAACCAGTCACTAAAAACCACAGAAGATATCAGCTGTTTTTTCAAGGATCTAGAACAAAACATACGAGCATTAAATACGAAAAACGAAGACGACGATGTTCAACACTCGACACTCTACGACGCTTTAGAGAATGTCATTAACGAGAGCATGGCATCAAAGAGAAACGACGTAAAAGTAGATCGCATTACCAAATTCTCGGTAAAAACACACGGGCTTTGCTGAAAAGACGAACAGAACTAATAAAAGTAAATCATAAAAGTAAGGAAATGAAAAAAGAAAGTACCTACATTATATAAAACATCAAGCAAAGCCATCAGAAAAGACTACCAACAATATAGAAATAAATTAATAGAAAGCAACCTACAGACATATAGAAGTACCAAAAGAGCTTACAAACAGCTAACAACACACAAATATTGGATCCAGAACATAAAAACAAAAACTAAAGATACCAAAACCAGAGAGGATACCATAAATTGTGCCACAGAATTTTACAAACTACTCTGTGAAAAGAAAAACAACAACGCTGCGAACTCTACTTATCCATATTCTCACCTCATGAAAACTGCAAAATCGTCTCGAACGACGGTAATATACCACTGTAAACATTATGGAAGTCACCAAACACATTAAGAAGATTAAAAATGACAAATGTCCCGGACCAGATGGTATGCAAAATGAAGCTCTGAAGTTTGGTTCTACTATGTTAACTCGCCCACTTACCTACTTATTCAACAAAGTCTTAGACACAGGACAGGTGCCAGAACAGTGGAAGAGTTCCGACATTATCCTAATATATAAAAAAGGAGACCCGAACGATATAGGCAACTATAGACCTATAAGCCTTCTTCCTAGTTTGTACAAACTATTTACGTCAATTATACAAAGCATACTGAGTTCAAAAATCGACGAACACCAGCCGATTGAACAAGCAGGTTTTCGTTCCATCTTTTCTACAATGGACCACATACTCGTTATACAACAAGTTATAGAAAAATATAAAGAGTTCAATAGACCACTTTACATAGCCTACATAGACTACGCTAAAGCATTTGACACGATATCACACAACTCCATATGGGAAGCCCTGGAAAAAAGCCACATTCATGGAAATTACATAACGACACTAAAAAACATATACGATGGCAGTTTCAGCAGAGTCAAAATGGAACAACGTGACCCGAAAATATCAATCTGCCGTGGAGTGAGACAGGGTGATCCTCTATCCCCCAAAACTTTTTATAGCAGTATTGCAACTTATCTTCGATCATCTAAACTGGCAGTCAGATGGAATCACAATAAATGGGAGGCAACTCACACATCTGAGATTCGCTGATGACATCGTCCTTTTTGCTGAAACAAGCAAGAAACTAGAAAAAATGATATGCTCACTAAGAGAAGAAAGTGAAAAAGTGGGTCTCAAAATGAATGAAGACAAGACGAAAGTAATGACAAACAGCAACACTAACACAATAAACCTACATGGTAAGCCGCTGGAATACGTAAACAAATACACATACCTAGGGAAACAAATAACACTTGGCGACAATAATGATGAAGAAGAGATGGAACGCAGAGTAGGTAAACATGAGTTGGAAAAAATTTTGGTCACCAAAAGAAATTTTAAAAGGCACCTTTCCTCTTCACCTCGAAAAGACAGTAATGGACACCTGCATTTTACCGACGCTCACACACGGTTTTCAAACTTGGACATACAACATCAAAATAAAAACTAAGCTTGTGACGTGCCAGAGAGCGATGGAAAGAAGTCTATTAAACATAAGAATACACAGAATAAGAAGCGAATACATAAGAAGTAAAACAAAGGTCATAGATGCTCTGCGATACGCTTTAACACTAAAGTGGCGATGGGCAGGGCACCTAGCAAGATACAAAGACAAAAGATGGACATTGGAATCAACGATATGGAAATGACCAATTGGTAAAAGGAGTAGAGGACGTCCAAAGAACAGATTAATGAAATAATCGCCACAGCAGGTTAAGAATGGCAAATAAAAGCAAGGGACAGAGAGAGTTGGAATAAACTGGAGGAGGCCCACACCCAGTCTGGGGTTCTAGTATCAGATAACAGAACTTAATATTTAAATAATCTGCATTTAATTTATATACAATTTCTATATTCTAAGTTAAATTGTTATTTAAGATTGTTGGAAATAAATGGGTTTAATAATAATAATAATAATATGATAAAGAGGAAATATTTGTATGTATATTTGTAACGAATTGGCTCAAAAAGTACTGACCCGATTTCAAAAATTCTTTCACCATTGGAAAGCTGCATTCACCCTGGATAACATAGGCTATATAAGATTCATCATCATCATCCATCACCGCGCGGATGAAACCGCGGAGAGCAGCTAGTATTTTAGAAAACGCAAAATATATATAAGTATGTAACTCTGTTTCTCTGTTTGTTACCTTATCACTTCTAAACCGCTAAACTGATCGTAGTCTTTGGCAAGATAAATTATATCCCGGTGAAGCCCATATGATACTTTTCGCTTCAGTAGCTCAAACATGTAGGTTTTGCTGCCAGAAATCAGAGAGTACAATGCGATTTTGCTCACTGAGTGAGACAAAGTATTTTTTTTAGGTAGCCACGAATATTTTATTCAGCCTTGGGTTAATCATACAATTCGAAACATTCACACTCTATCTCTTTCCCGCAATTAGAAAGAGAGAGAGACAAAGACCAGATCTATCGAAGTTCCGATTTCGAATTCGACCTCAAAGACAAACACGTTCGGAATTTCGTACTGACTAAAGAAATTTTGCAATAAAGATAATTAGGTATGTTTTTAATATAATTTATTGAATTGGTACCTCTACCTACAATATTAATTATTTTGATTCACAATAAATAGTTATTTCAATCTATTCCTGTTTATTATTTTATCTCCTAATGTGTTCTCGCTGCTGAAGTGAAAAGTTATGCGTGTTATACGAGAGCAAAGTTCTTATTTTCATCTCGTGCCTTTGAATACACTCTCAGGATTCAAAATCAGCACTCGCAGCAAAAAAACGACTTTGCTCTCTTGTTGGACAAATAACTATTTCATCGTCATCATCACCACCCGCGTGAATCTGCGGCAGCTTGTTAATTATTTTTTAAACAATGTATGTACGGAACCTGCATAAAGTAGCTAAGTACCTGAGTTAGTAGATAAATTCTCAAATATTCACAACGTCGACGGAATACCAATTGTTAACGAATCAGAATTGTATCTGCGACCGTTGGCAGACTATTAACGAGCATTGTTCATCGCCGTGGCAGATATGACGTCAATGCGGTATGTGTGGTACCTATCAGTCAACTGTCAACTCCTTTGGTGGTAAGCTACTGGAAGAAAACTATAAAACTAGACATGGACCACTTTTTATTGACCGAGCGAGCGAAGCGTCTCAGTAGGTCTACCATGAGTTTACAACATTGACACCAATCGATGCACGATATCGACTGCAGCAGTCGGACTGCCGCGAAAAAATGTATGAAATAAAAGAACAGTGCCACCTCGCGGTCAATTGTAGAACTAAAATTGACAGCGAGTACGCCAATCACAAGCTAAGTAGGCGAGATCGAGTGTCGGCTATAGATGACATTTATGTTGCCAACTCATGGTAGAGGTACTGTTCCCAGATTGGCCAAAAAATATATTTGTCCGTCTGTCTGCCTGTTCTCGCCTACAAATCGAATTTTCAACCGATTATGACTAAGATTGGTACACACACGTTACTTTATTTATTTACATTTGATATTGAGTAGATCGCGAATTTTGAATTGAGGGGAAAAGGGAGAAGTTTGCTGTAGAGTTTTATATCGACGGATTTCAATAAATTCTGAAAGACACTCTCGAGAACTGCATTCTACACAAGGATGTTGCGAACAATTTCCAAACGTAGACGAGAGAAAAGGGGTGCACGGCGCGCTCGTATCCTGATAATAGTAAAAAGAAGAATCATTAAACATCTAGTGTAACGAAACAGATCGACAATATTGTATGAAAAAAATACTTAGGTTAGAAAAGGAACAGAAAAAGAGTAATAACCGAACAGAATTCATAAATATTACTTGATCTCTGCAGAAAAAAAACCTAAATAGGTCCGCCAAAATAAACTTACATGTCCAAACTCTCAGAACTTTTAAATTTTACAAGATTTAAGCGATAATACTATGTTTTTAAGGTAATACATAGCCAACATTTAGTACTAAAATATAAAGAAAACGTACAAAATTAATGCATTTTCGCATTACATCGTCCAATCTAACAAGCTATTTTCAACCTTACGTTAAGCATCGTAAATTATTTTAAATTTGGGGTTGGACTGCGCCTCAATGGTCAGATTTCAATTTTATATACTTATATTTTTTTTATTTTGTCCTGTGCTCTTTATGCATTCTATTCCAAACATTTTCTTCCCTTATAAATTATTTAAGTATAAATAATATTAAACTGTAGATAAATTTATTAATAACTCTTCCCTAAATTACTTTGTCAGAAAACCGAATGATCGACCCCAGAAACTCGAGATTATAAAACGACTACTACACCAACGAGACAGATAAGTTTGTGTCGTCTCGCTTAAAACAAGCGACCGAAGCCGCTGGCGGATCAACTAGTTTAAACATAATATAATAAACTGCCATGTTTATTCGAGACTGAAGTGCATCGATCTATAATCTATATCTATAATAGATCGATGCTGAAGTGAAATAGAAAAAGGAGATTGATAATTTAAAAATGTTTTTAATGTTTACATTCCTTTTCATTAATCATTATTTTTAGAGTTCCGTACTTCAAAAGGAAAAAGGAACTCTTAAGGTAAATGTACATTTCACCGAACGTGCGGTATCGCCGAATCTGTTCTATTTTAAGCTTTAATTTCGTTATTTACAGAACTAAGTGGTATTTTTTTTTGTTACGAGATAAATACCTATCCTTTCCGCTACGCAGTAGAGTCGGCCGTATTGCGCCTTTGTTGAGCCATGGCAACGAATTGAATTGGACGAGTGCCGTTTTGTATGGGCGTCCTAAAGAAAAACGGTTACAAATTGCGCACACTTCTTAAGGTCATAAAATCGTTCACAGGTATTTTTGTGTTTCAAAATGTGGTTTTACAGAATATTCATAGAAATAGATTAAAATGTGAATTTGGTTATGTTGTGAGTGTACCGTCAATTTGTCGGGAAGGTTTTATCAAACGGCGTTCGTAATCAGGGAACACATTCCTAAATATTTTTTTACTAGTTGACCATGAAATATTGAGATAAACCTACGTAAGAGGTATTTTCTAAACATGTTTATAGTTATTTTACGTCAATTGTAGCACAAACATAGGCACCAACGTTTTCGTAAAGTTTCTAATTATTAGTTTCAATGCCAGATTTGTAGTTATAGCCTAAATGTTGTAATTTAGACACTATTTTTAAAGTCTGTTCGCGTGTTATGTTCCTCATAATTTGCAAGTTACCATTTCACGAACGAGCGCTCGGAAAAAACGTACCCATAGTCTCTTTTACCGAATTCTTGTCTGCCTCAGCCTTGTTTTCTAGGTTCTTAGGAATTTCATCCGTATAACCCCTAACAGCTAGTTTTATAATTAAAATGTGTTTTTTTCTAATAACATTTTGTATATGATTGTACCAGCGCGTATAAACCACTATATTTCAAATCGAGCAGACATTTATATTGTACCTACGAACTATTATTTCTTCGTAGTATTGTACTGCTGATAATAGCGCCATAGTGTCGTTACAAGGATATGGATATCTTATATTAATATAAAAATGTATGAGGGTAGAAGAAAACTTGACAATTTACAAAAATATGGTTATATATTTATGTTAAATTTAAAATATTCAGAATGCACTTTAAAATACTTAGTTTATTGCTGTTTAGTTTTTAAGCTATTGCATAGCTTCTATCGCGGGCCTTGAGCGTGGAGACCGAATCCAGACATTCCGTAACGAAAATAACCTAACACCCCCCACTCCGACTCCATCTATCGATGAATAGCAGAACTTTTAATGACTTTTTGAAATATCACGCTAGTCTCTTTAGTTCAGCAACTCGCCTCTAGATGGCATTGGTTAAATAATTATAATTGCATAAGTTGATTTGGCATATATCGATGAATAGCAGAACTTTTAATGACTTTTTGAAATATCACGCTTGTCTCTTTAGTTCAGCAACTCGCCTCTAGATGGCATTGGTTAAATAATTATAATTGCATAAGTTGATAAAAACAGCTATGCAATAGCTTTACCGCGGCAGTCTCCGAGTGCCACACGTCTTTTTTTACTATTGATTGATCATTGCGCATACCCTGGTGTGGTGACCCCACGTTAGCATAATTTGCATTATATATGCACTAATGTGCACTAAATTAGCTTGATTAATTAAATATAATTATATAGCGCTTCCTTATAAAAAATGTATATAATATATCATAAATATGTACAAATGTGTATATCATATTTACTTAAAGAGAGATTTTGACTAAGCTAAAGATTATAGTTGAGTAACATGGTATGAATTTTTCAGTTAAATTAAAATATGTAGTAATCAATGGGTTATTGAACTATAGCCTGAGTACCACGTAACACCAAATTTCGATACATTGATTTCCTAGTTCGGTAATGCGGCCTTGCATTTCACATTTCTTAGTTCGGTAAATGGTACAAACCAGGGTTCAAAAACCTTAAAAATTATTTTAAACGTAGGTATTTCTAACCCTATAATAAATTTTACAAGTACATTTAAATGATTACCTACATGTTTATCTAAGTTATTATATTACGATCAGAGTATTGGTCATAATTGTAGGTATAAAAATACGAGACCTTATAAAAAAAACGTATATACCCAGGCCTAGTCTTTTAGAGTTCGTTGAAACGTACATTTACCTTATAGGATCTGTGTCGTCTGCCTATCCATAAAGTAAAATTTGTTGGGAAGTCTTCGTTTGCACGGAACCCTCGGACGGCTCAGACCATCGGACTGCGAAATCTGCGAATCCGCAAGTGCGGTGCGTGTTTTAGAAGAATATTGCAAAGAAAATACGAATATTGGTTTGAAGCGCCATCTTTTCATGTGATAGGAAAAAAATCTTGTTGCTGGCAGCCTCAGATCTAATAATAATATATATAAAAAACACAAGTTGCAAGGTCTGTTTTTTGCTACCACAAGAGACTAGATGGCGCTCTAAGATAGATCGTTATTAAATTAATATTTTTAATAAATAATTAAAAGTTATTTTCTATCATAAAAAATATAAAATAAATGTAAGAATTAAATTTGGAAAAATAAGAATATTTTTATTATAACAATCAACTCAATAAGTGGCTGCATAGATTCATACTTTTCCACGTAGCACTGTATACTAAAAAAAAAAAACAGTGAAGTGAAGAAATGGCGTCGCAAGTTGTTTTTTATTCGCAACCAATGTGTTTCTAATCGTTGTTCTCTTTAATTGGTGCTACACAAGTTTTTGAGATAGATCTAAAGGGTTTCATAGATGTTTCATTGACAAACAGTGTTTATTTATTGCTGATTTTGACTGTCGATATCGGACAATGGCGTCGTCGGAGGAACCCAGACTCTCTCACGTAAAAATCGGTGAAACTGTTGATTACGTCGGCGATTACTGTGGTTCGAGCAGCAAGAAAGAAGCCGGCGAAGCCGTAAAGCGTCGTCGAGTATCCCACGACTACAGAAAACTTTCGAATTTGGGATACGGTCCAAGTGTGTCAACTGAGCCAAGACTTGCTATGTCCCCAGATTCCAAAGGTAAAATCACACCTGTAACATCAGTTCAACCATTCACGCTCCTCTAGGCTTTGACCTGAAGCATTTTCAGCCAATTTATTACAATATCTCGTGTTATATTTTGGTGGGAAAACGATTAACCTATCATTTCGTTTCTTACATCACAACAGAGGTCAAAAATGTTTGTAAACAGACTACGAAGGCTTTCGTCCTATTTTGTAAGATTTCAGCAAGTACCTCGTGATGGTATACCATCTGTGAACGATTTTGAGATATGACAAAGGTTTCTTTTAGTTTGGTAAGAATTAATTGCATCATGATGACCTTGTTCCTATGTGCATTGCTACTTTCTATTTAGCCTAGCAGCTAGACTGACCATTATTATGTCTGAAGACCTTGTGAGTTATCAGTAAGGTACTTGGTAAATTATTTTAAAAAGCATTCGGCTTCCCGTGACAACCACTCAGATATAATCAAAGAAAATAGAGAGAGGTTTAACATACAATATTATACCATGTACTTGTACAATTGAAGCGCAACTTGCCTAGTCATTCTGAGCTGTCAACGTTAGGCGAAACATGTTGCAGTCAAACTTGGAAAGGTAACCACTTGTGGCATTTTTATCCCACTGTTTAATTATTTTCGGCCACAGTTCTAGTTGTTGCATTGTTTTGGAGTGCACAAGTCTAGTTGTTGTCTTAGGACAGCAACAACAGGTGTTATATATGAGATCTACAAACAAACTGGCTCACTCACAGAAGGATCTGCCTTGTCCAAATTCCTTTTTTCAATTTTGCCTGAAACAATAATTATAAGAACCAATGGTAAAAAACGTATGTCACTGTCTTAGTGCCATTTTCAAGGGCTGGAAGTTGTCAAGTAAAATTATGGGACCCTTCTGGGAGCAAACTGGTTTCTGTTTCCTAAGACATGCCGGTAGTTATAGACTATAACTAATGACTAGTCCAGCCTGGTAAATCCTAATGTCCTAAACTCCTTGTGTCATTGTGCATAGTCCTCTAAACTATTAAACTATAGGTAATTTTTGTAAATAAAGAGGAAATACGGCATTCGGCAACAGATTAATGAACTATTTGCACTACCAGTTCCTGTAAGCTATTTATAAACAGTTAACGTCGATAACTGACAATTAATGAAAGTTATGTCAAAGTTCTACCTCTAGTAAGGAAAATTGGATAGATTGATTATAGAAACCAGATATATGTGTGTTATGGATAAAAAATATGTTATGTGATGGTAAAGAAAGTATGGAGCCCTTGGTAGGTGAGGCTTACTCTATTACTTATTTTTTGTATTAAATACGATACAATATGAAAGTTATGTAAAATTTATATCTGTAGTAAGGAAAACTGGGTAAATAAGTTATAGAAACCAGTCATTGTGTCATGGATAAAAACAAATGTGGTGGTAAAGAAAGTATGGACCTCTTGGTGGGTGAGGTTTACTCAATAAGTTATTTCTTGTATGAAAGGATAGGATACAGGAAGAAACCAAGCGGTTTTAAATATTTCCAGGTAGTCCTTTAGAAAAAGTTAATCTAAAAAGTCTTAAATTAGTTTTTCTATCTTTGGCCTTACAGCCTTACTGCTTTTGGGAGATTTCCACATGGGTAGAGCAGGAAACGAAGACTGAGCATATACACAATAATATAATACAGTTTATTTATTTAGTTATTACATTATTCTGAAGACAAAACATGCACAAGACATACACAGGATGAGGTAATTAATCTGTCCGCATCAGGATATGCTATAACTAAAGATTTATGAATAAAATGGAGGCTTGCTGATTCCAACCAATTAAAAGTTTAAAACATTCAGACATGCTTGTGGTCAATATCTGTCACATAAAAAATATTGGCAATAGTGTCCAGAGTAGTCTAGAGATAATATCAGGAAATATGTTTGTATGGAGAAGATCTGTATAGGCTTTAGATGATCCATACAAGTAGTGCATTCGAATAGGTCACTTCTGAGCGTTTTTAGCAAAAGTAACACTAAAAATGCTCACAAGGGGTGTTTGAATTGGGATCTGTGGATGAAAATGTTGTTCATGCTTCTTTTTGTACAGCATTCGGAAAGCTAAAAAAGAGGAATTTTTGCACGTCCGGAGCATGGTTGTTTGCGATCATTATTTAACAGCATAATCATGCGATTTTAGGTCTTATCATCAGTTGAGCGTTTGAATAGGGTGTGGGCAAAAGTGGCAAAAATAATGTTTTTAAGCTTTATGAACACCTTAACAAAAGAGCCATCAACAACAACACCACCAATGCCCTCATAAGCTAAACGAACGCACCTCATACAAGCATAATTATGTCGAACATTAAATCAGTAGCTCTAGTATTACCTCTTAACAAACTCAGATGATATCTGGCTATTAGCTGTACTAGCTTACTTTTGTCTTAACATGTTAAGAAAAAGAAACACATCAAAATCTCCATGGTTCCTGAGGATCACTGAATTGCATGAAGAACTTGAAATTAGCTAATTATAAAAAATAACTGACCATGATCCAAACCCCTTAGTGAGATAGCTAACTGCCATCTCCTATTCAAAGAGCTACGAAGACAATACATCTTAGAATTAGATGGAAAGGATGTTTAGGGGGAAAATAGTGCTTATTGGATCCTGCATACCTTAAGACCACAACAAACCTCATAGTTTAAAGACTGATCTCACATAAACATATAACTAACAAGTACAATTTGAAAAAATTAATACCTACTTCCATTCTATTCAGTTATTGGAGTGTATCTCAAAAACAACTGGACCAAATTTGATGAAATTTAAATGGGATCCACAAAAAACAATTTTGAGAATTGGTTCACCCAGTTGAAAGTTATTAGGTTACAAACATTTTAAAAAAACACTTGAATTGAGTACCTCCTCCTTTTTGGAAGTTGGTAGAAAACAACAAAAGCTGTATTAGCTAATAATAGCATTTATTAGCTCTATTACATGTCCACAAGTAAATCTAGAAAAAGAGTAAAAGTAGAATCTAGTTAAACCACACATGTTACAGTTCTTGGAAAAGTAGGTGGATTTCTGCGAAATCTATTGAATTATTTGCCAAATAATATATATTTAATAAATAATTTAATAAATAATAAAATATTGTGAGTCAACAGGTTAAGAATTTAACTGTTTCATATCCTCCCACAAGGATGCCATGAAAGCAGATTAGGGGATAGGATGATAGTAGCTCTCTATTACCCACATTTCTTATCCCCTTATAATGAAATCAAGAAAATGCTTGAAGAACTTAAAATATATTATGATTATAGCTTATTATATTAACTAGCTTTTGCCCACAATTATGCATTTTTCAAAATATATAAGACATATATCAGACCAATGCTGGAGTATGGATATCAAGTCTGGAGCCGGCATTTTCGAAAGGATGGAAGACCTGCTTGAAAGTGCGCAAAGAAAAGCCACCTGATACCGCAAGCCTGGCGTCGCAAGAGTTACGACTAGAGATTGGAAATCCTGTGCCTTACTACTCTAGAAGAAAGGAGGTTATGTGGTGATCTCGTAGAAGTATTCAAAATTCTCAACGGATTCTAGAATCTCCCAGACCTACACAACTGGTTTATTAAAACTAACCGCAATGAGGAAGCCAAAGGCCACAACCAGAAAATTCACAGTGTACTTGCTAACACCACCACTGCGCACCATATCCTCAGCAACAGAGTTGCTCACAACTGGAACAGGTTGCCTGAAGACATAGTTTGTGCGACATCTGTGAACATGTCTAAGAACCGACTGGATGGCTGGCTGCATTCAACCAAAAAAACTCTAGCCAGTGAACTAAAACAGTGTATTTGTGGACATTACAATATTTCAACACAGCAGGATATAGGCGCATGCTCGCCTATAATCAAATACATAAATAAATAAATGTTACTATTGAAACTTAACTCTGTCAAAAAGGTTGTTACAAAATTTCGGATTACTTGGAGGATAAAACAGCTTGGGACTGATCACGGCAGCGGGACGAGCGTCCAGTGCCGCTAGAGGTGGCATACTGGAGTAACAACGCCAAAACAGTGGCTTTAGCTACTTGGCAGGAGTGGCTCATTAGACCTGCACAGAGAGGGGCTGGCGCTCGACGACTACTCGACGCGTTGCAGCCCGTACTCAAGGAGTGGGTATGTAGGAGACACGGGAGGCTTTCCTATCGGTTGACACAAGTGCTCACGGGACACGGTTGTTTTGCGGGATACTTGTGTCGCGTCGCCCAAAGGTAATACTCCCCGGCTTGCCACCAGTGCGGCTACGCGGATGACACTGCCCAGCATGCGCTGGGGGCATGCCCTGCAGGAGACGAAGCGCGACGTTGTCTAGTTGCGGTGGTGGGGACAGACCTCTCCTTGCCCACCATCATTGTACAGATTGTGGGCGACGAGAGGTCGTGGGAGGCAGTTGCTTCTTTCAGCGAAGTTATCATGCTCCAAAGAGAGGCAGAAGAGCGGGAAAGAGAGAGGGACCCTCTCTCTTTAGTACTTTAAAATCTAATAATTACTCTAAATTAATCTAATAGTTACTTTAAATCGCAGCTGGATGCAAATTATATAATGGAGACTTCTTCTTTATTTCGTGTTCCACAACAGAAATCGCTGTGCCATATTTCGGCATTCGTGTTATGTTCACCGACATGACCATTTAGGTATGCTCCAAATGAAGGGTTTCCTCAGGTGTTATGCTCTGTGTTAGGCTGTAGAAGTTGTACCAGAATGTTTCTTTCTCGTTGTCTGAAATGCCTGATTGAGGGCTGATATTATAGTAAAAACATGGTTTATTTTGTAAGGCAATGTTTACTGACATAAGGTGGCCACTTCTACGGTTGATGCTGACTAGACTTTGTGATAGTTCTTCTGATAGAATAATGCCCACACCATTTCTGCTGGTGGTTATACATGCACTCATTGCCGACCTGTGTTGTTGGAGGCCCACAGAAATCCGACATTACTGCAAAATATGATGGTAACATTCTTAACGAAGTGGATCAGGCAACATTTTTAGGATTAGTAGTAGGTAGATAAGACACTAAACTGGAAGCCTCAGATCAGATTTGACGAGAGTGTCTGTCGAGAAGAGTCAATAGCGCTGCATAAACTTTGAGTATGCTTTCGGCTACTCTGAACACTGATACATTACTTTCCGCTTACTATAGACTGGCTGAATCCATTTTAAGATACGGGATCATATTTTGGGGTAACTCTACCAATAATGAGATAATCTTTAAGAGGCAAAAACATTGCACCAGAGCGATGTTTAGGTTAAAACAGACTGATAGCTGCATACCTTATTTAAAAAAATATAAAATTCTTACACTTCTGTCATTGTACATATTTGAAGTCGCTCTATTTGTTAAATGTAATCCTGAACGGTTTCCATCACTCTCAGATTATGTAAAAAGAAATAGGCGAGACCAAAATAAATGCAGTAAATATAGAGCTAAGACAACCCTTATGAATAATAGTTTAGTGTGTATGTGTGTAGTGTTGGGTCCCCTTGTATATAACAAGTTGCCAAAAGAAGAGACTTAAGAATTAATTTGTTCAAAAAGGCTCTAAAAAAATTTCTAATTGAGAAGTGTTATTATAAAACCAATGACTTTTTTGCTTTTTACTTTAGTTTAAGTTGACATATTATTGTTGTTATTTATTGTTTAATTATACATTAACATAATTGATATTCAAATTATTATTATACTGACACATTGTATTAAGTTTATATTTAATTTGATTATAAATATAATGTTCCTTTTATGCATGCCATCGCTCGATTAATTTGCAAGCCTGTGTGCAAAATACGATGTAAGTTCATCAAAGTCAAAGTCAAAAATAATTTATTCAATTTAGGCATCAAAGACGCACTTATGAACGTCAACTTTTCATTATAATGTACTTTAAAGACTCTACCGCCGCGTTCCTAAATATATAGAGCCCACCGAGAAGAAGCGGCAAGAAACTCGGGGCCATTCTTATCATCTTATTCTTACTACAAATATTACATTTTATGGGTGGCAGAGAGACAGCTTGCCAGAAGTGGAGTATTCCAATCATCTTTATCTTCTATATAATGTCGAACCTTATAGTAAGCTTTTTTGATTAAAACGTTTTTTACAGTCAACTTGAATTTGCCATCTGTGAGCTCAGTTATGTGCTTTGGGATTTTATTGTAAAAACGCACACAATTTCCTAGGAATGATTTATTAGTCTTCGCAAGTCTAGTCATCTATATTATATTCACCTGATCTACAACCTGCATATATTATTGTGTTGTATGTATACTCGTATTTTGAGCAAATAAATGATTCTTATTATTATTGTTTTGAACCCTTCCGCTTGGTTTATTGAACACAGCATATATTTGATGTCTTCAAAATGTCACTGAGTCGGTACTTCTGCCCGTCATGGAACCAACGATCCTGGTCGGAACATCACTACGAATGGTTATTCGTAGTGATGTTGTGCATGAGTTTCTTCATAAACCGCCGCGTCGCATGGAGGGGACGCCCTAGTATTGTTCGTAATGGGGCCTCGATCGTGGCCTAAGTGGGCCGCACTAGTGGTTATACTCACTCTCTTTGGTTCATCAGAATGGAAATATTCTTTCTTTTACCAAATATGGAACCTTAGAACCATGTATTATACAGTGCAGAAATATCGGAAACTCACAGAAAATATACATGGTAATTATCCCGTTGATAATATGAATACTTCTAATGTTTAAAAACTTATAAATATGGACCGACTTCAACACCATAAAATGTGAAATAACTTGTTGAAGTTGGTACCATGGTAGTTCAAAAGTACGTATTATCACAATTTGTACAACAAATTGTACGCATGGTACTGACTTTAACAAGATAAATGGGACCACTTCGGATGTATACTCAATCAAACAAAAAAAGAATTTTGAGAATCGGTCCACATTATGGGGGTGAAATCGGTGAACATACCATATAATGGTTGTCTGTACGTACGGACGATAATTTTACGTGATAACGTCATAAGACAAGCCTAACGCTTAGGCCGATCGTGCGTCTCTATTGCTTTTTCCGCACTCTCGTTGCACGCTCGGCTCTGGCGGAACGTGACAATGAGTCATAATTTTTGTGCGTGCAGCCGGCGTTCATCGATTTATAAGACGTTATTACGTAAAAAACAATACATACAGTTGACATATAACCTCCTCCTTTTTTGTAGTCGGTTAAAAATATTCAATAGGTTCGTAAGATTGTACGTGCTCCCACTCTACGAAAGACCACGGACAGCTGCAATAAACATTCACTAAAGCGAAAAGACTAAAAATAATAAGGAAACCAAAAATAGGTACTAAAATAATAATAAAGAAGTGGTTGATATTAATTCTGATTAATTAGTTCTGGTTGTGCTCTATTCATAGATACAAATAAAAAATATGTAATTTAAATTTTTGACCTGATGTGTCATCTTTGCTAGAATGGACCTGGGTTCAAACCAGTGTTCTGGCAACCAAATTTACCACTGCCAATTTACTTGGATAAACTGGGACTAAATTGATCAGATTGATATACCCCGGCATCTTTTGGAAATCACTAAACAGTAGACTAAGTTAATAAGATACCATAAACAATGAATAGTTTCAAATAAATAATATTGCGCAAATCGTAATATCTTTAAAAAGCTTTCATGTATATTATCTCTTTCACAGGGAGGAAACGCAAGATAAGCCAGAACTCTCAAGATATCTGTGTTTGGGGCGAAAACGCCACACCAGCCAAACTGACTAAAATATGGCCAGTCTTTGACTCGGGAGGATTCGGAAATGCTGCCATCTTAAACCTGCATTTACACAAGAAGACTGCCATTAGAAAGAATCCATTGCTTTTTGATGTTGATGGCAACTATATGCTTGATTTTAGTGATGGTCCATTCAAAAGCGACTGGTTTGGAGGTTTGACAGCTTCATGGCAGCAAACGAAAATTGCTAACAAGATTCCTGATGATGACGTCACCAAAAGGATCTTTTCATCTGTCTCCCGCCAGCTACGGATCATCAATACTCATATTCACAACTCAATGTTCCGTTACAAGTACCCCCGTGTTACTCGTTCTAATGTCCTCCTGGAAACGTCCACCATGAGGAGACCTGCCACACACTTCAGTCTCACGATGAAGGCTATACGATTCCAGACAACACCAAGGAGAGAGTTGCCGTGCTATGGTAATTTGGAGTTACCATTGAAGATAAAGCAGGAGAATGCTACATCTCCGCAGTTTTACCCAGCATTGGGAAAAAGTATGAAGACAGAGACAGACAAATTGACAGAGGTCAAGATAAAAATTGAGAGTGAGAGGAAGGAGAAGGAAAGAGAACGCGACAAGGAAAAAGACAGAGATAAAGATAGGTAAGTGCTGCAACAATAGATCTTTGTATGTACTTATTAGCACAAAATACAATTGTAATATAATATTTTTAAAAGTTATTAAGACAAGAAAATACATACATCATTAAAGAGCTTACATTGTTACTAACATAAACACATAATCAGTTCATTAAGTTCCCACTGCTGGGACTCGAGTCTTCTTTTAAAAGAGAGCTGACGGGTCGTTATCCACCACGGGGGCCCAGTGCGGCTTGGTGGATAGACTAGTGGCCTAACCATGTAGAAGTTTTCTGGGCGCCCGATGGGCTTCGACATAGCGTAACGACTGCTGTCCTAAGACAAACAACCGGGACAGACGGCATAACGTTCCCTCCGAAGCACGGAAAAGGAAAAGTCTTCTAATAATAAAACAGACATAATAATTCTTTTATAACAAAACAACACGAAGTCAAAATCTAAAATGAAACTCATTATCTAAGTTGACTGAGATATTATTATCAATCGAAGAAAACTATACCTACTCAGAGATCTATTAGAAATTAGAGATTAATTAAAAATTATACCGATCAAATGAAAGGCTTGTCAAATTCACATCACACGCCATTTTTACGAATTATTTTGAAAGTACATTGGAATCCGTTTATAATGACATCGCGAGCATATGAATGAATGAATTTATTTGCAACAAACACAATACAGACAAAGAAAGTATGACATGGTTAAAAATTAAAATCTAGGTCTTTGTCACAACCCAGCCTAAGCTCAGCAATATGCTAGTTGCAAGCAACCAGCGCTGGTCTTCTGTTAGGTTGGGGAGGTGACCTCACGCATGTGCCGAACCTGCGTCAAACAGCGCGTGCACAATATAAATAGATACATAGCTACAATGTGCGTATGACAATTCTTAAAATAAAATTGTAACTAATTAAAACGATAAATTGGAACATTACACGTCTCCCTTTCAAAAGTAGGCAATTGCTTCAACACAAATGTATGTAACTTACAGAACTTAAACTAAACAGCATATAACAAACATTTCATACTAAGCGGACGTCGTACAAAGCATTTTGTAGAAAATAAACATTCTTCTGTTTTGTTAGTAAGTATTTCAATGTAGTATGTGAAGTAAATAGAAAGAAACAAAATAGAGGTTAACCAAAATAAAAATTTTAATTATTAAGTACGTATACCACTGAGACTCAAAACAAAAAAAAGTCATGCACGCGCCGAAAGACGTCGGGTTTCTCCCGAACACTGCCGAACGTGTTAAGAGTCATGTCGGTCACTATAACAGGGCAGAATTTGTTAAAAATGGGTCACAATAAGCGAAGTCATTATATCCGACGTAGTTATAAATAATTGTATGTGAAAAGTAAACTTCGCTGTGTAATTACTTCATAATAAGAGGTTGGTTAATAAAGGCGGAGTCTTAATAAACGGATTCTACTGTAGCTCCTTAAGAGGCACAAATTGTCCAAAGAATCGTCGGTTAAACGGCTTCTCATTTGGCTGGCCAGATAACCAGCCGCTTAGTAGGCCCTTTCGTATTCAAGTTAGTTGGGACCACAGATCTCAAGCAGTAATCCTGTAAAAGTTCGCCTTTTGATGCCCCGGACTCGTATTTTAGTACATTACTAATCCAGTAAGTAAGCCTTCCTGGCCAAATATGAGTTAGCCGGACCGAACCGCAAGTGAGGTCCGGTTATATACGAGGTCAGGATGGCATTCTTACTGGTTGAGGCATGTATAATGCTTTTCTCAAAAATGAAAGAATGTTTTTGCTAATTCGGTCTCAGTTTTTAAGCCTGGAGGAGTATATAGTATAGTGCCATCTATTTTTCTGAATCTGATTCGCTTGAACTCAGTTTTTAGGATTATCTATGTTCACACGGTAAATTAAAACAAAATTGTCGCAGTTGAATGGGAAATCCCGCCAGTCGTCGTTTTGTTTTTACTAAAAAGTTTGCGTTTAGTTTTGAATATTTTTCTATTTGTACATTACATGAATGTTTTACTAAAAAAAAAAAAATTAATTTATTTTTAATTTTAAGATTAATGTTAGAGTGGAAAGTTTTAATCCAACATGATTTATAAACTGAAATTACTAAATACAAACATAAAATCCCACACTATACTTCTACAACATTACTAAGTACAAAACGCATCGTGCATACTTTTTCTGCGTCGTGTCACTGACACACAGACACACACAGACACAGCGCACACAGACTGTTTAAGGCTAAAAATACATCTCACTCATAAAATGTCATACCAAAAAGAGAAATAGATATATATTTGGAGCCTCACTCCTATTAACCATGTTATAATGGCTAAACTCTAATCTGTGTCCGCTACTATGTTTTTTTTCTAAGCAAATCTAAAGAGGTTGACCTACTGTCTGGTACTGAGGAAGTAAATTACTTACTTACTGGATAGTAGGAGATTCCAAATTTAAAATTTCGTTTCTTACTGGACAGTTGTGAATAAGTCTCCGGTAGAGTTCACTTTCTGGATACTTTTTAGAGATGTTATGGCAACATTACATACCATATTTGAGAAAAAATAGTTTGCGTGACAGTTCGCGCGCTGCTGCGCTTTGACTTTTATGCTCGAGTGCAATATCGTTCAGCTCGCGAGATCTCGGCCGAAAATGGGCGAGATCTCGGAAGCACCGTAAGCGATGAAAGCTAATTACGGACCGCGACAATTGTTATACCTATCTAGAGACTAATATAATGTGATTTTTATAGTATTACTTTTCAAAGCACTAACGCCTGCTTAAGCGATCTCAAACATTGAAATTTATAGAGAGAAAAATTCACATCCTCGGACGGGATTCGAACCCGCGTCTTCTGACTCTCCGTGTTAGACGCCGTTGACCAACTAGGCCACCGAGGTTCTGGTCCGAGCATCGAATTTTCTCTATCTGACTAACCGTTTGCTTGGTCAATGGCGTCTGACACGGAAAGTCAGAAGACGCGGATTGGAATCCCGTCCGAGGATGTGAATTTTTCTCTCTATAAATTTCAATGTTTAATATAATGTGATTCGTTAATACTGTATTGTATGACCGTTTTAACTTGCCTGCTCGAAACATAGCCACTAGAGATACCTAATGCACAAATTACTGGGTGGAAGAGGCCCAAAAGCAGATGGCCCGGGGTGCAGTGCGGTGCCACGCATTCTGCAGTTCTAAGCTCTGGGTGACACTGCACTGCAACTGTCATGGGCAAGCGTGTCGCTTAAGCCTTTCTATACCGTTGTAATTAAAACAAAAGATTTATGAATGAAACCGACGTATATTTACGTCTCGGGGACGCAAAGGGTTAAGGCGCGGTTCAATCTCAATTTTAAAAGAATTTACATTGTTTTACATAAGGTTGAGAATTGCTTACCAGATTATATGATGAATGCTAAGATGCAATTGAATAGGTGTTAATACTTTTTGTATTTATTTCGTGCAATCAAATTATTTAAATGGTAAAGGAATCCATAGTTCACTAGTAAATTTCATTGGGAATTCGAATATGATACATTCATTGAAGTATATTTACCCTTAATTGAATAAAAATGCTTTTTCTACGAAGCACGTAAGAAAAATTGCAAAATTTTGGGAATGTTGCCGATTTGTTTCTTTCGAGCCAAGTTTGCATCGTGTAATGGCTGCCATACTTCATAAGAACGTATATTCAATTTACACTAAGTTTTTTTCGAAGTTTGTTTATTAGGTTTAAACACACACATTGCAGTTCCTGAAAAAGTAGGTTGATTTCTGCGAAATCTATTGTATTATTGGCCAAATATGGCGAATCGCGAGTCAACGGGTTAAGCGTCGAAAAACGTAAGTATTCGCGAAGTCGAATCATGAAATTTGGTCGTAATCTACACTCATTTCGCCTTTACATCAGGCGCACGACCTTTCCGTGGTGTCACTTATGCACAAAATGTCCTCGGACGGGTTTTCGCTAGCTTAGTGGTCATGGCGTCTGACATGGTAAGTCGGGAGGTGCGCTCCAAACCCCGTCCGAGGATCTAATTTATCTCCCCAAAAAAATACCAACACAAATCTCTTATTCCATCCGCAGGTCACACTCCTCACGTCACTCGTCATCATCATCATCTTGCACAAGTTGCCGACGCCGAGCGCGAGTCAAACGCTGTTCCATCGGAGTCCAATGCCGCCGCGACCGCCCAGCTTTGTCGGAAGGATGGACCGCTGTGGCATCCAACCCTGCCGTCAAAGGACTCAAGTATCACAGGTGATGTCATACCCTGGAGGCATACTACCCCTTACGGAACAACCACTACAACCATACACTAACGATCATGCAATTTGTAGTATATTTGAGAGAATTTATGAATGAATGAATGAAATATAATTTATTTATGACGGCAGCATATAACATTGATTGGTAAAAGTAAAAAAGTAGAATCACGTTTACTGCTATGTCATAAAATGGTCCCCAACTTAGCCTAATGCTGGTTTAAACCAGCGCTGGTCTTCAGTTGGAGCCAATCTGTGACGTCACGGTGGATTTATACTGCAACAGCTTAAATTATTAAAACACAAATTAACACTACAACCGTATACATAGTTCTACAATAGCTATCTGTATCGATCTACTTGTTCAATAAACTAAACTCCAGCATACTAACATTAACTATGGGTAGTCCCTACTCTGCCTACAGTAAGATCTAAATTCATGCAACATATAGAATAATATCTCCAAAAACAGGCCCATTCTATTTGATCCCTGGTATTTCTACGCCAGTTTGGCGAGCACTAATTTAGCACAGAAACCTAATGTGTGCACTCAGAATACAGAAAAAAACATTCTGCACTATTTTAAAATCATGCTCTCCTTTTGTCCATTTTCCTCTTCCATATGTTCAAACGATACCTATTTAAATTTTAATTAATGTCTATGTTTTAAGTCTGCAAACTAAGTTTTGCGAATAGTAGAACTCGCGAGCACATAGTCTTATCAGCGGCATTTTTCACAGTACTTCACAACCTATTATCTCGGAAAGCACTTGACCAATTATGCTCAAATTCGAAACTTCTTTTTATAGTCGGGTATGTACCTAATTAAGAAAGAAAAATATATATATGTAAGGGTCTATATCATTATAACAATGAAATTTCTATTGTGTCTGGCCGTGCGACCTTTGATGCATTATGACATTTTGCCTAAAATATACATAAAATTAATAAATAATTGTCTACATTACACAATCTATTGTATTTACTACAACACAGCCCCAACTCAGCATAAAGCCGATTGCGTTGAAGCAACCAGCGCTGGTCTTCCGTTGGGGCTGGCGGTGACGTCACACACGATTGCATCGAACGCATTTTATAAGAATACAAAACAAAACAAACACAACACTTTAAATGCTGAATACAATACAAGTATAAAACATAGGCAACCAGGGTTCGAATGTCCGGATGTACCTACAAAGACTTCGGTAATAGAAATAACTATCTAGTAATAAGTAATGAGGAATACATATACTTATACAATATTATTATTATTATAATATATATTGCATTGGTGTCATTAACCAAAATGCACCCATGTATGTACTATGTAAGTGTGAGTGATATGTGTGGAAGTGAGTTAAAGTGTGGGTGTAGTTTGTGTGTGCCTAACTGAATGTTACGAAACTACTTTTAAAAGTTGTTCAGCTTCCTCGTAGTTAAGTGTCAATAGCCAATGTATTTCAGGAGTACCCATGTAAGTGTGAGTGATGTGTGTGGAAGTTAGTTGAAGTGTGGGTGTAGTTTGTGTGTGCCTAACTGAATGTTACGAAACTACTTTTAAAAGTTGTTCAGCTTCCTCGTAGTTAAGTGTCAATAGCCAATGTATTTCAGGAGTACCCATGTAAGTGTGAGTGATGTGTGTGGAAGTTAGTTAAAGTGTGGGTGTAGTTTGTGTGTGCCTAACAGAATGTTACGAAACTACTTTTAAAAGTTGTTCAGCTTCCTCGTAGTTAAGTGTCAATAGCCAATGTATTTCAGGAGTACCCATGTAAGTGTGAGTGATGTGTGTGGAAGTTAGTTAAAGTGTGGGTGTAGTTTGTGTGTGCCTAACAGAATGTTACGAAACTACTTTTAAAAGTTGTTCAGCTTCCTCGTAGTTAAGTGTCAATAGCCAATGTATTTCAGGAGTACCCATGTAAGTGTGAGTGATGTGTGTGGAAGTTAGTTAAAGTGTGGGTGTAGTTTGTGTGTGCCTAACTGAATGTTACGAAACTACTTTTAAAAGTTGTTCAGCTTCCTCGTAGTTAAGTGTCAATAGCCAATGTATTTCAGGATTACCCATGTAAGTGTGAGTGATGTGTGTGGAAGTTAGTTAAAGTGTGGGTGTAGTTTGTGTGTGCCTAACTGAATGTTACGAAACTACTTTTAAAAGTTGTTCAGCTTCCTCGTAGTTAAGTGTCAATAGCCAATGTATTTCAGGAGTACCCATGTAAGTGTGAGTGATGTGTGTGGAAGTTAGTTAAAGATTGGGTGTAGTTTGTGTGTGCTTAACTGAATGTTACGAAACAAGTTTGTCAGCTTCCTCGTAGTTAAGTGTCAATAGCGAATGTATTTCAGGAGTACCCATGTAAGTGTGAGTGATGTGTGTGGAAGTTAGTTGAAGTGTGGGTGTAGTTTGTGTGTGCCTAACTGAATGTTACAAAACTACTTTTAAAAGTTGTTCAGCTTCCTCGTAGTTAAGTGTCAATAGCCAATGTATTTCAGGAGTACCCATGTAAGTGTGAGTGATGTGTGTGGAAGTTAGTTGAAGTGTGGGTGTAGTTTGTGTGTGCTTAACTGAATGTTACGAAACAAGTTTGTCAGCTTCCTCGTAGTTAAGTGTCAATAGCCAATGTATTTCAGGAGTACCCATGTAAGTGTGAGTGATGTGTGTGGAAGTTAGTTGAAGTGTGGGTGTAGTTTGTGTGTGCTTAACTGAATGTTACGAAACGAGTTTGTCAGCTTCCTCGTAGTTAAGTGTCAATAGCCAATGTATTTCAGGAGTACCCATGTAAGTGTGAGTGATGTGTGTGGAAGTTAGTTGAAGTGTGGGTGTAGTTTGTGTGTGCCTAACTGAATGTTACAAAACTACTTTTAAAAGTTGTCAGCTTCCTCGTAGTTAAGTGTCAATAGCCAATGTATTTCAGGAGTACCCATGTAAGTGTGAGTGATGTGTGTGGAAGTTAGTTAAAGTGTGGGTGTAGTTTGTGTGTGCCTAACTGAATGTTACGAAACTACTTTTAAAAGTTGTTCAGCTTCCTCGTAGTTAAGTGTCAATAGCCAATGTATTTCAGGATTACCCATGTAAGTGTGAGTGATGTGTGTGGAAGTTAGTTAAAGTGTGGGTGTAGTTTGTGTGTGCCTAACTGAATGTTACGAAACTACTTTTAAAAGTTGTTCAGCTTCCTCGTAGTTAAGTGTCAATAGCCAATGTATTTCAGGAGTACCCATGTAAGTGTGAGTGATGTGTGTGGAAGTTAGTTGAAGTGTGGGTGTAGTTTGTGTGTGCCTAACTGAATTTTACGAAACAAGTTTGCCAGCTTCCTCGTAGTTAAGTGTCAATAGCCAATGTATTTCAGGAGCACCTATGTAAGTGTGAGTGATGTGTGTGGAAGTGAGTTGAAGTGTGGGTGTAGTTTGTGTGTGCCTAACTGAATGTTACGAAACTACTTTTAAAAGTTGTTCAGCTTCCTCGTAGTTAAGTGTCAATAGCCAATGTATTTCAGGAGTACCCATGTAAGTGTGAGTGATGTGTGTGGAAGTTAGTTAAAGTGTGGGTGTAGTTTGTGTGTGCCTAACTGAATGTTACGAAACTACTTTTAAAAGTTGTTCAGCTTCCTCGTAGTTAAGTGTCAATAGCCAATGTATTTCAGGATTACCCATGTAAGTGTGAGTGATGTGTGTGGAAGTTAGTTAAAGTGTGGGTGTAGTTTGTGTGTGCCTAACTGAATGTTACGAAACTACTTTTAAAAGTTGTTCAGCTTCCTCGTAGTTAAGTGTCAATAGCCAATGTATTTCAGGAGTACCCATGTAAGTGTGAGTGATGTGTGTGGAAGTTAGTTAAAGATTGGGTGTAGTTTGTGTGTGCTTAACTGAATGTTACGAAACAAGTTTGTCAGCTTCCTCGTAGTTAAGTGTCAATAGCGAATGTATTTCAGGAGTACCCATGTAAGTGTGAGTGATGTGTGTGGAAGTTAGTTGAAGTGTGGGTGTAGTTTGTGTGTGCCTAACTGAATGTTACAAAACTACTTTTAAAAGTTGTTCAGCTTCCTCGTAGTTAAGTGTCAATAGCCAATGTATTTCAGGAGTACCCATGTAAGTGTGAGTGATGTGTGTGGAAGTTAGTTGAAGTGTGGGTGTAGTTTGTGTGTGCTTAACTGAATGTTACGAAACAAGTTTGTCAGCTTCCTCGTAGTTAAGTGTCAATAGCCAATGTATTTCAGGAGTACCCATGTAAGTGTGAGTGATGTGTGTGGAAGTTAGTTGAAGTGTGGGTGTAGTTTGTGTGTGCTTAACTGAATGTTACGAAACGAGTTTGTCAGCTTCCTCGTAGTTAAGTGTCAATAGCCAATGTATTTCAGGAGTACCCATGTAAGTGTGAGTGATGTGTGTGGAAGTTAGTTGAAGTGTGGGTGTAGTTTGTGTGTGCCTAACTGAATGTTACAAAACTACTTTTAAAAGTTGTCAGCTTCCTCGTAGTTAAGTGTCAATAGCCAATGTATTTCAGGAGTACCCATGTAAGTGTGAGTGATGTGTGTGGAAGTTAGTTAAAGTGTGGGTGTAGTTTGTGTGTGCCTAACTGAATGTTACGAAACTACTTTTAAAAGTTGTTCAGCTTCCTCGTAGTTAAGTGTCAATAGCCAATGTATTTCAGGATTACCCATGAAAGTGTGAGTGATGTGTGTGGAAGTTAGTTAAAGTGTGGGTGTAGTTTGTGTGTGCCTAACTGAATGTTACGAAACTACTTTTAAAAGTTGTTCAGCTTCCTCGTAGTTAAGTGTCAATAGCCAATGTATTTCAGGAGTACCCATGTAAGTGTGAGTGATGTGTGTGGAAGTTAGTTGAAGTGTGGGTGTAGTTTGTGTGTGCCTAACTGAATTTTACGAAACAAGTTTGCCAGCTTCCTCGTAGTTAAGTGTCAATAGCCAATGTATTTCAGGAGCACCTATGTAAGTGTGAGTGATGTGTGTGGAAGTGAGTTGAAGTGTGGGTGTAGTTTGTGTGTGCCTAACTGAATGTTACGAAACAAGTTTGTCAGCTTCCTCGTAGTTAAGTGTCAATAGCCAATGTATTTCAGGAGCACCCATGTAAGTGTGAGTGATGTGTGTGGAAGTTAGTTAAAGTGTGGGTGTAGTTTGTGTGTGCCTAACTGAATGTTACAAAACTACTTTTAAAAGTTGTTCAGCTTCCTCGTAGTTAAGTGTCAATAGCCAATGTATTTCAGGAGCACCCATGTAAGTGTGAGTGATGTGTGTGGAAGTTAGTTGAAGTGTGGGTGTAGTTTGTGTGTGCCTAACTGAATGTTACGAAACAAGTTTGTCAGCTTCCTCGTAGTTAAGTGTCAATAGCCAATGTATTTCAGGAGCACCCATGTAAGTGTGAGTGATGTGTGTGGAAGTTAGTTGAAGTGTGGGTGTAGTTTGTGTGTGCCTAACTGAATGTTACGAAACAAGTTTGTCAGCTTCCTCGTAGTTAAGTGTCAATAGCCAATGTATTTCAGGAGCACCCATGTAAGTGTGAGTGATGTGTGTGGAAGTTAGTTGAAGTGTAGGTGTAGTTTGTGTGTGCCTAACTGAATGTTACGAAACAAGTTTGTCAGCTTCCTCGTAGTAAAGTGTCAATAGCCAATGTATTTCAGGAGCACCCATGTAAGTGTGAGTGATGTGTGTGGAAGTTAGTTGAAGTGTGGGTGTAGTTTGTGTGTGCCTAACTGAATGTTACGAAACAAGTTTGTCAGCTTCCTCGTAGTTAAGTGTCAATAGCCAATGTATTTCAGGAGCACCCATGTAAGTGTGAGTGATGTGTGTGGAAGTTAGTTGAAGTGTGGGTGTAGTTTGTGTGTGCCTAACTGAATGTTACGAAACAAGTTGTTCAGCTTCCTCGTAGTTAAGTGTCAATAGCCAATGTATTTCAGGAGCACCTATGTAAGTGTGAGTGATGTGTGTGGAAGTGAGTTGAAGTGTGGGTGTAGTTTGTGTGTGCCTAACTGGATTATACTAATATAAAGATACCGGCTTCACTCACTTGGTATTATGTCGGTTTAAGTCCGACGACGTTTCGAACGTGTAAGACGTTCTTCTTCAGGGAGTGTTCACGCTTGGAGATCGCGTCGCGCACTGCGCGCCTCGGCCCTCAGCTGCCGGCGCGTGCGCGTTGGCTCGGGTGATTTCGGCGGAGATCGTCTGTGCTCGCTCAACAGTGCAGACGGAGCAAAAGTATCCGAAACACTGTCGTCATCACTATCACTCGCGAGGTCTAAGCACACCGCGCTTATTGTGTCAATCTCACGGTTACAACCTTTCCCAAAACCAGATTGTTGTGTTCTCCAAGCGTAAACACTCCCTGAAGAAGAATGTCTTACACGTTCGAAACGTCGTCGGACTTAAACCGACATTACACCAAGTGAGTGAAGCCGGTATCTTTACATTAGTATAATAATGTGTGATACTCACGATAGTTTTCAAACTCTAATTGCCTAACTGGATGTTACGATACAAGTTTTTAAGCTTCGTCGTAGTTAAGTGTCAATAGCCATTTGTTAAGGATTTTATAAGTGAGAATGTTGTTAATTCCAGACTGATGCGAGTGGAGACGCACCCGAATGGCGGCGCTAGCGTCGTCTACTTGAACCAACGAGACGTGGATATGCTCAATGGACACCAGCAAGAAGCGCTGGCCAAGGAGTTTTTGAAGGTACACAAATCTCTTATCTAAAGTTGTGTCGACTATCCACAACTCATCTCGTCAAGATGGAATGAAAGATAACAGGGATGTGGTATTGGTTAACAAAATATGGAACTACAAGTTGTACCTTAATAGCTTATAATAAAGTTCTCTTTATGAAAACATTTAAAAAAAATCTTTGAGTTTTTAATGTTAGGCCATCCTTCAGCCATCCATCATCCATCATAAACAATCGATTTCTTGGTCTAACTTCAAATCAAACGCGCATTGGCTTAGTGTTGCTAAACAACGCCATCTATTGTCAAGTAGCTTTAGTGTTGCTCTGTCGGTAAAACAGTTTAGTGTAGCAGTTTTTAATTGAAAACACTAATAAAACGACGTTTTCTAAAAAAAAAACTTAGCTAGATGGATTTATCGCTCCCGAAACATCGCTGTTCACCGTACAATGCTCTTTCGTTCGATACGAGTAGTCTATCGCTTTACGTGATACTGACGAAACTATGGTGGCTCATTCACAAATGGGCCGGAAGGTTCTAGAGTGGAGACCACGGACTGGCAAAGGCAGCGTAGGTCGTCCACTGACAAGGTGGACGGACTACCTGATAAAGGTAGCAGGACGACGTTGGATGCAGGCCGCATCCAACCAGTCCTTTTGGAAATTTGTGGAGTAGGCCTGTGTGGGGGAGCAGTCGACGTCCTATGGCTGAGATGATGATGATTCACAAAAGCTACAAAACATCACTAATAATAAAACATTACATTGTTTCAGCTGGTATTCTCCGAAGATAGTGATGGATGGGCTTACTTCGTATGCGGTGTGGTGAGAGGCGCGGCCGCTGCCTTCCCTTGTCTACTGCAGTACTTATCAGAAACTCACCCGAGTCTCACGGTCAAGGCCGGAGTACTTGCCAGGGCCTCGGACATAGAGACCACCACAGTCAGCCGGTATTATCAACAGGTAAGATGTCAACTATTGATCAAAGTGGTTATGAACCAACAACCCTAATAAAAAAACCAACCAATCCTACAATTGCAACTACTAATTGTAGTAGAAACTAGGGAAGGGTTGTACTCCATATTTAACAGGCATATAAATAAACTAAGATTTGTCAGCTCAGAATAATTGGTCAAACAAGATTAGCTCAATCAACCCTAGAATCCTTAACTTGTAGAGGTACATTTAATTTTACATTTTTACATCTTTTTTATTAGCCTTTGAACCACCCTCTTAGCTTGTGATTCAATCCTAGAATTCTTGCTTGCTCAGGTAGTATAACATTTGAACCACTCTCTTAGCTTGTGGTTCAATCCTAGAATCCTTGCTTGCTCAGGTAATATAACATTTGAACCACTCTCTTAGCTTGTGGTTCAATCCTAGAATCCTTGCTTGCTCAGGTAATATAACATTTGAACCACTCTCTTAGCTTGTGGTTCAATCCTAGAATTCTTTGCTTGCTCAGGTTTCAATACTTAAAAACTTACTTCAAAACTTCTGCATAAGATTTATATTTGGTTTGCGCAAGTATGATCACATATCTCAATATCGATCAAAGCTCAAGTGGCTCCCTATACGTCTTCGCCGGAATGCTCACATACTCTCTCTCCTTTACAATATTTTGTTCAATCCTTTGACCCCGCGCTATCTTAAGGAACGTTTCAATTTCCTTCACAATGCCAACGTTCTCAATCTTAGGTCATCAGAAAATCTTGCCCTCAGTATGCCTCAGCATGGCACAGTATTTTATGATCACTCTTTTTCAGTGAAAGCTGTTCGCTTATGGAACTTATTACCAGTTACTATCAGGCGTGCACAATCCTTGTCGACCTTCAAAAGCCAAGTAAAAAGTTTCTATCTCGCCAATTAGTTTAACCCGTGTGAACTTGGGTTTTGATTTTAATACATCAAAGAATTAATGTATAAATATATGTATGGAAGTATATTGTATTTTAGTGTATATATATATATATATATATATATATATATATTATGTAAGTATATCAATGAATTAATTATATGTTTATATATATTTCAATATGTATTAGTGTATTTTTATGTATTAGTAGATATTTTTCTTTCCTTGTTTTTAATTTATTATTAATTTAAAAGATTTAGTAATGTATTATTGTCTTGATTTGATTGTACCTTTATCTTTATATTACGCCCCGTCTTGTTATTCCTGTATTTCCTCTCCATCCTAAGGTTGCCTGGAAGAGATCACTATTAGTGATAAGGCCGCCCATTGTAACACTTTATTTTAAGCTTTTTTTTTACTTTTATGTTATTTTTGTATATTAAGTGGTGTAACAATAAAGAATTATCTATCTATCTGTCTTAAGCCAAAAAACAACTGTACAGCCTTGAAATCTTATACAATTTGTTCCCAGGTGCAACAATCGTACGCTGCGGGCACGTTCCGTTGCGGGCCGCTGCATCAGATATCGCTGGTGGGGACTGTGCATGAGGAAGTCGGCGGCTACTTCCCCGATATGCTGCAGATGTTGGCACGTGATCCTTTCTTGAATTTGGTAAGAAATAAAGTGATAATATATATTCCGGACAACGCACATCATCACAATATACAATAATAATAGCACTAGTCTATAGTATTTACCCGAAGGAAAACACGATAATGGAAAGTTGTAAAGTGTTATACTAATGTCGATTGCCCTCGACCTCGTTAACGTAGTAGATTAGGCTCAGCCTTCGGCCTCGCCATGACCTGCAGCTTTTCTTGGTTTTTCTTTCACAAGAACCTCCTGACAATTATTAACACAACAAAAAAGAATTAGCGAGATTGTTTCATCCGTTCTCTAGTTATGGCGTGACCAGGATAAATTGGGGTTCATTTATATACGAGGGTCATTTGAAAAATTCTTAGCCTAACATGGTTAAAGTCATTGGTTTTTTTTATAACAATCCTCATTTTTTAGTTACATTATTTAGCAACAAGTATGCACAGTTTCGTTTATTCACAGTAACTCATTGTTCGTTTACACGTGATACCGTAAGTCAAGTCAGAGCTATTTTTGAAAATTGATAAAATTGAACATCGTGCAGTGATAAAATACCTGAATTTGAAAGGTTTACTGGACTCCAAAAGCTATACATGAAGACATGTCTGCTACTTTGGTGAGTCCGCTCCTTCGTATGCGAATGTTAAATATATAAACTGGGTGGCAGAGTTTAAACGTGGTCGTTAGACCATTCAAGATGAGCCCCATTGTAGTAATAAAAATTATATGTACAATACCAGGCAAGCGGGGATAGTCTATATTGACTATGTCTTCCTGATCGCTGGCGTCAATTGTAATAGAATATAAAGATAAGTGTAAGTCTTTCAATTGTAATAATATAAAGTTTGTTAGGGTAAGGTTTATGTAAGCCAACCGAAATAAAGTAAAATAAAATAAGGTAAAATAATGTAGTTTTGAATAGTACCTTGTAATAAAAAAGATAAAAAATTACAAGTTATATTAAGTTAGAATATGTAATGTCTAAAAATATGCATGTGAGCGCTCCTGTAAAGTGATAATCTCACTAAGTTATCTAGAAAATTAATAGAAAAATCAAGTTCGGGCGCCTGGAGCTACCTCACACAAAGTTTATATATATATATATATATGTATATATATATATATATACATATATACATATGTATTATATATATATATATATATATATATATATATATATATATATATATATATATATATATATATATACATATATATATTAAAATAAACAAAAATTACCTGGAATAGCAGCTGTAGAGGTTCGGTACTTTTAATCTTCAAGCGGGGGAAAAGTTGAAATAAGTGGCAAAGCATTTAGTTTAGTTCAACTTTTATTTCCGGGAAGGAACACAGTGTTACAATTAATTTAGAAGAATTTTATAACTAGTTTGATAACGTCTTAGCAATTATGCAAGGTCTGAAGGACTCCTGCGGTTATAATGATGTAGGTAGACAGCCTGAGGGGCTTTATAAGTTTTCCCATAGTAAGCTAAAGTGACTTATCTTATTTTTATCGCACGCTATCGTTATTGCACCCTTATTTAAAGGAAATTAATTATTTTAAATTTTTATAATTACACATGCCGAGAGTGGGCCAGTACAAGGAAAAGAATAGACGATATTTTACTCCGCGACGTCCTGTGGTAAAAGATTATTACGTGGGCAGGATTCCTTTCATCTGGTACACGAGGCGGCACTCGGCGAGGGCCGAGGAAATGCCGAGATGGTCGGTCTTCAACTTCCCACGGTGAACTCCATTCGACACGTATGTTAAGTGTCTAATGGAAGATTTTAAAGGGAAAAAATCTCCATCAAAAAAACTATGAAGCAAAAATCATGGTTTCAAACTATTCAGGAAAAATCCTGAAGAAAAACTCCTTAAGAAAAAAACGTGTAGGAAAAACGCCAGTGGCTGAAACAATACAAAGCTACTGTTAAAATTATGTCCGTACCTTCGAGTATCACGCCATTTTGACTAGACAAAAACGCAACTTACCGTTTTCCTTTAGGTTATTGCAGACACTCCAAAAATCCATTATTTTGGTAAAATCACATCGAATATGTAAAGCCCTTGACTTGCGGCTTCTGAATTTCGCCTCAACATCTTGAGAACTCAGATTCGAATGGATAAAATAAAAAGTAAAAATTACAATGACTTCACATGTCAGCTATTGATAAGAAAGTGAATCGACTTTTTTCCATCGACCAAATGTCAGTCCCGACACAGATCGCCACAGCCAATTATACAGATAAAAAAACTGATGTCCAGAGACAATACCTTACAGGGGCTACAAAAGTGTTACTCTTGTAGTAAAATAAGTTAACATAGAATAAATTTCACCATAGATTAGCAATTTGAAACCGAAATACGTGTCTAGAATGGACAACGTGTAACGGAGCGAAAAACGAACGTTACACCGTAGTGGCCGGCCTTCGACTGCTTCCACTGATCAAAACAAAGAAAAAATCTGTGATTTAATTTTATCTGATCGAAGATTGACTGTCGAGGAGATAGCTAAGACTGTAGGCATCTCATCTGAGCGAACACATCATATAATTACTACTGAACTTGGATTCTCTAAGGTGTCTGCGCGGTGGGTACCGCGACTGCTTTCAGTGGAACAAAAACGCAACCGACACACAACTTCTCGCAACTGTTTAGAGTTATATGAAGCTGACCCAATAGAATTTGTTGAAAGATTTATAACCATGGATGAAACCTGGGTTCACCACAATACACCCGAGACAAAAGAACAGTTGAAACAATGGAAAAGAGCTGGATCGCCCACCCCAAAGAAGGCAAAGGTGGTTTTATCGGCGGGCAAAGTCATGGCATCCGTTTTTTGGGATGCAAAGGGTATAATTCTCGTGGATTATTTAAAAAAGGGTGAAACAACAAACTCCGATTACTATTGCAACCGGTTGCGTCGTTTGAGAGAAGAAATCAAAGAAAAACGTCCAGGTTTATTGAGAAGAAAAGTCTTGTTTCATCAGGACAATGCGCACGTTCACACCTCTGTGCAATCCATGGCAGAAATCCATCAATGTGGCTTCGAATTGTTACCTCATCCCCCATATTCACCGGATTTAGCACCGTCCTACTTTTATCTGTTCCCAAAGCTGAAAAAATTTTTAGGTGGTAAACATTTTTTTACAAATGAAGAGGTCATAGCCGCCGTGGACGCTTATTTTGAGGAGTTAGACGAAGATTTTTTAAAACGGGTATCAAAGCCTTACCGGGTCGATGGAAAAAGTGTTTTGAGCTCGGAGGAGAGTATGTTGAAAAATAGAAATAAACTCAAAATCGTGTGGTTTCAATAAGTATGTTAGGCTAAGAACTTTTCAAATGACCCTCGTAGTTATGACTTAGAGGGGTAAAATGGGGGATAGTGGCGGACAATATTATATATGGGCTAATGGCTTAATGGCTAATAATTTATGGCACTAATCAGGGGTAAAATGGGGGATAGTGGCGGACAATATTATATATGGGCTAATGGCTTAATGGCTAATAATTTATGGCACTAATCAACAATGACCTTATGTATATAAGGTCATTGGCGCAATATCGAGTGGGTTGGTTTTAAATCGATAACTGGTCATTATAGTGAAGGAAAAAAAACATGTTTTTTAACCCATATCCATTGCTCCGCAGCTAATAACCATTGCGCGACTGAACGCACGCCGCTACATCATAGAATCAACAACAGTGACTACGCGAGACATACCTAGGTACTTAAAATAGGTACAACGATGTACGATCCTACCTACTCGAGAATGTTTACGCAGCTGATGTCTATGCCTAAACGACGACGGCGGGCCCGGGCGGGTCATCGTCCGCACGTTGTACACATTCTAAGCGAGTAGGTATGTCTCGCTCATTTACTGCTATCTATTCTGCGATGTAGCGGTGCGTCGGGTCATGCGTTCAGTCGCACTATGGCACTATGGCCTTGGAGCAGCGAATTATGAACTCATAATAAAAATATATATGATGAACAAATTAATCATTATTACATAGAAAAATATTTATTTAGTTGTTCTATAGTTATCCTATTTACCGTTTTATAATATAATATAGAGTTTATTACAAAATTTACCAAGCGCTACAATTTTGTTAAAATTTGAAGAGCACTTAAGCAACCTAGTTGTGGAAAAGAGCCCGGTCACTAAGTATTAATTCATAAGGGCGCTGCAGCAAATCTAATGACTGGGTACGAGCAAAGTGTAACGCAGAATGCTCTGGGTTGCACTGCAACCACCATGAGCTAGTATTGTCAAATCTTGAGATTGCACTTCAGAAAACGGTAAATAGGATAACTATACACATAGAACAACTAATTTTTTTAAATCTATGTTATGATTGATTTGTTCCTCCACCACCACGCGCGCCAACACGACCTTCGCCGAAAAAGCAATAAAAATTCAATGGCAAAATCTTCTTCCATAATAGTCAGTGACAAATTTAGTACTTCGAAGCTTATAACTGTTTGAGTAAGTTTAGCTTTCTGGTCTCCGCTTGATTGTCACCTCGTTGGCTGCGCGTCCGGCAATGCTCTGCTATCCTGCAACAAAAGCAACACGATTAATAAAAAAAGGTTTATTATGGTAAAACACTGGAAAAAAAGTTCCTAAAATATGGGCCCATATCTTCTGACTGGCTAATGTCTGTCAGCTAGAAATAATACTTAAATACTCGCGGATACTTCGACACCCAGCGCCTAAATTTTATTTCATAAATATGTTTGGCGTCTACCCCAAACACATCCTCCAAGGAGGTACAGAATTGTGATACCAGCTGGGCTATTACGTATAGATAACCTTGCAGATTAAGTGTTCTTCAAACTTTAACAAAATTGTGGTGCTTTAATTATTTTGAAATATAACGACAGACAGGGTTCGAACCAAAACTTGTGATTGACTATGTCAGGCTGTTTTATATTTAAATATAAATACCCTCCTCGGATCTCCGGCAGAGATCCGGCTACCAATCCCAAAAACGACCCCTGGCCCTGGCAACATACAATACACGCACGCTCAGGACCGACGAAAAGATGGTCGAATTGGAGGAAGAGACGCTCAAGTTACGCTGGGATGTCATGGGATTATCTGAAGTCCGAAGACAGGGACAGGACACGATAATTCTAAATTCCGGCAACTTGTTCTTCCACAGACCGTTGGGAGGGAGACCAACAATCCCAGGGTGGTGTCGGGTTCCTCGTCCGCAAGTCTCTCGTTAACAACGTAGTGAAAGTCGATAGTGTGTCGGCTAGGGTAGCGTTCCTTATACTCAGAATAACCAAACGGTATTCGCTGAAGGTTATACAGGTATACGCATCGACCTCGGCACACTCAGACAATGAAGTAGAAAGTATGTACGAGGATATATCCAGGGCCATGCATACTTCTAAAACCTACTTCACTGTTGTAATGGGAGACTTCAACGCAAAGCTAGGCACAAGGAAACGTGATGAGTTGAGAGTAGGGCCATTTGGATACGGGCAGCGGAACTCGAGGGGACAGAGGCTGGCTGACTTCATGGAGAAGGAGGGACTCTTTATGATGAACTCCTTCTACATGAAGCGGCCATCCAGGAAGTGGACGTGGATGAGTCCCGACGGTTCCACTACGAACGAGATAGACTTCATCATGACGACCAATAAGCGCATATTCAATGACGTCTCTGTGATCAGCAAGGTAAAAACCGGCAGCGATCACCGCATCGTAAGAGGCGCATTGAATATCAATGTCAAGCTTGAGAGGTCACGTCTGGTGAAGTCTACGCTCCGTCCAAATCGTGCCCAAATCCAAAACCCCGAAAAGTTTCAACTTGAACTTCAAAACCGTTTTCAGTGCTTAGCTGAATGCGACACAGTGGATGAGTTGAACAACGGGTTCGTGGAAACTGTCCAAGCGGTTGGGTCCGAATTCTGTGAGACCAAACGCCGCAGGAAAGCTCAAAAACTCTCAAAAGAAACTCTGAAACTAATGGCAGAACGGAGCGAAATGAGACTGCAGTCCGCAGTTGATATGTCGGATTACGGTAAACTCAATAGACGAATTTGGAAGTCCATGCGACACGACTTGCGTGCTTATAATACTGCGCGTATTACCGCAGCAATTGAGCGGAACCAGGGCTCTAAAGTGTTTGCAAAGGATTCGTCTATTGGGCAAAGCCAAATGACAAAACTGAAGACCGAAAATGGCAGTATCGTTTCATCCAAGCCTGAGATTCTGAGAGAGATTGAGAGCTTCTATCGACAGTTATATACCTCGACGCGCGAACCCGTTACTGAAGCAGCTCAGGACACCAGAGCAAAGTTAGTCCGACACTATACCGAAGACATCCCGGACATCAGCCTGTACGAGATTAGAATGGCTCTCAAACAGCTTAAGAACAACAAGGCGCCAGGAGAGGACGGAATTACGACTGAACTTCTGAGAGCGGGTGGTAGACCGATACTTTTAGTCCTCCAGAAGTTATTCAATTCTGTCATCTTCGAAGGCAAAACGCCGGAAACGTGTCACAAGAGCGTGGTGGTGCTGTTCTTCAAAAAAGGTGATAAAACCTTATTGAAGAATTATAGGCCCATATCGCTCTTGAGCCACGTGTACAAGCTGTTTTCGAGAGTCATCACGAACCGTCTCGCACGCAGGTTTGATGAGTTCCAGCCTCCTGAACAAGCCGGTTTCCGAAGAGGCTTTAGCACCGTAGACCATATTCATACACTACGGCAGATTATACAGAAGACCGAAGAGTATAATCAGCCACTGTGTCTAGCGTTTGTGGATTACGAGAAAGCCTTTGATTCTATCGAGAAGTGGGCCATACTGCAGTCCTTGCAGCGATGCCAAATTGACTATAGGTATATCGAAGCGTTGAAGTGTTTATACAGCAAGGCCACTATGTCAGTCCGATTACAGGACCAGAGTACGGAACAAATTCCATTGCAGAGAGGTGTGAGACAGGGAGACGTCATCTCTCCGAAACTGTTCACTAACGCATTGGAGGATGTTTTCAAACTTTTGGACTGGAAAGGATGTGGCATCAACATTAATGGCGAATACATCACTAACCTTCGTTTTGCCGATGATATAGTTATAATGGCGGAGTCGCTCGAGGATATCGGCACCATGCTCAACGACCTCAGTAGAGTTTCCCAACAGGTTGGTCTTAAGATGAACATGGATAAGACGAAAATCATGTCCAATGTCCATGTTCCACCTATACCGGTAATTGTTGTAAACGATACACTCGAAGTTGTAGACGAGTACGTCTATCTGGGACAGACTGTCCAATTAGATAGGTCCAACTTCGACAAGGAGGTCGCACGAAGAATCCAGCTCGGATGGGCAGCGTTCGGGAAGCTTCGATCCATCTTTTCGTCCCCAATACCTCACAGCCTGAAAACCAAGGTTTTCAACCAGTGTGTGTTGCCAGTGATGACTTATGGCACTGAGACGTGGTCCCTTACTGTGGGCCTCATTAACAAGCTTGAAGTCGCTCAACGAGCAATGGAGAGGGCTATGCTTGGGGTTTCCCTGCGTGATAAGATCCGAAATGAGGAGATCCGTAGGAGAACTAAGGTCACCGACATAGCTCTCAAAATTAGCAAGTTGAAGTGGCAATGGGCAGGCCACATCGCTCGCAGAACTGATAACCGATGGGGAAGAAAGGTTCTCGAGTGGCGACCACGCACCGGAAGGCGTAGTGTAGGCAGGCCCCCCACTAGGTGGACCGACGACCTCATAAAAACCGCGGGGAATCGCTGGATGCAGGAAGCGAGTAGCCGGTCCAAGTGGCGTTCTATGGGGGAGGCCTATGTTCAGCAGTGGACGTCTTCCGGCTGATAATGATGATGATGATGATGATGACCCTCCTCGGTATTTGCTTTAGTTTAGCGCCTAAGTTTTCATTCATAAATATTTTTAGTGTTTAATGAATTATTGTGATCAGAGTTATTGCGATACCAGATTAAAACACTATTGGTGGTTACTTGTATTTTTAATCAATATCTACATTATTGATTTATTTATCCTAAATTATCCTTTAGACCATGCCATGGGGTCCAATGTCTGCAGTGGAAATGGAGCCCCGTGAGTCCAACGATGGGCCCATCCTTTGGATCCGGCCCGGGGAACAGCTGGTCCCCACCGCTGAACTCGGGAAAAGTCCTATCAAGAAGAGAAGGTAAGATATCTGTTGTAAAACAAATTGGCTTTTTACCAAAAAATGGAACCGACTTCAACACCAAAAAGTGTGAAATAACTTTCGATTTAACCGATTCGATCGGTTTTGGTTTATTTGGGGTTTCTTGTGTTTTTTATGTTGTATTCTTCCTATTAGCATTTTATGCGGGAGGGAGGGTGGTGCACGCCCCCAAATAGGCCAAAATCATTGTTTTCTTTTCAGCGGAAGTGTCACTAAATATTTTTTAATATCGTTTTTTTGATAATGGATTTCCGCAAAGTAACGCCTGAATCAATAAATTATGTGAAATAACTTGTTGAAGTCGGTACCATGATATTTCAAAAGTATCTATTATCACAATATTGTGCGCATGGTACCGACTTCGACTAGTTAGTTCACGCTTTTTGGTCGTGAAGTGTATTTAACCCTTTTTATGATGAAATCAAAACGGGACCACCTTGGTTTGGCCTTGTTTACTCTACACAACAAAAAAAAGAATCATTATCATTATCGGTTCATAAACAACGAAGTTATCCGCGAACACACATAAAAAATATGGTTGAGTTGAGAAACCTCCTTTTTTGAATTTTATTAAAATTGACAAAGTTTTCAATGTAAATTGACAGTTTGAGATTGAGTTTAGGATTGGCGAGAAAACGTAAAGAATTAAAGATAATTAATAATTAATTTTGTTATCCGCATTGATACACAATGTGAGTGTGTGAACTTTAATTAACTCATGTAGGACACAACTCAGACAAAATAAAAAGTCAAGACAAAATGTTGTGAACAGAAAAGTGAGGCCGGTAAAACTACGCCTCGCCGTTTACATAAATAATTATATACAACACGTCAACGAAACTAGGCCTTGAGTCGAACTATCGCGGCGCTTGGAAGCAACGCGTAAAGTTTGAATTATCATTTAATATACATTTATTAATAATTTTTTTTGAATTTTAATTTAAACATTACAATAACTCTCTATTGCTTACCACAAGAAAAGAATAAATATACAGTAGGTAAATTATATAATTAACCTACTGTACGAGTAAAAATCTTAGAACGCAGATAATACAATTGGCGGTCTTATCGCTAATGCAATCTCTTACAGACAACCTTTGAATGGACAGGACAACAATGAAAAATGTAGACGGTGGTGTGCAACAAGATGAATAGTTAAAACAAAGTTTAAATATTAAAAAAAACAGGTTAAATGAATAGTTAAAAAAATAATTATCTACTTATTAAATCATAAAGAAGAATCTTAAATACCTACATAAATATCAATAATATAATAAATACATATACTTATATAATATTCTTTATTAAAATAAGATTATATGAGATCATGTAAAATGAGACGTAACATTAATACTCAAAAAAAGAATACATTCATATATATATAAATAATAACAATATTACAGGAAATGCGAAGCAGTTTCAGCAAACAGAGGACAAATAATGCTGTTGAACCATCTTTTTAAATATTCCGATCGATTTTGCTTGTCTGATAGGAGGAGGCAGAACATTCGATAGTCGTACAGCGTGCACTGTAAATGAATCGTGAGAGACTTTCGCAGAGTGTACAGGGGTCATTAACAGAACAGAAGATGAGGCACGCAAGGATCGAGAAGTACTGATCGATAAAAATTCAAATCGCTCTTTGAGATAGGAAGGCGTAAAAGGAAAGAATAGTATATTGTAAAGGAAGGAAAGTTTATGAGTATTCCGGCGAAGGCGGACAGGTAACCATTTTAGCTTCTGGCGATATTCTGAGACATGATCATACTTGCGTAGATCAAAAATGAAGCGAATACAGAAATTCTGTAGGCGTTCTAATTTATTAAACTGTACTTTGGTAAGATCCAGATAACAGGCATCCGCATAATCAAGTATCGGGAGTAAAAGAGATTGAACTAGCGCAATTTTAGTGGTAGTTGGAAGAAAATTTCGTAATCTACGGAGTGAACCTGCTGAGGCGAAGAGCTTTCGGCTGGTTTCTGCTAAATGAGGTTCCCATGATAATTGCCTATCGATGATAACACTAAGGTTTTTAATAGTTTCACTAATTTTTATAAGAGTTCCGTCAAATAAGACTTGTGGGAGACGAAACCAGTCGATATTGGAAATCATACGAGAACTACCGATGACTAACACTTGAGTTTTCTCAGGGTTTACATTGAGACCATACGATTTACTCCACTTAAGAATTTTGTCTAAGTCTAAATTGGTCGAATCTATTGCCTCGGGTAGTTTGTCTGTTGGTGCATGCCTGTAAATTTGAAGATCATCTGCATATAGGTGGTAGGACGAAGTAAGTTGATCAGAAATTGAGTTAATAAAATATCAAACAAAAGAGGAGATAATACGCCGCCTTGCGGAACACCTGCACTAGTAATACACCATGAAGAATAAGCATTATCAATTCGTATACGTTGCCGGCGCCCTTACAGATAACTGCGAAACCATTCAATCACTGTAGGAGATATGTTAAGAGAGCGAAGGATTCCTAGAAGTATGTCGAAGTCCACATTGTTAAAAGCGTTGCTAAAGTCAAGTAGGGATAATACTGTCACTTGCCTATTAGCCATGCTATACCGAACATCGTCAGTGATTTTAACTAGAGCTGATACTGTGCTATGACCAGGACGAAATCCGGATTGAAAAGGGTTAAGGAGATCATTTCTATTAAGGAAAGAACTAAGTTGCTGGTGTATGAGGCGTTCTAGGACTTTACGAGATGAAGGGTAAAATAGATATTGGATTGCATTTACATGTGCGTGCATCGGTACTGAATTATTATGGCAGTACCGATGCACGCACATGACGTTTAGAAAACCGGCCTCACTTCTCTATTTACAACATTCTGTCTGGACCTTTTTTATTTTGTCTGAGGGACACACAAGCGTGCCGCGGACTGGCCAGCTAGTTTGTAATTAGTCTTTATTTTATATTCCAGAACGGGTATAAACGAGCTCCGCAACCTGCAATACTTGCCGCGTTACTCGGAGGCCCGAGAATTCCTGTTCGAGGATAGGACGCGTGCGCACGCGGATCACGTGGGACATGGCCTGGACAGGATCACTACTGCTGCTGTTGGTAAGTACCAAGTTATACTCATCTCTAGATTAGAAATACTGGTACATTTCAGACAGGTATACAGGATGTACACACATCAAAGAAAGATTGTGATCATAAGCTCATATAATTTCTTAAATTGAACTTAACCAACAATTTGAAAATAGAAAGTTTATATTCAATATAATATAACTTCTCCCCTGGCTCGAACACATGCGGTGATCCTCCTGGGCATGCTGAGAATCAAGTTATCCAGGATTTCTTGGGGTAACCTCTACGAAGAAATAATAGTCAGGAACTGTAACTGCGTTAAAAAAATGACCCAACAAAAGTCGTGTTCAGTACGTCATCAGTCGGACATTTTACTTGCAAGCGAGCACACTTCAAATCTTCGCGTACATTTTCATTTTTATCATTGTGAACTTCAGTTGTGGATCATCATGCCAGCATTCGTTGTGAAGTGGTGCAGAAACAATACAGGATTAAAATGTCCAGGGATCACTTTTACTAGTAAATAATAGCAAAATTATAATTATTCAAAGATGTTCAAATACGTTAACAAATCGAGATGGTCAATACTATGCAAAATAAAGTCAGTCAATTTTTATTTAATTTAGGATGTATTTTTTCTTCAGGACTAAATATTGAAATGTATGTAATGTGCAATGGTTTTGCTTGTTATGTTTTATTCTCGCTTGCTTGCCGATTCAATGCGGCAAAATAAGTGCCTAGCTGCACTTAAGCTAGAAAAACAAGAGTATGACTGCCTGTGAAAACCAGCATAGTTATACTACGTTAATTTTGACTGAAAGCAATAAAATTATAGATAATAAAAAAAATATGGACCATGTTACACAAAACTGCAGTACCTACCTACCAGTTGGTACAATAAGTACCTACTGTTTTTTTTAAATTATGTTATATAAAATATCATATTTATCTTTTTATGCTGATGATTTGTCCCGAAGAAACAGCGCTGCGCGAGTTTAGGTATTTTACATTAGCGAGTTACTTGCTAGTGCGCCCTACGGCAGTGGCCTTACCGCTTGACCAAATAAATTTATTTAATATTAGGATCTTTTTTTTATCTACTTTGGTTTTTATGTCACAAATAGACGTAGGTCAAAAAGGTGAAATAAAATATCACGCAGGAAACTTTGTATTTTTAATATCGACATTAATTAACATAAAATGATAATTATTAATCAAGTACATGTTATCTACAAGAGCATAGACTAGAAAAAAGTAAGATTTAACTCATGTACCTACCAAAAAGAGATAAGAATTACCAAATAAAACAACCATCAAATAGTTCCTGCTACCAGTTTCTGGATCCAGCATCAGGTCCTGGTCACCAGCTAGAAAAAAGGTATTTCGAAGACGATTCATACGATCCCAAACACGGTGTGTCTACTATTAAACATCACATAGTTCCTGCTACCAGTTTCCAACTCGAGCATGGATTCCTGGATACCAAGTATAAGCATAAGAAATTTGGTTAATAGCAAAATATTAGCCCCTCCAGGGTCGATGTCATTATACGAGTAACAATGAAATTTCTATTGTTGATGCACTATGATGCATGATGTCATATAAAATTATTTGTTAGAATCCCACTTAGAAATGTTACCTCAATAAGTATCAGAAAGTTTTGAGCGCACTAATATTTAGTTGTGTAAGCGCGGGCGTCAGAGCGATACGTCCTCTGACATCTCTCTAAGAGGCCTCAGCCGCGTCTGCCGATTCGTGACTGGCGCGACCGGTTTTATGATTGATTTTAAAAACGTGTGTGTGTAGAAACCGCTCGGCAATAACAAACTAATAAACAATTTCTAAATGTAGTCTGTGGAACTTGAACTTGTTAATCAAATAATGTTCTATAACATCAGGTCTATCTCATCTATAACATTGCCGTGGGGTACCGGCTTTGAATAGTACCCCCCCAACTCTACCCGTGGGTGCGTAAAAATCTGCTAAGGGATAACAATCGGAAGGTGGGCAGCAGCACCTTCCCAGTATTAAAACCCCAAAACTGCGCTCGCCAACCCGCCTGCCAAGCGTGGCGAGTATTGGCAAAATCCCCCCCAATGACGGACACATTAGGAACCAGGCCCCCAGTCCCCGGCAGCCCCGCTATTCCTGGCTACGGTAGCGGCCACGGTAACGGTGGGGCAGGGGGTGCTAAGAATCCCCGGCAGACGCCCGGCTACCACCCCTAACGACGACGACTGGCCCTGGTGACACACAACATACGCACAATGAGGACAGACGAGAAGATATATGAGCTGGAAGAAGAAATGAGTAAGTTACACTGGGACATTGTGGGGTTATCTGAAGTCCGTAGAGCGGGTGAGGACACGATAACCCTAAAATCAGGTAACCTACTCTACTACCGGGAGGGCGACCAACAGTCCCAAGGTGGTGTCGGTTTTCTCGTCCACAAGTACCTTACTAACAACATAGTTAAGATCGATAGCGTTTCCAATAGGGTCGTATACCTAATACTCAGAGTATCCAAACGATATTCGCTGAAGGTCATTCAGGTATACGCACTGACGAAGTCGCACCCGGATGATGAGGTGGAGGATATGTATGAGGACATTAGTCGGGCCATACATACCTCTGAAACGCACTTTCTAGTTGTTATGGGGGACTTCAACGCGAAGTTGGGTAAGAGAAGCGAGGATGAGTTGAAAGTGGGGCAATTTGGATATGGACAACGGAACCGTAGGGGACAGAGGTTGGCCGACTTCCTGGAGAAAGAGGAACTCTTTATGATGAACTCTTTCTTTCAGAAGCCACCTCACAGGAAATGGACCTGGCTGAGTCCCGATGGTTCCACGAGAAATGAGATTGACTTCATTATGACCACCAAAAGGCAAATATTCACTGATGTCTCCGTGATCAACAGGGTTAAAACCGGTAGTGATCACCGAATGGTAAGAGGCACGGTGAATATTAACGCCTGGTGACGACGGTATCACGTCTGAGCTTCTGAAAGCGGGTGGAACACCGGTACTTAAAGTCCTTCAGAAGCTCTTTAATACCGTCTTACTCGAAGGTTCAACGCCAGAAGCATGGAACAAAAGCGTGATGGTGCTGTTCTTCAAGAAAGGTGACAACACTTTACTTAAAAATTACAGACCCATCTCGCTTTTGAGCCATGTTTATAAGCTGTTTTCGAAGGTCATAACGAACCGTCTCAGTCGCAGGTTTGATGAATTCCAGTAAATTGTAAAATACCTCAGTGCCTCAAGACAAGAGTCTTCGACCAATGTGTGTTACCAGTGATGACTTATGGCACTGAAACGTGGTCTCTTACTATGGGCCTCATAGACAAGCTCAAAGTCGCACAACGAGCTATGGAGAGGGCTATGCTCGGGGTTTCTCTACGTGATCGAATCAGAAATGAGGAGATCCGTAGAAGAACGAAAGTCACCGACATAGCCCAGAAGATTAGCCAGTTGAAGTGGCAATGGGCAGGGCACATAGCACGCAGAACAGATTTTCTGGAGGTTCTGGAGTGGAGACCACGGACCGGCAAGCGCAGCGTAGGTCGTCCACCGACACGGTGGACAGACGACCTGATGAAGGTCGCAGGACGACGTTGGATGCAGGCCGCTTCCAACCGGTCCTTTTGGAAAATCATGGGGAGGCCTATGTTCAGCAGTGGACGTCCTACGGCTGAGATGATAATGATGATAATAACATCAGGTAAGAATAATTGACATAATATACTATATCAATCATTATTATGTGACCCCTCAAATATTTAGCAAAAACGCGAATTGGCGCTTCCAAAGCGTTTAGGCTCTAAAGAGATACTACAGACAATGAACAAAACGATTGCCTACAGTTGGTATGTAATATAGGTAACTTTATAGCATTAAAAAAACGTTTCATTATTTGTTCAAATTAAAGCACGTTTAATTTATCAAGCTAATGAAAATTCACCCTCTGCAAATTTTAAAGTGGTTAAGCTGAGTTGCTAATTAATTTGTCAGTAATATCAACAGTGCTTTTCTAAAGTAATTCTATAAATTGATTGAATTTTCTAAATTGATAATGAAGGTATTCTGTGACCACTGAAAAACATCAAGATGGCAAATAACGACTTATTTTTTTTTTTGGTAAAATGTATAAGCCTAAAATGTTTCATAATCTTTCTTTACTACATTGCGAAGAATCTCTTTTAATGTCTTCTAAACAAAAACCTAATAAATTAATTATATTTCACGAGACATACGAGATTTACAATTGATTTATTATTGAGTTGGTCCAGTCCACTTGTTGCATAACATCGTCCACGCCGCTATGACTCTGCTGTCATTGTAGATGTTGCAGCACGCGCGTAAACCAATCACCGAACATGTCTATTTGTAACCTCGGAAGTAATTTGTATTTGGAATCATACGTTGTTTTGATTTGAAGGGCCAATTTTTGTGTGGATTTTGTTCTGAATTATGCTTCCTGACTATTATTTCTTCGTATGGTAACCTATCCCATTCTTGAATAGCGGCTTCCCTGAGCTCTGGCAATGTCTGAGGACGTGGCAGGCGGTTCCAAACAACTCGCTTAACCTTGCCTATACCGTGATAATAATACAAAAGATTTATGAATGAAACTCACCCAAATTTACGTCTCTGGTAGGCAAAGGGTTAAGGGCATCCCACGCGTGCTCTATTGGATTTAATCTGTCCGCATCAGGACAAAAAATAACAATAGATTTATGAATGAAACTTGCCTCGAATGAGGCTTGCTGATTCGGACAGATTAAGGCAGGCTAGTTTAACCTTGTGATGTCGTATTCTCGTAGAGCAGCAATCCAGCCTGGTGCAAGCAATTCCGAATGGTCCGAGTGCTAACTAAGCCCAGAGGCGGCCCGAACTTCTGCTAATATATATAAGGAGTCTAAAAAGACGAAGAAATTATAACATAACCTACCGTCACAAAAAAGATTTCTATTTTTAAACAGATCGCAAACTTTTTTTTATGTGTGTATATGTATACGTTTTTGTTGTAGTTATGAGTTTTCCATAAAAATAAATAAATAATAATAATTGTTTGCAGGAGTACTAAAAGCGATTCACTGCAACGATGAATCGGACCGTGGCCGTATCACCAAGGACGTGGTGGCATTCCACGCTGGAGACTTCAACAAGCTGGTGCAACTCTTGCAGCTGGACCTGTACGAGCCACCCATCTCGCAGTGTGTCACGTGGTAAGTGATACAGTTTATATGCTTATTTTATGTTATCATTTTGTACATTTGTCAACCCCATCAAGGGCCCTACTCCCACCTCTTAAAGTAGTCATACTTCAACCTTACCATTAAATTTAGTACGACCACGTCAATATAGCAAGCTTAAAATAGTAATGGATTACGATATACATTATGATAACGTATTATCAAATAGTGCACTCAATTCGCGTATTCCGACATCCGACGTGACTTTTGACACTAAAGGCCGTTTTCAATAATCTATCTATCGCCGATTTACCTTACTAGAGATAGATATTTGACACTATTTGTATGGACGTTATGTCAAATTTCTATCGGTAGTAAGGAAAACTGTGGATAGATAGAATATTGAAAACGGCCGTAAGTTTCATTGTCCCATTGTTAAAGTTTTAAAGGAGAGGCCTTTACTCTAAGAGGGGCCCTCAACTACGGAACTAAAATTAATAATAAATTAAAAGTGAAATAATCACTTAAATTTAAAAAAAAAGTTTTTAAAGTTTGAGAAATAAGCAGGTTTTATTATTATTATTGTTCAATGGTTGAACAATATTAATAATATGAACTTCAACCATTTTGTGTCGGTGGGAGTACGATAGTAAGTATAATTATATATAGATAGTAAGTTCTAAGCTTATTACAAAATGCTCCTGATTTATGATAATTTCGTAAAAGGGGGGAGTAGGCCCACAGGCTTAGTTGGTAGTAACCCTGCCTCCGAAGCGACGGTACCGAGCTTCAATCTCCAGCTGGGGCAAATATTTATGTGATATACAGACATTTTCGTACTCGGGGTCTTGTATGTTTATGATGCAACAATGTCTGCGTCTATGAAGGCTACACACGAAATTCTAGTACATGTATAAGTGTAAAAGTTTATTCATATCTGCTAGCTGTCAAGTTACATCATTAGTTGCATGAAGTCAACGAAGGATGGCAGACTCCTATACATTACCAGCCTAGAAGAACCCGTGCTACATTGTTCTAGGCTCGTTCGTGAATGAAACTTGTACGTATCGGTAGAGCAATAAATATATATAACTAGCAAACCCTGCGAACTCCGTTTCGCCACCAGATGGCTTCGTTTTATGTACATTTTGTTTGGTGCCATCTACTTAAAATATTGGTTTGTATTACATGCTATTTATCATAGATGGCGCTGTATGTGAAAAAAGATTTTCCCGCTTTTCTTTTTAAATTTTCCTGAATTTTCTTTACTATAAACCTCACGGAGCCCGAGATCTTTCCAACGAATGCAAAACCGTGGAAATCGGTTCGTGCGTTCTGGAGTTATAGCGTCAGGAAGGAAAACCCGACTTATTTTTATATAGTAGAAAATATTGTAAATTAATCATTTTCATAGAAGTTTGGCGAAAAAGGTTATCTCGGAAAATAATCTGTGAGTCAGTGTTGTCCATTCTTATCCCAAGGGCGTAGAACACAATTTTGTTTGCAACCAGGCGCCTATTTACTATGAACGCACTGTAGATGTTGAGTTATCTATACTAATATTATAAAGAGGAAAGATTTGTATGTAAGTATGTTTGTAACGAATTGGCTCAAAAAGTACTGGACCAATTTCAAAAAAATCTGTCTTCATTGGAAAGCTACATTCACCCTGAGTAACATAGGCTATATAAGATTCATCATCATCATCATCATCCATCGCCGCGCGGGTGAAACCGCGGGGAGCAGCTAGTATTAAAATAAAATCGGTATTTTGATAAATACATAAAGAAAGCATTTATTTAAAAACTATTTTAATGTACAACGATAATTGTCCAAAAATGAGGCTCGACAGATTATTGAGTAATATTGACATTGAATTTAGAGTGAAACAGCCTTATTGTTTAACAAGGTCTTACAAAATGGTAATGTAGATGAACTTCATTTTGACATTGTCCTTTAAAAACGTATCCCCATGCAGTTCGAATTACAGAATGAACATAATTTAAATTACCATTCTAATTAGACAATAAGGCCCCAGGTATTCTAACGGAGCAAGCATAATGATAACTGTGGTTCACACTATGGGGTGTGTTCGAAATACATTTATCACATCTAATTACTACAATTAAATTAATTAAAAGTACTCTTGATTCCCATCTTTATAAATAATGAAAATTATACATGGAAACCACAAAAATATGATCGGTATTTTCATATATGATACATGAACGGGTTGTCATTTCGTTTTTCGGGAGCAAGGCTGGTTCTGCCATCCTTCTTTGTATCAAATTATTCAGAATATAGAAATTTCTATATAGAAAAAAGACTTTATTCTATATAGAAGACCCGTCAGTTCGTCACTATTATGACTTGGATAGTCGTATTTTGGTAGAGTGCTGGGTGTGCTGATGATGATCGAAATGTGATTGACGAGAGCACAAAATCTACATTTTTCCGTGCCTACAGTAATCCAACATTATGGACATTTAATAGTATATTATGCAATTAGTGAATAAAGGACAGATTTAAAGCCAGGGTCACAGATGAATCACGAGTAAGTAAAGGATTCTAACGATTGAATCACGACCGCAGGGAGTGGTTCGTGATGATTGAATCACGAGCGATGCGAGTTATTCATGGCCCTCGATATAAATCCGTTTTATTCAAGAGTTGCATACTATACTTTATACCGTAACTACGAGAAAAGAAATAATTTAAGCGAAAATAGAGATTTAATGAAGAAAAACGGAAGGTTAAATTAATTAAAATGCACATTTAAATTAGAACAATTTTTAAAAATAAGAGTAATTTTCTTATTATTATTTTTTTCTGTAATGAAGCCAAGAACACAATACAGTTTTTATTCTAATGCTAAACTCCTTGTCGGAAATATCGGCTAATTAAATTTCGAGGAGTTATTTGCGCATAGAGTTTGTATGTGGAGTATTCTTTGCGCAAGGAGTTTGTATCGAGTATTTTTGCGCAAGGAGGTTGTATAAGCATTGAGATGGAGGTCAAATATATTGGGGTGTTCTGAATTCAAACAACAAAATAGTGATTTTAAGGCCTTTTTATTGACTGTTTTCAGTGTTTTTTCAAGCTTGTTCAAGTGTGTTCAAGCTTTTTAGAGTAGGAATGGTATAAAGGTTAATAGTACGTACACTATTTGCACGTTAAAACTATTATTACGAAATAGACACTTTTAAAATTAGTTTTAAAAGTGTCTGTACGAATTAGACACAATTAAAATCTTGTTACATAATATTTTCGACCCATAACATTTCCCTTGTTCTTTCGTCAAAAAATGTGTTGTACTCTGCAGGCTAGAAGAAGCCAAGTTGAACCAACTCCGGCGCGAAGGCGTGCGATACTCTCGCCTGCCGCTGTGCTCGGACGATATCTACTTCCTACCGAGGAACATCATTCACCAGTTCCGGACGGTCTCCGCAGTGGCGTCAGTCGGTGAGTGCACATCATCTGAGAGAACGTTTTATAAAGGTATATTACTACCGACTCGGCTAATAGTCCATTGAGGGGTTTGACTATAACAATAATTCCTCTGTCGCTGGAATTGCAGTTGCAGTATGATAAAGTAATGTGTATAGATTATTAACATATTAGTTTAAAAAAAAATCTTAAAATAAAATAAAATTGAAAACTATAATGGCGTGATAGGAATGTATTTTTTTGGATAATTGTGAAATAAAGCAATAGTAATAGTTTATGCAACTGTCATATAATAGAGGGTATTAAAACATGAGTGTAGCGTAACATACACTACTTTATGTAATCTCATGACATTTTTGCTACTAAAGTTTTATCCACCAAAATATTACTCAAATTAGTATGTACGAAATAGCGCCAAAATGGAAAAAGTCTTCTTCTTCTTGTTTGTATGGCTTGTGCGGCGTAACCACAATTTTGCCAATATATCAGCGGAAAAAGTCTGTTATTGGTCTATGGAACCAGCGCGCTCACCACAGATAATGTGTACTTATATTGAATTGAAACCTCTTGGTCGGGACACATTGTACTTTAATAATAAAAAAATTGTTTTAAAGCATTGTTTTGTTAGGAGAATAATGCTTTAATTTAATTCTTAATTTTCTTAAAGAAGTATGTAAATAAAATATGCCAATAAAAGTCTATATTTCATTTCATAATTAGAATATTACCGAATGAGATTATATATAATATATTATGACAGAGGGTTTTTTTGATCAAATTATGATGCAAATTTAAGTGTCTGCCTCTTCGTCATCAAAATATTCCTGGATTCTGTTGCATACCTACACATATTTATATAAACTAACGTATAACAAAGGTATTTCGGACAGAGGAATTTTTCACCGGGAGCTAGAAGTGATTATTAGTGATTCCATGTTTAGGTGCACATACACCGACCTTCCAGGTATTAATTTTTTAGATAATGTTTCAATCGTAATCTATGAACATTACTTTATCATACTGCAAAGTTTCAGCGACATAGGAATTATTGTCAGGGTGTACATACAAATAATTTCCTAGTGCATCGGACTATAACGGTGGTCTATATATGGTCGATTGGTCGATCGCTCGCGTCAACAGAAACGTAACAGCAGCTGGACGGTTATTCAATAGCAGAATAAGAAAACGTTCAAAAGTCACCGTTCAGCTACGGTTCGATTGCAATATAGTGAGTGGAATCGGCCTCCTGAACTGTGATAGTGTCATAACAAATGTTGAATTAAATGTTATTGCAGCGTGGCACCTGCGTCTGAAGCAGTACTACCCGTCGTCCGAGGCGTCGTCCCCCGCCGACGAGCGTCCCCCACCACAGGAAGCCCCGCCCCGAGTCGAGAATCACGTACCACACACACCTACTTCTGGTGAGCTTACCTTTATAACTAGTACTTACTTCATTTTTAGTCAGTTAGCCTTCTGAGCCACCGATCCCTGGTTCAATCCCCGGACAGGTCAACATTTGTGTGCATGAACATGTCTGTTTGTTTGTATACAAGTACCAGGTTACAATAGCACAGGCTCTGCCTAATTTGGGACCTGATGACCTTGTGGAGATGCCCCATATATAATAATATTCTAAAACCCGTCAGCAGACCTAGACAAAGTTCAAACTGGCGTGTTTCTTCACACGCTACAGACAAAAAGGTATCTACGAACTTAGCGCGACGTTACTTTTCCACAGGTAATGTCAACGCCATACATTTTTAAGTTGTCGTTTGGCGTTAACGATAAGAGAAACATCTTTTGTCTAGGCCTGCTGGTCTTTTAAAGTGAATCATTTTGTTAGTAGTAATAGTGTGTAAATGCTGTTCTAAGTACTAATCCAAATATGTCAATGGGCAATTGAAATTTATATTAACAATTTTTTTACAGAAACTAAAAAACCACCTTCAACGCACAAAGCCGGCGTGATAGAAATGCGAGCGCTCAGTGCAAAATTCCACGAGAAACTAAATAAACCACAGAAGCTCTCACACACTAGAAAAAGCCTGGATATTCACACTAAAACTCCAGACAAAAAAACAGATCGAAATGACAGAGAAAAAACAGATGTTAAGCATAAAGTTGAAATTAAAACTGAGAAAAATGAATCTAAAGTAGATAAAGCTACAGAAAAATCAGATAAAAATGAAAACCATGATAGTTCAGATATCAAAGCTGAAATAAAAACAGAGAAGCCGGAAGTGAAATCTATAAAAACTGAAACAAATTCCACAAAGCCAGAACTAAAGGTGGACAAAACTGAGAAATCACCACCGCAGTTTGAAAAAATAGAAAAGCTTGACAAACTAGAATCCAAAAGTGACAAAGAACGGTTGGAAACTAAATCAGACCGGTCGGAATCCAAAAGTGACAAGAATGATAAGACAGACAAATCTGACCGCTTAGAGAAACCAGACTCGAAAGACAAGAACCATTCACATAAAGACAGACACCGATCGGACAAGCATGACAACCACCGAAGACATTCATCGTCTTCACGTCATAAATCTTCTCACCGATCTCGTGATCATAAGAAAGACAAACCATCGGATGACAGAAAATCAGATGACAGAAAGTCCGAGCATAAACATAGAGAGAAATCTGATAGCATTAAAGATGTGAAAACTGTTTCTCAAGCTGTGGAAAACGCAAGAATACCGGAGATACTACATCGACCACCGGATTAGTGTAAAGACATATTACGGACTCAATTTTAAAATATTTCATGTGTGTTAGTGTTGTGTCGATGGAGAGATGATATGTGAATTATTTATGTACGAGTACAATCAAGGATGGAGTTTTTTGAAGCAGATTTAGTGATCTCAATGTTTTATTGGTTGATTTGTAAATTTCAGGCAAGGATATGGGATTAATAATTATATGAGCATGCTAGCTTTATTTGTACACAAATTGAATGCATGTACTCTCAACATAATGTAATACACTGGCAATACTTAAATGCAAGGATAGTTTTTGCTTATATAAGTGCGTCTTACATGGGTAGATATTTGAGCAATAATTAACGTATTTGTATACTAAGCCAAAAAATTCTGCAACCAGAGTACAATAATGATATTCCTTCTACATAACCTATTGGTATATATGTATATGTGCAATAGCACTCGATATACTATTGCGGTTAAATAAGTGCACCTTATGGATTATCAAGGTTGAGGGAATATAATTATAATCATTAGTCTTGCATTGGAACTTGTGGAAGAGCTAATATAATTTCACCAGAGTCACTTAGATGATCAAACGAAGGAATATTGTATGATGAATAGAGATTTGTCTGGAGTAGAGATGCGCAAAACAGTATACTAGAATGTAATGTGATATCCCATTACTATTCAGCTCGGGTGATATAACGTTTGGCGTCCACATTCTAGTAACATCACATGAGATGTCTCGTATTGTATGATTTTTATTTCGTTATAAAAAAATACGTAAGTACATAATAGCTACATATTTTGTTGTAACTTACAACAAAATATGTAGCTATTATGTATGATTTTCCTTTATACTTGGCCCAGAGAAATGAAGCAGTAGATACCAAATTTCATGTATGTCCATGAGCTTCAGCTACAAAACAATACAAATCCAAAGCTAACCAAACACCAAGCTGTATTGAGTTGGCCACAGAGGAGTTCAGAGGACATTAAATTTGTTTCGTTTAAACTGGTTCTTCTAACTTAAGTCTGTTCCGTTTTGCGCGGTGTGACATGTAATGGTGTGATACTGAAATGCGTTCTGTGCTCGAGTGATGCCGTATCGTGATATCACCCACGTAATATTAATTGCATCACTTTGTATGACATGTATAGACATGTCTAACTGGAGGTTATCATTTACCAAAGTACCAAACAAAATATATATCCAATTCACCGCTGAAGCAATAAAGGGTAAAATATTTTTGTGCTCATAGGGTCATATAAATATGAGTTGAGTTTAGAGAAAGTTTGAATGCACTAAGCTGGTGGAATGTTATTTAAAAAGTATAGGTTATGTATTTGAGGTTGAGGACAAGAGTGTCGCTTGAATTTTGCTGAAATAATTTCCATAAACTAGTTTTGACATTATCCGATTCCAGTAATCTATAACTGAAAGATTAATACATAATGTGATGTTATGATTTTAAAGAGGAATATCATGTCGTAAATAATAATATTTTATTTTTTTATAGAACATTTAATTTGATTTTTTCTAAGCAGTAAGTGCTACGTCATATAGACAAATATACGGATGTGAAAACAAGTTTCATTTTCTATAAAATGAACTAAAGATCTCAAATAATATTAGAAAAATATCAATAATTATCAAAATTATACAATAATCTTTTATATAATTTTGAAGAAGCATAATGCATTTTATCTTTTTGAAACATTATTTTTTTGTCTGTAAATAGTGCGTTCGAATAACCCCAAGTTGGCGAAAATAACGCTAAAAAAGCTCATACGGGCGTTTGAATAGGGATTGTGGGTGAAAATGACATTTAGGGCTCTTTTTGTTCACCGTTCTCAAAGCTAACAAAGAGTTATTTATGCCACTAAAAAGTACAACTTTGATCCACGTCCAGAGCATGGTTGTTTGTAATCGTTTTTTTACAACTATCTATTTGACAGCATAAGCATGTGGTTTTAGATCTTATGCTTGGTTTAGCGTTCCAGTAGGGTGTGGGCTAAAGTGGCAAAAATAACGCTTTTGAGCTTTACAAACACTTCAACAAAAGAGCCAATAATAGCAACGCCACCAATGCCCTCATTGCTAATCGAACCCACCAATAAAGGTGTAGTTCAAAAACGCGCATAATATGTAATCTGGGTAACTTCGTAACTGTTAACTCACTTTGTTATCACCTGAGTCTGGTCTCGTATTATGCAATTAGTGAAGTTACTCTTGGTTATGTTAGTTGTAATGTAACCTATATTTTGGTGTATTAAAAATAATATAACTGCAATTAATCTCCATCCTTGATTTAGTAATTTAGGTGTAAATATATTTTAAGTCGGTCTCTTAGAGGCTAAGTGAAAATGGTTATTGAAGGATGGACGCGCAGTTTTGGATAGGTTGTTTGAAACCAGTGTTTTTATTATTGTATTATTAGGTAGGTTAACCATAGTTTAGTTTCGAAAGTTCTCTGTTAATACACTTTTATATATAAAGCCTCTCGACTATGTGGCATAAAGTAAGCTAAGTTAGCTTTCAGACATACCTATACCTAAGTACTGCACTGACCTCTAGTTGCTATAACGTTTGCCAAAGCCTTGATTAGTTGAACAACTAAATACTGAACGCTCATTGGTCAATGGTATCCTATGACGCGATATATGACCAATCAGCGGTCAGTATTCAGTCTGTTGGCCGATCAAACTTTGACATAATGTTCCAGAAAGTGGAGGTTAGACTTCTTACAACAAAATCATTTGTTATATTGTAACAGTATAAACTCAGAGGTTATAGTTAACTTAGTTTCTTTAACTCCCATAGACACGGTTCAGAATTGTAGCTTCATATTGAGATCATAGTACAGAAAAACAGTACTATGCATAGAAAGGAAATTCTCCGCCTTGAACCTAGGTATCTAGATACTACAGCCTGTCCCAATTTTCCAAAAAGTAAAAGCACACTCTGCAGGACTATTATGTATCTTAGTTACTAACAAATGTATATGGTAATCGAAAAGAATGGCGGCTATGTCACTTTTGTCAGCTCCAGTCCTTACTAACATTTTGCTTACTGGGGGGCGTTCAGAACCTCAGAGTGCGATTGTTTAGTTATTTTCTAACTCGCTCTGAGGTACGGAACGGCCACGGTTGTTTTCTAACCTCAAACAGACTTTGACAAATCCATTGATCCTTACCTAATTTTCTTTGAGAATAGAGAAGAAGTTTGTTGGAGTCTGATTGGTCAAAGTTATGTCAGATGCGGGTTGCAACGCTCCGAGGTTCGGAACGCTTGAGTTAGAACAACCGAGTATTTTACCCTGAGGTTCGGAACGACGTTAGTGCGAAAAGTTGCACTCCGAGTGCGCTCTCACCGAGGTTCTGAACGCGCTGCTGGAGTTCTCAAAAATGACATAGAGCCGCCATTTTTCAACATCCGCCATCACAATCTACATTTGTTAGCAACCGAGATACACAATATCCCTGCAGTTGGTCGAACTAACCCTTACATACCTATTGCTACCGATACAGAATTAAATCGGCATGCAAGTTTCACACATACACATGAATTTAATGTACTGACTCTAAAGATGATATTATGATGTACTATATAATAATCTCTATAGTAAAACAGAATGGATAGGGCTATAGCTGCAGTATTCTACGGTATACTTAAATTTCCTCTTACAATTAAAGATTCTAGGGTGCCCGGCTCATTTGATTTATTTTAAGATATATACGTAGGAGAGTATTGACAAATATCAGACTTTTACTTTAATTAGGCTTCCATTTTTATACATTGATATTAAACAACTTTAAACGGATTAAATCTCATATAATTTTATATTATTGTATCCCGACGTTTGGAACACTTTTCAGTGAACATGGTCACGGGTAGACTAAATGACAGTTGTCTGTTATAAAGTTATGGATATTTTTTATGTATCATATTCTAATCAAAACGTTCCCGATGCACGCAGTAGTCACTCACTCGGGATAAAATAATATATAGTTATACACGATTTAACCCGTTGAATACCAGAGATGTAAATGTATGTTCGTTTCATTCATAAATCTTTTGTTTTAATTATCACAGTACAGTAATGATTAATCCGTTTAAAGTTGTCTTCAAAATACGACACTTATTTTTGTCAATGAAATTTATATTCAAAATCCACAACGTAATAGAGTCAGTGGATTCAGATTGTAAAATCATATTTGCATTTCCCGGGCACCTTCAACTAACAAAAGAAATTTATACACTTTTTTTTCTTATGACCTTGTTAGTATTAATTATTGAAATCAAACCGTTATTGTAATGGAGACAAGACAAGTAAACAGACACATGGTTAGTTTTTTTTATTATGTTAGTTAAGATATCTGAAACTGCGATGTGTATGTGATTTGATAGAGTTTAATAAAAATGAAGAAAAGAATAATTAATTAAGACAAATAAAAATAACTTAATGTTCACATCATATTTCTACTGCACTAAAATAAATTATAATTTTCTTTATGAAAAAACATTGTTTTGTTGAAACTCGAGCGATTCTGTATTACCTACATTCAACGACAGATGTATTTTAGTATTATTGCAGAATGTCTACAATTAATACAAATAAGTATTTCCTTTTATTAAATAATTTGTAACAAGATTCTACTGGTATTGTTTATTGAACATTTAAATGTTACTCGTAACTAATTTCGAACGGGCAACACCTGATTTTATAGAAAGTTATTTTTTGTTTTAAAATAGCTATAATATGAGTACCAGTAATAAGGCAACTCGATTCTGAGCTTTTCGATAACTTATGATTTCTTAGGTATAGGATTTTAGAAGGAAGTTAAACTAATAGCAGATAAGATCGCGTATATCCCACTAATATAATAAATGTGAATGTTTAGATGGATGTATGGATGGATATCTGGATGTTTGTTACTCAATCACGGCAGAACGGTTGAACGGATCTGGTTGAAATTTGGCACAGTGATAGATTATAGTCTGGAATAGCACATATGCTACTTTTCATCATCATCAACAACTATCACCACGCGGGTGAAAAAGCCTAATATTCTTGGGCACAGCATAGACAAAATATCAAGGTCTCCGCCTACGTCTAGATCGTAATGACGACTTGATTTCTGTCTAAGATGTGTTAGTTTTTGATAGCGTAGTATTATATTTACGTACGTACATTATCGCCATCAGTGCACGCAATGATTTTGACAGCTCGATACACTAGACGTGCCCGGCGATAGAGTCGGCATGTAGTCGAGCGATTCCGCCATCACCACGGAGGTGAAACAGCAGTCTAACGATCTTGAGTGAATCGCCCGCAATACTTGCATGTAATTTAACACAATACAATAGTTTCGCCTATGTATCCTCGAAGGGGTAAGCAGCGGTATTTTAATAGGATACTTTGCCACGGAGGTTGAAACCTCGGGGCGGTGACTTCAGTCTAGCGGTCTTGAGTGAATCGATACTGTTGCATATATAAGGTACATCTTCAAAGGGGTAAGTGGTGGTGTTTTCTACCGACTTCCAAAAAAAGGAGGAGGTACTCAATTCGACTGTTTTTTTAAATGTTTGTTACCTCATAACTTTCGACTGGATGAACCGATTCTCAAAATTATTTTTTTGTTAGAAAGCTGGTGCTTCCCGTGTGGTTTCATTTAAATTTAATTTAATTCGGTAAATGAGATACGCTCCAATAACTGAATAGAATGGAAGTCGGTATTAAATTTTTCAAATTGTACTTGTCAACGCCTACCTTTCGCCTTATATAGTAGCCACCATAGAGAAAATTGTATATACCACAGACAATAATTATTATTGTATATACAGAAAATAGCCACCTAAATTTGGATAAAACGACTTATATAAATTTGAAAGATCTTAAGTTATCTCAGTCTTGTGGATAACTTTTTCTGGTTTGATGATGGGACAAATGAAAAAATAATATATTTTTTGGCACACCATTAGTAAAGGCCAAGTTTTCAAACTACAACTGTTATTACGGTGACGGTACCTTCAAATTTGTTTCCAGGATCTTCTATCAATTTTATACCCTACATGTAAATGCTTCACAATACGATAATATCGTAAATTTTGTACACTTAATTTATGTACCTAACAAAACATAACCTACTTACGAAAGAGTATTTAGAGTATTGCGGGATTAGTTTTCAGTACAAATGTGATTACGAGCTAGCACGTCATTCAAGCAGTTAAAACAACTATTTATCTTAATGTCAAAGTTACGGGTTGCTACTACCACTACTGGAAAGCTCTTTCAAAAAGCCAAAATCTAGGACAAAAAATGTCGATGGTGGCAACCGTATTACACAAATATATATGCAATTGGCTTCGTTACCACCAATTTTGATCCCCGAGGGTATATTATAACTATTCAAGAATCAGTGAATGATTCTGAATAACATTCAGCATTCAAGGTATATTTCTTGAAGCAATGGATGCAATTAATTACTACTGATACATTTAGTTGTTACAAAGAAATATTCAGAACGAATAATCCAGTTGAAGGTTGGCTTGGCTGGCTTAAAAAAGAGTTCCTTTGAAACCGGCGCTATATCAGTCATACAATTACTTCAAAAGGAAGCCAAAATATCAAGATAAAAATTTGAAAAGGGTACAAACTTATTGTAAAGGAAAACGGCCGAGCTTAAAGTTAAAGAAAGACATACAAATGGACATGATTACTACTAGTGCATTGCGAAACGTAATTTTATTTCTTGAATCTATAGAGCGCTTGTGCAGTAGGTTGTAGGATATAAATATTTTAAATACATACCAGCATTTTTTGTTGTTGTTGTTTGATATTTATTAATCCTCTTTTGTCGATTTAGGACAGATTCGCTTCAAGTCAGAGTATCTATATCGAGTTGACTGTACTTCTGTCGTAAAACGAATCTGTCCTGAAGCGAACAACTCCGACACACCACGCTCAGTTTAAACTGTCCAATCGGCAGCGACGTTCAGTTGAAGCCGCGCCACCAGTGACATAAAACGATGTTAGCCATTTTGGGCATTATACTCGTGATAAAGAAACAAAAAAAAAGAAAAGAATGAGCAGAGTGGTGCAACAGTGCTAGTGGTGCTAGTCAATCAGTTCATACAAATTTACTAAAAGAATTGAGGTTTACGCCATGAGATTATCGTTAAAAGAAACTTACATGAAACTTGTATAGTTAGTGACTCCTCTAATGAAGAAGCAAGACACTGTTATGAGATACGCAAAATCTTGCCTACTGTACTGACGATTGCCGACCGCCATACACGCTCCAATCGGCATGATTAATCCAAAAGAATTGAAATTGAATTGCGCCGTCAAGGACAACTGTCATGCCAACCGCGCCCACACACGTTCAGTTTTAACTGATCCAACCGGTAGCGTCATACCAATTGGACAATAGGAAGGATGGTGTATGACTGGCATTACACTTACGCAAATTTTCGTGTTAAGTCCATAAATGGTTAATATGTCACTGACAATAAGATAATGTGCTGCTATCAGTGGTATGGCCTACGTAAGAGTAGATACAAAGCTCCAAGTTGTGATTTCATAAAAAACAACTTGAAATGTACCAGCTACCAGAGCATACCATGATGCGAGAAATGTAAAATTACGAAACTTGAAAATAAAGAGTTATGTATCAATTGTTATATTTTTAATTCTCGACTCTGGTTCTCCTTGATTGGTTACTATGTGGCAAAAGCGTGCAGTTTGTTTACTACCCGCAACGCGCCCTCGTCAACGGTTATCGTCTGACAGTACCGCGTTGTCACCGGAACGCACCGCGCGCCATACATCGATGGCGTCTTCATTATAATTAGATTTTTAACCCGTCCGAATCAGCAAGCCTCCAATCCATTCATAAATCTTTTGTTATAGCGTAAACCGATGCGGACAGATTAATAAGTAGTTATCGACTAATAACCCATATTCGTCTTCACCGATATCAAGAAGTTGTGTGATATATACCTACTTATATTGTGATCCTACATGAACTCTGGATTTTGTCAACAATACTTACTTGTGCGTGGATCGCGTCCGCGACCTCTGCAAGGGCAGAACCCAAGAAGTTGGAGAAAGCTATGCTATGTAAGTGCACACATATTAGTAGTCTAAAATAAGATCCCTCTCTCGGCAACTTGAGAAACTCTGCGATTCTAATGATAAAAATAAAAAAAAAATAAGGTCTTAACCGTCGTATGGGGACAGAGCGACAATTAACGACAAAGTAACATTAATATTTATATTCATTATCATTATTTATATTATTAATTATTCAGCCCATTTTTGACCTTTGTTGTTATGTAAGCAAATTAATGGTAAATGAGTGAATCTTTTAGTTTTGAATAAAGATATTAAAGGTTTAATGTAGGTATGAAATTATTAATTATTTAACATGAATTAATGTAAAATTTGACATGTCTGTAACGATGGCCAATAAAGGATCGTTATCTTTGTCAAGTTACGCTTTGCCAAGGGCCGACAGCCGAGGTCGCCCACCGGCAGCTACAACACCGCTGACTGCGCAGCCGCCGACACGCTGTGGGGCACCGAGCAACGCTGCGCGTGGCAGATTCCCGCGACAGATCTCGCACTTGCCAGGAGGCAAGGTTAGTCCGTCTCATCTTTCTTACGCCGTGGGCGACGAATTAGCGGGGATACCTATAGCTCAACAATAGGGCGTTGAATCGGGGTGGGTTGGACTGGCATCTATCCACTAGACTAGCCTGTACCTCTACCATGAGTTGGCAACGTAAATGTCATCTATAGTCGATACTCGATCTCGCCTACCTATTAAGCTTGTGATTGGCGTACTCGCTGTCAATTTTAGTTCTACAATTGACCGTGAGGTGGCACTGTTCTTTTTTTCATACATATTTTCGCTGCAGTCGATATCGAGCATCGATTGGTGTCTATCTACGAAGAAATAATGTCAGGAAGCATAACTCGGAACAAATTCCACACAAAAAGTGGTCCTTCAAACCAAAACGACGTACGATTCCAAATACGAATTACTTCCGAGGTTATAGGTTGTTCGGTGATTGGTTTAAACTTCAGAAGGAAAGCAGGGATTGGTCCACGCGCGTGCTGCAAACGTCTACTATGACAGCCGAGTCATAGCGGCGTGAACGATGTTATTGATTTAGCACGACTTTTACTGGTTAATTTTTTAAGGCAGTTACTCTTCCTGATATTATTTCTTCGTAGGTGTCAATGTTGTAAACTCATACCTGTTAGTTTTGACTGTCATCTCCCACTGGGATATACACACTCTCGAGCTTATTCTCTAGCTAGTAACTTCTCATCTCTCATTGATAAATCTATGAATGTTTTTATTCGAGACGCTTTAGATAGCAATTAATAGTTCACGGTAGGCCTTACTGTTCCAAACATATGATAGGTACCTATTTACTCGCAAGCTCTGGGCTTCGCTGTGCCACCAACAATCCATACACTGCGCACCTGCACTGTGCAGTAGAACTATAGGCTGCAAAAGTTCTAGTAATCCACAAGTGTTGTATGGTGAAATTGTACCAGCAAGTATAATTTGAACTTTGCTTGCAAATGAGTCATCTGCTCATTTTCAATTTGTATGTATTTGCGCAAAACAATAGCTGTAATTTGTATTAGCTAACCATTCCGTAAATCTGTACCTACTGTAGGATAAGTGAAATAAAACCAACCAGTAACCGTCAAATTGCATTTTATTCTTTTTGCTTTAGTAAAAATACCCTCCCTATGTGACGTTGCCATTAGCCGGGCACGGTCACCTTTAGCCATAGAGCCCCGTCACAAAGGTCGCAGGATGACGTTGGATGCAGGCTGCTTCGAACCGCTCTTTTTAGAAATTTATAGGGGAGGCCTATGTTCAGCAGTGCATCAAATCAACATTTTATCGATTTAACCCGTTGACTCGCGATTCGCCATATTTGGACAATAATACAATAGATTACGCAGAAATCAACCTACTTTTCCAGGAACTGCAACATGTGTGGTTATATTTCAATCATCATCATCTCAGCAGTAGGACGTCCACTGCTGAACATATGCCTCCCCTATATTTCAATATTCAATACTAATTCAATACTGAAGAAAAAATACTATCAATTAGGTCAAAATAAGACTGACTTTATACATTGCATAATATTATTGGCCATCTCGGTTTGATAACGTATTTGAACATCTTTGAATATTTATTTAATATTAAAACCGACTTTACTCGCGTAATTAGCCGACGTTCTCGACCTAGGTTTCGGGCATGTCCGATGCCCATCCTCAGGGAGTATACGCTGCAAGATCGCGGCGACCACTGCGGGCTGCAGCGCGCTCGGCCCGGCGCGGCGCGAGAGCCGCGGTGCATGCGCGGGCGCGGTATGTGGTGAGGGGGTGCGCTCGGTACTGGTAGTGCGCCGTGTCATCTCCCGTATGCATTGAGAATGCCCGAGTGTTGGTGGTGTATCTTCGTCAGTGTGATCTGTATCATCGCCGCACATACCGCGCCCGCGCACGTACTGCGGCTCTCGCGCCGCGGGGCCGAGCGCGCTGCAGCCCGCAGTGGTCGCCGCGATCTTGCAGCGTAAACTCCCTGAGGATGGGCATCGGACATGCCCGAAACCTAGGCCGAGAACGTCGGCTAATTACGTGAGTAAAGTCGGTATCAATATTAAATAAATATGTGTCAAACTTACGAGAATTTTCAAACTAAAATATCTTTGAATATTATTGTAATTTTGCTACTTTTTAATAGTAAAAGTAATCCCTGGACATTTTAATCTTGTATAGCTCCTGCACCACTTTACAACGCATGCTGGCATGATGATTCACGGCTGTAGTTCACAATGATAGAAACGAAATTGTTTTCAAATTTTTGACGTGTGCTAGCTGGACATTTTAATCTTGTATAGCTCCTGCACCACTTTACAACACATGCTGGCATGATGATTCACGGCTGTAGTTCACAATGATAGAAACGAAATTGTTTTCAAAGATTTGACGTGTGCTAGCTGGACATTTTAATCTTGTATAGCTCCTGCACCACTTTACAACTCATGCTGGCATGATGATTCACAGCTGTAGTTCACAATGATAGAAACGAAATTGTTTTCAAATTTTTGACGTGTGCTAGCTGGACATTTTAATCTTGTATAGCTCCTGCACCACTTTACAACGCATGCTGGCATGATGATTCACGGCTGTAGTTCACAATGATAGAAACGAAATTGTTTTCAAAGATTTGACGTGTGCTAGCTTGCAAGAAAAATATCCAATTGATGACGCGCTGAACACGACTTTTAAGTAATGGAGTTTCTATTGTCTGATAGGTTTAACAGTTGATGGAATATTGCATTTATATGGTTTCTCTACAGTGTGCTTTCTATAAGTGATCTGCTCGTGCAAACATATACAATGTATACATATGGTTTTTCTCCAATGTGCGTTCTATTATGATTTCGTAAGCTATCTGCTTCTGCAGATGTATAATCACACATATTGGACTTATACGGTTTTTTTCATAGTTGCAGCATGACTTCGTAAGGGACCTGCTTGTGCACATTCATAATTACACATATTACATTTATATGGTTACTATCCAGTGTGTGTTGTAATGTTTTCGTAAGTGAGCTGTTTGTGCACTTTCATAATCACACATATTATTACATTTATATGGTTTCTCTCCAGTGTGCGTTCTAGTATGTTTCTGTAAGCTACCTGCTTGTGCACATTTATAATTACACATACTACATTTATATGGTTTCTCTCCAGTGTGTGTTCTAATATGTGTTTGTAAGCCACCTGCGTCTACAGATTTATAATCACACATGCCACATTTATATGGCTTCTCTCCAGTGTGCGTTCTAATATGTTTTCTTAAGTGACCTGCTTGAGCACATTCATAATCACACATCTTACATTTATATAGTTTTTCTCCAGTGTGATTTTTAATATGTTTTCCTAAGTTACTTCTTTCCGCAGATTTATAATAACACATATTGCATTTATATGGTTTCTCTCTAGTGTGCTTTCTAATATGTTTTCGTAAGTTACCTGATTCTGCAGATTTATAACTACACATATCACATTTATATGGCTTCTCTCCTGTGTGTGTTGTAATGTTTTCGTAAGTGAGCTGTTTGTGCACTTTCATAATCACACATATTACATTTATATGGTTTCTCTCCAGTGTGCGTTCTAGTATGTTTCTGTAAGCTACCTGCTTGTGCACATTTATAATTACACATACTACATTTATATGGTTTCTCTCCAGTGTGCATTCTAATATGTGTACGTAAGCCACCGGCGTCTACAGATTTATAATCACACATGCCACATTTATATGGTTTCTCTCCAGTGTGCGTTCTAGTATGTTTCTGTAAGCTACCTGCTTGTGCACATTTATAATTACACATACTACATTTATATGGTTTCTCTCCAGTGTGCGTTCTAATATGTGTACGTAAGCCACCGGTGTCTGCAGATTTATAATCACACATGCCACATTTATATGGTTTCTCTCCAGTGTGCGTTCTAATATGTTTTCTTAAGTGACCTGCTTGAGCACATTCATAATCACACATCTTACATTTATATGGTTTCTCTCCAGTGTGCGTTCTAATATGTTTTCTTAAGTGACCTGCTTGTACACATTCATAATCACACATATTACATTTATATAGTTTTTCTCCAGTGTGCTTTCTAATATGTTGTCCTAAGTTACTTCTTGTCGCAGATTTATAATCACACATATTACATTTATACGGTTTCTCTCCAGTGTGTGTTCTAATATGTTTTCGTAAGTTACCTGCTTCTGCAGATTTATAATCACACATATCACATTTATATGGTTTCTCTCCAGTGTGCGTTCTAATATGTATCTTCATTTGACTTGCGGTGGCACATTCATAATAACACATATTACATTTATATGGTTTATCTCCAGTGTGCGTTTTAATATGTTTTCGTAAGCTACCTGCTTCTGCAGATGTATAATCACACATATTGCACTTATATGTTTTTTTTCATAGTTCGTTCTAATTTGACTTCGTAAGTGACCTGCTTGTGCACATTCATAATAACACATATTACATTTATATGGTTTCTTACCGCTGTCGAATGTGTCTCATGTTCTATTTTCCCAGTTTTATTTTCGTTGCAGATTCACAATCGGCCATCATACAAGTACCTGTGGCAAATAATCTAAGTATTATGCCTAAAGGTTGTCAACATAAAACGAAAGGTATCTGTAGAATTGCTAAAGAGAATTATTCTTATGGTAGTAAGTGATCACAAGTTCTATGGTAAAATGGTATACAACGGCTATCCTCTACACATCACTATGAATATATTTAATACATTAAAATATGCATTAAAGTTGTTTCTTTAATATATAAATATAAAAATGAAAATAACAAATATTAATGTACATAACAATTTTACATGAGATTATTTTCTGATGAGATTGAGTTTCAATTTCACATAGCCTACAACGGTTGTAGGCATCTTGGCCAATTAGTCTTGATTGGCCAAGTATGTTGGAAGCACCTGCTTCCAACAATACCTTAAATTGTCAAATTATGTTATGTAGTTTAGAAGTCTATTGCGAATGTTGAGGTTTCCTGGAATAAATCACTTTTATCTATAAGACCACCCAATGTGCTTTAGTTTGTAATATGACTCTCAATTGTTAATGTTTTATGTTGACTGATGTGCTATAAAGTACTTTCTATTTTCAATTGTATAAGATTGAATGTTTTAATTTAGACAGTCTATAGAGAAGCTGTCAGACAATGATGATAATGGAATATTTACAGGAGTACTATTTACACAGGATTTTATAAAAATGGCAGTACCACCCGCAATTGGTTTGTCATCCCTGAAACAAAGATACTGCGGAACCTTAAAAAATAATCACATCTAAGCCATGTTTCAGAGAGGGCTAGCACTATAGGGTGGTACTAAATACAGGCCATGATGAGAAGAAATTAAAACAGGAGATGAGTTAGGTAGACCGGAACTCTACATCATTTAATTAAAACAATATCAGTAGTTGGCCGACTATTTTCGGGGGGCCAGCCTCCTTCGCCGTCTTCGTTCATGAAAACAAAAGACAACTAATCTGTCACCGTCACAATAAAATGTATGAACAATTCACAAAACTTACCAGCGTAACGAAGAATTATACAAAATACACCCGTGAACAACTACTCTACAAGAAATAGAATGTCTAGAAACTATGAATGAAATTAAGAACAAAAGATACATATTTTTGTCAAATTTAAACGCCAGAGAAACCGGCCTCTATGACGTTCCACGCTTATTCTACGTGACAGTCCAGCCAGTCCACCCACAAATAACCCAGTATTCATTTTGTAGTCTTTGCCACAAACGTACCTTTATATACTGAAACAAAACAAACAAAGAGAATTAATACCAACACTTTTTTTTGTTTTTTCCTTCGGCCTTTTTGGCCAGGCTATAGTCTTGACGACCTTACTGCCTTTATACCTACACTTCGTTTTACAAATAAACACATAAATTTGCTACCTAAGGTGCGTTCGATTAGCTTATGAGGGCATTGGTGGCGTTTTCATTGATGGCTCTTTTGTTAAAGCGTTCGTAAAGCTCAAAAACGTTATTTTTGCAACTTTTGTTGAAAAGTAAAAGTAAAAGCGTTCGGAAAGCTAAAAAAAGAGGAAGGTATTTTTTCCACCAAAAAATGTAATTTTTGACCCACTTCCAGAGCATGGTTGTTTGTGATGGTTTTTTGACAGCTATGTATTTGATAGCTTAAGGTGCGTTCGATTAGCTTATGAGGGCATTGATGGCGTTGTCATTGATGGCTCTTTTGTTAGAGCGTTCGTAAAGCTCAAGAACGTTATTTTTGCCACTTTTGCCTTCACCTATTCGAACGCTCAACTGAGCATAAGACCTAAAACCGCATGATTATGCTGTCAAATACATAGCTGTGAGAGGAGATGCGATCAGCCGTTTCGTGCGGCGTGCGGTGTCTGCGGCACCGAATGCTATCCGCGACAACAACCTGCAGATGGCCACAAAAGATCGGAACCAGGATGTGACGGAGGCCCTGAGCCGGGTGGAGAAAGCGGACATAAATAAAAATTTGTTAAAAAAAAAGTACGGCTTTTGTATCAGGGATGCGTGTATACCTTGAGCATTCACGCTCACTAAAAGGCTTCTTCTCACGGCGGCGTCGTGTGGCAGGTCGTCCTTTTCCCTCAAATATGGTTGAGGATGGCGAGGTCTGGCACACTCTTCAAGCTCGTGAACGTGCGCTGCTTGCGGGAGCCGGTCTGCTCGGGCAGCTCGGTATGTACGATATTTAGAAATTAGTGAAGTCTGTGTAAAAAAATGCAAAAATGCCCTTCTGGCCTCTTCTTAAATTGTATATGCCCCTCAGGCTGAGATATTTAAAAAAGATAGTTTTGCGCCCTACAGGCCCTTATCGTATGTGTGCCCTTCAGGCTAAGTAAGTATTTAAAGTGCCCTTCAGGCCTTCACAAATGTATTATGTAAATCTAGTTAAGTAAAAAAAAAATGGCCTCCTGTATTCCTTTAGTAATAATTAAAAAAAAGTTTAAAATATAATATATATAAACAATGCCACGGACCCATTGATGTCTGTGAACCAAAGCATAAAAAAAATACATAGCTGTCAAAAAACGATCACACACAACCATGCTCCATGGACGTGGGTCAAAAATTACACTAAAAAAGAGAAATTTTTGCCACCATTTGGTGGCAATAACTCCCTTTTTAGCTTTCCGAATGCTGAACAACATGGACATGAACGACATTTTCACCCACAGATTCCCAATTCGAACGCCCCTTGTGAGCGTTTTTAGCGTTATTTTCGCTAAAAACGCTCACGAAGGACCTATTCGAACGCACTAAAAATCATGTGATTTTAGGTTGAGTGAGTTCGAATAGGGTGTGGGCAAAAGTGGCATAAATTACATTTTTGAGCTTTAGGAACGCTTTGACATCATCTTAGTTTTGGGAATATAAGTTTTTATTTCTACTTTAATTAGTTTTAATGGAATTCGGTATGCTAAAAAAAATTAACCTATGCCAATTCCGAAACCATTTCGAGATTTTATGTTACAAACCCTTATTTTTCTACTCTGACCTTTTAAAACGATAAGATGCCATTTATTTTAACAAAAAACGATGAAATAATTCGACTTTCATTGACCTCTAAATGACGTCACTTTTTTGCACTTTTGTTTTGATTGAATAGAGACTTACGAATTAGTAGGTGTCACTGTCAAGTGTTCTAGTGTGGCGTGTAATGATAACACTCACACAATGTTTATCTTTACGTTTATTGTTACGGTTTTGTACAAAAAAGAATTATATAAGGTGCGTAGAAAAGTTAAAACTAAGTAGGTAGGCGCGAGAGGCATGCGTGTCGTAGATGCGACTGTAGTACGATCACTGCCGGCCGGCCGGCCGCCCCGCGCCCGCGCGCCGCGGCCGGGTCGCAGCTAGCGATAAGGAGCAGTCACGACGCATACAATTTATTTCACACGGGTCCGCCTTGTAATAATAAATTCTTCATTTGTTGATTACTTGATTATCCTGCTGCATTACTCCCCCGCCGAGACCGGTTCACGGTCGATAGTAGTCTGGAAAATGTACCTTACGTCCACTTCTAGTTTTTGTTTTAGGTTCAAATTCAGGTCTCGCTTTAAATGGTTCTACTTGCGGTGCTTCAGGAGTGGTGCCGCTATTTACCAGGTATGCCGGTTTTAATCTGTCTATAGTGACTGTTACTTCTTTGCCTTTAACTTCTATTTTAAAATGTTTCTGATTTCGTTCCAGTACTTTGTGAGGACCTGTGTAAGGCGATTCCATCGACTTCTTTGCTGCACCCTGACGTAGAAACACGAAATCGGACTTGAAGATATCAGCAGGTAAGTAAAATGTTTTTTTAACATGCCAAGCTGCTGGAGTTGGAGACAGCGTTTTGATATGGCTGCGTAGTCGCGTGGCGAAGCTGGTTATGTCAGAGGAGAGGTCGTCAGCAGGCACGAAAAATTCCCCCGGCAATCGTAGTTGCTCGCCATAAACTAGTTCTGCAGCTGAAGACTTAAGGTCGTCTTTCCAGGCGCTTCTAATTCCTAAAAGTACGAGAGGAAGTACTTCGGTCCACTGACAATTGTTGTGGCACATTATAGAAGCCTTCAACTGGCGATGAAGACGCTCAACCATTCCGTTTCCAGCTGGATGATAAGCTGTCGTTGGGCAGTGTTTCGCACCAAGAAGGTTGCAGATTGACTTGAATAGTTGTGACTCGAACTGGGTACCTCTGTCAGTGGTGATTCGATGAGGGCACCCGAAGCGTGCAAGCCAGCCAGAGATGAATGCTGAGGCACAAGTCTCGGCTGTGATGTCTGGCAAGGGGTACGCCTCAGGCCAACGGGTAAACCTGTCGACTATGGTAAGGCAGTATCTGAAACCAGAAGAATAAGGTAATGGACCGATCAGATCCATGTGGATATGTGAAAAGCGGTCTGAAGGAGAAGGAAATGGAGTTAGTGGAGAGGAAGTGTGACGGGTAATTTTATTACGTTGGCAATCAGTGCATAGTTGCGCCCATTTTCTACAGTCACGACGAACTCCAGGCCACACGAAGCGTTCTGATATAAGTCTGCTGGTGGCTGCAGGACCGGGATGACTTAGGTTGTGAAGACTATAAAATATTTCTCTTCGAAAACCAGGTGGAACATAAGGCCGTGGGTTAGGTGTTGAGAGATCGCAGTACAATTTACCGTCAGGTGTTGTGATCTTCTGAAGCTTCAACGATGAACCTGTAGTCAGTAGATCATTCAACTCTGGGTCTTCTTCTTGTTCTTTCTCCATCGCATGATAGTCAATAGTTTTAATGCTTTCTACTCGCGAAAATGCGTCAGCTACTACGTTGGCTTTTCCGGAAATATGCTTGATTTCTGTACAGAATTGAGCTATGTAGTCCAAGTAACGATGCTGGCGAGGTGAACAGTTGTCTCTCTTTGTAGTAAATGCGTATGTGATAGGTTTGTGGTCAGTGAACACGGTAAATGTTCGTGCTTCAACCATAAATCGAAAGTATTTTATTCCTTCATAGATAGCCAGGAGTTCTCTGTCATAGGGGCTATACTTTTGCTGTGCTGGTGATAATTTTCTTGAGAAAAATCCTAGTGGTTCCCATTCATTGTCTCGACGCTGTTGTAGAACTGCCCCGATCGATACATCTGAAGCATCGGTAAACAAGGCTAGTTCAGCTTGTGTGTCAGGATGTGAGAGTAGCGTAGCTCTGGATAAGCTGTTCTTGCACTCTTCAAAAGCTTGTTGGAGTTCCGGTGTCATGTCAATAGGTGTATTGCCTTTGATGTTAGGGCCTGAGTTAAGAGGACCTTGAATAGCAGCTGCATCAGGTACGAATTTCCGATAAAAATTTATCATGCCTAAAAATCTTCTTAATTCTTTTGCAGTCTTTGGTTCCGGGTAATCTTGAATGGCTTTAACTTTTTCCTCAAGAGGGCGAATTCCTTTTGGTGATACGTGGTAACCGAGAAATGTAAGTTCTTTAGCGCCCATTTCACACTTAGAAGTGTTTATCAGGACACCGTATTTCTTTAGCCGTTCAAAAACAATTTCCAGGTGTTCCAGGTGCTGACTCTCATTTTTCGAAAAAATCAGGATGTCATCTAAATATCCGAATGTGAAGTCTAGTCCCTGCAGCACTTCGTCAAGAAATCTTTGAAAAGTTTGCGCGGCATTGCGCAATCCATAGGCCATAAAAGGAAATTCAAAGAGTCCGAAGGTAGTAGCGACAGCAGTCTTGGGAATATCTTGCTCTTCAACTGGAAGTTGGTTAAAGGCTTTAACCAGGTCAATTTTTGTGTATATTCTGGAACCAGAAAGCTCATAGGAAAAATCGTGCAAATGTCTGATTGGATATCGATCTGGTATTGTACGTGCGTTGAGTGCTCTATAATCTCCACATGGTCGCCAGGAGTCATCTTTCTTGCGGACCAGGTGGAGTGGAGAAGACCAAGGACTTTCCGAACGTCGGGCAGTTCCATTACGCAGCATCTCTTCATAAACACTCTTAGCAATTTTGAGACGATCTGGCGCTAAACGACGAGGACGGGACACCACAGGTGGTCCAGGTGTAGTTCGTATATGGTGCTTGGTGTTGTGCAGTATTACAGCTGGATATCCTGCAGGTCTAGTGATCTCGCTATAATGACGTAAGAGTTCGTGGTAAGGTGAATTTCCAGTGTAAATTTTTACAGATAGTAGTTCTGAATCAGGGTTGTGAGACTGAGGCGCTTGTACAGATAGTGTTGTAAGGCTATCTATTAGACGGTGGTGACGGCAGTCGACGAGCAAACCGTAGAAACTTAAGAAGTCAATTCCTATAATAGGCTTCGAAACGTCGGCTACTACAAACCTCCACTTAAAATCACGGCGTAAGCCCAAATTTAAATTCAACTCTATACATCCATAAGTACATATCTGAGAACCATTTGCAGCAAAAAGTTCATATTTCGACTTACAGCGTTTTTCCTTGAGAAGCGTCCGAGGGTATGCACATATGTCCGATCCGGTATCGACGAGAAACTGGAGCTTGGTATTTTTATCCGTCATAAATAGGCGGCCTTTACAGGTGTAGCAGTCATCAACCGCCATTATTGACTGCTTCTGGAGTTTTCCGGGCGGTAATCGCACGGCGTAATACATTTATTAGCCTTGGCTCCAAATTTTGAATGAAACCAACATGTTGGATATTTTCTATAGCTAGATTGAGAGCGCTTGCCTGAAGAAGATCTACCTCTTTGATTGTTCTGTCTAGTTCTGGATCTGGATCTTGAGTCGACTTGGGCAGTTAGCTTTTCAACCTGCTTTGTCAAAGCTGCTATTTGTTGTGCCATAGAATCCATAGTGCTCGATGAAGCAGCAGCAACATGGTGTTGTGGTACAATGTCATGCACTCTGTCGGCAAGCTCAGCAAGGACATCCACTGATGAAGTTGGCTGGGAGGCTACGACGGTCTGAATGCTACTAGGCAGGCGGCTGGACCATATAGTTTTTAAAAAATCTTCCGGAACATCACTGCCAGCAAGATGTTTCAAGTGACGAAGAAATTGAGATGGCTTTCTGTCTCCTAACTCTTCATGCATTAATAATTGTTTTACTTTTTTTTCTTTACTGGCTGACAATCTCTTTATTAGTTCTGTTTTCAATTTTTCATATTTATCGTTCGCGGGAGGCGTGACAATAATATCTTCGACTTCCGCAGCAATCAAAGAATCCAATTGAGATATAACATAATAAAATTTTGTCGTGTCGGTTGTGATATTCGATATAGCGAAATTGCCTTCTACCTGTGCGAACCAAATAGCTGGTTTCTCTGGCCAAAATGGTGGGATCCGAACACCAACTCGAAATATGTCCGACGAAGGTGTTGTATTTACGCGTCCCAGCTGATTGTCATCGGCGCGAGCGTCTGCAAATTCTGGTTGATTCATTGTACTTGTAGCACTTTTCTTCATAAAGTTCTTGAGCGGGTCACCAGATATGTGGCGTGTAATGATAACACTCACACAATGTTTATCTTTACGTTTATTGTTACGGTTTTGTACAAAAAAGAATTATATAAGGTGCGTAGAAAAGTTAAAACTAAGTAGGTAGGCGCGAGAGGCATGCGTGTCGTAGATGCGACTGTAGTACGATCACTGCCGGCCGGCCGGCCGCCCCGCGCCCGCGCGCCGCGGCCGGGTCGCAGCTAGCGATAAGGAGCAGTCACGACGCATACAATTTATTTCACACGGGTCCGCCTTGTAATAATAAATTCTTCATTTGTTGATTACTTGATTATCCTGCTGCACTAGTTTCTTTTTTTTTACTCGCGTGCTTTTCTTGGCTTCTCAACGCAACTACATATTTGTGCAAAAAAGTGACGTCATAGGATTCAAATTTTCAAAAAAATATTATAAAATAACTACTGAATATAAAACAAAAATATTGAAATTAGTTTCTTATAATGACCTAATCTACGAAATAAAAATATAAAAAAAATACCAAAAAAAAACTTTACATACCGAATTATAGTGCTATTATCAGTGGGAAAAGAAATGTTTGTTGTTGAATGTTGAAATTTACTAATGCGCCACCAATGTATTGTAATTTAACCAGTTAGTTAAATATTTACTCACTATTGTGTTTACTGCAAGTTTTTTACATTTTCAAAACTGCAAATTTATTCTTCAATAGAATAATACACTTCTTATGCTAAAAATGTGTTATTTATCTAAGATTAACCTATTACAATTATAAAACATTAAAATATTAACATTTATACAATAAAAAATATTTTAGTTACAAAGTTACTAGACTGTGTCGATATTTCGTCCACTTGACAATAGAAGTACCTAGTTATTTAGTTAACGAATTTACAAAATGGCATCACTTTCTTTATACTTATCAGATGAATTATCACGTCTTGTACTAAATCAAAGACTAAACTGGGAAATACTATAAATATCGATTGCATGATACTTATACTCTACTGGCACAAAATAATCGAGGCATCATCTTTGACAGTGTACACGAAATACGGGTCGTACAATACGGCCTGGGGCCTTACTATGAGCTCTTAAAGTAGTTAGGTATTTAGATAAATGATCAGAAATAAATAAGTTTTTATCCCCTTTGAATAATAAAAATATGGTAACAAATTACTGAGATTTTCATTGTATCTATTTCTACATACTTTCAATCACATAGTTAATAATTACGAATAAAAACTAGTATCACTTAATAATCACAATAGAATCAAATAAAGTCGCTAAAAATAATTGTGTTACGTAGAAATTACGTTGTGTGAGTGGTAGTGCCACGCTGTAACGCCATTGGTTACAGCCGAATGGGCTGCCACCACCAGGGAAGTACTACACTCCCACATAACACCGACGCGAAATAATATAGCTGTTATTGCGTTTCAGTTGGTCTGTGGTAGTTTCCGAAGGCCCAATGTCAACCCAACGCATCTGACATAACTTTCACTAATCAGACTACTACAAACTTCTTCTTCTTCTCAAAGAAAATTAGGTAAGGATCAAGTGATATGTCAATGTTTAATTTGTCAGTCGGTTTGAGGTTAGAAAACAACCGTAGCAGTTCCGTACCTCAGAGCGAGTTAGAAAACAACTAAACAACCGCAATATGAGGTTCTGAACGCACCCCTACAATATTATTGTGGCAACTAGGGTCATCTTCTGTTTTACCGACATAACACTAAAGCTACTTGACAATAGATGGCGTTGTTAAGCAACTCTAAGCCAGTGAGTGAATGAGGTTAGACAAAGAAAATAAATTGTTTACTTACATGCAAAGCTCGGTCATTCAGGTACTCTTACATTTACAAAGTAGGTATGCAATAAATAAAACAGCAGTTAAGGTTTATAAATTTATTTCCTTACATCAATAGTTGAAGGTATACGTACAGTAGAAAAAAACATTTAAAAATCGCATTTTAAGTACAAACAATAAATACAGATCGATATTCAGTCAGATCGAGTAATACTAAACATTGAAAATATTAAACATACATGTATTATGTAACAAGAAATAATAAACGACATCACTCACATACATAAGGTAGATCGTTTCAACTACAGTTCGTTTTAAAATATAAGGTACCGTTCGTATACTTGCACTGCAGAGGACACAAATTAATCAATTTTGTTAGTTCAGTTTATTGTAGTGCGTTTAATTTCCAAATAGTTACATATAGCAGAGTTATTAGTCTACTCTAGTATCTGAGTTGTAATCAAACATTGATTGATATCTAATTGGCGGCTTTATATCACTTTTATGAGTTTCAGCCAGCAACTTATTTACATAATGCTTATTTTAGTAAATTTTTAATTCAGGCGTTACTTTGCGGAAATCCATTATCAAAAACGGTATTAGAAGAAATATTAAGGACACTTCCGCTGGAAACAATGCTTATGGCCGAGTTGCGGTGTGCACTACCCTCTCTCCCGCATAAACGGCAAATAGGAAGTATACAGAATAAACAACACACAAAACAACCCAATCAACCAAAAACGATTCGACACGTATTTCGCCTACACGAGGCATCCTCAGGAGATATTGACGCGTCGAGCGCTAGAGGTTGTGGTATTTTGAATCGCACATAAAAAGAAAATAGGGTTATGAAACATACGATTGAGTCGGAGAACTCTTGTCTTGCAATCAGTACAAGAAACTGTAATTGTAACTAAGTGACTTATAGCCGCGAGTGATTCTCGTTTATTATAATAAATCCGTCAAAACCCACGTTAGTTTCCATACATATAAAACATATTGTTAATAGATTAGAAATGGCACATCGGCAAGATTCAATAATTAAAATCATTTGTTATAAAAAAGACTATCAATTATTCGAGAGAAAAGATATTATTGCGAATAAGGTATATTGAAATACCCTATTGAATAATTGTACCCATGTGGCCTGTTAGCACACCGGGGTGCCTTAAATGTATTAATATCAGAAACCAGGCTCAGTTAATTCAAATAGATAAACATTTGTGCGTTATTATTATTTTATTTTAATAGTTATTATATATAATTTAATAAGCGCCAAGTCGATGAATTATGAGTAGGTACATACAAAATATTATAATAATTTTTATACATTAATTGCACTATTACAAGGCACTTTTCACTCCCGATAAAATAATTTCAAATATGAACCTTTAAATATTTCTTATAAAATATTGTATAGTTTATAATAAATAATTATCATAAATAGAAAACGATTATAATGTTATTATATACGGGTATTTAAAAAATTAGCTACGTATAGTGGTCAATTAAGGCTTTACCACACAGACGCTGTACGATGTTTACGATACGATATCACCGTGATCGCTTGCGCAGCTGTGTGTAAGAACATGCATATTCGTTGATAAAATATTTATTATAAATAAATATAGTATTGTATTTACGGTTTTCTGATAATGTTTTTAGAGGCTGTATGGGACAGTCAGCCAGCGTTTCAATATAAAATATAATAAGGTGGTGATAAAATATTTTAAATTATATATGTATACAATACAGTATAAGTGAATATGAAACCACAGAATGTACTAGGTTTTAATAATATACCATATGAATCGAGTATTTTTATAAGATTTATGTTTTTTATAAAAATGCATTTCCTAAATTTAGTTCTAAAAGTAAATAAATATATTAACTAAATAGTTACAATATTCCGTCAATGGGTTACAACCGAAGACTTAAGTTAAGGCACAGGACACAAACGTGGTAAGACTATACACCTTTGTCGAAATATAAATATAATACAATGTTTTTGACTAAGTGAAGAAGTGTTAGATGTCGTAATGTGACAAGGTTGTACAGTGTTACCATATTTGTGGCTGTAATGGTAAGTTATATTAGAATGACTTTACAACGTTAAAAAAGGGGTTAAACGCTTTGGTAAATTGATTTCGCTCAGTTGATGGTCACTGAAACAAAAAAAAACCATAATTAACAGTTATAAGGGCATTTTCTTTAGCTCATAATAATGATAGGGACTACATCCAAACGCGGTGTTACATATATACATACATATAATAAAACTGTGAAGGTTGGATTTCTGTACAATGAAAGTGCTAAAAACTATGTAAGAAGTAAAATCGAACTAATTGAGATATTTTTCAAATTTTTCTTTCTGTTTGTCTGTATGAACGGGCTAATCTCGAAAACGACTGGACCGATTTAAATACAATTTTGTATGGTGGTATCTTATTTCCCTGACGCGAGCGAAGCCGCTGGCGGGCCAGCTAGTCATTCATATATTTTTCGATTATTAATTGTCCGATGATACTTAGAACATTTCTATAACTTATGTTTTCGTAATATAAGTAATTAGTTTGTAAGACTAAATATATATCCCTATTTAACTATTATACAAACCCATTTAAAAGTCCTAAGCCAACTTTTCATAAGTTCCATATAATATAAGTCTGAGTATTGATTAAGTTTACTTTTCTTAGAATTTCACCCTTCATATACCGTGATAATTAAAACAAAAGGTTTATGAATGAAACGCACGTAAATTTACGTCAATGGTACTCAAAGGGTTAAACCAAACTAATACTATTTGGACAGACGACCTGATGAAGGTCGCAGGACGACGTTGGATGCAGGCCGCTTCCAACCGGTCCTTTTGGAAAATCATGGGGGAGGCATATGTTCAGCAGTGGACGTCCTACGGCTGAGATGATGATGAATACTATTTTATCCAAATTATTTAATAGCATATTGGAATAGCACCTTAGGTACAGTCTAGAGATTATTTTTAGTTTCCTTATCTAAAATTAATTTTATTGTATTATTTATTTATTGCTTACCACAAATCTGTTGACCTTGGGAGCCATGCTTGATTTAGAGACTGACGTCACGTTCATGCTCTCGAACTTCTGGCGTAAGCTGAAATCATAGACATTTTATTCATTAGGTTATCGTTATTACAAAAAACATTGTCTATGAAATAAATCTATTCAAATATAATCCACCAAATGAAATGCTTGATAGAGAGCCCATCTCTTAAAGTAGTCATACTTAAACCATACTATTAAAATTGGTACCACCACGTCAATATAGCAAGCTTAAAATAATAATGGATTACGATAGACGTTTTGATGACGTATTATTAAATAGTGCACTCAATTCGCGTTGCACCTGCGTTAGTGTTCTATTCGGGTTGGGCATTATAGGTATTGATCCTGGAACGCACCATTAGGATCGATTTCGGCTAAACAGGAACACGCTGTAAATAGTATTGAAGTAATATGTTCGACCGTTTTGTGTCGGTGGGAGTACGATAGTAAGTATGATTATTCTAAGCTTATTACAAAACGCTCCTGATTTATGATAGTTTCGTAAAAGGTGTGAGTAGGCTCCCTGATTGGTCGGTTTCACAGATCGACCAATGGAGTGAGATGAACGCAAGAACAACTTTGAATGAATTATATATATGTTATGTTTAATGAAAAAAAATAACACCCACGTTTTCGTGTATATGTAAAAATTATGTTAATTCTCTCGCTTGGTACAGTTTTTTCATTCAAATTCAAAAAGCAAGGTAAGACTGAGCAAAAGGAACTCTGCAGACCTTCAGCAATGGAAGTGCGGAATCTCCTGAGTCCGTCCTGAGTCTGACACCGAAAGAAAACACCAAAACTGTTGGGATGATAGGAAACTTGAGAAATCCATGTTTCCAATCTTTAACAAAAATACTACGATTACAAGGGCAGGACCTTCGCCTAATGGTGGGAATTATCACTGGTCACTGTAATCTAAATTACCAGTCATTTGGATTTGATTGGAGCAACGGATAGCCCTCTATGTAGAGGCTGTCTGCAGAAGGACGAGACTGTGGAGCACGTGTTGCTGCACTGCAAAGCTACGGAAGAAATTAGAGCAAAAACAGGATTACTGGAGATCCACTCCAGACAGCATGAAGCATCATCAGCATCATCGATGGTTGTTCATACATCTCAAACTCCACTGGAGCAGTTGTGCCAGCGACCCAAGGCCATACTCCGCTATGTGAAGGAGTTAGGCTGGCTTGAGTAAATGCTGGCAGGGGGAATGCACAAAACACCCCAAGCGGGACGTCAGTGCAGGCCTCATCGCCCCCAAAACTAACCAGAATAAGGAGCGATGCGTGCGCGTTGACTTTTCCGTTAGCAGTGATATAAGGATGAGACGGACGATCAGCATGGGCCGTCGTTATCCATCCTGCTTGCACTCGCAGGCAGGTGGTGCGGGAGAAAGGGAGGAGAATAGGGGTTATGTGGAAGTGCCAATCACAGCGAAACAATTTTTCGTCGTATCGAGAAACAAATGAGACTAATTTGAGCAATCACGCAATCAATAAGTTACAAGTCGTAAGCAAGAGTCACTATATTGTACGGCGAGTATTGCGCAATCACAGCTCATCATTTCGCAGCCATGTACACAGATTCGTGGCTGTACATTGTCACCCGTACTGTTTTTGCTCAGGCTGGATTGTACGACCCGTATTGCGCAGCCAAATATGGCTCTATCATACAAAGAGCACATAATAACATCCTAAGAAGCATATCGAACGCTCCATGGTTCCTGAAGACTACTAAGTTGCATGAAGAACTACAAATGAAAACAGTCAAGGATGAAATAACACTTTTGTCAGCTAAGTATAAAAAGCGACTGAGCATGCATCCTAACCCATTAGCTACACAGCTAACTGCCATCACCTATCCAAAGAGGCTACGAAGACTGAGCATGCATCCTAACCCATTAGCTACACAGCTAACTGCCATCACCTATCCAAAGAGGCTACGAAGACTGAGCATGCATCCTAACCCATTAGCTACACAGCTAACTGCCATCACCTATCCAAAGAGGCTACGAAGACTGAGCATGCATCCTAACCCATTAGCTACACAGCTAACTGCCATCACCTATCCAAAGAGGCTACGAAGACTGAGCATGCATCCTAACCCATTAGCTACACAGCTAACTGCCATCACCTATCCAAAGAGGCTACGAAGACTGAGCATGCATCCTAACCCATTAGCTACACAGCTAACTGCCATCACCTATCCAAAAAGGCTACGAAGACTGAGCATGCATCCTAACCCATTAGCTACACAGCTAACTGCCATCACCTATCCAAAGAGGCTACGAAGACTGAGCATGCATCCTAACCCATTAGCTACACAGCTAACTGCCATCACCTATCCAAAAAGGCTACGAAGACTGAGCATGCATCATAACCCATTAGCTACACAGCTAACTGCCATCACCTATCCAAAGAGGCTACGAAGACTGAGCATGCATCCTAACCCATTAGCTACACAGCTAACTGCCATCACCTATCCAAAGAGGCTACGAAGACTGAGCATGCATCCTAACCCATTAGCTACACAGCTAACTGCCATCACCTATCCAAAAAGGCTACGAAGACTGAGCATGCATCATAACCCATTAGCTACACAGCTAACTGCCATCACCTATCCAAAGAGGCTACGAAGACTGAGCATGCATCCTAACCCATTAGCTACACAGCTAACTGCCATCACCTATCCAAAAAGGCTACGAAGACTGAGCATGCATCATAACCCATTAGCTACACAGCTAACTGCCATCACCTATCCAAAAAGGCTACGAAGACTGAGCATGCATCCTAACCCATTAGCTACACAGCTAACTGCCATCACCTATCCAAAAAGGCTACGAAGACTGAGCATGCATCCTAACCCATTAGCTACACAGCTAACTGCCATCACCTATCCAAAGAGGCTACGAAGACTGAGCATGCATCCTAACCCATTAGCTACACAGCTAACTGCCATCACCTATCCAAAAAGGCTACGAAGACTGAGCATGCATCATAACCCATTAGCTACACAGCTAACTGCCATCACCTATCCAAAGAGGCTACGAAGACTGAGCATGCATCCTAACCCATTAGCTACACAGCTAACTGCCATCACCTATCCAAAGAGGCTACGAAGACTGAGCATGCATCCTAACCCATTAGCTACACAGCTAACTGCCATCACCTATCCAAAGAGGCTACGAAGACTGAGCATGCATCCTAACCCATTAGCTACACAGCTAACTGCCATCACCTATCCAAAAAGGCTACGAAGACTGAGCATGCATCCTAACCCATTAGCTACACAGCTAACTGCCATCACCTATCCAAAGAGGCTACGAAGACTGAGCATGGATCCTAACCCATTAGCTACACAGCTAACTGCCATCACCTATCCAAAGAGGTTACTAAGACAACACATCATGGGATTAGACGGAAATGATGTTTAAAGAAAAGGAAATGTGCTCATTGGCTCACTCCGCCTACATGCCCAAAATAACACAACAAACCTGCTCATAGTCCAAAGACTGATCGCAGATAACACACAAAACAAAACAAAAAAATATGTTTCGAAGCCATGTTACATAGAATACGGCCTGTAGGATACGGGTTGTGCATTCCAATGGTCGTACATTACTGCCCTCCGTAAGCAAAACGATCAGTTTCTAAGGAACCCAACATAAGAGGATTAAGAGGTAGCGCGCCAAAGCACGTATTTTGACATCTGTGTCGAGATAGATCTAGCGTTTTTAGTGAATATAGCGAATGGCACGGTCGATTCTCCCGAGCTACTTAGGCTACGTTCCGGGAAGGACCAAAATCACTCGTGGCGTTCGCACACCCATTCCTTTACAAGCCCACGGTCATCGTGAGCGAACTCAATACGTCATCGATGATGATCGATGACGTCACCGAAAACGCTCACAACGCTCACAGGTCGTAGGTGGGTTTTCGCGGTCGTTTACGAGCTGTCACTGTCAAGCATCAAATAAATAGGATTCTATCGATTTTCGACAGAAAAGTTGCCGCGCTTGTCGTGACCGCGTAACCGTTCCGCTTGGGTTGAACATTGCATGCATTCATTCTAACCGGAACGCTAAACAGGGGCGCGACCGTTGTGAGCGTTGATGGCGCTTCCCGGAACGTAGCCTTAGTGAAATAGGACTATATACCCCCGCGGTTTCACGCAGAAAACCGAACCTCCTTCACGTTCCCGTAGTTAAATGTAATTACAGGCAGAATAGTTATTTAATTAGATCGTGCAAGTGTTACAATTCAAGGAGTAGAGAAATAGATCTTTTTAATACATCCGCGCTAAAACTGAAACGAATGTTAAACAATTGTTTATTTGATTCGTAAATCATCACACATTTAGATTTACTATTTAGTATTTGTATGAGTCCGTCGTACCGTTTTATATAAAGTTATTTATATGTGAAAACTTTTAATTAACCATAAGTATACGTTGTTATGTTTATGTTTTGTAAGTAGCTGTTAGTTTACCGAAGAAAATAAAATAAAATACTTGGAGTCGATATTTACCTCTTTGCAGTCTCGAGTTGCGATTCGCCATCGTCGTCTGGTTGGTCCCGCTCGATGACTATTGCCGAAGGGCTGCGTTGGGGCTCCGAGTCGGACCACTTCTCGAAACGGTCGCGGAAACTCTTCGTACGGGCTAACTGCTGCGCCTGAGTTACAATATATGTTTAGATTAATTATTACCTCAAAGTCAAAATCATTTATTCAATTGAGGCATCAAAGACTCACTTGTGAACTTCAATTATTCCATATAATGTACTTTAAAGACTCTACCGCCGCGTTCCAAAATATATAGAGCTTACCGAGAAGAAGCGGAAAGAAACTCGGGGCCATTCATTTCATATAGATTTTTGCAATGTTTCTACTTAGGTACTACTATTATTACATTTTATGGGTGGCAGATGACAACTTTTCAGAAGGGGAGTATTCCAAGCATCTTGTCTTCTATATAATGTCGAACTTCAAATAGGATTTTTTTATTAAAACTTTCTACAGTTTACTTAAATTTTCCCTCTGTGGACTCATTTACTCGTATATGTTTTGGAATTGTTAATCATATATTCGGTTAATAGTTGGGGAACCTCGATTATGTTATACAGGATGGTATTTTGTTATGCCCCCTGAAGGGAAAGTACTCATACTGTAGATAGAAAATTATACTCCAAGAAAACATTCCTTTATTCTTGAAAAGAAAGAAAATGCAATCAACGATTTTCGAAAATTCGCTTACTACACCTGGGAATAGAACCGACTAAAATCTGTAAAATTACACCCTGTACTTTTATGGCATCCATCGTTAGGGTCAATTATAAGGATGCATTCTCTCTAACAAACTTGATCAATTAAATGAAAGAAAAACCATGAAATCTGGATTTAAAATTCAATGTGAGGGCATTAGACGGAAAGATTACACAGGTAGCCGTCGCTCTGGAAAACTAATGGGGGAGGTCTATGATCAGCAGTGGACGAATCCAAGAAAATGGAGGCCGTTTTGAAAACTAATTAGTAAGTTAATCATTTCTTGTAAACAATTAAAATAATTTGAGATTCCACGGTTTTCCCGTGATGTGACCAAACGATAAATACAAAAATAAAAATTGTTCAGCCGTTCTTGAGTTATATATGGTGTAACTAACACGACTTTGTGTTATAATATGATATTAAGTTAATAGATGGGAACCCTTGATTCTAATAGAATTTGAGGCTCGAACAATGTGGACAATCTTTGATGAACTTTGGTAAGTCAAAACTTCCTCGAAATTTCAACGGTATATAAATCGAAATAATCAGTGAGTTTCTCTACAAGATAAAATTAATTGAACCCCTGTATCTCGAACATAGAAATGTTTAATTAACCTTTACAACTGGATCATTTGAAACGAATTATGTAGCACGAAGAAAAATAAGTTACCAACTTTTTTCTTAACTTATTAGGAGAGGTCACAAGCACCGAGTCCCACCTGATGTTAAGTGGTAACCTCTGCCTAGAACAGAACAGATGCATTTCCTCACAAGTGACGAACTGCAGTACGCTCATAACCCTGCGACATTGAGTTGTTAAGTCTCATGAGCCTGTAATTTCGCCGGCAACCACACTTTCAAACCAGAAATTTTACGATACTTTATTTTAAAGTGTGTGGTAAATATTTTTTTTCATAGATGGTAGGTAATGTTGCCATAACATCCCCAAAAAGTATCCAGAAAGTAAACTCTACCGGACACTTATTCACAACTGTCCAGTAAGAAGGGAGATTTTAAATTTGGAATCTCCTACTGTCCAGTAAGTAAGTATGTAATTTACTTACTGGACAGTAGGTCATCCTCTCTAGATCTGTTTAGAAAAAAACATAGTACCCGACTCAGATTAGAGTTTAGCCATTATAACATGGTTATAAGAGAAAGGCTCCAAATATATAAACAGCCATTTAATAGTCTGTGACACTTGTGAAAAAGAAAAAAAAAGAAAAAAAACGACGCAGAAAAAGAAAGAAAAAAATGCGTTTTGTACTTTTTTCTAGAGAATAGTGTGGGATTTATGTTTGTATTTAATAATAATTTCAGTTTATAAATGCTTACTATTATAAAATTAACATTAAGCTTCAAAAACAATAATTAACATTATTTTAATGATTAAATAATATCTATAATATTATATAAAATTAGTAAATGAATAATAATTAATTTAATTAAAATAATTATTAATAAGTAAATAATTAATCAATTAACTAATTTATTAAGTATTAATTAAACTAATTAAATTATTCATATATTAAATAATATTTTTTTAATAATAATTTTGTTATGTAAAAATAGAATAATGTGCAAAACTAAACGCAAACTGTTTATTTAACTCATAGTTGGCCAGGAAGGCTTACTTACTGGATTCTGCAGTAATGTACTAATGCATAGTTGTTATGATATATATTTGTTATTTGCGGTTGGTGCAATAATCGTGTCTTGAGATCGAACTGCAAAGTTATTTTGTATTTTAATCTAGTTTGTCTTATTAGTGCAATCATGTTAGATTTCTTAATCTGTCCGCATCAGGTTTACGCTATAACAAAAGGTTTATGAATGGAAGCCTTGCTGATTCCAACCGATTAATGTACGGACCGCTCAGCACGCGAGTCCAACTCGCACTTGGCCGGGTTGTTACCTGTTTGAGCGCCTCGTCCCTTTCCCTCGCCTCGAAGTAAGTCCTCCTCCGTTCATCCTCGCTGTCCTCGGAGTATTCCTCTTCCTCATCGGAGTACTCCTCATCTGAGGTGTCTCCCGTGTGCGTCTTCTCACCGGGGGGCGGAGGGGTGAATCGCTTCAGGGGCTTGGGACCTGAGGGTATTTTTATTTTAATATTATATTTATTCCTACTTTTTCACGGATAAGTGGGACTAGAGCGAACACCTAGAGGGAACCCCGGGAAAAACTACCTTCGATAGGTAGTTATTCTATGCGTATACACACAAACAAGCGCACTAAAATTTATATTTAATAATGTAAGTTAGTTCATATTCTGTTCATGGTAAAGTCCAAATTCCTATAACGCTTGCGAAAGACAATTCTTTCAATTTCACATTCAATTCTCAAACTTTCGTAAGTGTTACACATTTTAATGTTATTAGACGGTTTAACTTACGCGGTAGGTATAGTCGAATATCTCGACCGGTTTCGTGAGCGCGTAGTACTCCATGAAGAAGTGGCCCGGAAGGTCACGAAACCGGTCGAGATACTCGACTATACCTACCGCGTAAGTTAAACCATCAAATTTAACATTAAAATTCTTAATTTTGCCATTTCAGTTCAATTGTGGATATGTTTAGTGCAAACTTAGCTGTCATGTAATTTCGTACTCTCTGAACTGATGTAAAACTACCCAACAATTTAATAGAATAATAATCAAATATTTAGAATCGTCATTCTAAGCGTTACATGAATGTGGATTTTTATTATAAGAACCACAATAGTTTAGAGAATTTTAGTAGAGTGTCTAGCACGAATGACTGCGTAAGTGTAACGTAACGTGTCGTTCACGTGAAACAGTACAAACTGTCATGTATCTAGGTTAACTATGACACAGATAACTCATAGTTTGTACGCCGAAGCGTGACGCGTTGACGCTTACGATACGAATACTTTTTCGCAATTTTTTTGTGCTACGACCTCTGTACACGTGAATAGATTACATATTACAATGTTTATATTTCAATTTCTAGCCTAGCCACTATATCTTTTTTATTTAATGGGATACGCCAACAGCACACATATTAAACATTTACATACATACATATTACACTGGGTATAATACGTTGGAAATATAGTACCGTGTGGCTACTAATCCTTACAAGAACTTGTTATTGACATGGTAACATTATTGCTTCTGGTCACCCTGTGATGACCCTTTATGATTTCTTCTTCTGACAACCTTTTTTACTACAGTCAAGGAAGCGGTAACGTTGCTAAGCCTTTTTATAATTATCAATTTTCTAATAGTATTCAAAACCCTGACGTGTATTGTTAGGTTTATTATAGTAATAAACTGGGACAATATTACCGTTGTGTTTTTCTACATCCACGACTACACCTGCAGAACACGTGCTTTATGTTCAATGAAACGATCCACCATCCATACCTCAGAACACAATCATACCTCATATTCTGATATGTGCACCAATTACAGGCATATACAGCATTCACAATAACAGACATTAAGACAGTATAAGTAATTATAATATTAAAATATAAAATTACATTTAATTTGTCAGGTTGAGGTCTGAGAATGCTCGACGTCTACTCGAAACAGTATTTTTCTAAATACATCATATGTGTTGTGGAATATATCTAAATTCTAAATGTTTGACGGAACCATTAGACTCATTGTGTGTACGACAGATGCGTGAGATTGGTGAATTCAAACCAATATTAGTTCTCGCTGTTTGTATAGCAAATATTCTAGAGATTCGTTGTCTTGGGTAATTGAACGGGACGCTCACGAATAGTTGATGCAATGCAGGTGAGCAGTCAGATATGCCATGGATTACTTTATGCAGGAATGACAAATCGAGAATTTTTCGCCTTTCACGGAGTGAGGACATTTTGAAGAAGTGCCTCCTATATCGTCTGGATAAGGCTGAATCATCACTGACCTTGAGTCTCCTCAGGCCTGTTCTGCTGATCTTCCATCTGGCGGAAGACGGAGATCATTCTAGAAGCAGTTTGTCTGGTGGCAGCCAGCCCGGTGTCAGGGGCGCAATCCTCGTTACGGACCACCCCTGGGTCGCGGTATACTTCAGGCGAGGGAGATTTTGGACGCTGGCAAAACACAATGTCACTTTTAATTTTATTATATTAAGGTGCTGTCATATCACGATGTCGATAAAAATAAGGGGTTTTAAAGCAGTTTATCTCAAAAACAGCGATTAATTTAAAACTACAAAAACAACGTGACATTTATAAGACTTCTAAGTACACATTGACGGAATTAAAAACATATTTTAACATACTAGAGTACATTAAAAAAAATTCAAACATACCACTTAATTTCACCTTTAAAACAGTTTTTCTCTTTATTCACTATTATATTTGTCATGAAACACATCATAAAATAGCAATTTCTTTTTACATATTTACTTTTTTTTATAATATCAGCACATTATTTTATATAATTTTTTTACGTTTTTACGAGATGGGTTTGCTTGATTTCAAGTAAAGGAAAATGAAGCGCTGAGCTGACAGCGCCTTAAGGCCTACTTGATTTGTATTGCTTGAAAATTCAAAGCTCTGCATTAGAAAAAAGCAGAATTACGATTTCTAGAACCGATTTACTAGAATGTGACTTATTGATATAAGCATACATAAATACGAACTACTAATATTAACAGATTAAACTATTACTATTTATTGAGTGACAGAGCCCGCCGGGAGCTCGCAGACGGCGCTGCGCACTCGCCCTGGAGATGAGCATCGGACATGCTCGGATCCCGAGTCGACGTATTCGATCCCTAACGTGAGTGTTTTGCCGGTTAACAGTAATAGTTTAATGTGTAAAACTCACGAGAATTTCAATACAAAAATAAATATTAACAGGAGGAATGATTTTTATATTTATATGTATTTTAGGTATTATTTGTATGTAACGAATAAGTTAAAAAACGAGTGCACCGATTTCAAAAATTCTTTTGCGTTAAGGAAGCTACATTATCACTGAGTAAGTTGTTTAAAAACAACTAATAATCGCTTAATTACGTACCATATATATAACGGGAGGGCCTATATCTGTGGACGTCCTACAGCTGAGGCGATGATGGATGATGTTATTACCAGGTATAGAGAAAATAAGAACTTTGTAAGTTGCGGTGCAAACCGCTCGTAGCGGAGCTTGACTTGGCGATCTTAACATAAGTTACGCAACGCTCGCTGCAGTCAGGAGTTGGATGGGTGTGTGCTAGTGGCATTGTTCAACTGAGCGCTTCCGTGCTTCGGATGGTACGATAAGCCATCGGTCCCGGTTCTTTGTCTTAGGAATGTCGAAGGCGTTCGGGCGGTCTGAATACTTCTCACATGGGTTGGCTTCTAGCCTATCCACCAAGCCGCACTGAGCTTATTGTGGATTATGGCCCAACTCCTCTCTCTGAGAGGAGGGCTCGAGTCCCAGCAGTGGGAACATAATGGGCTGATTATGAAGTTTCGGTCACCTGTGTCTGCCGCGGCGGAGTCATACGGAACTGCTTCCGCGCCGGCTTGGGTTGGTACGTCTCAAAGAACTGAAACCGGTCTGAGATGTCAGCTGTCTCGATGCGGACCTCTTCCACCTTGTCATCGGCGCGGACCACGTCTTTGGGCACGAACGGCTGAAACCATATATGTACTTATAAATAGGGGGAAACAGTGTAGACGCCAGTGACCTCTTTACCGCTCAAAAAAAAATGCATTCGGATACTTGCAAATATAAAAGCACCTAACATAAATATACCAAACGTCCATAAACAACATTTTAAAATTAAAAATTCTATCTATAATATCTATTTATATACTAGAAATTTGCAAATTTGTAAAAAAGCACTCATATTTATTCCAAAAAATGCTGACCTACCACGTAATATCAGATCTCAATATAGACATAAACTAATAAAACCAAAGTCCAATCTAGAAATGTACAGATCCGGCCCTAACTCAATGGCTATAGAAATATATAACTGCCTAATACGCTAAAAGACATACAAGTGAATACAATGTTTTAATAAAAACTTAAAATCATTACTTGAATCGAAATGTTATTATACCTTAGACGAATTTTTCAACGATAAATTGAATGAAATTAAAATATGTAGATCGTTCCGTTCCGTTGCCATACCCTTATAGGGTCATATGTTATTAAAAACATGTTCAATAAGACCTGCATGTCGCTACATATGTTGCAATAAATAATTGTGTATTGAGTTACTTTAGAGCGGGTAATAATGGAATGTATCAACTTTTTTATACCAAAAACAAGTAAACTTAAAAAAATAACACTAAATAATGGAACCGTCTTCAACTCCAAGAAGCGTGAAATAACTTGTTGATATCGGTACCATGTTAGTTCAATAGTAGGTACCTATTATCACAATATTGGGCGCATCGTACCGACTTCGAAAATTTATTTCACACTTTTTGGTGTTGTAGTCGGTCCCATTTGTGGGAAAAATTAAAAAAAATCTACGTTTTTAGTGACTCTGCTACTTAGGGGATCGATTGTCAATGATATCATCAAGATAAACGAATATATACGGCGATAAACTGAAACACTTTTCTCACTTTCACTTTTTTACTTAACTCAAAAACTGATTGACCGAATTCGATTAATTTTAAATGGGACCACCTAGGAAGAGTATTCTACCAAACGAAAACTAATTTTGAGAATCGGTACATAGATAGGGGAGAGAGCGGCTAACATATACATAAAAATACATACACACGAACATATAACCGGCTCTTTTTTTTAATTCGGTTAAAAAACACAAAACAAAAATAATATGAAAGACCAATATTGAGGGAGTTGTGAAAAAAATCAATTCGCCATTTTTTGGTGGCGGCCATCTTGGATTTGAAATATATCATAGTATTCTACTAATGCAGGCCGCTTCCAACCGGTCCTTTTGAAAATCATGGGGGAGTCCTATGTTCAGCAGTGGACGTCCTACGGCTGAGATGATGATGATGACGATGATTTTACTAATCAAGCCCTTTCATTTGATACACATATTGATTTGTGGCGGCCAACTTTAAACGATTTTCATCAAACATCCCGACTTGGTTGATCCATTCGGAAGCTACGATGCCACAGAAACACGCACACACACACACACACACACACGTCAAACTTAACACCTCGTCGTTTTTGCCGTCGGATGTTAAAACAACTTACAATTTCTTTCCTCTTGGGAACTTCTTGTGGAGGCGGTGACACAGGCCCCAGAGTTTTCGCGTTGGCGTCCAGCTCTAGGAAAATGGAGCGCGATTTCTTCCCAATACCTGCAATCAGTCATGTAAAATTAATATCATTTATACTTAAAAAAAAAGCTTACAATAACGTCAAAGACATATACAAAGTCGAAATAAAAAAAATTTCTACCTCAGAAATATAATATAACAATTATTTTAATAACATTGGAATGAAAGACTATAGCTTATATAATTGAAACAAAATTGTAATATTCATTTTATTTAGACAAGTAACACGATTATTATTATTTTATTTCTTTAAAAATAACACAGGCCCATATTGAAAATAAGAAAGAAAGAAAACAATATTTATTTGTGACTATAACATTGCACTAAAACTAATTTACAGAAGAATAGTAAAATAATGGACAGGACATGTTAAACATCACAAATCGGTCCCAACTCAGCATAAAACCGGTTGTTAGCCAGCGCTGGTCTTCCGCTGGGGCCGGTTTGTGACGCCACGGAGTGTACACCCTCACAGGGTAAATGTACTTAACTTATTACCTTAATAACATTTCAATTGTGAATTTATGCGTAAATAAATGAATATGAGTTGGCTTGCTGCACGGCTTGGTATAAACTGTAATTGCAACAAGCATCTGAACTAAAATAAATAAATAATAATAATAATACCGCAGGGGCGGCTTTGTGGCGAGCCGTCGGTGAGTGGCGACACCGTGGACCCTGATTTTCCCTGGGGCTAATGAGACCCCTGACCCATGGCTTGCCTTAATTGGCCGTCTGGGGGTGGAGACGCAAGAGCAAGAAACAATAAGCTCCAAGGGTGGAAGTGTTAAAGAGCATAACGCCTGTAGTAGCGCTCTAGTGAAACCGCAGCACACCTCTCGACACCCTTTAGCTATCCACACCAACGTTGCCCCTTTTGTCACCATAGATGGTGGCCCTTATGGGGGGCCCGTTTAGTGGATGGCAAGTCACCACCTGCCCAAACTTTTTTAAAATGAGACTGAAATTGGCAGGTGCCGTAGTCTCTTCCATAGCCCACTATCTTCCTTATCACTAATAAGTTCATATCAATAGCCTGACCATTATACCCATTTTTGTAATAGTTATAAGTACCATGTTACCCTTCATCTAACATTTTTTCTGTTTTTGATACTTCTTTGTATTTTTATACTAAACAGGCCTCTAAGTGTTGTCTACAGCCCCACTTATGCCTTTGTAAAGGACCAGATGAAATCCGTGATATTTGGTGAATAAAAGGAATAATAATAATATGGGACAACATCCACACAAAGGTCTTCAGGTCCCAAACTAGGCAGAGCCTGTACTATGGTAGCCTGATGACTGATATACACACTTAAATATATATACACACCCAGACGCAGATCAAACAGACATGTTCATGCACACAAATGTTTGACCTGTCCTGGGATCGAACCCGGGACCAGCGGCTCAGAAGGCAGGGGTGCTGCCAACTGCGCCAACCGGCCTGTCAATAAATAAAACTAGATATTTTGAAAGCGAATAGCTTTGCTAACAAGAATGCATCAATTATTTGGAGAATGCATAATTTATTTTGGGTAGGGTACCACCTACACTGGCGAAGGCATACATAATTTTGAAGAGGGCATCCAATACTTTGGCGAGGGCATCATTTGTACTGGAGAGGACATCAATTATTTGGAGAATGCATAATTTATTTTGGGTAGGGTATCACTTACACTGGCGAAGGCATACATAATTTTGAAGAGGGCATCAATTACTTTGGCGAGGATATCAATTATTCGGAAAAGGCATCGATTATTTTGGAGACGGCATCGATTATTTTGGAGACGGCATCAATTTATTTTGGGTAGAATATCAATTACACTGGAGAAGGAATAAATTATGTTGGACAGGGCAATAATTATTTTGGAAAGGGCATCAATTACTTTGTCGAGGGCATCATTTTGTACTAGAGAGGACATTAATTATTTGGAGAAGGCATCAATTATTTTGGAGACGGCATCAATTATTTGGAGAATGCATAATTTATTTAGGGTAGGGTAACAATTACACTGGAGAAGGCGGTAATTATTTTGGAAAGGGCATCAATTATTTTGAGAATCCATCTATTATTTTGGAGAGTGCATAAATTATTTGGAGGGCATCGACTATTTTGGATAGGGTACCAATTATGCTGGAGAGGGCATCAATTATTTCGGAGAGGGTATCAATTATTTTGGGAAGGAAGTACATTATGTACCTTCATTAAACAGCGCTCGGTCGTCTATCTCTCGGTTCTTGGGCGGTTGGTTTTCGTCGTTGAAGACCCCGTTCTCGAACCGCTCCTTGATAGCGCGAGATTTCTCAGAGTCCAGTTCTAACTCTTTGGCGATTTTATCTGCTGACGTCACACCTGCACGTAGGGATAAATTGCCATAATCTCAAATGCTTTGTATTGTCATGTCCATATTTTTTAATATACATGTCGTGGAGACCTTATATATTTAAAAATGCCTGTAATCAACCATAAGAACAGATAAAGTTTTTTTTAAAGCTTTGTCTGTCTGTTTTAATTGTCTTTTAGATAGATATACGATTCGAGATGAACTATATGAGTCTATGAACAAACTTGACTAGTTCATTTACTAAGTGTAAATTTAAAACAGTTATATAATAAAAGACAATTTATGTGCCACAATGTTGCTTTTCTTCTTGTGACTTTTTTTACAGACTTCACACAATATACGCATGTTACTTTATCGTGCTCAATGTTTTTATGTTTCATTACATCCAGGTAATTGAAGAATTAATTATTTTAACACTTCTATATTAAAGATATTGTCAGCTTTAAATGATAATTACTGAATTATGTAATTGTTATATAATTATTACCTTGTTCACTCTGTAGAACGGATTGCTCGTACATTTCCTTGATTTTTGCTTGTTTGCCCTATAAAAAAGAAATTAAAGAAACTAATTATTAATATACACAAATCGAGATCGGCTATATTGCGTTAGAAATATTCAAGCTAAAGTTACCATAAAAAGCTATGTTTGAGCGACAGTTACCAAAACGAGTTGTGTTGGACCGACAGTTACTGTAATGTACACTATTGGGATGACATAACCAAAATAGTTATATTGGAGGAGCAGTTGCCATAGCGAACTAAGTTGAAGAACATATTACATATGACAATTATAATAAAAAGTTATCCTGGAGCAACCGCTATCATAAATAGCGAATAATAGAGCGACAGTGTCCGGAGAGTTGATTTCGAACGACTGTTACCATAAGTAGTCCTATAGGAGCAACAATTACCATAAACAATTATATTGGAGCAGCAGCTACCATAAAGAACTAAGTACAAGTGATAGTTTCTATAAAATATGTTGGAGCAACCACTACAGTAAAAAGCCAAGTATGAACCACAGTGTCCGAAGAGATAATATGGAGCCATTGTTACCATAAAGAGTGCTGTTGGAGCAACCATAAACAATTATATTGGAGCAGCAGCTACCATAACGAACTAAGTTGGAGTGACAGTTACCATATTTTTTTTTACTTCAGCGACAATTGTCATAAAGAGCATTGGAGCAACCGCTACCATAAAAAGTCATGTTGGAGCGACAGCGACCGAAGAGTTAATTTGAAGCGATTGTTATCATAAAGATTGGAGCGACAATTACCATAAAGAGACATTAGATAGCCATATCAGAGCGGCACTTACCATAAACAACCTGCTGCGTATGTTCTGTATCTCTTGTTTCCGCTCGCGATGGCGGTCGCTGATCGAGTGTTGCCCGCTCTCGAACTTGCCGACTATCTCGCTCATATTACCGAACGGAACGGGCTGTTCGCGACTACTCGTGTGCCGGTATGACTTCTTGAGGACTGAGTCTTCATCTGAAAGTCACAGAACAAAGAACAATTATACTTTTGACTTCCTACACATAATTGCAAATATCTACACTATTAATACAGAGGAGAAAGATTCTTATCTTTGTATGTAACGAATAAACTTAAAAATAAATAAACTTATTAACTTTCCACGTTTAAGTACCTAGGACACGTTGTTACTAGTGGCCTTGTGGATGACCATGACATGGATAGAGAACGACGGTCTCTTGCTGTTTGGCCAATATGATTGGTAGAAAGTTTGGCGGATGCTCACGTGGTGCGAAAATATTGCTTTTTAAGACCTATTGTACTGCACTTTATACAGCACAGTTATGGTGTGACTACAAGGTGGAGAGCTATCGTACGCTTAACGTGCAGTACAGTGACGCGTTCCGCATAAAGTTCCGTCTCTCGCGGTGGTGTAGTGCCTCCTCAATGTTCGCAGAGGCTCGCGTACCGGCTCTTGATGCAGTGATAAGACATCGCATTGCCAGATTCAGAACAACACTCTCTGGGTCGGAAAATACGATCATTAAAACTATTTATAACCACTGTTTTTGTTTTCAAAAATGCTGGTCAAAATTATTGACATATACTCGTAGGTAATTAATTGTAACTTGACTCATGTTTTATTTTCATGGATCTTTGTTTTCTGCAATAAATGATTATTATTATACGCACCAACAACTACCATAGTGGTATACGCACCAACAACTACCTCCACTGAATCCGATATTGAGATTTTCTACAACCAATTCGACGATACTCTAAAGAGCCTAGCGAAAAGAGATATTACAGTTCTGTTAGGAGACCTAAACGCGAAGGTAGGGGATACATCAAATAATGACCACCTTAAGGAAGTAGTCGGCAAATATGGACTCGGTATTAGAAATGACAGAGGAGAAAGATGGCTACAGTTCTGTGCGGAAAACTCTCTTACGATCATGAATACCTGTTTTAAAAACCACCCGAGGAGACTGTACACGTGGATAATGCCAGGAGCACGTAATCAAATAGACTACATCGCTATCAGCAAAAGGTGGAGGTCGTGTATAAGCAGCACAAAGACATATCCTGGAGCTGATTGTGGAAGTGACCATAAACTCCTAGTAGCGGAAATGTGTCTTAAACTGAAAAGATGCCAACGATTAGTTCAATCGGCACAAAGAAGACCCGGAAATGGAGAATTAACAGCTTTCTCTAAGTGCTTCATGACCAAATCAGCTGACTTTGCTGTCAATTCCCACGACGACATAGACGACAACTGGGACAGAGTAAAAAATCTCATACTATCATCACGCAAAGAGACACAGAGAAAGGCGGTCGAAGACCCGAGAAAAGTATGGATAACGGAAGAAACATGGGAGGCAATCAGAGAACGAAAAGATCTACTAAAAGGCAATGTGGGCTCTAATCATTCAGGATACAGGGAAATTTCGGCTAAGGTTCAACGCTTGTGTCGCAGGGACTATAATGACTACCTGAACTCAATCTGTCAAGATATAGAAGATCATGCGCAAAAATACCAAACTAGGGACCTCTTTCTGAAAATTAAGAGCATCACGCGAGAATCCAAGACAAGAACATGGGCCATAGAAAATGATGAGGGAAGACTGCTGACCGAGATAGATCAAGTCACAGAAAGATGGCGATCATATTGTGAAAGCCTATACGCTGACTCTTCAATACGAAGTAATATAATGACTGTAGACGAGCACTGTAGGGAACCTGACATCCTCGAATCTGAAATCCGTAGTGCACTGCGTAAACTCAAAACGAACAAATCAGCCGGCAGAGACCAAATTATTGCTGAAGAGCTAAAGCACTTAGGGGATCAAGGGGTGAAGATAATGCTGGACCTTTGTAATCAAGTCTGGACAACAGGTAAATGGGTCACTGACTGGAAAGAGTCCCTTCTGATTCCACTGCACAAGAAAGGCTCAACGAGGACGTGCAGTAACTACCGAACGGTGGCACTTATATCTCATGCCAGTAAGATAATGCTTCACGTAATCAACGGTCGGCTACAATCGTACCTTCAATGGCAGATACCCAGTGAGCAGGCGGGTTTCGTAAAAGGTCGAGGCACAAGAGAACAGATCATGAATGTGAGGCAAATAATTGAGAAAAGCCGAGAGTTCAATACGCCGATACTAATGTGCTTCATTGATTACTCGAAGGCCTTTGATTGCGTAAGATGGCAGTGTCTGTGGACTATTCTACGAAAAATGGGCGTACCTCAACACCTCGTGTCACTGATTGTTAATCTATACCAAGACGGCGTATCCATGGTAAGGGTCAATGATATTGTCTCAAGACCTTTCAAGCCTGAAAAGGGAGTAAGACAGGGATGCATTCTCTCCCCCATTCTTTTTAATATATATGGTGAATACATTATGAGAAAAGCCCTGGAAGAGTGGGAGGGAGGTGTCTCAGTTGGTGGATTCAAGATTAGCAACCTGAGATATGCGGATGACACTACACTCTTTGCATCCTCGGAGAAAGAGCTTGCCGATCTGTTTCGTGGAATAGAGTACGAGAGTGAAATGGTCGGACTTACTATAAATAAGTCGAAGACTAAAGTAATGATCATCGACAGAACCGGCCAACTCACCAGAACGGGAGAATTCTCGGATATAGAATTCGTAAGCGAATTTACCTATCTCGGATCTTTATTAACTGACCAGGGAGGAAGCGAACAGGAAATTAGGAGAAGGACACAAATGGCCAAAGCTGCAATGAGCAAGCTAACACGTATCTGGCAGTCCAAAAAGGTCTCGAATGCTACTAAGATGAGACTAGTCCGGACGTTGGTTTTCTCCATATTTCTTTATGGTTCAGAGTCGTGGACAATTCGAGCAAAGGATCGGAAAAAGATAGAAGCCTTCGAGATGTGGTGTTGGCGTAGGATGCTCCGCATACCATGGACTGCTATGAGGACAAATAAATCTATCCTTGAGCAACTACGCATAACAACTAGACTGTCCACAATCTGCTACGAAAGGATTTTAAGGTATTTTGGCAACGTTGCCCGTAGGCAACCAGACAATTTAGAGAAGCTGGTTGTGGTCGGCAAAGTAGAGGGAAAAAGACCTCGCGGCCGATCACCTAGCCGTTGGTCGGACCAAGTGACCGCCCTCACTGGACTCTCTGTTACGACCGCCTTAAGAGAAGCCGAAAACCGAACCAAATGGAGAAGTATTGTGCATAGAGCCATGAAGGCCTTTCAGGGACACGACCTTCAGGAATGAAGTACACGATCAAGAAGAAGATTATTAAAAACTACTGAGATCAATTTCAAAAAATATTGTGCCCTTACAAAGCCACATTATCGCTAAGTAACTAATAGGCTATATAATATTTTCCAAAAAGTTACGGATTCGTATAAAAACTTCGATAATGTAACCCCTTGAGTGAAAAATATACCAAAAAAAAATCCTAATATCGCGTACGCTGCGGAAACTATTAACAATAGATTAAAGTGATGTACTGCAGTTTTATAAAAAACATCAATATCTACAATAAAGTCTGCGATACCATACGTCTTACTATTACAGTTATGTCACAATAACTACTTAAGCTGGTACAAACTAGGCCATATTATTCGTACCTTGGTGTTACTCTCTATCTATCTACTCTAATAATAAAGAGGAAAGATTTGATAGTTTTTAATGGATAAACGCAAAAAGTACAAGGTTCAAAAAAATATTTCACCAGTGAAACTTATATTATGCCTGAGTAACATACGCTATATTTGATTCATCATCATCATAATCCATCACCGCGGAGGCGAAACAGCGCAGCGCAGCTAGTATTTAAACAAAAGTGGAAATTTTGGACTTATCCCCACCCCCTGCGCACCGCGCTCCCTCATACCGTTTCAATACAAGTGTTTTTAAAATCGGACGTCTTTTTGGCCCACCCTGTATCACTTATAAAAATGCAATGTTTTACGGGTCTGTATGTTATACAATTAATACAAAAAAGCCATTTCCAACATGCCAGTAATAGTCTAGTTAGATAAGATTTTAACTATAACAAAGGCCCTTTCAAAATAGCTGAATTTTTGGTTTTACAAAAGTAGTATATAAGCAAACATTTAGTTACTAGCCCTCCGTTTCTAGCAATTATTTTGTAAGTGGCCCGCACATACTTGGGACCGGAAGGTCAGTAGGTTATGCATTTACTAATAACTAAGGGTAATTAATATGATATTCAGTTTAAATGAGACCTATATCCAGGTTTTCAAGATGAGCTGATGATAGATTCCTTACCTTCCTCATCTTCCTCGTGTTCACTCGAGCTGGGCTCGATCGGTACCCCGTTCAAATATTCATCAGACACGCCGATATCCATCCCTTTTGCCTTGAACCTAGAAAAAGCAAATTAAATCTTTTTAATGTACCCATCTCGCATTATTATAAAAAAACATTCCGATACAAAATAATAATTATTAATTAACAGCAATTTGCAGAACACCAAACTAAACTAGCGAATTAAAATATATTTTTTTTACTAAATTATGATATTTAATTCTTATTTTTTTATAGTAAAATCCAAATTCGTATAACGCTTGCTAATTGTCCGTAAATTTCACATTTATTTTTCATTTTAAGTTAGGTACACAGATTTTAATCGTCATGTAACGTCTTGCTTTCTATAAGCTGAGGCTGTACAAACAATTTGCGAAAAAGTATTCGTATCGTAAGCGTCAACGCGTCACGCTTTGGCGCACAAACTATGAGTTATCTGTGTCACAGTTGCCCTACATACATGATAGTTTGTACAGTTTCACGTGAACGACACAGGCCCACTGGTCTTAAACTAGGTACATCTCACAATTGTCAGAATCGTCATTCGAAGCGTTATACGAATGAACATTTTATTGTGAACAGAATAAAGACTACCATAATTAGCTAAAAATTACATTTTAGTTCCCTACTTTAGTTTGGTGTTCAAAACGAATTGCTATCCAATTCTTTCAGGAGTATTTACCCGAATGCCAGATGAGAGTTTTTTATGTACTTGTATGTATGTAAGATTCAGCAAGTACATTTTCCTTGCCTTAGGATCATTCTACAGACTAAACAGTTTTGTGGAGTTTGATATATAAGGTATCATGGTGAACGCGTATGGTGCTCGGTGAAATTATCGTCGGTCGTTCGGCAAGAACATGTATGTTGATTTGTTTGCACTGGGCACGTTAGCTAAACATGCCTATTTATATTGGAATATGGATCTTAAATTTTAATAATAGACATTATTTTATTTATTATGTTGTTATTGTTCTTTGACTTTGATTTATATAATTTTACTGTTGTCATTATAATTTTGTATTTCATATTACGTTGCCATCACTAATTCTGTATTTCTGCTGTATAATTTTACTTCATAAATTAAAATTTACTTAAAATGTTGGTGTTTTGGAATAATTTTGCTAGCCACATTAATATATATATATAGGGATGTGTAGCACTCCAATCGCCAAAGAATTTTTGAAATGGTCTACTATCTTTTGAGATTATTCGTTACAAGCATACAAATCTTTCCTCTCTATAATATTAGTATACATAATTTTCACCCGGCACTTGCCTTGACAGTACGAGGTTCTGGTGTCCATTCTTCAAGATGTATTTTGCATATTTTCGTAGTCTGTTTATTACATTTTTATAATAATTAATATTAGGTATTAACTATTGTTACTTTTATAATCAGACCCAGGCGCAAATGTGTAAAATGTGCGTGCGATAATGATTTTTGAACGCGTTATGGGTAGATAACAATATATATAGACATGTAATAAAAGCACGTCACAAATCGATCGCTACAGAGCTTTGAGAACAGAATAAATAATGCTTTCGGTGAAGTTAACATCGTTTAGAAGTCAACATTCACAACATGGTGGTTTCCCTTAGACAGAAGTTTAAAGACATAAACATTCTAACTGTTGTCTCTCAGTTGATCTATGTCTATCAGTATATCTATAGTTATATCTATTAAAATCTAATGTATGTAAAGAAAAACATTAGCAGTTTTGATAAAAGGAGTGATGCTCATTCCATCAACACGCGAAATAAGCACAAGCTATCCGTACATGTAACGCGTCTCCACAGAATAAGTCATTCTTTTATGGGACAATGTATACGATTCTAAAATAAAGTTCCCAATGCTATCCGAGATTTGCCTATTAATAAGTTTAAAATTACTATTAAAACTAAACTCTGTCATAAAGGTTATTACAAAATTTCGGATTACTTGGAGGATAAAACAGCTTGGGACTGATCACTCCAGGATCTATCTACTCGTGTACTAAGATGTCAAAGTGTAGCGTGTCTTGCCCTACTGATACCATTATTATGTTCTCTTTTGTAAGGCAACACACTGGAGCTAATATTTGTAGTACCTAAGTAAAAACATTGTAAAAACATCTATATAAAAAGAATGGCCCCGAGTTTCTTGCCGCTTCTTCTCGGTAGGCTCTATATATTTTGGAACGCGGCGGTAGTCTTTAAAGTACATTATAATGAAAAATTGACGTTCATAAGTGCGTCTTTGATGCCTAAATTGAATAAATGATTTTGACTTTGATGGTAGGGGGCACCTGGCTAGCTACCACCATCAAGTTTAATAATCTGTCGCTGCACCTGCTGCTCTTGTGCAACCAAACAGAGTGTTCCGGCAGCTGTCCTTGAGAGTCAGTCGCTATTCTAGCTCTAGTGTGATACATTCGACCGCATCATCACTCACCATCAAGTGAGATAGAAGTCCGAACACTAATCAAGTTAAAACATCAAATTTTGAAACTAAAATAGGTAAATAAAATTAAGTAACGTCAAATATTGTTTAGTCCCGACGACGTTTGGAACACTTTTCATTGAACACGTGAAAGTCACCGTATGAGGGGTTTACACGAGTCGATTTCCGAAGTGCGGCTAGTCGCTTCACAAATCGCCTCACCAAGCCGCATCGCTAGCCCGTTTACACAGGTCACTGAAAACGCAAGCGACTAGGTCATCGGAAATGTAGAACAGGTGTTACAAAACACCTTCATGCAAGTTTACGCGGCGGGCAATCGCACTGGGATTGACCATTTTTACGGTCGGTTTTAGTCACCAGCCGCATGCGACCGTCGCCGTGCGGTGTAAAGTCGAACTACTTTGCGGCTTGCGACTTTAGTCACCCGCGGCCTAGTCGAATTGCCATTTAGCGGTCGATTTTCGCCGCGCGGCTAAAATCCGTGCGGTTAATCACCCGTGTAAACCCCCGTAAACTAATACCCGTGTAAATTAATATCTACAAAAAAGTCCACATCACCACAATGTCTAACTATTACAGTTTATGTCACAATAAATACTTTTTAATTTTGACATATGCAATAGGAACGCCGGTACAAACTAGGCCACATTATTCGTACCTTGGTATTAATCCTTATCTACTCTATTAATAAGGAGAGAAATATGATTGTTTGTTTGTAATGGATAACGTAAAACCGAATATAAAGCTACATTATGCCGTATGCAGCAACATACTCTATATTTGATTCATCCTCATCATCATCCATCTACACGCAGGTGAAACTGCGGAGCGCAGCTAGTGAAGTATAAACTTATGGAAATTATTTGTATGTACCGGCTATTATATTTGAATCAAAACGTTCCCGCACGCAGTAGTCACTCACAGTGTCCAGGGGGCCTACTCCCACCTTTTACGAAACTCATCATAAATCAGGAGCGTTTTGTAATAAGCTTAGAATAATCATAATTACTATCGTACTCCCACGTATTCCCGACACAAAACGGTCAACCAAATTTAATGGTAAGGTTGCAAATATAATCTTAAAAAAATTGACATTGGAACAATGAAACTTAGTGTCAAAAGTCACGGCAAAGTTCGCGAATTGACTGAAATATTTGATACTACGTCATTAAAACGTCTATCGTAATCTATTATTAAATAGCTTGACCGTTATTTGAAAACCTTATTAAACATAGAGATAAGCGACATCCGTTTCCGAGTCGTTCAAGCGAGTTCTTTCGTCCGTCCAATCATCGTTTTTACACTTTTTAGTATTCACCGTCTGACGTCACGTCCTACCGCCATCATGGTAGTCGAATTGGTTATGTTGAGTTCGATTTTCCTTCATTAGCGTCCCGTTTCTTGGCTGGTGAAGTTGGTCCCTAGGACTCTCACCAATAGATCTAGCAAGCGAGAATTAGTAAATTATAAAGTTGAAACCTTATAATTCATACGAAGGTACGTATAACGATTTTTCTTTGTCTTAACGGTGTTACCGTTCGATTTTTAAAAAAATATTTTTAGCTTTCAGATTCCATTTTATCTAGATAAACCTGTGTAAAATGGATGACAATCCGTCCACATCTAGGACCGAGGAAGGATGCGCTGCGCCACTTTTGGATGGAAGGAAAAGAAAAGCAGTGTCACGATCAAGCTCTTCATCGTCTGACTCGAGTCGGTCGTCTTCGACATCCAGCTCTTCATCGGGTGAAAAACGTAAGAAACGTCCCAAAGACAAAAAGCGCAAACGTCGCCACCATCGTAGAAACAGTAAGTTTGAGGTACTTCTCACTGAAATAAGCAATCTAAAGCGAAAAATTGACTCGAAAAGTGTTGATAATTGTGACACAGAAAAAGACGATTACGTCAGCCTTGACGTGAGCGACGGCTGGTCCAGTTGTGCGCACGATCAAGCCAGCACATCAGGATCTCGACAACCGACAGTTCAAACAGATTTTACTTTCTCTCTAAGCACTAAAACTAAAGAGCCTGCCATTGCCCCCGCATGCCCGAAATTACTCGAGCACTTGAAAGATTTACAGAGATTTGAAAGTTCCGAGTGGAATAACATTCGTTATTCAGACGTACAAAAACGTATCTACAAAACCCGGGGTTCACAAACCTAGAGGCCAATGAGGAGGTTAAAAGTTACGAGCGGTCGAAAACTAACGTCAATATGGAGAAAGCTTTCGCAAGTCTAACATGTGCTCTGCTTAAACAGCGCAACGCGCTTCAGAGCGATCTCAATGCATTTCTAACCACGATCCGACAAGGAAATACACTAAATTACGATGATGTGAATCAGGAATTAAACAATTCTTTATGCAACGGTGAGTACACTAAAATATTTAATGATGCTTTGCAAATTGTCTGCGGTCATAGAGCCGAGGTAGTGCAACATAGAAGAGAAACAATACTAGCAGCTGTAAAGGACCCCCTGTACAAAAACAGCCTTCGTAAAGTAGCTCCAAGCTGCTCCCATTTGTTTGAGCCCGAAAAGTTTTCAGCCGTGTTGGACAAAGCAGGTGGGGTCCGGAATGTATTCTGGAACAAAGATAAGGAACGTTTACGACCCACGCAACAACACAAGTCTTCAGCTCCGCCGGGGCACAAAAAAACCGCATACAGACCAGCTCGCCAAAAACAGTTTGCGAACAAGAAAGAACACTCCTTTCGCGGGTACCCTGGAAAAGGTTCAAACAAAAGTGATGAAAGAAATTCTATCCGAAACAAGTCGCCTCCCTCTTCCCACCGGGAAAGGAGATACAATCGTAAGTTCTGACTATATGAACAAAATCAGATTCCATGCTGGCCAGCTCCACATGTATCAACACAATTGGGAAAAGTTAAACGCTCCACCCTACATTCTAAAACTAATAAAAGGGTACCGTATTCCTTTCCTCAAAAAACCCCCTCTTCTTGTACCGGATGCGGAACACAGGGTAACCCCTCAATCCGAAAACATGACAAAAGCAATCTTAAAAATGATATCCCAAGGAGTGCTCGAAGAAGTACAAGCCTCGCCCAGTTTCGTGTCGCCAATGTTCCTTCGACCGAAACACGACGGCTCAATGAGACCGATTTTCAATCTAAAAAAACCTCAACTGCTATGTGGGTACCAACAAATTCAAACTAATAAACATTCATCGAGTACCAGACTTTGTTCAAAAGAAAGACTGGGCTGTAAAAATAGATATTCATCAGGCCTACTTTCATCTACCAGTTGCAAAAGCTCACAGACGCTTCCTACGGCTACAATACAGCCTAAAAAACAAAACAAAACAAATATACGAGATGACGTGCTTGCCATTCGGGCTAAGTTCTGCTCCAAAAACGTTCGCCTCAATAACAAACTGGATTGCTATCTCCGCGAGCACGGTGTTCGCCTTTTAGTGTACCTAGACGATTTCTACCTAGTGCATCAGAATTCAAAAAAAGTCGAAGAACATGTCACGTTCACTGTAACGACACTACAAAATTTGGGTTGGCATATAAACACAGACAAATCTGTGCTCAAACCTCAAAAGTGCCTCGAATTCCTCGGAGTTTTATGGGATCCATGGAAAAACGCAAAATACCTCCCCAAAAGGTTAGTTGTCAAAATTCAATCCCTTGCATCGAAAATGATCACGGAAGAGAAAACGACCCTAAAAAAACTGCAAACAATTGTCGGCGTTCTCAACTTTGCGAGCTTTGTTATTCCAATGGGTCGATTAAACTACCGTCACTTACAGAGGCTTGCAAACTTTGCACTAACGGCCAAGCCTCCCATTTTTCTAAATGTAGATGTTATTCAAGAGCTGGCATGGTGGATAGAACATTGCAAGGACACATCTCTGATACACACACCACTTCCGTCTCATTACCTCGTTACAGACGCAAGCGACCTGGGTTGGGGAGCCAAATTAGACAACAAGACCCTATCGGGGACTTGGCTAGATCACCATCAAAACTTACACTGCAATCAGAAAGAAATGTTGGCGATATTGTTTGTCCTGAGAGACCATTGTCATGTCCTAAGCTCCAAAACATTGTTGATCCAGTGCGACAACAAAACAGTGGTCTCTTACTTACGAAACGAGGGGAGGACAAAATCCAAGGCCTTAATGAACTTGACAATAAAAATATTTCAAATCCTCGACAGCTACAGCATTCATATGTCGATATATCACATTCCAGGGACATACAACTGCGAAGCGGATCATGTGTCTCGACACAGACGTCTCCCAGAATGGCACCTACTGCCAACAATCACCAAGATTGTATTCAAGAAGTGGGGCACTCCAACGATCGACCTCTTTGCATCCAACCAAGCCCACGTAGTACCGACGTATTGCACGCTCGACAGGAACGACGGTCAGGCGAGTATGTACGATGCACTAGCAAACCGTTGGCATTTCGATCTAGCGTGGGTTTTTCCACCACCGTTTATGATACCTCGAGTACTACATCACCTGAACAGCGCTCAAGGGGTATATCTGATCATAGTCCCTCGTTGGATACAAGTATATTGGAGACCAGACCTAAAAGACCGAGCTCTATCACCCCCGTTCACGGTGAAAAACCCACGCCAGGTCCTAGTAGACATGACAACTGGACTACCCCCACCTCAGGCGTCTCAAATGGCTCTCGAGATATGGAGATGTGCGGGTGGAATGAATTCTTAACCGACTGGTCACAAGAACAAAAATCGTTTTTAAAAAGTAGCTGGCGATCTTCTACAATAAAAACGTACAAGCCAGCCTGGAAACGCTGGGTTTCGTGGGCACAGTCGGCAAACGTTGACCCTCAGAGACCGTCGGGTTCAGACCTGGCAAAATTTTTGAGTGACTTACATCTAAAAGAAGGTCTATCTCTAGCTACAATACTAGTCTACAAATCTGTCGTTTCTACTTTTTGTGATCCTAGCCGCAGTAACAACTTGAGTGCCAATTTCCTTGTTAAACAAGTAATTAAAGCTATATCTATATCTGCGAGCAAAACTAAGTTAAAAACAAAACCCCCCATATGGGACGTAGACGTCCTTTTCAACTACTTTCGTACTATAAACCCTAATACAGACAACTTTTTTGAAACCTCTCAGATGACTGCTGCTTTATTGCTCCTACTATCAGGTAGACGGGTACACGATTTCACACTCCTATGCATAGATTCAGCTTCATGTATCATTTCAGATGAATATATAACTTTTTGGCCAAAATACGGTTCAAAAACCGACACAACACTACATCAACAATCCGGATGGAGGCTGAACCAAAATAAAGAAATCCAAGCATTAGATCCAGTACACTGGGTAAAACACCTCATCGAGCTATCAAAAGTGCGACGTGACTGTGCTAAAAGTAACAACTTATTCATATCTACTTGTAAGAAACCAAAGGCGGCTACACGCACAATTATAGGGGGCTGGATTAAGAAGCTACTACAAGACGTAGGAATCCAAGCTACCCCAGGAAGTTTCCGCTCGGCAGTGGCATCTAAAAGTTGGGTAGAAAACTGTCCAATCGACGAAATCCTCTCTAGAGGAAATTGGCGTTCTGCCAAAACCTTTAAGAAATATTATTGTAAGGAAGTGACACCAAACATTCATAACAATAGTCTGCTTAAAAAGGACCTTTTTGTCCCTATCACAGATTGAGTATATTCTTAAAAATCAAGATGATTTCTAATAACTACTTATTGTTAGATTTGTATGCATAATGTTTGTAATCATACTGATTCATAATAATGCATTGATTATATGTATATTATATATTGTGATGCCTTAAATACATTCATTTCTTACATACGATTGCATTATACACATGTTTCTACGTTACGAAGTCTTAGGAAATAAAACAAACTTATAAATGTGTGAAAATTTGCAATTTTATTTAAATTTCATCTTCTACTAAAGGTAGTTGAACTACAATCTCTTCACAGTACTAGGCGATTTAGCTTTTGAATTTTACCTTTTTTCCTTATGGCTGCAGACATTGCACTCATTAATTATAGATGCTGAAAAGTACTTACCATATAGGTATCAGTAAGGTAACAGTGTTCTGCGACATACTTACCATAATTATCATTTACTAGATCACATTAGCGTCCTACCGCCACCAGGCGATAACAAACACATCTCATGTTTAATAAGGTTTTCAAATAACGGTCAAGCTATTTAATAGTGACGTTTTACCTGAAAATAAAACGTTTATTAAATACTTACCTTATTTGAAAACCTTACACTTTTAATCCCTGCCTGGTGGCAAAACATGAGCCTAATGAAGGAAAATCGAACTGAACATAACCAATTCGACTACCATGATGGCGGTAGGACGTGACGTCAGACGGTGAATACTAAAAAGTGTAAAAACGATGATTGGACGGACGAAAGAACTCGCTTGAACGACTCGGAAACGGATGTCGCTTATCTCTATGTTTAATAAGGTTTTCAAATAAGGTAAGTATTTAATAAACGTTTTATTTTCAGGTAAAACGTCACTATTATTATTTTAAGCTTGCTTTATTGACGTGGTGGTACCAAATTTAGTGGTAAGGTTGAAGTATGACTTCTTTATGAGGTGGGACCCTGAGGTCTTACAGTATAATTGTGATTGATTAGTTTTAAATATTTAAAGTTGTTTAATTTCAATATATCGGAATTGCGAAAGAAATCATTATATCCAAATCGTAATGGACAGTCAACTTTAACCGTGGGAGCAAAATGTGATTACAGAAAAAAATGCCACAGGTAATTGAGATTAACTTTTTCTATCTATACTATGTAGGTACTATAATATTATAAAGATTTGTATGTAAGTATGTTTGTAACGAATTGGCTCAAAAAGTACAGGACCGATTACAAAAACTATTTCACCATTTGAAAGCTACATTCACCATGAGTAACATAGGCTATGTAACATTCATCATCATCATCCATCACCGCGCGGGTGAAACCGCGGAGATCAGCTAGTATATTATAAAACTTTCTCCAATATTTAAGGAAAAGAAGAACCTTTTAAACATTCAGCAACTTCAAGAAGTAAATTAAACAAGGACATACCTGTTCATACTGATTCAATCACTCCTTCAAAATATTTACACCAAAAACACTTGCTTCTGATCAAAAACACATTACTAAATAAAAAAACCACGCGACCATCCCTACCCTTTGCACCAATAAAAATGAACTCAATACCAACAAAATGTTATTTACTTATAACATAATACATTCTCATCTCTAAATATATTACTATAAAGTCTTATTTGTATAAAATCGTTGATTCTAAAACATGTGGGAGATGTAAGACTGAAAAAATATTTCATTACTAACGTCATTTCAAAGTCAAACGTATCGATCAGTTTCTGATACAATGCTGGTTAAGTGCTAACATTTTACTGTGTCAACATCAAAAGGGATATGTAGCAAGCAATGTATAAAGAGTTAAGGATTGGTATATTCATAGGTGTTTGGTTTGGTTCGGGAGAGTTCTCAAGGGATTCAAAAATAGACGAATTCGACGCCTCTGTGAATGACGCAAGTTGTTTCAGGAGGTCGGAATGTTTTGATACTTGATTTTTTTTTGTTTTATATATTTAGTTTTTTAAGCTCTTTACGCATAATTAATGTATTTAATTACGATAATGTTTTTATAAAATGTTATCTGGAAGAGATAGTTTTGAGCTCGGTCCATTGTTAAACGTAGTTCAGATTTTAATAAACTTGACATTTATTAATATTTTTCTAAATACTGAAATCATTGGAGAATTTTTCTCAACCGTTTTTATTACGTACTAGCGACTGCCCGCGATTTCGTTCGCGTATATAGTAGGCTCGGCCTTCGGCCTCGCCATAACCTCCTATCTTTTCTTGGTTTTTCTTTCATAAGTACCTTCTCCTGACAATAATTATTAACACAACAAAAAAGAATCAGCGAGATTGTTTCATCCGTTCTCAAGTTATAGTATAGCGTGTACAGGAGAACTAGATTATTATTATATTCTTATTATATAGACTAGCGACTGCCCGCATCGTTCGCGTAGTAGCCACGGTTAGCCGTTTGGTTCCAATCCTTTTAATACCCATCCCGAATGGAAAGATTACGCGGTCGCGAAATGTGCGCGAAATTTACTGTCAAAAATTCAAAAATCGTATATTTATTCGACATTTTGGCAAGCTCGGAATGACCGCAAAACCCCACTTTCCATCCGCGAGCGTTGTGGTCACGACGTGTGGCGGTGACGTCATCGATGACGTATTGAGCTTACTCACGATGATCGTAGGCTTGTATGGGAACGGGTGTGCGAACGACGCAATTGATTTCAGCTCATACAGGTACACGACCTAAGCGGTGTTTCTGTGTCTGCCTAACTCGCAGGTGAGTACCATCTTACGGACTCAAAATCTGTACATATCGATCAAGATTATCCAATCCTCCTATACTAGCTGAGACAGACCATCTGAGCTCTAATCGCCCGTTCAACATTGAACTATGAATTCACATTAATAACGCTTAAAATAGTGTGACTAAAAACATTAATTCTATGAAAAAGAGGGAACATGAAAGAGCATATTAATTTTAGGATATGTCGGTTATCAAAATACACGGGTATGTGACTTGTTATTAATGTACTGTATATCTTTACAGATAAATAAAATAGAAGTGTCTGTTTGTAATTCCAAATTAACAGCTTTTTTCTATAATGCATATACTATAATACAATACTTACATAAAACAGTTTTTAAAATGTTTGTCTTTCTGTCTGTCTGCTTGTTCCGGCTAATATGTGAAACGGCTGGACCGATTTTAACAGGACTTTCACTGGCAGATAGCCGATGTTATAAGGTACTTATTATAACTCCAAAAAGTAGCCTCAAAATTTTTTTTATCAAAAGAGATAATAAAAAATGTTCAACCCTTTTTAGTGATCTTTGCTGATCACGGGATCTATTGTCATTCACCTTCAATGATGATATCATCAAGATAAGCGAAACACTTATATTGGAGTGTAACTCAAAAACTGCTGGACCGGTTTGGATGAAATTTAAATGGGACTTTAAATGGGACACGGGTTGCATAATCAAATAAAAAAAGGATCATCAATATCAGTTCACCTAGTCAACATTTATGAAGAAACAGACAAGTTAATGGACCTATATTTTATTACTTGCTTAAATTTATTTTACTGACGCATAAACATACAAATATATTTATTTATACAAATACATTGCACACAATAATACTCAAAACATATAAATAAATAATTACAAGAGAATATTTAATTTAAAAATTGTGAAATGTATTTGTTTAAATATATATATATATTTGTTTGTGTATGAGTCAGTAAAATAAATTTAAGTAAGTAATAAAATCAACAACGAGCTAATGGAGAGGGCTATGCTCGGGGTTTCTCTACGTGATCGAATCAGAAATGAGGAGATCCGTAGAAGAACGAAAGTCACCGACATAGCCCAGAAGGTTAGCCAGTTAAAGTGGCAGTGGGCAGGCCATATAGCACGCAGAACAGATGGCCGATGGGGCCGGAAGGTTCTGGAGTGGAGACCACGGACCGGCAAGCACGGTGGACAGACGACTTGATAAAGGTCGCAGGATGGCGTTGGATGCAGGCCGCTTCCAAGCGGTCCTTTTGAAAATTATGGGGGAGGCTATGTTCAGCAGTGGACGTCTTATGGCTGAGATGATGATGATGATGATGAATGAAATGTAGGTTAGCTACAGACATAAAAATAAATTAAAAAAATACAGTCGAATTGAGAGCCTCGTGCTTTTTATGGAAGTCGGTTGAAAAGGAAGTAAAACAGTGTATTTTCTTACTTGGCAAGTTTGGCGAGCAAAGCGTGCGACTTCTCCTTGTGGTGTTGGGTGGGCGGCGGCGGGGCCTCTTCCTTGCCGGCGCGTTCGAACACTTCGAACCGGGACTTCACGTCCAGTTGGGAGAGCTCTTCCAAACCCAGCTCCGGCTTGTCTGATGCTGTGGAAAAATATTATACCTTACACTGTGTTTAATAGCTTGAATAGCCTGTGTTGATTAAAAACAAAGTACTATAGGCACCGCGTTACCAACTGAGTCGTGCGGCCATAAATCATTTCACTATGTCTATCTCGCTCGCACTTGTGGGTGTTATGAAGCCGCATAGTGATGTGCGTAAGATGGTTATAGGCGCATATCGACAAGAATAAAATCAGATAGAAACATAGTAGATAGTATCGTGGCCCTGAAAAGGGCCGTTTGTAATTAATGTTTCTATCTGATTTTTAAATAAAAAACGTTTATTCTTCCTCATCGAATCTTCGTCCTCTGTATCGTCCTGTAGATTGATTATGAATGCTTAGTCTCTTATAATGGCTTTCTTCAAAACACTGACTTACAGTCAGTGTTCCTCAGTTGTTCCTCGGCATGCCTCACACACTTGACCCAGTCTTCCTGTGTAACATTATCAATAGCTTTGTAAAGGCTTTGTGTGCAACATCTGCTAACTTGAATGTAATATTATTCGCAGCGACTTCTACTTTGACCTGAGCACAGATGAATTAAGCGAGCGCTAATGAGGGTCATAGGATCATAGGAGGGAGTGAGGTTATAGAATGGTAGGGTCTTGTCACATACCACTGCGACCTAAACTATCATCTGCACAAAACTGATGCAACCACGAATTTAGAAAGGGAGGATGTATTTAAAGATACATTTATTTGCCAGAAAATTGGTTGCAAGACATTCTTAAGATGGAGTGGTTTTTGGTTTTGTATCACATGTTTTGCCTGGAAAGGCGTACAAACTTGAGAGATAATTTGCATATTTTGATTAGTAAATTAATTAAAGAGGACATTGTTCATGCAAATACGATCATAATGTTAGTAAAAATAATAACTAAAAAAAATGAGACTGAAATTGGCAGGTGCCGTAGTCTCTTTTATGGCCCACTATCTTCCTTATCACTAATAAGTTCATATCAATAGCCTTGACATTTTACCCATTTTCATAATAGATATACCATGTCACCATCCATCCAAAAGTTTCAGTTTTTATACCAAACAGGCCTCTAAGTGTTGACTACAGCCCCACTTATGCCTTTGTAAAGGACCGGATGAAATCCGTGATATAATTGGAATACAAGGAATAATAATAATAATAAATGAGTGTCATATACAGTAAACAGAAAAAAACCAAGTCAATAAAAATCAAAATCAATAAAAGTCAATATTTGTTCAAACATGAACATAATAATGAAGCCAAAGACAGCTGCGTCGGCTAGCGTGCTCGCGTGAGCGTTGACCCACATACAGAGCAGCCCGCATAAACTGCACGTCAGCATCAAAACCGGAGCAACTATCACACGCTGATCAGGCAATTTGGCGACATTGATTAAGTTAGAGTTAGTATTAACAAGAGTAGTATATAAGACCATGTTTTCATAAAATAAATTAATCACAACTGAGCCATGGTTTGATTCATCACCACCACCCAAGGGGCAACCAAGAAGACACCACTGGAGGAGCACCACCAAAAGAAGCTGCAGAAGACGCCCTGGCCTGGACTGGAAGCAAGAGTACCAGTCCATTGCCACTTCAAGGAGCTCCCTGCCGAGGAGCCCCGGTCCGAGCGCTCCCGGTCCAAGGGACTCTGCGCCACACTGGATGCCCGGTTGCGTTGACACCCCTGTTGCCTGGAGCCTATACCTTGGGTCCAGCTACCCTGTCCAGTACATATCCACTGGACAGGTGACAACCTACCATTCTTCCCACTGCGGCCAAGACACCTAGTAGCCGTCACCTTCAATGATTGGTCACGTGAGCCTGCGTGATTGGCAGTGGGAAAATTGTACCTTCGCACATAGCACGACGTGCGTATCCTGATGCCTTCCTACCTACGTCTGTTGCCTTAGGTCTCGTGGCAACAGATATCCTGCACTATCTATTTGTGTACTCGTATCTATACTGATCTATGGTAAGGGCTAGAGAATTAGGGTGTTAGGGTTACTACCCTAACACTCTAACTACTATACTTACTTTCACTAATTATTATACTTACTTTCCAGTAGGGAATTAGGGTAATATTAAATTTTAATTATTAAAATTAGTAATTATAAAAGTTAGGTAGGCCTTAGAGTACCGTAGCCTTAATAATTTTGACAGGCGTTGGCCGGTCACTGGTCGTATCAACTAGGGTTAAATAGCGCCTGATCATATGGTCCTTCGAGCCGGATGTGTCAAGTAGAAACATGTCAAGTACCAAGAACATAAAAGTCAAAAAGTCAAAAGTCAAAATCATTTATACAATTTAGGCATCAAAGACGCACTTATGAACGTCAACTTTTCATTATAATGTACTTTAAATACTCTACTGCCGCGTTCCAAAAGAGCCCACCGAGAAGCAGCGGCAAGAAACTTGGGGCCATTCTTTTTATATAGATGTTTACAATGTTTCTATAACAAATATATAAATATTCTATAATTCTACTTAGGTACTACAAATATTACATTTTATGGGTGGCAGAGTGACAGGTTGCCAGAAGTGGAGTATTCCAAGCATCTCATCATATAATGTCGAACTTTATAGTAAGCTTTTTTTATTAAAGCATTCTTTACAGTCAACTTGAATTTGCCCTCTGTGAGCTCAGTTATGTGTTTTGGGATTTTATTGTAAAAACGCTCACAATTTCCTAGGAATGACTTATAAGTCGTCGCAAGTCTAAAACTAGGAACAGCTATCCTATTTGTATTTCTAGTATTAAAAGTGTGGTGATCACTATTTAACTTATATTTATGTAAATTTTAACGAACATACATTATATTTTCAAATACATATAAGGAAGGCAACGTTAACGATTTCATTAAATACATTTCTCAAATATTCACGGGGACCCATCGTATAAAGCTCGAACAGCACGTTTCTGTAGGATAAAGATGGTCTCTATATCAGCCGCTGAATAAGTTAGCATAGAATAAGTTAGTTACAGTATATTTCTACGACTGTACTCCGGAGTGATCCGGAGTATGGCCCTTTACGGGGCACCAGTCTGGGTAGACACCCTCGGTCGCAATAATCGGAGGTTGCTGCGACGTCCGCAGCGAGTCATTGCGACTAGGGCGATTCGCGGATACCGGACGGTGTCATGGACGGCGGCATGCGTGCTGGCTAGTGATCCCCCTGGGAGCTGCAGGCGGAAATCCTTGCCGAAGTCTACCACTTCGTGGCGGCGAGGAGATTCCAAGGAGCAGCCCCAAACTGGGAGGAGGTCACACGCATGCGACGGCAGGCGCGAGCCACTCTATTGCGGCGGTGGGAGGAGGACCTGGCTCCGCCGGTTCCTGGGCAGTGGACGGTGGAGGCCATCCGTCCGGTCCTTCAGAGGTGGGTGAAACGACCTTTCGGGTCGCTGACCTTCCGATTGGTGCAGGTGCTCTCCGGACATGGATGCTTCGGAAAGTACGTGCACCAAATCGCAAGACGGGAGGCAACTCCAGCCTGCCACGCGTGCGGTGCGCCGGAGGATACGGCGCACCGCACACTGGAAGTGTGTGCTGCATGGGGCCCGCAGCGGCACACGCTTTCAGCGGAAATAGGGGGAGATCTCTCCCTGCCGAGCGTGGTGTTCTCCATGCTCAGCCGCGAGAGATCGTGGCAGGCGGTGGCCACCTTCTGCGAAACGGTGATGACGCAGAAGGAGGCCGCGGAGCGGATCATGGAGAACGATGTCCGAGCTTACCCGCTCCGGCGCAGACGACCGGGGGAACGGGGGATGGACGTGGGGTTACTGGCGAATAGTCGGGGGACTCTTCGCCGGTTTGCACGGCCCTACACGTCTAGGGGGTGACCTTGGTGAGCAAGGTCATCCCTTCACAGGCACTGAGGCCCGGTTAAGATCAATCCGGGCCTACCGCTGGGGCGAGATGGTGACAGCCAGCGCGACCCTGTCTCGCCCCACCTTGGCGGAGGACTGCTCACGGGGGGGTTTTAGTGGGTCTGAGCCCCACACGCCCCCTTCCGTCACCCCCGTGGCGGAAGGGCAGTGCACAGCATTTCCCCCCGCAAAAAAAAATGTTACAGTATATTTATAACAAATTTAGCAAGTTCCGGATAACTTGTGGCGCGCCAGTGTGTAGCATATTCATTTCGACATGCATTGCGGGTATTATTATGAAATAATTTACAACTCAACAAACAAATGCCGCAATGTAGTGTTGAGTATAACGATACTTTCAGCGCGCATCGTCGCGTAGTGCGGCCGCTGCTGGGAGTTATTAGCGTTTATTGGTTGATTTGTCAGTGTGCATTGTAATGAGTTGGTGTAGTAGCTAATGAGAGCGTTGTGCTCAGTGTACTTTATGAGTTTATTGTTTCATGGGTAGGTGTGTAGCGCAGTACAATGCGTTAATAAAAACTGCGACATGCGAATCAGTGGAATAAATGCCTAGTTCCGCATTAAGTAGCAAGAGTCACTAAAAGGGTGAGCATTTTAATAACCAAAAAATAGAACCGAATTCAACATTAACAAGTACAATTTGAAAAATTTAATAACGACTTCCATTCTATCCAGTTATTGGAAAATTTAAATGGAACCACGCAGAAAGTACCAGCTTTCAAACAAAAAAATAATTGTGAGAATCGGTTCACCCCGTCAAAAGTTATGAGGACAAAAATACAGTCGAATTGAGTACCTCCTCCTTTTTGGAACTCGGTAGAAAAGTGTCAAATAACTTGTCGGTACCATGCGCATAATATTGTGATAATAGGTACTTTTGAACTGTCATGGTACCCAAGTTATTTCACACTTTTTAGTTTTTTTTAGTTTGTTGAAGTCGGTTCCAGTTTTTGATATTTTTTTATCAAATACGCAAAGACAGAAGACGAAACGACAGAAAGACATACCTCTCACGACATCTGGCGGCAGCTCCACAGGATTGTTCTCGCATATAATCATTTGATGTTTTTTCGGAGAAGCTGTAACAAAGGAGAGATCTTTTTAGTACTATATCTAGTCACTCAAATTGGATTGTGAGTTCTGGGATATTACAATGGCCCTAACACGAAGAACTGCGTAAGCGTAACGTAACGTGTCATTCACGTAAAGCAGTACAAACTGTCATGTATCTAGTACAACAGTGACACAGATAACTCATAGTTTGTACGCCGAAGCGTGACGCGTTGACACTTACGATACGAATACTTTTTCGCAAATGGTTTGTGTTACGGTTTCTGAGATAACTAGTCTAATTAGTACTCTACTACTAGTAAATACTATTAGTAATTTCATTTGCCATAGTAGTTGTCGAAACCGCTTCAGTCCCGTAGGGTTATTATGTATCTTAGTTGCTAACAAATTTTCGTTGAAATCGAAAAAAATGGCAGCTCTATGTCACTTTTGTCAGCTCTGCAGGGCTATTATGTATCTCAGTTGCTAACAAATTATGATTGAAATCTTGAAAAATGGCCGCTCTATGTCAGTTTTGGCAACTCCAGTAAGCGAAAATGTTAGTAAATTGATAACTGGAGCTGACAAAAGTGACATAGAACCGCCATTTTTCAAGATTTTAATCAACATTTGTTAGCAATTGTTATGCGTAATAGCCCTGCTGGTTTCGATCTCCAGAGAGGACAAAATTTTGTGTGTATGAACATATATGTTTTAGCTGTGTCTACGTGTTTATATGCATTCGTATATAAGTATATCATTCATCAGGTTACGATATTACAGGCTCTGCCTAGTTTCAAATCTGCAGGGCTATTATGTATCTCAGTTGCTAACAAATGTTGATTGAAATCTTGAAAATTGGCGGCTGTGTCAGTTTTGACAACTCCAGGAAGCAATGTTAGTAAGTTGAATGACTGGAGCTGACAAAACTGCCACAGAGCCGCCATTTTTCAAGATTTTAATTAACAATTAATATTGTTGGCAACTGAGATACATAATAGCCGTGCTGAAGACCTTTGTGTAGATGTTGTCCCATATTATAATAATGGTTAATTATAAATATTTGCTATTATTATAAAAAAATATGCTACTGGCCAAATTAACTTTCATCTGTCCGTATGTTTGTTAGGTTGTATGTTGGTCCTCCTGTACAGGTCGCATTTTTAAACCAATCTTGACAAAACTTGGTATACACTTTCTATTTTTTAGTCGTCGGCGATTTTGAAGGATAGAGGGTACTTTTCTTAAAATCATTTTCTACCGACTTCCAAACAGGAGGAGGTACTCAATTCGACTATTTTTTTTATGTTTGTCACCTCATAATTTTCGACTGGGTGAACCGATTCACAAAATTATTTGAAAGCTGGTGCTTCCCGTGTGGTCCCATTTAAATTTCATCAAATTCGGTCCAGTAATTTTTGAGTTGCACTCCAATAACTGAATAGAATGGAAGTCGGTAATTTTTCAAATTGTACTTGTACTTATCATCTAATTATGATGTATTATTATATACCATCTGTCTCATCGGCCTCGTCTACAGGTTTGGGTTCGAACAGTTGTTTGAAGTGTGGCTTGCAGTACAGCGTGGTGTGGTCGCTCTGATATGCCTCCACTCTGGAACAAACAAGTTATTTTAAACGTGACTTGGACACGATAGTGACTTGATATATGTGGGTGTTATGAAAAGCGTAACAAATATTAACACAGGCCGTAACACAAACAATTTGCGAAAAAGTATTCGTATCGTGAACGTCAACGCGTCACGCTTCCGCGTACAAACTATGAGTTATCTGTGTCACAGTTGCCCTAGACAAACAACAGTTTGTAATGTTTCACGTGAACCACACATTACGTTGCACATACGCAGTTATTCGTGCTGGACCCACAGTATATTAAGGCGCGGTGGTACCCTGATAATAGTAAAAAGTAGAATCTTTAAACATCGAGTGTAACGAAACAGTTCGATTACAATCTATGAAAAAAAAAACTTAGGTTAGAAAAGGAACAGGCAAAGAGTAATAACCGAACAGAATTCATAAATATTACTCGCTCTCTGCAGAAAAAAAACCTAAATAGGTGCATAAAAATAAACCTTCACGTAAAAATAAACTCTCAGAATTTTCAGCGATAACACTATATTATTTTTTAGGTAATACATAGCCAACATATAGTACTAAAGTAGTAACCAGCAGTTTTTTCAATTGTGTTAGTATATATTGAAAGATATAAAGAAAACGTACAAAATTAACGCATTTTCGCATTACATCGTCCAATCTAACAAGCGATTTTCAACCTTACGTAAAGCATCGTAAATTATTTAAAAAATTGGGGTTGGATCGCGTCTTAAAAGTAATAAATATGAACTAATCAATAAGCCCCCTATGGTGGGGGGGAAAGTGGCCAAATGCTGACAGCTCAATGCTAATGCTTAATTAAATAAGAAAAATCAGTTTTTTACTGTATGTTGTAGATTATCTTTAGCAAACTCTTATATGTGCTTATTAGTCTGTGGTTTTGTGAACTGCAGAAATATACTTTATACTACACCTGCTCGGAAAGTACCTTGATACTTTATCAAATTTACGGTAGAAAGTACGTCATTGCATATCGAACAAATATGCGGCGAGAAAACGCATCTGAGCGGGAGAGAAAAGTGTATGAAAATCCATTTCTTACGTGGTTTTTCTTTTTTAATTTTGGGTAAGACTATGCGCTGGTAACCTAAATATCAAAAGCCAAAAAGTTTTTACAGTGAGTTTTTATCTCCAAGTTCGCAAAATGACACTGGCCACTAGCTGTGTGTTGGATGGTGTCAAACAATTTGAAAAAAGAACATGTGAAAATTGCAGACGCCATTGGCGCCATTTTCAATTTGTGTGTTGTTTGAGGATTCAGTTTTCAAGTAAAATAAAACTTCAAAATGATAAGTAGTGATAGTGATGATGAAGATTTTTTAACTCCGCCGCAGTTGAAGGAAACAGCAAAAATACTGATTGATAATCTTTTACCACAGAAATCAATTAAAAGATATAATAAAACTTATGACGATTTTTTGCAATGGAAAAGTGAAAAAATGCGGCATCTTTTTCTGAAACTGTTTTGCTAGCTTATTTCAGTGAAAAAGCGCAAAAATACAAACCAAGTACGTTATGGTCTATGTACTCAATGTTGAAAAGTACTATATTGACAAGAAACGACATAAATATTCAAGAATACAAAAAACTTACAGCATTTCTGAAAAGAAAGTCGGAGGGATTCCGTAGTAAGAAATCAAAAGTGCTTACTACAAAGGATGTTTATTCCTTTTTGCAGAATGCTCCAGATGACAAATATTTGTCGATGAAGGTAAGTTTATGAACAAAATGCACTGGTTTAAAATTTATTACGTACCTATTTATGAGTAGAAATCTACTAGGTTTTCATGTTTGATATTTTTGTTTACAGGTTATTTTGTTTTAGGAGTAAATGGGGCCTGTCGTTCGCAAGAACTTGTGGATATGACAACAGACGATATCGAAATCCTCGAAAATGGAATAATCGTCAATATTCCTAACACAAAAACCAAAATTCAGCGATCATTTGTTATATCGGGCTTATTTTATGAGATAGTGAAGAAATATAACGAAATTCGCCCCAGTGACCCCAAAACCAATCGGTTTTTACTACAATATAAAAACAAAAAATGTACGAAACAAGTAATTGGGAAAAACAAAATAAGTACTGTGCCAAGAGAAATAGCTTCGTACCTTAATTTACTCAATCCACTAGAATACACTGGCCACTGCTTTCGCAGAACTTCAGCGACTATTCTTGCCAATACTGGTGCTGATTTAACCACAATAAAACGTCACGGTGGTTGGAAATCGTCCGCTGTTGCAGAAAGCTACATAGAGAATTCCGTAGAAAACAAAACACGAATAAATAACCAAATATCGGGATCGATTAATGTGCATCAAGACTCATCTCCTCAACCATCAACGAGCGCGGCGATGCCAGATGCCCCTCAGCAGCCAGTTGCCCCTTTGGCACCACAGCCTTCTACGAGCGCAGTGCCAACAGCACAGCCAGTTATTCCTCCTACATTATCGCAAACATCTCAAACAATCATTAATGGAAAAAGTGTTACATTAAGCTTCACTAACTGCAACAATTTCAATATAAATTTCAATTAGTAAAGATTTAGTTTTTTATTTTCCTCGTAGGTGTAGTATAAAGCACTATGTATCACTCGAGAGAAAGTGCGATTCCCGATCTCGGGTGTCACCCAAACGACACCCTCGACGGTAATCGGTCACTTTCTCCTCTCGGTGAACAATGTACTATATCTGTGCTCTGTGCTCTTTGAAGAAATGTACTTGTGGACGCTGTGTGAAAATAGAGCTAGATATTAAAGTGGAGTGGACTGAGTTTAATTGTAAACGATATTGGGTTTTTTAATAAAAGTTAGAAGAATTCGACATGGTTTTTATTACAAATAGTAGGTACAGTACAAAGAAAAGAAATAGACGGAGGAAGGATCCGTCACACTGTAGGTGATATACATTTTGTAGTAGAGTACATTATTTTATTGCAGGGTCGTCGGATACCGCCGGACGCGCAACTAACGACGTATCTTTTGAAGCTGAGGACAGAGTTCTGCCGTGCGATTCTCTAATGGCCGGTCCCAATAATCTATCTATCGCCGGTTTACCTTACTAGAGATAGATATTTGACACTATTTGTATGGACGTTATGTCAAATTTCTTACGGTAGTAAGGAAAACTGTGGTTAGATAGATTATTGGGATCCGCCCTAAGAGCAAACATCGTTACATCTTTGACAATATCCGTGAAACAAATGAAGAGATGGCAAGAAACGAAAATGTACAAGGGCGATATCTCAAAGTGTTTGACATCGGTGAACTCGTCGACGAGAACATCGACGAATAATTACAGTATCGCACGGCAGAAAATTATAAGCTTCGAAGTACTGACTTTGTAACTGGCTCTGAATACTTTTGAAGGAAGATTTTACTAAGTTTAAAATATTCAATATATATTAATGTGTTTTACGTTTAACTAAATAACTCCTATTTTAAGGCTCTGAGTTTTTATTGTCTCGGAGTAGGTATGAAAAGTAGAGTATGCACCTCGAGGATAAAGCCTGTCTTCGTCTTGGGCGGCTTGAACCCCTCGCGTCATTCAGGACTCTACATAACGACAGTCGGTAGTAAATTAATATTTATATACCTGCTTGGCAAACACCTGATTAATTTATAATTAAAGTTAATGTACGTATACATTATGTGGGCGCATATGATCAAACACGCATAATTGTACCACTATCTTTTTCCGTCCATTATTTACAAATAAAAAAAATATTAATACCCTCAAACCATAGCGGGATAAAACTAACAATAATCATAGATTGACAATTTTTTTAGACGGACCAGTACTAACGCGGACGCAGCCGGGTGCGCAATTACTCTATGAAGAAGTGGCTCGGAAGGTCACGAAATCGGTCGAGATATACTATACAGATGTACCTATAGTAAGTTAAACCTTCAGAATAATATTAAAATAATCATTCAATTTGTTTGACTTATTTAGTAAAAAGTAAAAAACACTGTTTTAAACTATCACGGTTGTTCTCTAAAGTTATATGATTATTAACGGGATATTTACCGTGGTAAGGTTGTGGAATGAGCTCCCGATATTTCGGCGCAGTTAGAGAGTCTTCCCGTGAACATGGTGCATGTAACTGCGCCGAAATATCGGGAGCTCATTCCACAACCTTACCACGGTAAATATCCCGTTAATAATCATATAACTTTAAAAAGTAAAAAATCAAAGTAACACAATTCACTTTGAGTTTTGATGTGTCATAGTTGGTGAATTATCATACTAATTATAAAGAGGAAAGATTTGTTTGTATGTATGTTTGTAACGAATTGGCTCAAAAAGTACTGGACCGATTTCAAAAATTCTTTCACCATTGGAAATCTACATTCACCCTCAGTGACATAGGCTATATATGTGGATTCATCATCATACATCACCGTGCGGGTGAAACCGCGGAGAGCAGCTAGTTAATCATAAAGTGTTCGCTACGATGCACGAGTGTATGCAAAGTGTACAAAATTATGAACCGTCATTTTATGTTTCCCTCGTCAATAACCTCAGAAAGTTTTAGTGATTCATCCACCGCTTTACTAGAACGTGACTTAGACATAACAGTGACTTAATAACAGATTTATTTATGTGACTACGGCTGGACTTTCACTACTAAGTATAAAAAAGTCAGTAGACCAACAAATATTTCATTCGCTCATTATTTAATATTCTCATATCTCGTCGAAAAATTACAATGCAGCCACATAAATACACTCACAAATCACACACACACACACACACACTTGGCATGCGCTACTTATTAAATATATTTAATAAGACTTACTTAACCCTTTGCGTCCCAGAGACGTATATATACGTCAGTTTTATCATAAATCTTTTGTTTTAATTATCACGGTATAGGAAGATTAAGATTTTGAAGTCAAAGTCAAAGTCAAAATCATTTATTCAATTTAGGCATCAAAGACGCACTTATGAACGTCAACTTTTCATTATAATGTACTTTTAAGACTCTACCGCCGCGTTCCGAAATATATAGAGCCCATCGAGAAGAAGCGGCAAGAAACTCGGGGCCATTCTTTTTATATAGATGTTTACAATGTTTCTACTTAGGTACTACAAATATTACATTTTATGGGTGGCAGAGAGACAGCTTGCCAGAAGTGGAGTATTCCAAGCATCTTTATCTTCTATATAATGTCGAACTTTGTAATAAGCTTTTTTTACTAAAACGTTTTTTACAGTCAACTTGAATTTGCCCTCTGTGAGCTCAGTTATGTGCTTTGGGATTTTATTGTAAAAACGCACACAATTTCCTAGGAACGACTTATTAGCCTTCGCAAGTCTAAAACTAGGTACAGCTATCCTATTTGTATTTCTAGTATTAAAAGTGTGGTGATCACTATTTAACTTATATTTATGTAAATTTTTACGAACATACATTATATTTTCAAATACATATAAGGAAGTGGATAATTTTCCAGAAAACGGAGGGCTTTGGCGCCCGAAACACAGTTTAAATACTAGCTCAGGCGTCAAATGTTCCATGTAAACTAAGATCAGATGTATAAGTTAAGTACACTAATTTAGTTTAAATACTGTCATTATATTATGTCAATAGATTATTATTATTATTTACACCAATAACTTGACGATTAGACAATGTACAAAATATTTTTTCTCTCTATAATGGCAATATTATGTAGTTTCGCTATGTATAGATAAATCAGATTATATCCAAAATCAAGCGTTAATGAAAATACAAATTCTAAGGTACTTTTTGATATTCTAAAGATATATTATTTATAAGGTTTGATATTCTGAAAAAGTTACTTTATAGGAAATTTTGATATTTAAAGCTTTTATATCGAAATTAGGTTTTATAGCTATGGAAATTTGATATTCATAGGGCTGATGTGCAAAGAAGGTTTGGTGTTCAAAGAAATATTGATGTGCAAAGAAGTATTGATGTGCAAAGAAGTATTTATGTGCAAAGAAGTATTGATGTGAAAAGAAGAATTGGTGTTCAAAGAAGGTTTGATGTGCAAAGGTTTAAATACAGAAAAAGGTACTCTTACAGGCGCACTCAGATACGTTTAATGATTACGTAGACCTACTATCAGTACAAAAACTCAAAAGTTTATCTCTACCTAGTGTTTTTGGAATGTTTGCCAAAGTTTGATCAGCTAACAGACGCAATACTGACTGCTGATTGGTCACACATCGCGTCATATAACACCATTGACCAATGAGCGTTTAGTATTTAGTTGGTCAACTAATCAAGGGTTTGACAAACGTTTTAGAAACTGGGGGTAAGTGCGGCCGTTTGATAAATTGTGCAACTTTATACTTCATCTGTCGAATGACCCACACTCAATAGAAATTTCATTGTTAAATTGACAATCGACAGGTGAGAGGTTAAGAGTTTTTGCAGTGTGCAGTACTTACGTGAGCTGTTTATTGCACTGCACACATCGGAAGCACTCCTTGTGCCAAACCCGACGCTCCGCTTTCACGCGCTCCATCGCGTACACCGCGCGGCTGCACTTCTCGCATGTCGGGTTGGACTGTCCGTCTGAAGACGCCTTCAACTTCTTGTACAGCTTCTCTGAGCTTTTTGACTGGGGAAGAGAAAGGACATTGGTACAATAGAATAGAAGTTTACTAAACACATACAGACATAAAAAATAATTAAATTTACTGCATGAAGATAATGACAAAAAGTATATATACAAATAAGTAACCGATACGCCAGGTTTGTTAGTACTTGTTGCAGAATTCAATCATTTGACATCGACCTCCAGATAAATTGTGCAATAATAGGCAGGATATCTGTATGCGAATTCGTACACATCTGCATGTGTATATGGTATTTTTTAGAGGTATAAAAATTAAATACAACACAACAACATTTAAATAAAGACAATGCTATATTGGGTTTATTTAAAAGGTTTTCTGCCATTATTGTTAAATATGATTTCGGCTATATGAGCGCCACGAATAGGCCGGCTAAGTCGAATGAAGCGCAATCGTTAAGTTTAATTTTCGACAACTTATAGTTATCGAGCATCTGGGGTCGTATATCAGCAATAACACAGCGAATTTAGACTTTCAAATGGTCCAACATCAGCATAGACTAGCGACTTGATATGCCCCCAAAGAAAGTGTTTATTAGTATCTCTAAAGGTGTGTGATCACACGATTGTGGAGGTTAGTTCACAGGTCCATTACGCGAAATTATGCGTTCATCGAATGTTTCCCGCATAAAACTGATGGTACCGCCCGCTGTGTAGCATGTTGCGCCATCTTGTTGAAACTCATTCTCATCAATGCCATTCAACTGAGGTACGAAGAAGTCAGCAATCATCTTTCAGTAGCGCTCTCCAATTAAGGGCAAATTATGACCGGTACCGTTTAAAAAAAATGAGCCAATGTTACCACCTGCTCATAAAGCATTATGAAATGGCAAAAAGTACTGATCTACTTACTAATCAACTGTCAAATTGACAGTCTGTAGAAAAAATATCAGTTTAAAAACCAAATGTCAACAAAACAGCCTTTACTTATATGTTTCTTTTTGTCTTTACGTCTCCGAGTTGTATCTTCCATTCGCTCATAGCGACATTCATACTTGAAGAGGAACAGATAGTCTGACTCCGGAATTACAACTAATAAAGTAAAATAACTATTATTCTTGTTTTGCCACACAATTGATTTAAAATTCTGTTTTAAACTATCACGGTTGTTCTCTAAAGTTATATGATTATTAACGGGATATTTACCGTGGTAAGGTTCAGTCTTCCCGTGAACATGGTGCATGTAACTGCGCCGAAATATCGGGAGCTCACTCCACAACCTTACCACGGTAAATATCCCGTTAATAATCATATAACTTTGATTTAAAATTGATCCGCAAAGTCCAAGGACTTTGCGGATCTGCTGATTACCTCTAAAGGGGGATCCCAATAATCTATCTATCCACAGTTTACCTTACTACCGATAGAAATTTGACATAACGTCCATACAAATAGTGTCAAATATCTATCTCTAGTAAGGTAAACCGACGATAGATAGGTTATTGGGACCGGCCGTAAGTAGCTGCCTTACATCCAGAACTGGTTGAACCATTTGGAAACTCAACCGGTATAGAAATACTTACCACAGAAATGGACCCTTCCTCCTTATGCCTCCTCGACTTGGATTTCTTGACCTTCCGCTCGCTGACGGTGACCTCTTGGTAGCTGCGCTGCACCCTGGACTCTGATTGGATCAGGGTCTGGGAGGACTCCATCGTGGCTGTAGCGGTCGCCATTGCCATTGTGTTGTGTTCTGGAAGGATAAAGACGAAGACTGTAGCCATCAGAAATATATCTATACTAATATTATAAAGAGGATTTAATTTGTTTGTTTAAATTGAATAGGCTCCGAAACTACTAGACTGACTAGATAAAATTATTTCATCATTAGACTTCTACATTATTCCTGATGAACATAGGCGATAAAATAGTTTCAAAAAACTTAAGGATCCGTATTCGATCTTCGATAATGTAATCCAAAGTATGAAAAAATACAAAAACATCCTTATATCGCGTACGCTGTGGAAACTATTGACAATAGAGCAATGTGATGTATTACCGTTTTATAGAATACATCAATATCTACAATTAACAGCATTACTATATGTCTAACTATTACAGTTATATCACAATAACTGCTTTTCCATGTTAAAGTATGCAATAATAACGCCGACAAATCCTTATATCGCGTACGCTGTGGAAACTATTGACAATAGAGCAATGTGATGTATTACCGTTTTATAGAATATATCAATATCTACAATTAACAGCATTACTATATGTCTAACTATTACAGTTATATCACAATAACTGCTTTTCCATGTTAAAGTATGCAATAATAACGCCGACAAATCCTTATATCGCGAACGTTGCGGAAACTATCGATAATAGAGCAAGGTTTTTAACTACAGGTTTATAGAAGACATCAATATCTACAAAAAAGTCTGTATAACTAATAGTCGAACTATTACAGTTTTCTAAAGTTATATGATTATTAACGGGATATTTACCGTGGTAAGGTTGTGGAATGAGCTCCCGATGAACATGGTGCATGTAACTGCGCCGAAATATCAGGGGCTCATTCCACAACCTTACCACGGTAAATATCCCGTTAATAATCATATAACTTTAGAGAACAACCGTGATAGTTTAAAACAGTGTATTACAGTTTTGTCACAATAACTACTTTTTCATGTAAGTAACTCCGGTACAAATTAATATACAAACAGTAAAAACAGCAACCAAATCAACAACTCTTTATTTTTTCATAAAACACAACGGCGACAAGAAATTATTCATCGGAAGCACGACAAGCGGTACAGACAAGCTATATGGAAAAGTAATGCAGTTTATCAAAACATCCGTGTGCAATTTCTAATGTTCCCATGTTCTGTCACGCAACGTTACGAATTACAAACAAGTTGCAAAAACTTGCATTAAGGTTCTGTCATATCATGATGTCGATAAAATGAGGGTTTTTTAAAGCAGTTTTATCTCATAAGCAGGGACTTAATTAAAACAAATAAATAATATGACATTTCTAAGACTTCCAAGTACACATTGACGGAATTAACATACCAGACGGAATAAACATATTTTAACATACCAGAGTACATTAAAAAAAATTCAACTAAATTTACTAACTACCACTAAATTTCACCTTTAAAGCAGTTTTTCTCTTCATTCACTATTGTGTTTGTCATGAAACACATATCATAAAATAGCAATTTTTAATACACACACAATGACGGATTATTTTTTATTTTATTAAAAAATAATGTGCACTGTACACATTATTTTTTATATTGTTTTTTAGTTTTTACGAGATGCGCTTGCTGGATTTCAAGTAAAGGAAATTGAACGTAGCCAAGCGCTGAGCTGACAGCGCCTTAACCATAACGAGTTAATGAGACGAATTAATTACAATAAACGTACCGATGAATACTGGTATCACAGTCATTGCTGGTTCGCTTAAGTATTTTGTGAACTTATTGTTTTGTTTTAACACATTTTCTACAGACTTTCAAAAATGGAGTAGGTACTCAATTCGACGATTTATTTATGTTTGTTACCTCATAACTTTGGACTGGGTGAACCGATTCTCAAAATTCTTTGTTAGTTTGAAAGTTGGTGCTTCCCGTGTGGTCCCATTAAATTCAAATCCATTAAATTTAATCCAATTCGGTTCAGTAGTTTTTGAGTTACACTTCAATAACTGAATAGAATGGAAGTCGGTTTCAAATTGTACTTGTTTTCCTACTCAATCTAACCACACCATTTTGGGTTTTTTCATGCACTATTTAAGATTTTCGTCGAATTTACTGCAACATATATTTCAATATATTCTGCAAAACATATATTAAGTATATTATTTAAATATTAACACTTTCTTTTTTATGAACTGTTAAAATATATGTCGTATATACTGCAACGTGTAGCGGCCATATGTATTTCAATATATGCCAAACATATAAAGTAATACGTAAATTATGTAAATATTATTTATAAGAGTATTAGTTTAAGAGTATTAATATTATAAGAAGAGTATTATTTATAAATATAAGTAATATTTATTAATTCTAAGAGTATTCGACACACGGATTCCACAGCTCAAAGCTTCGAATGAGCGGACCACATCATTCCAAGTACTTTTATAGATGAAGATGAGTAAATCACTATTTTCGAAAGCGTATCATGTAAATTCCTATATTTTCTACCGACTTCCAAAAAGGAGGAGGTACTCAATTCGACTGTTTTTTTATGTTTGTTACCTCATAACTTTCGATAGGGTGAACCGATTCTCAAAATTATTTTTTGTTTGAAAGCTCGTGCTTCCCGTGTGATCCCATTTAAATTTCATCAAATTGTTTTTTATGTTTCAGCTAGTAGTTTTTGAGTTACACTCCAATAACTGATTTTTACCAAGGTAATAGAATGGAAGTCGGTATTACATGTTTCAAATTGCACTTGTAATTGAATGACTTATTGTTTACGTAAATGTTCACGTACTTTGTAAAGATAAATAAAGTAGGGGGTTGATGTGTTGTCGAAAGTAGGGAAACAGGGAAAGGGAAACATTGCAGGAGAATGGTACTGTATTTTTGGCGGTAAGCCAAGAGTGCATCTCGGAGTTTGTAGAACATTTTACGTATTTACGTTGAAATAAGTTATTTTTGTACTGATCTTTAAACAAATAAGGTCAAAAAAACTTTCCCAAAAAGAAGGTGGTACTTAAAACGACTGTATTGTTTTATGTTTGTTACCTCATAACTTTCGATAGGGTGAACCAATTCTCAAAATTATTTTTTATTGAAAGCTCGTGCTTCCCGTGTGGTCCCATTTAAATTTCATCAAATTTGGTCCAGTAGTTTTTGAGTTACACTCCAATAACTGAATGGAATGGAAGTCGGTATTACATTTTTCAAATTGTGTTAGTAGGTACAGAATAAATTTGGAAATCAATCTAATCATTAGTAAAATTGGATTGTTTAAGCCTCCTGAATCCAATCCAAACTACGAGTAGGTTACCAGATACAACTTTTTGAATGTATATCTACTTCAAAAGAAATCAACATGTCTCATTTATCTGTGTTTAACATAACAGTATAAATGGAATCCAGGAAACGGATTTATTCATCCACCAAGCGCGCTCGAGAATCTAAAACAAGAGTGGCAACACACAAAAAGTAAATATTCTAAATTTAAAACCACGTCCCAATTAATGCCGGTGCTCGAGTAACTCGACACCTATTTTTCTTCTATTCAATTTGGAGAAAAACAAAAGAGTTCAGATATGTTTAATCAACGGCTACTGGCCACTGAGAAAAAGAAGTCAGATACTTTTCTATCGTGCCCAGCGGTTTTTGTTTTTCACGTATCGACGAACGAAATACGTTCGACTTTCAGAAATAGAAAACTATAAAGTTCTTAATGTGTCAAAATCGTGTAGGTAGATGTTAATAAAATATTGTTAATGCTATATTGGTGGACGAGCTTGGGTCAAAGACACTGTAACTTTTGAAAGAGCAAGCTATTAAATGTACAAAATTAGTTGCTATTATCATTAAGCTCGATCAGCTCAGTTTCCACTGCTGGGACACGGGTCTTCTTCACAGAGAGGGGATGAGCATTAATCCACAACGCGGGCCCAGTGTGGGTCGGCGGGTATGCTGATTGCCATTCTACAATACAACAACTGTTGCCTTATCCTTTGATATCAACCAGGATGGCTACTTAAGGCGTATGACTTTGCGAAACAAGCCGTTTCATGTAGGCCGATGCAAATATCGAATCCGCAATGATATAACGTTTATATTCAAAGCGCTACCAGTACCTCGACCGAAAATGCATCAGTCAACAACGTCACCCTATAACTTAAGAACAGATGGAACAATCTCGCTAATTCTTTTTTTGTTGTGTTAATTATAGTCAGTAGAAGGTTTTTATAAAAGAAAAAGTTTGAAAGAGGTTATGACGAGGCCGAGGCCGAGCCTACTTCACGAACGAATCCGCGGGCAGGGGCTAGTATTTAAATATAATATATGTATATGCACCACACTGATGACCATATCTGTATGACTATATTCAACACATTATCAGTCTTTCTTTTCTCCACATTTCTTTTGGCTGACTAATTCCCACCCGTCATCTCTGGAATGCAGGTCAGCCAGTTTCTCAGAATTATAACCGCAAGTTAAATCTATGGTTTCTTTAACGTGTCGATCAAACTGTTTGTAAACAGGCGCGGGAAACTGTGTCGAATGGCAGACTGTTTAGGTTAACCGACCTTTCTGTAACAAAATATAAACAGGGCTTATATATGTTATCCTTTGATACAGTTTGCATCGGGTATGTGACATTTTGCAATATAATTATTATTATGTCTTCTTCTCGGAGAGAGGAGTTGGGCCATAATCCGCCACGCGGGCCCAGTGCGGCTTGGTGGGTAGGCTAGTGGCCAGCCCATGTCATAGATTTCAGGCCGCCCGAAGGCCTTCGACATAGCCTAAGGACTGTTGTCCTACACAAACAACCAGGACCGACGGCTTAACGCGCCCTCCGTGCTTCCGAGCACGGAAGCGCTCAGTTGAATAACCAACCACTTGCACACACCCATCTAACTCCTAACCGCAGCAAGCGTTGCTTTTAACTTGTTCTTCGGTAAAGATGGCCATGTCAAGCGAGCGCTTGCCGGTGCGGTTACAGTTTAATTTCAATATATATATTATAATAAAGCAGTGCAAAGCAGTTATTGTCATCGTCATGATGACAAGAACTGGCTACATTTGGTAAGTAGCACTGATAAATCTGACGAACGCGATCCTCTACTTCAGGGATGGCGAACCAATGGCACGCGACATAATATTTTGGGCATACCGATTCAAAACAGTTTGTATATTAATTCAGGATAGCAAAGTTCACTATGGAGTATTAAGAACGAACGCGAGTGAACTTGCATGTAAGTATTATATTTTTTGTATTTAAAATGTAGTTGTCTGTTTACATTAGGTTAGTGCAAAACCATAGCCGAACTAAATCCAGCGTTTTGGTTTACTAATTTCGAGTGGTCTAGATGAACTTCGGATTATTGGAGTGATAACTTCTTATGGGAGGGCAAACCGATTCGTTACGTAACGCGGTACGCCGCCAGTCTGTCTGACTTCCCTTTCACGCACCCTCTCTCCCTCTAACCCACAGACCTAGATTAGTTTAAGTTATCACTTCTGTCGGGTCTTCCGAGATGCACCCCTTTTTGTTAATTACAAATTCAACAACTGCACTCTAACCTCTAGTTTCTGGATCGTTTGATCAGCTAACAGACGGAATACTGACCGCTAATTGGTCACATATCACGTCATAGAATACGACTTACCAACGAGCGTTTAGTATTTAGTTGGTCAACTAATCAAGGCGAAAACAAACGTTCTAGAAAATGGGGGTAAATAAGTTTGTTTTACTTAGTACCTGCGTCCTGCGTATACAATTACAATACCGTTCATAATGTATTTTTAGTGGTAAACGAAGAATAAGAATTATAGGACGGCACGTCTGGCTTATCAAACATTTCTTTAAAAAAAAGTCACGTTGATTCATGTTTGGCTATCCCTGCTCTATAAGGCAGGCCTGGCCAACCTTTGTAACGTATAAAGTCAATTGTTAACGATCAGACAGCACTCGTTAGTAAGCCAGCAATAATGAATTGCAATTATGTTCAAGTGCTTCCATGTTCGCAAGTAGGTATTGCAAATATGCGCAATGAGTTCGCTCCTCGTTTATATCTCGGAGCGCGATTCTCACATGTTTACGTGTATATTTGGAATCGTGTAGGTGTGGATGCGCGCTGGCGGAATTCTCGGTGCTTTGGTATTGTATACGGTTGGGAAACTTGAGATCTGGGGGCAATTACGTATCTCAGATTGGATGTTGATTGAAATGTAAAAATAGCGGCTTTATGTCACTTTAGTAACATTTCTGCTTACTGAAGTTGTCAAAAGTGACATAAAGCCTATTTTTTTTAGATTTAACTGAACATGCAACTGAGATATGCAACGGAATTGCCCTGCGGAGGCTACATTCCACTAACTAAATGTTAATCCAACTACAATCTAACCGTAACTGAACGATGACTTTTACACGTTTTCTTACGATATAATAAAAAACGTATAAAAGCCATCGTTGACAGCCAGCTGCCGTTACGTTTCTATTGACGCCAGCCATCGATCAAAACTTTATATTCTGCTAACTCGAGTGCAATAACTATAAAAATATATAAGATTTTTTCTGAAAACTAATAACTTCTTATTTTTTTGTGAAACCAAATTCAATTCTATTAATGAAGATATCTACTCAATTGTAAGACCCGATGATGACAAATTATTATATCAACAAAACTTCTGGTCAGATTTTGGTCAAATTTATATAGGATCATCACATGAGAAGCTCCAGCTTTTTAATAAAATAAGAATCATCAAAATAGGTTCAATAAGCAGGTAGGTAAAAAATAAAAAAAATACAGATGAAATGAGAACTTTTTTTTGGTAGTCGTTTGAAAATGTGTAAAAACCACGTTAGTTTTCCTAAAAATAACAAACTAAATAATATCATTGAGTTATAGGAAGAAATAATAGTAGATTATGCACCGAGGGAGTAAAGCAGTGTCTTACGTCACGGGCGGCATATTGAACCCTGAGTGTAACGGGGACTCTTTATGTAGAGCCCTGGGTGAAGCGAGGGGTTCAAAACGCTCAAGACGAAGACAGGCTTTATCCTCGACGTGAAAACTCTACTTTTCATACCTACTGTGAGACAATAAAAACTCAGGGCTACATAAAAAAGCAGTTATTTAGTTAAAAGTAAAATAAATAAATAACTAATATCCAAATTAGACACATTAGTTCAACTATGGAGAGAAAGTGTGAAATTTTTGTAAGGAAATTTTTATGGAAAACATTGTTCCAGACTTTCGCGGTTGTTAACTAAGTTATAATTAGTACTCACGGGAAGTAGACCATGATTTAGTTGCTTTTTGAGCTCCCGATATTTCGGCACAGTTACATGCACCATGTTCAAAATGATAACATTTTATGGAAGTTGTTAAAATAACAGCAAACATCGTGTTTTGTTCCAAATTCATTACAATCGCGCTTTTTTCTTTTTTGTTGTGGTGGCCGGTTCGATTTTTGAATAAACTGCCAATTCACAATGCTCGTATCTACTCTGTTCTAAGAGTTTTCCTACAAGTAACGTTCGAAATCCATATCACTTTACGCCCATGGGAGTTTTAGACAACATTACAGCCCCGGGGATGTAATGCCTTGCTTTACGTCGAGATTACGTGATATGTAATTATACATTTTCGAGCAGATGGTATGAATAATTATTTTACAAGCTCTACACAAATAATATACAACTTTCGTATTGATGTCGTAACCCTTCATAAATTGACGGATTGTCGGATAACGCGGGTTCGGATCTCGTCCGAAGATATGATTTTTTTTTGTTTCATGCAATCGACACATTGTTTGCTCTGCCCGTACGTTTTGATATTTTCAGTATTTTTAAGTTTAAAAAAAATCAATTCATATTACATTGAAAAACTGAAAAAATCAAAACTTAGGTACGGGTTGTAAAATGTGTAATAATATAATTTGCAAACAATGTGTCAATTGCATGAAAAAAAATCACTGAAATCGAACAATGTTAACAGGTAAAAAAAAGTTTTTCTTTTAGTGTGGACAAGTACTAGCTATGCAATAATCCTCTTAAGTGATTGAACACCACATGAATCACTCCAATATTATAAATTGGAAAGTATTTCCGTTTGGATCAATCGATGAACGGTTGTTATTCTTTTTACGCTTAAACTAGCGAACCGTACTGTTTTAATTTCTAAAGAAAATATTAGTAGTTACTTAGATTATGACCTGGATTATCACTGAGGCTACGTTTTGTTTCAGATACAAAAATGTTACTGTGGGATTGGTAGTTCTTCCCACGGTTGGAGTCCCAGACGGAATAGGTTAGTCATAGAGACAAAATGGTATTGGTTATCGTTCTTCCTTGAATGGTATATGGTTAAAGAACGAGCCTGGGCTGCGTCCAGCATGTCATAAGCTAAATTTTAACGAAACAGCCGGCCCACGAATCCTCTAGGCCTTAATTTGCACGGATCAAGATTTGTTCACGCCCGTTTCACGATCTCTGTCAACTGGCCAAAACTTTTCTACCTTTTGAGAGGGCTAAATCAAGATTTAGCCCTCTCAAAGACCAAGGTCGGCTGTCAAAAGTGACAAAGTGTTTGGTTGCATTTTCACGACGAATGGACAGGTCAGGTAATAATTATGTGTACTAAACTCGAAGTATTTAATTACATTTCCTTGACCGATGGACAGAAATTAAAATCGTCAAATTATTTTGGAACCACCATTAAAAATAAATTAACATCAATTTTTAATAAAAAATACGGGATTACTCACGTAATATTTATCGGATAGGTCCAACTATAGTTAAATTAACATCAAGTCGATACGAAACAAAAACATAGCTAAGATCTAATTAAGATAATGTCAAACTCAGTTTTGACAGATGATGTTACAGGGACGTTCCACCAACGTTCGATCCACTTGGCCGAACATTATTTGGCTTGGCTTGCTGGTACGCAGCCCTAACACTCTACCTAGTGTGTTTGTGTTACTGAATTATTTCTTCTCGAACCGTGCCACAACTAATGATGGTTAATCAGGCAGGGATACAAAGAACACAATCAAATTTAGAAGATCGTAGTCCAGGGGTAACAAGGGTTGACCGTTGATTAGACGGCCACGGGTGTCGATCCCCACCTCGGACTTTGAGCTTTCGTTGAAGGTAACATCGTGATGAAACCCACAGCATGGTGGTAGAGCACTTCTAGAGTCCGCCTGACTAGCACCCTCAAGTTTGAAATCTGTCGCTGCACACCTAATAGTGTGTTCCGGCAGCTGTCCTTGAGAGCCACGAGCTATTCTAGGTCTAGTGTGATACCACCTTCCACCGCATCATCACTGGCCATCAAGTGAGATTGTGATTAAACACTAGGCTATCAAGTATTAAAAAAAACAGTGTCTTTGAGCACTGCCGACGGAAGTAAAAACTAAGTAACTTGTAGCGTTCGATTAACGCGAGTTCCATGATTTTTGTTCACCCAATAAGTGCTCAACCCTCTTAAAGAAGTTTTCACTTCAAAAAGAATGACTGGAAATTAATTTCGCTGGAAATAACTTCGATTATGTTTCGATTTCATTTCGTATTTATTCGGTACAACTGGACATGTTTATTTAACATATTTATATCAAAATACACGATCGAAAACAACTTTTAGTATTCTTTGCCTTAGTTGTTAGTTTACAGATTGTAAGAATAATGTTTGTTTTATTTATATCCAATATTTATTCCTGAGAACTTCTCTTATTATTATTAAAATTTTGCTCTGAATTAAACATTATTTGAGTAATGGGACTTCGAGACTAAAATTTGAAGCCAATGTGTAAACATCTAACTTAGTTTAAGCATAACTAAAGTTAGTTCCCCCAAACCGACCGTTCGATATTGGCGCATGATATCGTATCACTGGTCCAATTGTGTCAATTTAACTTAAACGACTCAATTTCGAACTAAAGTGATACAAATTCGATTGTGTCGGTTGACAGAACAATGATCAGATAGCACGATAACAAGTAAGCTGGTAAATGGTAATCATTACACGAAGAACAGAAAAACGCGTTCAATGACGCTTTTGCTGTCACTGAGCTTGATTCAAGCCACTTCAAGAAAAAACCCAACATTGACTACCGTAAATTTTTTAGTTTTCTTAGATTTTTTTTAGTATTGAAAAGTAATCGTGGTGGATTATTAACCGTCAAAGTTGACTAATGGTGCACACAAGGCAAAGTATACAAACCATGAACCGTCTTTTTTTATGTTGTCCTAGTCAAAAATCTTCGAAAGTTTTAGGAATGTATCCATCGTTATACTGAACGTGACTTGGATTGAACAGTGACTTAATGGAAGACTTGTTTTTGTGTGACTGTGACTTGACTCTGACAATTTGAGTACAAATCTCAGTTGTTGCTAAGTAACAACATAATTGACTTGAGCAATGACAATTGTACAAACGTATGACCACCAACAAAGAACAAGAGTCAAAACGTACAAGCCCACTAACAAAGGACAAATGAGTCAAAACAGACGAGCCCACTAACAAAGAACAAGAGTCAAAACGTACGAGCCCACTAACAAAGGACAAATGAGTCCAAAACAGACGAGCCCACTAACAAAGAACAAGAGTCAAAACGTACGAGCCCACTAACAAAGGACAAGAGTCAAAACGTACAAGCCCCCTAACAAAGGACAAAAGAGTCAAAACAGACGAGCCCACTAACAAAGAACAAAAGTAAAACGTACGAGCCCACTAACGAAGGACAAAAGAGTCAAAACAGACGAGCCCACTAACAAAGAACAAAAGAGTCAAAACGTACGAGCCCACTAAAAAAGAACAAAAGAGTCAAAACGGACGAGCCTACTAACAAAGAACAAAAGAGTCAAAACGTACGAGCCCACTCACAAAGAACTAAAGAGTCAAAACGTACGAACCCACTAACGAAGAAAAAAAATAGTCATGAAACAATTGAAGTACACAAAATCAAAGTCTTTATAATTTGAACAGTCTGTTTGATTTTGTAACGACAACTTTATTATTGCGTAATTTGTAATAAAGATTAGTTTAACGGTTGGTCTGAATCAATAAATTTTAAATTAGAGCGTCGTAAATGTTTCACAGACGAGTCGGTTCAATTAAATGCAGAGTAACCATGTACCACAGATGTACACAGGGTTACTAGATGAAAAAATAAAATAAAAAGTCCGGAGAAACTTGAGATTTTGTTGCAGTTTGAGACTTTTCTCTCAAACGTACCATTTTCTACCGACTTCCAAAAAGGTACTCAATTCGACTGTATTTTTTATGTTTGTTACCTCATAACTTTGGACTGGGTGAAACAATTCTCAAAATTCTTTTTTTTGTGCTTCCCGTGTGGTCCCATTTAAATTTCATGAAATTCGGTTCAGTAGTTTTTGAGTTACAATCCAATAACTGAATAGAAAAAAAAACGGTATTACAATTTTTAAATTGTACTTGTATAAATAATTAATAAAATAATCAACCTAACTTAAAAAGGTATTTTTACACACTATATGATAAGACTGTTTAAGTACCTACTTGGATAAATAAGTGTCGATTTTGATTGTGCAATTATTACCAATGTTGATTGCCAATTACTCTATTAGTTTAAGACACATTATTTTTAGTTTATTTAAATTTTAAATAAATATATATTTAAAACGTGCTGTATCTTATTAAACATTTAAAAAATCCAAATCATTCATTTGCAAAGGCATAAGTGGGTCTGTAGCCAACACTTACAGGCCTTTTTGGTACTATATATAAAAAAGTGTATAAAAACAGAATTTGGGATGGTGACATGGATGGGTTGAATGGCAACGCTATATTGATATGAACATATACATTTAAGGAAGATAGATGGCTATGGACGAGAGTACGGCACCTGCTAATTTTAGTTTAGTCTTAAAATATTTAGACAGGTGGTGACTTGCCACCCACTAAACGGGCCCCCCATAAGGGCCGCCATCAATGGTGACAAAAGGGGCCACGTTGGTGTGGATTGCTAAAGGGTGTCAAGAGGTGTGCTGCGGTTTCACTAAAGCGCTACTTCCAGCGTTATTATGATTATTATCATCGCTAAACTCGTGGTCGTAAAGTTTACGTATAGCAGACAGTACTCAACATAACATTGGGCGTCACGTGGTTATAAAGGACTTCTTGTAGTACTCAACATAACAGTGGGCGTCACGTGGTTATAAAGGACTTCTTGTAGGCAATTATAGCACCTAACTAAACTATTTACGAACTTTACACCTCCTGTTATTCCCGGCAATACAAAGTCACCTAATTACCTATTTACAGCCTAAACCGCTGGTAATAGAGACTTGAAACTTGGAGGGTGTTTTTGTCTTGGTGCGGAGAGGTGTAGGTACTAAGAAAGGGTTTTTCGAAATACAACCCCTAAGGGGGTAAAAATGGGTGTAAACATTTGTATTTAGATAAGTCATTTAAAAAAAACAACGATGACGTAGTCGTGGGCAAAAGCTAAACTACTATATGTACGTATTTTTGATTAAGTTACGGAATAAGCACGGGGCGCACCTGGTGTTAAATAGAAACATCTGCTTAAAACAGATGCATTTCATCACTAGAGAAAGAGTTTCTAACTTTTATCTTTCGCGTTGATGTCGTAACCTTTCATAATTTTATGATATGATTCTTAAAGCACTAACGCCTGCTTAGCGACACCAAACTTTGATTGCATAAAACTGTTCGGTTGGTGAACCAATTCGCTTTAAAGATAAAGCAATTAATACAGTAGTTATATTGTTGGCATGAGCAAATTACAGCAAATTAAAGCAAAAACTGTGACGTGAAGAGCGCGAGCGCCGAACCGTGTTCTGTACCGCTATTTACGAGTGCAGTCTGTCGTTTTCACTTAACGAGGTGGCTGTGTCAGAGTGAGCGAACTTTCTTATTGACATAGCCAGGGGTTTGTTATGGGGGGGATATAAATAAGAATACAAAATACTAGCTGCGCCCCGTGGTGATGGATGATGATGATGAAAGTATCTTATGTGTTACAGCGTCATATCTACCTCCATAACAAATTTCATCAAAATTGGTCCAGCCGCTTCAGCGTGAAGAAGTAACAAACAGACACTCATCATATCAAAAACACTCACAAACACCTACGTTTCGCCAGATATGTTTTGGTCCCATGTTGGGGCGTCGTAACGTCATCTACAGGGCACTGTTCCTGACTGCGAAATACCTACTATTGAGAATGTCTTTGTCAGAAAACTCAACTAACTTTTCGACCCGGGTATCGAACCCAGGACCTCAAGATTCCAAAACGGCGCTTTCACCACTACACTAAGACCTAGCGAGTAAAGCCATCGGCGGGTCAGCTAGTCTACACTAATCAGTCCGTGTCTACACAGGGAAATGGTGAGGCTGGGTTCTAAGAGCCATTCTAATTCTTATAACCCTAATGTTGAAGCAATGAAGCTATTGAGGAATAATAAGCAATTGTGAATACACGAGGTGTGGTGCGCCAGCGCTCCTATTTGAGGAATAATCCGGTGTCGCCCTGTAAGACCTACATGTGAAAAAGTCCTTTCTCGTAAGCAGTTCATTGAGAAAACGTATTATAAAGAGGAAAAAGTTTTTGTGTGAGTGTATGTTTGTAATAAATATACTCAAAAACTACTGTGCCGATTTCTAAAATCCTTTCACCATTGGAAAGCTACATTCACCCTGGGATTTTCAAGTTCGCCTTAGTTGTATATATTTTGCGTTGACTAACAATCAGTGACAAGTGACAAAATACAAGAGTGTTTGATCAATGTGTGTTACCAGTGACGACTCATGGCACTGAAACGTGGTCTCTTACTATGGGCCTCATAAGTAAACTCAAAGTCGCACAACGAGCTATTGAGAGGGCTATGCTCGGGGTTTCTCTACGTGAACGAATCAGAAATCAAGAGATCCGTAGAAGAACGAAAGTCACCGACATAGCCCAGAAGGTTAGCCAGTTAAAGTGGCAGTGGGCAGGCCATATAGCACGCAGAACAGATGGCCGATGTGCCGAAAAGTTCTAGAGTGGAGAGTGGAGACCACGTGCCGGCAAGCGCAGCGTAGGTCGCCCACCGACAAGGTGGACTGACGACCACCTGGACAAGGTGGACTGACGAACTGATAAAGGTAGCAAAAGTTGGATGCAGGCCGCTTCCAACCGGTCCTTTTGGAAATTTCTGGGGGAGGTCTATGTTCAGCAGTGGACGTCATACGGCTGATGATGATGATGATGAAACAATCAGTCAGCACAAGTCATTAAATGTGTTAATAATAGTTTCAATTCAAAAAAGTTATTCTCTCTCATCCAATAATCTAGATCAAATTATTTCCGGTCATCAGAAACAACTATTTATCTCGCTTCACCTACATTCCGCACCCGTCCAAACTGTAGTTAAGTTTAGACTATAACGCGAATGCACATTGTAAAGCGGGCTGTTTATTTTAGCCCGGGAGTGGTGCCAGCCGTCCTCAGGTGCGAAACGTTATCAATAACCTAATGCCATTCCGGCAGCGCTGATTTAGGGCTCCAACCACTCTAAATGTCAGCACTTGGAGTAAGCTGTTCAATAGAGATATTTGCGCAGTCACTACAAGCATTATTTTGTGTGAAAAGGTAAAATATATGTAAATTTAGTTTTAAGAATACTAGCTGGGCTCCGCGGTTTCACCCGCGTGGTGATGTATGATGAGGATGAATCAAATATAGCGTATGTTACTCAGGCATTATGTAGCTTTATACTCGTGAAAGAATTATTACCATTACAAACAGACAAACAATCATATATCTTCCCTCTTTATTATTAGAGTAGATAAGGATTAATACCAAAGTACGATTAATGTGGCCTAGTTTGAACCGGCGTTACTATTGCATATTTCGAAATGAAAAAGTATTTATTGTGACATAACTGTAATATACATATGGTAATGTGGAATTCTTTTCGGGTATTGACGTCTTTTTTAAAAACTGTAGTACATCACTTTGCTTTATTGTAAATAGCATAGACATAGACTAATATTATATGGCCAATAGTTTCCGCAGCGTATACGCGATATAAGGACTTTTTGGTATTTTTTTCCACACCTTGGATTACAATATTGACGTTTTCATACGGAACCCTAACATTTTTGAAAATATTATATAGCATATGTTCATAAGGGAACATAAAGGATCCGAATGGTTAAAGAATTTTTCTTCTCGGTCCAGTAGTTTCGGAGCATATTCAATTCAAAGAAACAAGCAATTCTTTCCTCTTTATAATACTCAATTAGTGTAGATTTTGTTAATGGATTATTTTTGAACTGAAAATTTCTTTAGGCGCTTGAGCACTTTTTGGGTGAACAAAAATCATGGAACTCATCATCGTCATCGGCATTTGGGTGATCAAAAATCATGGTACTCGTCATCGTCATTTTGGGTGATCAAAAATCATGGAACTCGTCATCGTCATCGGCATTTTGGGTGATCAAAAATCATGGAACTCGTCATCGTCATCGGCATTTTGGGTGATCAAAAATCATGGAACTCGTCATCGTCATCGGCATTTTGGGTGAATAAAAATCATGAAACTCGTCATCGTCATCGGCATTTTGGGTGATCAAAAATCATGGAACTCGTCATCGTCATCGGCACTTTGGGTGATCAAAAATCATGGAACTCGCGTCATCGTCACGTAACACTTTGTCATAGATAATGTAGTTTTGATGTGAAAACTTCTTTAAATTGGCGCGATAATGGTTTCCATGACTACCTATTGTTGTTACTTGTGGGTCTTAAAAATAATTCAAATAGTTTGCACTTCTATCGGCATCCCCAACTACTGCCCCCATGTTTTTTATGGGATTGTTTGGCAAATGAGCAGACTGCTCACCAGATGGTAAGTGATCCCCGTCGCCCACGGGCGTCCACAATACCAGTTGTCGGCCTTTGAGGAAGGAATAAGCTCTTTTCTTGAAGGCTTCCAAGTCGTATCTGTCCGGAAATACCTAAAAATCAATTACATCTCTTCTACATTTGAATGGGCCCACATAAAGCACGGGTGTGGAAGACATGACCAATCACAGCTTAGTAACTTCGTGAGCTACAGCTACGCTCCAAAAATTCAACACTGTTGTTATAAATGACGGTGTATAATTTCTGCTAAAACAAAGATTTGGGCCCACAGAAACTTGCACACAAGAATCCTGCACTTAGCATTTAATACGCTAAATAATAATATATAAGTTATTCGAAATTGGGTTTCCCGAAATCCGGGGAGAGTTATGCCATGCGGCAACACCGCGCACCTGCACGGATGCGCCGGCGCACGCGGCGTACGATTGGCTAATTTTAGCAGCGGTTATGTCACAGCACAATATACTTCAGCACTTCATCTACTCCAGTTAGAAATGTTAGGATATAACAGGGTTTAGTAACTTCCCGGTTGTTAACGTCAGGTCGGAAAATGTACTGAAGTAATGTAGGAAAGGTGTTACTGGTTTAAAAGGTCGTAACTGTAGTGTTTTTAATAACATTGTCAACGACTGTTATGTTTAATAGTACCAACGTTACAAGAACTTATAATGTTGTCTTATTTTAACCGATTAAGAAATAAAATAAAAAAATGGAGATAAAACATGTGTGATTGTAAGCAACCTAGTTTGACCCAGATATACCTAGTAAAACAATCCAATTTTACGCCTTTTCTACACACTTCCAAAAAAAGGAGGAGGTACTCAATTCGACTGTATTTTTTTTATGTTTGTTACCTCATAACTATCGACTGGGTGAACCGATTCTCAAAATTCTTTTTTTGTTTGAAAGCTGGTACTTCCCGTGTGGTCCCATGCAGAATATTTTGCACATATCAAATTAATATAATTGGGACATATTTAGGGACTTGACCAAACGTTTGGTAGAGGCGTCAGGTGGCCAGAATGCTGGCTCTTAATTTGCACAAAAAAATAGCATAGCTGAGTATGGCAACGTGGAAATGCAGCCAGCATTCTGGGGACTTTTCTACCGACTTCCAAAAAGGAGGAGGTACTCAATTCGATTGTATTTTTTATGTTTGTTACCTCATAACTTTCGACTGGGTGAAGCGATTCCTATTTTTTTAGTTTGGAAACTGGTGCTTCCCGTGTGGTCACATGTAAATTTAATCAAATTCGGTCATTTTTGAGTTACACTCCAATAACTGATTTTTACCTAAGTAATAGAATGGAAATGGGTATTAAATTTTTCAATATGCACTTGTCCTTCAACAAATGGTTTACTACAATATTGAACGTTTATTAATCTTTGTCCATTATTTTGTGTTACTATATGTGACTACATATTTCAGATTGTAATAAAACAAACAGATTGTAAAATCATAATTGAAAAGAATGGCTCTGAGTTTCTTACCGGTTATTCCCTGTGTTCGTCTCTATTTCGGAACGCGACAGTACTTTTAAAGTACATCCTAACTTAATAATTATGAATGCGAAAGTTTGTTTGTTTGTTACGCTTTCACGCCTAAACGGGAGAACGGATCGTAACGACATTGGCAAGGATATAGGTTATATCCCGGGGAAGGACTGTATATGATACTTTTCATCATCATCGTCATCCATCACCAACCGGGTGATAGATGGTGATGATGATGAATCTTATGTAGCTTATGTTACTCAGGGTGAATGTTGCCTACCAATGGTGAAGAATTTTTGAAATCGGTCCAGTGCTTTTTGAGCCAATTCGTTACAAACATACTTACATACAAATCTATCCTCTTTATAATATTAGTATAGACTGACTTTGAAGAAGTACGTCTTTGTTGACTATATTTAGGAGATTATTTGATGAGTCAAACCATTTACTATTTACTATTATATATTATATATATTAAATTACATTTAATTTCAGGTAAATTAACATATTTTTTTTGAAATACTTCTTTGGTAAAGTTTCAGATTATTTCATTTAAAACACCTAAAGCGGTTATGACTTTGTAAGCGTTACCTGTCTAACTCACCATAACTTTAAGATCTTTCTACATTTTTACCACATGTTAAGCAAGCACACTCGACTCATTAAATAAGGAGAGAGCATCCGTTGAAAGCCCTGTTAATGGCGCCCGCGTCCCAGATACGTTTTAATTAAAAGGAAATTAAATACTTCATTCTGAATGTAATGGTGACTTACACTTGGTTGTTAATTTGCTCGGGAAAGATCTTCAAAACTTATTTGTGATGTTTGAGAGTGTGTATATCACATATCCAGGAATTTGTAACACACATGAAAAAAGTAAAAACACAACAGTTTCTCTGGTATTTTTTTGTAGATTTATTTACTTTAATACACCTTCTCTTGACAATAATTAAGACAACAAAAAGATTTAGCGAATTTGTTCCATTCGTTCACGCGTGATGTGATGACCAAGGGATTTAAAGATTCATTTTTATATGTAACTAGCGACTGCCCGCGACTTCGTTCGCGTAGTACCCATAACCTCCCATATTTTCTTTTTTTATGTAAGCTCCTTCTACGAAATATTAGAAAACATTTAATACAAGTACAATTTGAAAAATGTAATACCGACTTCCATTCTATTCAGTTATTGGAGTGTAACTCAAAAACTACATAATCGAATTTGATGAAATTCGGACCACACGGGAAGCACCAGCTTTCAAACCAAAAATAATTTTGAGAATCGGTTCACCCTATCGAATGTTATGAGGTAACAAATATAAAAAAAATACAAACGAATTGAGTACCTCCTCCTTTATGGAAGTCGGTAGAAAAGATGAATGAAATCGGTAAAGCCTTTCTAAGTTAGTAGTTGTAGTTAGTAGCGTGACCAAGAGAAATAGATAAGAAAGATTGTTGGATATATCGCCAACATCACTGGAGCAATTGTGCCAGCGACCCTTTTTTTTTGAACGGACTAATGCTGTTTGCCTCTACCGGCATTTACATCGTCACCGGACGGTTACAGCGTCACCGGACGGAAACAGCGTCACCGGACGGTACCAGCGACCCAGGGCCATACTCCTTTATATAAAGGAGTTGGGATGGCTCGGGTAGAGGCAAGCGGGGGAAATGCACAATACACCCCAAGCGGGACGTCAGTGCAGGACTTATCGCCCCCACTTTGAACAAGAACAAGACAGGATAGTTGGATATTATGTGTTGTATGTTGATCGAAAAGTAGATATGGGATAAGAAGTTAGTTAAATTATTTTTCAAAGAAGTCAAATGTTTTATTATAGTATGTTATTTCTAAATGTTATTTCTTATCCTAGCACGTGGCGTGTCATTATCAAGAGCTCATTCTCAATTCTCATGTCTCTCATTGGTTAACATACTTATTTTAGAAATTATTTTATATATCTTGAGTTGAGAACTAAGAAGGCGATCGTCAAGCGTCAAAGTTGTCAGAATTAGATTATTTTCCTAGAATTTTTAGATGGCTATTTTAGATGCAACTTTGCAAATTTTATATAGTCAAAACTGGTTTTGGTTTGAAAACAATTAGACATTATAAATATGTTGATATTTAAGTTGTTTCTTCAGTACGTAAGACAATTTTAAAGGACGTGTTTCCTTTAAAATTGTCAGAATTAGATCATTTTCCTGGACTTTTTAGATGGCTATTTTAGATGCAAATTTGCAAATTTTATATAGAGACTAAATTCTTTAACCCATTGTTTCGCGATGCGCCATATTTATCCAATAATACAATAGATTTGCCAGAAATCAACCTACCTTACCAGGAACTGTAACGTGTGTGGTTAAACATAGTTTTGAAAACAATTAGGTATTATAAATATGTAGATATTAAGGTTTTTCTTCAGTACGTAAGACAACTTTAAAGGACGTGTTTCCTTTAAAATTGTCAGCTATTAAATCATTTTCCTAGATGTTTAGATGACTATTTTAGATGCAACTTTGCAAATTTTATGTAGTCAAAATCGAAATTGTTGTTTGGTTTGATAACAATGAGTATTTTACAGGTGACCAAAAAGCTGGTACTTACCTCGGACAACTTATCAGCCTGGCTATTCAACGAGGTAACGTTGCCAGCTTTTTGGGCAAACTACCCGTAGACAGGGACTTAAATGCTGTTTTTTATCTGTAATATATATATAAATGAGTATTATATATATGTTGCAATTTAAGTTTTTTCTTCAGTACGTTAGATAATTAACGAAACACGATTAGCTCGTATACCTTTAATCAAGTTATTTCTGCCTTATTGCGCCCTAATTCTATATCAACATCATGGCAAAATATAAACCGCTATCATTATCCATTTATTTATAACTTCAGGGTAATCTATACTTTATATATATATATATACTAATATTATAAAGAGGAAAGATTTGTATGTAGGTAAGTATGTTTGTAACGAATTGGCTCAAAAAGTACTGGACCGATTTCAAAAATTATTTTACCATTGGAAAGCTACATTCACCCTGAGTAACATAGGCTATATAAGATTCATTATCATCATCATCATCCATCACCGCGCGGGTGAAAGCGCGGAGAGCAGCTAGTTAGTACATAAACACGTGCCTTCCAAACACTTCATGGAATCTAAAGATGATGTTCAGAATGTTCTGTTAGAGATCAAATAGATTCAAGTACTTCGTTGCTTAAGTATCAAGTAATTGTAAGTTGCGTTTTAATACACATAGATAATTGAATTAAGCGTCTTTTGTACCGTGCCCTGAATAATATTGTGTATAACATTTAGGCGCTGGTTTCCCCCTGGAACCCCTGCGCTAGGGCCCCTGCGTCATTTTTATTGTGTAGGTGAGTAGGTCTCCAATGGTTTGGAATAAAATGGGATTTGCTTTGAAATATACTAGAACTAAGCCAATGTTAACTAAGGTTAATAAATTGTTTTCCGTTTACTAAATGTTTTTTATTCAGGATTTCATATAATACGACACTTAACTTTGCAAATCTAGATAGAAAAAATATTTGTCTGTAATGTCGCTTTACGGACGATAATTTTACATGATAACGTCACAAGACTAGCCGAACGCTTAGGCCGATCGTGCCTCACCATCGCTTGTTCCACGCTCTCGCTTTCACGCTTGGCTCAGACAGAACTTGACAATGAGTCATACTTTTTCGTGCATGCAGCTGGCGTTCATCGGTTTATAAGACTTTATCACGTCAAAATTACATCCTCGGACGGGATTCAACCTCCGTCTTTTGAATAACGGTATCAGATGCCATAACCGCTACCGAGATAAGTTGAGTTACTTTCGATTAAGATCTTCAACGGGATTCGTTTTAACTGTATGACTAATTACATTAACTTACGGTTACTGGTTTCAGGAACTTCATTAATCTTCTCTAACATTAAGACGTTCGATGCCGCTGAAGAGTTCAACTTGATTCTCTACAAGGATCGCAATGTAAATGGATCACTTGTCACTGATTGTTCCACAAGAATCGACGTTTGCATCACAACTCCCAATTGATGCAATATCAAACAAATAACCAGACATTTAAAGCAGTCTATTCTTAGCACTGATGTTGAAATAACTTTCACTTGTTATATAAAATTAAATAGACGACGATTTTTATCAAAGAAACGTTGACAATGGCGCATGGCGGTGCAACGAGACACTGACTGTGTGACAAGGTTTTCTATAGATATAGATTTGCTATCCGACACTTCTCAAGTTCAGACCACACAAGTTCACGCTACTATCGACATGTGAATTGTTTTATTAATCTGTCCGCATCAGACTTACGCTATAACAAAAGATTTATGAATGAACTGGAGGCTTGCTGATATAGTCTTATTAGTTACGTCACGAGACATAACGGTGAAGACTGGCGAATTACCTATTTAAGACGCAAACCCCACATATCGGGCGTCAGGCGCGGAATTACGCTTTATTTCTATACCTTTTATTTGAAATTTGAATGGAATAGGAACCCACCCGTGCCATGTCCACGCCCGATGCCCGATATGTGGGCTTTGCGCCTAAGGCTGGCTTACATCAGAGTAGGTATTTGGTATCAAGTAAAGTTAACTGTAAGTGGTGCGCCTGATCTTCATCTCCAATATTATCTGCCTATGATTGTACAGGCGTTAATTTACTAAAACCTATTTACACGTTAAAGTTCTAAAACAATAGCCTCAATTAGAAATTTGAATTGCCAAGTACGAGTTGGACTCGTTCACCGAGGGTTCCGTACGTTAAGAAAGCGTCTAACATTTTTGTAACTAAAAGACAAACTTAACTTTGCCGTTCGACCCCTAGACATGGTTATTGCATCAACTTCAAATAATAATGTAAATTCGATTATTTTGTTAACTAGCTGCTCTCCGCGGTTTCACAAGCGTAGTAATGGATGATGCTGACGAATCAAAATATAGGCTATGTTACTCAGGGTGAATGTAGCTTTTTTAATGTTGGAAGAATTTTTGATATCGGTCCAGTAGTTTTTGAGTTTATTTATTACAAATACACACACACACACACACAAATACAAATTTTTCCTCTTTATAATATTAGTGTAGATACTCGTAAAATATATATTTACGGATTTCAGGATTTGTCCTATGTATATGCTGTAGGCTTCTTACCAAATTTCATGATTCTAAACCAACGGGAAGTACCCTACAGGTTTATCTTGCAAAATATGCTAAATTGTGTAAAATAAACGATATCACGTGGATTAACAAGTTTATTTTTTTCACAACTGAAATACACCCGAGAAACTGATATAATTTTGACCTTGATAACCCTACGCATTCCTGAGAAAAAGCGTCTTGACAGATAGACGGACAGGACAAGTGATAATTTAAGGGTTTATTTTTCCTTTTGAAATACGGAATCCTAAAATTCGCCATAAAATGTAGTTAGTAAAACGATACAAGGTTATTACTATAATTCAGGATTATAGAAATACATAACATGGCCAACAATTATATGTATTAATATTGGCATAAAAATGGTGTGGCCCAAGCTGAAATTTAATTTGTTAATTAGTATTTATTTACCAAAGTTGTTTTAATTACTATCTAAGCACAATTCACGTACGTCTTTTAAATAAGCTATGGACTCACTTCCTATCTCTTTTTCGCGTGCGAGAACAAATAAACTCTATCCCGCTCGTCTGTCTCGTGTCTCGTTTTTTTATTTCTGAGAAGGGAAGTGACATTAGTGGTATTTTGACCGAGATCGTTGCTTCGTGAGTCATCTTTAAAATCATGAAAGGAAATTCCTTTAATGCGAAAGTATTTTAAGAGTTCAAGACAAGAACCATATCCTCGGCTCAACTTTTGGGTGGCGGCAAATGCGTTTGAGGCAAAAACCCCAAAAAGAGGCCAGGTTTTGGTAATCGCGATTATGATTGAACTCGAGGTAGTGTATTTTTGTTTAGTATACCTACGTCATGAACTTATAGGTTCAAGACCTACGTAGTTTATTTTATATAATCTCTTATATTTTAATATTCTAATTGTGAAATGAAATACAGACTTTTATTGGCATATTTTGTTTTAATACTTCTTTAAGAAAATTAAAAAATTAAATTAAAGCATTATTCTCCTAACAAACAATGCTTTAAAAACATTTTTTAATAAAGTACAATGTGTCCCGACCAAGGAGGTTTCAATTCAATTTAAGTACACATTATTTGTGGCGAGCGCGCTGCGCGCGCAACGCGCTGATTCCGTGCCAATAGACCAATAACAGACTTCGTCCATGAATATTGGCAAAATTGTGGTTACGCCGCATGCCATACAAACAAGAAGAAGAAGACTTTTTTTTCCATTTTGGCACTATTTCGTACATACGAATTTGAGTAATATTTTGTTGGATAAAACTTAAGTAGGAACAATGACATGAGATTAAATAAAGTAGTGTATGCAACTGCATATAATTAGGTATTAAAACACTCGTGTAATCTTATTTTGAAACTTGCCTGCGGCTCGTTTCAAAACTACACTCATGTTTTAATATCCTCTATTATATGACAGTTGCATAAACTACTCAAAGTCAAAGTCAAAGTCAAAATCATTTATTCAATTTAGGCATCAAAGACGCACTTATGAACTATTTTAGTTATGGACACTTATATTATAATTGCGAGAGTAACACTCTTTGTCCGTCCGTTTGTCATCTTTAAACTAGTATCCGGTTATAAAGGATCGCATAGAATCTGGTAAATATAATATTTGATAAGTTACCTTATGCGTTAGTTATAGCTCATCGCTATCATCATTATTTATTACACAGGAATACCTGCAGTTCGCAAATTTAATAAAAACAGCTATAATTGCCTCCGATTCCCCTAAAATTTCCAGTTATAACCGTTTCCTTTAATAATTATTCACCAAAAATATGAAACAGGCTCAAATTATACATAAATAATAAACCAATAGATAATGACATAGTGTTTTCTTATATTTTATTATTTACAGACGCATGTGAATATGTAATACGATATAATTGTTTTATTTTTAGCATCTATGTAGAGCGCGAAAGTCTTATTAATTATACTGTGGCCCAAGTATCAACGTTATTTTAATGAATCTTGCATATATATTTCCGTTGCATCGACCAGGATAAAGCTGCACGTTCACGAACTCATTCACAATAAGTGCAGAACCTACATATAAACAACTGACGATCGTAAAATGGCATACATTGTTTACTTGCTGTACAATTTCTCAAAACAAAAAACCAGAAAAATGAATATGCTCCTTAAGACTATTCCAATTTAAAAAACGCGTCCATACATCAAACTTTTAAAGCCAAAACACTCGAGACAGGACCAGACCCCTGTAAATTCTATTGTACAGAGTTCCGAAAAGCAACCAAACAAATTAAAGGGCACAAACAATGCCCTTTTACTTTTGCGAGTATAATACAGGAACATAATGGCCCCGCTGAGTCATTCACTCGGTGTATCGTGGAGATGACCTAATGTTAGAGTTATTTCGTCCTTATGCAAGTGTGCAAACTCAGACAGGTTCTGTTATTGGAGCTTGTGCGCCCTTAATCGATATGCGTGAAGCAATATGTCCAAATATGCAGTGATTTATGTTACTAGAATCTAAATTGGAAAAGTATCGCAAATAGCTACATTATTAAAGGTAGGTCACTGCATGTATGTGAAGCAATCGTTTTTGTATGGCAATCAACTTAGAGATCTAATTAGAGATAAGTTGTTCATGAGAGAAGCCATTGGCTCCTGAAACACAGTAACTCTAGTTCGGGAGCCTATGGATTCATTAAATTTGTGTAAATATTTATATGACAATAAAAGTAATTTGTATTTGTAATCTTCCTGTTTTTTCGCTGTGAGTTCGCTTTATCACAGGTATGGTTTAATCACTATATAGCTCAAGCAAAATTATATATATATTTTTGAACACACCGGTGATTTGCGTTGGTTTTTTTTTTTTATTTTATTCTTGATATACTTGTGTGTGACTACTATATCACTTGATGGTCAGTGATAATGTTGTCGAAAGTGATATCATACTCGATCTATAATAAGGACAAGGTCACACTCTAGCTACAATAAAGAGTTGTTCTCAAGGACAGCTGCCGGAACACACTGTTAGGTTTTTTTAATATTAAGGGAGCTCAAGCAAAATTGTATATATTTTTGGACACACCGGCGATTTGCGTTGGATTTTTTATTTTGATTTTATTGATATAACTGTGTGACTACTATATCACTTGATGGTCAGTGATAATGTTGTCGAAAGTGATATCATACTCGATCTAGAATAAGGACAAGGTCACACTCTAGCTACAATAATGAGTTGTTCTCAAGGACAGCTGCCGGAACACACTGTTAGGTTATTATTATTAAGGGTGGTAGGTAGTCAGGCGGACACCAGAAGTGCCCTACCACCATGCTGTGGGTTTCATCACGATGTTACCTTCAACGAAAGTTGAAGACCGAAATATGGATCGTACTAGCGGTTAATCTATACAATTTAAATGCATTATTGCACAGGTCACGTGCGAATGTTTAGCGCTATTATCCATATCAACTAATATTAAGTACCTTAAATCCTTTTAAAAAATTACTTGACATAATGATAAAAACTTTTCTACATTTATACTATAAAGAGGATAGATTTGTTTGTTTGTATGAACTGAATAAGCTTTGAAACTACTGGACCGATTAGAAAACTTCTTTCACCATTAGAATCATCATTATCGTATAATATCCCTGATGAACATACGCTATATATTTTAAATTTATTATTGATATTATTGAATTTCGATATTGTAAGTTCATGTTCCATAAACTTACTACTCCTAATCTTCTTCTTCTTCGTTGCGCTCTTGACAGAGCGGTCGTGATCGTCATGTAGTAGTGTTGGTGGGGCCAGAAGTTATACGCCTCACGATCCTACTACTTAACCTTATTAAAGAAATACGAGTATCATTAACATTGTGTGAACGCAAGTAGATAAAAGGCTGTGAATAGCGAGCGTTAAAAAATTGCTTAGAAGTAAATTAAATACGCACGAAATACATTCCGCCTTCGTTCATTTATTAATTGCCAATTCGAATTTTAGTTAAATGTAATTTTATAAAAATGACTACTGCCAATGTTTTAACTGTGTCTTCCATAAGTAATGAGAATGAAATAAAATTACTACGATGCATTTCAAAAATTGTTCAAATATAAACGTTAGTCGCTAATCCTACGAATATTATAAACCCGAAAGTTTGAGTATGGGTGTGTGGATCTTTGTTACTCTTTCACTCTCAAACGGCTCGGGCAATTTTGATGAAATTTGGTATGGAGGTAGATGAGGCGTTGGATTAACACATAGGATACTTTTCATCATCACCACCCATCACCACGCGGGTGAAAAAGCGTAATATGCTTGGGCACAGCATAGACAATTTAATAAGATCTCCGCATACGTCAAGATCGTAATGATGACAGGTCATAGTAATTTTTAAACTTTCGCGATTTGAACACATAGTTATATTATATTAACGGGGCTTAATCGCGTTAGTAAAATTACTAACGCGATTAAGCCCCGTTAATATAATATAACTAGTTGACAGGTCAGTCAAAGTTTGTGTCAGTTTCTGATAGCTTAGTCAAAAGCCAAGTCAAAATGACAGCTCGATACACTAGACGTGCTCGGCGACCATCGTAATGACGGGTTTTTGCCATGGTGATTAATTTTATTTTGTATGTACGTAAGTCCCGTATTTTATTATTAATGTTTACTGATTGATATACTAAGTATTTAAATTTACTCATATATTACTAATATAGGAATTGCGTATGACCATGTAAGTATTTTATGACATTTTGGTATAAAGTTAGATATGACCTTCGAGAAGAGAATAAGGTACTCGAAGTACTAATCCTGCGCAGACGTAGTCGCGTGCACCAGCTAGTTATATCTATTTTATGTCTCATTGTTCCTAATTGTACCTATGTAAATAAATAAACATATATTACTATATTATATGTATATATTATCAGTTGTCTAGTACCCATAACACAAGCTCTGCTTGGCTTGGGACTAGATGGCGTTGTGTAATAGTTGTGGAATATTTATTTATTTATTATAACTATTCATACTTACTTATTTTCTCGTAAAGGTTGATAAAAAATTGTTTCTATCTCGGGTGTAACACTATTCAACCGACTTCCAAAAAAAGAAGAAAGTTCTAAAGTCGACGCGCATATTTTTGCTTTCCTTTTTACGCATTTTTTTTAACAGAGATTTTGATATTTGTTTTTTTTAATAGAGTATACTTTAAAGGTGGGTCCTATTTAAATTTAATCAAATTAGGTCAAACGGTTTTTGAGTCACACTCCAATAATTGAAAAGTGTTTCGCCTATCTTAACGATATCGTAATTGAAGGTGAATGACATCGATCCCATGAGTAGCAAAGGTCAATAAATAAGAAAAAAAAAATACCAAAACTAATTTTTTTTTAACTCGAGTTGGAAAAGAACAGTCATCTTAAAAATAACTGTTTGCTCCGTAGGCAAATAATCTACTATTTTTAATAGCAAAGATCAATTAAATCCGCTAGAACAGCTCAATGCGTGGTCATACTCGCGTCTATCAATAGGTTGACACAGTCGGCGCGCTTGGACTTATTTTTAAATCGCAAATGTCAAACAAATGCTGAACAGCAAACTGGACACAATTGGGTCGTGCGTATAAACGTTTCAGATGAGTTACGAAGAAGTTTACGTGATATACTAGCTATGCGTCCCGCGGTTTGCCCCCCGTTCGAATATGAATGAACCATGTCCTTCACCGGGATATAGGTAGTCTATCTTCTTGCCCAATTTATATTATATTACAATCCGTGCAACCGTTTAGGCGTGACAAGTTTGAAAACAGATGAAAAGTTGAAAAAACAAGTACAATTTGAAATATTTTAATACCGACTTCCATTCTATTCTGTCTACTCACTTCTAGAATCAACGTCTTATTAAGGCATGATAGGTCTTCCTATTCTGATGTCTAGTAGTACCTAGTAGTGAGAGAATTTCTATCATTAAAAAATCACTAACAAGTACAATTTGAGAAATTTAATACCGACTTCCATTCTGTTCAGTTATTGGACCGTATTCGATGAAATTTAAATGGGACCACACGGGAAGCAAGCTTTCAAACAACAAAAGAATTTTGAGAATCGGTTTACCCAGTCGAAAGTTATGAGGTAACAAACATAAAAAAAAAAAAGCCGAATTGAGTACCTGCTCCTTTTTTTGGAAGTCGGTAGAAAACCAGTTGAAAACGAACAAACAGACAAAAAATTTTAAAAATATTTTTTGATGCAAGTATCGTATATAAACATTTTTTTTCTTTGTAAGTACTTACTGTATAGGTATATTTTCATATGCATTTAGTGAAAAGCTGTCAATTTGGAATTACAAATAGACACCTTCAATTTTATTTATCTGTATAGATATAGATTAATCCTTTGAGTCCCATTGACGTACATTTACGTTTGATTCATAAATGTTTTGTTTTAATTATCACGGTATATAAAGGGTTAATATTTATTTCGAACCTGTACCAATTCTTCAAATGTGAATGCAACGCGGATGTTTTCGTAACGTCCTCATTAAACACTTCAGAACAAGAAGGTTACGTTATGCAATTTTTATTGATAATTGAAAATCGATTGAACTTTGTTCTATTGGCTGTATTCCATTTCAGCACACGCTCTCGCTGATATTTTTATTTTATTTATTTATTAGGCTTCTCAGGGGTAATTCGGTATGTAAAGTTTTTTTTTGGTATTTTTTTTATATTTTTATTTCGTAGATTAGGTCATTATAAGAAACTAATTTCAATATTTTTGTTTTATATTCAGTAGTTATTTTATAATATTTTTTTGAAAATTTGAATCCTATGACGTCACTTTTTTGCACAAATATGTAGTTGCGTTGAGGAGCCAAAAAAGCACGCGAGTAAAAAAAAAGAAACTAGAATTTACTTTGACACTTGACAGTGACACCTACTAATTCGTAAGTCTCTATTCAATCAAAACAAAAGTGCAAAAAAGTGACGTCATTTAGAGGTCAATGAAAGTCGAATTATTTCATCGTTTTTTGTTAAAATAAATGGCATCTTATCGTTTTAAAAGGTCAGAGTAGAAAAATAAGGGTTTGTAACATAAAATCTCGAAATGGTTTCGGAATTGGCATAGGTTAATTTTTTTTAGCATACCGAATTACATCACATTTTATACTAGGGTACATGTAAGTATATATTATTCGCTAAATGTATTACCTATTTAAGAGAAACACCGCATGAATAAACATTAATAACATTAAAAAAGGAGTAGGTAACCGATATATATGACATGCACATAATTATAACTTAGTAGTCATTACAAAATTGAAAGGTTTACGTAATTTATAGATATAAGTAATTTAAGTAGAACAGTCAGAGAGAGTTGTTGACCGTAACGGCCCTAAGTGAGTTTAATTTAAGGCGCGGTCCTATCCTAATTCTAAAACAATTTACGGTGATTTACATAAGGTTGATAATTGCTTACCAGAATGGACGATTTAATGCGAAAATTCAATTGAATACGCGCTAATACTTTTTATATTTACTTCGTACAATCAAATGATTAAATTTTAATGATAAAGGAGTCCATAGTTCACTAGTGAATTTCATAGGGAATTCGAGTATTATACATTCAATGAAATATATTTGCCCATAATTGAATAAAAACGCTTTTTCCTACGAAGCACGTAAGAAAAATTGCAAAATTTAGGGAATGTTGCCGAATTTTTTCTATCGAGCCAACTTCGCTCAATCGTGTATTGGCTCCCATACTTCATAAGAACGTATATTCAATTTATACTACGTTATTTTTTCGAACGTCGGTTAGTAGGTTTAATAGCGCGAAGTCGAATCATGAAATTTTGGAACTTATTTCGCCTTAATCTTAAATTCAAGCAGAGAATCCCCAAAAATGTCTATCGAGTTGCTACAATAATTAATAAAGCCTACACATTCGGGGCACCGGTGAATTGGCGCCTAACATAGTCCTGCGAAAAGGGGGTGAAAAGGGGGTGAAAATGGTGTCAGAGGCTTTCGAGGATATCTAAAAGGTATTCTAAGCTTAAAACGGGAAAGCAGATCGGGGCAGTCTATCGCATTACTAAATATTTTATGTAAGGTTATAAAATCTATCCTGTCACGGCGCTCTGACAGTGTTTGCAAATTGAAAAAGTCCAATCTAGTTTTGTATGATTTTAATCTTCGTTGTGTCTATATGATATCACTTAGGCAACTGCGCTTTGAATAGACGTTTCTATTATTTTTAAAAGGCAGGTAAGTAATACTGGCAATTCGATCGCTTAATCAAACTAATAGTACTCGTATAAAGAGGAAAGATTTGTTTGTATGATTTCAAAATTTTTTTTCAATGGAAAGCTACATTCACCCTGAGTAACATATGCTATATAAGATTTATCATCATCATCATCCATCACCGCGCGGGTGAAACCGCTGAGAGCAGCTAGTCCTTCATATACCGTGATAATTAAAACAAAAGATTTATGAATCAAACGTAAATGTACGTCAATGGGACTCAAAGGATTAATCTATATCTATACAGATAAATAAAATTGAAAGTGTCTATTTGTAATTCCAAATTGACAGCTTTTCACTAAATGTACCTATACGCAAATATACCTATACAGTAAGTACTTACAAAGAAAAAAAAATGTATACACGATACTTACATAAAAAATATTATAAATTTTTTTGTTTGTTTTGTTCGTTTTCAACTGGTTTTCTACCGACTACCGAAAAAGGAGGAGGTACTCAATCGACTGATTTTTTTATGTTTGTTACCTCATAACTTTCGACTGGGTAAACCGATTCTCAAAATTCTTTTTTTGTTTGAAAGATGGTGCTTCCCGTGTGGTCCCATTTCATCGAATTCGGTCCAATAACTGAACAGGATGGAAGTCGGTATTCAATTTCTCAAATTGTACTTGTTAGTGATTTTTTAAATGATAGAAATTCTCTCACTACTAGGTACTACTAGAGATCAGAATAGGAAGACCTATCATGCCTTAATAAGGCGTTGATTCTAGAAGTGAGTAGACAGAATAGAATGGAAGTCGGTATTAAAATATTTCAAATTGTACTTGTTTTTTCAACTTTTCATCTGTTTTCAACCTTGTCACGCCTAAACGGTTGCACGGATTATAATATAATATAAATTGGGTAAGAAGATAGACTATGTCCCGGTGAAGGACATGGTTCATTCATATTCGAACGGGGGGCAAACCGCGGGACGCATAGCTAGTATATCACGTAAACTTCTCCGTAACTCATCTGAAACGTTTATACGCACGACCCAATTGTGTCCAGTTTGCTGTTCAGCATTTGTTTGACATTTGCGATTTAAAAATAAGTCCAAGCGCGCCGACTGTGTCAACCTATTGATAGACACGAGTATGACCACGCATTGAGCTGTTCTAGCGGATTTAATTGATCTTTGCTATTAAAAATAGTAGATTATTTGCCTACGGAGCAAACAGTTATTTTTAAGACGACTGTTCTTTTCCAACTCGAGTTAAAAAAAAATTTAGTTTTGGTTTTTTTTTTTTTCTTATTTATTGACCTTTGCTACTCATGGGATCGATGTCATTCACCTTCAATTACGATATCGTTAAGATAGGCGAAACACTTTTCAATTATTGGAGTGTGACTCAAAAACCGTTTGACCGAATTTGATTAAATTTAAATAGGACCACCTTTAAAGTATACTCTATTAAAAAAAAACAAATATCAAAATCTCTGTTAAAAAAAATGCGTAAAAAGGAAAGCAAAAATATGCGCGTCGACTTTAGAACTTTCTTCTTTTTTTGGAAGTCGGTTGAATAGTGTTACACCCGAGATAAAACCATTTTTTATCAACCTTTACGAGAAAATAAGTAAGTATGAATAGTTATAATAAATAAATAAATATTCCACAACTATTACACAACGCCATCTAGTCCCAAGCTAAGCAGAGCTTGTGTTATGGGTACTAGACAACTGATAATATTTTTTTTTTTTTTTTTTTGTTTATGGTTTACCAAACTGGTCGTAACACAAGACTTATAGTTCTAAAATTAAAGTGCGTTATATAGATCTATTAACAAGTGCACAACCTTCTTGAGATAAACACAGCATGCTTCTACTATATGATGCTCTTATACGATAATTATACAATAATTTATTTAAAAAAAATATACTAATATACTTAACTGTTTAAAATTAGTTACAATTTTGAAAAAAGACATTTCTTTAGGCCATTAGTAGATGTACTAAATATGTCAATATCGTGACATAAATCGTACAATGAACACATTCTTAATATTGGAGAGTATTTTGCATAGTTAGTTCGACATGAGATAACGCTGAAAGTTGTTCGATTACAAAGACGGCTGCTAGAGCGAGGCACCCTAAATAAGATGTTACTGAGCAATTCTGGGCTATCGATTCTGCCATGAATGATCTTATGCAGATACACTATATCCGCGACGTTCCGTCTACGTTCCAGCGAAGGCATTTTAAAATGATTAAGCCTAGAAGTATATGACTCCAGACAGCGACAAAGATTTCTAGAGTAGGATAGATGGTACAGAAATTTTTTTTGTATAGTTTCGAGCCGATTTACATGCACACCGTATGAGGGACTCCAAATGGGACTACAGTACTCCAGAAGGGATCGCACGTAGCAATTAAATAGTAACATAGGGATTTCACTTCCATTGAATAATTTAGTTTGTCTTATCACAAATCCAGCAAGACGTGCTGCTTTTTTCGTAATACAATCAATGTGATCGCGAAAATCCATTTTAGCGTCGACGATGACACCCAGGTCCCGTATACTAGATACTTCATTAATCGGAATGTCATTTATATAGTACACAGCAGGCGTTGGATTGAGCTTTCTCGTAAATTTTATGTGAAAACATTTGCCGGCATTTAAAACCATTTTGTTTAAAGAACACCAATAACTGATTCTGTCAATATCTTGTTGAAGAATAGTTGTGTCTTCAATCTGCCGAATTACTCTGTAGAGTTTAAGGTCATCCGCGAACATTTGGAAACTGGATGTTACTGATGCGCACAGATCGTTGATGAAAACTAAAAACAACAAAGGTCCGAGGTGAGAACCCTGGGGAACACCAGATACCACTGTCTTGGTTGCTGATTTAAATCCTCGAATGACAACAAGTTGAGAACGATTTTTAAGATAAGATTCGCACCACCTTAATAAAGAGCCACAGATCCCAGCATGCCCTAGCTTTTCAATCAACAGGTTATGATCAACGACATCAAATGCCTTTGAAAAATCTGTGTAGATAGAATGAACTTCATATTTATTTTCCATGGCTTGCAATATGTCACCCACATATCCCATAAGGTTTGATGTGGTGGATCGTCTCGGCAAAAATCCATGTTGCTGTGGATTAAACAATGGCGCCAAATGAGAGTAAATTACTTTTTTAACGATAGATTCAAATAATTTGCCAATGGAGGATAAGATTGATATTGGTCTATAGTTTGTGATATCACTTAAGTCGCCGTTTTTATAAATAGGTGTAATATGAGCTATCTTCCATTTTGTTGGGAATACGCCTTGAGAAAGTGATTTAGTGAATATATAGTGGAGAGGTTTGGTTAATTGGTCTGAACAAGTTTTAAGAAAAATAGGGGGGATAGAATCCGGTCCAGGTCCTTTATTAATATCGAGGCGCTGGAGCGAACTTTGTATATCAGATTCAGAAATATAACATGAACCAATTGATGTGTTATGTTTAACTGGCTCGGTGACTGTAGTGGCTGTAGTTGTAGATACATTACAGTATATAGAGTGAAAGTAACTAGAAAACAGCTCACAAATGTTTCGCCCACCTTGCACGTTCTCATTGTTCAAAAACATTTCGTCGGGTACATCATTACTATTACATTTTAGAGATTTTATGAATTTCCAGAAATATTTAGGATCTTTCTTGATATTGATCTTGGATTCTTCTTTGAATTATATACATATAATATAGTAATATATGTTTATGTATTTACATAGGTACAATTAGGAACAATGAGACATAAAATAGATACAACTAGCTGGTGCCCGCGACTACGTCTGCGCAGGATTAGTACTTCGAGTAGCTTATTATCTTCTCGAAGGTCATATCTATCTTTATACCAAAATGTCATAAAATACTTACATGGTCATACGCAATTCCTATATTAGTAATCATCATCATCATCATCATCTCAGCCGTAGGACGTCCACTGCTGAACATAGGCCTCCCCCATGATTTTCCAAAAGGACCGGTTGGAAGCGGCCTGCATCCAACGTCGTCCTGCGACCTTTCTCAGGTCGTCTGTCCACCGTGTCGGTGGACGACCTACGCTGCGCTTGCCGGTACGTGGTCTCCACTCTAGAACCTTTCGGCCCCATCGGCCATCTGTTCTGCGTGCTATGTGCCCTGCCCACTGCCACTTCAACTGGCTAATCTTCTGAGCTATGTCGGTGACTTTCGTTCTTCTACGGATCTCCTCATTTCTGATTCGATCACGTAGAGAAACCCCGAGCATAGCCCTCTCCATAGCTCGTTGTGCGACTTTGAGCTTATCTATGAGGCCCATAGTAAGAGACCACGTTTCAGTGCCATAAGTCATCACTGGTAACACACATTGGTCGAAGACTCTTGTCTTGAGGCACTGAGGTATTTTTGACGAGAAGACTTCGCGAAGTTTCCGGAACGCTGCCCAGCCGAGTTGGATTCGACGATTGACCTCTTTCTCGAAGTTGGACCTGCCTAGTTTGACTGTCTGTCCCAGGTAGATATACTCGTCAACAACTTCGAGAACTGAGTTCCCAACTGATATTGGGGTAGGTACAACATGGGCATTAGACATAATTTTCGTCTTGTCCATGTTCATCTTAAGACCTACCCGTTGGGAAACTCGATGGAGGCCTTCGAGCATTGTACTGAGGTCTTCCATGGATTCTGCCATGACTACAATATCGTCGGCAAATCGAAGGTGAGTGATGTATTCGCCGTTAATATTGATGCCAAGTCCTTGCCATTCCAGAAGCTTGAAGGCGTCTTCCAATGTAGCGGTGAACAGTTTCGGAGATATAACGTCTCCCTGTCTCACGCCTCTTTGCAATGGAATTGCCTTCGAACTCTGCTCCTGTACTCGGACTGACATGTAGGCGTTTTTGTACAAACACTTCAGCACTTCAATATACCGATAGTCAATACGGCACCGCTGGAGAGACTCAAGCACTGCCCACGTCTCGATCGAATCAAAGGCTTTCTCATAGTCCACAAACGCTAGACAAAGAGGCAAGTTATACTCTTCGGTCTTCTGTATAACTTGCCGTAGCGTGTGGATGTGGTCTATGGTACTATAGCCTTTTCGGAAACCGGCTTGTTCCGGAGGCTGGAATTCATCAAACCTGCGACTGAGACGGTTCGTTATGACCTTCGAAAACAGCTTATAAACATGGCTCAAAAGCGAGATGGGTCTGTAATTTTTAAGTAAAGTGTTGTCACCTTTCTTGAAGAACAGCACCACCACGCTTTTGTTCCATGCTTCTGGCGTTGAACCTTCGAGTAAGACGGTATTAAAGAGCTTCTGAAGGACTTTAAGTACCGGTGTTCCACCCGCTTTCAGAAGCTCAGATGTGATACCGTCGTCACCAGGCGCCTTGTTGTTCTTAAGCTGTTTCAAGGCCATTCTAATCTCGTACAGGCTGATGTCCGGGATATCTTCGGTATAATGTCGGGTCAGCTTGGCTCTTGGGTCTTTGGCCGAGCTGCTATCAGGTTTAGCGACCGAGGTGTATAACTGTCCGTAGAAACTCTCGACCTCTCCTAACACTTCCGCTTTGGTCGACGCTACACTGCCGTCTCCTCTCTTCAGCTTCGTCAATTGGCTTTGCCCAATAGAAATGTCTCTTGCAAACACTTTGGAGCCTTTTTTCCGCTCTATCGTCTCTTTAATACGGTTTGTATTAAAGATCCGAATGTCGTGTCGCAAGGACTTCCATATTCGTCTATTGAGCAGCCTATATGCTTCAGCATCATCCGAAGACTGCAGTTTATATAAGTAATACTGGCAATTCGATCGCTTAATCAAACTAATAGTACTCGTATAAAGAGGAAAGATTTGTTTGTATGATTTCAAAATTTTTTTTCAATGGAAAGCTACATTCACCCTGAGTAACATATGCTATATAAGATTTATCATCATCATCATCCATCACCGCGCGGGTGAAACCGCTGAGAGCAGCTAGTCCTTCATATACCGTGATAATTAAAACAAAAGATTTATGCATGAAACGGAAGTAAATGTACGTCTCTGGTACGCAAAGGCTTATGACGCAGCCCAAAGAACAAAATCCCTAAAACACTATGTTTTTCGTCGCACAGCAACTACTCTGGTCTGTAGTCTACAGTAGTCTGATTGATCATGTTCCAGGCTCTTCTCTTCTCTTTTCAAACGACTTACATAAAGAGGAGGAAGTTTTCAAGTACATATAGTATAATTTGTTTATGTATGATAACGCATAACTTTTCTACCGACTTCCAAAAAGGAGGAGGTACTCAATTAGATTGTTTTTTTAATGTTTGTTACCTCATAACTTTCGACTGCGTGAACCGATTCCCAAAATTCTTTTTTGTTTGAAAGCTGGTGATTCCTGTGTGGTCCCATTTAAATTTCATCGAATTCGGTCCAATAACTGAACAGAATGAAAGTCGGTATTAAATTTTTTAAATTGTACTTGTTAGTGATTTTTTAAATGATAGAAATTCTCTCACTACTAGGTACTACTAGACATCAGAATTGGAAGACATATCATGCCTTAATAAGGCGTTGATTCTAGAAGTGAGTAGACAGCACTTTGTCACGTACAGCTCGATGTTTATTGTAACGCAACCTATACATGTATTGACTTGGTAATGTGAGGTGATTAACATAGACTACCTTGCGTTTCTATTGTTGCCTGTAGACATGATTCATTCTATAATAGGTGGAACCGTAGAAAATGCAAGATTCCATATAAAAATCGGGTTTAAACGATTATGTCTACGCCTAATTGCCTTCTTAGGCATCCGTCCATCTATATATATATATATATACTAATAACTAAGAAAGATGAGAGGTTATGGCGAGGTTACTATGCGAACGAAGTCGCGGGTAGTCGCTAGTAAAATATTAAATCCCTCAGGTGTTTTTGTCAAATCCGGTTTTTCGAACCATTAATTTATTTTAATTCAAGTTTAAATTTGTCCCGGCTATAAATATCGCCGTTAGTACCACTGAAACAAAGAGATTGCGGTTTAAATATGCGACTTACATTAGGTAGTTTTACTTGATATGCAAGTTAGCGTTTGCGAGTTGTTCTCAATAAGCGGCTTTATTTTAATTAACTAATTACTTATTTATTAACACTTATGTATACAAAAGCCAAAATTTGATCCGGGTATCACATGTAAGCTATGCAATATAATAATGTAGAGATCTAATAAATGTAGAACATAATGCTTACTAATATATTATGCCCTGGTACTTACAAAGGCACAGCGTTTTCTTCTTCTTCATATAGGTATACAGTAATTAATAAGCCTTCTGTTAGCTAATCAGAAGATGTCTTGTCGTACGTTGTGAACACAGTTCTATCTCTCTCTCTGTGGTCGTTTCCTCATGAGTGAGGATCGTGGTCATCGGTGGATGTTGATGGAGTACACCGAGATCGTATGATCTGCTTCCGTCGGTGCCCATCCATCGCGTCTCTGACAACTGAACAAAACTCGATTGAGGAAGGATGTTTGAATTGGTTTAATAGTTCTACTATACCTACTTCTCTTTTTTATCTTCCTTCGTAAAACTCGGTTTGATTTAGTTATATCATTCGCAATATATATGAAACATGGTCCTTACTATGGGCCTCATTGATAAGCTCAAAGTCGCACAACGAGCTATGGAGAGGGCTATGCTCGGGGTTTCTCTACGTGATCAAATCAGAAATGAGGAGATCCGTAGAAGAACGAAAGTCACCGACATAGCTCAGAAGATTAGCCAGTTGAAGTGGCAGTGGGCAGGGCACACAGCTCGCAGAACAGATGGCCGATGGGGCCGAAAGGTTCTGGAGTGGAGACCACGGACCGGCAAGCGCAGCGTAGGTCGTCCACCGACACGGTGGACAGACGACCTGAGGAAGGTCGCAGGACGACGTTCCTTTTGGAAAATCATGTGGGAGGCATATGTTCAGCAGTGGACGTCCTACGGCTGAGATGATGATGATGATGATATCATTCGCAAAATGAAAAGAGGATTCAAGAATTTCAATACACAAAAATGTACCTCGTCTAAAATAGATTAGGCAGTAATTTGTGGCGTACGAATTGGAGCTCTCGAATCGGAGAGAAATGCACCGAATTCACAGATTCGTATAGAAAACTTCGTCTGAGACAAACAACCGGCAAAAACGTTAGAATCGAAATGAAAACGTGACGAATTTGCCTTGCGGTATTTAGACGCGGTACCTATTTAGATGCTATGACTAGATACAATCATATTATATAGAAATCATTTCAATTGCAGAAACCAGAACTAAGCAGCTCATAAATATACCTGTGTTTACGCCATTTCAGAATATAACTTGGCACGAATCCATTTCATGTAAATCAAATCTATAAAACTGAAAACGTCAACTCCGCTTTTAACACACGTATTCACCGTGAGAGGGATATAAAAGAAATGATGGCGTTCTTAACTCTAGAGTATTTTCATCATCATTTCTCATCACTATCCAGGAAGACATACTTATGTATAGAAGAAAGAAAAAAATAATATCATTTATTTGACACACAAGTTAAAAACAGTAATATAAGCAACAGTAACTACAATATGTCAAACATAATACCCCAGCACATATGTCAGATGTCCGTGATCTGTGACATCTGACGCTGATTTTCAGGCAAAGCCTTGTAGGTGAACAGTAACCTGTTCACATATATAGAAACAATACAATATTCTACCTCGCAATATCACGTCAACGTGATAACATCTTATAAATCGATGAACGCCGGCGACACGCACGAAAAAGTGACTTATTGTCACGTTACGCGTAAGCCGAGCGTGCAAGCGAGAGCGTGGAACAAGCGATAGAGAGGCACGATCGAGCTATGCGTTCGGATTCGAACGTCATAAGACACGTTATCATGTAAAATTATCGTTCGTAAACCGACTTTACAGATAACCATTTTAAAGCAGTAGAATGCTTCGTGAATGAGTTCTTCCGGAGAAGTACTGTCACCATACCCTATTTCTATAAGCAGTAATGTTATCAATACTGCTCTCTGGTTTGTAGGTATGGTTGCAGGCGAAATACAGGCACATGTACTTAACAACTTAATGTCTTAGGGTTATTGGCACAGTGCAGGGGCCCTACTCCCACCTCTTAAAGTAGTCATGTTTCAACCAAATTTGGTACCACCACGTCAATATAGCAAGCTTAAAATAATATTGGATTAGGATAGACGTTTTGATGACGTAGTATCAAATAGTTCACTCAATTCTCGTACTTTAACGTGGCTTTTGACACTAAGTTTCATTGTTCCAATGTAAAATAGTCACTTTGCAACCTTACCATTAAACTTGGTTGATTGTTTAGTGTCTGTGGGAGTACGATAGTTAGTATGATTATTTTAAGCTTATTACAAAACGCTCCTGATTTATGATAGTTTCGTAAAAGGTGGGAGTAGGCCCCAGTTAGTTACTCGAGACGAAATGCATCTGTTAAAGGCATAGGTTAATACCAGATGGGTCTCGTGCTAGTACCATATCCTAATATCATGAAAAAAGGAAAAACGTCAGCTCGCATCACTGTCCAGGAATACATATTGATATTATATATACATTTATAGAGGCGATTCCTGCGCTTGCCAGTCCGTGGTCTCCACTCCAGAACCTCCGGTCCCATCGTCCATCTGTTCTGCGTGCTCTGTGGCCTGCCCACTGCCACTTTAACTGGCTAACCTTCTGGGCTATGTCGGTGACTTTCGTTCTTCTACGGATCTCCTCATTTCTGAGTCGATCACGTAGAGAAACCCCGAGCATAGCCCTCTCCATAGCTCGTTGTGCGACTTTGAGCTTACTTATGAGGCCCATAGTAAGAGACCACGTTTCAGTGCTATAAGTCATCACTGGTAACACACATTGGTCGAAGACTTGTCTTGAGGCACTGCAGAGGTATTTATGACGGGAAGACTACGCGACCTAGTATAATATAATGACTAAATAACCGAGTGACTTGGCCCACATATCAACCGATATAACAACTGTACTGACTTTAGTAATCCTATCCTATTAATATTATAAACGTGAAAGTTTGTATGTATGGATGTATGGATGTTTGTTACTCTTTCACGCACAAACGGGGGGGCTAATGTTGATGAAATTTGGTATGGGGGTAGATGAGGCGCTGGATTAACACATAGGATACTTTTCATCATCATCATCATCATCATCCATCACCACGCGGGTGAAACCGCGGGGCGCAGCTAGTATATAATAAAATAATGTAATGTTCCAATCATTTCTATCAATCGAACAAAATTCATCAGCAACAAGGCAATGCTTATCGCCGCTAACCTATGCGTTATATTACAAACATAGCGCCATTGTTTACATACCGACGTCGTACAAAGATTAGTGTCCTTAATTGAATCACTGTTTCCAATCAAGCCAATTGTCTTTGTTACAGGGTTGCCACGTTACACAGCATGTACATCAATAAAAGAGGGAAGTTCCGGGTTATTTGAGCCGTTAAGAGGATTGCATAGCTAGTACTTTCCATGCTAAAAGAGAAAACTCTTTTCTACCTCTTAACATTGTCCGATATCAGACATTTTTTTTTCATGGAATCATGACATTGTTTACCTTGTCCGTACGTTGTGATTTATTTCAGTATTTCAAAGTACTATAAATTTCCTTTTTTAGAACTGCAATTTCTGCAATCCTCTTAAGTTATTGCTTAGTAGGCGTTAAAGCTTTCAAAATATAGGGTATATTTTGATAGCTTTAACTTTCCGAAGTCAAAATTGATTTTGGCGCTGTGATCGTCATTCTAAATCAACGAAAGCGTGATAACGTGGACCCGTGACGTCACGGATTACGTTACCAAGGACGCCATTTTGCGATTTCAATGACGACGCTATGAACAGCCGTACGATTCTCTAATGATTCGTCGATGCGCTCGTCGACGAGCTCACCGATGTCAAATACTTTATGAGATGTCGCCCTTGTAAATAAAGTTGTTTTTCCAACGTTTCTTGTCATCTCTTCATTTGTTTCACGGATGTTGTCAAAGATGCAACGATGTTTGCTCTTAAAACCGCACGGCTGAAATCACCGTGAGCAGTCCCGTCAAAAATTACAGTTCTTCGATGTGTGCGTGTGTATAATTTTATCGTTCCGGCAAAAACAAAAGTTTTTGTGGCCCTGCCGTGCGATTCTCTAAGAGCAAACATCGTTGCATCTTTGACAATATCCGTGAAACAACTGACGAGATGACAAGAAACGTTGGAAAAACAGCCTTTTGTACAAGGGCGATATCTCATAAAGTATTTGACATCGGTGAGCTCGTCGACGAATCATTACAAAATCGCACGGCTGTTTTAAATATATCTTCTTTTGTTTCCATACTGCCTCATCAAATATCTCGTAAGAAGCGTATAACGAATCACTGCACTGTCAGCCATAACGTGAGCAACGTGATCTTTGATGGCCAAGATGACCATTCCGCAAGTCATCTTTGATGGCGAAGTAATTCAAATAAGCGACACGTGCAAGAATTTGGGTATTTTTATGGACCAACAATTATCCTGGGTGCCGCAGATAGCTGAAACTATTCGTAAACTTTTTGCTGCGGCTTCTTCACTTAGAAGGTTACAATATTTTTTACCTATTACTACTAAAATTGCGCTTGTACAATCACTTTACTCCCTATCGTCGACTACGCGGACGCTTCATATCTAGATATAACCCAAGACCAGCTAAATAAGTTAGAACGCTTGCAAAACTTCTGTATCAGGTTCATATTTGGCTTACGGAAATATGACCACATTTCTGAATTTCGGAAGAAGCTGAAGTGGTTACCTATCCGTCTGCGCCGTAATGCTCATATTTTATCCATTCTCTATAGTATCCTCTCTGTTTCTACAACTCCTACCTATCTCAAAGAGCGATTTTTTTTACTCTTTCACACACCTTGTCTTTACGTTCCTCTAATACCCTTCAACTTCGAACACCTGCTCATACTTCCCGGTACTATGACAAATCGTTCACAGTTCAGGCTGTACGGCTATGGAATGCACTGCCCCTTGATATCAGAAGTGCTAAAACTCTGGCAATTTTCAAAAACATGGTTAAGAATCACTATCTATCAAGTATGTAACACTGTTATTATTTTTATCCTTGTAATTTTTTGTATGTATTAATATATAATTATTAGTATTTATGTATTGGAGTTTTAATAAGATAACATACAGTTAAAGGAACATAATTTGCACCACCGTCTACTATTTGGTTGGTCGAATAGATATATAATACACACACACACACGCGCGCGCGCACACGCACACACATACACACACACGCGCACTCAGCCACATACCTCACTCAGACACACTTTAACCTAATTGATGCATTAAATTGACTTCTAAGAAATGCTAAGGTAAAATTTTAATAATAATTGTAATGATTCTAATGATGTTTATTGTAAATATAATGTAATTGTAATATTTAATTCAGTTTCAAGCTAATTTGACTTTTTAGAAATGTTAAGTATGTAAAATTCTAATTATTGTAATGATTCTAATGATGTGTATTGAAAATATAATGTAATTGTAATATTTAATTCAGTTCCAAGCTAATTTGACTTTTTAGAAATTTCATGTATGCAAAATTCTAATAATTGTAATGATTCTAATGATGTGTATTGAAAATATAATGTAATTGTAATATTTAATTCAGTTCCAAGCTAATTAGACTTTTTAGAAATTTCATGTATGCAAAATTCTAATAATTGTAATGATCCTAATGATGTATATTGAAAATATAATGTAATTGTAATATTTAATTCAGTTCCAACCTAATGTATAATACGTACAGATTATAATAACCTAGGGAAGGAACTACCAATCAAGATACGGGTGTATTTATACCCAGTTTGGTAGGTAGAGCCGCAAATTGTAACGCTGTACTAAAAATGAATAAATAAATTTGAATTTGAATTTCTTTTGGTGATGTCCATACAAAGGTTGTCTGGAAGAAATCGCTATAAGCGATAAGACCGCCCATTGTACTTTCCTAATTTAAGAGTATACTATGTAAGTAATATTTTTGTATATTTTGTTAAAGTGCAATAAATAATTTTTGTATTGTAATGTGAGCAACGTGAGCCTCATCTCGGCCGCGCAATTTGAAGAGACTTGGCTGGACTGTGGACTAATTAGCTCTTGCATATGATTACAAAGTCAAATTTTTGTTTTGATTCTTGAGAATAACTACTAATCTAATAATACTGGTACTAGAGAGGGGAAAAGTACCTAGTATAATATATTTTTGTGAGACTAAACTGTTGCAATGCCGTGGCAGCCCTACGTACAGTAGGTACCAGGCGTACAGCACAGAAAGCAACATTATGTACCTACATTGATTAGCTGTCTTGGAATTAACTCTAGAACAAAACTATGTCTGGCTGGATATAGTAATCCAGTAAAGAACAATGCAATCACGTAAACGTGCTGTAGTAAAATAAAACAAGAAAGTTGGTAATATCAAGCGCTGCTGAATTGACAATGGTAATAATTCGCTTTTGCAGTACACTAAAATTCTCTAAGCTGGTATTAATTCTAAGCTGGATGGTAGTTCTAATTCTGTTTCTACTAAAATCTACATTCGTGCGCTTAGAATGACATTTCTAAGTGTTAAACGAAGTTTCACATCAGCAGTTACTGGTAGTTAGGTCAGTTTTAACCGGCTTCCAAAAAGGAGGAGGTTATATGTTTGATTGTAAATATAATTTTTTTTGTGTATGTTCACCAACTTCTCCCATTTGTGGACTGATTTTCAAAATTATTTTATTTTTGTTTGGTAAAGTATACTTTCGGAGTGCTCCCATTTAAATTTCATCAAATTCGGTCCAGTAGTTTTTGAGTTACACTGCAATAACTGAATAGAATGGGAGTCGGTTAATTTTTTTTTCAAATTGTACTTGTTTATCATAATCCTATTATCTATTATACACAGTACATATAATTGCAACTTTAGCAGAAGTTACCGTTAGTTTTATCTTCTGTAAAAACTTCATTTTGAGTTGGCATGGTCTCTGTTTTTAAAAATAATCTGGGTTTTTCTCGGTAACCCTTTTTGGCCTCAATTTGATTATATAATAATTTTAAGGATAAGTATGATTATGGCTCTTCAGATATATAGCTTTTAACCCGTTCAGTGTCTAAAACTTTCTTCTTTCGAAACTACGCATAAAAGTTCTGATAAAAAATTCTACAATTGAATAGTTTGACCAGCTAAAAGCAAGTTTATACCGATGGATTGCATTTGATCTGATAAAATTAGTTACAAACCAGAGGTATAAAATGTGTATACATTAGGTGTACGCGTAACATGGCATAGCACTTTGTTGTACGTACACTTGCTGTACGCGCGACACGCGACGGGTAAAAGAAGGTTAAGGGAAACTTTGGCCACATTGCCCGCCGGCAGCCAGATAACCTTGACAAGCTGGTGGTGGTAGGTAAAGTAGAAGGGAAGAGGCCTTGCGGCCGGTCACCTAGCCGACGGTCGGACCAAAGTAACTGCCCTCACTGGACTTTCGGTTACGACCGCCCTGAGAGAAGCCGAAAACCGAACCAAATGGAAGAGTATTGTACATAAAACCTGGAAGGCCTTTCAGGGACTCTACCTTCAGTAATGAATAGCCAGTAATGCCATTCAATAATGAAGGTAGAGTCTTATACGATCAAAAAAGGTATACGACCAAAAAAATAGATGGGAAGGAAAGTTAACACCGACAGGTGGAGAGCGTAGGCTTAGATAGGTTTCAGTAATCTTATACAGAATCCGAAAACGATGCATTCAGTGTTGCCCAATCGCTGAAATGTTGCCAGTAAACTATCAATTCGCCGGTGCTTTGGCAGCCCGACGAGATTTGTTTACGCCGGTGTCGTGAGTTTGGGTGTTATTTTCAAAGTCGTTTGGCTATTCGAGGAATAATTTGTATGCTGAAGGTCAGAAGAGCTTTAGCCAAAGCATACATGGTCAGACATACTCTGACGAGTACTTTTGTTAGTGATTCTCGTAGTCTTTTGTTTTACTTCTGAACACAGGCCGTAGCACAAATAATTTTCGAAAATGTTTTCGTACCGTAAGCGTCAACGCGTCACGCCTCGGCCTACAAACTATGAGTTATCTGTGTCACAGTTGCTTTAGATAAATGACAGTTTGCGCTTTTGTGTTTCGTTGATACGTTACGTTCATCATCATCATCATCATCTCAGCCGTAGGATGTCCACTGCTGAACATAGGCCTCCCCCATGATTTTCCAAAAGGAACGGTTGGAAGCGGCCTGCATCCAACGTCGTCCTGCGACCTTCATCAGGTCGTCTGTCCACTGTGTCGGTGGACGACCTACGCTGCGCTTGCCGGTCCGTGGTCTCCACTCCAGAACCTTTCGGCCCCATCGGCCATCTGTTCTGCGTGCTATGTGCCCTGCCCACTGCCACTTCAACTGGCTAATCTTCTAAGCTATGTCGGTGACTTTCGTTCTTCTACGGATCTCCTCATTTCTGATTCGATCACGTAGAGAAACACCGAGCATAGCCCTCTCCATAGCTCGTTGTGCGACTTTGAGCTAATCAATGAGGCCCATAGTAAGAGACCACGTTTCAGTGCCATAAGTCATCACTGGTAACACACATTGGTCGAAGACTCTTGTCTTGAGGCACTGAGGTATTTTTGACGAGAAGACTTCTCGAAGTTTCCGGAACGCTGCCCAGCCGAGTTGGATTCGACGATTGACCTCTTTCTCGAAGTTGGACCTGCCTAGTTTGACTGTCTGTCCCAGGTAGATGTACTCGTCAACAACTTCGAGAACTGAGTTCCCAACTGATATTGGGGTAGGTACAACATGGGCATTAGACATGAGCATTAGATACGTTACGTTACACTTACGCAATTCGTGGCAGGCCTACTGTTTACTGCGCTGGGACGTGGACATTCTCGGGAGATTTGGGGCGAATTTAAGGATCTGATCACATTATCCGACTAATCCTAATAATAACATAAATACGAAAGTGAGTGTGTTTTTCTACCGACTTCCAAAAAAAGGAGGAGTTACTCAATTCGACTGTTTTTTATGTTTGTTACCTCATAACTTAGGATAGGGTGAACCGATTCTCAAAATTATTTTTGTTTGAAAGCTGGTAGTTTCCGTGTGGTCCCATTTAAATTTCATCAAATTCCGTCCGGTAGTTTTTGAAGTTACACTCTGACTGATTTTTACCAAAGTAATAGAATGGAAGACGGTCTTAAAATTTTCAAATTGCACTTGTTGTAGGCTTTCACGCCGGCTGAACAGATCGTAATGGAATTTGGCACGGAGACGGACTTAAGAAACTTCTCAACAGACTTCCAAACAAATGAGGAGGTTCTCAATTCGACATTTTTTTTAGTTTTCGACTGGGTGAACCAATTCTGATGATTCTTTTTTATTTCTAAGCTGGTGCTTCCCGTGTGGTTTAAATTGCATCAAATTCGGTCCAGCTTTTTTAAGTTACTCTCCGTATTACCATTCAAGTATTTCGCTTATTTTGATTTGATGATATCATCATTGACGGTGAATGACAATCGATCCAGTAACTAGCAAGGATCACTAAAAAAAGTATTAAAAACATTTACCAAAAAAAATGGAACGGACTTCAACATTAAAAAGTGTGAAATAACTTGTTGAAGTCGGTACCATGCGCACAATATTGATATAATGGGTACTTTTGAACTATCGTAGTACAGAGTTCAACAAGTTAATTCCCACTTTTTAATGTTGACGTCGGTTTCATTTTTTTTGGTCAAATTATTTTTCATCATCATCATCATCCATCACCACGCGGTAGACCGCGGGGTGCAGCTAGTATAACATATGTGACAGCTTGGGTGTGTGTATGATACATTCTGTTCATTCTTGGTCCTAACTTCATCCATGATGCCGATGATAAAAAGTAGGCTATGTTTTAATCGAGTAAATTCCTCATTGTTCAGGCCAAAATCGAGCTTAGCGAACCACTTGTGTAACTGTAGTTTTCTTGTGTTCGACCTTTGTTTTATCCCGCTCCCACCTATTCTTTTCACCTACCCCCTACCCTAGTACCAAGGAGTCTCTGCGTGTACGTCGGACTGACAACGGTGTGTTCGCGACGTGAAATCTCTTCCGCGGTCTCAACTTGTGTCCCTGTGATCTATTATGTACCTATGGCTCAGTGCACGACATTGGATAATCGTCCCATAACATTTGTGTTGTGCAAATCCTGAGTGATACCCGGCCCAAATCTATGGCGGAGTGCCGACCGCTTCACCTGCGAGTGGATGACACTGGTACGTCTTACTTTTTAATTCCTTACCCAACAACTCGCGTAGACACTCATCTATCTACCTACCAAATATCACCCAAATCCGTCCAGCCGTTTTAGCGTGTAGGAATAGGTAGGTAACTCTTGCAACTAGGTATATGTTATACCTACCTACTGATGCACACTCATGCATCGTTTGTAGCTCTGTCTGTTACCTTATTCCGCCTAGACGGCTGAACGTATAGTAATGAAATTAGGCACGGATATATTCCAGGGAATGACGTAGTATATCTCTCATCATCATCATCCATCGCCACGCGGGTGAAACGGCGAGGCGCAGCGTACCTACTCACACAGATTAGCATGTAATATAAACTGAAGTACCTAATATCACGAGCAGTGATATAATAATCCTAATTCTAAAGATTTTCATAAATACTTAAAAAAAAAAAAAATGCAATTTTTTCTCTTCTATGCAATTGGTTCGTTGAAATAGCGATCCTGTGATACACACGTGGTTAAAGTCAACGTGTCTGAGGACATGACGTATCGCGAGGTCAAAACCATTTACAACTACCTAGAAAAACTATTGCTTTATATATTTATTACGTAACTTTTTCGAACACGAGTAAGGTCTATTTAACTTTGCATATTACTTATTTTGCAGTTGATGGTTTTATTTTTATTATCAAACAAGCTTTGCCCGCGCTAAAAATGAGTTTGAAACAAACATTTTGTTTTTTGGCCGGAACCCTAATTGTTTTTCTACAACAAAAGTAGCCTAAGTTCTGTAGCTTAAGTTATCATATCAGCTATCTGTCACTGAAAGTCCCGTCAAAATAAGTCCAGCCATTTCGGAGATTAATCGGCACAAACAGACATACAGACGGAAAATTTTAAAATACCTAAGTAGTACCGAGGTACTTAGTTTATCGGTGTACCTCTGAATTTCGACAAGTTCAATACTTTGACAGTCGCTTACTTCGAAAAACATAGTTCGACAAGTCATTGCTTCGACAGAACATTACATTCGACAAGAATTACTCCCACCAAACGTAGCGGAGTATCTAGTCAGAGCAAAGTGATGATAGGAGCGACGAGCGTTAAGTTTGAAGTGACCACACACGGTGTAGGTTAGCCAAACCTACCACCTCGGGATATAACGCAGCACTTTTGGGATAAAATTCTTGTCGACTATATATTCGATGCCAAAAATACATCAGTGATGACTTATGGCACTGAAACGTGGTCTATTACTATGGGCCTCATATATAAGCTCAAAGTCGCACAACGAGCTATGGAGAGGGCTATGCTCGGGGTTTCTATACGTGATCGAATCAGAAATCCGTAGAAGAACGAAAGTCACCGACATAGCCCAGAAGATTAGCCAGTTGAAGTGGCAGTGGGCAAGGCACATAGCACGCAGAACAGATGGACGATGGGGTCGAAAGGTTCTGGAGTGGAGACCACGGACCGGCAAGCGCAGCGTAGGTCGTCCACCGACACGGTGGACAGACGACCTGATGAAGGTCGCAGGACGACGTTGAATGCAGGCCGCTTCCAACCGGTCCTTTTGGATAATCATGGGGGAGGCATATGTTCAGCAGTGGACGTCCTACGGCTGAGATGATGATGATGATGATAGTCGATGCATTTAAATAAAACCCTAGATTGTTACCTCGTTAGATATCTGATGAAACGTAGATATTTTAAAACACATCTGCCGAACAACTGCCATACTATTTTTTTTAGATATCCCTTAGAGAAAAATAAACTTCATATTTTTTGTAATTTCTTAACTTTCACTTGTCTACTACGGCCTATTCAATTAACTTATGCACTATTTTAATGATTGACGTCCTAAAGCATTTTATTACACATGTAAAAATGCAATAATAAGAAAACACATAATAAACAAAATTAAATTTAGTAGCCTAAAAATCGGCAATTTTCAATAAAAAATTTATAAGTTGAATATCTCGAAAAGGGTTAAGTTTAGGGTAGGGTATTTCATAGTGAAATAAGGCAGAAATGATGGGTATTCCACGCCCTTAACGGATCTAGCACGACTTTTCCTGTAACTCTGTAGGTATATCCTGTCGAAGCAATGGCTTGTCAAACTACGAGTATGTTTTTTCGAAGTTAGCAAGTTGTCGACACATTGTACTTATCTATACTCAGAGGTACAGCCTAGTTTTTTGTTATAGGCACCATATTTTAAATGTACCTAAATAAAATTATGCATTTATTAAAAATTGCTATTTTGTTATTACAAATAGACCTTTCTATTTTATTTATAATCTATAGTATAGTATAGATTCAAATTCTATACTATAATATAATAAAGAGGAAAGATTTGTATGTAAGTATGTTTGTAACGAATTGGCTGAAAAAGTACTGGGCCGATTTAAAAAAATCTTTCTCCTTTGGAAAGCTACATTCACCCTGAGTAACATAGGCTATATATCATTAATTATCATCATCATCCATCACCGCGCGGGTGAAACCGCGGAGAGCAGCTAGTTTTTTAGCTTTTTAGAGATGAAACACCAGAAATTTTGAACGATTGTAAGCAAAACTTTACTCCTACATCTGAGAGGTAGGCCCGTGCCACATCAGTGGGAACATAATGGGCTGATTATGTAAGCGAAACTTATCCATAAGAGAAGCAGTCCCACGTCATGGCTTACATAAAGGTCGCAGCCGAACTTCACTGCGTTCGTCGACTTTGACACTAGGTGACTGTAGGCACCATCAAAATGTCAAAGATCACCAATGTCTCGTTTGTGCCTTGTGTATCCTGCCCGATTACTGCATACCTAACCTGATAAAATATCTTATCAAAAGCAGTCCAGTAGTGATCTAGTTACGATCCTAATGAGACAACAGCTTACCCTTTATCTGACCACTTACTGTTCAGCTATTTGTGCAGATAACACTTGACAAATGGACATTTTGTTGGAAATTGAAGTAAAACGAAGGTATGACATCAGGCATCAGTAAATACTGAGCAGGTGCACATGAGGTCAATTCAACAACCTATCCCGCTGCAACTGCGTTCGACTCCGGTTGTCGTTCGATAATTACACAAAAAACCATTCTACTATTTCTTTAGACATATTGGAATGTAACGTCATCTTGAATAGACTTTATATGTACACTAGCAACACGCCCCGGCTTCGCACATTCAAATCAAATCGGCAATGCTGATACTAAACAAACTACAGCCCACCTAAGAGAGATATATACGAGTAAGTATACCATCGCAGAATTTTTTGTAGACATTTTAAGGTATACAATACTGTGATACATTATTTTGATCTATCTCGGTTCATCCAGCGTTTGCAATGAAAGTGATAAAAATGTGTCTATTTACATCACATTAAAACCTCTAAAATTATCAGTCTTTCTCTACTATATTATGCATGTATTATACATATAAACCTTCCTCTTGAATCACTCTATCTATTAAAAATCCGCATCAAAATCCGTAGCGTAGTTTTAAAGATCTAAGCATACATAGGGACAGACAGCGGGAAACGACTTTGTTTTATACTATGTAATGATCAAACGCTACTCTATATACGAATATGAGTTAGCAGAATACGAAAAGATATCAAAGGTTAAGCTACGGTCCGTTTGCAAATAATTTAATAGAATCAACCCTCAGTTAAGCGAACTCTAACCAAAGCTTGCGTTATCTGTCTGATAAACAAAGCATTCCTATGCCCGCTCGTAACTACTCAACTACTCAACCGATTTTGACAAATCGCGCCATGACGCATCCGTCATAAGATTCGTCTTGATGGCGCGAGAGACACTGGGTAGGTACATAATTACTCGATTAATTCTCTCTTCTAATCACCGACCATATTCTAAAAGTTTACTTTAATTTCTCCTGCAGTTTATGAAACTATCATGTAACAGATACTGGCTAAGTTGAGGCACTCAAAACAAGTCGCAGAGGCCATAAACAAAGAATCTATCTATCTACTCGATTGCGGCAAAATTCATGCGCATTTAATGTATGCTAATAATTTTCGTAATCGGGTTATTAAATGATTCCTCCGGGGACTGATGTTAATCACTACGCTCGTCCATGACAGTTGCAGTGCCATCCAGACTAGTTTAGCAACTGTAATAACTGTAGTTTTGCGTGGCAGGCACTGAACTCCGCTCGTCACCCCAAGACATTAGATTTTTGAGTCTCTTTAGCGCAGTACTTTCACTGGTTACAGTGCCCTTCACATCTTAACACAGTAATGCTTGTACACCATTGTTCCGCGGCAGAATATCTGGCACTGCGGTGGTACCAACCAAGACGGCCTCTTGCGCAAGATGCCTACCAACTAGTAGGTCGGGTTTCCTCGCTTGTTACGATTCGAATCCCGACGGCGCAGCGGAGGGAATACTATTGTCCCTGACAGAAAAACTTCCAACACTAGGTTACCCACTGGCCTATCCACAGCATTGGGCGAGCGTGGTTAATAAAGCCCTCTCTCAGAGGAAGTCCCAACAGTGTGAATGTAATGGGCTGAGCTTTACTTTTTTACTTGGTCTTAGTACCTCAGGGTTGATTTTTCAACCTCCAATTACTTAGTCCAATCAAATTAGGATGAAGTGTGGAACTAATTCCAATAGTTGTAGTCTAATAGGTGTAGAAAACACAGCTAGAATTATCTCCCCTGTTTGCACCATTAGTAGCACCAAAGAAACATGTTAAATACTCGTATGATGTATATAAACTTTAACGGGCCGTTGATTCAAGAAATTAAAGGAAGTTGGAATAGTTTATTGTACATATGAATATAGGGTTCTTTGTTTATAATGTTAATAATAAATAACATATGAGTGAAAACAGTCATGCAACATACGAAATATTCGTTTGGTATTTTTCGCTAGGAAAACTCTGACCTATGGTGCAAACTTACTATTAGGTATCTATAAGTTTAGAATCATACAATTCTAAATGCTGAACTTCTAGGATCTAAATGACGGAAAGCCTCTATATGCAGAAATTAAAGCAATAGTGAAACAAACAACCGCTGGATTTCTTAATGTACTGAAACTGTTTGTGTAAATAGCATCATGAGGGCATAACGGAACTGACAGATTAAATTGATGTCATAAAAAAAGGAATAAGACTGAAAGTGTTGTTCAAGTGAAAAAATTAATCCATTTATGTATTAAAATGTCTGTCAAATCTGCTGTAGAACTGGTCACTGTTAACTGTCTTTCAACTGGAGACTATAACCCCTCACCAGTCGATTGTCAATATAAAAATGAAATTTCTATTGTGTCTTGGTTGTTCGACTGATGAAGTAATAAACTCTCAAAGGACAACTGGTTAAATTGGACAATTAACAAGTCTAGTTACAAGTGAGGATATCATATGTGGGAGCAGGTGTTGCAACTAGAGAAAGCACAAGATCAGACTCTGTATAAAAAAATACCACCATCACCTTCATCCAGCATCCTGATATAGGTATGCTAACAATTAATGGAATTCCAGTATCATCAATATCAAAGCCTAATAAACAAATTGGAATGTAAATTAATCCCTCTATTCTAAATTCCCTGAATTTTACTATTTTTACACTGGGCGCTCAATTTCTCTTTAAAATTTCACCAATAACATAAGTTTTGATTTTTATCATCATTATATATGTAGTTGGTTAAATCAGGGAACTTATTGAGAGAGCAATTATGATAAGGAACAAATTATTGAGATAATACCTATTAAAAGGATAAAATTAGTTATAAAACAAAAGTTATTATTGATGCTTTAAATGATTTTATTTTAACTAGATTTTGAAGTGAATATTTAAAAAAAATTAAATACCTAGATATCTGTTGTAGCTACATTATCAATGGAAGATATTTAATTTATAAAAATATATAATAAGGATCCGGTATTAGCCCTGTTATTTAAAAGTACCTACAACAAAACAGTATCCAAGATACAAATGAAGAATTAGAATTCATTAGCAACAGTTCTAGTTGGACTTGAAAAACTAAATTTAAAATAAGAAAATTATGTCATTGAGAACAACTTTTTTCACGAAATATCTAGGCTAAGGTAACACTTATTTCTGCCACCTGACCATCACCTCCTAACACATTTTCTATTGAGTCATTGCAGTCAAAAGTTTGCCAATCATTCAGCTATTTTTAAATCCAGAAAATACATAGAATGAACTCCTTTCGTACTAGGCACCTACTTAAATTACTCGCGCCAAAATTCGGTGCTATAAAGTGCTTTGACACCGCGAACTATATAACATCGGCTCGGAATGCCCAGATGTATCAGCTACAAAGGTTTTATTTCACGTTTTTCTTTTAAAAAATAAAAGCCTAGCGTTACATACATTTTCGGGAACGTATCAAGTTTTCAAACATAGAAACATGATCCTAATTATTAACTAACTAAAACAGTTATGCAGTCAAATAAAGTGTATGTTAAAAACTTACGATTCCCTTGTAGACACTACATAAAAATTTAATATTTTGTTCAACCACAACACACACGTTCACCGCGTTTACAACTACACTGCAAATTGTCAAACTTTTCCTCCCAGTGTTGCCAGCTCACGCGAATATTCTCCCAAGTTTGCAGCCACTGCACTTTTTAATATTATTTAACTTTGCGTGTCAGTATGTATAGATAATTTATTGCAAGTTACTACAGTAAAAAAATAATAAGTTATTCACAATATAATGGCCTGAACTCATTCGTAAGATCAAAACTTAAGTGCTAGTGTGACCACTGCAAGAAACTCAATGCTTACTGTATATACCTAGCGTAGCGGCATTCTTTCTTCGTCATCTGAGAGGTTCACGTTACCTTTCGTAATTATTATTAGCTGTTACTAAAAATAGGTCAAATATTTAAAAATGCCTGTTGGCACGCATTGCGATCCAGAACGGTCGTAATCGTGTGTGTGGATGAGATTGGGAACGTAATAATGTTTATGTGATGTTGTGTTAATTTAACTTACCTGAAATCTACGAGTACTTACAAATTATTAGGGTTGGGGAGTGTTTGAATTACTTGTTATTAAAATACAAATACGTATTTAGTGTTTGTATTTCAATTACTTCCATATAATGTAATTTGTAATTCGTATTTCTAAATACCTGACGCCAAGATAGGTATTATGTAATTAGTGTTTCAAATACTAGAGGCTTCAAAATATATTTTAACATTAAAATACACTCAACCTTTATTAAGCGTGTGATTGTGAGTGACCAAGTAGAAAGGTTGTTCTTTAGCAGGCAACAGGAGGCTGTTTGTCTGACAGTACATTTAAAAATCTAGTGTTCATGAAAGGAAACTCTGGTTGTACTGATTAATTAATCTTGTTTTCCTCTAATTTTCAGCCCGTTCTAGTCTAGATTACTTATTTTGTGTTTTGTAATTTATATTTCGTTTTTCAATTAATAATAGCTACGAGTATTTTCTATTTGCTGTATTTTCTATTTTCTACCGACTTCCAAGAAGGAGGAGTACTCAATTCGACCGTTTATGTTTGTTACCTCGTAGTTCTCGATAGGGTGATTCGATTCTCAAAATTCTTCTTTTGTTTGAAAGCTGGTGCTTTCCGTGTGGTCCATTTAAATTTCATCAAATTCGGTCTAGTAGTTTTTGAGTTACAGTCCGATAACTGAATAGAATGGAAGTTGGTATTAAATTTTTCAAATTGTACGTGTCTATTTCAAATACCGTACTTGAATGTATTTTGTATTTTGTTTCTTAATTACTTGCGAATTGCGATACAGTATTTTTTTATTTGTTTTTCAATTAAAACAAAGCATGTTACTTTGCCCAGCCCTGTGAATTATGAGTATTCCATGGGAAAGTTTAGTGTCTTGTTTAGAGTATTAATACAATACTAAAATAAAAATGCATCTACAAGCTAAACTGAAAAGAATATTTAATCAGGCTTTAGAGTCGTGATTTATAGTGAATACTGAATTAATGGTGAAAGGAAAATTAAAGGCAGGTGCCTCCAACTATATATCGCATAGCTTTATCAAGAATATAAACTTACTGATTGATTGCAATAGCTATGTAATTTAAATGTACAAATTATATCTTATTATAATTTGTTAAATTTAACCCGTTATTTATATAACTTGTCATGAAATTGTCAGTAAATGATGGCAATATGACACTTATAACATTATTTTACTTTAATTTAAACGAATAAGTACATATTTTATTAATAGAAGTTTAACTGGTTAGGTTAGGTATACATACTTAATTGTATAGTAATTATGGTATGATTATAAATTTTTACTAACTTAATTTATCTTTGGATTCGTAACTCGGTGGGTAATACATTACAATACATATGTATTATAAACATTTGTTCTAAAATGTGTTTATAGTTGTTGTTGTAAGCTATTAAGTATAAACAATTTTTTATAGGATATATTATAATTTTCGGGAAAACGGTTAAATGGAATGTCATTATATAATATTGCAATAATGCGATGCGGTATCATTTTTTGTTACTAATCCCTTACTTTTATATCTAAGGTATAACAATACGTATTAAAACAGTTATATTTTACAAGAAATATATTTACCGACATCAATTTACTTGGATGATTTCATATTACACTTGAACCGAAAAGTCAAGTGTCAACAATTACTAGATTATAACTCCAACCAGGTGCCGCTCATCTACCTATTCATCACAAGATCTCAAGATTACGCCACTGAACAAGTAATTAGAATAAAATAAAATTCCAACTCTAAATATTCATCCTGCGTAATAAGATCCATCCACCCCTGACGTGATCTGCTGATCTGACTGAAATGTATCGTGACTAAGCTTTTAAAAAATATTTGACATAGATTTCAGCAAATAACTCCATCATTTAATACTATGAACTATATAATCGGCTGTACAACGTTAGTTAGACCAATTTGAGAGCTTTTAGTATACCAGAAAAAACCTACACTGATTTTAGTCAAATCTTAAAGAAATCGGTATTAATTACTTATTCATAAGATTACTTCGTCTTCTTTTTTTAATTGTCTAATACCTATACTTATAGCTTTTATTTCTTTTAAATATTATCAATATAAAATTGTGTCGTAGTTTTAGTTGCCTGACACTTGCAACGAATATATTTAATAGAATCACGATAGTACGCTTTGCTCAATTTTTTTACTAGGCATACGGTTTCTTAATATCCATCTAATATTATAGAAAAGGGTTTGTAATTCTGTCACTTCCTCTGACTGTTTGTTACCTTATCATTCTTAAACTTAACAGATCGTAATTATTAAATCTAACTAGAAGATATTTTATATACCGGGGAAAGACATAGGAAACTTTTCATTGTCATCATCCATGCCATGCGGGTGGAACCTCGGGCGCGGCTAGTTTAATAATATAGATAAGTACTTCCCTTCAATAGTTTGGTCTCGCATGATAGATACCTTTCACCATATGTTTTTCTACCGTGAAGCAATAGTGTTCGCAATACTGTGTTTGGGGTTGAAGTTATGGTTGCCTGTGAAAATACAGGCACATAAGACTAATGTCTCTGGGTTACAGGCGCAGTATAGTTCGTTACTCGTGCAAATGGATCTATTCTAGTCAGACGTAACCAATAATCAGGGGCCTTAGCATGAGCTCTCAAAGCAGGACTTCCAGAAAACTGCCCGGTTTATTCATACCATGACAACGTTAAAGCAGACCTTAACAGGCCTACTATTCAAGAACCGCAGAAAACCCGTTCACCTGTTTTTTGTATAGACTCTCGTTAACATGATGCTCTAAATCCACTCAGTTTATCAGCTTACAAACGTCTAGGCATCTGCAATGTTGGTTACAGTAAATTGTTAGAGTACTAGAGATAATATTATCCGTTTAAATTTGAGAAAACAACACTCAAACAATTCACTTGAATGAGCGTCATAGTACGAGTATGATTTCATTCAAAACTGTTTATGCCAGGTTTAAGAATGCACGGAACTTGCATGGTTTTTATGAAGTTGATAGTAAGGCCCGTGAGCATCGTGCGTACCATTTTTTAAATAATTAAATCCTTAAATATGAATACCTAAATAATTAGTTAGTGTATATTATAGTTTTTTCCCTATGAGACTATATAATAAACATATTACAAACAATTACATGTGTATGTAAGTAATATATTATATATTAGTAATACATTAGTAGATAACAATGTGGTTAAATATAGTATGATTCATTTTGTTCATCGTTATAATGGTATTTGATAGAAATGAAACATCATAGGAACAGTAAACATTTTTATTGTAAATATTTTTATTGTATCTCTTACAATCGCGATGCACTCGATGACATTTTCAAGCGTTTTCATAACTCACAATAGCATTATTCCAATTTTTCGCCAATACTTCATTCATCCAGCGGTTATAGGCACGTTAAGTATTTTTTGTTTTTTCTTCAACTTGCCATCGTAAACGTTCCTATTGCAAAATTATAGGTGCCTACAAGTATACTCAATAACTTCATGGCTTTTAACACCTTTATATCCAATCTAATCTGATCTTTCCCTTCACATAAAACTTAAATGATCACAATGAACTGTGATCACAATGAATCATTGTATGTTTTATGAATATAAAATAAACTCTCAGATTTGAACAAGTCAGTAATAACTTAATGAAAAAATATTAATTGAAACACGTAATAAAAGCTTAAGGTATGTTTGTGATTAATGTAATATTTATAAATCTAGATTCTATATTATGACCACTACATTGTTACGAAGTAACGATCCATTAAATGCTTCCTTTACAAATCGTGCTTTACTGCCCTACTTTTATCATGCATGGTATATTACTAATCTTCTTCAAGTTATTAGAGATTGAAGAATAAAGTGAATGAGTATAGGTATATATTTTTTCTCATACTACACTATTAGTCTTCTTTATGACAAACAATAACATACGTAAATAGTATTTCGTTTGTGTAATTTATTTGAAACCAATAAAAATAAAATTATTTTTAAGTTTACATATTTTATATGAGAGTGAATTTTCTGTAACATGATTATGTAAAATGACAGATAAGAACGTCCAATGAAAAAGTGACTTAATGTTTGTTGAATCATAGTGAAGAGAAACTACCCTTTTCATTTCATTTCCAACAATATTTTATAAGGCGATTCAGCACAGCATTTCATCGCTTTTAATTTAAATCCCCATTAGGTTTATCTAAGAATTTAATTTTTGCTAGTTCAAATATTTGTAAGGTATTTAGCGTAGAAGAATATTATTATTTTTATAACAATATAACTATTAATATTTTTTTATAAATAGATTTTATTTTCCACTAATTAAAGTGTCCCTTGATAAGGACCTAGAGAGGAATCAAATAATAATAGAAGTATGCTATCAGCAATAAATTGGCTAAGATATATGTATTGAAGGTATGCATTTTTATAAAAACAAACGCTTCTCCCAAATAATGGGACGTATTTTATTTTATTTGTAGCAATATTCGAGCTCGAAAACTAATTTACTTATTCCGCGCAATTTTGCGTTTTTATAAAAATGCATAGACATGCATTTTTATTTGCAATTACCGATGGGTACCTATATCTAAAATTCAGTTTTACTTAGAAAAATATGGTTTTATCTTAGGCATAGAAAGATTGCATTGAACTCGCGGGAACTATGCGTATTCATAGTAGTAAATAGAATGAACGTGAAAATATTTTAGTAAGGAATCTCTTTTACTCCAAGGTAATCGTTAACTTTTCTATAGGTAAGTATAGGTAATAAAATCACGTAGACGTCTATAACAAGATTTAAAAAGTTTTAAACGAAACGTTAATAGGTAATCTATTAGAAAAATGGTTTAAACATCTTACATGCACACAAACTCTTTCCCCACAATATATTTTGTAAACAAACGTTAACCGTACCATCGCGACAGTAATTTTATATAACACAAATTATATTTATATTTGGTTTGCCAAAGCGATATGTATTTTTATTGTAGCATTGTGATTAATGTATGCTTTAGTAAATAATTTTTCATAAATATAATTCAATCGTGATATCAAATACTACATCTTATTTTACACTCCTATTACATTTGCCCGATAAACGAATGATGCCTAACTGTACATAAAGCTTTATAAAATAAAATCTAATCCTTACTAATAATTAATAACACTAAGCTATACGTTAACTGGCCACTTATATTAATTTCCTAGCACAAAACTTACGAGTTTCAGCCATGACACAACACCAAGCATTAAACAATACACAATAAGACAGAATAGCTTTCTGTCCTTCTGGCAACACTGATGTTATGACCAGACCAAAAAATTTTATAGTCTGTACGTTTACCGGAACATCATTATTAGATAAATTATAGTGATCACGACCACTCAGAAGACCAAAAGATAAAATGTCTACAGTCTGTTCTACAACTCATAACTCTTCAACATAATCATGCTTGTCACCTACCCGATATCGTTGCTTTCAAGCATCTGATTTCTGTTTCTAATTGCAATATCAATATGTTCGTAAAATAATACTAGAGATATCTTACTTATAAAATTACATAGAATACCCACTTGTTCTTTTATTTGCCAGTGAAGCTCAGAACATACTATGACGTCATACTTAGTATACAAGTAAGTACCTACTAAAATATACTTCGTAGGGAAGCTGATTTCATAATACAAACCTCAAAGTATTTGAAATTTATTAGAGAGTGGTGGAGGAAGAAGGTTTTTACGTACGACTCAATAAATATTTTATTCACTCAAATCCCAAATGACATGAGACAATCTCAGTTGTGATCTTGAATTATAGTTGGTTATGGTGGAAAGACTTTACAACGGTAGTTCCTGTGTATAACATAATATAATAAATACTTACTTAAAAGTCATATTTAGAAATGCGATGTGGCGTTGATTAGCATGCCTTAACATTGATAAATTGGTTGGAGTCGTATTAGGGCTGAAACTCGGTAATTGATGCCATTTTGTCACAAGATATGTTCAAAATGGCGAACCAGTATATTGATTGAATAGGTACCAAGGTTACTTTTCTCATCACAGAACAGTTTTAACTTTTTGTTAATGCATGCAACTTGGAAAAAATTGATATCCAGTTACAACTAATTTGATGGTGGAACCATAATTTTTATTTGTGAATCCTCATACAGATTTACTTAAATTGATATTTTGACCGCCCTGTTCGTAGTTAGTCTGAACGGGTCTTTTCAATTACTCTATTATCATGCATTAACAAAAAGCATTATGAACTTCATCAACTCGCAATATTCATTGGTGATTATTATAAGTAAAGAAGGTTTATATTGTGTGGTGAATGAAATATGAATTATTATCATTGTCGTTACGCTAAAACCAAGACGAAGCTCCTCCCAACTTCGTTGACAGCTCTCCAATGCCTCGCCCGAACATGTTTCCAACCTGAAAAAATATTATATGCACGTATGAATATTTGTACTCATTACTTACTCAATTATTTATTACAATAATATGTACCTACATTGTACAGATGTTAAAGTTATAGTAGGAAACATATTATTATGACCCTATTTTGGTGTAGGAATATTAGGTACAATACTATGATTTTATTAGATTTGAAATTCAACAACTTAAACGAATAAAATCGTGTAAATGTCATAATACTTTTATCCGATAATAATTAAAATAAATATCTGTAAATAATAAATAATAATCCGATCACATGAAAGGCCTGCTGAAAAAAATTGCTGCACAGCCTGCACAAATAACCTGCACAAACAGCCTGGGCCTAGTACGAATAAGTGCGTAAAAGTAACGTAACGTGTCGTTTACGTGAAACAGGATAAACTGTGATTTATTTAGAGCACTGCGACACAGATAACTCACATTTTGTACACCGAAGCGTGACGTGTTGACGTTTACGATACGAATACTTTTTCACAAATTCCTTGTGCTACGCCCACTGGACACTGTGAGTGACTACTGCGTCGATGAACGTTTTGATTACAATATGAAAGGCGGTACATTCAAATAATGTCCATAACTTTAGAACACACAACTGTCATCTAGTATACCCCACTAGGTACTATGTTCACTGCAAAATTATATAAAAGATACGCTTTTCAAGCCGATTACAGTTATTTAGTTCAACATTTTAGAATCTAGAAAGCCTAAGAAATAATTTTACTAGGTTATTTACATTTCTAAGTCGGTATTTAGTAACGTAGGTACCTAGATAGTTACAATCTTACCTTGCCTACGACAGCGGTAACGTTTCCAAGCTTAGCTTCTTCCGTAAGGGACTCTAATTTGGATTTTCCTCCTCTTGATCCCTCTTCTGAGCCATCGTCACCACCCCTAAAAATAAACCATTTGAGAAAATATTTTCAACCTCTAATTAATACTAGGTACATGTCTGAAACAACCTTATTCCATTTTGGTTTCGCACAGTATGTCCATTTAACCAGTGTTTAGTTAACTATTAAGCTATGCTAGTTTTGTTTGCTCTTAATATGAACTAAAAGCGTAAACCTATAAGTTTAACACGAAACTGACATTTACTTGGGCTTTCATAAAATAGAGTATAGTAAATATGAGTGAAAACATTATTTCAATTTTCTATACTCTTAGGCTTTCAGATACACTTTAATCCTTCATATACCGTGATAAGTAAAACAAAAGATTTATGAAAATGAAACGCTCGTACATTTAAATCAATGGTACTCAAAGTATTAATGGTTAAGTTATCTTCTATTATTCCACAATATCAACCATAGTCATTCATATTGAAGAATAAAACGTATTATATGCTCTTTGGTAAAACGTTAAAAGTGATACATACAAATTTTGACTACATAGTTTGCATCAAAACAACGGTTCTCATTTTATACTCATAATTATCATAACTAACCCGGATTCTTGTTGAGTGAGCAGCAAACTGCAGGTGGCTTCTTCGGTGTGCATCCGTGACGCCACATCTTGGTATGTTTTTGAGGTTAACTTTTCATCTATTACCCCTTGTAACTCAAAATCACTGTACATTTTCTGAAAACATATTAAAAGTTCATATATATTTTTATATACAAATAATACAGTAGCTCCGACATTGTTTTTTTGGTTATAGGGTGTGAAACTATATGACCCATTTCTTGTATAACGTACCCAAATCACAACTAGGTATTATTTGTATACGAAATACCTTACCTAGAAAATGAGGAAAATTTAATTAAATGGTAACATTATGAAAAGAAAAATGAAATATATATAAATTGATGTTGCCATGAAGAATAATAAATAGTTATTTGTCTATTTCAGCCTATTTTTCAATTAGTTCAGTTTAGGCAACATGAACGTTATTAAAACTGTTAAAGTTATGGCTGCGTTTGAAAATAATTATACTTAGCTATCATGCACTACAGAGAAGAATCAATATTCAATAACTCCGAGGCCAAATACTTTCTCTCTATATGAGATAGTCTCGTGTCAAACGGGTTACCTATTACCACGGAGTCCACGGACCTACCACGTTCCTACTAGGAGTGCACCAGTAAGCCAATAAGGAACGGTTCAAGACCGTTCCATAATGGCTTATTAAGTGCACTTCTACAATCTTGTCTAACTCTTCTACAGTTTTTTACGTAGAAATAAGTCTGTTACAGGCAAACGTTACCACTTAACACTAGATGGAATATCTACTTGTTCCGAAACCTCATCCCAGAAATAAAGTGTTGTTTGTGCGCTTCAGAACCGGCAGGGCTATTATGTATCTCAGTTGCTAACAAATGTTAATTGAAACAAAAAAATGGCGGTTCTATGTCACTTTTGTCAGCTCTAGTTGGCAACTTACTAACATATTTAACCGACGTCAAAAAAAGGAGGAGGTTTCTTATTAATTTTTTCTTGAATCGATATACGGTCGAATTAAGAGTTTCTTAATTCGACCGTATATTTTTTTTTATGTGTGTGTCGCGGATAACTTCGTTGGTTATGAACCGATTTCGATAATTCTTTTTTGTTTGATAGAGTATACTTCCGTGGTGGTCCTATATACATTTCATCAAATTCGGTAAAAAGTGTTAATTTATCTTGATGATATCATCATTGACGGTGTATCCCGTAAGTATAAGGTCACTAAAAAGGGTGTAATTATTTTTTTATTAAAAACATAGAACCGACTTCTACCTACACTAAAAAGTGTGAAAAACTTGTCGTAGTCGGTAACATGCACGCAATATTGTGATAATAGGTACTTACTTTCGAACTACCGTGGTACCGACTTCAAGTTATTGCACACTTTTTAGTGTAGTCGGTTCTATTTTTAGATAAAAATTGTTTTTTGCTTACTGGAGTTGTCAAAACTGACAAAGAGCCGCCATTTTTCAATCAACATTTGTTAGCAACTGAGATACATAATAGCCCTGCAGATTATTTTCAACTGGATGCAGTAAAACTTAGGAATTGGAGACCAGAACATACCTTGAGGATGATGGAAAGGCACGCTACTTGTTGAAAGTGAAGTGCTGGCCGGTCCTTCAGCCAGAGACTGATCAAGTTTATCTGGATCTCATACCAGTGTTCAAATAGTTGGAGAATCCAGAGCTCATCTGTCACCTATGGGAATAGGAAAAGTACATAATTATAGCCATGTTTTCGAAGCGAGGGTCCCAGGTTCAAAACCTGCCCGGGCAAATATTTCTGGGATAAGCAAACATTATTTGTTATTAGGTCTTGGATGTTGTGTTGTGTAACACAATATAACTACTACATAAATATAACAACATAGGTAACTAGTGTTTTCTGTGTCCATGCCTCACACGACATAGAGATCCTTGTGCATGAGTGTGTAAACGTTTTTATAACTAGTAGTTCAGTACCTCTACCATGAGTTGGCAACATAAATGTCATGTATAGTCGATACTCGATCTTACCTACCTATTACACTTGTGATTGGCGTACTCGCTGTCTATTTTAGTTCTACAATTGACCGCGAGGTGGCACTGTTCTTTTTATCATAATTTTTTTCGCGGCATTCGATATCGAGCATCAATTGGTGTCAATGGTATACCTACCGTTCACTTTTATACAAGAGGAGGAAAACTGACCTTCGATCTGATCTGGTCCATGGAGTTCCTCATGAAGTTGACGTAACCCTGGCCGATGTCCTTCCCGGAGCCAGACACGTTGGCGATCGTCAGGATCGAGCCGATTAAACTGAAACAGAAAATGTGATACTGACACAATGTAGTGTAAAGGTTTTATATACAGGTGGGCCCGAAAGTTTGGTAGATTTGAACAAATCATAAAAAAAATGTTCTCTGTAAAGTCAGTTCACGGACTATAATTTTACGCGATAACGTCTTACTTATATTAAATAAAAGTGTATATTTGTCAAATACATTTTAAAATAACGTCAGTCAGATGAGCACCATAATAATATATCGCGCTGCAAACACTCCTCACTAAACTACACGCCCTTAACGGGAATAGGTCGTTTTACCAATAACCCTGTACAACTTGAGGAATGGTAAATATACGAAGCGAATTATGAAGGAAATAGATATAAATAAAACAGTCTTATATGAAATGATCCCTTACCTTCCCTCGTCAAACCTCGCTATCTTCGCCAGAGTAGCCTCCAGCACAGCCGACAACCTCGTGGTCATCCCCGTAGACATGGCGGTAAGGCACGTATCGATCTGTGTGTCCATCTTCGAATGGTATTGGTACTGTAATAGGAAAGGTATTTATTTAAAAACTAGTAATGGTTGCACCTTGTCCCTATGTAATAGATTAAGCTGAGATAGATCTAGGCACAATAAAAATCTAATAATAATACTATGGGAAAAACATAAGTATGTATGTCCCTGAATGACCGATCTTAGCTCGTAAGTAAAAAATTGATTTTCTTGGTCTAATCTCAAACCAAAAACTCATTGGCTTAGTGTTGCTTATAACAACGCAATCAGCTTTAGTATTGCCGTGTCGGTATAACAGTTTAGTTGTTGTTTGGCTCTAGTTGCCATAATGATATTATAGCAGTTTTGCTCAAAAAACGGTTAAAACGACGTTTTCTAAAAATAAAATCTAGCTAGATCAATTTATTGCCCCCGAAACCCCCTTCATGCTAAATTTCACGAAAATCGATGGAGCCGTTTAAATTATACATACCTAATTTATATACAAAAATAATTAAAAACTAAATGGCCAGAGGTGACTGGTGTCATTTGTGACCCTAAAATGCCGGTTAATTTAAAGGACAGGTCTACAAATCCATCATTAGGTATGTCCTTGTATACGGCAGTGAAACGTAGCCAGTGCTTTAGCAACACAAGCAGGAGCTGCGTGCCACGGAGATGAAGATGCTGCGCTAGATGTGTGGAGTTACTCGGAAAGACCGAGTCAGGAACTCCCGCATCCGCGACATTGTAAACAAATTGCAGGAGAGTCGCCTACGCTGGTATGGTCACGTTTTACGGAAACCAGCTGGTTACATGCGGAACAATTGTCTTGCCATAGTGCCTCCGCCCGGGCCCGGCAGACTGGGTAGACCCAGGAAGTGCAGGTTTGACATCGTAAACGATGATATGATTGATATGTTGATCTCATCAATGGTCTCACCATTAGGGATGCCAAAGATCGTGCGAAGTGGAAGGAAAAAAACAGGAAAGCAGACCCCAGGCTTCTTGGCGGAAGTTAATTAAGGATGCAACCGGGAAATTGCTAGGATGATGATGATAATTAAAAACTAATCTATACGCCCCATGATAGGGAGAAAAGTGGCCAAATGCCGGCAACTTTGCCGCGCTGGATGGCAACGCTAACTTTTTGTCCAAAGTATGCGCTAGAATTTCGGACACCCGTCGCCTCAACCAAAACGTTTTGCCAGATCCCTATACAAGTTGAGAGCAGACAGCCCCCTACCCCTTTCCATGGGGCTTATAGATTAGTTTTTAATTATACCTGTAGTTATTCTGTAAAAATGTTTAGGCTTTATGTAAAATATTTTACTATACGTACATTATTCCGTTTTGATAAAACTCTCATATAATACTATACAAGAGTTGCACGTATAAAGGTAAATATTAGATAATATCAGTCATCAGATTACCATAGTACAGGCTCTGCCTAGCTTGGGATCTGTGAAACTAGTGTAGATGTTAAAAAAGTATAAGTATAGACCAGCGTCACTGACCAGGTCGACCCCCTCGATGGCGCAGAGTTTAAGCGCCTGGTTCTTGGCGTCCAGCGCCACGTTGACCATGGCGCACGTCTCCGCCGGCAGGATGTAGTCCGTCGACATGAATGTTATGCTCTTCTTCAGCCACGTCTGGACATAATTTATTGATTCAGAAGTGACTTATTAGAAATCCATTTTAAAAACCATGGTAAAAAGAGATATTTAGTGACACTTCCGCTGGAAAAATGCTTATGGCTGAGATGCAGTGTGCACATCCCTCCCGCAATAAATGCAAATAGGAAGTAGGTGTACCTCCAGAATAACAAACACAAAAAGCAACCCAAACAACCAAACACGGTTCGACACGTGTTTTGCCTCTCAATTTCTCAATCATCCACAGGACAATGATGATTCGCCAGTCCGACAGTGAGTAACGAAACTTATTATATTGGAGGCTCTCTCTCTTACGTCTGGACACATATTCACACATCATCAGCATCAACAACATACATATATTATACCTACTTATAATATAGTGAACCGAGGTCTCCGTTCGTATGTTTTTTAACCCCCGACAGCAAAAAAACAAACGATGGGGTTTTATAAGTTTGACGTCCCGCTCTCTCTCTCTTTATCTCTCTCTCTCTCTCTCTCTCTCTCTCTCTCTCTCTCTCTCTCTCTCTCTCTCTCTCTCTCTGTGTGTGTGTGTGTGTGTGCCATCGTAACTCCTGAAGGGATGAACTGATTTTAATTTAATTTTTTTTTGTTTGAAAGGTGAATTAATCGGGAGTGTTAGCTATTTTTGATGAAAATCGGTTTATTTCAAATGGCCACTATCACAAATGGCTAATATCATTTTTTTTCACTACACCCTCAAAATGGGTATTTCATACCATTTTTATTTTCTGTGTCGGAGGTTTTGGACAGAAGTGAAGTTGGTATCAATAGAATTCTTAAGTTCATAAGTATATCGGCTAGGCAAGGTGTTAAATTATATTATAAACGTGTGGTCTTTCGAAGATATTAAATTAAATAAGTACAGTCATATCACCTGGAAAGAAGACTCAGTTCTCTGTATGCAGGTCTCCATCATGTCACAGGCCATGAGCTTGAGTCGCTGTTCCAAATGCGACCTGAACTCCGGCTCGGGCCAGTGAAGGTCCCTGATGAAGCATTGAAGAGCATCCAGCTTCCAAAACAACTCTTCGCTGGTTGAGCAGCCGTTTCTAGATCACAAGTAAGCTTTACATTTAGCCGTTAAGAAATAGATAAGAACGTGAACCTTTGTTGAAGGTCATTAATGTAACCATAGTGAGATGTTAACATTTAGTTAACAAATTAACATTTAGTATTGATGTTTAGATAGATATTCGTGATGAATAAGTCAAATAGCTTATTATCACAATAAAAAAAGAAGTTATCGAGAACGGGTTACCACAGGGTAGTATTTTCGAACCGTTTTTTATCATCTTTGACATAAAAACAGTACATCAGTTCATCATCAAATCTTTTATTATCGACGTCATTCACCCTTTGAGATAATAACGTCGATAATAAAAGATTTAAGAATAAATCTTATACTAGACAGGTATAACCTAGATCTAAATGTATTATAAGCCTTGTTAGCTTAACCGCTTAACATTACAATTCTGTGAGTAGGAGTATGATTTCATAGAAAACTATTGTATTATTGGCAAAATGGCGACTGGCGAGTCTACGGGTTAAATATAATAACTACCACACCCAATACATACAGGAAGTAAAGTGAAATTGTTATTAACATGCATAATAAAAAGCAAAATGTATATTATTCATACCCTTTGATTTCCCATTTCTCTTTTTCGAAGCCCTTATGCAAGGACTGTGCGATGGAGGACTCCATGAGATCCACATAGCGCACCACCAGCGGCGCGAAGGTCTCTCGCAGGTGTTCGTGGAACCTTCCGGCCTTCAAGTTCTCTGAAGACAAGGAGGAGCATAACTTGGGGGTGGCTGGGGCGGCTGCTGGGGCTGGGTGGGGAAATGCTAAGCATTGTGAAAACTTGTAAAGGTTCTTAAGGAACCTTATCTATTGTTATTTCTAAAGTGTCATGCAAAATAGTGCTAGTGTTTCTAATAATCACAAGTACAAATCTAAAAGTAACAGCTACATTATTTTGTAGAAGTCTAATAGTAAGAAAACTAAATACGTAATTCTAATGTTCTATCACTTTTTACATGTAACTAGTTTAACTACCAAATAGATATCTAAAAAAACTGAATGTAAATATTTTACGTTTTTGCCATCGGATTATATTAACTTGTTAATTTGCAGTGATGTTAGTCTGAGGTACTAAAAAATCTAAATTGTTATACACTAGGATGTCCTGTATACTAAATAATAAAAAAATTTACTATCTACATTTCAAATAATTAGTTGATACTTTCGCACTTTAACTATGTAGGTGTTAATATGTTAAGAATTTCAACTTACCATCAGTTCTCAAATAATCATTTAAAATCTGGAATAGGGGGAAGGAATCCCAAGTGTCTGGAGGTTGCTCAGCCAGAACTCGATCCATATCCACGCCGAAGAGTGCCCAGAAGATCTCTGCATGTTCCACCAGCAGTTCGGAAAACCACGCGAACGCCTGTATAGAAGATTCATACCATAATCTACTTGAGATCTATAGTTAGTAAGTAGTCTTGATTTATTTTTATTTATTGTGCAGTGAACTGTACATATTTGGCAATAAACAATGAATCAAGATAGACCCACATAACAGAGTAGGAAGTAACTAAATCATGATTTTCTGAATCGGTTGCCTTATGGGTGATTAAAGCAGCAACTGATTATTCATCGGAATATCAAATATAATTGACTTAATCATGTTAGGGCTGGTTCCTTGAATATTTGTTTTTGATAAAAAAACAGCTTTACATCTTAATGAGAAGATGAGTAATACATTAATTCCCAAAATAATATTTAGAGAGATAAAGCACGTATAAGATATAAAACGGCTGATGAATATTACTGGACGCATTGCCAAAAATGCAAAATATTTGATTTACTTTGGATTTGAATACTTTGTAAGTTTAACTTGAAGTAACTTTAAATGTGATTAAGTGTACTCTCTACTTACCAGTTTATTTAAGTTTACAAAAATATCACATGACCGACGTTTAAGATTTTGTTATAAAGTATTTTTGATATTTTTATGAACTTAGATGTACGGTAACTGAAAATTATGAAATTAAAAACCATGCAAACATTACAAATCATTCCAGGCAGGAAAGGATTGAAGCTGACACTACTTGGACATTCTAAGAAGCCGTAATATAAAATATATTATTTGGTATTGGAACTAATGTTGTTTTCAATGTGTGCGCCTAAGTATGTAAGTAACAACTGTATATGTAGGTATGTGTTTATGATGGAATTGAAAGCGCGAATATACTTGACTATTTCAATTTAGCGTTCTACAAAAGCTTTATCATCGTGTACTGTGCTCAATGTAATACCTGTAATGTTTATGTATATGCAGTTGTATTATCGTATTGGTACTGTGAATGTAAAATGGAGTAGACTGCAAAATTAAAAACACTTTTCATTGAAGACACATTTGTGAAAATCCCTGCCAATTTTAATATATCAACTTCGAGTATTATCAAAAAAATTGCATAATCAAAGCCTAAAATGAAAAGTTTCCGATTTCAGTTTGTGAATCTAGTTAGTTCTCTATGTTTGAAAAATCCATGCAATGCTTTTGGACATCTAAGCATTTGCCCAAGCGATTTTGAACTATCATCGAGTCTACTCCTTAAACGTGATCAAACCAATCAAAGTGAATTATGATCAATATTTAGTGAACAAAACGATCGACAAGTGATTTGATCAGCCGAGCAAATATGAGTAGTTACATTTGGTTGACCGCTAGAATCCGGTTTTGTGTTATAAACCTGCGGAGAGATAAAATATAAGATAGAAGTGGAATACAAAGTCATAGATTATAATTATGCGGACATCTAGGTGTCGAGAAGTGAATTCAGAATCATTATTATGAACTATCTATATAAAATTAGAAGTCGATTTATTCGACTAAAATGCAAGGTAATCAATACCTATTTGTTTTAGTATAATTTTAATTATTATTTTCTATTGGATATTTAAGTTTTATAATTCACTTTTCGACAAAGCAACATTAATTATAAAAAAAATAAAAGACTTTTTAAACAAATATAAAACTACACGACTAAATCCCAATGACAAAGTATAAAGCTAAATTTAGCACTGATGATAGTTTTGTTATTAGAAGAGATTTTGTCGTGAAGAAAGCTGAAGAGAAAAATTCCACAAAATGAAATATTTTCTGCTCAGATAAATGAATACTATGACTGCCTTATCATTCCCCACACTAATATAGCGACAGGAGAGTAGGGTGCTATTCAGTGAAACATTGAAATTTTGGTGAAACACTTCAGAAATGGTTTACTATCAAATGGGATAGGACAATGGACGAGTATGTTTTTTGAAAACACTAAAACAAATGGAGTAGCCAAATATTTTGATAAGTCGTAATTATACATTGTAGAATGTAGTCAAAAGAATATAGTAAAATGTTTCACCAAAATGAAGGTCACATACGACATTGATTATATAGACACATACAATACTTATTAATTGGAGCATAACTTTATCTAAGGCTCTATGCGATAAGTTTATTTACGTTTAAACTATCAGGAATATTTTTACATACATTTTATATAACGTAAAAACGATAAACACAGGTACAAAATAAAATATCGGAAGAGGATAATAAATAGTTACTTTTTTCAACGATTAGGTTAGACTCCAAAATGATTCCATCAATAATTCTAATGTAGTCTACCTACAGGTAAACAATTGAGAATACCTCTGCGTAATGCTCTTCGTTTTGTTGCAAAAGATCAACACATAGTTCCGCCAAATGTATTAGGTCTTCCAGTTTCTTTGTCGGTGTTACCATTGTTTCGCCTCTTAGATCCTCTAAAACCAAATTATACATCCTTTTACCAGGTATGAAAGTATCATTGTTAGACTTAGATGCTATGTTTTAACGATATTTATATTAATTGTATTGATTTAACTAACGTACCTTCGATGTTCGCCTTCTGGCTTAACGTTGAATAGTTGAGTAATGCCGCATGCTCCAAGCTCGACTGGATCATCGACCTCACTTCTTCTGGCGCCACTGGAGTCACCACGTCCTTCATTAGCACCCTCTCTAGGAGGGATAATGTGGCCTGCAAACATATTTTATGAAATGTATATATTTTGATAGATATCCGTTCATATCCATCTTGTGCTAAAATACATTTAGTATGCTTCAAATCCATAATTTCTAATCTTGCTTCACAAATTGTTTCAAGACTGACATTGTAAGTAATACAATATTGTTGATATAACATAAAATTGTATAATAACAAGAAATGTTTCACTAGTGTAGTAATTTAACTCTCTTTAGAAATAAGTTTAGAAGAAAATTTTTCTACAAATTCCTCAATCATACTTCAATGTATAAGTAAACAAAAATATTATTTAGGGACCGGCTACCTTGATAGATTTTCTCCGATGAGTTTGAAACATATTTGAAGTCCTTCGTCTGGATGTCACGGTTGAGGAAAGCGGCAAGTGCGAGATATTACAACCCGCATTGAACAAAGAACTTCATATAAGTTGAAATCTGGTCGAAGAAAATCTCCGGATCTCTCGCATTTGAGTTCTAGTCAAAAAATTGCCAAAAAAAATATTATTCTTACCTTCAACGCTCCTTCTGGCCGTCCAAACGGGAACGCATATCGGAAGTTCGTGATCTGGTTCTGCAGCAGTGTCTTAAGCCGCTCCTTAATCTCAGCAAACTTTTCCTTCTCTTGCACGGTGATGCTTCCCACGCCGTCAGGCCTGCCAGGCAACGTGGCGTGACTGTGAACCACTTCCATGGTGGGGCTTACTCTAGTAGGGCACAAGCGGGATTAGGTACGGCTGTGGTGTTAGCAGGTTGGCTTTTAATAACATTATCTAAGTTGAACTGATTTCGGTATTTAATCGGGATTTCAGGTTTGATTTTAATTTGTGTTTCTTAGGTAAATATAAATTTTTATTTTGTTAATAAAACTCACGTTCGTTATAAGTTTTATAATAGTAAAAAGGAATTTACGTTAGTCTTACGGGTTATCGATATCACGATCGACAACTGTTTTGGCTTCATCCGGAAGCTTCCTTCAGGATCATGCGGGTGGTGCACTCGTGGTTGCGTTCCGCCTCGCAGGTAAGTTTCACGTTAATCCTCTTTTATTACAACCAAATTATAATAACGGTACTAAAGTACTTTATCCGTTAGGTATTTATCCATTGACTCGTATGTAATTATTTTTTGTACAATAACATACATACAAAAAGGGAAATAAAAAATAGTATAAAACGCGTAAGTCTCACGTTAATCCCGTTTTGTTATATTTTTATTTTATTTGAATGTGTATAATGAATATATAGACTTTTTCGATATTAACGTTACATTGACCGGCGCATTTTTGTTGGTTAACCACAAAAGTCGCAATTCCTGAAATAGTGATTTCTGAGAAAACAATTGTATTATTAGCTTTGTATGGCGGTTGGCGATTATGATTTAATGACTTCAACGGCATTTACTTAACACATTAAATTGGTCTATGTGGGATGAAACCGTGTACAGTATAAATAGAAGAGCGCACAATTAAATTTATTACTAAATTGATCAAGACCTTGTTGGATGCTACATTTTTTCAAAAAACGAATTCTTTGTTGACACTTGATAATTAGTTGATATAATGATTGTATATGTTGTCGAACTTGAAATCCCAGATTTTCGAAAATATATTACCCTGCCAACCCCACAAGCCGAGGAAATATACATTAGTAAGGTAAGCAAGCACAGAATTATTAAGCACATTCATGAATACCACAGCATAGATAAAGGGTATTTTCATAGTCAGTATTGGATGGTAAGACTAATAGATTAGAGGAAGCACATTTGACATTCAGTGTGGCAATTCAGAGGGATGTGATATTTTAAACAATGAGTACACTTTAATACAGTCTTATTTTAATGTGCTGTTTTTGGCATGACTTGTGGTCATCAATGAAAATAAAAATATAGCAAAATAAAATATAAACGTTACTTGTAGTATGTATCATTACACGAACAACTGGGTATTTGTTTAATTTGCTTAATTTAATCCTGATCCAAAGCAGAGTATATTTATAATATTTTTTTCAGAAAATTGAGAAGTTTTGCTGTGTATTTATTATTTTCATCCAAATACAGCCCATTAAAATGCACAGATTCCAATAACACTATATTCAATAGAAGGGGACCTAAAGCACTTCCTTGCACGACACCGAACTAACACAAAGGGTTAATGAAGGTACTAACTTTGTGTTTTAGATACGTTATTACAACACCTATAATACCATGGAATAGGATGACATATATACATCATTTTACTTGTGCAGCTATATTTTGAAAGATGTTTATATACACAACATGATCGGAAGCTTATTAAGACTTGTTACTCAAATGTTTCTACTGCTACATGTTACTTATTTTACCTAGTGTACCTATGAATACTGTGCTGTAAAACAAAAGCTACTAATGATAAAATATTCCTCAATGAGGATTTGCTTTCTATAATGTCATCGCCAATATTTTTGATCATGTTTGAGTTTTGGAAGTAAGTACTAGAAAAGCCCAAATAAGCGGTGTCAATTTCATAACATTACATAAAAAACTAAGTTTTTATAATAATAATACGGTTTATTCTTCCACCTAATGTGGAAAAAACTAGTGGTATTTATATATTTTTATTTAGGTACTATTTACTATCTTGGACTATAATTTTACGACAGGCTCATTGACTGTGTTGTAGTGTTATTTATTTCATCATTTAATTATAATTTATTAATTTTCTGCTAGCTTGTAAAAATAGGTTAATTTTATACACACATTTCTTATCAATTATTGAATTTAGAAAAAGATGCATGTTTTAGTTTATATAAATATACTTCACAGAATCAAGTTATCTATGAATGCTAATAAACACGGGCGGATACTCAATCAAAAACATAATATAACAAACAAGGTAAGTTACCTGCTCGTAAAGGCAGCACAAGAAAACATGTTGTGCTGTTTATGCAAACTGGTTTCTCAGTAAAGTAAGTGTAAGATAATATTAAATACAAAGTCAATAATGTAGGTGTTATTTACATATACTTACCTATTTCCATGTACATGGCTGGCGCAGAAGGCGAAAGAGTAGTGCATGAGGGTAGGATCGACAGTCTGCGCGCCGCTCTCGGCGACGTGGAGTAAGTCAGAGAGGTAGCATAGATGGCGGTAGCAACCGCGCACGCCGTACCGCGCGCAGTACTCATCCAGAACGAACACTTGCCCGGGAGAAAACCAACCCTGCAATACGCAAGTAGCCCAGTAAAGAACAAAGCAATAAATCACGAAAATCAGTAAATGAGCGTAGGTTCGACTTCTTCTTATTCTGATTATGGGCGCTAAGTCCTGCACTGACGCCCCACTTTGGGGTGTACTGTACATTTCCCCCGCCAGCTTTACCCGAGATATCCCAACTCCTGGGTCCCTGGCACAACTGCTCCAGTGATATTTGTAGTGTGTAGGCTGTTGATGATTTAGAACTATAGTGATCCCCTAGTAGTCCGGTTGTGTTTCGTATGTTCCCGTAGCCGTACACTGCAACAGCACGTGCCCCACGGTTTCGTCCTCCTGCATGCTGCCTCTGCACAGTGGACTCTCTGTAGCCGTAGGTCAGGGAGCTGCTCTTGGCAATTTGTAGGTCAGAGAGGTGGTAACGGTAGTTCAAGGCAGAATTACTCTGTCAGTGTTAAGTGTTACAAGACAGTTGCATTTGGAAACGACGATGAAAACTAAAAAATAAAATGGTTTTCTGTAAAATCGTGTAAACGCTGCTTAACTTTAAATGACGTTATTTAGTACTGCGCATAGGAAAAATGTTCTGCGCCGTACTAAGTGACGTTATTTAAATTTAAGCGACGTTTATAAGTAAGGCCAGATACTTATACGTGATAACGTCATAAGACAAGCCGAATGCTTAGGCCGATCGTGCCTCTCTATTGCTCGTTCCGTGCTCTCGCTTGCACGCGGAACGTGACAATTAGTCATATTTTTCATGCGTGCAGGTGGGGTTCATTGGTTTATAAGACGATATTATCACGTCGAATACTGTCCAAGTGCAAACTGGACTCGTGCACCGAAGGCACCGGAAATTGAGAAAGCATCAATCCAACAAGGTTTGTTTGATACTATGTAGATGAAATCTTTGTGTTTATATAAATTTGCATAATGTATTTAAAACTATACGCAGAAAATTATTTTGATTTTGATATGAATGTTGTTAACCATATTACTTTATTGTTAGGTTATACGATTGTTGAGCTGATACCAAAAGAAAGATAAAATAAATACCTATAATGAGCGTAAAATAAATGACGTATCTTACGTGTTAAAATTAAATACTTGCACACAGACAGTTTTCAACTACTTATTTGTACTCACCAATGAACAGTAAGGATCTTGAAGACGATACTTCAAAGTCAGCGACTGAAGTGTAGAGAACAGCTGATGATGGTCAAACTGACACGGATCCGCTTGGATGTAGTCTTCCATACCGTGCTTACGGGCTTTATCGGCATCTGAAACATGTTAGCGATTAATTTTAGGACAAAAATATTGCAAGGATGGTATGTAGATGTCACAATGGTATTAATTTAAATGTTGATAAACACATGGAATAAATGTTAGTAATACAACCATGTCTTGTATAGATGTTCAACATCTATGAAAAAAACCGCAAATCTCCGAGTATAGAGATCCGAAGAACATATCGATTTGCGTGAGAGTTTTGTGTCAGTGATGATAACATTGAATGCAGGGAACCTAAAATGGCGAAGCAATGTTTTGTCTCATCGTGGAAAGATCGACCCCTAGTCGCTACAACGTATACTTAACAAGGTACATTCAATTGTGTTGAAATAAATACAACTAATAATAAAAATGTGATTGTATGTCTGAATGTTTGTTACACAAATACGCAAGCAATTTGGAATGGAAATGGTGTGTACCAGCAATATTACTCATAGGTAATTTATTGATTCAGGCGTTACTTTGCGGAAATCCATTATAAAAAAAACGATATATAAAAAATATTTAGTGACACTTCCGCTGAAAAGAAAACAATGATTTTGGCCTGTTTGGGGGCGTGCACCACCCTCCCTCCCGCATAAAATGCTAATAGGAAGAATACAAAATAAAAAACACAAGAAACCCCAAATAAACCAAAACCGATTCGACACGTGTTTCGCCTCTACACGAGGCATCCTCAGGAGATGTTGACTCGTCGAGACGAGTCTAGACGAGTCAACATCTCCTGAGGATGCCTCGTATTTTTTTGATTACTCATAGGCATAGTTTTTATCCTTATTCAACAGATATATCCCGATGGAACGCTACAGCCATACAACGCATTCCACGCATGAATTCCACGCGAATGAAGCTGTCCTCATTAACTAGAATAATATGAGTCGAATGCTGCATTAGTGATAGTGTCAGTTTAAAAGGTTTGTATATTTAACTAGCATCTGCAGGAGACGCGTGAAATAAGGTAATCATGACCCAGAATTAACACATAGGCTATTTTTTATCCCTATAAAAAGTAGCTTATGTGTTAACTCTGGGTTTTAGCTATCTCCATTTCAAAGTCCTAAATCCGTTTTAGTTCAGCTTAATGAAGTAACAAATATACAAATTCAAACTTTTGCATTTATAATATGTGAAGTGCGATAAATGATACTACTCCCTTGAGGACTCTGCTCAACGCAAAATTGCGTAACACCTGATCAGAGCCTCAGAGCTCTAGCTCTCGAGCCCGATTTCGAGAGCTCGATCTTGCTTGTCACAAAATAGTCCTTAAAGTTTCTAGTTCCGATAAGTGTACGTCTCACTCTAGTCACAGCGAATGCATAAAAAGTCAAACGCTCACCGCGCAGTGTCACTGTTTAGATTTCGTAAGTTGTCTTTCGATTAAGTTTTTAGTTATCTCTTTCGTCTGCGTTTGTGTGCACCATAAACTAAACAGTGTAGTCATATAGAAATTGTTCAACTTAAAATTACTTTTCCCGGCTTGTGCAAAGTTAGTGTAAACGATACAAATAAATTTAGCAAATTAAAACGGTTGAAGTCAAAGTCAAAGTCAAAATCATTTATTCAATTTAGGCATCAAAGACGCACTTATGAACGTCAATTTTTCATTATAATGTACTTTAAAGCCTACCGCCGCGTTCCAAAATACATAGAGCCAATCGAGAAGAAGCGGCAAGAAACTCGGGGCCATTCTTTTTATATAGATGTTTTTACAATGTTTTTACTTAGGTACTACAAATATTAGCTCCAGTGTGTTGCCTTACAAAAGAGAACATAATAATGGTATCAGTAGGGCAAGACACGCTACACTTTGACAACTTAGTACACGAGTAGATAGATCCTGGAGTGATCAGTCCCAAGCTGTTTTATCCTCCAAGTAATCCGAAATTTTGTAATAACCTTTTTGACAGAGTTTAGTTTTAATAGTAATTTTAAACTTATTAATAGGCAAATCTCGGATAACATTGGGAACTTTATTATAAAATCGTATACATTGTCCCATAAAAGAATGACTTATTCTGTGGAGACGCGTTACATGTACGGATAGCTTGTGCTTATTTCGCGTGTTGATGGAATGAGCATCACTCCTTTTATCAAAACTGCTAATGTTTTTCTTTACATACATTAGATTAATTAAGAATTAAAGATCAAGAGAAAACTGAAACGTTTGAACGCATATTGAACTATCTTTACATTTATGATCTAAGAACGTCTGAGAGAGGATCCTTTTAACCACCATCGAAGGTCTGGTGTCAAGTCTTACCTCCCATAATCTTATGATGCGACAGATCAGACGTAGTCGGCGGTGTCGGCTTGTGACTCTGACCCGTGGCTCGGTACAATGCCATCACCCACAGGTGACATTCGTTCTCGTCTGTCACTCCCATCAGCACGGACTCTCCATCTCGAACTGCATTCATGAAGTATTTTGCTCCTTCGAGTTCTATAACAAAATGGTTGCCTGTAAAGTCGGTTTCCGGACGATAATGTTACGTGATAACATCATAAGACAAGCCAAACGCTTATGCTGATCGTGACGCTCTATCGCTTGTCACTCTCGCTTAGCACTCGCTGCACGCTCGGCTCAGGCGGAACGTGACAATGAGTCATACTTTTTCGTGCGTGTGGCGGGTATTCATCGATTTTTAAGACGTTATCACGTCAAAATGTTTAGTTCCAGTAACTTCATGCTTGACGAGATTGACTTGATTGATGAAGTGGTCAGCTAAATACTCAGATGGTTGTGGATTCAGAATCATACATAATATTAAATCGTTTGTAACTCTGTTTGTTACCTTACACCGTCTAAACTGCAGAAAGAATCGTAATTCAATTTGGCAAGGAGATAAATTATATCCCGTGGCAGAGACATATGATACTGCATCATTATCATCATCATCCATCACCACGCGGGCAAAACCACGAGGAGCAGCTAGTTTAAAATTTATTATAGAAATATTAGAGATGAAGTAAATAAATACAGGTTTTTCAAAGATTTTACTATGGCCAGCTGTAAATTGAGGTAGAAGATACTAACTAGTAAAAAACAGTATTTAAAAACAAAACTTACCTTGGCCAACAATCAGTTGAGCTGGAAAAAGAAACGTACCACATTAGTCACATAGATTATATATGGTAGCAGTCTCATTTTCTGAGACATGAAATGGTAGGTACAAACAAATAAAAGAGAAGAGAAATTAATAACAATATAAAAAGAAAAAGAAAAGACATAGGTTAGATGGTAGTAGAGTGAACTAGAGTGTATAACACAAACAAAAAGTTTAACAAACCGACTACAGAGATCAAATAAAATATAGAGATAAAATCAGATACTGATTTTTAAGCATTTTATGTGTCCAGTGACACACGCACTATTATCCTATTCTCAAATCGGTTTAGCCGTTGAGTAAGGATAGTTGAGTGCGCGGATAAACGAACGGACATAAATAAATGTTAAAAACATAAGCTCACTTCGGGCTTCGGTACAGTCGCGTAAAAACAGCAAACGTTAAAGAATCAAAGAAAGTGGTCCTCCGTTAAATTGATCCACACCATCACATCACACCTGGCAGTAAATATAAACTGAGAAAGTGAATGGACTGCAGAGAAAAAGAGAAGGGAGTGTGTTTGACAGGAGAAAGAAAACATAAACTTTATTTGAGGCACATTGTTGAAGGTAACTCAGACTAGAAGTGATAACACAAATGATAGGACATCAGCAAGATAGGGAGAAAAGAGAAAATAATCTTAGTAATGAGAAAGTAAAATGACAGAAACAATTTAATGAAAATTGAGGGTAAAAAACAACAGAGAAAAGGTTACAGAGTGTACAGTTGGTGAGAAAGATTCTTACCACTAGCAAGCTCGATGTAATCCACAGTGAAACCATCAAGCTGCATCATCTCAGCTGGTTCCGACTTCTTGTCTTTGTACGAGCACAGCGCAAACGTGTACTGGCTTACTTGGACAAGGACCATGTACCGGCGCTTCCACTTACGCCACACATTCTTGCCAATGACGTGGAGGTAGCTGAAAAGAAAAATTGAACTTTGACAAAGTAAGATAAACAGGACTTGAAACTTTGACTTTTATACTTTACACCTTTATTTCTTCTCCAAAGTAGAATAAATCTTTTGACAGTGATTTACACATTAGATATTATATATGAGATGAAAATGATTACGAGAAATATAATTATGGGTTGGGAGTTCAAAAACAACTCATATTTTAAAACCATACGTACTTAATGCAATGTAGAACTCAACCTAATTGAAATCTATAAGGCAATACGAGTATCAAGTGTACTCGTATCAAGTGTACTCGTATCAAGTGTACTCGTATCAAGTGTACTCGTATCAAGTGTACTCGTATCAAGAGACTGAGATGTTTATGGTAGACACAAACCCATTGTATAATGCAATAGGTAGAACATATAAAACTAGATTTCTACGCCACGTTGAAGCACTCGCAGTGAAGCTGGCCTTGTCATTCTCAACAGATAACAGGATTAAGCATCCCTTATTGCGGTCTAGAATGCTAGTGGTATTAATTATTACCTATTTAACTAAGTGCTTGCGTGCTTTGGAGCACCATTGGTCCCGCTTATTTATGTAGAACAACAGCCGTTTGGCTATGTCGGAATTGATCTTGAAAGCTTAGACACTAGACTGCCCACTTGCCTATCCAAAAATCAACACTGGCCCGCGAGGCCATTTATGGTTCATTATCTTCTCACTCAGAGAAAGACTCGGGTCCTAGCAATGGGCTGATTATGTCATTCTTCTGTTGTATCTTTTGTGGTGCAGAAACAGTAATAGGAAAACTACTGTCAGTGATTTCATATAAGTTCATCACGACCCGTAGCTTTTGTATCGGGATAACATATTCGTTATTGTCTTGTATAGGAGAACTATAACTTTAAAATTGATTCAAACCCCACATGCATTTCGTGAAGAAGTATGAATAACACGCACGCACCCATTTACTTATTCATTCGCTTCACAAATCAGAATATCCAATATAAATTTAAATTTGACCTACCCGCAATGTTTCATATTCAGTGGTTTGTCCATACGGCAGGCAATTTTGATACGGAGATCTTGGTCGGGCAAATTCTTTGGCACGTTCATACGATGCCACTCAGGTACCTGAAATATCATTAATATCTTTCATGAACTCCTGGTTGAAGTTGATATCAATGCTATCATTTTCTATTGGGTTGATAGTTATTGCTTGGGTCGTTTCTGTACATGATGGTTGTGCTGAGGTCAGAGTCTCAACCTTTTGTGTAATAAAGTAATGATAGGGGAAAATGGTTCATGTAATTTTAAGTATCATATCTTTTCATAATTGTTGCAGCGACTTTCGAAGCTATTAGCTTTAATGTTCTCCGTGGTATTGCACTTAGTAATTTCAAATGCAACAGTGTCATTCTTAACACATAATGTAATGCTTGAGCATTCCTGCTTGGATGGTATGTACTCATCAAAATTAACTCTTTCAGAATAGTCATCAAATTTGTAAGATAGTAATTTTCCTGGTGTTATTTATAACTTTACAAAACGGTCTCAGCCATACCATAAACCAAGTACGAGTAAGTACTCCCCAAGAATTTGCTTACGTAATTAAAATTAGCATTTTGTTTGTTTTTATATTTTATGATCGGTTGGAAGTAAAATTACCAGTATTCTAAGAAATTATTACTACTAGGTACAAGATTGAACAAGATACTACAAGATCGATAAGATCTTAAATTTTAATCTCTGATACCATTTTTATGCAGATACATTATTATTCATACGATTACAAGACACCATGACATATGAATAAGCATTTATTTCCTTACCTTGCTAGACAAAGGAGTTGGTCTTAGCAAAACCTTTCCTAGTTCTTTATCTTCTAACGCTAAAACTCCTGGGTTTTCAGTATACAGCTTGATCTTAACCGCTGGAAGGGGCTGGGTGGTGCTAAAATCCCCTTGAGTGTCCCACCTGTGTCCACAGATTATATGTATATTTATACTATTACTATAGATATTATTACTAACGGTTTGAATTGATTGTTGCTATAGGAAATGTAGGATGTTACCTGATGAAAATCCAGTTTCAATAAAAAAAAAATTATTACTTACAATTCCAATTCAAATTATAGATACATAATGGAATACGCTCATGTTTGGGAACGGAAATAAACCTGAATGGCTATGTAAGTTTATGTTCTTTGTTTCTTTCTCTTGGTCTAAAATTCAGCTAATTCAAACCATGTGAGCCTTGGTGATTTTATTCATTGTGGTATTTTTGTAATGAAGTTCTAACTACTTCCGACGTATTTATGATTGTTCTTGTTTTTCAGAAGTAAATTATTTTTTGATAAAGAGTCTACGCTGTCTTACTTGTAATAGCAATTCTAAAGGTTTTAAATACTTACATGGGTTTAGATGCTTCTGCTTGGTCCGTCTGAAGTTTATCACCCCCTTCCACTTCCATAGTGCAGTAAACTATCCTATTTGGCGCTAAAGACTTCAACCCTTTTACTTCCATCACAACCACCTATAATTGTGTTAAGCATTAAACGATAAATTATTTGTTGTATATTAGTAAATACAAAGTAAAAGAAGTAAATAGTTATACAGAAAACAAAACCACTAAAATGATTCGTTTTTCATTTCAAAAATTATATCCATCTTCGACCTTGAATTACCAGCTACCTGGATTATGAGAAAACTAGCTTTGTTTCCTTTTTACAATTCAAACATTTGTAAATTTGATATTGATATCAATATCAATTTTGTGCAATCAATGCATACAGTTTTGTTTGTTACACACACATTTCAAATTTTGGTAATATTTATTCCTCCCATACCTCAATTTGGAATGTCAACACAACATCCATTTTCGTGAGCTGAGTATCTACATCACCGCTGTCACCTTCTCCTGTCAGCTTATTAGCGAGAGATCCTTGTGATCTGAAACATAGCTGCTTACTCAACCTTGGACTCGGATCTGGTCCTGCATTTGATCTGTTATTTGTTACCACCACCATGTAACACCCAGGAAGTTGCAATAAAGATTTGAAATACACCACCACCAAATAAGATCCAATTATTTATCATTGTAGTTGAATAATATATTATTATGCCAAATACCGCTTATGTAGTTGATATAGATTTAGATAAAGACATTTTAATAATCAGTCATGTAATTCGTAAAGTTGGTTTTCATTGATAATTCACAATTAATTGTACATTTAAGATTTCAAAATTGTAAAAGGTCATTGGTTTACAAATATTGATGAAAATTTCGATACAATAGCAATAAGAGCAAAATGTAATGATAATTATCAATTATTGGACAGGGTATTTCAACATATATTTGGATTAACATTCACAGGCCCGTGGGACATAATAAGGACAAAATGCATGGCGGGATACAATGGGACCATCACCGATACCAAGAATGATTAAGCATATAGAAAACAAGGCATTACTAATATATCTGCAACACGCACAATTAGCATTAAAACTAGAAGTACTCTGGAATGTTAGATGAATGTAAAATTGTGAAAAATGAAAACTTGGTAATAAACAAAACGGTACAGTAGCCAGTTTTGAGTATTAAAATGTGAGTAATGTTAAGGGTGATATAACATAATGTGTTTTATATAAGCGAAGCTTAAAAGCTTGAAGCTTTTGTATAGTCATTTTGAAGAGAAATACAATTAAAAATTAAATCAAAAACAGAAAGTGAAACCAAAAATGTAGAAGCTGTGATCTTTAAAAGCTTAACTTCTATTACTTCTTAAATACCAATGTAAGCTTTCTTAGGTTTTACTGTATAGCTATCTATTGTTATTAGTTTATTATAATCTACAATTTAAATGTCTATAAGCTTATTTTTTCTGGCAGTGTTGTGGAAGCTAAATTGTATCCTTTGTTGTCATTTTCACTCATTCATCATGAGAACCACACATATCATTGTCTACTAAGGGTTATACTTTAGCTAAAAGCCTTTTTCTACTTTCAAACTAGTTCTACTGTGGTCTAATGACAACATTAGGATCTGAAGAGTTGATTTTCAGGCTAGGAAAGTGTAGGGGTCCATCTACACAAGACACGTGCGCATATTATCAATTCTGTACTCATTACTTGTACTTCCTTTATATTTTACCATCCGGATAAGTGCCAGGGACAGAGAAACCAAAACAGAAATGAACAAGTTAAAATTATAACAGTGTGTCTGGATGAACGTACAAGGAATAGTTTTGATCTATAGATTTCACTAATTTTAAACAAAGGAACATTCATGAATCGATAGTTATGAGGATTTGTTTTACAATTGTAATCTATACAGTGACGATTTAGTAGTTAAAGCGAAGTGAAGTCACGTTACATCCAGACTGAGACGTCAAGAAATAAAATCTAAATGTAAGAAAGAAAATTTAAAACAACCAAAATTCAAACTTTCGTTGATAATGGTTTCACGTTTGGTTGAATAAGGTCATGTATTTGAGATTAATAAATTAGATAACAAAACAAAATCCATCGACCTGCATCTATTTGTCTATGATTGATCAACCGTAGAGTTTAATGATAAAACAGTCTTTATATGGTTTGAAAATTTTGAGTAAGTACATGATGTTAAAAGTTAAAATTGATCAATCAATAAGCAACATTGACCACATCGAATAATGTTGGGGTGATATGATATAATATCATAACAATACAATATTGGGAAGTCATAGTTGGAAACACGATGACATTGTAAAAATATGACTGAACTATTATCAGTTTTGTAATTGTTTCAGCAACTCTTGTATGTTTGAAACGATCACCATTTAAGTTTTTAAACTAACTGGTCACCAATGCAAGAATCAACGTTAGAAACGGGATATTTACCATGTATTGTATTTATTGTGAGCTCTCGATATTTCGGCACAGTTGCATGCGCCATGTTTCGGCGCTCTGCTCGCTCACGGTATCTGCTCGCAAACAGATACCGTGAATTATGTATGTCGAGACCCAGATCAAGTTTCAAGGGACTGTTGTGTCATTGGTAATAAGCAGGAACGCAAGAAACGTGTGCGGAAGAGGGTAGACTGTTTCGTCTGCTCATAACAACACCTACCCGCAGATACTTCAGTTTACTCGTGAACATGGCGCATGCAACTGTGCCGAAATATCGAGAGCTCACAACAAATACAATACATGGTAAAGATCCCGTTTCTAACATTAATGATGACCATTTAGTTTATATTTACATTTGTCATATAAGTTACTATGTTACTAAAGTATTTTACCGTTAGATTCGATTCGAGTAATAAATTTGGGCTTTTATGCACTGAAACGTGAATGTCTTATTCACGTTTTGTTGGCAGGGAGGGATCGCACGCAAAAGATCAAAACGTCACTGACGACTTTTATTAGGCGATTATCAGTTTGCGTACTCTAGAACATTTAAAGTCTATAAAAGTTCAGGACAAAAGTACGTTATAACAAACATGTAAAACGGTAGAATAAAACTATTTTTTGTTACGATCGATTGAGCTACGCTTGATTATAAGTCTAGATTTTCTTACATAAAATCATGGAACTATTAACATAGTAAACGAAGAGACCGGGAAGACCTCTCAAATATTATCTACTACTAACGGAGCGGTAAAAAATATGTTACGATATTAATACTATAATTATATACCTACATACATCATAGTAAACATCCAAACATCATCGTTTACCAAAACTTAACAGACGGCTGCTTTAAACCATTTCTTTCACTGAACTTTTCACGTCGCGTCGACCGCCAACCTCACTACCTCAAACTCCAGATACGAAAAATAACCTAATACAAATAAAAATAATGTTAACTTTAGTATAAACGTTACTGTAATCGTTTTTCACGACTACAAAACACTCATGAGTGTCAACGTCTAAAGTCATATTTTTGCACTGTCATCGCTTCATTAGTTTGATCACGATTATCTATACTAATATTATAAAGAGGAAATATGTGTATGTAAGTATGTTTGTAACGAATTGGCTCAAAAAGTACAGGACCGATTACAAAAATTCTTTCACCATTGGAAAGCTACATTCACCCTGAGTAACATAGGCTATATAAGATTCATCATCATCATCATCATCCATCACCGCGCGGGTGAAACCGCGGAGAGCACCTAGTATTATATATATTTCTAAACTACCCACATCCCGAAATGAACACTGACCTGTGATTATACCGCTTTATTTTATGCAGGCCGTACTTAGAATCGGCCCCGCCTTTTGATACCGGCAAGGACTCTAAGTTGGCCATCAGCAGGTTGATTGAAGACTTCAGTTCTTCTATGTATAGAGATTCCATCTCTTTTAAAACGAACTTCGGCATCAGTTTGCGGTTCTGGTAAATTATTAATTGGATTTAAATCTTCATCTTTGGTATATATTCGACGTTTAATCATAAAAATTGTTATAACTATATGTTTTAGGTAGAGGTAACTTTCGTTTTCTCGTAATTTTTGAGTTAATACATTATCAAATGTATTAAAAAGCGATGGTTTTGGAGGTATCGTAGGGGTTTTTGGCCTCATTTCGTTTAATTAAGGAGCTTACTATTACTCTCAAAAATGTTTTTTATTGTAAAAATATAAAAAAATAATGTGGCCCAATATTAGATTTCTATGATGACATTCCCCTTGAAATTTATATTATTAGTCCACTATGCCTGATATTCTACAGTAGGCTCGCCCCTTAAAATGTGGGACCCAACACGTAAGTGGTGAAATATGGGTATTGCTACACATGCTTACCCCTTCAGGTACAATATCATGTTAGAAGTACCTTTTCCATTTCGTTGACTTTCTGCATTCTTCCATCCAGTTCTCTTCTGATTGCTGCAGCTTGTTCATCAGCTGAATCCAGCTGTAAAATATAATGTTTGATGAAGAGAGAAATTTCTAAGCTATCATAGATATGATAGCAGTATTAATCAGCAGTGACGTGGTTTATCATTATCTAAACCCTTAACTTTATGTATTTGTTTTTTTTTATAATTATCGATTAGGAAATGCGCCTGCAACAATCGTCACATCTGTAAATAATTTCATCAGATTCAAAACATTTTCACAATAAGTTCCGACAAACAGACGGACAGCGTTAGGGTTACCAACTAATAAGGTTTCGTTGTCTCTTATGGAACCAGAAAATAAAACCAATAATGCTAATCTTCATCCATACTTCCAAATATGCACATTTTCTAAATAGATGTTACTTAATCACGCAAAAAAGTCTTAAGTTATTGTGATAAAGATGATGTACTGGATAACACATAGGATACTTTCATCATCATCATCATCATCATCATCCATTATCCTGCGGGTGAAAGGGCACAGCTAATAAACTAACATATACAATTTCAATCAAAATCTAGCTCAGGTAAGAATTTCCTACTGAATTATTCCTCATAAAGCCTCCAAAACGTTGGAACACGGATAAGCTTTTGCTTAAAGCATTATAAATAATCTTACTGTTTACGATTCCTATTTTATGCCTATTTAGAAATTCTCATTTCGTTATTTTACGATCTGAGAGAATTTCGTAGCAAGGATTAATGCTTGGGGTTTATGGAAGAGAATAATGCGAAAGTATTAATGTGAATTATAAAGGTTAATAACAGATAAATATGTACCTCGACTGTTTCCAATTGATGTTTAGTTCATACTGCTTAGTTTCCCCCTACTTAGATATAATGCCACATAGAATTCGACCTTCTCATAATATAATTTCATTATTTCATCATTTTTCTTACAATCAACTAATACAAATCATACGAAAGCGACTTTGTTTGAGAATAATTTTGCTTTTAAGTATCGAAAGTCTTACATTTCCGAATTGATTTTTCAAAACTTTTGATAATTGAACGCTTCATCATCAATTTTGTTGATCAGAGATGTGATTGGACGCTAAACAGTATCAACAATATCCTAAAAATACCCACATTCAAAAACTTTTATGGTAAACGTACTACTCAGTATATAATTCTTAAATTACTAAACAAACTTTCTTCTGCAGGGCTAGCACGGGCAGTGGACTATTTCTCCCCGTGGAGAGGAAATAAATCCTTTCTACCATATCATTTTTATCTCCCTTGCGAGCACGGCAACGCCAGAGGATAGTTTATTCACGTATGCACGTAGACGGCGGGAGTAGCGTTCTATATGGTTTGTACTTCGCAAATGTAACAAAACTCTCTGAGTAGCGTGTGCTATCCATACGTAGTATCCTATTTCGTTTACTAAGACTCATTATGCGTTTGAAAGTGGGGACCTATTGTAGATTAAAAACAAATAATATTTTTTTAACTTAGGTATTTCACAGAATGTAGATAGGAATATAATACAATAATAACCTTGGTATGCATCGGCAAACCATCCGTGTGTTTCCGAGGCTGCAATGCATTATTAAGCTCCTCACATAAATACAACTACATTTCTTTGTTAACCCGAAATATGTGCCTGAATTAATTATCTGGGTAATCGAAGGGGTTAGTGGCATCTCGGATATACCCCCTGTGTATTTTTCTAAATATGGTGTAATTTAAAAAGGTTTTTTTCCATACTTCCCGCGACAAAATAGAATTATTATAATATGCGCGAGACGTTTTAAATGGAAATAAACTTTTATCCACCACCTTCAAAGAAGGTGATAACCTTTCTCCATGTTATGTCAATCGGAGGGAATTATATTCACGTTTTTACGAGTCCGTGCTCTATAGCGGGAGTAGCGGGATATACGGTCTACGACAAACGTCAAAGGAAACATTTTATCTCTTTCCCCGGTTGCCGTTCATCATCATCATCATCATCAATCACCAAGCGGGTGATACCGCGTAGCGCAGCTAGTAACAAATAAAAATATTAATCACGTCCTAAAAGAGTATTATGTCAAAAGATTGCAAAAATCCCGTAAATTGTAAAAAGAGGCAGCAGCCTTTATCCGTTGCGAATGCTTGTGCACGTGTGACACTGGTGCACGGCCTGCACGCCGGGACACGCATGGGAGGGGAGCGGATAGGTACTTACTAAGTATTTGCTCGGCAACAGCAGAATCGTAGTATACACGTACAGAATAACAATACTTGACTATATATACGTGGTACTCAATCTAAGATACCTATGAGCGCGCGACGCAATGCTATATTTATATGATTACTATACTTACTTGCTAATTTATGTATTCGTGAAACCCACTGTCTAGACAAATCTTAGTTAGATTTTATGACTGTAGGTACAATAAACTGATAATTTCTCAATGGTAGCTGCAGGAACTAGGTGTAACGTACATCACAGATAGCAGGCAAGCAACAAAAGTGGTCTTTCACCAAGCTGTGGATTTCTCATGATTTTCAAGATCAAGCCGAAAGTAAAATGTGATCCGCAAGCAACAGATCAGAGGCCAACTCCTACCGCTACTATTCCTGATCTATCATTGCTTCAAATGCTCGTAACTATGTAATTTATTAGGCAGGTTCAACTTCGAGAAAGAGGTCAATCGTCGAATCCAACTCGGCTGGGCAGCGTTCCGGAAACTTCGCGAAGTCTTCTCGTCAGTGCCTCCAGACAAGAGTCTTCGACCAATGTGTGTTACCAGTGATGACTTACACTGAAACGTGGTCTCTTACTATGGGCCTCATAGATAAGCTCAAAGTCGCACAACGAGCTATGGAGAGGGCTATGCTCGGGGTTTCTCTACGTGATCGAATCAGAAATGAGGAGATCCGTAGAAGAACGAAAGTCACCGACATAGCCCAGAAGATTAGCCAGTTGAAGTGGCAGTGGGCAGAGCACATAGCACGCAGAACAGATGGCCGATGTGGCCGAAAGGTTCTGGAGTGGAGACCACGGACCGGCACAGCGTAGGTCGTCCACCGACACGGTGGACAGACGACCTGATGAAGGTCGCAGGACGACGTTGGATGCAGGCCGCTTCCAATCGGTCCTTTTGGAAAATCATGGGGGAGGCATATGTTTAGCAGTGGACGTCCTACGGCTGAGATGATGATGATGTTGTAGGCATCCTTCCTACATACATAGTCTTTCCTTTACCTCCATTACCACATGCAATTAATATTTACATTAATATCTATATTATATAATGAATACAATATACTTTCTACAATACACAGTACAACACAATTAATTACACATTTACAAACAATTAAATACACACAAACATAATACCTAATACATAATATTTAAAGTGATATTATATATTATTACACGTAAAATCAATAATAGACGAATGCCGTGCCAGTATATTGGAACCGCGCCGTGACTGGTCGCGGGACGCGGCGCGGGGTCATTAGCCACGCGGGGCGTTACGCGCCGCCGCAAGATGCATTGCGCGGGCGCCGCTCCAGTCTGCCTGCACCGCTGATGCGACGCGCAGCCTATGCCGCTCTGACTAATCTCGCATGTTTACGTACGTTGTTATTGTGTACCTTCGCACTGTTAGCGTTGCTTATGTTATCGTATACCGATACAAATCCTTCTGTAACTTTATTTATACGTAGGACTGTGATTGTGGACAAATATATAGTGCATTTACGAACATAGTGTTGAACATTATTTATCATCGCTATTACCATCGTTCGCCACACACCACACCCGCCTACAATGTAATTTATACGTAGGTACACCATATCTTTGAATAGTTCAGGAACTTCCCAAATAATGAGGATCTTATCGTTCATTCAACAACCCTCGTTCAAGAACCAGATCCTAATTGCTATAACTTATTATTTAATACCCACATCTCCAGAGGTTAAAATTAACATTACATTGTTGCGAATAATAACTCCCACTAAGGGTTTTATTTGCCTTGGTTATAAACATGGAAATTAATTATCTTGTGCATAATTAAAACGTTGGGTGAACGAATGTTTACCTTTATTCAGAGGTTATTGTATAAACTGTATTGTATTGTAGATTGTACAAATTTAATAAGGGTCCTTCTAGGGGCGTGGGATGCATTTATTTACATTGTGAAAGATCGATGTAGACTTTAAGACATATGTGTAGTAGAGTTACGTAGACTTGTTCAAAAATGCCATCGTAATGAGACAAAATACATATTAATAGGTACTTAAACTACATTATTTCCTAGACATTACTTGTCTTCTTACCGCAGCTACCTTTTTAAGAGCTTATTCTGTACTAGTGTCTGACTTCGTCTGTGTGGAATAAAATTATAGCGATGGCTTGCAAAATACCCGCTATAAAGTAGCATATGTCTTAATCCTGGATATATGCTATGGCCCACTTGCACGTTTGTTTGGGTTGAATAAATAAGTCTACGAGTTTGTAAACTTGCGTTAGTCATATCAATTTTTAACTTTCATTTTGCCTTGCTCGACTATAAAAGTTCACCGGTTTTGTTAAACTGACATTTCTAATCTTTAGATGGGAACATTGAATTGTCTATGCGCTTATATTGTAACCTGACCAATAATGAATGAATCGAAAAAAAGTTAAACTTATATCTATCTCTTTGGCACTACAGTACAATGTATATTGTTGTATGAAATTTGACTATTTTTTATTCTATATACGTATTGTCTCGTGTCATTTCGTCCAAAGAGTACATTATACAGCAGAATGTAACCTCAATTTCTTTTGACACAAAACTTCACTAACCCTAGCTAAAGACTTAACCCTTAAATATCAATAAATAACCTTAGATTTACTCCTAACCTTTAATGGTGCAAGATAAATTATTTATAAACCCCCGTTTTAGCAGTTGACTCTGAGTTATTGAAGCTAACTCTGGAACGTGCAAGTGGGCCCAAACTCTACCCAAATCGCCAGCCGTTTGTTCTTGTCATAGTTCTACAGTCCGCACGGATATATAAATTACACTTCAACGATGCTATTTCAAACTGTGCCGTGTCTTGAATTATGGTACATAGTTACTCCTGTCTCTAAGGAGGAATAAGTGTTTCAGCAGTGGTAACATAAGAGATGATATCATCTTTTGCCACACACATATAAAACTGTGATAACACTCTGGTCAATGATTAAGTGCCAATACATCGAAGCTTCCCTTTATTCAGTTCAACGTTATAGTCTAATTCGAATAACTCACTCACCAGCAATGCATTGAACAGTAACTGATGCTCAAACTTCTTAACTCCAAGAATCTGCTGGAACATATCATACAGTTGTTCTTTGCTTAAGATACACTCAGCGTTCAGACTCTGCTGCTGAGCACGGGATGGACGCTTCGAGTCATCGTCCCCAGGAATGCCTGAGGACCAAGGGCTGATGTCAGGTGCTATTGGATTGAAGCGTTTTGAAGTACGAAATCTGACGAAAGCTACATTTTTTAATTATTTTTTAAGTTCCATGATCTATTTTGCTTCTGGATTTATTCCAGACCATAATTATTGAAGATTGTGTTAGAAATTTCAGTTCATTGAAAAGATATATACACTGGATACCTTTTGTAAGAAATAAAATATATTGTAAATGTAAACATTGACATTAAAAATACAATTATTCGATCGCATTGATTTAACGTTAGGAGCACATTGCTATCTTTTTCAGTTAATCTGTCTTCCAAACTAAAATTAAATATAACAACTAGATACGAGTAAGTACCAATTTTGACAACGTTTTCAGATATGTGTATACTCATGCGAATAAGACAAATTTAATATCACATTATTTCTCATAATCAGTTATAGTACACATTTAAAAATAAATAATATTAGTTGACTATTAACCTAGGAAAGGCTGAATTCAAGAATATGGTAAAAAAACTAAAACGATAGCGGTAAAAGGTAATTATAGTCTCATTTAAAATTAAGTACCTAATTATTGTAATTTTATATTTTAGGATAGGATAAGGTTGCTCTTGAACCAAAATAAAAATTATTCCGCCTTATTCTAAACATGGACTTTTAGTTCATGTTTATAATATCCACTATCTTTTATTTATATATATATATTTATAGACTATATTTTGATACTCCCTGCTTTAAACCATGGTTCAAGAGAATTTAAACCAATGGTTAACCAATAACCATGGTTTAAACTCGGAACTGTTTTAGTCCACGTTTTACAATAAGGCGGTATAAGTTAGATAGAAGATAGATACGAAAAGTGATCTGAAAAATCCAGCGGTTCGATAGTATACCTGCAAAACCAGGACATTGGCGTTGGTGCTCAACAAAGACGACGAATGTGACATTCGTAAATTAAGAATAAGATAATATGTAATAATTACAAACGCTCTGCTCCCCCTTTGAAAATAATACAATAAACAAACGTCGAAAGCAACATGGATACATTAAAAAGCATGCAGTGCTCCTTACCTTTAAAATCATTATCAAAAAGTAGTAATATTTGGTCAAATATTTTGTACCTGTCTGTACAGATAGAGATAAGTGTAAATGTAAAGATTAAAGTGTAAACTTAGGAAGAATCGTCAATTCTGAAAAATATAACAATAGAAAAGAACTCCATAACAAACTTGATAAGTAATAAAATGCTTATAATATAAAATAAACAAATAATTAATTAAAGTACAAACCGTGTCAATTTTTACAAATTCTTTACATGGACTATAAAATAAGCGTAAAGAAAGCAACTCCACGTGACGTAAGCTCAAATTATAGAAAAAATAGGGTAAGAAATAAAATGATAAACTCTGTCAAGTGATACCTGTTATTCCTGTTCAGGGTGTGTGAGAGAGACATGTTGTGAAAGACAGGGAAAGAAACACAGACAATGAGACAGATGCAGCCACACATATAGGATACAACACTTTTATATCAGGAACTACTGATTAACTAACATCTAGAGGTGATTACCATGATTCATATTATTTCGAGTAAAACACGTGAAATTGTTAAGAAACTAAAGTACACATATAGTAAATAGTATACAAAATTGTACAAGAAGTATACTGCAAAATTAATTTAAATTAGAATTAACAAACAGTATGTTGTGGACATTTGTTGAAATATTTTTGGTACATACATAAGTCTGAAGAATTCATATCATAAAATTTGTATTAGGATTCGAAAGGATCAACACATTTTAATTAGTGTCGAAATAGATGAGGATCTTTACTAAGGAAAGTTTTTCTTAATAGAAATCAATCTTAGATCTGAAAAACTTACTTGTCAGCTGTTATATTAACAAGTTCCTCATGATTGGACTAAATAATAATATGTATGAGAGACACAAGCGGTTCATACAAACATCCATGGCACATTGCAAACACAAGCTTTTTATTAGATGCATGGACACACATTGCTTGCAACATGCTTCCAATATTAGTATTTCTGTTTGACTGATTGCTAACAAAATGCTCTCACTTAAGTATTGTGACTTTACGAAATCCAGCTGATATTTTTTTTATTGATTGTATCTTAATGAGATTTTTTATTATCAATTTCATTTAGGCTTATGTTACTAATGCTCACTCTGTGATCAATTTGTTTACTTTATCTTTTTATTTTCTATTAAACATTGTGTCGAAAACAATCAGTGTCAATATTATTATTTAAACATTAAAAACATCAATCTCATTATACACTCTTAGCAAAATAGTGCATATAAAATATCACTGAATAAATGTCATAAGTAACATTATGCTTCTCTTTGATGATCAGTTACATGACAAAAATACTTTTATATTTATTTATACTTTCAGGTTTATTTTCATATTATTGTAACAAACTACTCCAGAGTAATACTTGATGTTTTTAAGCTAAACATTGAAATTATCAAAACAAAAATGATTGACATTCTTACCCGTTCCTTTCATGATGCAGTCAAATTTGGCAAGCCATGATGACAATACTGTTTCTTTGCTTAATCCGTCTATTTCTGGTAAAGACCTGCCGAATTATGGTAATTAGAAAACTAGAACACTGCTGTTATTTTAAATTGCCAAAAGGAAAATAGAGAACACAAAGACATATAAGGAAACTGACTCATAAGTTTTTCTTTACAATTAGCACTATTGACTTGTACGCATAAACCAAGCAGTTTATGCGTACAACATTGAATTGATCAATATGAATAGCGTCATAATCGTTAGCACAGAAATTTGGCACTAGACTGATCGTTTAAAACTTTTGCGATTATTGACGATGTAGATGAGAACATATCACAAGTGCTGTTGGCGGCATCAAAATTTCGTTTACTATATAACACTAGAATTTCGTAGTCGTTTCCATTTCATGTTCTGAACTCTACTAAGATCATATTTTCTGTTACATGTATACGTTAAAGTCGTAAACTCAGAACACAAAAGTCAAAGTCAAAGTCAAAATCATTTATTCAATTTAGGCATCAAGGACGCACTTATGGACGTCAATTTTTCATTATAATGTACTTTAAAGACTCTACCGCCGCGTTCCAAAATATATAGAGCCTAACGAGTAGAAGCGGCAAGAAACTCGGGGCCATTCTTCCTGTATGCGACACACTCTTTGTATGCGAAATTTCTGAGTTTACTTTCACTCACATCTCAGATTTTCTTATTATACTCATCAATCGTTTTTATTAAAACTAGATAAAAAAAGAGTTTGCATTCCACCATCAATCTGTATAAGAGTGTATATAAGTAGTGTCAATTATCACTAAATATTAGATTTATACGAGTATCACTACAATTGGTGGTCGTTAAGCAGACATTTACATAATTATTAATAATTGTTATTAAGACCCTGCATTGTCTTACCTCTCCACTAATTGTGGAAGCAACACAAATTAAACTTGGAAAACACCAGACAAACGAACATAAATTATTGTTCATAAGCAACTAAGTTTATTCATTTAAGCAAACTGAAAATGAAACAAGTTTGCGCCATTTACATGATGAGTTTGAGTGAAGCTCGTAGTTTATTCATTGTTTGGTTAGAAGTTTGCTAAGCAAAGATTATGTGCAAAGTAGAAGTAGTCCTAGTGATTTTTCTCTCTGAGAGAGCAGCCGGCGTTGTTGGCACCATGCCACGTTGGCAACCTTTTCTTACAGTTTGAATTCTTGCCTGTATTTTTTTCTTACGTAACGCTGTATACACATACATATAAATAAATAGACCGAGGCAGCTACAGCCTCTGCCAAAGTTATAGCAGATATTAAAAGCAAAATAGGTTTACATATTAGCACGGCGAAATTATTCTCTAACAGTCTTATCTAATTCACTGGAAGGTTTTGATGTAAAAAGAATATACGTTCTACAAATCCATGAGAAGTAAAAAAAAGTCATAGCGGCCTATTTGTCAGTTCTAAAAATACATTAATATGAAATAAAAATTTAACATTTGCGAATGATAAGTGATGTTCAAATTCATAACGGAATGCTAGATTTCTATAACGACCAAGCCTACCCTTTGAATTGAATTAATCAACTTGGGGTTTTTATGCAACTTATGCAAAATCCTTGAGTAGTGTTTAGGAATTGTTCTGGAAACAGTCATTTGAATTAGTGTTCTCCAATATCAAACCTGACTCTCTTCTCAATGTTATTTCTGAAGACCTCTCTGAAATCGTGATGGGAACAGGCTCCGGACTTGACCATCTGTTCCACTCGTTCTGACTTCAAGAACACGTCGTGGTAGGATTGGACCGCGTTTTGGAAGGCTTCGTCTGCCAGAATTTGAGTTTCACCTTTTAAAAAAGCCTGAAACGAGCATGTATACTGAATGCCAAAGTACATGTTTACATATTAAAAGGTGAGCTTTTTCGGCAAGAGACCGTAATATGCAAGGTAAAGTATGGTACCTGCTTGGTGCTGTATTTAACAAAAAGCAATTGAAGTATAGACCATTGGGCGAATTGTTTCGGAGCGACTACCTCACTGCGATGCCACGCTAAGCATTGTAAAGAATCTCTCAGTGGTACTGCATTTATCTGCTGTCGAGACAGACGAGGTGATTACCAGTAAACGAGCGACTTGCCAGTTGCCACTTGACATAAAAAGAAAATATGTGAAGAAACATTAAAGTAAAGCGCTTAAGTTTGTGGAATGCCTTATTTTCGATTGGCAACGAACGCAGCTGTCTAAATAAATACTGTTATCTAAACAACACCAAAGTTGAGTTGGAAAATTGCAAGTATTACCCAGAATAGTAACGAATTTAGCGCTGAAGCCTGAGCTAGCTGCAAAACCTTGAAAAAGTACGAAAGTAGTTTCGCAGTAATTCTAATATCTATGTTATTTAAATACAATTTAGTGACAAGACGGGCAAACTGCGCGCCTGATTCCAAGCATAACGTTGCCCATCACAGTTGCAGTGCCACCTAGAGCTTAGAACTGTAGTTTTGTGAGTCAATGCTCTGCACTCGTCACCATTAGATAGACATCCGTTTCTGAGTTTCTTTCGCCCTGTAATTTCACTTACTAGAGTAGGTACCCTGCGTAGCCTAAGACAGTAATGCTTACACAGTAGATCGGGTTTCCTCGTTTCTTACAATTATCATCCCGATGGCAGCAGAAATATTCTAAGCCCTTCCCTCATGGCGAAAATCTACACCAAATTTCACTAACTCCACAGTACAAGCAAAAGCAGTTAGCTTTAGTATTTCTAGATATTTTAAAGTAGCAACGTTACCTGAAACCGCGCTTGTATGGTCTCTAGTTGGTGCGGAGTGAGTTTGGTGTGTCTCCGTGTCATATCGGTCGGTTGTTTCGCGTTGAATGGATGGGCGATACATCGGGATACAAATACGTAGAGTTGCAGTCGTCTTTTCTTGTCTTCTTCTAACTTTTCGATCTTTTCCTAAGACAGAAATTAATGTTTTGTAATGAGCCTTAGAAACTATCTATTCATAATTTTTTTATACTATTCATAACTGGTAAATTGGTGAAAAGGTGGATTGACCTACTGACTCACCTGCGTCTCTAGATCTTAATTTCTAACTTAGATGGTTGATTCTGGCTAGAGAAAGTTCTTTTTACTTTTAAAACTATTGGAGAAGTCTCATTTCCACCAAAAAAAAGGAGCTCCATTAAGTTACTTTTATATTTTTTGTTAGCAACATATAAATAGTATATGTTGATGCCTGATCATGTCCTAGGTAATCGTAACATTTGTTTTAACCAAAGGTCACCACTTAACTTATTTTGGTAGACTTAAGCCCGTTTTCACCACAACTTTTGGTGAGACCTAAGCTAAGATAACACTTAGTAGTACAAAAATGTCACCTAACTTGGCTTAGGTGGTACCTTAAATGTTGGTGAAAACGGGCCTTAACGTGTTTATTATAGAAAAGAGGTCTCTCTTTTCTATTCCGTCAGCACATACTTTTTGTCTATTTAGACGAAAAACATATGAAAGAACATATGATTAATTCTACTCTGTATTACTAATGATAAAACCAAGTACAAAACTATCAAACCCTCTAAGTAAAACAGCACTGAAAAATCAAAAATTTATTATCAACACATACCTAAAAGTTCCCGCACATAGACCGAAACCAAATTTTCTCTGTTACATTAATTTTCATAACTCAAACTTAAAAAGGTAATTAAGTTAAAGTAAGCAAAACCATACCTAAATAAATAAATCGTGAATGTTATACTCCGTACCAATTTTGTTTTGTTCCACATTTTGCTAACATGGTTACGCAATGAACTATTGGAACAGTCACGCACATGGTATAGAATTTATAAGCTTTACAGTCAGCTATAAATTTCACGATAGCGTCAAGAAAATAATTTTACACAGCCCGGTGCCTTTTTAAAATTATTTTTAAAATGTATAACAAAGTATGGAATTTCAATGTAGCTTGTAGTAAAATAAAGGTATATAAAGGCACTAGAACATATTATGAGCTAAAAGGTTAACACGGTATGGTTTCACAAAGGATTTAATTACATGCGATTGGAGAACATTGATCATAATATATCTTTATTTTACTTTTCTTTTTTTAGATTTATTAATTAAATATGAATGTATCTTTAAAATATCTATATTTTGTAAAATTAGTTCGTTTTAAGCTTTCGTTGAACGCTATGTGATGTTAGAAAAAAAAATTTGGACCTTTTTGCGGAACCGTTCATCAATCTTCATCATATCCACTAACTTTCAACATCAATAAGTATAAAAGGTTTTTCTTTTTTGTAAGTAAGCATTGAGCCTTTTGAGCGAAAATTTGCGTAAGTGTAACGTAATCGTATCGTTGACGTATTAAGTACAAACAAATCCAAACAAATTTATCTAGTAAATACAACTGTGGTTCAGATAACTCATAGCTTTTCTGTATACGTCTACGATACGTTTACGTTACGCCTACGTTTCTAGGTCTACTGAAAGCTTATTTAAAGTTTACTTTAACCATACTCTCTTTTTCACTCTCTTTCGTACATTTGCACACTAATATTACTAGGAGAAAAAACTTTATTGTAAAATTATTTGTAATGTAAAAAGTACTTAAAAATCTTTACCTAAATAAAGCTACGTTATTCCGGAGTAACGATAGCAAAATTTTATTATTATTGAATATTTTATCCCGCGGGATAGACGGACCGGAACAAAGATATGTTTAAGGCGAAATGTTGTTCGTGGAGACAGCACCTAGTAATATATATGTATATGAAGTAAATGGATATATATATGAAGTAAATTTACCTGAGTTGTAACCTGAGGGTCTTGATCCTTATCAGAATGGCTGGCACCAGATGGACTCGGCGAAGGCGCAGGTGCTTCCCCTGAGCTGGCACTCCCCGTCGAGGTCCTGCGCAGGAACGATCTAAACGCTCTATAGCATTAGGTCATCGATGTAAGTGAAATGGTCAACACAAACAGATTTTCCTTTCATACCTATTTTTCCTATAGCTTCTTGTACGCGTTCAATCCTGAGCATAAATAAAACTGAATAGGAAAGTTGATTCTGTGTGTGTAAACTATCAGTAATGTTGTGAGACTACTGTTTTGAAGCACTATTTTGATTTGATAATAACTATTCTTCAAATCTACTCTGCTTAATTACTTTACTAAATTATTCAATATTAGCTGGATTTGCTCTGGATCTGAATTTACAATTCAGATTCATACTAATTTTATTCTACGTTATAATCATACTACGTTATGATCTCATTCGCTAACAAATCTTTAAGCTTCTAATTCCTTAAGCATCTTTTTCCGACTTTCATGAAAAAGTATCAAATTAGCATAATCTACACTAGCTCTTGTAAAAATGGTCCATGAAGGTTAATGGACGTGAGTTATCAGAATAATATGACCAAATTGTAACAGTAGTTTTTCAGTTCAGGCACTTACGCATGAGGTGGTGGAGCGAGAGCAGCTTGCTCTCTTTGCCTGGTGGCTGGATGGAGAGGTGCTGCTAGGGGAGCCGTTGTTAGAGCACTGGGAGCTGCATAAATTAATTTTAAATTTCTACTTATCAATTTTTAGTTATCTCTAAATGCAAATTTTTATTGTGGCAGCCGAAATTTTCGTTCTACAGTTAAAACCATAATTTTAAAAACTCAAGTTACAAAAAAGTCGTTATAAAACGGTAGGAAATTATTCATAAGTCTAGGTTTATAATCCCTCTCAATATTTTTTAATTCAAAAAAGATATGTTACTTTAGGCAAAATCGGACAAATAACACGTGTAATTATTAAATGAGGTTTAACATGGAAAGTAATAACTGGGAACTTGGCATAATTATAACGTAAAAAGTAAACATTTCTATGTAATTTCTAATTCTACGCATTAAGAAAATAAGGTACAATAATGTGATTCTATTTGTAACATTCACGGAAGAACGAAGTTGATTCGTGGATTGCTATTGTTATGGATTACCTGGAAGGCCAGCGGTTGAGCCCCGGGGGAGCTCGGGTTTACCCCGAACTGACGGCCGACCACCTGCTAGCGTGCCGGGTGGTACCACTGCGGAAATGTATACTTTATTTTTATGGTAACATACGTAATTGTGGGAGTAAGATGTAAGTCTAATTTTCATGCGGACGGGCGGGCAACTCAGCTATAAAAGCAGTCTTTTTATAATATAAACTGAGGGTACGAGCAGTCGTTTCGCTTACGGAAACTTCACGCCTACCTAGGACAGTTAAAGTGCAATCGAGAATCAAAGCTCTTCGCAGTAATGATGTGCGCTCGTCACCACCAGATATGACTGTATCGTTCCATTTACCCAGTAGTTTAATAACAGTGCCCTCCAATCAACCATAGTGCTGCCACGGTAAATCTTCATGGCATACGATCTGGCATTGCAGAAGAGGAGTTTACACTCACTATAGTTCTGAAGGGCTTGCTGAATATCTCATATTCTTGCTAAAACCCCTACCCACGTGTAAGATTCGCTGAAGGTACCTTATGAATACGAGTGACCTAGATATCTAAGTAAATCATTGACTTACCGATGTTTACAAGGTCTTGTCATCCATATAACAATTGCACTTTGATAGCGATTTATTTAACCATCAACTTTATCAACAGTTAGTACTGTTGCCAAGTGATATGGGATGTTTGGTCGAGGATTGAGACAAGTAAAAAGATATTCAAACCTGGTAATTTGGAAGGCTGTTTCTTATGGTCGTCATCACTGTCTTCTTCAGATGAGCTAGGGTCGATCATGGTGCTGCTTCTGAAACAATGAGCATACGTTTCGAATCAGCATCTTTCTAACCTTACACCACCTTTGAGCCCACCTCGAAGGTATCGGCAGAATATGTGTTACTTTAACCACACATGCTCTTAAAAAGATTTGGCATATTAGGTATGTCTGACCACCTTCCGAACATCTAGGGAAATCTTTTATTTGTCTTATACCTAATTATTGTGTTATGTTAAACCTAAAATTATTAAACACAACCACCATCAAAGCTGTTTCTTCGATAATTATCTGCAAATTGGTTGTCTAAAAGTGATGAAATTGGTTGAGCAAGACTGCCCTAGTTTTTTTATTTCATGTGTAGTAGTAGAATCATCTATATATCTATCTCTACCTGCTACGTTTTGGATTATAATTCATTACTCGTTTATGATTTCCGCCTAAAGTTCAACAAAACTCACCTAATACTGAACATCGACGGATCGACGTTACTCATTCTGTGGGATTTTCCCTTAGTTGCATTTAATGATCATCCAGTGGGAAGATAAAACAATTCCAGATTTGAAGTAGCTTACAAATAAAAATATATTGGAGCCAAAACGACGGAAAAAGCGCGAGAAACTATTCACTATTTAAAAATTAGCGCTCGCCGCGCGCGGTTGCAGGAGTTAAATCGTAGTAAAACACCTATTTGTTCTATTTTATATCTATAAACGGCGTTAATTTACACTGGTTACCCTGTACATCTTCTTTTATTCTGTTATTATGTTATCTGTTCCTTTTAAGTCAAATTATAGAGGTAAAGTCCACCGAAAAATACATAAAAACGTGACACATGATTGAAAAATAACAATTGAAATGAATACTACAAAGACCAATTTTATCTCTCAAGCAGGTGTAAAAGGAGTATACATACAATCACAATGATATATTAGACTTTGAAAACCTAAACTACCTATTTTATAAATTATCCATAAGAAATCCACAAATTGTCATACAAATATATACTATTATAACACTACCCAAATAGAGATCCAAATCGTAGTCCCACTCGTTATCAAAATAATATGGTGGCTACCTTTCAATCAAATTATGGGAATTGCTTACAAAACCATAATATAAGAGGATTATAAGCTTTTTCTTAGGTTTTTTCCTCGAAATGGTAAATATTTACGAACGCACCTGCGAAAGATTAGGAAAAATGGTAACGACGCCGATTGTTTTTTTACTAGCCTATTGATAACCAATAAATTTGAAATTTCTATGTAAAAATGATTTTTCACCTAAAATATTATATATAATTATTATATATTATATTAATATATTATATATAATTATTATATATTATATTAATATATTATATATAATTATTATATATTATATTAATATATTATATATAATTATTATATATTATATTAATATATTATATATAATTATTATATATTATATTAATATATTATATAATAATTATCATATCAATATATCAAGACTTATTAGTATTAAAAATACCCAATACACCGAAATGTATTAAATATTTGAACAGTTAACGTTTATATTCAGTCTTGATATGGGTTTTGACTGCGTTACACCGGTGTACCAGCGCGGCTTTATGCAATGTTTAGATTTGGCTACCGGCGCGGTTTCATAGGTTAAGCTGGGAATCGTTCAGTATTTTTTCAAGAATTAACTTTAGAAACGGTATATTTACTATTTATTGTATTTATTCGGCACAGTTGCATGCGCCATGTTCACGAGTAAACTGTGTATTTAAGTATTTTTTCAGGCTACAAATATTACAAATAAATTACAGACAATTGGTTTTTTTTCACAGGTTTTTTTGTCACATTCATAGTTTGTACAGTAGGCCTAGCACGAAAATCTGTTTGAAGTGCAACGAAATCGCATCGTTAACGTATTTAGTACAAACTGTCATTTATCTAGTACAATAGTGGCACAGATAACTCATAGTTTGTACTGAATACGTAAACGATACGATAACGTTACACTTAAGCAGATTGTCTTGCTCGGCCTACAGTATAATAAAATGTTGTAATGTAAGTAAATAATAAAATCCAAAAAGGGATAATTTTCAAAACGTCTATACTATTGTTGGCCGATAATGATACCGATATTTCAGTACCATAATTGACTTTAAATTATATACTTAAAGGAGCTCTAAAGAGACGATAAAACTTTACATAATTTTATATAAAGGTATTCATTTCTAACCGTATATGAATATACTAGTGACTGCCCGCGACTTCATTCACGTAGTGATTTGTGTACCTACTTTAGCTTAACTAATATATAATAAATATTATCTACTTAACTGCTATAATAGTATTAGTAAATTTAAGTACTTAGTAAATCAATCAGGAAACACTAATAATAAAATACAGTACCTACGTAAATGCAAATATAAAACTAATCACAATGGAAAAAAAAAATGTCATTATATTTCATCACCCTTGACGATCATCGAGTACCTCTAGTGTATCGAGCTTTACTTTTTTCACCCGCGTGGTAATGGATGATGATAATGATGAAAAGTAGCCTGTGTGCTATTCCAGACTATAAAATATCTCTGTGTCAAATTTCATCCAGATCCGTTCAGCCGTTCTGCCGTTACTGAGTAACAAACATCCCATAACCCACATACACATACAATAACCCATCCATCTATTCATCTATCCATCCAAACTTACACATTTATAGTGGGATTTAAACTTTCATGACATTAGACCCAGCACGTCATATATGATAGAATGCCATAATATACGACTCGTTCTTACACTTACAACCCGGTCACAATATCTGTGCACCTGACCTCCTGACGTCATATCGGCGGTCTGGGTACGGTGTGAAAAAAAGTATTTTCGAGAAATGTGGAAGTAAAAAAAATTACTAACCTTTTCAAATCAATTTATTATTGATGAAGGGTTTGTTATTAAAAAACAATAATTTTGATTACAAAAACATTTATTATTAAACTCAGTCACTATAAATTATTGACTATGCCTGACATTGTATCTTCCTCACTCTCACTTTCTGAACTTTCCGAACAGTGTCTTCACCTAGTGATATTAAAAGTTGTGTGATGTTGTCCCAGTTGATATCCCAGTTGCAGCACAGGTTCGTTTCACCACTTACTTGGTCTACAGGTATGGTGCACTGTTTATTTGCTTTCTCCGATTCAAAAAACTTGAGCACTTTCAAGATTAAATTTCTTGATTCGCTGTGTATTGTTTTTCCCATGACTTCAGTTTAACAGCTACAACAATTTTAATAACAACCAAACCAGTCCAAACTTAACAGTAAACAGTCTAAACTTAACAATATATATTAAAAAACAAAACAACAACAAAGCGAAAATATCAAAATTATCGGGACGTGTTTCGGCAACGAAGATGCTAACCGTACTGTCGCACCGGGGAGTGCGCGGAGAGGTGACAGGGGAAGCGGGAGAGGCGCCGCATTCCAGCGAGGTGCACAGATATTCTGACCGGGTTGTACAGAGTTCAGTAGGCAAACTGACACGAGTGTTGGAAAGCAGTAGGTTTAAAAATAATTATTTATATTTTGAAATCTAATCGCCTTCAACTGAAATATAGAATCCTTACAATAGGTACGCACCTGCCACTTGTCGGCGTTTATGGTAATATAATTGCACCTGCATTTAACTCAAATCCGTTGATGTTATTCGACAGTGAATGAACCAACATCAATATCATCTATCCACAAACAAAGGAACCATTAAAATTGGTTCATAATCGGCGAAGAAATCGTGTAACATATAAGAGAAATTCAGCTGAATTGAGATGTTATTATTTTTAGAAGTTGGCTAAATCAATTCTTCAGATTTACGTCAATTTTCTGTAAGGTTTTGCAAATGGTTTACCTACCCACCAACTACAACTTTACTATGACTTTTCGACTAGGTACATGTAAAAGTGACTGGGGGACCAGAAGTAAGTAAACTTACGGCCGTTTTCAATATTCTATCTATCCATAGTTTTCCTTACTGCCAATAGAAATTTGACATAACCTCCATACAAATAGTGTCAAATATCTATCTCTAGTAAGGTAAACCGGCGATAGATAGGTTATTGAAAACGGCCGTTAGTAATGAATCAAGCCTTGCGTACAGATTTGTGAATTACTGTAAAATCCCCACTCGAGTCAAGATTTAAATTTGAGCGTTATTCTAAAATACCGGCGTACGTCTTGACTATTGATAATTCACAATCAAAAAATAATCTTATCAAAAAATTGGACCCGACTTCAATACCAAAAAGTGTGAAATAACTTGCTGAAACCGGCACCATGATAGTTCAAAAGTTGGTACCTATTATCACAATATTGTGCGTTTGATACCGACTTCAACAAGTTATTACACACGTTTTGGTGTTGAAGTCGGTTCCATTTTTGGGTAAAAAATATTTTTCCCTTTAAGTGACCGTGCTACTTACGGGATCGATTGTCAATGATGATACCATCAAGATAAAACACATCAGTTTTTGGAGTGTAACTCAAAAAGTGCTTGAAAGAACTTGATGAAATTTAAATGGGACTACCTCAGAAGTATACTCCACCAAACAAAAAATAATTTTGAGAATCGGTCCACAAATGGGGGAGAAATCGGTTGACATACACACAAAAATACATACACTCGAACATATACAAATAGTTTATTGACATAAAAGGTACTTACAGGTAAAGGTAAGTACATTATATATTTGAATCCATAGGCTCCCGTGCTAGCGTGAACTGAGTTTCAGGAGTCAGTGGCTTTTCCCCTAAACACATAGTGAGCAGGTAATTATGTCAGATCTTTGATATTACATAAAAAGCGCATAAGTGTGATGTTGTTGTTAGGTGTATGGTTTATGTGTGTATGTGTATATAATATATATGGTGTAATAATGGTTAATTACCACATAACCTCCTCCTTTTTTTGGTCGGTGGCTAATAATACCTTTACACCACCAATGACGAATATCTAAATCGTGAGCTCCATTATACATAAAGTTTATCATAACTAGTCTAGAACTCCAGATAATACAAGTAGGTATATTCACCATTATTAAACCTCAGCCTTTGTCTGAAACCGTCTACACATCAATTTCCATATCAATTCCAACCCAATTCGAAAGCTCTACAGCTCACAATCGATATTCAAGAAAAGGCATACTAAAATAGAACAATGAAATCGAGGAGGGCATGCAAGCAATGAATAATTTAGTAGAAAGTCTGCAGAACCCTTCTGTGTTGGTAATGCTAAGTCGGCTGAAATAGTATATGGGACTGAAGGGTTTCTAGTATTTCATCATAATATTCATATAATTCAAATGAGTATGGGTCAGTTTTATGTTAGGTATTTATGGGTTTTTGCATCACACTATTATTGTAAATGCGAAGGTTTGCGGGTCTAAATAGAATACGCATTGGAGATGGTCTAAATCTTTAACACATTTTATAAATAGGCTGCTTTTAATTTGTGATATACTAGCTGCTCTCCGCGGTTTCACCCGCGCGGTGATGGATGATGATGAATCGTATAAAGCCTATGTTACTTAGGGTGAATGTAGCTTACCAATGGTGAAACAAATTTTGAAATCGGTCCAGTACTTTTTGAGCCAATTCGTTGGAAACATACTTACATAAATAGATACATAGAAAATTCTTTATTGCACAAAACTAAAAGTACACTGGCGAACTTAATGATAATTAGCATTTTCTTCCAGCTAACCTTTGTGTGATATGGAAGTGTGTTTGGTAGTGCTTTATTAAAATCTTGAGAGTTTCTATAGAACAGATATTTTAGGTAGAATATTAATAAATAATAAAAATACATAAAAAAATTTAGTTAAAATACTATTCTTAGCGGGTTGAACCACGGTGCGCATGAGACACTCCTGCGGCTTCGCTCGCATGGCGTAAATTAACCAAAGGGGGGTTTACAGGAGGTGTACTTGTGGACGTGAAGGGAAAAGATAGTTTGCTGTTACTGATATTATTTATTGGAACTAAAATAGTAGCTCTGTGAGCTGTCGAGTATATCTTTGCATATAGCTTAAACTGAATAAATATTCCCCGCGCACCTTAAAATACTTCAAACCAACACAACGAAGAGAAATGAAACGAACAAAAGCATATGAAACTAAATACGAAAGGACAGACCTAACAAACTATGATCGAGTAGGTACCTCTTCATAAATCCTGCGACACTTGCGTGTTTTAAGGATCGCCGATGCCATCTAGTTTAATTTTAGGATACTAAAAGATAATTAAATTATTTTATGTTGAAAAATCATTTTGTAAAATCAAATGACCATCCCGTCTCACAGTGAATGAGTGTAATCAGCCATTGCCATGTTTAATCCAATAATTGAACATTACAACATCAACTTCCACGGTATAAACATTTCTCCTTGCAAAATACCTATAGTTCTTTGCCACGGCTACATACCACTTACAACTTAGTTAACCGATGTAGTCGCGACTTGTCAAACTTCATGTCATTCTATGGAGTGTGCCCGGTACCAGGCTGAGAGGCAGAAAATATTTCACAATCTTAATTTAAATAGAACACATTTGGGTGTGTTGTTTAATATTTTGTCATGTCCAACGTCAAGTGAAGCTGGAATGATTTATGAACTAGTGACACCTTGTCTCAGTTCATGAATCATTTCACCCATCATCATAATTAACTTATATAGGTAGTTATGTATTTATAGTTTTGTTATCTTATTTTATTTAAATATTTTTGTAATGTATTAATATTGTGTAAAATGTGTATAAATTGTATATAAGGCTATGATGGGACTGCCATAAACACGATGTTTAAAAGTCCCTAAAATAAAAAATAGATTAAAAAAAAAAAAAAAAAAATTCATTCTATGGCTCACGAGGTGTCAAAAAAAATGGCGGTGATGACACCTTCACGTATTTTGACTAATCGACAAGAGAAAATCAATTGAATGTCCATGAACACTAACTGACATGAATCTAACTTTCTAAAACAATATCGCATCACACTACCAAATGCAGAGAAACGGCGCCATTATCTTACAAAACTGACCAATAGACGAATCATTCACCAATGCAATAACTCGTGTTTTGGGGTTTTACACATTTCCTTTGTTTTTATTTTCTAACTAGTCCAGCATTTTTTATTTTGAATGACCTATCCAAATACAAACTTTCACAACTATAAGTTCAAAAACAAAAGTTTCATGCAAACGTTTTCACCCCTTTTGACTCCCTTATAGAATTTCGAAAAACCCATTCTTAGTACACCTCCACGCATCAAGGACAATACACGCTCAAAATTTCAAGTCTCTATACGATCAGTGGTTTAGGCTGTGCGTTGTCTGTCAGTCAGTCAGGACATCTTCTTTTATATTATATAGATATGAGTCAGTAATACTTTTTTAGAGCATAAAACCAGCCAGTACTGATTTATTACTGGAATGTATGCGCAATATTATAGGTGATCGATTCGAGTCACGTATATGTATACTTATGCTTAACGAGATTCAATAATTAAGGATGCAACTGCAATTTTGCAATAGGTATCTACTACTAGACTACTCGTACTACTAGAGGATTGTGCAGCAAAGTTCGGATACGTATAATATGAAAAAAAATCTGCTGCGAAACACTCAAAACTTTGTAATAATAAACTTTAATATATGCTATTTTTAAATTAGGTTAATTCGAGGAATGTGTTTGTGGCTCTGTATACTACACTAGTTTGCTTTTAAAGTCAAATCCTTTAACTAAATTAACTCTTACCTGCACATTAAAACTTAGGCAATCCCCCTGTAGGGGTGCGCAAACAACCCCTGGGAGGCTCGTTAGCTTGATGACGACTGAAGTAAAAAGTTGTGCTATTTACTGACCTACGTGCGGTCTATTTTCCACTTAAAAACTAAGTAAAGTACTTCATACTAAGTATATGTAGTATAAAACATCGATGTACTATACGCTTGCCGTAACTAAGTACCACACATCTGCACGTAGGGTGGATAGTAGATTATATAATCAAAGGTGTTTTTTTACGAAAGCTTTTCCAAACTGAAAATGGTACCGAATCACTTGTTCAAAAAACTAAACTGCCGAACTAAAATTTAATCATGGTATTCCTTACTCTGTTCACAAAAATCCCAATTCATATAACATTTAAAATAACATGTCTAAAATAGTATTATTCTATTAAATTTTGGGTATTTTTACGTTAGTTTAGCGAGCATCAAGTTACGTGACTATTACCTACTAATCTGTCTAAAATATACACACAGTTAAAGAGAAATGTGACAAAAAAATATTGCTGTCGAATGACAAAGGAAGAGTTATGCTAATTTGGATTTTAGTTATTTATAATATTATTTTTATATTCGGCCTCGCCATAACCTCCCGGCTTTTCTTGATTTAAAAAATTTAATGTAATTAATGAAGTACCTTCGACGTAGTATTAGAAAATATTAAATAAAGATGCATGTAATCAGTAAAGCCGTTCTCAAGTTATAACGTGACCAGGAGAAATAGGGGTTCATATTATATATATTGAGATATGCATGTATAAAGCTTTCATGGCGAAATATATTACCTTTAACGCGTTAAACAAAAACCTTGATAATGCTGTTATGATAAGTAATAGACTAGTCAATAATTAATTAATAACAATCTGAACTCATAATATGATATAATAGGTATAACTTGAAATATCTTAAATACAGTATGTTATAGGGGAAAAAGGGGCAATGAGAGTCAGAGGGCAATGGTGGTCAGCGCTCTAGTTCTTAGACGAAAGTAGCTAAGCAAACGAATATCGTCCTTATAGACTGGCTAAGTGGCAATTCGCGGCCCCCAGCTTGCTCGCTCAGTCAGTACCCTAGTATATATTTTTACATATATATAATTTACTCTATGGCTCAGTACGCGTCCATCGTTTGCACTGGAAGGCCGTTGCGCAGTTGCGCGCTCATTTGATATAATTTTACGTGTGCACAAAATAAACGGTAAGTACATCAATACATAAAATTTAAATACTTAGAGTTGAGTGTCTTTAAGCTTATATTGTGTGTTTTATTCTATATCTTGCTTATTTGACTCCTATTACCCCCTTTTCCCCTATATATAAATTTAACTATATAAAATATCTTTAATGTATCTATTTATTAAATTAAGATAATCGTTTTCTATGTTACATTACTTCTAATATGTATTTATTGTTAATATGGTAAATAAATGGTAAAAGAAACTAAGTACTAATAATTATTCTCGTAGATCTGCCTACCCATTACCACTAGCCGGCAGTTTTCACTGTAGCCATGTTTTACCCCCGGGGGAATCAATTATGCATAAGTCTGAGAGTCGGAACACAATGGTGACAATTACCTACTGCTGCATGTCATATTGAAGAATGATTCATAATGGTACTTAGTAAATACAGCCTAGTTCAACTGAAAGGAGTGTAGGCAAATTCTTGTTATAAGACAAAGATATATTTATTTGTCAGGAAAACATGTGTTACAAACAATACCGCTAAATAACCGGCATGCCATAGATGTCAAAATACTACAAAATTATATGTCAACATGTTTTGCCCCTAAGGACGTACAAATAGTAGTGAGATAGCTTCATTAAATAATTCATTTTAAATTAGTATAGTAGTTAAATCACTAATAGTAGTATAATCAATAATAAGTAATTAATCTTCTAAAACAACGAAAAACATTATTTTGGCAAAACTTAAATCGTAGTAAAATTTACTCGTATTTAATTTATACATAATTATTAAAATGTATGCTTATATATTAATTTAAAAAAATAAAACAAACAATACAAATTTCACCAAATAAAAAATAAATTATAAAAGGCAGTATGTCAATATAATTTGTTTAAAAACCTGATGTGGAAGTTCGGGCCCTACTCCCACCTCTTAAAGCAGTAATATTCAAACCTTACCATTAAATTTGGTATCACCACGTCAATATAGCAAGCTTAAAATAATGGATTACGACAGACGTTTTGATGACGTATTATCAAATAGTGCACTCAATTCGCGGACTTTGCAGCTGCGTTAGTGTTCTATTCGGTTGGGCATCGTAGGTATTGATCCTGGAACGCACCATTAGGATCAATTTCAGTTAAAAAAGGAACACGCCGTAAATAGTATTGCAGTAATATGTTCGACCGTTTTGTGTCGGTGTGAGTACGATAGTAAGTATGATTATTCTAAGCTTATTACAAAACGCTCCGGATTTATGATAGTTTTGTAAAGGTGGGAGTCACAGAGTGCATATATGGTCTGTGGTGGGAGTAGACCCCCTCTTATGGCATTTGGAAGTTTATTATAAATAATAGGACTCATGCAAAAGATGCTTTTACTTATCAGCATTTCCTTTGACGATTGTAGGCGAATATAGTATCTAGTAACAGTTTAAATATCTGAGTAATCTGGGTCATATCATGAAAATCTCAAAGTACGATCTACTACAGTTGATAATCCAAAGCAAAATTTAGGGAAGGAGAAGTGTAGCAGAAGAAGAATATCTTGGCTCAAAAATCTACGCCAGTGGTACACAAGCACCCGATCTTAGTTTCGAGCTGCAGTGTCGAAAGTCTAAGTCGCCCTAATGATCGCCAACCTTCGTTAGAAGATGGCACAAGCAGAAGAAGAAAAACAGTTAAAAGAGCTCGGCTCAGTCAGATGCAGCTGTTTTTGAGGTTTCTTATTATGTTGCGTAGTTCATCTTTGTCGACTGGTAGGAGACCCGAAAGGATGATAGCATCCTATGTTTCGGCTTATGCTTGAGCTATGTTTAAATAAAAACTCATTATTTCTATTCCGTTCAATGTAATCGTTTTTCTCATTATCATCCCCCACTCTACTTTTATTCAACTACGGAGTCTCTAAGGGCATGTTCCATGTTAGTTTCAAATCCTACTATCCTACTTCCTACTAATATTATATATGTGAAAGTTTAGATGGATAGATGGATGGATGGATGCATGGATATTTGTTGCTGTTTCACGCTCAAACGGCTAGACCAATTTTGATGAAAGTTGGTATGGAGGTAGATGAGGCTTTGGATTGACACATAGGATACTTTTCATCATCATCATCATCCAACACCACGCGGGTGAAACCGCGGATTGCAGCTAGTATATTATATGGCAGATAAATATAGTATTTATACAGAAAGCGTAGCGTATAACTCATAGAGGTCGTGAAACAGGCTACTGCTGTTTGTTATCCAAAATAATAAATATATCACAAGTATTTGTATAAACTTTATATTATATAAAGACTTTGAAATTTATAGAGGGAAAAATTCCATCCTCGGACGGGATTCGAACCCGCGTCTTCTGACTCTCCGTGTCAGACGCCTTTGACCAATGTTTGAGATCGCTAAAGCAGGCGTTAGTGCTTTAAAAAGTAATACTATATGTAAAGACTAGCTTTCACACTAGGTTTCACCCACGCGGTGATCGATGATGATGATGAAGACGAATTAAATATAGCGTATGTTACTCAAGCATAATATAGCTTTCTGCTGATGAAAGAATGTTTTGAACCGGTTATGTAGTTTTTGCGTCTATCCGTTACACAGTAACTCTCAAATCTTTTCTATTTTATTAGAGTAGATAAGGATTAACACCAAAGTACGAATACTGTGGCCTAGTTTGTACCGGTGTTAATATTGCATATTTTCACACGGAAAAGTAGTTATTGTGATATAACTGTAATAGTTAGACATATGGCAGCACATATATATATATACATATGGACTTCATTGTAGATATTGACGTTTTCTATAAAACTCAAGTACATCACTTTGTTATATTATCAATAGTTTCCGCAACGTACGCGATATAAGGATGTTTTTTCGTATTTTTCACACCTTACATTACCGATGGTTTCATTATCGAAGTTTTCATACGGACTTTTTTGTAATAACGGACCAACTTTTTTGAAAATATTGTACATACAGCCTATGTTATAATGTCGCTTGCTAACGTCAAAAGTTTTTTTAAAATTTTTCAAGTAGTTTTTTAATTTATTCGTAACATACAAAGCGTATTTTCAAGTTATAAATAAATGCAAAAAGGTTACAAATATCATATCTTCAAACGGGGCCGATAAGTTTTTTCGAGGCTGAAAATAAAAGAATTATATTTTACATTAAAATATTATAATTTGGGGACGAAGTCCAGATTTCTCACGGGTTTTTATATCCCAAAAAAGCATGCGTGCTATTTTTGGAGCAGCTTCTTTAGACTCGTGCAGAGCACTCTTCAAGAAAATTAACGTGCTACCACCGCCGCCGTGTCAGTACAATTATGATGTATCATGTTTTGTTAAACAACATATTAATATGTATACCAAAGCACATGAACGGTATCCTCGAAATACCCGAAACAAAGAGAGATCGGTGAATAGATATGCCCAAAAAACTGCGCTTTACGCAAAATCAAGTTACGCCAGGTCCATTACAATTTTTAATAAGCTTTATTTTAAATTAATGTCTTTACCTTTGTTTAAAAAAGCGGTGAAGGTGTGGTTGCTGGATCAGTGTTTTTATTCTCTAAAGGATTATTTAGAATAAGTGTTCTTCATTATGTTTGTATTGTTAATTTTAATGTGCCTAATGTATGAACAAATAACTAGATAGATTAGGTACCTGTATTATAAATTTTTGCATGCTATTTCATTAGCAAAGTGTGTCTTACTGTAAATTATTAAATCTACCTAAATTGTTCCCACCTTTTATGCAAATAAATATTATTCTATTCTACTAAAATATAAAAATACAAAAATTAAAATCTTTCCTCTTCATAATATTAGTATTACTATCATAAGTATACAATAATAAGCTAATAACAAAATAAATTTCGCATCTTTCCCGGAAGAAAACACAAGGAAAACATCTTAAAGAAAGCAAAACAGCATCTCATAAAAAGCCGACATGGTGATCATAAAGGCAATTCTTTTGCATAAAATAAGGTGCGTTGTTCAAGCGCTCCATTGTTTCGACACAGTTTCGTGCTGTGAAAATATGCCAGTGTTATTATTATATATGTCCTACTTTTGGGTCGACGTGCTCATTAGGGTTGAAGTTTCTACACTGTTCATATTAAAGGACCTTTTAGGAACTGTTGAATTAACTAGTTAACCTAACGTGATTTTGTACCTTTTACTTATATTAGAACCATTAGTGGAGCTCCACGTAGTTCGTAAGTTTACCGATAGATGGCGCTAGTAAATTGGCCATAAATTCTAACACGCGGTGACAAGATTCTCCGCAAGTTAACGATGTAAATGTGGCGGCAATTTTAAATTGAATTGTTTGATTTGTATACCAATCCTACAAATACCTATCCCCTTTAGGTTAATTAGGTAATTAGGTAATAGACGCTTGTCAAAGCGTATTCATTGGTCCTTCGAGCCGGATTGTCGTGTGACATTCCAGTGCAGGATAGGGAAGCTTGCGGGACGGTGGATTGCCGTTGCAAACTGCAAAGCTAGCGGACCTTTTAAAGGTTAGCTGCGGAGGGTGCACAAGCACGTTAATTGTGCATTCGATGTCGTGCACTAATATCACCAACGTAGTTGAGACCCAGCAACGTTGGACCACGTAACCGGCCGGGCGAAGTTCGTGTCCAGTCACGTGGAGGTACGTGCGAAGAAAGGTGCAGGGAGATGTTCGTGTCCAGTCACGTTTGGGAAACGTGCGAAATTGGAAACTGAACATGGTTCTGAAGCTGCAGACGTTACCGGAAACAGCAGGAAAGTGAGAAAAACAGTGAGTACTTTTGACAATACTAAAAAGTGACAGTGTAATTTTGACATTTACTCAAAATTGAAATTTCGCGGCAATTGGACTTGTAAAAATTAATTGTGTTTATTTTAGGACTTAGAATAATTTCTTTAAAAACGGAGGTACGGGGAACCTATGCCCGATTTCGCCCCGACGTTTTAAGTTTCAAACACTTAGAATAATTTTCATCATTTTGGACTTGTAAAATTTTTAGAAACTGTCTTTGTAATTTAACTTAGATTTGTAAGATGGAATCATTAATTAACTTTCAGCAAGACATAAAGTCTCGCATAACTAAGGCTAGAGTTAACTTTAAAAAATCTCCCAAAGAGCGATTGAACATAGATTATATAGAAGCAAAATTAGAATCTTTAGATCAGTTATGGTTAGAATTTTTATCTGGTCACAAAGAGTTAATGCGTAGTGTTGAACCTAAATTGCTTAACAAAACGGATTATGTTGAAAACGATGTTTATGATAAAGCCGAAGAAATATACTTAGATTATAAATGTGAAATGAAGTCAATGTTAGCTAAATTTAGTGTTGTTAATCTTAACAAAAATGATTCTACTGCTGCTGAAGCTAAGGTATGTCACGTCAAATTGCCCAAAATAAATCTCCCAAATTTCTCAGGTAACTACGCTGAGTGGACTACCTTTAGAGATTTATTTCGGTCATTAATTTTACAAAATGCAACTTTAGATAATGTTCAAAAATTACATTACCTCAAAGGTTATCTTGTTGGTGAAGCCGAACAGCTTCTTAGACATATACCTATTGAGGAATCAAACTTTGATAGATGTTGGAAACTGTTAGAGGAACGTTATAACAATAAGAAATTTATTTGTCACCAAGTTCTAAAACGACTTCTAAGTCAAAAAAACTCTGTCTTAGAATCCGCAAGTGGACTGAAAGAGCTTGTGGATACTACGAACGATTGTTTTGCCACCCTCTCTAACTTAGGCATTGATGTAAAGAGTTGGGATGTAATGATAATCCATATCCTTACGTTGAAACTGGATTCAGAAACTCGACGTCAGTGGGAGTTTCATATAACTTCGAACACTTCGTCCGATGAACTGCCTACATATGAACAGTTTAAAGAATTTTTAACAAAACGTTTCCGTGCTATCGAATTTCTCGATCCTAAATCAACGTTAGGATATAAGGCCCAGAGTAAACCTGATAAATTAAAAGTTTTACATGTAACTAACGATAGATGCTCTTTCTGTACAGAATCTCATAAATTAACTCAATGTAAACTTTTTCAAAGGGAAAATATCGAAGCCCGTCGCAATTTTGTCCTACATAACAAAGTGTGTTTTAATTGTATGGGTAGTAATCACTCTGCCAAAGAGTGCCGCACAAACTTAAAATGTCGTATTTGTAAGCGAAATCACCATTCGCTTCTACATCCGAGAGGTTTAGATATAGAAAAAAATGAAGATATAAATAATCTGGGTGCTACTGCTGCATCTTCAGAAGGAGCTGCATGTTCAAATGTAGCTGCAACTTCCGGCTTGGTCTCTTGTTTTGCCACAGGCAAAGAGCATCAGCAAGTTTTGCTTGCTACTGCACTAGTAAAGGCTATAGCTAAAAATGGAGAAGTTTATCAAATACCGTACGTGCACTTTTAGACCAGGGGTCACAAGCATCTTTCGTGACTGAGTCGACTGCTCAGTACTTAGGCTTAAAGAAGACCTCAATCACAGGCCAAGTAACAGGCTGAAACAGTGGAAACAAAAACATTATTTCCAAGGCAACGGTGACTATAGAGATTCAATCTCGGATCTACCCAAAATTTAAAATTTCGGTGAAGGCATACGTTCTGCAAAGAATAACATCCCTTCTCCCTACAAGTAAGGTAGAAGCAATTGAATGGGTAGAAATGAAAAAAATAGTTTTGGCTGACCCAGAGTATTTCTTACCGAATCGAATAGACATTCTTTTAGGAGCTGATGTTTACAGTCAGATACTGAAGGATGGTTTAAAGAGAGGTCCTCCCGGCACACCCATAGCACAAGCTACTAGCTTAGGTTGGATTGTGTCTGGCGTAACAAATTCATGTACCGAAGTATCGTCTGATATCAAAGTTATGCATTGTCATATAAACGATAATGAGATACTCAGGAAATTCTGGGAGTTGGAATCTGATGTAGAGAAGCCTAAAGAAACGATGTTCACAGAAGATGAAAAACGATGCGAACAACATTTTGCCGAGACAACTCAGAGAGATCAAGATGGGAGATACCTTGTGAGTCTTCCACTCAAACAGGATACGCCTGAGGTCACTGGATCAATGGAGATTGCTGAAAAAAGACTAACATTATTAGAGCACAGATTAAATAAAAACAATTCGTTGCAACTTCAGTACCAGAAGGGTATTAATGAATATTTGCAACTCGGTCACATGGAAAAGGTACCTGCAAATGAAATAGAAAATCCAAATGCGGTATACTTACCACACCACGCCGTGGTCCGTGAAGATAAAGACACCACGAAGGTCAGAGTAGTGTTTGACGCATCCTGTAAAGGGACTAATAATCAATCGCTAAATGACAATTTGTTAGTGGGTCCGACTCTACAAACAGACCTAAGACACCAAGTTATGCTTTGGAGAGTCTCGCGTATCTGTTTGACAGCCGATATAATAAAAATGTATCGTCAAATTAAAGTTAATAAAGCTGATATTGACTATCAACGAATTCTGTGGAGAAATTATGCATCAGAGAAGATAAAACATTATAGGATGCTTAGAGTTACATTTGGGGTTGCATCTGCCCCGTATCTAGCGGTTAAAATACTACATCAACTAAGCAACGATGAAGGTCACATGTTTCCTTCTGCAGCTAAAGCCTTGTCAACTAACTTTTATATGGATGATCTCTTAGCAGGATGCGAGAATGAAGAAGAAGGAATAAATTTATACCGAGAGCTAAATGATCTAGTTGAAAAGGGGGGTTTTACTTTACAAAAATGGACCAGTAATAGTGAACACTTACTACAAAAAATGAAAGAAGTTGAGAAGGGGAAGAATGTTGAAAGCGGGGATGAAATCAATGAAGGATTAAAAATAAAAACAGATGAAATATTAAAAATTGTAGGACTTACCTGGAATCGCAGCGATGACTCCTTCCATTACAAGGTTGAGATGCCGGACAAGAAGAAACCTGAAACAAAAAGATCAATAATTTCCAAGATTTGCCGTTTCTATGATCCACTCGGGTGGGTAGCGCCAAGCATAATTATATCAAAAATTATAATTCAGAAACTATGGTTGGCAGGGATGGATTGGGACGAAACTGTTCCTGACAACATATTAAACGAATGGCACACTTACCAAGAAGAGTTGAAAATACTTGCCAATGTGTCGATACCTCGGTGGATTGGTGTCACGGTGGGCGATGTCGTGGAATTGCATGGCTTCAGTGACGCATCCAAGGATGCTTATTCAGCTGTAGTCTACGCGCGAGTCGTTGATTCCAAAGGAAAAGTTCATGTATCGTTAATATCTGAAAAAACAAAGGTGGCTCCAATCAAACAAATTTCAATACCAAGGTTGGAGTTGTGTGGTGCTGTGCTGGTAACGCGATTATTAATTGAAATCTCTTCTGTTATGAATATTGAGAAAACTTACTTACATGCCTGGACGGACTCAACTGTTGTCCTCGCCTGGCTGAACAGCCATCCAAATCGGTGGAATGTTTTTGTAGCAAACCGTGTGACTGACATAATTACAAATTTAGATGCGCATCATTGGTCACATGTTTCTACAAAATGTAACCCAGCAGATGCTGCATCGCGAGGTCAGTCTCCGTCAGACTTGGTTAAAAACACGATGTGGTTTAAAGGTTCAGACTTTCTGCAGAAACAACATATCGAATACCAAAAACCAAAGGATATGACTTCTAATGTAGAAGAAAGGGTTAAAATTAAAACTCACTGTGCTGCTATCGATGATGCCGTTGTTGAACGGTTTTCTTCCTTGACTAGGATGATTCGAGTGGTAGCCTACTGCAAACGATTTGCCTGTAACATGAAATTAGAAAAATCACGAAGACAATTAGGGTATTTAACGTCACCAGAGTTAAAGGAAGCATTGAATGGTTGTATACGTAATTGTCAAGCACTAAACTTTAGGGAAGACATCGCAATCATAAAAAAAAAACGAAAACTTACCCAAACGTACCATCCTTCGTACACTCAACCCATATCTTGACCTAAATGATATTTTAAGAGCTGGTGGCAGGCTTGAGCATTCCCAGCTAAGCGCAAATCAAAAGCATCCAATATTGATGCCTAAGGAGTCTCATCTGACGAATCTACTCATCTTAGATGCTCATAAGCAGACACTTCATGGTGGCCCACAGATTATGCTGTGTTATTTAAAAAATAAATATTGGATTTTGGGAGCTGCTCGACTCGTAAAGTCGTGTTATCGGAAGTGCGTGACTTGCCTTAAAAAACGCTGGAAAAACACAAACACAGTTAATGGGACAGTTGCCTTCAGTTAGAATAACTCCTGCTCGGCCTTTCAAGTCAAGTGGGGTAGATTTTGCGGGCCCAATTCAGATCAGGACGGCGAAAGGTCGTGGTCACAAATCACACAAAGGCTATATTTGCATATTTGTATGCATGGTAACCCGAGCAACTCACTTGGATGTTGTTACTTCACTCACGACAGAAGGCTTCTTGCAAGCCTTTAAAAGGTTCGTGTCTAGACGAGGGTATTGCTCCGAAATATGGAGCGACAATGCAACAAATTTTATAGGTGCGGATAACGAACTAAAACTATCGAGACTCTTTAAGAATGAAAAAGATTCAATACTTCCAGAGATTTGCGATAGTTTAGCAACCAACGGATGCTCATGGAATTTCATTCCAGCGCGTTCACCAAATTTTGGTGGGTTATGGGAGGCGGTTGTTAAATCGGTTAAGTACCACCTCAAGAGGGTCATTGGGCAGTCGACTTTGACGTACGAAGAAATGTCAACAGTTTTATCACAGATAGAGGCCTGCCTTAATTCGCGACCTCTATCTGCTGTTTCTGGTAATGCCGACGAAGACTCGATGGTTTTGACTCCTGGTCATTTTCTGGTGGGAGAAGCATTGGTGACTCCGCCTGATAATAATTTCGAGTCCTCGAATGTCAGTTCCCTTCGGAGGTGGCAGTATACCCAGCGCATGACTCAAGGCGGCAATGGTCAAAACAATATTTAACAAAATTTTACAAGCGGTACAAATGGTCTTCCACAATGCCACAGCCTCGCATTGGCGATGTGGTTGTAGTGCGCGAAGATGGTTTGCCTGTTTGTCGGTGGCTTTACGGCAGAGTTATTGCTACACACCCTGGGCAAGACAATTTAGTTAGAGTAGTTACTCTCAAGATTAAGAATGGCATAGTCAAACGACCTGTCAACAAGCTATGTCTCCTGCCAATATCAACCACTTAATTATATTTAAATTAAGAGTAAAATGTATGTTAAGGTGAAGGTGAAGGACGAAGTTCAGCTTGTCCTTGGTGGGTGATGTATGTTGAATTAACTAGTTAAATTGAATAAAATCCGAGGTCGATTGAATTGTTTGATTTGTATCCCAATCCTACAAATACCTAAACCCTTTAGGTTAATTAGGTAATTAGGTAATAGACGCTTGTCAAAGCGTATTCAGGAACAAGTATTTGACGTTTGTCAAGTGCTCGCCTTGTCACTGCCCGCGTGCTGTATACAGTAGTAAATAAAATAAAGAAAGACTTAAAATTCCTTAATTACAAATTACAGTTCTTAATCATCAACTCAGCCATAGGACGTCCACTGCTGAACATATGCCTCCTCCATAAATTTCCAAAGAGACGGTGGGATGCGGTCTGCATCCAACGTCGTCCTGCGAACTTTATCAGGTCGCAGGACGACATACGCTGCGCTTGCCGGTCCGTGGTCTCCACATCTAGAAACTTTCAACATCCATCATCCGAAATTACAGTTGTTTTGTGTACATATATTAATAAGTTTGTGTTTGATATTTTTTTTAAATACTCCCTCTTTGGGTCTCTAAGTTGGCCTCTAAGTACAAATATATAATACGTTAAAATTAGTTGAAAAATGCGACATGTACAGGACAACCAACATACAACCTTACAAACATACGGACAGATGAAAGTCAGTTAGAGCAGAGACGCTTAACTCACTTCGCTCGCTCGGTCAACTAGCTTGTACGAACGAATGCTCATATCGGACTCTCAGCTAATTTCAGACTACGCTATACTATTGTACTATATAGTATAGCAAAGAATAACCAAATGCTATACTATATAGCATGGCATTCACATAACGCGATATTATCGCAAGCACTAGTATATGGCAAGCTCGTTGACCGTGATCTTTGAAGAGTGTGCACAGTTGCACATCACGATCGACACAATGGATTTAATACTGGATAGTCATGATATTTCAAACTTTTTGAAGATTTGATAATGAGGATCATTTTCAAAATTATTATAGGATGTCCAGGCAGCCGCTCGTTTCGCTTGCGGGACGGCCGGGGGTGAGGGAGGAGGAAGAGGGCGGCGCGTGATATAGCACAGGATGAACTCAGCGCATCGCACAAATTTTATAGCGTATAAGCCAATAATATATTATAGTACTGTTTAGTAATATGTGTACTGTCAAAGTCAAAATCATTTGTTCAATTTAGGCATCAAAGACGCACTTGTGAACGTCAACTTTAAAGACTCTACCGCCGCGTTCCAAAATATATAGAGCCTGCCGAGAAGAAGCGGCGAGAAACTCGGGGTTATTCTTTTTATATAGATGTTTACAATGTTTCTACTTAGGTACTACAAATATTACCTTTTATGGATGGCAGAGTAACAGCTTGAAGTGGAGTATTCCAAGCATCTTTATCTTCTATATAATGTCGGACTTCTAATAAGCTTTTTTTTTATTAAAACGTTTTTTCAACTTAAATTTACCCTCTGTGAGCTCAGTTATGTGTTTTGGGATTGCATTATAAAAACGCACACAATTTCCTAGAAATGACTTATTAGTCTTCGCAAGTGTAAAACTATGTACAGCTATCCTATTTGTATTTCTAGTATTAAAAGGGTGGTGATCACTATTTAACTTACCAATATTAATAAATTTTTTACGAACATGCATTATATTTTCAAATACATATAAGGAAGGCAAAGTTAATATATTGATAACTTTAAATAAATCTCTCAAAGATTCACGGGGACCCATTTCGTATAAGAGTATAGCTCGAATAGCACGTTTCTGATAAAGCAGGATAAAGATGGTCTCTATATAAGCCGCTGATCCCAATAGCAATATCCCATATGACATTACGCTGTGGAAATATACAAAATATACCGCGCCGTAGAAGCGTCTGTTAGCTCTCTTATTTTAGAATAGAATAGAATAGAATAGAATAGAAAATATTTTATTTGCGACATTACAATGTAAATGTATAAGAATATAGAAATAGCACAAAACATGCAATTGTCACAAATTGGCACCAACTCAGCATAATACCAGCTGTTCGCCAGCGCTGATCTTCCGTTGGAGCCATTTGGTGAAATCACGGACCGGCATGCACACAGAACAGAATAAGTATAATATTATTTAAAAATCAATTATAAAACCAAAAAAGAAAAAAATGAAACTATAATAACCTCCTAAAATAAAACAGAAAACAAAATGAATATAAATAATTAAGCTATACAGTACTTCCCCTTTATCGTCTCTTGCTTTTTAATACAATAACATATAACAATACAACTACAATAACATTTAATACAATACACAACTTAAGTATTTCAAGTTGATTTAACTCAAATTGCACTCGTATCGTGTTTGAGTGTTTCCTCCTTACTCTGGTGTGTAGTAATATACTTCTTTAAATGAAGTCTAAAACTAAGTACAGTTTGCAGGTTCCTCACCGGAGGTGGGATATTATTCCAGCATTTAGTAGCTGCGTAACGGAAACTACCTCTGAAGGCGGCTGACCTATGACATTGCGTGGAGAGTCGTGACGCACACTGGCGGGGATCATGGGGTCTATGAGTTGACATCCAGGATAGTTTTTCATATAGATATGAAGGCTGCTTATATTTTATTATACCAAAAAGTAAACATGCCAAGTGCAACTTGCGTCGATGCTTCATTTTTAAAATCGAATGTTTGTTGAGGTAAGGGCTCACACGAGCTCTTGGCGGAATGTCGAAGCAGAATCTAGCGCAGGCGTTTTGTACTCTTTGTATAATTGTTTGTGTACGTGCTAGTAGCCTGGGGCCAAAAACTGTGTCCATGTAATTCAATCTAGACAATACTAGGGACTCCACAAGTTGGATACGTAAGTCTTCTTTCAGATAAGGTCTAATACGGTAGAGCACTTTTAATTTATAAAAACAGTTTTGTATTGAATTGGCTACATGTTTTTCGAATCGTAAATTGGAGTCCATTAGCAATTTTACGTACCGCATATGCAGCAGAAATGAGTCTCCCAGACAGTGCATTTATTTGAGGACCCCATTGTAATTTTGCGTCTATTTTAATGCCCAGGAAGACTGTTGCCTTGTCCATTACGAGTTTAACTCCATCAAGCGTAATGTTGGACTCCAAATATGGAACAGTAGGCAAAAAAAAACTTCGAACATTTAGTCTTTTTGAATTCAGCAGTAAATTATTAGTTGAGAACCATTTAGAGATAGGGAACGCGGGGTAATGAGAGCGGTCGGGCAATGGGAGCTATGGTGTTTGGACGGAATGCAGGCACATTTGCGCGATCGTAAGCACTCGGCTACTTCCGTCAACTATCGGCAAACTTCGCCTGACGCGCTCAGCGATGTTATACGTACCATTATCCAGGTGTCCGTACCATGTACCATGGAATATACAATATGGTACGCAGATGTACCATTATTTCTCATTTATCATCAATACATAGAGACTGAAAAAAATACGACAATTTTGAATACATTTTGCAGTATCTTTGTTTTTACATCATCCCCGCATTCACAAACACAATAAAAGTTATTTTATTTTTGTAACACATTATTAGTATTAAATTCAACCCAAAATAATACATTTTTCTGTGTCAATGTTGGTAGTAGGCAGTCAGGCACTTTAAACATTAAAATGCCACTTACTCACTTTTTCAAAGTTAGTTTGTATGGTCTGCCATTGTAGTTAATTGAATTACAAAAAAGTGTGTTGGTAGCAATTTTCCATGTAAAATTGAAAATAAACATGATTATGTAATGATAAAATTTTACCCCCACCTCTTTCGCGTATAAATCGAAAAATATCGATCCGAAGAAGAAAAATGTAGGAACCAAAATAATAGAAAAATTAATTGTAAACAACTTTGTTTATAACAAATTTTCATGTAAAATTGAAAAGAAACGAGTTGTCAATTAAACAATAATTTTGTTTATAAAAAAAAACGTAAAAAATGTAAATAAACGAGTTGTTAATCAAACAAAAATCGGCCACTCCTTTGGGTATAAATCGGAAAATATCGATCTTAGGAAAAAATATATAAGAATCAAAATTGTAGGCAATTTAATTTTAAACAACTTTTGTGAAATCGTATTTCGTGTTTAATTGAAAGCACACGAGTTATTCAATAAACTAAAATTTACCCTTAAAATCAAGATGGCAGATAACGCAACGGATCGATCATCACGCAAAACAAATGTTAGACTGCCAGTGACCTTCTCCACAGAATTCCGAAGGAAAATTGATACCTATATTTTTTTCCGGGTCAAATCCTAGTTCGAGTGGGCTATCGCTGATACCACAGAAAGAAGTTAAAAGTTGTGAAATAAAATCCTGGTATAACACACATAGTGGTTGTCATAGACCAATATAGACTCTCAGAAAACCGTACCATAGTTTTATCTAAAGTACCATAATTTTGACGAGCCTATGTCATAATTCCTGAGTTGGCATCTAACATCCCTGGACGCGCTCGAACCGTTAGTCCCATTCGTTTAGTCACGAGGGACGGTTGTGTGTTTTTCACTCCATGCTTACAAGAAATTGTCGATTGCCAGCATAAAGGTAAGCATGAAATTATATTCTTATTTTGTTGTATTTATGCTTATTATATCCCTAGATTCGTTTACTAACAAGTCCAATTAGTTGAATTGTGATTGAGAATAGAATTACATATTTATGTTATTACTTTTCAAAATAGTGGTCAGCGGCTAATGGTAGCCTAGCTAGGCTCTCATTACCCGACATAGCTTCTGTTACCCCATTTAGTCATTTTAGAGATATAAAAGCCTTGTTTTTTTGTTTTAGATGCCACGTAAAAGAACTCGGACAACCACAAAAGCTTCTTGGACAGTGGATTCATTAGAAAATGCGGTATCTGTTCTCAAAAGAGTAGGCATTTCGGTGTACAAAGTATCTCAACAAACTGGCATTCCTTACAGCACTCTAAAGAAGAGATACATTTTAGCGAAAGCTGACGACACTGGAAAAAGTGGAGAGATGTGATACCGATGCAGAAGTTGCGGAAACTGGGCCCATACAGATTGTTCTGGCAATGATAGTCCAAATACTTATATTTGTGCATTTTGTTTGCATCCGTAAAGTCTGGATCTTTTCTTTTCCATTAATAATTTCACGTTTTATCTGCGTTTTGTTTGATTTGTTTTCATGTTTATTTGTGTTACAAATAGTTTTATTTTATTATAATTACTGAGATCTCATTTATAATTTGTTAATTTTATTCTTTGAGAGTAATTATAATGGCTCCCATTTTCCGTATGAGCGTTAAATGGGCTCTCATTAGCCGTAATTGTCGGGTAATTGGAGCGACTGACTTTTTTTGTAAAACTGTGATTGTACCCTAATACATGTCTGTAGTTGATTATAACTGTGATTAAAGTATTCTCTTATAATAAAGGTAAGAGTTTATATTAAAAAATTACAAGAATTTAGACTAACGTGGTTTTTATTAAAACTTTCCCTTAGTAGGCTCCCATTGCCCTGTTCTCCCTAGATCTTTCCTATCTACTTTGAAAATCTGAGATGTGTAATCCGCAAATAAAACAATATCACCAGGATCCTTGGCCATAAGTGGCAAGTCGTTAAAGTATACTAAGAACAAAAAACGCCCTAAAATGGACCCTTGTGGAACACCCATTTTAATTATGAATCCCGAAGATGTTACACCATTTATGCCAACCTTTTGCATCCTGTCAGATAAATATGACTCGATGACATCAAGCGCAGCTCCACGAATACCATAATGGAAAAGCTTTCGAATCCGTATACGAAGTTCCACACAATCAAATGCTTTAGAGAGATCACAAAAAACACCATCATGTGAGCTCTCCCAAGCCTTTAAGACATACGTCATCACGTGAAACCGATCTGATTTTCGTGCAGTATTGTAGCTCGTTAAAGTGCGCCAAAAGTTGTTTGAGCATAATTTTTTCTTACTTAAAATTGGTAGTTTAGATACTGGTCTATAATTTGAGAGGTCTGTTTTCTCTCCAGCCTTAAAAATTGAAGTGATTCTACTATATTTCATTAAATTCGGAAAGGTACCTCTATCTATACAAAGATTAAATAAGCGGGCCAAAATAAGACTCATAAAAGTAATAATTGGCTCTACAATTTTTACCGAAAGTCCCCATAAGTCTTCAGTATTCTTTATATTTAAGCTTTTGAATGTTTTTATAATTTCGACAGTTGAAGTATATTTAAAAGGAAAACTGGATTCTACGTTTGTGAAATTAGCTTTAAGACGAGCTTCTGCTGCATTGGGGCAAGCATTCAGTGACTTAGTCACTTCTAGAGGTAAATTAGCGAAGAAATTATCAAAAGTATTTGCTACATTTATACAGTGTGAACTTGTCCATAAGAATGTATGGTGCGCGATATTGTTTATACTACTATGAGCTATATACTTTAAGCTATTATATTATAGCGTAGTTTGAAAGCCGCTTCACTCGTGGATGTTAATGTATAATCTTTTTGTAAATTCGGATAAGCAAGCTGAGCAAATATTTTACTTACATCTAGGCTATCGTTTTATCAACATTAAACCGTTTACATACATATACTTACATTTATAATGTTGTTTCATATACATTCTTAATTCCCTTTAAAGGAACCAAGTAACACAACAATGCTTACAATTGCTTAGTATATAATAACGTGTGCCTTTAAAGCGGTGGAGTATTGTTCTGCTGAATAATAACTTGGATTGCTCCTAAACATTTCACGGCGAGAAAGGAATGTCCATTACGCGGATGAAAGTTTTAGGATTTGATACAATGATAACAATACTTTACTGCGGTAATATGGTACAATGATGACATTATTAGTAAAATAATCCAAAATATTTACCATTTCTGACATGCAATTTTACACAAAAAATGTTCTGGATCATCAGAATGTTTAGTTAAAGATTATTAATTAATAATTATTAATAGTTTTATTATACATTAATTATAAAATATTGGCCAGGCCATAGGATATGTAATTACAATTACAACGTCTGATACAATGAGTCAAATAATATTTTTGGAATGTGATATTAACTTTTATCATTTAAATACTCTTGTGTGGAGTAATAGCACTTATGTACAAGCCAATTTTGTACTTATTGGTTTCTATTTAATGTTCTAATGTTTAATGGCAAGGCATTAAACATTCTCACGCACATACTGTAGGTATTTCTAGAACATTTGTTGTAAGTGGGTAGGCAAATTTTGGCGGTCATTTAGTGTGTTATTTTTTTTAATTTGATGCAGGTTAGCAGATTTTGAAGTCCATAATTAATTTGAGGTAGAAAACTATCGCGAGTTATGTTCATGATTATGCTGAAAGGGTAGGACTTGCGTCATCAGCGATATGACTTTCTACAGCTGATAATTATGGGTAAAATCCTGGAAAAAACGGTGGGGAGAAGAAAGAAGTCGTGGTTGCGGAATATCCGAGAGTGGACTGGAATATCAGGGGCGTCTGAGTTGTTCCGCCGAACCAGAAACAAGAAGGACTGTACCGCGCTGATCGCCAACACCCACTAGTTGGATAGGCACTTTAAGAAGAAGAAGGACTCGCGTAATATTTACCGGAAATGGAATGATACTATTTCTGAATAAACTCTCAGAAGAATTTCAAAGAAGTTCGAAACTATATAACAATAATAATATAACATGGGACAACATCCACACAAAGGTCTTCAGGTCCCAAATTAGGCAGAGCCTGTACTATGGTAACCTGATGACTGATATACGTACTTAAATACATATACACACCCAGACACAGATCAAACAGACATAATCATGCACACAAATGTTTGACCTGTCCGGGGATCGAACCCGGGACCAGCGGCTCAGAAGGCAGGGGTGCTACCAACTGCGCCAACCGGCCTGTTAAAATCGGCAGACTGAGGAAACTGGTCGGAGACTATTTCCATAATTAATCCTACAGAAATTCATTGGGGATGGCTGATAGAATTAGCGAAATATCTGAAACGTAGCCAAATTGCTGGCCTATACCATAGTAAAATGCCTATACCTATTTATTTATTTATTTATTTATTCATTATCTACATATACGGCCGAGACCAATTACATAGTTAAGTACTACACAGAAAACAAAACACAAAGTATTAAACTAATCATCGATTACAAAATAAAAAGTCACATACATACAATTATTAAAAATAATAGGTACTATAAATAACAATTATGTTCACAGAACTTCAAAAATAGGGTAAGTATGGCAGGCCACTTGTCACAAACAATGTCACGGTCCGGGTAAGATTTAAGGAATGCGTTGAGACCAGCCAAGACACGACAGATAGGACTATTGTTCCGGGCTTTAGTACGGCTACGGCCAATGCAGAACAACTTGTGTCTGCGACTATGCCGGATATACATATCAGGTACACTCAATGTGAGTAGGCGGTTATGCAGTGCAGGTGAGTCCGTGGATATCTTACAGCAAGTTTTAAGTTGATCAAGTGATCTGCGAACCAGCAGCGAGTTAAAACCTAATTGGCCAAGCAAGAAACCAGTGGGATAGAGATAGGGATAATATCCGTAAGTCTTCTTATAAAGACTTCTTAAGAAAGATTTCTGGACCTTCTCGAGCATAAGTATGTACGTGTCGCAATGCGGGTTCCACACACAGGCGCTTGACTCCAGTTTACTCCGCACTAAGGTACTAAACAAGAGTCGCAGAACATGAGGATCGCGAAAATCCTTAGCATTGCGTAAAACGAATCCAAGACGCCTAAAGGATTCCTTAGCAGTAATTGCAACGTGATCATTAAACTTAAGACCGCGATCAAACGTAACGCCAAGATCTTTTATTGTTGACACACGCTTCATGGCATCTTTATCAACAAAGTAGGTGTACCGAATAGGGTTATGTTTGCGATTGAAAGACATAACGTAACACTTATCAGTTTCCATACCCGATGCACCAACTTTTTCTTGCGAATATCTTTAATTATGTCATGAGACCAGACTGGGTATCCGACAGTCGTATTTTTAACCCGCCTTTTTTGGGCACACATTGATTAAAAACGGCATAAAGTATGTCGTAAAATTTGTCAACAGCAAGCTGAGTTATATTATATATTCTACACAATGAATTAGCTACAGTATCTGTTATATATTCACTGTGGACTGTATTGTGGCCACATTCATGAATGTGAATGATCGTTTGAATGATACCTATACTATAGAGTATATAAGTAGTTATGAGTTTCAAATCTAATTGAACTGCATGTTCCAGCGAACTGTAGGTTCCATTTAGGCCCCTAGGCTCAACTGCGAAGCTCAACCAGTTGAACCGTTCGGACTTTTTCCCGTAGTCGCAACTGGTTGTGTAGATTAGAAAAATGTCTCGAAGGCTCAACCAGGACCTAGACTAAAACACGAGGGTCAACTAGTTTTGCCTTTTGGACTTTTGTTCCCGTAGTCGCAACTAGCAGATTGCCATGTCAGTTTTGTCCAGTTATTACCCGCTACACTATCAAGTCTTAGTAATTTTAGAGCTCTCTTTTAATTTCACATCTTCGGGCTGGATTTGAATGTTTAAAATCAAGTAGGTTTTGTTCTGGCTAAGCAGGCGTTAGAACTTTAAATTTCTATTATAATTTTTTTTGATCATTTAATAAATTTTATGTGTCGGTTTAAAAAATATATAATATTTGAATTAATGTTTCTAATGAATTATCGTATCAATTTTTTTTATATAACAAGTCTTCACAGACTCCAGGGTTCGTGCCATTTTTTGTAATTTGCGAATTTATTACATCTAAATATAATTAAAAAGAGACAACAATACATACTTAATTAGGGGACATAGGATTTTATGTTAAATTCCTTAAATGCTATATCATTTCTGAGTTTGCATCCGCATTCAGAGCAAACCAGTCTCCACAGACAGCAGCCGTTCAAAGCAAATAATTGAGCGTATGAGCTGTTATAAAAATGCTTTATGTTCATTGTAAACCAGTTCTTAGTTGAATGATGAATGATGAATTAATCTTATCTATCAGGTAATTCATTTGGGGGTACTTTTTTTAAAAACAATTTATTTAAAACAAATATATAGGGTAATGTTTATTATAATACAAAAGAATTATTCCTTACATTTATTTTTTACAGAGTATTGCTTTCAAATGTTGGCCGTAACTCCGGTTAACATAGTCCATTCTGCCGTTCCAATTTTCGATGACGCGTCCGAGCATTTCGATTGGTATTCGACGAATAACGCGAGTAATGTTGGCTTCCAGTCGCTGAAGATGTGGTCTATTTGGTCATGTGTTATCTAATAATGTAATTCTTTCAAACTTTTCGATGGTATAGCGAATCTTACGTTCGGTATGCCGATTATGTGGACCATAATTTTCTCTAAGTGCACGAAACACATTCCTCGCAGTGCTGATTTTCGTAATACAGCTGAATAATTTGTAGCCGCTGTGCGGGGCTAAGTCTTTCCTTAATGAAATGGCAAACTATACTGAACAAAAATACCATAAGTAATAGGTTATGTTTTTGTTGAACTACACTTTCAACAACAGACACTTCATCTGTTAAAAAATCCACAGACAAAATAGTACCTCTAAATGAATCACCCGATATATATCACTACATATAATAAAAATGTAGGTCGAATTTCTGTACAATGAAAAAAAAATGCTAAAAACCGAGTCAGGGGGGTGTAAGGAGTAGAATCGAACACATATTTTTTTTCAAAAGTTTTGTTTCTCTGTTTGTCTGTCTGTTTGTACGGGCTAATCTCCGAAACGACAGGACCTATTTAAATGAAATTTATGTTATAAATAAATGAATGTGTGGTAGTAGCTTATATCCCTGGTCAAAATTAAGGATACTTTTGATCCCGGTAAATAAAAAATACTTTTGTTCCCGCGGGATAGTTAAAAAACTCTAATTAACCGCGAGTATTCCGCGAGGCCACGCGAGCGAAGCCGCTGGCGGGTCAGCTAGTACTCGTATATAAATGAATCTCTATTTCCCTTGGTCATCGTAGCACGGTGAACAGATGGAAAAAATTCGAAAGTTATTTTTTGTTGAGTTAATTATTGTCAGGAGAAGGTTCTTATGAAAGAAAAACCAAGAAAAGATTGGAGGTTATGGCGAGGCCGAATGGCGAGCCTACTACGCGTACGAAGTCGCGGGCAATCGCTAGTCATCATCATCACAGCCGTAGGACGTCCACTGCTGAACATATGCCTCCTCCATAATTTTCCAAAAGGACCGGTTGGAAGCGGCCTGCATCCAACGTCGTCCTGCGACCTTTATCAGGTCGTCTGTCTACCGTATCGGTGTACGACCTACGCTGCGCTTGCCAGTCCGTGGTCTCCATTCCAGAACCTTCCGGCCCCATCGGCAATCTGTTCTGCGTGCTATGTGCACTGCCCACTGCCACTTTAACTGGCTAATCTTCTGGGCTATGTCGGTGACTTTCGTTCTTCTACGGATCTCTTCATTTCTGATTCGATCACGTAGAGAAACCCCAAGCATAGCCCTCTCCATAGCTCGTTGTGCGACTTTCAGCTTATCTATGAGGCCCATAGTAAGAGACCACGTTTCAGTGCCATAAGTCATCACTGGTAACACACATTGATCGAAGACTCTTGTCTTGAGGCACTGAGGTATTTTAGACGAGAAGACTTCGCGAAATTTCCGGAACGCTGCCCAGTCGCTAGTACTCGTATATAAATGAATCCCTATTTCCCTTGGTCATCGTATCACGTGTGAACAGATGCAACAATTTCGAAAGTTATTTTTTGTTGTGTTAATTACTGTCAGGAGAAAGTTCTTATGAAAGAAAAACCAAGAAAAGATTGGAGGTTATGGCGATGCCGAAGGCCTACTACGCACAGGAAGTAATGGGCAGTCGCTAGTTAGTGAAAAATAATGAAATAACAATTTTCAATGTTATTACAAAAAGTAAACGGATATTTTGAGTTAACAAAACATTAACCAGTGTTCATTGTAAACAAGATATTACCTAGTTAATTTAATGATCAAATGAGCTATAGAAAAATATACGGAATGTTTATTTGTGTAGTTTCTCTCCGTATTTGCTGTTTACAATTGAGCTTACATTTAACTATATTATTATTATTATACATAATATATTTAAATATCATCTAAGTCGCTTTGCTGCAATAACAAATTAACACACTACTTGCATAAAACTAAGCTAAGCACGAATATTACTTATGCTCCTTTTTTAAACGACTACCCGTTATTGATAGACCAATCATTAAACTATTGTTAGAAATTTTCAACCCTTGACATTTCATAGAAGGGTATTCCTCAATTGCGGTTTATGTAGCTATAGACGTTGAATTACAGTTGAAAGAGCGTGGGTGAATCACAGATGAAATGAAAACTAGGTACATATAAATTTCAACCGAGGCTGTACGATGAGTCATTATAGTACCGCACTCTCATCACAACTCATCTTTAACTTTGTGCAGCTCAGCTGCTATTCTTCGTTCTTTGGACAAGAGTGCAACTTCAGTTTCAGATCAACTTAGAATAATTATATACTATACCACAGAATAAGCAGTATTAGAAATATGTCACAATATTGTGATAGGTACTTTTGAACTATAATGGTACCGACTTCTACAAACTCATTCACACTTTTTAACCGACTTCAAAAAAGCCTGTACCTGAAAAAACGGATAAAACGACGTTTTCTAAAAATGAAACCTAGCTAGATCAATTTATCGCCCCCGAAACCCCCTACAAACTGAATTCTTAAAAAATGCTGAAGCCGTTTTCGAGGTGCAGAATATATAATTATATATGTAAATATACAAGAAGTGTTCGTTTAAAGTATTAGATAATAACGTTTATTTATATAGTCATACCCTACGAATGCACTAGAATTCGCTGTGTCGCTCGAGGCCATACATATCACCAATTGGACTCAACCAAAAACAGACCCGACAACAAACATGCTCATCACACAGATATTTACCCCAGCAAAGAATCGAACCTGGGATGTAGGGGACATTTGAAGCTACCACCCAAACTAACGCAGCCGGCAATAACAGTGAAAGCAAAACTTCTGAGCACTGCAACCTGAATGGGTAGGCGCGGCAGTTACTATTTAGTTATTAGTACAAGCGCACGTAATTAGGATCGCTCGCAGCGAAGCTTAACTTGGCGATCTCAACCGATCAACAATGTTAAGCAACGCTTGCTGCGGTCAGAAATTCGATGGATGACCGCTAATGGTACTATACAACTAAGCGCTTCCCTGCTTCGGAGGGCACGTTAAGCCGTCGGTCCCGGTTGTTTGTCTTAGAACTACAGACGTTAGGTTATACGAAGGCCTTCGGGCGGCCTGAAAACTTCGACATGGGTTGGCCACTAACCTATCCACAAGCCACACTCGGCCCGCTTGGTGGATTATGGCCCAACTCCTCTCTCTGAGAAGGCTCGAGTGCCAGCAGTGGGGACAAAATGGGCTGATAATGGGTAAACATAAGAAAAATCATTTTCCCTAAGCAACTTTGTCTCAATTTTCTAAAATGAGAAAGTGTGTCAGCCTGGCCCGGTAGGCACTTAGCGACAAACTAAGTTGTCAGGGTTTCAAGTTTCCACTTCAATTAGACCGAAGATGGCGCAATTAAAAGCTTCTAGCATCCAGCCCTTGTCATTAATTCTAGGTTGTGGGGTTTGGTGTTTTTCAAATGCTAAAAAAGCATCTGTCGGCCTCTCAGATTTTAACAAGAAAAGCTCTCTGCTCATGGTGCGGTTTGTTATTTTAAATCTTTCCTAGAAATTGCCGTTAGGCTTAGATATATTCACATTGTTATAGGAGTCGTTACCATGTATAGTTTATTAGAATTTCCGATATTTCGACACTGTGACCGACACCGACCATGATCGTGGATGAACTGAGAAATAATCAAACATTCACCCTAATGCCAAAATGCCAAAAAAAAATATGTTCTGCTACTTTAGAACATCCGCCTGCGCTAACGAAAACTGTTGACTACTACGAGTATATTTTCTAAAACGTATATTACTAATAACATTTAATTATTGTAAACCCAAATATATTTCTGAATTAATCATATTAAGTCATTTTATACAAGTCCTAGAAAACTTAATGGTCCAGCATAAACCAAGAAACGACTGCCCACTACGACATATAGCTTATTGTAGAGATGACACATTCCGTTATAGGGGGAACGCTTATGAAATTCATGCTAAAAAGAAAGAAATGGAGATAATTGCAATCAATAAAAAGTTATCTATCACTGAATTATTATAATATCTGGGCTGGCGTTGCTTGGACTAAAGTGGAAAGCCACACACGTCATATAGATGTATAAGTATATTTAGATAAAATGCACATGTTTGTCTCGTTTGTGGATGAGACTGAAGGCCTGTGGGGGCCGTCCGCTGTCTACTTATATAAGAATCTGGCCAAACGTTAGGTTGAGGCGACCGGAGACTGAAATACTTTAGCAAAAAGTTAGCATTTCCATACTGCCAACACTTTTTCTCTCCCCACGGACCTTAAAATAAGAATTGTTTTAATGTTTGTATGATAAAAATATTTTTAGCGGTTGTATTAGGTATTTCATATGTACCTAAATAAAATGATCCTTTTACTATAGCTAAAAGCCATATCTCGCGGCTGAACACGAAGTCTTACTAACAAGGGCTTTACTGTTCTATATTTACTTTCAGAGCCAGGATTTTTGTTCTTACCGATCTAATCTCGGTGTCGAACCCATCAAATCCAATAAAGAAACCTCGCTCTTATGATCTTATTAGGCGTGTGAAGGGAAAAACAACCTTTTGTATACACAAGCCTATTTATATAGGGGGAGCATTGGGATGAGGCTATCAGGGTAGCAACTGGAACTGTAGCCGAAAGAACACGAGAGGTTTTTAAAACCCACATTTATGTTTATTTTTACCTGACTTAGTATGTTTGTTACTTGGGCAATTATGAATTGATTTTAATGATTATTTTTAGTTCAGATATTTCATATAAATTGTACCGATGTTAATTCAATGTTTTTTGAAAAATATAGACAAATATGGTACAAATAAAGATCTCTAATTTGAAACCAAAAACTGAAAATGAAATGAAATGATTACGGTAATCATTTATTTTGGAACGAGATGTATTGCAAGACTGCGGTATGAAGGATTTTAAAATGAAGTAATGTTATGGCCACTTTCGTGGACCACACATTTTGCTTTCATGTGTCCCACTTTCCGATACATAAATTATACAACGTAGAAACTTTTTATATTCTACGTTATTTTATGCAATCAAGTAAAGAGAAGGCCAAATCCTGGCCTGAAGGGATGGTAAGCACTTGCTATTACTACTGTAGATTTAATCTCGATGTTACCTTCAACGATAGCTCAAGAGGGTTGGGATCGATTCAGCAGCCGTCCGATTGGCGGCCGAACTTCTTTACGCCAAACCTATCCTAGCTATCATCGCTTCAGAGGGCTTAGAAATCATTAGACTTCATGATACTAGAGACTCATCATCAGAAGATAATAATATGTACTAAATAAATTAAAAAAACAAAACTTTCCAAAACCGATTTCTGACAGATTCTGGCAGGCCAACTGAAGGCATATTTTGCCAGTCAACTTTGTGGTTCTCTTGAGTGAGTGCAGAGATGGCGTGTTGGTATCTTTTTGGATTTCGTAAAGGCTTGTGATACCGTACCATGGCTCATACTTGAAAGAAAATTGGAAAGTCTTTTTGTCTGGAGAACGGGGCTTGACTGATTTAGAGCCTAACTTACTGGTCGAAGACAACGTGTGAAAGACAGTTATTACAGTGACATTCAAAATATGTCATTTGTTTCGCAAGGTAGCGTGCTTGGATCGCATCTACTCGTATTATTCGTATCAAAACGATCTCTGTCAACGAAATGTATATTGCTAAGCTATTTGTCTTTGCTGATGACACAGCTATAACGTATATTGCATGTTGTGAAATTGGCCGATGTTACCAGAAAAATCAATGATAGGTTTCTTATAATTTACGTGAAACAACGTTTGTTTTGAATGCGTCCATTTGCATTTGTTTACGAATTATCTATGTATTCAGCTGTAGTATGTTTTTACAAAAAGATAGAAAACTCTTTATTTGTACACTATGGAAAACATGAAATATAAAAAAAACACATAAAATAACAAAAGCACAGTAGTACAAAAGGCGGTCTTATCACTTAAAGCGATTTCAACCAGACAACCCTTTTTATATTTGATTTAGTCACTTATAAGTTTTTTACGCATCTTTTTGGAATGCAACTATCACTGCGTGCTTTAAAAGTAAGCTTAGAGCATGGCTATTAGAAAAAAAAATGATGACATTGACGAATATTTTCTATCAAGAAATCATTAATTTTATTTATAATCTTATTATATGTTATTTTACACGTTTTTTAAAATCTAAGTGTAATTATTGACATGTAAATTTTGGTGTTTGACTTTTATGTTACTTGTAAGTCACCGTTATGTGCGTCAGATTCTGAATACAGCCGTGCGATTCTCAAATGATTCGTTAACGAGCTCGTCGACGAGCTCACCAATGTCAAATACTTTATGAGATATCGCACTTGTACATAAGGTTGTTTTTTCAACGTTTTTCAACGTTTCTTGTTGTTTCTTCATTTGTTTCACAGATGTTGTCAAAGATGCAACGATGTTTACTCTTAAGGCCGTTTTCAATAACCTATCTATCGGCGGTTTACCTTACTAGAGATAGATATTTTACACTATTTGTATGGGCGCTATGTCAAATTTATATCCGTAGTAAGGAAAAATATGGATAGATAGAATATTGAAAACGGCCGTTAGAGAATCACACGGCTGATATCTACTACTATGACAGCACGGAATCCGGGTTCATAACACCAATGTTTAAATAAACTCTATATATGATATAGCTATATCAATTAGGTACAAGGGCAACATAAGTAAACTTCTAACCTGCACAAAACAGAAACAAATTCTAAGTAAGGGGCTGATGAAGTTGCTGTACATTTCCAAAGGGGTTTTTAAATAGTTTTAGACAATCAGAGATCTGCTTCAGCAATCATCTATAAGTATATAAATAACTGTTTGTTACACTATGAATAATCGACAAAACACTCGCAGTAGAGATAAGATAAGTCAACCAAGTTTCGAGCATATCAGGTTTTGTAGGGTGGCGATTGCGAAATCCTGGAGGCCACTGATTAATAATAGAATTAAGGTTATATATAAATTATATTATACATACTAACGAGTATTCCAATACAAAATACCTGTTTCGTAAACCTTATAGATCGTCGGCTTAGTACCTACATATTTAGTAAAAGCAGAAAAAGCACAGAGAGCTAATACTAAAAGATAGTCTTATACATTATTTTACATATACACATAACATAATCAGCCCATTACGTTCCCACTGCTGGGACTCGCGCCTTCCTCTCAGAGAGAGGAGTTGGGCCATAATCCACCACTCGGGCCCAGTGCGGCGTGATGGATAGGTTAGTGACCAACCCATAAGTTTTCAGGCCGCCCAAAAAATTCGACATAGCCTAACGACTTTTGTCCTAAGACAAACAAACGGGATCGACAGCTTAACGTGCCCTCCGAAGCACTGAAGCGCTCAGTTGAATAATGTTCTTAGCACACACCCATCCAACTTCTGACCGCAGCAAGCTTTGCTAACATGTTGATCGGTAAGTCAAGCTCCGCTGAGAGCGCTTCTTATTCGTGTTTTTACTTAGAAGACAGTTGAATTGATATAAAGCTGTCTTAGAGTAGGTACATTGTCAATCTTCTAAAATGGATTTTCTTGATGTTTTATCTCAGGCTGTTTCCACTGTGCCACAACTATGATCTGACGCACACCATTGTCACGCGATCCGTATCTTGTCAACAACAAGGTACATCTTGACAAACAAACTCACCAAATATTTACATCGTACAATTCCCTTGCACAAAACACACCCTGTAAACACTGTTTTTCCCTATGTGCATGTACCCCATGTCAAAGTGATTTTTCGTCCAACCCTTGCCCATTTGCCTAATTGAGAGATGATTTCCCACAGGGTTCTAGGGCTCGTTTGTTGAGAAGAAGGGATGTCCTTTCGTAAATATGATTGGGGATAATTTAGAATAAATAGGGGGTGTTCCGATTGTTATTAAGTGTTAGGGTCCAAGTTAATGATCAGAAAGACAAATCGTCGTATTTACACAAGTACAATTTGAAAAATTTTAAACCAACTTCCATTCTATTCAGTTATTGGAGTGTAACTCAAAACTACTAGACGGAATTTGATGAGATTTAAATGGGACCACACGAGAAGCACAAGCTTTCAAACAAAAATACTATTGAGAATCGGTTCATCCAGTCGAAAGTTATGAGGTAACAAACATATAAAAAATACATTCGAATTTAGTACCTCCTCCTTATGGAAGTCGGTAGAAAACTTGAATACGACCTATATTAACGTACGGATGCGAAGCCTGTACCTATAACCTTACAGAAGGAAGAGCATAAGCTGCTGGTAGCGGAGAAAAGGTCTACAGAAAAATACTTGGCCCCGCCCAAAGGGCTAGAAGCTAGAGACCCCGCAAGAACCAAAAGATAAAAGACCTAGTGTCCGAGCCGAACGTCTTAGGATAAACTAAATCTGCAAGACTCCGATGGCTCGGGCGTGTAGTTCGAATGGGTGAGGATCGTGGTCAGGAGTGTGTATGTAGGTCGTCCAAGTGGCCGAAGACCTATCGGGCGCTCGAGGTACCGCTGGAACGACGAAGTTTAAAAAGTTCTCCAAACTTCAGGCCGTCAACCGGACTGAAACTGTCTCTAGTGTCGGAGGCTAAGATCCATTTCGGATCATAGCGCCACTGCAATAAGTACTTAAGTAAGGAACTAAGTTTTGATTGCCGAGCTTGCTTGAAATCAGTTTAAAGAGTGGAGGTCATATTATAAACTAACTAGCTGGAGTCCGTGACTACGTCTGTGCAGAATTATTACTTCGCGTAGCCTTATTGTCTTCTCCAAGGGCATATCTATCTTTATACCTAAATGTCATAAAATATATACATGGTCAAACGCAATTGCTATAATAGTATTATACTTAGTATATCAATCAGTAAACATTAATAATAAAATACTTACAGGACTTACGTAGGTACATACAAATATAAAATTAATCTATAACTGTCAATACATTTCATCACCCTTGACGGTCGCCGAGCACCTCAAGTATATCAAGCTGTCAAATTGACTTGACTTTTGACTAAGCTATCAGAAAATGTAACAAACTTAGACAGAACTGTCATCATTCAGAAAATCATGGCTTCTGAAATAGATAACACCACAATAGTGGTTGTCTATCTAGGGCAAAGTTTAGGTATTGACAGAAAAGATATTATTACTAGAACTACCTCGCTTCTCAAACTTAATGCTTTTAAAATAATGCTAATATCTTTTCCATACTCGAATGTGCTAACAAAAAGACAGAATGAGCACATTCATTCATTAAATACATTAATGTATAATATGACATGTCATCACAGTGACAAATTTTTATTTTTTGATTGTAATAATTTTATTACTAATTTTAAGCTGACCCGGGATAGGATGTACCTACCTAAGAGATATAGGAATTTAATTGCTACTTTAGTAGCATATAATATTAACGCAGTTATAGGAAATATAACGAAGTGTTCAAATGACATAACAGTACTAAGTACAAGTACTAATAATATAAATTGTTTAAACTTTTAAGTAAGACAAAAGAGAAACAATCTGATATGACATTGTATTATCAAAACATTAATCGTTTCTCTGGCAAAATACTTGACATTGAACTTCATTTAAATAAACATCCTTTTGATGTGTTGTGCTTTACCGAAACATGGCTTAAAAAAGATATGATGTTATTTAATATAAGTAATTTCCAGGTGGCTAGCTCGTTCAACCGCACATCCGCTGAAGGAGGAGGCTGTATTATATTAATTAGAAACAATATCATGTTCAAAGAGCGGCATGACTTAGTCGGATGTGCGATAGAACGTGTCTGTGAGGTAGCTTGTGTAGAGGTGGAAAAACATCTAGTGTTGTGTGTATATCGACCACCATATGGTAAAGAGAATAAATCAAATTTTAAAATTTTTATGGATACAATGGAATCAATTTTAAAGAAAATCTCTAAATGTAACAAACAAATCTATATCTGTGGTGACTTCAATAACGATCTATTAACAGATTCATCAGATAAAACAAACCTAATTGCACTGTTTAAATCATTCCATTTGAATTATTTATTCTTTGAGCCCACTAGAATAACTGACCATTCAGCTACCTGCATAGACAATATTTATTCAAATTGTAAGGCTAAGGAAACTATAATTATGACCGGTGTTAGGTCTGATCACAAGGGCCTTGCGATAAAATTTAATGGCAATAAAAACATGAAAAAGATGATAATCGAACATAGGCCGTTAACAACTAGTAGGCTCGGAAAGCTTCAGCAAAATATTGAAGCAAAACTAACGATTATTATTATAGATTATTATCTTTAGTTAGTACCGAGATCAATGAAGTTTGTCCAAAGGTTAAAATGTGTACAACTGGGAAGTTAGTTTTTGGTGACTGGGCTACTCGAGGTATTCGAAAAAGTAGAGATACCATGTATGAGTTATATCATAAAAAAACTATGACATCTGATAAAGTTTTCCATAACTATGTCAAAACTTATTCAAAATTATTTAAGACTGTTTGTATGCGTGCTAAAGCTTTGTTTATTAGAGATAAAATTCAGAAATCGAATAACAAAATAACAACAGTTTGGAAGACTATAAATACTGAGACCGGCAAAAATAAACCAAAAGACATTGCATGTGTCCTTGTAATTAACAATCAGACTGTCTCAGAACCAATAAATGTAGCAAATACTTTTGATAATTTCTTCTCTAATTTACCTCTAGAAGTCACCAAGTCACTGAATTCTTGCCCCAATGCAGCAGAAGCTATTCTTAAAGCTAATTTCACGAACGAAGTACCTAGTTTTTCTTTTGAATATACTTCAACTGTCGAAATTATAAAAACATTCAAAAGCTTAAATATAAAGACTACTGAAGACTTATGGGGAATGTCAGTAAAAATTGTAGAGCCAATTATTAGTTTTATGGGTCCTATTTTGGCCCGCTTATTTAATCTTTGTATAGATAGAGGTACCTTTCCTAATTTAATGAAATATAGTAGAATCACTCCAATTATTAAGGCTGGAGAGAAAACAGACCCCTCAAATTATAGACCAGTATCTATACTACATATTTTGAGTAAGATCTTTGAAAAAATTATGTTCTAACAACTTTTGGCGCACTTCAACGAGCATTCAATACTGCACGAAAATCAGTTTGGCTTCACGAAAACAAGATCAACTAAGGATGCCGGTGTGAAGTTAATGACGTATGTCTTAAAGGCTTGGGAGAGCTCACATGATGCTATTGGTGTTTTTTGTGATCTCTCTAAAGCATTTGATTGTGTGGAACACCGTATACTGATTCGAAAGCTTTTCCATTATGGTATTCGTGGAGCTGCGCTTGATGTCATCGAGTCATATTTATCTGACAGGATACAAAAGGTTGGCATAAATGGTGTAACATCTTCAGGATCTATTATTAAAATGGGTGTTCCACAAGGGTCCATTTTAGGGCCTTTTTTGTTCTTAGTTTACATTAACGACTTGCCACTTATGGCCAAGGATCTTTGTGATATTGTTTTATTTGCGGATGACACATCTCTGATTTTTAAAGTAGATAGGAAAGATAGCACACTAATTCTAGTAAACAACGCTCTATCTAGTATCTCTAAATGGTTCTCAACTAATAATTTACTTCTGAATTCAAAAAAGACAAAATGTTTGAAGTTTTCTGGAATTCTGAATATGGAACAGTAGGCACTGTTCCATATTTGGAGTCCAACGTTACGCTTGATGGAGTTAAACTCGTAATGGACAAGGAAACAGTCTTCCTAGGCATTAAAATTGACGCAAAATTACAATGGGGTCCTCATATAAATGCCCTGTCTGGGAGACTCAGTTCTGCTGCATATGCAGTACGTAAAATAAGAGAGCTAACAGATGCTTCTACGGCGCGGTTAGTGTATTTTGCATATTTCCACAGCGTAATGTCATATGGGATATTGCTATGGGGTTCAGCGGCTGATATAGAGACCATATTTATCCTTCAGAAACGTGCTATTAGAGCTATATACGAAATGGGTTCCCGTGAATCTTTGAGAGATTTATTTAAAGAAATCAATATAGTTATTAACGTTGCCTTCCTTATATGTATTTGAAAATATAATGTATGTTCGTAAAAATTTACATAAATATAAGTTAAATAGTGATCACCACACTTTTAATACCAGAAATACAAATAGGATAGCTGTACCTAGTTTTAGACTTGCGAAGACTAATAAGTCATTACTAGGAAATTATGTGCGTTTTTACAATAAAATCCCAAAGCACATAACTGAGCTCACAGAGGGCAAATTCAAGTTGACTGTAAAAAACGTTTTAATAAAAAAAACTTACTATAAAGTTCGACATTATATAGAAGATAAAGATGCTTGGAATACTCCACTTCTGGCAAGCTGTCTCTCTGCCACCCATAAAATGTAATATTTGTAGTACCTAATTAGAAACATTGTAAACATCCATATAAAAAGAATGGCCCCGAGTTTCTTGCCGCTTCTGCTCGGTGGGTTCTATATATTTTGGAACGCGGCGGTAGAGTCTTTAAAGTACATTATAATGAAAAGTTGACGTTCATAAGTGCGTCTTTGATGCCTAAATTGAATAAATGATTTTGACTTTGACTTTGACTTTGATTACGATCTTGACGTAGGCGGAGATCTTATTATTTTGTCTATGCGGTGCCCAAGTAAATTACGCTTTATCACCCGTGATAGATGATGGTGATGATGAAAAGTCTACTATATGTTAATCCAGCGCCTCATCTACCTCTATACTAAATTTCATCAAAATTTTACCCGGCCTTTAAGCTTGAAAGAGTAACAAAGATCCACACATCCATAACATCTATACTCACAAACTTTCGCATTAATATTATAACTCGCGGCACGTAACTCTAGCGCTGAGCGAAATGTGGAAGGGATAGCTGCGCATGGGTACAGTCGCGCACATGGGTACAGTCGCGCACATGTGACAGAGAGAGATAACAGTCCCTCGTCTTCGATGTGACAGAGAGAGACAAGAGTCCTTCGTCCCTCTAGCCACCCTGTGATACCCAATTTTTGACTTCTGCGCAATAACGGTCAGCGCTAGAGTTACGTGCCGCGGGTTATATTAGTAGGATCATCTAAAGATGATAATATCACAATTACTACAATATGCAGATATTGTATTGTGTTAAGGTAAATGTTACCGCAACGGTTGAACGAACTTTAAAACAAATAAAAGATGATTTGGAAAAGCGCACGCGTGGTATACTTAGTAATAAGTGTAATAACACAGATTACTTATGTAATTATCAAAGTTTTGTTTATTAGTCTTTAAAGTAGGTTATCTGTGGGTTTGTAATAAACCGTGTGGCTGGCCGTAGTTAATCTAAGTATTAATTACTCTTCTGCACGCGTTTACATATAATCCCTCCAATGTCAACATTTTTCAGTGTTTACATTTATTACAATACTTCTGCACAGTTTCTATACGATACAAAACTACCATTTTCTGCTTGCGGTTTAGATAAATACTAACTGCGCCCTGAGGTTACACCCGCGTGATGATGGATATTGATGATGAATATCAAAAGTATCCTATGTGTTAATGCAGCGCCTCATTACCTCCATACAAAATTTCATCAAAATTGACCGATCCGTTCAAGCGTGAAGAAGTAACAAACATACAAAACACAATCTCAAGCCTCACCAACTCCAGCCTCACAGACTCGCCAACTCAGTCTCAGCAACTCACAGCCTCACTAACTCTCAGCGTCACTAACTCACAGCCTCACTAACTCTCAGCGTCACTAACTCACAGCCACTCACACATTTTCCCATTTTTATTAAGAGAACAAATACAGTGAACTGAACAATATATACACCAACAAAGTAGTAAGGTATCAAATCCTATTATAACAGCCACATTACCTTACTAACGCCACCTAAAAAAAAAATCCCGGACTGTCTGTCAGAACAAATATGTTTAAGCCTGACGTCGAAAGAAGCGAGGAGGAGCATTAGGTTAGTAGTGACTATAATTAGCAATTATAATACAGAGGATAATTAAATTAGTGTTTTAATTTTGGTGCACGTTTACTATTTTCAACCGACTTCCAAACCGATGTTCTCAAATCAATGCGCATATTTTTTATGTATGACCACGCATAACTTTTTATTAAGTAGTCCAATTTTATTATATACATTATAAATAATGATTTTTAGTTTGGTAGAGTATACTTCCGTCAAGCGGTATTAGAGTTACACAGCAATATGAAAAGTGTTTCGCCTATCTTGATGTTATCCTTATTGATGGTGTATGACAATCGATCCCGTAAGTAGCAAGACTAAATAGGGTGCAAAATGCTTTTTTACAAAAAACGAAACCTACTGCAACACTAAAATTGTGAAATAACTTGTCGAAGTCGGTACCATGCGCACAATATTGTGATATTAGGTACCTCTCGAACTATCGCGGTACAGACTTCAACAAGATTTTTCACGTCTTTTAGTATTTAAGTTGGTTCTATTTTTGTTATTTTGTCTGATCATTTAGTATATGTTTGTAAATTTTATTATATTTGGCGATAAGTATAAGCTAATGAACATAAGCCTTATTATATTATATGAAGATGTTTTCAACATTTACCATTATTCTCAGGTAACAATACAATACAATAACTCTTTATTGCTTACCACAAGAATAAATATACAGTAGGTAAATTAACTAATTAACCTACTTACGAGTAAAAATCTTAGAACTATGATAATACAATGGGCGGTCTTATCGCTAATGCAATCTCTTACAACCATTGAATGGACAGCATACTAGACCTAACGGACGACTAGACGGTAACCTAACATGCTAGACATTAGAAACCTATATAAGCTCGTTTGAGACTAGCCTAACACCCTGGCTTTGTGTCAGTTCACAAACTGAAGTCTCTATGCCCTCACAAATGTAGAGGCTTACTGGAGGAGTTGAGGAGCTTATAGAGGCAGGTAGAGTTGTAAAGCTCTTGCTTAGTAAATTGGTTTGGAGTCTGGAACTGAAAGTAAAGTTAAGGAGAGATAGCTAGAAGACAGGAATAGGTTGCAACGGCACTTATTTCCTTTATAAATGGATTCGTACGTTTGTATATTTGCCATTCCTAAAGTGAATTATGTTCCTACCTATTTATTTATAGTTGCATCAGGTTGCATATACTTATTCAGAGTCACGCCAGTCGCATAAATAAGTCCCTTAACCCCTCACCGGTCTACTCGCCATAAAAATTGAGTTTTTATTGTGTTTGGTAACCCGGATAACATAGGATTCTTTTGTCCTGGAAAAATGTCGTAGTGCCAGTCACTATGCACTCTTTCAAGGCCCTGTGTATACGAAATTATTAAAAAAAAATACTTAAAAAAATTATATTATATTTTTAACATAATTTCAAACCTTCTTCAAACAAGAGCAAAGTAAAAGGTATTCTTTCAAATGAACCCAAGACTCTGTAGAACAAACTCTACATCGTAACAAAGTTTCCTCAACTTTCATTAATATCAATAAATTGTTCGTAGAAAAGTTTGAGTGCTGTTTTAAGCGGTTACGTAAAGTATCCAAGGGTCGTTTAAGGCTAATGGTATCGCCAACCGAGGAGCTTTATTTGGACCTTAAATGAAAAATGAAGTGTCGTTGAAATAACGCCCAAAACTGCAATAATGCAAAATGTATTATTAATTAATTACCAATTTCAAAATAATTTATTCAATTTAAACATCAATAATGCAGAGGCACGAAGATTATAAATTCTGATACTTCAAGAATATCTACATAAAAAGCGCGCCTCAAATAAATATAACCACTAAAGAGAAGAAGCGGGCATGAACTGTGTAGCCATTCTATGCAAATACTATATGCATTTTAGAAATGAATAGCTGCACCCCGCGGTTTTACCCGCGTGGCGATGGATGATGATGATAAAATAAAAGTAGCCTAAGTTACTCCTTTACTACTGACATCCAAAAAGGAGGAGGCACTCAATTCGACTGTTTTTTTAATATTATTTTTATGTTTGTTACCTCATAACTTTCGAAAGGGTGAACCAATTTTCATAATTCTTTTTTTGTTTGAAAGCTGGTGCTCACCGGTCCCGTTTAAATTTAATTAAATTCGGTCTAGTAGTTATTGAGTTACACTCCAATAACTGAATAGAATGGAGGTCGGTATTAAAAATTTTCAAATTGTACTTGTAACATCAGCTATCTGGCAGTAAAAGTCTCGTTAAAATTGGCCAGCTGTTTCAGAGATTAGCGTTAAACAAACGAACAGACAGGCAGACAGACAAAAGTTTTAAAAATTGTTTTAACCGACTTTAAAAAAGGAGATTTATCATCTCCTCCGTATATTTTTTTATGTGTGTTTGTGGATAACTTCGTTGTTTAAAAGTCGATTTTGATGATTTTTCTTTTTGTTTGGTAGAGTATATTTTCGAGTTGGTCCCATGTAAACATCAAATTCGGTCCAGCAGTTTTATAGTTACACTCCAATAAATGAATAGTGTTTCGCTTATTCTGATGATTTCATAGTATTATCATTGACGGTGAATTACGATGGATTCCGTAAGTAACAAGATACTCTAAAAATTAAAAAAAAAAACAAAATAATGCACCGACTTCAACACTAAAAAACGGGTGAAATTACTTGTCGAAGTCAGTACCATGCGTACAATATTGTGGCACTTGAACTATCATGGTACCGAGTTCAACAAATTATTTCACCCTTTTTAGTGTTGAAGTCGGTTCTATTTTTTTGCTATTTTTTTCAATTAAGTGGTACCTACTTAAATAAAAAAAAATAGCAAAAAGATAGATATGTACTTTCATATGCATTTAGTGAAAAGCTGTTAAATTGGAATTACTAACACACTTCAGTTTTATTTATCTGTTTATATAAGTACTCATGTAGATATAAGTACTAATTTAGAATCTAAACAAATTAATATCTTGCCCTTTTCTTGGCTAAGAGCGCTCATCAGAATTGAGGGTGGGTCTAAATCCAGAATGGTTTTTAAATGTCAGTAGGTCCGACGCCATACATATTTTATTTAGGTATTGTGATATTTACATTGCCCATTGTTCTGTGCCCATCCACACATTATTAGTTTGTCTCATTGGCTGTAAATTTCTTTTTTAATCTTTAAATAAGGATGTTATAATTATTTTCGATTATACGTATATGTTTTGTGTATATTCCCGGTGTGTATATTTACCGATCTCTCCCCCATTTGTGGACCGATACTCAAAATTATTTTTTGTTTTATAGTATACTTAATGTATAAAATAATTGAAATTAAATATCTTTATACTTAATATACATAACTTAGTATACTTATTATTCTAATCAGGGTTGGAGCTTTTCATCAAGTGAAAATCATAATAATTGGTCAAGCTGTTTTTGAGTTATACATTTATGTGTTTATTGTTGTGTAACTAACACAACTTTGTTATATATATATATATATATATATACTAGCGACTGTCCGCGACTACGTTCGCGTAGTTGGCTCGGCTTTCAGCCTCGCCATAACCTCCCATCTTTTCTTAATTGTGTTTCAATGTAAGAACCTTCTAAGAAGTATTATAAAATAATTTTAAAAAAGATGCATGAAATCAGTAAAACCGTTCTCAAGTTATAGCGTGACCAGGAGAAATAGGTTTTCATTTTTATATAGTATATAGACTAGCAACTGCCCGTGACTAAATAGGACGTACATACATAAAAAAATAAGAAAGATGGGAGGTCATGGCGAGGCCGAGGGCCAAGCCTACTACGCGAACGAAGTCACGGGCAGTTGCTAGTCTATATACTTATAAAAAAATGAACCCCTATTTCTCCTGGCCCCGCTATAACTTGATAACAGATGGAACAATATCGCTTATTAATTATTGTCAGAAGGTTCTTATGAAAGAAAAACCAAGAAAAGACGGGAGGTCATGGCGAGGCCGAAGGCCTAGCGTACCTACTACCCGAACAAAGTCGCGGGCAATCGCTAGTAGTACTTATATTTCTTTAAATATTTATTTTTGTATTACGAGATTATTATTATTATATTATTATTCTCGTACTAACTACGGTAATTTTTTATTCATCAACTAGCTGCTCTCCGCGGTTTCACCCGCGCGGTGATGCATGATGATGATGAATCTTATATAGCCTATGTTACTCAGGGTGAATGTAGCTTTCCAATGGTGAAAGAATTTTGAAATCGGTCCAGTACTTTTTGAGCCAATTCGTTACAAACATACATACAAATCTTTCCTCTTTATACTTGTAATATTAGTATAGATTAGGTAACTTCAGAATCGTGATATTTACCATGTATTGTATTTGTTGTGAGCTCTCGATATTTCGGCACAGTTGCATGCGCCATGTTCACGAGTAAATACGAAATACCGAGAGCTCACAATTAATACACCATGGTAAATATTCCGTTTCTAAAGTAAATTATTGCATTAGTTAGTGAAGTCATCTAAAAAAAAATATTTTTAAAATTATTATTATCAGCCCCGGATCTAGGGGAGCAAACCGGCAAACAGACAAACCCGCCCCGGGCGACAGTTTCAGGGGGTGCCAAAATCAAAATATAGTGAGTTAAAATAAAAAAACTTGCTCTACAAAGCGCCTAGCATACGGAAGCCTGATTGGCTCACTGTCGACTTGTAAAAAAAATAATTATCATTACCATAATTATCAGCCGGAAGACGTCCACTGCTGAACATATGCTTTCCTCATAAAACGCCTCTTGGTATACTCATGGCTCTCATAACTTACTCGCTCTACGATTCCGTGTCGGGGTAATATTGCTATTGCTATCCCAAATATTGTCGAAAAGAAAGAGAATGCACTTTAGGGTTTCTCTTTATTTTATTATGAAAACTAACGTACGAGTAGTTTGTACACATTTTTAATATGAAAAACGGGATTCACTCACGTGAAGAAGTCAGATCTTTCCGACTATAGTTTCAACCACATGCGGTGGTCTTTTTCAAGGAGAGTGCAGAACGAATTAACAAATACTCTTTATTCTTTTTTGATTGTCTTTGATACATTTTGTAAACCTATGTTTAGGGTTGTCAGTTACTGGTATCTTTTGTGTTATGTAATTAAGAAGCCTAGTTGTTTCTCAATTTACACAAACAATACTTGCTATTTTGTTAGGTGCTTTTTCTTTGTTTTTATATGTAACTAGCTGGTGCCCGCGACGTCGTCTGCGTAGGATTAGTACTTCGAGTAGCTTATTATCTTCTCCAAAGCCATATTTATCTTTATACCTAAACGTCATAAAATGGTTACATAATGGTTATATGAGTAAATTTAAATACTTAGTAAATCATCAGTAAACACTATTGACAAAATACAGGACCTACCAGAATGTATATTACCATTACATACAAATATAAAATTATTCACCATGGAAAAAACTGTCATTACATTTCATCACCCTTGACGGACGCCGAACACGTCTAGTGTATTAAGCTGTCAAAATGATAACGTGCTTTTGACTAAGCTATCAGAAACTGACACAAACTTTGACAGAAATGTCATCATAACGATCTAACGTAGGCTGAGTTATTTTGTTATTTTGTCTACGCTGTGCCCAAGAATATTACGCTTTTTCACCCTGGTGATGAATGATGATGAAAGTATCCTATGTGTTAATCCAGCAACTCATCTACCTCCATACCAAATTTCATCAAAATTGCCCCCGCCCTTTTAGCGTGAAAGAGTAACAAAGATCCACACATACATCGATACTCACAAACTTTCGCGTTTATAATATTAGTAGGATAGGATTTATATTGTCCGTTGCGTCACTACGAGTCGGAGCTGAAAATCAGCGCTGTGTATAAATCCGCAGCATTATGCTGAGCCCAGCCCCTTCCTGACAGCACTGTACTTGGCAGCTATCCTACAATAACTAGACTAAGTTATGACGTATCTAGTTTGTTTATGGTACTCATTTATAACAATTTTTTTTCATCATTTACTACTTGCTGTTGTGTATAGTGCTTGCTTGAATAAACTTCTTCTTCGTCGTCGTCTTCTTCTTCTTCATCATCTTCTTCTTCTTCTTCTAAAGAGTACAAATTGTGAGTTGTTTCAGTAATTTATCTCAATGCTGGAGATAGAAACGCCGCTATTAAGTCTCTGCCCCGGTTTGAAAAAATGTAGGTCCATGGTAGAATATCATTAAATAGGTAGGTACCTACCTGCATTCATATCTGGAATATCTTCTTGAAAATGATAATATATTCTTTAAAAAATTTAAATCGTTTTTAATAGAAAAATGTTTTTATGACTTAGACGAACTCTTTCAATGTTAATTTACATAAAGACAGAAATAAAATAGATCGGTCAGCTCTTCTCTCTTCTTCTTCTCGGGGAGTCCGTGTCTACACAGGGAAATGGTGAGGCTGGGTTCTAAGAGCCATTCTAATTCTTATAACCCTAATGTTGAAGCAATGAAGCTATTGAGGAATAAACAATTGTGAATACACGAGGTGTGGTGCGTCAGCGCCCCTATTTGAGGAATAATTCGGTGTCACCCTAAAAAGTGCTTTCGAGGCAGTGAAGCAGTTCTCTACATTGCTACACCCTTCCAGGGTCATATGACACTGTAACACATGACATTTGTAAGACCTACTTCGTCATCTGACCTAATTCACTCATATGATGCAATAAATAAACAAGTTCAAGTTCAAAAATATATTTAAATATAAAGATAACCGCAGTAAGTAATAATATAATACCTCGCGCAACACAGATGGGCAAGAAAAGTTTTAATTTCTGGATATTCCAGACAGAAGTCGGCTTAGAAGGATTTAGTCCTCTCTCGGGACGTCTCTGGAAACTGCCGAGTTAAAGTTGGTATGGTTTGTGCAAAAAGAGAAACCGTCTAGGAGTAGAGGTCGCGCGTTGCTTATTTACTGTTTTCAAGCTAGTTAATAAAAAGGCTGAATAAAATTGCTGCTTAAATATTGATAGTTTTAACGAGTTGAAGTTTACATTATGTGTTGCCAACTCAATTTTGAATAGATAGCCAGATCATTAAAAGCTAAAAAATAGATAAATATATGAAAAAAAAATAACCAAAAAGTCTTCGGTGTTTTACGAACCAGTTTTTCATGAAAAAAAAGGGCTTATAAATCTAACAATATAGGTATCGTTGTAGCCAACTGGAACCAGCACATGTATGCTTTAAGAATTCCAATTTTAATAAGGTCTTCTATGGAAAGCATCATTGCAGCATTTTTCATTTTTCTTAATCCTTATCGGATTGTTTAAAATGGCATTTATCATTACTAGGTACACTCAATCTATTCCGCGATTTTGTTTTCACCAAATTGTTGCACCACAGGTAGCATACATTTTATGCTCTATGGCATAAAAATAGAATAAAAGTCGGTCCCTTAGACAGCAATTAATGTAATAGCCACCACCACAGGCCCCCACGACAGATCAGAGCACAAATACAGAATAGTCACCTCCAAAGTTATTCCTATGGTACTCGTAATTGTGTCAGACAGAGCACTTGTCGTCCGTTAACAATTTTGTAGCTTTTTTTTAATATTATACAAGTCTGAGATAAAAGCTAAAACTGTAGATAAAAATATCTTAATAGCTAGATCGAATTTTTTGTAGCTGTTGAAGTTGATTTATAGCTAAATCTAGCTATAAAAAACTCTGACTTGGCATCACATTTGACAGTTGCGTGACAGACAGATAATAGCTGGATTGGATCATATGCAAATCAGGGGGCCTACTCCCACCTTTTACGAAACTATCATAAATCAGGAGCGTTTTGAAGTAAGCTTAGAATAGTCATACTTAATATCGTACTCCCACAGACACCAAACGGTCGAACATACTATTTCAATACTAATTACGGCGTGTTCCTTTTTCAGTCGAAATCGATCCTAATGGTGGGTTCCAAGATCAATACCTACGATGCCCAAACCGAATAGAACACTAACGCAGTTGCAAAGTACGAGAATTGAATGCACTATTTGATAATACGTCATCAAAACGTCTACCGTAATCGAAAGCTTGCTATATTGACGTGGTGTGACCAAATTTAATGGTAAGGTTCAAATATAACTACTTTAAGAGGTGGAAGTGAGGTCCCTGAGTTTTTTTTGGCCCCTCAATTTTTTCATCTCTCGTTTTGCACATACTCTAGAAAGGTGTTTGATAAATAGTCGAATAAATAGGTTATGTCGAATTTTTGATGACCTACTTAAATTTACACATCTCTTGCCATTCTTCTTAATTATACTTGTGATAAAGGAGTAGAGGCCAAAAGTCTGTACTTGGAAGCAAAGAAAAAATGTGGGTCAGAGACGTCAAATTACCTACTAAACAAGAAAATTACGTTTTTGAAAAATACCTATGTCTGCATGTCTGTCTCTCTGTATGCTCACGGATAACTTAAAAACTGCAACACAGATTTCGATGAAATTTAGTAGATGGATAGAACAGAGCCCGGAGCTTCTAACTATACACTTTTTCTCTTGGTCCGTCACATAAATCCAAGATGGCAGCTTGATCTCTCTATGCTACATGGTCTCGTATAAACTGGGATTTCGATTGACTGGTCGGCACGCATGAACATGGTACTTACGGCTAAAAACCGTAATGATGAAGAATGTACACGTCTTTGTTTGAATATTGCATATCCCCATAAGTATAAGATGTGTAGTACAGTCCAGAAATATTAAAGGAAAAAATATTTCTGGTGCAATGCACTCAAAACTTGCTAAAAATAAACTTTAACGAAAATAAAGAAATACATGTAATTTTTAAGCACAACATAACAAATCGTCACATCCATATATCCTAGAAAAGGTAAGCTGCTATTGAGAATTCCTTTTTCAGAAAATCCCAATAACTGTCCAACCCGGGGATCGAATCCAGGACCCCGAGATTCTAAAACAGCGCTTCCACCGAGACCAAGCGAGCGTAGCTGCTGGCGGGTCACCTTGTAATATTATCAAGAGGGAAGATTTCTTTGTTTGTTTGTTTGAATTGAATAGGCTCCGAAACTACTTCTTTCATTCCTATTCTTCCGACATCTTTTCTTTCTCAGATAGTCAGTATTTTTTGTGTAACTCTTTACCTAGTGAAGACTTTGTTTTTTTTTTATTTCAAGTCTGGTGCTTATCATGTGGTCCCATTTAAATCAAGTCAGTCAATATCTGACCAGTAGTTTGTTTTTGATAATAATTTATCATTCACTGTCTCACAGCACATATTAACCAATAGTAGAGATGTTCACAGTTTGAAAGAAGGAAAACAAAATAAGGAGTATTTCAAACAATCGATATAATTCAACATTCAGGGCCTCTAAGTAGGCTACCTTGAGAATTTCATATTCTTCCTTTTTACATTTATCGACTCTACTCAAATTGCTATAAATATATTCTCAAGAAAAATAATTGTCCGAAATTTTTTTTATTTTAATTTTAACAGACTTTTAATTATATTTATTAACTTAATGTAACCTAACACATTACATTTGATTAAAAAAAAATACATACACAATTCACTTGACATCTAGAGATATAGAAATACGCTTTATATCGCTAGAACATAGTTTATAATGTCTAAAAATCTGAAGCCAGTTAAAAAAAGTAACTGACTAACAAATACGTTCCAATTTTAAAACATGCCAAAATACGTTTGACGACACTACTGGAAGTGTATAGCGATAAAGTTACCGACATAAAACACATACCTACAGATATACTGACATACTTACATATACTTAACTATATTACGTGCATCGTACTGATAAATTTGCACGTACAAAACATACCTACTATCGGCACTCTGCAACCCTTGTTAAATCGATAAGTCATTACAACACTATAATTTATATCGATTTTTCAAACCATTTCATGACATAATGTTTATCAGTTTTAAATTAAGAACAAGAACTTACTTCCTCAGTCACGTATAAAATTAGTTTCACATTGATATAAACTAATATTTGCATACCTAATATTACTGCACAGCGAAAATACTATAAAACTACTTAGATAAACTTCCCCAATCCTTTCGAGTGCGAAAGATAGTCAGCATCGAAAGTTATTGCCTTCCTGGCCTCGAATGTTCAATACCCATGACTAATTAAGTTTTGTCAAGTACTTACGAGTTACATAAAACTAGACATTAATAAAATTAATCCCTGTCAGTTTTATAAAATAATACAAGCCCAAACAAAGAAATATTAAAATTAATTGCTACACTTACCGCTACTGCTCGTAAATTACGTATTTATAACACACGCATTATTATTTTATTATCGCGAAATATATTTACAGTTATTTACAGTTTCACGGTTGTTTCGGACTGAGGGTTTCGCCGAAAACGTCAGTTTGTCGCATTTTCGCGCGCATGCGTATCCAACATGGCGGTTTATGGGTTGCCAGCAGAGGCTGGGGTATTTCGGCACAATTTCGGATATTTTATTTAGTACGTGGAACTACGGTTTGACCCTTTGAAATATATAGAACTCATCTAGTAAATGGAGGAAGAGAGATTTGTGCGCTTGTAGGTGTATATTTCTATTCAAGTAGGTATATATAGCTTTGTTTGTTTTAAAACCAATTATTAATCAAATTTACGTTTGGTCTACCGCGCTCATGTACCAAGATTAATTATATTATATAAGTATATAATCTATATTTGACTTTAAATAAGTGAAAGCATAATAATTTTTCTAACAGAAGGAAAGTGATTAGGCCAAGGTCATGGTTATTACAAATTTTGGCCTCACTATCTACGTTTAAGACAGCATAATATAATAAGTCCTGTATCATCATTATCACCTCTTCATTGATTTTATTTCGTTAACCAGAAAGAATTTATAATTTATCTAGTTATATTTTAATTTAAATAATCAATTATATTTTTTACTTTATATAGTCCTAGATATCTTGCGTCTGATTTCATAGGAACATCCAAATCATTGGTAGAGATTCTTGGATTGCACTTGCGCATGCTATCAAGTTAAACTTTTATACCAAGAAAATTTACATTAGTATTTCGATAGCTTCAAAGGTTCAAATGGATATAATTATTAAATGTGCCATTGATCTCATGAAACTAATTCTCAACATCGTTGCGCTTCCATTGTTGAATGAACCTTTGCTGTTTAATGTTTAGAACGAGTTAAACATTAATAAAGTTAATATTATATTTACCCATGTTTAGTCATTTGACTTTTTTATTGTGATGACGAATGTGTTAATTAGGTACGTTTTATTAATGTTCTCAGGGGAGTGATTTTCAGTCTTATATGAAAATGAGTTAGTTACTTATTTTGATAACTAAAACTAAATTCGATCAACTGTTCAGAGCGAAAAGTTATTGTAGTTGTACAAACTTAAAGAACACCCAAATTCTGCAGGATTACACGCTTCACATCATGAAACCGTCATAACGTTGAAGATTTTCTACAGAGATCTGCGCTATCTACACTTTGAGCCGGTCGCCTAGTAGCTAGCTGTAGAATTTATCGCTAAACAGGAATAACAAAGCATACTTACGATACGTAACCTTTTACTTGCTTTATGACAATATAAAAATATAAAAAATACCCCCTCATACGACTGCTTTATATGGTGGCTCGTTTACTGTGACTTCTGTGAGGTTGTGGAATTCACTTCCTCAGAGTATCCGTGCTAGCCGTTCTCTGGATGATTTTAAAGCGAGAGTAAAATATTATTACCTCTCCAACTAATTCTTAATTGTCGTATGTTTGTATTGCTTATATATTTACTATAGACTAATATGTATTTTATACTAATGTGTATATTAAACTCATATGTATTTTATACTAATATGTATTTTATAATGATTTGTATGTATATATTTTGGTTAGTATTATATTTTTATATTTATATATTATGTTTGTATATATAGGGTCTTGATATTATTTTGAAGTAGTAGTAAGTAGTATTATGATTATTATATATATCTTATTGATTGATGTACACAGAAACCTACTTACTTATACTTGGTTCTCTGTCCTTAAGGTTTGCTGGAAGAAAACTCTCTTTAGGGTTAAGCTCGCCTATGTACATGCCTTTATCTAATGCCTCCACTGTATCTGTGTTTTGTGTATAATAAAGAATATGAGAATACATTTTAAATTGACCAAATCGACGTTTCACAGTGGTATCACCAGCTTGCGCGGCGCGGAGTGACGCGGTGGCTCGGTCGATAGGATGATAAGCTATCGAAGGCTGCGCGCCCCCATGGCTTGGCAGCCACCGGCAAAACTCGACCACACACGTTCTTCCGTCCTACCAGAATTGTAATCTAACATTCATAAACCTTATTACAAACGAGGAAATGTCAAAATGCAATGCCTTAGCGTAAGTTTGGGTGTTCAGTATCAGCAAAATAAAATTGTTTGCTGGTAACGGGGTGATGGAATCGAGGTCACGGGTTTGTATTGGCGCGGGCTTCCGCTGGTCGGTGTGACCAGGCTGAAGAAAAAACCTAGTGCTACCATTAATAAAAATCTAAATCTTAACATAAAAATAAATGTTTGATGTGTTTGTCAATGCGTTCGTAGGTATATCATTTAACTGACTATACTGTGAAAACTTGACGAGTGTTTTTTTAGCTTTGTGGTTTTTTGACAGAAACGATTGCGATATCTGTCAAAAACAAATTTTATATATGCCCAGGTCTTCCGTTATCATGAAGCAAACTCGGTAACTAAATTTACAAGTCGGGGCTGTTTTATGGCAGTTTTTTCATCATTGTTCGGAGTTCTACACAGTAGACATCAGCTGTTATTGCATGACCGCATCTGAGGAAGCTGTAGTGAATTACACCATGAAGTGACCACCAAACCGTTACCATCACCTTTGTATGGGTAAGCTTAGCCTTAGGGCATTTTTGTGTCGTTTAACCTGGAATCAACCATTGCTTTGTTCGCTTGCGATTATCGTAAAGAATCTACTTTTCAATACACGGCACAATTCGGTCCAATATCCCTTAATTTCTGTATCAGTTTACAAGGTAATGCGCGCTCCTCTCTGCAGATCAGTCAAATCATGAGGTAGGTAAGTAACCATTTTTTTTTAAATTTTACCGATTAGGTTCAAATGCATTTATTGCGTGTATGGTAACATCAAACAATGCCGCTAATTCCTTGGTAGTTTGATATGGACTGCTTCCACCATCTCCTTCAACTCATCGTTATTTTAACCTTAATGGCTGGTCTTCCTCGTCGTTCATTCTTCAAGTCCACTACGAAAGCGGTTAAACTATAAAACGGTGCGTTCGTTAGCCGTATTTTCTCCAAACACAGCATTGAAATTTGGAGCAGTTTCTGCTGCTTTAGTCCCACGTCGGGACTCATATTCGAAAATTACTTTGATTTTCGCTGTTTCCACCTTCACGTTAAAAACTGAATTTTTTCTAGTGTAGGGACTGAATAACTGAATATATTAACCGATTTGGTATTCCATGGATCTCAAATTTTTTTACGGTAGAAGTTAAGGACATTATACATATAGGTACATACTGGTACACAGATTCATTCACTGCAAATGTAACTTTGTAATCTTATATATTTATATAGGATTACAAAGTTGTTTATGCAGTTGGTGTAATTAGAAAACTGGACCGATATTGCAAAATATTTTAGTTTTTCCTTCAATTATACACTAAACACTAGTTGTATTCTAAATTTAAAGCTTCTATGTTAGTTAGAAGTGCCATAGAGTTTTATCACGCAAAATGGGCCGCGCCACAGCGGCCTGGTTGCGGAAAAGAGCCAGCCCACCAAGTACCAAGTGCCATAGAGTTTTGATGATCGGTCAGTCAGTCAGCCAGTCGTGAGTGACAAAATTAAGAATCATGGATGACCAGGCGTCGTACCTACACAGTAATATCGGCTCCGTATAAAAAAAATCTCTAAAATTATATTTGTGCATAGAAACAGTGAAAAACGTTTAATATGTGTTCATAACGTACTAATACATTGTTGTGCCTGTAAACTATTGAAACAATTGCATAAACAAAGTGCAAAACCCGTTATTAAATTTGTGATTAATTTTATGTGCCAACGCCAAAATCCGAACCAAAACATCTAAATCAACTAATAATATCATTCACCAAACTAAAAAACGCTAACTGGTGAAATTTTGTGCAAAAGTGTTGAGTAAATCAAGTGATTTTTACAAAAAACGCTAATATCAAGCCGTTAAATCACGTTCGGTTCAATTTAAATTAAAGTTGACCTTTGAACCCAATCGAGTCTTGCAAACCACATAGGTGTCGTGTATTCAAAACACTACAGCGGCAATTAGCAAAATTCGCATGCATCGGTATATGTCATCGTGGTCTCGCGGTACAGATGAACGACGGCCACCTGTAGCCCAGTATCAGGGTTCGAATCTTCCCAACAGTAAAAATCAAAAATATATTTTTGTGAAGAAAGTTTGCTGTAGTAGTTTTACAAGTCATAGCAAACTGTCCGACCAACAGGACCCGAGATCGAAAACCATTTTTTATTAGTTGGAATTGCATATAAATAATCTAATAAATACGATGATGGATCATACTAACGAATGCAATGTTAACTTTAATATTCGACAACCGCAAAGAGCAAGTTCTACAGAATATGTAGATAAAAGCGAATCAGATACAAGCGCAAGGTGTAAAATGGAATATTTAGAGAAACAAATATTGTCGGCGAACGAGCAAGTAGACGAGTTGCTCTTAGAAAATGGACAACTTAAAAAACAACTAGAAAAGAGTTTGAAGGTCATAAATATGTACAAAAAATTTGACTTTGGTGAGATCCATGGATCACCAATAACTGGAAGGAAGAGAAAGCGAATACGTACCTCAATGGGTGTAGGAGGAACCCCAAATTCTAGAGCATCGATATTTACAGAGCGGCAACAATTTATATAGGAAAAGCAGCAAGAAACCATAGAAGAACTAAACTTAGAAATAATAAAGCTACAAAAATGGCTTCAAGAAGAGAAAGACAAAAATGAAAATATTAATGAAGGCAAGAGGAAAATACACAAGTTAATGAGACGTAGCAAAACTATTATAACTAAAATCTCTCACAGCTCGCAAATGGCGATACAAAAGAAAATAAGAAGCTTTGCACGTAAAATACGCAACCTTGATAAACAATGTATAGAAGAAAGACAAGAAAATAAGCAGCTGAATCACAAAATATCAGAATTACAATCAAAACAACATTATGAATTAAAAAAACCTATTGGTAACACCAAGATAATAACTAGACAACAAAATAAAACAAATGTAAAAGAAAACAAAGAGAGCAAAGACATCACAAACGTCAAAGTAAGATTTATTTTTTCTGATTCAATAGGAAAAGGTATTGCATCCAAAATAGTTCGTAAAATTGACGAAAATAGCGTAGTTATCAATTATTGTCAATCAGGCGCTAGTTATTTTAAGATTCTAGAAAACTTTTACGATAAGACAAAAGATCTAGAAAGCGGCGACATTGCTGCAAATACTGATAAATAAATATGATGATGCATGTTATCCTACAACGAGAAATCAAGATTGCATAAAATTATTTAGGAAAATAATTGATAGTAAGGAAAAGAAATTCAATATAATAGTAACTGGAATTCGCTACGACAATATTAGTGACATAAATATATACAATATTAACAAAGAACTAGCTCAATTAGCAAGCATGGCAGACAATGTTAGATATATAGACCCTAATATGAGAGATAGTAAGGGCAAGATGTGTAGTTACAATGGTTTTAAGAACTTTGTTGAAGAAACAATAATGCTATCAACTAGAGATAGAAGATTTCAGAGAACATCTACTATGAAATTTATCACTTGTCAGTCAATACAGTCAGAAAGTACCTTGAGTTCGGATACTAATAACCTGAATTTTCAAAACAACCAGGAGACCTGCAAAAACATATAACAGTTATTCATGCAAACGTACAATGTATAAATAATAAATATTTACAGATTGAAGACTTTCTAAAAGACTACGATTGTGATATATTATGCTTAACCGAAACTTGGGGTCAAGATGACCGTGTAGATGCTATGGTTATTCCTAACTGTGAGCTTGCAGCATACTTTAATAGAAAATTCTTCATACACGGTGGCGTGGCAGTTTTTGTTAGAAATGATACAGATTTTAAGATAAGACATGACATATTATCTAAATTGTTGTTTGAGATGAATTTTGAGTTAGTGGCAATTGAAATAAAATTGTATAAATTAAAAGTGATAGCTGCTTACAGACCAGATAAAGATATAGATCTCTTTTTTTGAAATATTAAATAAACTGTTACTAAAATTGAATAAAGAAGGCAAAAAAAATGTTATTGCAGGGGATTTCAATCTAAATATTTTGAAGCTTGACAAACATGTAAAACGACTTTTAAAAATTATTTCCAACTTTAACTGTAAATTTGTTATTAAGGAACCAACTAGGATAGATAAAACCAGTGCTACTTGTATTGACAATTTTTTGGTAAATTTTGACTCTTGTGAAGGCTTTGTATTAAATCGCAAAATAGCAGACCACAGAATAATAAGGTTATCAATATTTGATAACTCTATTAGGAAGATTGACTTTGATAAAATTACAAGATTTATAAGACAAATAACATTAAGCAATAAAACTTATTTTCATTATCTTGTTAATAACGAGTATAAGCACTTAAAAAATCAAATAATGTCGTGCGAGGACCCTGAAGTAGGAATGAGGATTCTGCAAGATGCAATTAAATACCACTACGATGTGGCTTTACCTATGAAAAAAATCAGTAAAAAATATAAAATTAAAAAATGGACTACAAAGGCCATAGAAATATCCAAAAACAATCTAGTGAAGATGGAAATGTTACAAGAAATTCAGCCATGTAATAGCCGATTGATATACATTCGCAAATACAAGAAAATTCTTCGATGAGTTTTCATTGCTGCAAAAAATATACAATATAGATACAGGATAAAAAGTGCTAAAAATAAAATTAAAGAAACCTGGAACATAATAAATGAGCAAATAAAATTTACTAAAAAGCGAAATAACAAGAAACCTATACGAAGTATCATAAATGAAAACGGACATGAGGTAACAGATTATAAAGTCATTGCTGACACATTTAATAATTTTTTCATTAACATTGCTCAAAAGCTGACGTGTAATGCCAAAATTGATGCTAAAAAATGTATGACGTATTTAAATATAAAATCTAAGACACCAAATACAATAAAATTTGACAAAGTATACGCTAAAGAACTATGGACGATTGTAAAAAACATGAAACCAAAAACTACGCCTGACTACCTTGACATTAATTCTAAGATATTAAAAGACCTTATATTAGAAAATAATTATATGATGGAATTGTTATTGATTATTATCAATTTTTGTTTGGAAAGAGGCACGATCCCAGATTGTCTGAAATATGGCAGAGTTATTCCTTTACATAAAAAAGGTAACGAAAATGTACTTAATAACTATTGACCCGTATGTATACTACCCACAATTTCAAAAATATTAGAAAGTGTAATCAAAAAGAGGTAATCAAAAATATTAGAAAGTGAAATAATTTATTTACCAATGCTCAATATGGTTTTCGTCCTGGGAAGTCAACGGAAATGGCTATCAGAAACGTTGTATATTTCATCTTAGAATCATTGGACAAAACCATGAAATGTGCAAGCATTTATTGTGATCTGTCCAAAGCTTTTCAAAGTCAAAGTCAAAGTCAAAGTCAAAATCATTTATTCAATTTAAACATCAAAGACGCACTTTAGAACGTCAACTTTTCATTATAATGTACTTTAAAGACTACCGCCGCGTTCCCAAATATATAGAACCCAACGAGAAGAAGCGGCAAGAAACTCGGGGCCATTCTTTTTATATAGATGTTTACAATGTTTCTACTTAGGTACTACAAATATTACATTTTATGGGTGGCAGAGTGACAGCTTGCCAGAAGTGGAGTATTCCAAGCATCTTTATCTTCTATATAATGTCGAACTTTATAGTAAGCTTTTTTTATTAAAACGTTTTTTACAGTCAACTTGAATTTGCCCTCTGTGACCTCAGTTATGTGCTTTGGGATTTTATTGTAAAAACGCACACAATTTCCTAGGAATGACTTATTAGTCTTCGCAAGTCTAAAACTAGGTACAGCTATCCTATTTGTATTTCTGGTATTAAAAGTGTGGTGATCACTATTCAACTTATATTTATGTAAATTTTTACGAACATACATTATATTTTCAAATAGGTACATATAAGGAAGGCAACGTAATATTGATTTCTTTAAATAAATCTCTCAAAGATTCACGGGGACCCATTTCGTATATACCTCTAATAGCACGTTTCTGAAGGATAAATATGGTATCTATATCAGCCGCTGAACCCCATAGCAATATCCCATATGACATTACGCTGTGGAAATATGCAAAATACACTAACCGCGCCGTAGAAGCATCTGTTAGCTCTCTTATTTTACGTACTGCATATGCAGCAGAACTGAGTCTCCCAGACAGGGCATTTATATGAGGACCCCATTGTAATTTTGCGTCAATTTTAATGCCCAGGAAGACTGTTGCCTTGTCCATAACTGCTTCACTACTAGGTACTGCTTACTCAGTTTTTGTCGGCTACTAACTTTCAGTCTGCTGTACCTATATCCTTACTTTGTGTTGATATACGAGCCGTACCTACCGTTCTAAACACCATCAGCGCCAATTAATTATTGCAAAAATACTTAAGTCATAATTATTGTTAAATTATTTTAGAAATATTTCCAGGCAAAGGCTACTAGCGCTTCATTTAGGTACTATGCTTTTAGACAAATGAAAGTTACAATAGTAAAAACGATAAAATAATTTACTTGTTATCTAAATAAAATAACTTATAGATCCTTGTTAGAGTTGAGGTAACGCACTTCCGAGTCATGCATGCTAGAAAGTCTGTCCTGAAAGTCAAGTGTCATTCTACCTCGGAATTTTCTCGCTGCCACTACGAGGTATATGAGAGACGTATATTATGTAAGCTAAATAATATTAATCAAATTAATAATATTTATTTATATTTACTACGGCCGTATCGATATCAAAATCTGATACTTTTAGACAAAAAAAAGTAGCACTAGCAAAAACAATATATAAAATATTTAATACTTATCTAAAACTACAGATTGTTGTCGTCATTAGAGTTGAGGTAACGCACTTCCGAGTCATGCGTGCTAGAGAGTCTGCCCCGAAGTCGAGCAAGTGCCACTCTACCTCGGTCTGTTCTCGCCGCCAGTACGAGGTATACGAAAGACGTAAAAACTGATGACTCTTAATATTTTTCAATATTTATTATGGCCGTAGCGTTATCAAGGATTGATGCTTTTAGACAAATAAAAGGCATACTAGTAAAAACAATACAATAATTTATTTAGTATCTAAAACTCCAGATCGTCGTCGTCATTAGAGTTGAGGTAATGCACTTCCGAGTCATGCGTGCTAGAGAGTCTGCCCCAAAGTCAAGCAAGTGCCACTCTACCTCGGTCTGTTCTCGCCGCGAGTACGAGGCATACGAAAGACGTAAAAACTGATGACTCTTAATATTTTTCAATATTTATTATGGCCGTAGCGTTATCAAGGATTTATGCTTTTAGACAAATAAAAGGCATACTAGTAAAAACAATACAATAATTTATTTATTATCTAAAACTACAGATCGTCGTCGTCGTTAGAGTTGAGGTAACGCACTTCCGAGTCATGCGTGCTAGAGAGTCTGCCCCGAAGTCGAGCAAGTGCCACTCTGCCTCTGACTGTTCTCGCCGCCACTCCGAGGTATATGAGGGAAGCGAATAGTGCCAATACTACTATGGTGATCACTGCAGTCTTCCACGTGCTGGACTTTTCTGAAACTAGAGGCATAAGCTATAATAAAAAAGAAAAGGAGGTAGGCAAGCTAGAAGATGGACAGTTGATATCAAGATGATTGGAGGGACAATCTGGTGCAGAAAATATACCAATAGAGAAGAATGGAAGCAGCTGGAAGAGGCCTATGTGTCACTGGACACGCTGACAACTGAACCGGGAAACCCGATGTATCTATCATTGTTTAGCATCAGCAAAGGCTAATAATAATAATAATAATGCATACTCCTGGGATATTAAGAGGAAAAAACATAACACCTCCTAAACAACCTGGGTAAGTTTTGGATCTAGAGAGCGTAGGTAAGTTTTCTAAAAGTGTTGTTTAATTTAGTTTTTGGTGTTATTTTCATGGTTTAGTTCCATTCCTATTCAAAAAACGAAATTCATATCTTGCTCTACAACTTATATCAAGGTAAGTACAGATCGCGGCACGTAAGTTGAACTATGCGCAGAACACATTTTCCAGTCTCAATGAAAGGAGAGGAGCCGTGCGTAACCATAGCAACGCGGCGGCAAAGCAAACAATCATACTCCACCCCTCGCTGCCCGCGCACGTCCTGGGTGTTTGTTGTTCGACATTTTAATATCTGTCAAATGTGTGATCATTAAATTTAATTTCAAGAAAATGACAAGACCACAAACAACTTTAAGGTCTCTTTAAAGGTGTGAGGCGAGTGATGAGATGAAATAGCAAGCTTTGCCCAAGTTCTAAAATATCACTTTAAAATTATGTAGAAAATGTTAAGCCCATGAACAATAGTGATTAAAATTAGTTTTCCTATTAATGTTCTATTTAATAATACCTACTAACGATTACTTCCCACAACACTTTGTTCGGGAAATACAATGATTTGAAAGAAAATCCAAGATTTTAATGAAATTTTATATTAAGTTTAACTTGCGTTTAATTTTTGACAACCGCAGAGTAAGTATTTGTTTATCACATTCGTTCATAACTGTATCTGCGCGGACGACCACAATTTTGGTTCAACTTACGTGCCTCAAACAATATACATGTTTTATTTTGTCTGTAATATATTCGTGTGGCATAAGGTTATTAGGATCCACGGAGCATACAGGTATATGTAGCGATCCTTTATGAACTACCTGTCTATCTAACTTTCTCCATCTATACTGTATAACTAGCCATTTCTATCTCAAATTCCATCCGAATCTGTTGATCCATTTTGGCGAGAAGAAGTAACACATATCACACTTCCTTCAATGTTTCGTATATAAAAGATCAGCGTCATGTGTCTAAGTTTGCATTATATCAAATTAGCGACCCGCCCCGGCTTCGCACGGGTGCAATGCTGATACTAAATAATATACCTACCTACTACAGAATGGCCTTATGAACAACGTTTACAGCTTTTAGTCATTAGACAATACAAACTTATTTTGTTTAGAAGGTATACTCTTGAAAGAGCGACATATAATTGGCCATGAGAAAAACACTCAACGCTCGCGCCGCATCGCTATGTCCCTGCATTTTAAATCTGTAATATCTTCGGAGATATTCATTTCAATTACATGCTGTAAAGGACCATATTGATCTATATTGAATGGACAATGTATTTAATGTACTTAATGCTGTATTACTTAAAATAACTTCCTAAATAAGCCATTTTTTCCCGTAAAATGTAAAGGATAAAAAATGGTTATTGTGGGTTATCCTTAAGAGATAGACATATACCATTGCGGACTTTTTTGTTAACCTTTTTAAGGTGTACAATACCGTAGTACATTATTTTGATTTATCTCGAGGGGTTCAGTCAGCGTTTGCAATGTAAGCGCAAAAAAGTGTTTATTTACGACATCACATTAGAAATCTGTAAATTCATCAGTGTTTCTCTACAATATTATGCATGTATCATACATATGAACCTTCCTCTTGAATCACTCTATCTATTAAAAAACGCTTCAAAATCCGTTGCGTATTTTTGAAGATTGAAACATACATAGGGACGGACAGACAGCGACAGCGACTTTGTTTTATACTATGTAGTGATGATGACTATCTGCACCCCATTGTTTCACCCGCGTGGTCTTATTTCTCCATACAAACTTTGGACCCCGTTTCATCCTATTGGAGGGTCAGTTTTGGAGAATTATTTCTTAGCAAATACCTATGTCTAATACCTACGTCTAATCTACGTCTAACATGCGTGGTGAATTTCATTGCAATCCGTTCAGTGTGTGGATAGATCAGTCGGTCAGTTATGGAGGATCCCAATAATCTATCTATCCACGGTTTTCCTTACTACCGATAGAAATTTGACATAACGTTCATACAAACAGTGTCAAATATCTAACTCTAGTAAGCTACGAAGAAATAAATTATATATTAGATAACCCTAGCATGGAACTGTTAAAGTACGTTTGAGATCGTCTATTTAATCGATTTTAACGATTGTTTTGTCAGCATATCGACAGGCGACGGGAATGGGGATATTGTTTAGTTGCGTTTGATCTTACTAATATTATAAACGCAAAAGTTTGTATTTATGGATGAATGGATTCTCTTACACTCGCACGGCTGAACCAATTTTGATGAAATTTGGCATGGAGGTAGATGGGGCTCTGAATTAACACATAAGATTTTTATCAAACTCGTCATCATCCATCACCATGCGGGTGTAACCGCGGGCCGCAGCTAGTATTCCATAAGAATAGACTTTGACCTTCTTTTGATCGTAGAAGAGCGAAATGCTCGTAGAAATCTTCAAATTATAGAAGGACGCATTTGATTGTGGAATGTAAACAATTCTTAATAATCGATATACTGTCGACAATTTAATGATCGTATAGGGCGACAATATGACTTCAATACTTGCTAGGAGCGATACGAATTTTTATTGGTCTTAGCGACTCGACAAATTTAACGTCTATTATGGTACTTGCACTGCAGAATAAATACTATTCTAGTTTACAGTAGTACAATGACAAAACTCGTGAACTGCCCTTAATTAAAACGTTGGAATACTCACTCGGTTTATATGTAGACATTTTCTGCACATTAAGCTCTTTTTCACTCTTCTGTTTTTCTATATTAGTAAGAATTGTTGTTTTTGTAGTAGTTGATATGATGTTTTTAGTCGTTAGGCGTTTTGGCGTCGTTAAAACTTTTGTAGTTGTTGGTTTAGTCGTCAGACGAGTTGTCGTTTTCACAGTTTTGGGTATCGCTGTTGTTGATGTTGTTACTCGTAGTCGAGTGGTTCGAGTTGTAGACTTGGTTGTGGGAACTGTTGTGGTTTTTAAAGTTGTTGTTGTTGTTTTTAAGGTAGTTGTAGTTTTAGGAGTAGTTGAAGTTGTCGTTGAACGTAAGGTAGTCGTAAGTGTGGTTGGTGGTTCAGTGGTCGAGGTTTGTAATTCAGTGGATGTTGTTGTGGTTTCACCGACTAGTTTTTCCGTTTGAGGCGAGTCTGATGGCGAAGGGTCATCTGGATCTGATGCTGGGTCTAGAGAAGGAAGATAAAAAGTATAACAGTAAAACAATTTCAATAATTTAATACGCTTTAACGATATCATAATCAACAATTGTTTCAGCTTCGTAGAGAAGCCGGAGGATAGTGTGAGGCGGAGCGCATCGGACTCTAGATCCTGAAGAAGGATTCCGGAGGAAGCCGAAACAATTGTCGATCATGATATCGACAACGCGTAAGTTACACGTTAATCCCGTTTTATTATTACGAAATTATAATGAACGTGAGTTTCAATAACCTAATAATTAATTAGGCTAGACGGATAGAAACTAATCTGATGTGCTGGGTGTCAGTTGAGGTATTTTAAGAAATACATCTTGAGGAACGATATTGATATTGTTACAATACAAGATTTTAACCATGATTTTCTGATAATGCGGTTTCTTAAATATTTCGTTTTGGCTTAATATACCGTTTCAAAATAATACATTTTATATTTTTTTCTCGTATTTTTGGAATCTTAATTTTTTACAAATAAAATCTAAAATACTAAGTCTTCTGTACGGATTTTAATATGGTTTTCATTTATGTGACATTAGTTAGCTTTGAGTAATTTTTGGAGCTACATAATGGATATAAATCAGATAACAATGTGTTTTAATTAATCTACACAACACTTAAGACTGTAATACTTGATAACGAAGAAAAAGCACTTTGATGCATATGTATATACTATGTGTGTTTAATATTAAAAAATAAAATAAAGTTCTAATAATAATTCTAATGATACCGCAGGGGCGGCTTTGTGGCGAGCGGTTGGTGAGTGGCGACACCGTGGACCCTGAATCTTCCTGGGGCAAATGAGACCACTGACCCCGGCTTGCCTTAACCTGTCCGAATCAGCAAGCCTCCAGTTCATTTATAAATCTTTTGTTACAGCGTAACAAAAGATGCGGACAGATTAATTGGCTGTCCGACGGTGGAGACGCAAGAACAAGTGCCAAAAAGTTTCAAGAATGGAAGTGTTAAAGGGCATAACGCCGCTAGTAGCGCTCTAGTGTAACCGCAACACCAACGTTTCCTCTGTTGTCACCACGCCAATAATGGCGGCAAGTCACCACCTGCCTAAATATTTAGCATGAGACTGAAATTGGCAAGTGCCGTAGTCTCGTTTATATCCCTATATCTCCCTTATCACTTATAAGTTAATTTCAATAGCATTACTATTTTCCCCATACTAGTTATAAAATATACCATGTTACCATTCATCCAAAATGTTTCTGCTTTTTATACTAAATTGTATATTTCACACCAAACAGGCCTCTAAGTATTGGCTCCATCCCCACTTATGCCTTTGTAAAGGCCGGGATGAAATCCGTTAAATAAATGTTATAATAATATACAAGATCATGAACTTACTGTTGCTGTTATCGAAAACGCATACGTCCATAAAATCTGAACAGCAGCTGTCGTCAGTCAGGCAGGATAAGGTACACCCGCAATACACACTCACAGTGTCGAGCTTACGGCTGTTGTGGCATCGTCCTGTGCATGTTTCCGCTAAAATTCAAAGTTTGATATCAATATTAGAACCAACGAGATGGAAATCTTATTTGGCTCCCAGTTATCAATTAAAGTTTTACGTCTCCAGCACGAAAAGACTGCATTTGCTGAATTAATCTAGCGCCCGACCATTGCACTGTTTGAGATTACACTGGTTTATGATTTTTCCTTTAAAAAGAAAAACTATACACCGATGATTTAATAATTGTTATCTAAATTTAATATTATCAAACAGGAATAAAAAGGTTTCCAACAAGGCAAGTCAACTACGCTAGCTGGTCGCACTCTGATCGGTTAAGTAGTAATACAAATTGACAATCGTATACCAGTCTCAATTCATTTATTTGATTTGAGCAAAGCTTTCGATTATGCCAACCATAAAAAATCTCGTTCACAAATGTGAAAATTATGTGATTAAAAGTCTAGCTGTAAGTTGGTAATAGTTACCACTCTGGTAGAAAGCAAATAAAGGTAGTAGCTCCAGATGGAACTCAATTTCGAAGTTCTATAGATCTACATCCCAATTAAATAACTGTGGCGTACCACAAGGTAGTATTCTGCGACCATTACTATATCTAACCTACTACATTAGTTATCCATTCATACCTTCTGACAAATATAATAGAAGGCATCCTCAAGAAAACATGTAACTAAGAATCTAAAGGTGTTTCAGACAGCTGTCCTTAAGTCAGTCGTCAGTCGTCATTCGTCGTCTAGTCTCTTAAATCATAACTGCATCAATTTGTCTAAATAAAAAAGTGGATATACGTGGGAAATATTTAAAATGTTAAGATTAAAAGTTACCTCCATTACGGTAAAAGTATGCTAGAAAAAAATCTAGTTGTTATCTAAATTAGTATAAATCTAGTTTTCATCTATATTAGTATAAATCTAGTTTTTATCTATACTAATATAAAAAATATTAAAGTAAAGTGGAAAGTAATCTTTCTACTTTCCGAGTTCTCGTGCTGATAATTTAACTTACAGAAGATTGGAGCGGGCGACGTGGCCGCGATTCTGAAATTACTACAGTTGGCTCCTTGCAAGATGGCGACGTCGTCTATGGCTATGTCACTCGTAACGCTGCTGCCGCGAATGCCTTCGATCACAATCTGTAAGCCCACCAAGCTCAGTATAATACCACTACCTTTTTTACAATACTTAGAAGTATACATATTTTGGAAAAAATATATACATGCATTATTTATTTATTCTGTGATAATGGCCTGATTATATAGGGTGCAGGTAAGTAAGACTTTTAGACAGTATCCGTCTTACGGACTAGCTACTCAGGCTACTCAGAGCAGGTTTGAAAGGCTCTGCATTGCTACTCACATTACTGACATGAATGAGACCAAAAAAACAATGGACTTCATGGTGACAAATGCTTATCAAGATCCCTTAGACTCTGGGCCTAAATTAAACTAGTTCGGGGGCCTATGGATTGATAACATATTGTGGAATTATTTTACTTCAATAAATTAGATATTTGTTATTTTGCTTTAAAAGTAAGTGTAGCGTACAACATCAGGTGATGTCTGCCTGTCAAATCTTCTCTGGTGATAGATATAATATCCTCTAACCAATGTTTACTGTATTACTTTTTCAAAGCACTAACGCCTGCTTTAGCGATCTCAAATATTGAAATTTATAGACAAGACGGTTAGTCAAATAGAGAGTTAAAATTCGATGCTCGGACTAGATTCTCGGTGGCCTAGTTGGTCAATGGCGTCTGACACGGAGAGTCAGAAGACGCGGGTTCGAATCCCGTCCGAGGATGTGAATTTTTCTCTCTATAAATTTCAATGTTTACTGTTTAACAGCAAAGGAAATATCAGTACCTAATTATGAGCAATACTCAATAAAGGTCAGGTACCCTAGATTGCAGAAAATCCAATGATACTGTCAATGACAAATCTTGCTGAAAATTTACAGATATTTAATATCATCCGTATATTTCATATGAGAATTGTATTTATTTGACTATGTAATTATATTTATTTATGTGGAAATTACAAGCTACTGAATCTACTTTAATTATGAATAGTTAGTAGTAGTGAGTAGTGCCTAAAAAGTAAATGCTAGTTTAACAAGTACATTTTGAAAATTTTTATACCGACTTCCATTCTACTGTATTAGAGTGTAACTCAAAAACTACTGGACCGAATTTGATGAAATTTGGCACTACACGGGAAGCATCAGCTTTCAATCAAAAAAAGAATTTTGAGAATCGGTTCACTGTATCGAAATTTATGAGGTAACAAACATTAAAAAAATACCAGTCGAATTGAGTACCTCCTCCTTTTTTTGGAAGTCTGTAGAAAATATACACAAATTAACTGACCGACGACGTATCGCGGGAGTCGATGCATGCAATTGGCAAATAGCCGTTTATTGTGGTATTCAAGGGAGGCATATGAGCAGTGGACGTGTTCCAGCTAATGAAAGACAAATAAGTGTGACAACTAATATTGATTAAATATGTTTTATTTGATTTTATTTCTAAGATATACCTGGAAACTCTCATTAAGCTGCTTGAGCTGGGGAGCAGCACTAAACCAAATATCTCCCAAGTTGCCCCACTGCTCAAATAATATATACTGCGCCTTATCCACCTCCGTCATGTTCAACATATCGCCCAATTGTAGACTGTCAGGCTTTTGATATATTCGAAGACCACCAGTAGCCCTGAAAATTATAAATAAATTAAAGTACCTGTAGAGTAATAATTATTTTTTTTAATACGATAAACGGGAATCGCGTTAATAAGTCAGATCTTTCCAACTTCTATAAAAAGTCCATACAATATTTTTTTCCAAAAAATGGATCAGACTTCAACACTAAAAAGTGTGAAATAACTTGTTGAAGTCGGTACCGTGCTAGTCCCAAAGTACTTATTTTGACAATATTGTGAACTTCGACAAGTTATTTTCACACACAGTTATGTCACATTTTATAGTGTTGAAATCGTTTCCATTATTTGGTAAAATAAAATTTTAATCCTTTTTAGGCACCCTTGCTTCTTACAGGATCGATTGTCATTCACCGTCAATAGGGATATCGTTAAGATAGGCGAAATACTTTTCAGTTATTGGAGTGTAACTCAAAAACCGCTTGACCGAATGTCATGAAATTTTAATGGAACAATCAACTCTGAAGATAAAACCGGACTATCAAAATCGGACTATCAAAACTGTAAAAAGTTATGCGTAAAAAATACGCATGGTCTTGAGAACCCCCTCCTTTTGGACGTCGGTTGAAAAAATGTTGACATCAAAATGGCGGATTTTATGCGCTGTTTAATTATTTCCATAGTAGGGCTATTTAACGTTTAGTTAGATTTCTTGTTACATACCTGCCGTACATGTGGTAGAAGAATGAGAAGCACCCTGATGCTGCAAGTTTTGAGTCGTACACCGGCGAAATCAACCGAGCTGTCTCGTTCAACTTTGAAGTTGTACTTTCTATGTACATGTAGAAACCTGGAATAGTACAGAAAATTATGCATCTAAAAGTTTTTCTAAACAATTATGCAAATTCTGAAGAACATAGTAGTAGTCACAATTCGTAGATATTGATTTAATCATATACCGTGATAATTAAAACAGAAGATTTATGAATGAAACTGACGTATATATACGTATCTGGGACGCAAAGGGTTCATGACAATAGCAACTATTATATTTTGCAGGTAGGTATGTTAATTTATAAATTTATATTTAAAGAAGAATGTCAATTGCCAATGAACGACCATTAAATATATTATAATTTATATTTCATTTTATATGAGGAAACGGTACTAGCACCAGGCCCACCTGATGTGAAGTGGTACCTCTGCCTACCACCGTTATCCTGACGTTAAGTTGTTAAGTCTCGTGTGCCTGTAATTTCGCCGGCAAACATGCCTCAAACCAAAACATTACTGTTCGCAGTAGAAATACGAGTTAATAAAGTGGCTGTAGGTACTTCCCCGGTCCTCATTAACAAAGACTTCTTCTGCTACTAAGGCTACGTTCTGGTAAGCACCGAAATCACTCGCGGCAATCGCACACCCATTCCCTTACAAGCCCACGATCATCGTGAGATACGTCATCGATGTCGTCATAGAAAACGCTCACAACGCTTGCAGATCGTAGGTGGGTTTTCGCGGTCGTTGTCAGCTGTCAACTGTCAAACATAAATATTTAAACATTCTATCCATGTTTGACTGAAAAATAGGCACGCTATTCGCGACCGCGTAACCGTTCCGTTTGGGTTGAACATTGCATTGGTCCATAGCGGAACGCTAAACCGGGGCGCGACAGTTGTAGTCTGGGGTCCATTTGCGGGCTTGGTCCCCCGTGGCGGTTGCGGCACGCCAAGTGTTCTGGCGTGCTGCAAGACAGAAGGGTCCGGCAACGGACAGCCGCGGCGGGTTCGCGGTCGTGTGCGAAATCTGTCCCGCGTTCCCGCCAAAAGCGGCAGTGACGGAACACCGCAGAGGTTTGGTGGGTATGCTGCCCTTCTGGCAGAGACTCCCACATAACCACCGTGCTCCCCCTGGGGCCGGTGGTATCAATAAAGGATTACTCTGCGTAAAAAAAAAAAAGGGTCGCGACAGTTGTGAGCGTTGACGGCGCTTACCAGAACATACTCTAAGTTAATTAAAATTACTTACTAAGAACACATAAGTAATGTACCGTTATTGCCTACTCCAAGAGTATGGTCGTAGGAAGGTCCAGTGTTCATGAATGAACTTGGGGTCTTACGATTCCATCGCTTCCAATCAAAATCGTGCAATTCGTCCTGCGTCCAACCGCAGATATAGGAATCTTCGAAGTCGCAGCTAAGACTTGGCTCGGCAGTTGTTGCTGAAACCATTTTAATACAGTATTTTCTGTCTATACAACAATCTTAAAACTAATAATTAAGACAGGGTTAGATCTACCCGGGGCCAGGTTCATTGAAACGTAATTTAATTCCAGGTTCTTTAAATTCAATGTGCGAGAATTCCGAAAGCCCAAGAAATCGAAATGAATATGCCTATGTTTTGGTTCGAATTCCGTCCGAAGACATGTAAGTATTATTCTCTCTGAAACCGCACAGTTTGGTCTCGCTAAGCAGATGTTAGGGGCTATTTATTAATATTTTATCATATGATAATTATTTGAAGGGTTGCGACGTCGATACAAAAGTTAAGTTTTGCAACTGAAATTTAACTTTAGATACTGGATATTTGCACTGTACGAAATATCGAGAGCTCAAAATAAATCCAATACATGGTAGGTAAATATCCCGTTTGTAAAATTAAGTTATTTAATTAAAGGCCTGCTATAATATCGATTTCCAAAACTTGTAAATGCTAGTTAACTAGTTCAGAATATCACTAGTCTGAGGCTAGTATTGATAAATTTAATCCACCACAACAAGTGAGGAGATTCAGCACATACTGCAGGTTGGATGCTCAGAAGCAGACCTGGGTGGAATGGTGCCTTGATATGATAAACAAATTTGAACCGGGCTCGTCTCGGCTGACATCATTACAGGATGAGTCCTGGTTTAGGTGTTTCAAAACGAATAAAACGAAACAACGCCTACCAAAGTGAAGTGATCTAGAAGCGGGAGGAAGATTATGATCGCGAGCTTTTTCAATTTGACTGGCTACTTGGTGTCTATTGCTTTACAGAACTAAAGAAGCATCAACGCCTAATGGTATACTACCAAATGCTTCGCAGAAGTTTCTTCTGTCGTGAGCAACAAGCGACCAACCACAGGGCTCCGCAGGCTACACATCCACCACGGCAACGCGCCTGCACACACCGCTTTCAAAACTAGGGACTTCCTGGACTCAAAACTCCTGGGTCACCCTCCTTACAGCCCTGACCTAGCACCGTCACTTCTTTTTTATTCCCGAAAATAAAATCAGGTCAAAGGGATACAATTCTCGTTGCCGTGCCGGAAGATGCGCTATCTGCATTCGAGCAGTAAACGAGGTGTCTGCGGCAGACTGGACAAAGTGTTTCGAAAAGTAAGTAGTTTTGACGCATGAAACTTTCTATAGAGGCTGGTGGAGAGTACTTTGAGAAGATTTAATAAAATATTGACTTATTGTATATTATTTTCGCAAAACTTTCTGAGTGCCCCGTCTCAAAAACGAGGGTGGGCTTTTATTATATTAGTGTATCAAAACATGATTTAAGAGCTTACCAACGCAAGTGGGGTTTGTTGAGTTCCACCTGTATCCGTTGCAGTACATGGCTGGAGAGCCAATCAGTTTGTACCCATTCAAGCAGTAGGTCTGTACCCACGCGTTATGATGCACTTTGTTTTGCACTGAGTTTGCAGGACTCGGGAGCTCTGGACAGCCTGGTTCTGGAAAAACAACAGCATTTGTAACAGACATCAAACAAGGAGAAATTTCTCAATTCGACTGTTTTTTTTGCGGGATTAGGTACTACGCCAATTCTGAATGGATTTATACGATTGTTTTCTGTTTGATACTGAGGTGGGTTAAATATTTTTTTCGAAATTGTTCAACGCTGTTCACAAAAAATAATTTCAATTTCGTCGATTGTAAACCGGTTTACAAAAATTATCTTGCACGCCCCCAAACAGGCCAAAATCATTGTTTTCTTTTCAGCGGAAGTGTCACTAAATATTTTTTAATATCGTTTTTTTGATAATGGATTTCCGCAAAGTAACGCCTGAATCAATAAATTATCAAAAATTATCTTATTGATGGTTCATCATTTATCATCAACATAGGGTCTTAAATAAATGTAGAGCTTATTCCGTTAGAGAATGGAAGTAGGTATTATTTTTTATTTTATGTTTTGTACTAGCGACTGCGGAAAGCCGAGCCTACTACGCGAACGAAGTCGCGGGTAATCTTTAAATTTCTATACTAGTCTATAAATATAACATGTGTAATTTGAAAAATTTAATACCGACTTCCATTCTATGGCTGATAAAAACCAGTTATTGGAGTGTAACTCAAAAACTACTGGACCGAATTTAATGAAATTTAAATGGGACCACACGGAAAGTACCAGCTATCAAACAAAAAAAGAATTTTAAGAATCGGTTCATCCTATCGAAAGTGATGAGGTAACAAATATAAAAAAATGAAAAAAAAAACAGTCATATTGAGTACCTTCTCCTTTTTGGAAGTCGGTAGATAATGAATCTCTATTTTCCTTGGTCATCGCATCACGCGTGAATGGTTGGACCAATATTTAACACAATAAAAAAAAAATTGCGAAGTTGTTTAATCCGTTCACGCGTGATGCGATGACCAAGGGAAATAGAGATTTATTTTTGTAGATATAAATTTATGGATTCGCATTAGATACTATATCAGTAAATAGAAGACAATAGAATAGAAGTGAATTAAGTTAAGGAAAACCCTATGTTTTGCTTTTAATTGTTTATTCATTAATAATTTTATTATTTATTATTATTTAATATTATTTTTATATATTAATAAATTAATAAATTAATAAATGTTTACTAGTGCATTTTTAAGAGATTATAGCACAGGTGTTGTGAAGGTTGGCTCGTTAACCCCTGACATTTTGATGAAAGAGTTCTGAGAAGACAAATTGCGATACCTATGTATTTTTAGCTTTAATCCTGATTAAACTAATTATTTTGATTTTTTAATAAGGAACTGTCATTTTTCTGATTTGTTTATACATTTAGACTTTGTTTCGCGCCATCTATTGTCAAGTAGGTTTGGTGTTGCCGTGTCGGTAAAACAGTTTAAGTAGTTGTTGTTTAAGCTGATGGCTCTAGTTGCCATAATGATATTGTAGCAGTTTTTAATTGCCTGAAAACACGGTTAAAACGACGTTTTCTAAAAATGAAACTTAGCTATATCGATTTATTGCCCCCGAAACCACCTGCATACTAAATTTCACGAAAATCGTTAGAGCCGTTCCCGAGTTTCAGATTATAGGTACATACAAGAATTGCTCGTATAAAGGTATTACCAGTTAACCCGTCGACATGACTAAAATACCTCCTCAAGTGTTGAATCTCTTGCGTTTAGCTCTTGTTGGATTCGCACGATTACCCCTAACCGCTGTCCTTCCCTACGAAGAAATAATACCAGGAAGCATAACTCAGAACAAATTCCACACAAAAAGTGGTCCTTCAAACCAAAACGACGTAAGATTCCAAATACGAATTACTTCCAAAAACAAATAGACATGTTCGGTGATTGGTTTAAATTTCAGAAGGAAAGCAGGGATTGGTCCACGCGCGTGCTGCAACGTCTATAATGACAGCTGAGTCATAGCGGCGTGAACGATGTTATTGATTTAGCACGACTTTTATTGGGTCATTTTTTTAAGGCAGTTATTCTTCATGATATTATTTCTTCGTAGGTCCTTCCTATATTATTTCATCTCGTGCCTAGTATGTCAAAATAGTCCTGAAGGAATAAACAAATTATGTACCACATGGAATATAATCTGTAACCATATGTAACTTTGAAATGTCCACAAAATTAATATCGTAGCCACTTCAGTGTGATGAAAATAATATAAATTTTAATTTCATTCGAGACGACAGTAAAATATAGATTAAAATGTTTCAAGATTTTGAGAATTCATTTCCCCATATATATGTGAGTATTAAGTAACATACTGCAGGAATCTATCATTATTATTACAAAGTATCAAAAAAACTTTTTTATGTAATAATAAAACGGGAATCAAGAAAGACAATTGTTGAAAAGTTTGGGCTTCGTCCGGAACCCTTCTACACGATCTTGAGCGCGGTGCGCTCCGCCTCGCAAGAAGGATTCCGGACGAAGCTGAAACAATTGACGATCGTGATATCGACAACGCGTCAGTATCACGTTAATCCCGTTTTATTATAACACGGTATCATATTAAAAACTCGAAGAGCTCGCAGCGGAGCTTGACTTGGCGATCTGTACCGAACAACAAGTTAAGCAACGCTTGCTGCGGTTCCGTGCTTCGGCGGGCACGGTCTCGGTTTGTCTTAGGACCACAGTCGTTAGGCTATATTGAAGGCCTGCGGGCGGCCTGGAAGCTTCGATATTATATTATATATTAATATCGCTTCGAGGCCCAGCCGTGGGAACATAATGGGCAGATACCTATGTATATCCAAAACTAACAGATGTTTAATTTTTTCTATGTACTTTACTACTTTACTACTACAATTATATAACATTTTTTTTTTTAATTTATTTACTTACTAACGCACACAGGCATGGGCACGTCCCACTGTCCATTCCGACAGGTAGCATATCTATTCCCCACCAGCTCATAGCGTAGGGAGCACATAAACTTCACCATCCTGGACCTCTGTCTCACGCGGACCCGGCCGTGGTCCAGGTGAGGGTAGGGGCACAACTGCGTTCGGTGAGTATACGGGAACTCTGCAATAAAAAAAGGGTAAAAGGTAAAAATTACAGAGGAAATTAATAAACTGGGCACGGCGAGTTGAACCCTAAGTTGACAGGGATCGAAACAGCGTGGTGACGGAGGCCCTGCTTCAGCGCAAAGTGGGCAATGTGGGCTCACAATAACCTGTAATGAAATTCTGTTTTTCCCCTGTTTGAATCTTTTTGTTTATTGAAAATGTGTATTAATCTAATATATGTAATTTTTCAAATCGTATAAAATGTATGCTAGCGTTAAGTTCTCATATAAGTGGTGTAAAAATTGTAACTGACAAAGAGATGGTGTGGGCATTCAGAGCAGACATGCTCACGGAAATGTGTTGGCAAGCGGTGGCGTGTGTGGCGGGTCGCCATCTTCCCTCAGAAATGGTTGAGGAAGGCAATGGCTGGCACATGCGTCAACTCGTGAACGGGTGCTGTTTGCGGGCACTGGTCTGCTGTGAATGCTTACACCAACTCAGAATAAAATGTTTCCATAACTTTAAGTTTTAATGTATAATCTTAATTGTGTTATATGTATTAGTTAATAAATTTAGTATATAATATAGTAAATAGTTAGTCAGTTAAAAAAAACAAGTTGAATGTAATAAATTAATCGTAAGTAGTAAAAATCTCAAAAGTTGAAAAAAAGGCACGGACCATGGAGTCTGTGGAGTGTAGAATTAATTAATAAAAAAAACCCTAAGTTGAAGTATTTGTATATAAACGTGTCCAGTTTCGGCGTACAAACTATGAGTTACCTGTGTCACAGTTGCCCTAGATACATGCCAGTTTGTACTGTTTCACGGGAACAACACTTTACGTTACACTTACGCAGTTATTCGTGCTAGGCACACAGACCATCCAACAATATTTTTGTTAAACTGGGTTCGCTTTTAGACGTATATTATTGGCTTTAAAATGACATAAAACATAAATAAAATATGTGAAAATATGCGATATAAGAGAGTTTCAGTAGGTCTAGGGATATCAGAATTCAGCTTATCGTACAAAGAAAAAGTTTATTCAAGACGTGAAAAGAAAAGGTGATTTTAGGTAACGCCATCTATATAGGCCACACTCACAAAGCGAATGATCCCTGACCCTAATCTTCAAGTCAGAAACACGGAAAGCTTTATTCAACCGAAAGGAGTTTTTACAAACACTTCATTTTCGTTTTGATGCTGCCACCCTTCCATAGACTTATATATTTACTTTATATTTTTACCTCGATGCTGACCTTCGTAAATTTTATATTACAAGATAATGCACTAACGTTTTCAGAGAAACATTACATACTCGGACGAATCGCCTCGGTCGATTTGCAGTCGTGCGCCGTCTGACACGGATTGTCAGAAGACACGGGCTCGAATCACATCATGTGTAATTTTTGTCTCTAAAATTACAAAACCTACATGAGGCTTTGGAAAGTTTACATGCAGTGTCATGTATATTTCTAGCAATTGAGAAATACCGTGTGAGGAATAACTCTGTCGCCTGGGCTATGACCTTAGGTCTGCGGTTTCGCAGCCAGCTCAGAAATCCGCTGCAGCCATCATTTTCGCATGTGATTCGTATTTACAATTACCTTGTTTAAAATTTGTCATATAGGTACATGCTATTGATTTAATGATATGAACAACGCATGCAGCTCTCGCAGCGGAGCTTCTCTGGCGATCATAACGGATTAACAAGTTAAACAACGCTTACTGCGGCCAGGAGTCATGTGCAGATGGGTGTGTGCTAGCGGCTTTGTTCAACTTAACGCTTCCGTGCTACGGAGGGCACGTTAAGCCGTCGGTCCCGGCTGTTTCTCTTAGGACAAGAGTCGTTAGGCTGTCGAAGGCCTTCGGATGGCCTGACAACTTCGACATGGGATGGCCACTAGCTTATCCAACAGTCTGCACTGGGCCTGTGTGGTGGATGGTGACCCAACTCCATGGTGCTCCATGATGGGAACATAATGGGCTGGCTATGAACATCGCATAAACTCACGTGAATCCGTATGGTTATTACAAAAATATAATAAGAGTTTTATAACAAGATATACCTACTGATGTGTATAAATGACAAACTTAGGTCATCGAAAGCATCCCACGCCACACTCCCATGTTATAACGGAAGCTGCGCGCGCGGACATGCCGAGCACATCCGGCTGATAAGCTATATGTTTTCAATGGAACACGATAAATTGTAATCGGTTTATTTATATCGACGATATTAGTGGCCAAAATTATATACGAACAAGATGAAGGCTTCAATTAATAATTATATCTATACTTATATATGCTCGGGGTTTCTCTACGTCATCGAATCAGAAATGAGAATATCCGTGAATAAACTTAAGTCAACGACATAGCTCAGATAAGCCAGATGAAGTGGCAGTGGGCACATTCTGGGCGCCAGGTTCTGGAGTGAAGACCACGGACTGGCAAGTTTTAAAAAGGCATTGGATGTAATATAGGTACATGCCCATCGTGCCCACAAGGCTGGAGCCGGGCTTGCACGTGACGGTATTTAAATAAAATTAAACACAAAAATATTATAAATATATGACCGTGCCATATGTGCGTACAAATAGGTATGGTGGCAGTACTACCCCGGACGAACTCAGGCACAAAGAGTTCTACGCTCTTCCATATAAACTTGCTTGATAGATTTAAAACATTTTTAGTATTGTTTTAGTTTTTTAAATATATTTTACAATATTATTGCTCATATAGAGGCTAAGTACGAATATATAGGAGTACATAAATTAAGCCACATGTTAGCATAGTAGAAGTGAGCCAGGTTAGACCCGGGACAGGGCAAAATATATTTGTAGTAAGCACATACGTTTGTACTCGGGTCTTAGACCTGTAATAAAAGGAAATCCAAGTGCAGGGGCGGTGTGAGAACGTTGAACGATTGCCACAAATGAGGTGGAGGATATGTATGAGGACATTAGTCGGGCCATACATACCTCTGAAACGCACTTTCTAGTTGTAATGAGGGACTTCAACGCGCAGTTCGGTAAGAGAAGCGAGGATGAATTGAAAGTGGGGCAATTTGGCTATGGACGACGGAACCGTAGGGGACAGAGGTTGGCCGACTTCCTGGAGAAAGAGGGACTCTTTATTATGATTTTTTTCTTTCAGAAGCGACCTCACAGGAAATGGACCTGGCTGAGTCTCGCTGGTTCCACGAAAAATGAGATTGACTTCATTATGACCACCAAAAGGCAAATATTCACTGATGTCTCCGTGATCAACAGGGTAAAAACCGGTAGCGATCACCGAATGGTACGAGGCACATTGAATATTAATGTCAAACTTGAGAGGTCTTGTCTGTTGAAGTCTACGCTCCGACCCACTCGTGCCCATATTCAAGACCCTGAGAGTTTTCAACTTGAGCTGTCCAATCGCTTCGATTGCCTTGAAAACATCGCTTCAGTGGACGACTTGTGGACAAAAAGGCTCCAAAATGTTTGCAAGAGACATGTCTATTGAGCAAAGCCAATTGACGAAGCTGAAGAGAGAAGACGGCAGTGAAGCGTCGACCAAAGCAGAAGTGTTAGGAGAGGTAGAGAGTTTCTACGGACAGTTATACTCTTCGGACGCCAAACCTGTTAGCAGCTCGGCCTAAGACCCACGAGCCAAGCCGACCCGACATTATACCGAAGATATTCCGGACATCAGCCTGTACGAGATTAGAATGGCCTTGAAACAGCTTAAGAACAACAAGGCGCCGGGTGACGACGGTATTACATCTGAGCTTCTGAAAGCGGGTGGAACACCAGTACTTTAAGTCCTTCAGAAGCTCTTTAATACCGTCTTACTCGAAGGATTAACGCCAGAAGCATGGAACAAAAGCGTGGTGGTTCTATTCTTAATAAAGGTGACAGCACCTTACTTAAGAATTACAGACCCATCTCGGTTTTGAGCCATGTTTATAAGCTGTTTTCAAGGTAATCACGAAACGTCTCAGTCGCAGGTTCGATGAACTCCAGCCTCCGGAACAAGCTGGTTTCCGAAAAGGCTATAGTACCATAGACCACATCCACACGCTACGGCAAGTTATACAGAAGACCGAAGAGTATAACTAGCCTCTTTGTTTAGCGTGTGTGGACTATGAGAAGGCCTTTGATTCGATCGAGACGTGGGCAGTGCTTAAGTCTCTCCAGCGGTGCCGTATTGACTATCGGTATATCGAAGTGTTGAAGTGCTTGTACAATAACGCGAACATGTCAGTCCGAGTGCAGGAGCACAGTTCGAAGGCAATTCCATTGCAAAGAGGCGTGAGACAAGGAGACGTTATATCTCCGAAACTGTTCACCACTGCATTGGAAGACGCCTTTAAGCTTCTGGAATGGCAAGGACTCGGCATCAACATCAACGGCGAATACATTACTCACCTTCGATTTTCCGACGATATTGTAGTCATGGCAGAATCCATGGAAGACCTCAGTACAATGCTCGAAGGCCTCCATCGCGTTTCCCAACGGGTAGGCCTTAAGATGAGCATGGACAAGACGAAAATTATGTCTAATGCCCATGTTTTGCCTACCCCAATATCAGTTGGGAACTCAGTTTTCGAAGTTGTTGACGAATATATCTACCTGGGACAGACAGTTAAACTAGGGAGGTCGGAAACTTCGCGAAGTCTTCTCGTCAAAAATACCTCAGTCAGTGCCTCAAGACAAGAGTCTTTGACCAATGTGTGTAACCAGTGATGACATATGACACTGAAACGTGGTCTCTCACTATGGGCCTCATAAGCAAGCTCAAAGTCGCACAAAGAGCTATGGAGAGGGCTATGCCCGGGGGTGAGGAGATTCTTAAACAAACTAATGCCACCGACATAGCCCAGAAGATAAGCCAGTTGAAGTAGCAGTGGGCAGCCCACATAGCACGTAGAACAGATGGCCGATGGGGCCGAAAGGTTCTAGAGTGGAGACCACGGACCGGCAAGCGCAGCGTAGTTCGTCCACCGACAGACGACTTGATAAAGGTAGCAGAACGTTGGATGCAGGCCGCTTCCAACCGATCCTTATGGAAATTTGTGGGGGAGGCCTATGTTCAGCAGTGGACGTCTTACGGCTGAGATGATATATGATGAAGTAGATGGTAGAATAAACATTTTTTACTAGGAATTAAGTGCTTATTACGTTATATAGTAAGTATAATTCGACAAAGTTCCTAAAGTACTTATTTGTATTAATTTAAGTTTATTATTCTATTATTTCATAGAAATTGTGAAGAGATGGCACGTAAACAGCAATTTCCTGTAAATGATTGATATTCTCGGTATCATATTGAATCACTGTTACTAAGTAAATCTGTAGCAATCAATAACCGTTACATTGCGTCAATATTATTGCGTTTATTATTTAGTATTTCATTTTCATTCAAATTTCCGCAAGTTAATTCTCTCTTCATAATTCTCTTTTAGTGGGTTTATATACTGGTATATTGAGTAGCGGTTGAATGATCCGGTATGTAACTCTTATGATTCCAGCAGGCCTAGACAAAATTCAAACAGGCGTGTTTCCGCACACGCTACAGACTAAAATATGTATACCTACGAACATACCGCGACGTCACGTGACTTTTCCACAGGTAATGTCAACGCCATACATTTTGAAATTGTCGTTTGGCATTAACGTTAACAGAAACTTCTTTTGTCTAGGCCTGCAGTTCGTAAAATGACGTCACGTCTGTTTCAGTGCCTTTGACATACGAAGTAGGTATCTATTATAAAAAAATTTGAACAATAGGTACATACTTCAACCCCTACGAATAATAATAAGTCTATTATTCGTAGTTCAACCCTTCTTATCTTGAGTCATAGAACGAAGGTTCTTTATTAAATCTATTTAAAAAGTTAATTTGTTGCGTTAATATTAAGTTTTACGGGCTAAAAGCATGTTTAAAGAAACTCCTAATTTATCTATGCTTGTTATCAAACAATTTTTTAGGTCAAACGTCAAAATGACCAATTAAAAAAGTTGTTTATTTTAGATTATTCCTTTTTTATTTCCCTGAATATTTTTAATGTATTATTACTACAACTTTGAGTTAAAGCTTGAGCGTGGCACTGCACTGCGGGTTTTACATTTCATAAGTACTTACGAGGCATTGATATTTGTGTCTTATTTGCCCATTAATTTCACTTACTATAGTTTTCTTTTACACCCTAAAGGCTAGTTCAGACTACGCTAGTAATTTAGTAGAGTAGCCAGTTGCTTAACTTACTCGCTACTGCCCAGAAACCATTCGCATTACGGTCGAGTACAGTACACAAGTGAGTTGTGTTTTGCAAAATGAACGGGCTGCAATTTAGCGGCCTACTCGACAACTCGACTAATCTACAGGTTCGGACTTGTTTAGCCGGTGAACCAGTAGGCACGGACGGGTAATGCTACTCGCCAGAAAAAAAATGGATCGGCTAGACTAAATCGTTCACTAAACAACTAGACTAAATTGTTGTGATTCGCACACTTTTAGTCACTAATTTACTCGCTATAACTCTACTAAATTACTAGCCTAGTCCGAACTAGGCTTAACTCAGTTAAGCTTGCGCATTATTGCTCCGCGGCAGAATATCTGGCCCGGCGATGGTACCAGCAAAATTAATTAATTAATTAAATCATTTTCACTAATTTTACATAATTTTAATTAATTAAATAATTGCTTTATTAATTGCATAATAGAATTATACCTACAAAGTTAAATTAGTACCTTACTGCAAGTTATAGGCGAGTAATCAGAACACTTGAATTTAACCGGGTGATACAGTTATTTAGTAGAAACAAAGAGGTTTTATAGAGGATAGGAGAGATAGAGGTTTTACCGATTAATTTAGTCAAAAAAACATTTATTATTTCGATTTTTTTTCGAAATATTTTGAAAACCGTCGTATGAAACTCGTGAGCTCTTCTCATTTGATTCTCATATCACATTACCTAGGTACTTACCTATACCTACTATTACCTTGTAGTTAAGTGTTTCCGATAATGTGTATAAATATACCATATTATATATTTATATACCTTTTTAGATTTCGTTATTAATGATTCGGGGCAGAGATTGTTTCCGGAGGTTATTCAACCTATTATTCCAGTAAAGAGTTTTTTCTAACATAAGCCATTGGGTTGTTAGTGTCAGGGACTGGGATATCGATATGAAAAAAATTGGTGGCTATTCATTAACGGTAACGAATCAACTGTTATAGATGAATACGTCTCTGAACCGAACCGAACGGAAAAGATAATGTGAACTGCAGACGGTAGCTCATCTCATTGAAACACGCGACCAAGATTCATACCATACGCCCGATTTACTCTTCAATAAGTATAGTAGCGAGTTAAGTTGTTATTGTCGTTTGAACGGCAAAAGCGAGTTAATCTGTCCGCATCGGGTTTACGCTATAATAAAAGATTTATGAATGGACTGGAGGCTTGCCTATTCGACAGGTTAAGTAGTAAGTTGTTGATTACGTTGAGTTGAATAGATCGCAATCCTATTTTTTTGCTATAGTCCCGTGCGAAGTAGGCCCCTCTCTCGCATCTCCCGCACCCTGCCAACTTAACTGGCCGGCATGTAGACAGGCGAGTTTAGTACAGTCCATGGATTTGTAGACAAGTAGTAAGTAGTAAACAAAACAAACGACGCGACTAGTCTTCTTGATACGGTAACTTATGACTACTTACTCGTCTACGTTTGGACGTTACTTACAACTTACTACTTGTTACTTAACTGAGTGATTTCTTAACTGGCTACTTATTGATGCGTAAATCGGTCTTAACAAGTCCTATAGACGCGGCGCTAGTAGTCGCACACCAATAATACATTTCTTATAAATTAATTTAGTTAAGCTTGAATTTGTAATTTTAGCAACACGTAAATCAAATAATTTCCTGTAAAATATGAGTATATACTAACGTTTAATTTAATTCAATTCAATTCAATATTTGAATTTGTAAGCATTTCATGAAAATCGTTTCAGAGCAGTTAAGAGTCTGATTGTGATACTGATTTACAAACTACCCATTTACTTTTGTAATTTTCATGAGCGAACAAATTTATACAGGATGCTTGGTGCATGGACTGACAGGATTTTTTGGGTTGGTGGATTAATGCACTAGTTTTCCCCGATAGATCCTATGTCCTAAGTGTCGGTAGTTTAAATATGTTATGATGATTCGCAATCTTGCCTTTTAAAGGCATAACTTTTTTGTTTGTGGTGTAATACTACAAAATAACTCATGCTTGTATTCTGCAATGTATCCTTATTCTTTTAATATAAGAAAAAAACTTCTGAGCTTTCAAAGTGGGAAATCTATGTAAATGTTATGAAAAATGACAACTTCTTGAATTCAGCTTTCTTTCAACACTTTCAAAACCCTGTATGTTATAGGTTATAGTATATTTCATTACAAGTGGGGAAAGGCTGTCATAGCAAAGAGTTCCGACAAATCTCTACCCGAGCCGCGGCGCAGCCGAAGGCGAGGGTTGACAGTCGGAACAAGTTGTAATGACGGATCGGCACGTGTACTGAACGATTATTTTTAATACAGTTGCGAAAAAATTAAGCAATTTAATAAAATAAACTCGCAAAGAAAATTTTACCGTAGAATATAAGCGGAAAATTTTTTTTTCATTACCCATTCTGGTAGGCAAAGGGAACTATGCCCATACAGCCAAGTCTTCAGTAGAATTTTTTATTGATATGAAATGAAATGAAACCTAACCTAACTCATTCAATCAAATCATTAAATCTGATATTGAAACAAAAAAGACATAAAAACTTCTATGATTTTTTTAGTAAAAACTTCATGGTTGGTTTTTCTTTTTAATAGACATTATTTTGACAGTTGGGAAAGAGAACGCACGAGTTCGGGAAAGGTAAAAAAAGCACGAGTATGTAATAGCCACATACCATATATCCACTTGACTGCTCATACGGCTTCCCCTCAGCTGCCAAGACTATGACAATAAAAAGCTAATGTATCGAACCAACACGTCAGTACCAGTTTGACTTCGCGTGGAGACCAAGCGGATGAAAAAAATTTAAAACAAATCAAATTATGCCTTATTGTTCAGTAAAGTGGTACGGAAAAAACAGGCAGGCATCCAGGTATGCAAAGGATGGAATTATATTTCACAGATAATTTTAGTTTATTAATTATTGGAAGAAAACAAAATACACAAATGAAGTAATTAAACAGAGACTCAAAAATAAATTAATATGAGAACGCGTTGATGTCTTTAGCCATCCCGTACTGTTCTTTGCAGTTGTAGATAACGCCGTCTCTTTTACTCACAGGCACGTGTAAATTAGTGCCGTACTCTCATATTAACTGGCAACTTATCGATTGTATATATCGACTGTGAGGAAAATAATTCTTCTATACAACACATTTATTATTTTAATTTATTTTAGTGTATAAAAATGCAAATAAATATTCGGTGTTTTATTTATATTTAGATGTACCTACTTTCACTTTATCTTCAATTATGTAGTAACATTTATATATCTTATCTAATAATAATGTTAATAAACACGCGGAAAAACCCGAGTGTAATATGAAACATAAATAATAATGATCTTAATATATAGTAGTATTGATTGAATATTGTAATATATAGTGATATTGATTATCGTAGTATCTACTTAATATTTTTTAAATAAAACCACTATACCTAGCACCTACTCTGTTTGTGCCTCTGTAAAGGACTATTTAGTTTGACTAATTGGATAATTCTACTACTTCTTCTCTGCCCAGCTGGCATCTTTTTTATATGACTTAGACATCACACATAGTTTTTTTAACAGTAACATAGAACCGGCTTCTAAAAGTAAAAAGTGCGAGTCGGTCAAGAATATATATAATTTGTAGGTGTCTTCCATACATTGACAAATTTTACGGTCGTGCAAATCCAGTATTGTATAGAATGAGATGTTGTATCCTTGTATCCTAATGACTGTATAACATACAGTGCCGATAAAAGTATATAAATATGACGGCGTCGGCCGCCTATTGTGACGGAGCATGCATCATTATTTAATCACATTATGTTTAAAGGCTTTGGATACTTTGTACAATTAAAACTATTTTAAAATAATAACGATGTTGTTTTACTATGGTGAAAAATATATAATTATTTTATGGTGGTATTAAGTACTTACATACTGAATAATCAATAAGCATACGATACACAGACAGTGATAACTATTTTGAAACGCAAAATATCGATCACACAGATTGATGTGTTCTGTTTCACCGTGAAACATAGAAATAAATATTTAGATAATTTCATTAACTGAAGTTTTGTTTACATAACCTTATTTGCTTAATACTTACATACTTATTTATATTTCGTTGTACAGTTAAGGTAAACGATAATTTGTAATGAACTTTATCGACAATTATGGTGATTGAATAATGCTGTACCACAACACTATTTAGGTACTATGAGTAGAGCTACATTTTGAGCCGGCCAATCAAAATCCTTTTTTGTACGTAGCCCCCCGACCCGCAGTAGTGACTTGTGTTCTTAGAAGAAATTGAGCTACACGCAGTCAAGTGGATATATGGTCTGTGGTAATAGCCCACATCCCGAACGCTATACATCCCTGCAATACGCCACTTTTTGAGCAACTGTATTAAAAATTTACTAGTAATCGCCACACGGCTATGCCCAAGTGGAACTATGTATAATACTGTACAATTGGTGTAGTAATGCACTATACATAACGATCATGAGCTAGTTTATATTCCGACTCGTACTTGGCCGATTTTCGGATGACATTGGTCACAACGTTTTTTTGAGGGCTGGACCCGCCCCTGGTCACATGTAGTGAATAGTTCGCTATTTTAGGCAAAATCAAACAAGAATTTGGTTAATAGAAGTGAAGTTTTGAGGTAGACCTCCCCTTCCGTGCGCACTAGATAACTGTCGACATGATATACTTGTCAGGAAATTACAACACTACGGTATTAGGAACATGGCTCTCACCCTTTTGACTTCATATTTAAATGATAGAATTCAAAGGGTTGACATAAATGGTGAAAAATCGCCCGGCTCTATAATCTCAATGGGCGTTCCACAAGGTTTAATACTAGGGCCGTTCTTATTTTTAATCTATATTAATGATTTACCTTATTGTGTAGAGAAGAGTCACGAGATTGTATTGTTTGCAGATGACACTTCACTGTCATTTAAAATTAAAAGGCAATTATTAAACTATGACGATGTTAACAATGCATTAGCTAAAGTTGTGAATTGGTTCAATACAAATAATCTTCTCCTGATGAATGAGAAGAAAACTAATTGTATAAAGTTCTCGACACCAAATGTGAGACAAGTAGAAACCAATATACAATTGAATGGAACAGGGTTGGACCTTGTGGAGTCAACGGTCTTTTTAGGAATTACTATAGACGCTAAATTGCAATGGGGTGCCCACATTAAAAAAAATTCTAGTAGGCTCAGTTCAGCGGCTTATGCTGTTAAAAAAAATAGACTATTAACTGATGTAGACACAGCTAGAATAGTTTTGGTTTAGTTATTTCCATAGCGTTATGACTTATGGCATACTGCTCTGGGGATGTTCTGCAGATACTAATTCTATTTTTATACTGCAAAAAAAGGGCTATACGAGCGATCTACAGTTTAGCTCCCAGAGTTTCCCTTAGACAGAAGTTTAAAGACATAAACATCCTAACTGTTGTCTCTCAGTTTATCTATGAAAATCTAATGTATGTAAAGAAAAACATTAGCAGTTTTGATAAAATAAGTGATGCTCATTCCATCAACACGCGAAATAAGCACAAGCTATCCGTGCATGTAACGCGTCTCCACAGAATAAGTCATTCTTTTATGGGACAATGTATACGATTCTATAATAAAGTTCCCAATGTTATCCCAGATTTGCCTATTAATAAGTTTAAAATTACTATTAAAACTAAACTCTGTCAAAAAGGTTATTACAAAATTTCAGATTACTTGGAGGATAAAACAGCTTGGGACTGATCACTCCAGGATCTATCTACTCGTGTACTAAGATGTCAAAGTGTAGCGTGTCTTGCCCTACTGATACCATTATTATGTTCTCTTTTGTAAGGCAACACACTGGAGCTAATATTTGTAGTATCTAGTAAAAACATCTATATAAAAAGAATGGCCCCGAGTTTCTTGCCGCTTCTTCTCGTTAGGCTCTATACATATTTTGGATATATTTTGGAACGCGGCGGTAATCTTAGTACATTATAATGAAAAATTGACGTTCATAAGTGCATCTTTGATGCCTAAATTGAATAAATGATTTTGACTTTGACTTTTTCACAAAGATATCCTCCATCATAATTATATATTTTGTCTTTAGGAAAAGCGATTTTTTATTCAATTCAATGATATTTCTAAGCACGCTCTTTTTTACACACAACTTGATTAACAATCATTTTATAAAAATATGAAGTTGTCGGGTAAATGAAGAACACCTTTAATGCAACGGATTTTATGATTTTTAAAACTCTGATCTTCTTACCGAAACCAAACATTTTAATTTTAGAGCGACGCCAAATTAGGTACGGTCGGGATTCGAACCCGCGTGTTCTGAATCACCGCGTCAAGCGCCATGACCACTAGACCACCGAAACACCACACCCGAGAGAGAGTTTAAATAAAAATTATGAAATGAAATTTAAATGAAGTTAAAGAAATTAAATGAATGAAATGAAATGATATTATATTTATTTAAGACTTAAATATAAGGTAAGCACGGAATTAAAACAACAGAAGAGAAAGAACAAACAATAAACAAAAAGGTACAAAACACGTACCTACGAGTACGTGTTGCTGTGTAAAAAATGGTAAGGTACACGTTAACTAAATGGTACCTGTCTCAAAATGGACCCATCTCAGCATATCCTGGTTACTAACCAGCGCTGGTCTGCCAATGGATATTAATCATAAGTTCCAAGTAAAATAAGAAAAAAAAAGACGCGTGGCACTCGGAGACTGCCGCGGTAAAGCTATTGCATTGCTGTTTTTATCAACTTATGAAATTATAATTATTTAACTAATGCCATCATGAGGCGAGTTGCTGAACTAAAGAGACAAGCGTGATATTTCAAAAAGTCATTAATATTTCTGCTATTCATCGATAGATGGAGTCGGAGTGGGGGGTGTTAGGTTATTTTCGTTACGGAATTTCTGGATTCGGTCTCCACGCTCAAGGCCCGCGATAGAACAACAAAACAAATAGTAATTAATCATGTGTAAAATTAATACATGTACTTACATAATAAAAGCATCTAAATATTAGTACAGGCAAAATTTCTATAAGATTTTGTGTTATTAGATAAAACATAATTTTGGCATCATATAAATAATAACAGACATTAATATGAACAGATAAACTGGATAATGCAAGTTGTAGACTTAAATAGCACTCGTATCATGTTTCATAGTTTCCTGCTGCTTTTGATGCTCACAAAGAAATCTTTTCAATCTACGTCTAAAACTATTAACGCTGTGCAGATTCCTCATTGGTGGAGGAATATTGTTCCAACACTTGGTTGCAGCGTAGTGGAAACTACCTCGGAATGCCATTGACTTGTAATGTTGCATGGAAAGTTGCATAGCGCATTGCCGGGAACTAATTGACCTGTGACTCGTCATCGAGGACAGCTTATCATAGAGTTACGCTGGCGTTTTATGTTTAATTACTCCAAAAAGAAGGCATGCTAAGTGTAACTTGCGACGGTGCTTCATTTTGAGAATGTAGTGTCTGGTTCAGTATGGGGTTACATTACATTACCCCTAAATGGGATGTCAAAGCAAAAACGGGCACACGCATTCTGAACCCGCTGAATCAGTCTCTGTGTTTTTCCAAGCAGACAAGGGCCAAACACTACATCCATATAATTAAGACTTGATAAAACAAGTGATTCTACTAGTTGGATACGCAATTTTACTTTTATAAATGGTCTTTAAAGGCCTATTCAGACCTGAGCGTTATTCGCTACCGCTGTGGGTAGCGAAAAATACCACGCGGAACTCGATGGGTAAATAGTATGAAGTTCCATAACTGCAGCGAAACTTGTACCGCCTAGTGAGGCGGTATTCTCTTGTTTGGCGAAACTAGTTCCGCCGCCCCGCTAACCATTGCTAATGAATATCTCTACCGCGCGCGGTAGCGATATCCGCTTTGGTGTGAACAGTGAAATTAACGCATAGCTTTTCGGATTTCTCTATCGCTCGCGGTAGCGAATAACGCCCAGGTCTGAATAGGCCTTTAATATATAAATAATTTAATTAGGCATTTAAAGGTATTTTAATTACCTAAAAAGAAGTTTACACACTCATACCCCGCTTAAGTATTCCATGTGTCTTGTGAGGCATGGACACACACACGCACACACCACATCACAACATCCAAGATCCGAGAGATAACATGTCTGCTCTTCACACAAATATTTACCCCACCTAGGGATTTATTTAATCTTTAAATTAATTTAATAACAGTTATTATTTAATTTAAATAAACTTTTCATATATTCGAGCTCAGAGCGAATAAATAAGTAAGTAAAAATAAGTATTTGAAAAATAAATAAGACAAAAACTAATAATTTAGGCACACCCCTTAGATAGATAGGTAGGTACATAAAAATCACTTACGGGCTTCTATAAAAGTAGACAATACTAATAACATTAAACACTTAAAAAACATTTTGCACTTAGTTTTAATTAATAACAGAAAATTTAGATTTTTAATAAATATGTTTACGCTACTACATTTGAGACTAGACTGATAATTATAACTCATACATTGTAAAATGCAAGTACCTACCTATCTATCTTGCACTGGTGTTGGAGGCAAAGAATAAAATACTATACAGAAGTGTCAGTGAACCTCAGTTTAACTTATAGATAAAGTTTAAAATGCGAGCGGGTTATATCTTGCAAATTATTATTTTAATTCAACTTTATTCCTTTGGTTACCAAAAAGTTTTGTACGAAAGAAGTAGGTAGTATATTATGGGAATCTAAAACTAACGCACAATTACGAGTATATCTTACTGATAGGTAATGTTATGGTACCCGCAATTATGTAATAAGTACCTACTATTAATACATACATAAGATGTTCAACATCTCCTGGAGTCAGTTACGAACAGTGGTTCGAGTTGCATAACCCTCAGATACTTTCAACAAAACGCCACTACATACCAAGACTCGTCAGAGAAGCGATTGAAATCACGAAGTTCAAAAACTTCAATCGTGAGGATTGTTTTCAACTGTCGAATGTCGATCGTTAAGCGCACGCGTCGGGCGCGGACACGGCACGGGGCGGCTTCCTATTTCATTAAAATTTCATACAAAATGCATAGAAATAAAGCGCATTTTATATATGGCATAATTTACACACATTATTAAAATCTCCCTGGATTTTTTGGTCCGCTGAGCTTAAATAATAAAGGTACTACCATATAGGCACCTACCTCCAAACTGCGCACTTAAATGTAAGTACTTATATCAAATTGTTCTGTGAGGTTACTAAAATTAAATGCCTAAAAGTACCTATTATTTGACAACACTAGTTTATTATACTCTTTGCCAAAACGGGATGTGTTCAAGCATTTATCAAAGGAAATGAACTTTCCAGTTATGAATACTATCAACCATGGTTTTTAAACAAACAGATTAGCCACAATGGCATAAGTAGCTTATCGCTAGCGTACCCCTCAATAATTAATGAATCAGGGGGCGTTTATTGACTAATGTCTGAACTATTGTTGCAATGGGCAGAACTTCCGAAAACCATGATTCATAGAATACTTAATACGCGCGCGACATTGGCGGACATTGCAATAATCACGCAAGTAATAAAAAAGAGAAGAAGTTCTTATTGCATAGTATGTAGGATATGATGTATGATCTCTTGATAGTTTGCGGTTTCGAATTTCGAAATTCGCAGGCTGACTCGGAAATTTTGGGTCTCGTGGTAAAGTCAAACTTCTTATATGAAATGCAAGATGCAAAAGTGTCCAACTGCAAGCTGTAATTATCAGTCCAGAAATCCTCCCATAATGGAGGTTTGTTTTGTTTATAGTTAGCGTAGATAGAGTGTAGATTATATATTATATATATAAGGGGATTATTAAACATTACATTTCCAGGGGGGAGGAATAGTGGAATAAGCTGAACTTTCGACTGGATGAACCGATTTAGATGATTCTTTTTGGTGCAATCCCGTGTGGTTTAAATTTCATCCAATTCGGTCAATCGGTTTAAGAGTTACAATCCAACGACTGAAAAGTGTTTAATCTGTCTTGATGATATCTGTATTGACGGTGAATGACAATCGTCCCGTATCCTATACATGGTAGTCCTATTTTAAGAAAATGTACCCAATATGTATACAAAGGGGGCGCAAGTCAAATCAAGTGTCTGAAGTTGAGTCTGAACTGAGTTGAGAACTTAGTCCAATTCAACCCCAAGAGGACAGAAGTTTGTGCGTTTACTGTTAACTTTTGTTGTACCTACTCCTCCGTTTTGTGGAAACTTCCCTAACTGCCTCTGCCAGTATCGGAATTTTTAGCGTTGAGATTTCGACCGTCGTTCAGTTACGCCGTCAATTGGAAGGCTAAATTAGCCTCTAAGAAGCTTGGCGTGCTTGGAAAACGAGACGGTACTTCACATCGGCCCATCGCCTGCAACTCTATAAGGATCAAGTTCGGCCTCACATGGAGTACTGTTCTCACCTCTGGGCGGACGCTCCCCAGTACCAGCTCCTTCCATTTGACCGCATTCAACGCATCGGCTCGGATCGTCGACGACCAAGCTCTATCCGATCGGCTCGACTGTTTGGCACTGCGTAGAGATGTTGGATCTCTCTGCATCTTCTACCGCATATATCATGGGGAGTGATCCGAGGAACTGTTCGGTCTAATACGTGCAGCTGAATTTCGCCATCGGACATCACGGCGGAAATTTCATAGAGATCATGTTGACGTCTGGGAGACCACAACCGTGCGATTCCGACGACACTTTCTGCATCACACTACCACTATGTGGAACCAGCTGCCACTTGCAGTTTTTCCGAACAGTTTCGAGTTTTTTTAGTTATTTGAGATCTTCAAAATAGCTCATTCCTTCCTCAAGGTCGGCAACTCATCCTCGAGACCTCTGGTATTGCGAATGTCAATGAGCGACACTGTTCACTTACCATCAGGTGAGCCGAAACTTTTTGTTTGTTGAACAATGTGATGATACCCTACGTCGTTTGTGATGTGATGTAAGTATGTTAGATATCATTAGGTAATACTAGAAAAAAAATCAAACTAGAGTATAACTAAAATTTTTTAATGATTACCTTAAGACATAATAAACTTCAGTCTTTTAATAAAGGCGCAGAAAATTATTTTGTACCTATTTATAAATTCAAATTCTAGAAATATATGCTAAAAAGCCCTTTATTTGGTCAAATGTTGCCAGAACTTGCCAGATTTTGACTTCCGGTGCTGTTGTTTGGACCAGTGACTTCAGGGTGACGTCTGAAACAATAGAGAAGCCACACTTAATACGGCTGGTTATTTTATAAATAAAATAATATTAAGTAACCTACATAGAAATCTTCTTCTCTTTTTCTTAACTTTTTCGATATTTATTTTTCATTTTATACTCGCGACATTCGACATTTCGAATGTAGCGAGTATAGAGCAGTGGGCCTAGACGAATAACTGCGTAAGTGTAACGTAACGTGTCGTTCACGTGAAACAGTACAAACTGTCATGTATCTAGGGCAACTGTGACACAGATAACTCATAGTTTGTACACCGAAGCGTAACGTGTTGACGCTTACGATACGAATACTTTTTCGCAAATTTATTGCCTCTGAAAACAAACGAAGGAGATGGGCTGGTGGTGAAAAAAATTGAAGGTGACTTCCGGAACATCTTGGGCTCGAAATAGAAAGAAACAGAAATGTTAGTAAATCGCTAACTGGAGCTGACAAAAGTGACATAGAGCAGCATTTGTTAGATTTCAATCAACATTTGACTGCAACCGAGATACGTAATATCAATTTTTCTCAATAATTCTTTGAAAGTAATCCGTTCTATTCATTAAGTGAATTTATGAAAATGCGTCTCATAGAATCTTCGTTTTCGTATGAATAAATGTCGCCATCAACCAATTGTAGAATGTGTTTTTAATAATATATTATGTTGATTTGTTGACATTGTACTAATATAAAATATTAACATATCTTAAATTTTCATAATTAGGTAATCAATTGTGACATTTTTAATCGTAATAATTAATTCAAAATCCAATATCCTATTGTACCTTATAATGCCTTATCAAACTGACTAGATATAGGTATATGTTTCTAACGTTAAGATACTATATGTTATTTTTTAAGTTATTGCAATTTAGAACTAATGTAAATTTGACTTGCTCAGTGTAACTACGAATGTTTAAGGCCAATAAATTCTATTCTATTCAGTGTAATTATGAATGTTTAATGCCAATAAATTATATTCTATTCAGTGTAACTACGAATGTTTAAGGCCAATAAATTATATTCTATTCAGTGTAATTATGAATGTTTAATGCCAATAAATTCTATTCTATTCAGTGTAACTACGAATGTTTAAGGCCAATAAATTCTATTCTATTCAGTGTAACTACGAATGTTTAAGGCCAATAAATTCCATTCTATTCAGTGTAATTATGAATGTTTAAGGCCAATAAATTATATTCTATTCAGTGTAATTATGAACGTTTAAGGCCAATAAATTATATTATATTCAGTGTAATTATGAATGTTTAAGGCCAATAAATTATATTCTATTCAGTGTAACTACGAATGTTTAAGGCCAATAAATTCTATTCTATTCAGTGTAATTATGAATGTTTAAGGCCAATAAATTCTATTCAATTCAGTGTAACTACGAATGTTTAAGGCCAATACATTCCATTCTATTATAATTGCCCTGCAGGCGCTCTTAGCTGATAGGTACTAAATGCAAACAACCAGTCATATGGGCAAGCATACACGTAAGTAAGCATACAAGGAACACTATACACAATATTCAAGGAAACGTATACGCGCGCAAACAAGTACATATGCAAGATTTAATAAATACACCGAACCTCAAATAAAGCTGGTCGGTTAACTATTTGTCTATTTTGTATTGTGCCCAAGAGCTGTTAAACATGCCTAACCTTATATATTACTAGCTGGTGCCCACGACTTCGCCTGCGCAGGATTAATACTTCGTGTAGCTTATTATCTTCTCCAAGGCCATAACTATCTTTATACCAATACGTCATAAAATATTTTCATGGTCAACGCAATTGCTATTGCTATATATCGCTATTGCGCAAATCAATCAGTAAACACTAATAATAAAATACAGTACCTACGTACATACAAATATAAAATTAATCACAATGCAAAAACTGTCATTACATTTCATCACCCTTGACGATATTTGTGTTACATTTCATCACCCTTGACGGTCATCGAGCACGTCTAGTGTATTGAACTGTCAAAATGATAGCGTGCTTTTGACTAAACCATCAGGTACTGACCCAAACTTTGACAGAACTGTCATCATTACGATCTTGTCGTAGGCGGAGATCTTGTTATTTTGTCTATGCGGTGAATATTACGCTTTTTCACCCGCGTGGTGGTGGATGATGAAAAGTAGCATATATGTTCTATTCCAGACTATAATCTATCACTGTGCTAAATTTCATCGAGATCCGTTCAGCCGTTCTGCCGTTTTTGAGTTACAAACATCAATAATCTATCCATCCATCCAAACTTTCACATTTATAATATTATAGTGGGACTATCGGCACATAACTTGAACCAAAATGGCGGACGTCCGCGCAGGTACATTTATGAAGAAAAGTGATAGACGATTACACCGCTGTCGGTAAAAATGAAACACACCGCTGGCATAATTTTCAAACTTCATATCTCCATTTGGTAAAATTTAACAGAAGGAAGAAAAACTGTTCTATTATATATGTCTACGGTTTTATTATTAGTTATAACTTACAATAAAAACGAAGACAACCGATTTATTTATATTAAAGTATGGTTGGTACTTGTGTTTGTTGCAATTATGATTCCACTGTAATGATGGTGGTGTATTTTTATTGTAAGTTATTTAACTAAACAGTCTTTTCTTCATCCTGTAAAATTTTACCAAATGGATATGAAGTTAAAAGGAGATAAGAAAATTAAGCCGGCGACATGTTGAACCGAAAACTAAATTTCATAAAATCTTGGATTTCTTTTCAAATCATCGTATTTCTTGAACAAAAGTGTTGTGGGAACTGATCGTTAGGTATTAGAACGCTTATACGAATATTAATAATAATTGAATATGTACAATAAAAGTTAATGAACTACATGCTTAATCAGTATCACTCATGGGTATAACAACTTCTACATAATAATATATAATAAGTAGAAGGTGTTTTGACTATAATTGTTATATATACATTGGCAAGTGACATCTATGTCACTTGAAAAATTCATCCATCCATCCAAACTTTCACATTTATAATATTAGTGGGACTATCAGCACATAACGTGAATCAAAATGGCGGACATCCGCGCAGGTACATTTATGAACAAAGGTGATAGACGATTACTCCGCTGTCGGTAACGAAAGAAACACATGTTGAACAGAAAAATATTAAACCTATAACCGAACCTATGAACCTATTAAAAGTTCAGAATCACTAAAGTAAATCAATATTATAAATTCTTCCATCATTTTATCGATGACGTGGTCTCTTTTGAAGTAGGTTTCTTGGATTTTATTGACCTTGTCGCATAGCTTTTTCCAGTCACATGGTCCTATTGCATATACTTTTTCGTTCACGAACTCTATAATATATAATACATTTCACCGTAGATTTGTAATTATTTTGATTTTTGTTTTGTTTTCGCACATATTTTGACAGATATATAAATGTCGAAGAACTGAATCCTTTGTGCACGATTGTACTCCAGGGCCAAGCGGGGCGTGCGCGGGCAGTGAGGGGCGGAGTGCGATTGTTTGGAAGCAAGCGTCACTGCGTTGCTACGGTTACGCACGCCCCTTGCGTCGCACCTCACACCTCACCTCGATTGAGCCCCAAACGTGTTTGCGCATTCAAGGTCATAGTTCAAGTTACGTGCCGCGAATAATAACAGCTGTATTCACAGTTCGCTGGTAATACGATATTAAAATATCACATAAGACACCATAGCACAGTTATCGAAATCTAATGAAAACTTATTATATTATATATTTACTTATATATATTTTTAAAAGCTTGCGAACGGTTGCTAATCTAAAATTATTACTTCAAACATACAAAGTCCTTTGTGAAAATATAATTATTTACTGCATTTGTGTCTGGGGTTTAGGTGCAAAAACGTATCTAATTAATGCTGGAAGAGCACAAAGAGCGGTACTAAAAGTTTCTATGTATTTACCCTACAGACATCCTACTACCTACTACTATATATATATATATATATATATATATATATATATATATAAAAGTAAATATATAATAAGTTTTCATTTTTAAGCTTTTAAATAGCTATATATTAAAAGCTTGCGAACGGTTGCTAATTTAAAATTATTACTTCAAACATACAAAGTCCTTTGTGAAAACATAATTACTTACTGCATTTGTGTCTGGGGTTTTGGTGCAAAAACGTATCTAATTAATGCTGGAAGAGCACAAAGAGCGGTACTAAAAGTTTCTATGTATTTACCCTACAGACATCCTACTACAGCGGTATATAATACAGCACAGGTACTATCTGTAAGGAAACTTTTTATATACCAGGCTCTAAGAAAGTATCACAAAAATATAGTGCCACATTAACCCACATCAAACAAACGCGTTGTCCGTTGTCCAGTGACAAGTACTCGCAGCAAATTCGCTAAAAGACATTTTGATTATGCAGCTCCTCAATTGTACAATAAGCTTAATAAATTAGATCGTGAATGTAACATAATATAACAGTATTCCAATAATAAACTTAAACATTATATACTTGCATGGCGGAGCCTATTGGAATATGACGACGTAGAAAGTATTGTTAACAATATATAATTACTTCACTATAAAAAAACATACATTATAGACAAATTATTTACAGTAGGTTAAAATTAGCAAAATTGTTGTATTATTAGATAAATGGAATGTATTTGACTCGCAGATGTTTTCTGAATTCACCGCAAGGTGGCATTGTTGACGATCATGGTGGGAGAGTTGTTCTACCGCTAAAATATTGTTATAAAAGTAGTAAGCGTGGCTGATAGCGGGCAGTCTGTTCTCGTTAGCCGAGGTGAACACTAGGAAACGTTGAGCGTCGAATTTATGTCGGCACAACTAAAAAATCTGAGCACAAGTTGACTATCTTTACTTAAAGGGATATGTTGTTAGACTTTAAATAAATAAATAGAATAATTTATACTTGTGGTTTAACATTGTTGAACAGAGAGAAATAGTATTAAATGCGAAGTATAGTGATTAGTAAATTATTGAATAAAATGTAAAATAATAAGTGAATGCTCTGTCTTATTTACAATACCTTATTAAGGAATACATTCCTTATCAAGTATGCTTATTACAGCGATAATGTTAAATGAAATGTTACAGTATGTTGTATAACCTGTAACGCTAAACTACACACACACACGCATGTGTAAAGCATACAATTATATTATGTACTTAGTATGCATTGGCAAGCACAAACCTTGATAGTTTCATTTCTCTTTCTCTTTAATATTTCTGTTTTGACATAATTTTAGTTAAGTGGAATCAAAAATGGGAGAAGTCGCTGGTCTTCGAATCACAGTGGAACGCTACATCGAGGGCCAGAGGCTTCAAATTTAAATTGTACACTCTTTTATGTCAATAAATGATTTTTTATGTTTTATGTTTACGTATAATAAAAAAAAAGTTTAAGGTACTTCTTCCTATACTTTAATACGTTAGTTGTATAGACATCTCACCTTCTACTATGTCGAAGCATAGTGCTTCGCTGCGCAAAGTATTTCCCGCACGTTTGACACAGATGTTTGTCTCCAGAGTGCGCCTTTTCGTGTACTGTTAGATTGAACTTCTTCGCGAACTTCTTGTTGCAAACGCTGTTGGAAAGATCAATTTTGTTCATGAGTGTACAGAGTAAAATATTCCTTGCGCTGTAAAAAGGCGAGGGAAGCCGATTACAAGGTGGTTAGCTAATGATGGTTATTAGTAGGCCTTGTGTGCAAAAGGTGGTTTCAAGATTCATATATTTGTCAGCACATGGTAGATATCACAGATATACGCAATAGATAACGCAAATGCGTGTACCGCCCGTGTCCGAACCCCGACCGAGCGTCAAGGTTGGCCGCCGCTACTTACACTCCGCGCAGTGTCTGTTGTTGCAGCCGGACACACGTCAAAACTAAAATTAAATGCTATACCCCAAAAATGTCGAGCCCCCAATGGCAAGGCATATTTCCTATTACAGGCTCAGACAAAATAAAAAAGTCAAGACAGAATGTTGTGAACAGAAAAGTGAAGCCGGTAAAACTACGCCTCGCCGTGTACATACACAATTACACACACACACACGCACAACGAAACTACGCCTTGACTCGTCAGTCGAACTATCGCTGCGCGTGGAAGCAACACGTAAAGTAAATCAACAAATTTACCAGTCAAAATGCCGAATTGTGTCGTGAAACGCCATTGACCAACTAGGCCACCGAGATCAATGGCGTCTGACACGGAGAGTCAGAAGACGCGGGTTCGAATCCCGTCCGAGGATGGAATTTTTCTCTCTATAAATTTCAATGTTTGAGATCGCTTAAGCAGGCGTGTTTTAACCGACTTCAAAAAAGAAGTAGGTTCTCAATTAGACTTTGACACTCGATGCAATATCTTTATACAAAACCGGTTCCGTCGTTTGAAAGCAAATTTAAAAAAATAGGCAATTCTTTTTTTTATTTTTAGTTTATTTTCAACCGACATCTAAAAGGAGTAGGTTCGCAATTAGGTTCTATTGTTTTAAATACTTGTTACCTCATAAGTCCGTTATTTATAAACCGATTTGAACAATTATTGTTTTGTTGGAAACCTGATACCTTTAATATGGACTCGCATTAATTTCACACTGGATTTTCAATTTCGTACATATTGAAGGCGGTTATGTATTTTTGTAAAAATAAACCATATTTCTATTGAAGTCTTTTGTTTTAAGGGTGTATCTATATTGAATGTTGTTGTGTGTAGTTAGTATGCGGAAAGTTATACGAGATGGTCGACCAGTCTTTGTCATCACGCGATTTTATAAACCAGTCGTAGAAGAAAAATGCAAAGCAGGATACATAGGTACATTAATAAATATTGAATGTTTAAAAGCGCTTTATACGAAGTACATACAAAATGAAAAAAGGCTGTTTTTTTATCTACTTATAAATTAAGCCAGGATCATTTGGAGATTATATTTACGTATATTAGGATGCATGGAGGGTTCAACGATAACCCTAACGAAAGACAGTTTACAAGCAAGCTACAAAAAATACTATGTCATTTAGAATTAAAATGTCTTACAAAAAGTAATTGTGTTCCTTTAGAACACATAGCAATACTTAATTGCACTTCAACAACTTAAATTATAAATAGCACTTCATCGTCGTATAGACACGAAGAAGAAGAAGAAACCATTGAAAATTCTTCGTTGCAACTTCTTAATGAAATTGTTAATGAATCATTTGATTGGGCCAGTTGTTTACATGACAATTCATATTATGGTGACTACAGAAAAATGATAATTGGTTACATATCTGGAAATACAGTGCACTATCTTGTTAAAACCATAAAATGCTCTAAATGTTAAGATGCCTTGCAGACTGATGAGAAACTTTATTTTCACAAGCTCATTAGTTTAAAAAACAAAGGCGGTCTTCGCATCCCGTCTAAGGATCTTTTTGACATTTGTGTCACTTGTGAAGCAGTTGTTCGAAAATTATTGAATGAAAATATTGCAATAACCGCAGAAAATCAACACTAAACTATAGTCTTGAACATATTAAAGAAATTCATTGGAAACAATCAGATTTTTATCAATTTAGAGTCAAAACATGAATATGTTGGGCAGGAACATAAACTTAATTTAATACGGTGTGTAATTGAGAAATACTTAAACATTAGATTCCACCATGTTGCTAAATTAGAAAGTATTTCTAAATCAGTGCAAAGTAAACGACAAGCGTACAAAAAAATAATTCAGCATAAAGGTTTTTAAATAAAACTAGCAGTTACACCGAGTAATTTTATTTCTGAAACTCTTTATCTTTTCTCTTTCACTACCCAATGCCACTACTTTTTACCGACACCTAATGTAGGAACCCTATTATTATATTAAAACTAATAACGTTATAACTTTATTAAATTTATAACGTTAATAATTTGATAACGTTATTTTTATGGGGTAATTTAAATTATCATGGCAGCACCGATTCACGCACTACATGCATAGAAAACCGGCCTCACTGCTCTGTTCACAACATTCTGTCTTGACATTTTTATTTTGTCTGAGATTACAGGTAAGTTATTTTAAAATTATATTATACAAAAATTCACGTAATTAATTTCATTAAAGGGTCGGCGCGTTTGGTTTCAATACAAATCGTGATACTTGCGTTATCTTTTGTATAAATATATATATTATATCCGTATTTTTGTATGTTATGTTGTGTGATGTCCTGAATAAAAACTTTTCATTCTTTCTTTTCTTTCTATACAAAATCTGACACATTTAAACATATGAAACGCATGTCCTTGCCTGGTATGGCGTACAGATATAATTTTTAATTTGAATAATATATTAAGTCATAACATAGGTATTATTAAGTTAATAAGATATTTATAGCTTTAGGTTACATACATTAGACATTATAAGATATTAAATAAATAATTAGTTATATATGCTCACAAATAATTCAATTAAATCCCTAACTATTTAAAAGCATTCAAGGTAGGTATTATAAGAGCGTACACAAGTAATTATCTTATGCATGTCTTCGGCAACGTCGGCAACATAAGTTTCTAAGCTGCTTAAAATATTTTTTCTATGTGTTCATTTACTGAGTTTTATTAAATTAATTCACTGGAAATTGTGTTCATTAACTGGTGATATGTACCATTTTTATCATATTAATTAATATATAGAAATCTAAGCATAATATCTCAAAATCAAAAAATTACTTTATTCTTTGATAAATGAGAGTGACATATAACCAATAACTAATATGCTAAAGCTACCACGTCATTGTGATTTATATTTTTAAAGTTAAAAAATCTCTTAACCGTTCAATCACTGGCGTGTTTACCCTAGTATTAAGTTAAGTAATTTTCATCATCATCATCATCATCAGCCTGTAGCAGTCCACTGCTGGAATAATAATTTAATAAGTAATTTACATGTCAGATAATAATATACAATTCATGTCAAACCTATCATTTAGAAATCTGTAATCTCATAATAACACTTTTCAGAAAGCAGTTTCTTTAGATTATTTTTAATATTTCCATTTATTTATTCCGCAGTGGCTTTTGGGATTTTATTGTACACTAGCTAAAACTGCTCTAATACTAGTGTTTTCCGTATAGCTTAGATTATAAGCTTTACGGAAAACACTAGCATTAGAGCAGTTTTAGCTAGTGGTGGGCACTGTCTAGTAATCTAAGAGTAATCTAATGCTAAGAGTATCTAATCAATACCTTTATGCGAATAATTCTTGTATATATGTATATTGTAACAGATTGTATAAAGTAGTCTGTGGTTTGTAATTATTATGTTATCTGTGCTCGAGCTTCAGTAAAAATTAAAAAAAAAATTAAAATATAATAGCTAGATGTAAGGAATACTATTTTTGAGACTTCCTATTCCGACCGAATAAATGGACGACTGCTACTTCGCAAATGAGGACTTTTTATTTAATTCTCCAACTTATAACCTAAACAATGAACACGGCAGGAATCAGAAGAATACCGGACCCATTCCACTTTATGTACATAATCTGAATCTCGGAACGCTTTTCATAAAATTTAGCATGCAGGCGATAAATAGATCTAGCTAGGTTTCATTTTTAGAAAACGTCATTTTAACCGTGTTTTCAGGCAATTAAAAACTGCTTGTATCAGTTTTTGGGAGGCGGGAAAGCGGTCGAAATCCGGGAAGATATTTTTTTGTAATATTCGTTATTTTTTGCATCCTGACACATAGCAAGCGGGCGCGATCCAGCGCGGTGTGATGTGTCAGGTGCATACAAATTCGCGCCCGCATTCCCGCGCTATCATTATGGCAACTAGGGCTATCAGCTTAAACAACAACTAAGAGTGATGCCTAATACGATGCATCGTGTTGCGCCGCGTCGTCGCAACGGATCAATGCTTTGTATGCCACATCTGTGTTGCGTCTGTGCACGACGTCGCAATACAAGAGGGTACGCACGCCGTCTAAATAAACATAGAAGCAATAATTTGCCCAAGAGTGATGCCCCATTAGTACAATGCGTCGCGTCGTCGCAACGGTTCAACGCTTTGTATGCCACATCTGCGTTGCGTCTGTGCACGACGTCGCAACGCAAGAGGGTACGCACGACGTCTAAATAAACATAGAAGCAATAATTTGCCCAAGAGTGATGCCCCATTAGTACAATGCGTCGCGTCGTCGCAACGGTTCAACGCTTTGTATGCCACATCTGCGTTGCGTCTGTGCACGACGTCGCAACGCAAGAGGGTACGCACGCCGTCTAAATAAACATAGAAGCAATAATTTGCCCAAGAGTGATGCCCCATTAGTACAATGCGTCGCGTCGTCGCAACGGTTCAACGCTTTGTATGCCACATCTGCGTTGCGTCTGTGCACGACGTCGCAACGCAAGAGGGTACGCACGCCGTCTAAATAAACATAGAAGCAATAATTTGCCCAAGAGTGATGCCCCATTAGTACAATGCGTCGCGTCGTCGCAACGGTTCGACGCTTTGTATGCCACATCTGCGTTGCGTCTGTGCACGACGTCGCAACGCAAGAGGGTACGCACGACGTCTAAATAAACATAGAAGCAATAATTTGCCCAAGAGTGATGCCCCATTAGTACAATGCGTCGCGTCGTCGCAACGGTTCAATGCTTTGTATGCCACATCTGCGTTGCGTCTGTGCACGACGTCGCAACGCAAGAGGGTACGCACGCCGTCTAAATAAACATAGAAGCAATAATTTGCCCAAGAGTGATGCCCCATTAGTACAATGCGTCGCGTCGTCGCAACGGTTCAACGCTTTGTATGCCACATCTGCGTTGCGTCTGTGCACGACGTCGCAACGCAAGAGGGTACGCACGACGTCTAAATAAACATAGAAGCAATAATTTGCCCAAGAGTGATGCACCATTAGTACAATGCATCGCGTCGTTGCAACGGTTCAATGCTTTGTATGTCACATCTGTGTTGCGTCTATGCACGACGTCGCAACGCAAGAGGGTACGCACGCCGTCTAAATAAACATAGAAGCAATAATTTGCCCAAGAGTGATGCCCCATTAGTACAATGCGTCGCGTCGTCGCAACGGTTCAATGCTTTGTATGCCACATCTGCGTTGCGTCTGTGCACGACGTCGCAACTCAAGAGGGTACGCACGCCGTCTAAATAAACATAGAAGCAATAACTTGCCCAAGAGTGATGCCCCATTAGTACAATGCGTCGCGTCGTCGCAACGGTTCAACGCTTTGTATGCCACTTCTGCGTTGCGTCTGTGCACGACGTCGCAACGCAAGAGGGTACGCACGCCGTCTAAATAAACATAGAAGCAATAATTACAACGCGTCGCGTCGTCGCAACGGTTCAATGCTTTGTATGCCACATCTGTGTTGCGTCTGTGGACGACGTCGCAACGCAAGAGGATACGCACGCCTTCTAAATAAACATAGAAGCAATAATTTGCCCAAAAGTGATGCCCCATTAGTACAACGCGTCGCGTCGTCGCAACGGTTCAATGCTTTGTATGCCACATCTGTGTTGCGTCTGTGGACGACGTCGCAACGCAAGAGGATACGCACGCCTTCTAAATAAACATAGAAGCAATAATTTGATCAAGAGTGATGCCCCATTAGTACAATGCGTCGCGTCGTCGCAACGGTTCAATGCTTTGTATGCCACATCTGTGTTGCGTCTGTGGACGACGTCGCAACGCAAGAGGGTACGCACGCCTTCTAAATAAACATAGAAGCAATAATTTGATCAAGAGTGATGCCCCATTAGTACAATGCGTCGCGTCGTCGCAACGGTTCAATGCTTTGTATGCCACATCTGTGTTGCGTCTGTGGACGACGTCGCAACGCAAGAGGATACGCACGCCTTCTAAATAAACATAGAAGCAATAATTTGATCAAGAGTGATGCCCCATTAGTACAACGCGTCGCGTCGTCGCAACGGTTCAATGCTTTTTATGCCACATCTGTGTTGCGTCTGTGGACGACGTCGCAACGCAAGAGGATACGCACGCCTTCTAAATAAACATAGAAGCAATAATTTGATCAAGAGTGATGCCCCATTAGTACAATGCGTCGCGTCGTCGCAACGGTTCAATGCTTTGTATGCCACATCTGTGTTGCGTCTGTGGACGACGTCGCAACGCAAGAGGGTACGCACGCCGTCTAAATAAACATAGAAGCAATAATTTGCCCAAGAGTGATGCCCCATTAGTACAATGCGTCGCGTCGTCGCAACGGTTCAATGCTTTGTATGCCACATCTGCGTTGCGTCTGTGCACGACGTCGCAACGCAAGAGGGTACGCACGCCGTCTAAATAAACATAGAAGCAATAGTTTGCCCCTGTAGCAGTGGAACGCTGTCCGTCGTCGCACCGGACACACACAGCTTCGACAGCGAAGCGCATCACCCTCCCTCCCGCCTCGTCTCTTGTCCGTCGATCTGTTGAAACGTCGCACGCGACGACGCAACGCACTAATGGGGCATGTCACAAAATATATAAGTAAAACGTAAACGCAACGTAACGTACCAATGGGGCCTCACTCTAAACTGTTTTACCGACACACCGACACTAAAGCTACTTGACAATAGATGGCGTTGTTAAGCAACACTAAGCCAATGAGTGTTTGGTTTGAGGTTAGACCGAGAAAATCAATAGTTTACTTACGGGCAAAGCTGGGTCATGCACGTACTTTGTACTTACGTGAGACCAACGACAAAATAGATTAGGATTCGTTTGACATTTTTGCTTTTATATTAAAGTTTTGGATGGTACCACTGCAGTGCACGCACAACGAGCTATGGAGAGGGATATGCTCGGGGTTTATCTACGTGATCGAATCAGAAATGAGGAGATCCGTAGAAGAACTATAGTCACCGACATAGCCCAGAAGATTAGCCAGTTGAAGTGGCAGTGGGCATGGCACATAGCACGCAGAACAGATGGCCGATGGGGCTGAAATGTTCTGGAGTGGAGACCACGGACCGGCAAGCGCAGCGTAGATCGTCCACCGACAAGGTGGACAGACGACCTGATAAAGGTCGCAGGGCGACGTTGGATGCAGGCCGCTTCCAACCGAATTACGGGAGAGGCATATGATCAGCTGTGGACGTTTTAAGGCTGAGATGATGATGATGATGATGACTGCAGTGCCAGTTATTCACCCGCGAAGTAATTGCGTAAGCATAATTATATGAGGTTGTGAAGGACACGGTAGCAAGTGCAATTACTGGGCGAAAGAGACTATACCGAGTCTCTTTGGTCCAAGATTTCGCCTATAGAGGTGACGAGCGCATACACCTTGCAATACTATTCCTTCCTCCGTTCCTCGGGTTTCCTCGCCTCTTAAGATTCGCATCCCGACAGCGAAAGAAGTATTCTTTTTTTGTATTGAATTTTGAGCATTCTTTTGACAACCTTCTTCGAGACAAATCGAAATTGCTATGTTGGCCAAATACATGCAAGCAGCGGCCGGCAAACGTACGAAAATCCATATCTGTCGTGGTAAGCGGCCAAATAAATTACATAGTAAACACGTAATGTAAACGTGTAACTTAAAAAGTGGAACGATCTTATACTCTGAAACATGGCAATCAAGGAGGTAACTTATCAAAGTTTTTATTTGTTTCTGACTGGCTTGCAAATAGAAAGCTCTTTATTGAAATAAAACAAATGAACACTTTATTGTTGTTCATTGTTCGTCATTGATATTGAAACGTAATTTTAGTTTTAACTTCCGCGCACTATTTTAGAAAAGTATCATACAAGCCTTGACCATAACTAGGCGTTGATGGACTTACGTATGTACGCGTCGGCTTCGCTTCGACCTACATTTATAAGTTCGTACTCTGCCCATGCCTCTTTTGCTGGCCGCTGCAGTAATGTAGTATATCTCGTAAAATGTGTAAATGTGTACTATAATTCGTAAAAACATGGATTTTGACCTGCAAGTATATGGTTTGAGCCCAAGATGCGCGTTGCTATGGTACTTCAATTGTTCTGCACTCGTGCACACTTTTCCACACAAGTCACATAGAAACCTTTTCTTTCCCGTGTGATCCTGAAATTATAAAGGGGTTAAATATAATGACCACCAAAAAATACTTGCGATAATTAAAAGACAAACTAGGTTAAAGAACAAAGTTAACTTTGCCGTTCGATCTCTAGACTCGGTTATTGCACCGACCGCAAATAATATGTTTGGCACACGAGTAAATAAACGGAACTAAAGTAAAGATTCATACAACTGCGCGAGTCGGTTGCTCTACGCGGGCATGTGTGCGTGACCACTGGACGCTTGTCGCGTACACGGCTAGACTGGAAAAAACTGGTTTCACTTGTGCAGAATACTAAACTAAGATTCTCTAAACTATGGTATTGATTATTCTGTTCATATGTTTATGTCTTTAAGTCCTTATTATGTTATTATTTTAAAATTATTGTTATTATTTAAAAAAAAAAATATAAGTACCGACTTCCATTCTATTCAGTTAATGGAGTGTAATTCAAAAAGTACTAGACCAAATTTGATGAAATTTAAATGGGACCATACAGAAAGCACCATCTTTCAAACAAAAAAAAATTGAGAATCGGTTCACCCAATCGAAAGTTATGAGGTAACAAACAAAATAAAAGGTCGTTGGTCATCATAGGGCCAGACACAATAGAAATTTCATTGTTATAATATAACGACTCTTGAAGGGATAATAATGCAGTCGAATTAAGTACCTCCTCGTTTTTGGAAGTCGGTAGAAAATATGTTAATTATATTCAATTCGGTATGCTAAAAAAAATTAACCTATGCCAATTCCGAAACCATTTCGAGATTTTATGTTATTAAACCCTTATTTTTCTACTCTGACCTTTTAAAACGATAAGATGCCATTTATTTTAACAAAAAACGATGAAATAATTCGACTTTCATTGACCTCTAAATGACGTCACTTTTGTTTTGATTGAATAGAGACTTACGAATTAGTAGGTGTCACTGTCAAGTGTTCTAGTTTCTTTTTTTTTAATCGCGTGCTTTTCTTAGCTCCTCAACGCAACTACATATTTGGGCAAAAAAGTGACGTCATAGGATTCAAATTTTCAAAAAAATATTATAAAATAACTACTGAATATAAAACAAAAATATTGAAATTAGTTTCTTATAATGACCTGATCTACGAAATAAAAATATAAAAAAATTACCAAAAAAAAACTTTACATACCGAATTGTGGGTAGTCTTACATCAGTTTAGAAAACACGAAGTTACATGACGACTAAACTTGAACTAAACATAACCACAATTGACAGAAAGGAATCAAATAATTTTAACTGATTTAAGAGTTGTCATTTGCAAGCATTATACTAATTTGGACTTTAGCGTGAACTGAATAAGTACCGTAATTTATGAAAAGTAGATTTTAGTTTGCTAGTTTAGTTTCGTGTTCTGAACATGCGTACCAATTCAGAACACCAAACTAATGTAAGCATTATCTTTGATTAAGCTAAAAACGTGTAACGTAGTTTAATGACATTGACATTAGAGCAAGAAGGCAGTACATTTATATCCCTAAGTTTGAGAGAGAAAAAAAATAGAATGACTGTGCACGTCGCCTTTAATTTTCTTTACACTTATTTACCATTATACCAAAATAATATTATATTAATATTAATAAACCAAAAAGACTTACCTCTAAATGTGCCTTGTAGCTAAGTACATTGAAGAAAGCGAGGTCGCAGTATGGACAGATGTACTTTTTTGAACCTTTCACAACACCGGGATGGACGGACGTGCGATGTGACGTCAGATATCTGCAATGTTAGGTGATTCGAATTAAATTAAATACACATATAAACCTCCGCACTTGGATCCTGTGTCACAGGGGGCATGGATACGCCACAATAATACAACACAATATAGATATCGATTTATTGCACGAAACATGGCGAGAATCCGACGAAAAGGGAAGCTTGCTGTGGTGGAGCGATCACTGGCCACGTCTAATAGGTTGGCACATGTCATGGGTCCAGCGGTCTACAATAAGTTACCCGATGATATTACCGCAGCTAAAAGTTTGGGTTCGTTCAAATCAAGGTTAAAACGTTGGCTTATCAATCAGACGTTTTATAGTTATGAAGAGTTTATCAGTATGAAATAAATAGGCACTCGCATATAATCTACATTGCTATCATTGTCTGCGAGTGCGTAAGTAGAAAATTGAGCACATTTAAATTATTAATTTACATATCTATAATTATTTTTTGACATGTCATTATTATTTTTATTTTGGCGTGTATGGATAAATATGAATAAATGAATATGAATATACTGGCATACAAAATATTGTTAATAGATTGAATTCACACATCCGAAATTACACAACACATAATAAATTGGAATGATTAATATGAAATACAATTTCATATCATAATTAGTATATATATATATATTGTTAGAAGACATTTGAACAACAAGGGGGCGGGGCTAGCCAATCACGTGACAGGGCCAGCCAATCACAGCACTTCGCGCCACATCGCCTGAGTTGGAGGGGACGACCAGAGCTGAAGGTGAAGAGCGGCGGGCCTCGTCACTTTTCCATCGACGGTCCGAGGCGACAGACGTTCAGTGATCTCTCAGTTGCATTATTTGGTGTTATGTAAATTAGTGTTTTGTCAGTATGTAAATTTGTTAACTTTAATAATTTGATTGTTAATAATTAATTTGTGCATTTGTTATATTTTTTTACTTTACCCGCTTCTGGTTGATAAAATCAGAAGTGGGATAGAACTTATTGCCCGCAAAGATATCTTTTAAGAAATAACTATCTTCAAGAGTACCCTCCTGGCATTTAATTTGGTTTTTGAGTTAATCATATTATTGCAACGAATTTAAAGCATGTCTGGTGGTCCGTCTAAATCGACAAGGTCTCGCACCACCAACGCCGATGCCTTAGAGGCCATTTTAGGTCGTCTTAATGCGATTGAGAGTAGAATGTCTGCCTCGCTTACGTCAGCATCGATGTCCGGACCATCTTCACCTATATTAACTGCTTTGCCTATTCAAGTGCAGGTTCAAACGGGCCCGGACGGTGCTGCCAGCGTTGCATCCACAGAGTGCGAAACATCTCGCCGCTCTCAATCGTGCACCTCACGTGGAGAACCTAATGTCAGCGACGTAGCGGACAGGATTGTGGGAGCCTTATCATCCTTTGTTCAAGTAAGATCCAACCATTATTATGTTTCCAACTTTGATCCGTCTGTGCATGACTTCGATGTTTGGTGTACAGAGGTAGACCGTGCACGCGAGGCGAACCGTTGGAGTGACAACGAATGCCTTTCGCTTGTTGGTAGTTGCTTACGGGGAGATGCGCGATCATGGCTTAATGATTGGGTGGCGAGTGATCGCACATGGTCCAATTTTAAATCGGAGTTCAGATCACTCTGTCCGCGAAGCATCGATGTAGCTAATATTTTATTTGAGGTTATGTCCACTAACTCGAATAATTATACTACTTTTGCGGAATATGCGCGGCACTCTTTATTGCGCCTAAATATTGTCAAAGGCTTATCTGATGAACTGAAAACGGCAATAGTTATTCGAGGCATAGTGGATCCTCAAATTAAGGCGGCATCATCGAATGCTAAACTATTGTCTAAAGATCTGGTGGAATTTTTGTCACATTATACACAACCGAAGAATGAATGTCGAAGCAATCACAATCCTGTCCGCACATCAGTAGGGGGAAATCTACATACTCGTAAGCGGGAAGCGGTTAGGTCTGACATCAAATGCCTAAATTGCGGTAAATTTGGCCATAAGCGCTTTAATTGTTTCAAAAAGCCTAATGTAGAACGTTCGAGCCCTGGTCCCGCTTTGCACAGTGATATACCATCAAAATATTGCACACTTTGTAAAAAACCAGGTCACGTGGTTGAGACGTGTTTTGTAAAACAGCGGATGGAAAATAGTTCACAAGGGCTCTCCGAAAGTAGTGAATCTATGTCACAACGTACGATCAAACGAAATTAGTGTTATGTTCATAGACACAGGAGCTCATCTGTCCTTGGTGGTGTCGTAATATGCACTTAGCACTTTGTTCACAATCATGTACCTACCTGCCTATCATCAACTGCTAGGGTGACCAAGTAATATAATATACGGCTTATGTCACGTTAGTGGTCTTGTTTCTCGAAATTTATTTGGAAGTACATTGGTATGTAATTGTGTACGAGTATGTAGTAATGTATTGATACACCACTCCTAGTCCGTACAGACGTGTTGAAAAGCGAAGGGGTTGTTTTTACTAGGACACCCAGCGGTTATTATATTCATCAATCTAAACACTTAATTAGTAGGTTATGAAAAAGATAAAAATCTAAACCATAACTAGATTTTCGGAATCTTTTATCACTAGAACTTACCTTCACGTCTGCATTAAATACGGGTAGCATTAAAATCCGATTAAATAACATAAAACCTGTAAACTACCGTCGAAACAAGACTCTTACAATTGCGGGTTTTTCGATTAACCTGAATAATTATAATTTCCTTACCACGGAAGTAAAATATGTCAGTCACTTTATAAGTCAGGGTCAGGTGAGGCCGAGCCCAAGAAGAAAAAAAAGAATTGAGAAGTTGAACTGTATTCGTCTCACTACAAAATACTATAAGTAGGTAATGCCTATACGTCAATAGGCGCAGTTGCTATGCTATGTGCTAAATAAAAGGTCACTTATTAAGCTTCCTTCGTATCTTCCATGACTAAAATTATGGTATCGGTATAGACAAAACCATAGATATCATTCTTCGCCATTTTTGGCTTTCCGGCTTAGCAACAATTTATAATGAAATATGTACCTCAATGTCATATCTGTCCCTTTCTCCACAATACACATGGGTGTGCTTGGCTCACGGTATGAATCCAGAATATTCAAATATATCCTCATTGCTAATTTTATAGTCGTGTTCTTGAAATTTAGTCTCATATTCGTGCTGATAAGACCAGATTCACTGAGGCTGAAAACTGTATCTTCTAAATTTCATTTGGCTATTTGGCACCCTTAAACTGGTTGCTACTAGTATCAGTAGAATGTTTGAAAGCTCAAGTTTTCAAAGTCTTGTTACAAACATTGGGTGTACCACTCATTTTATAACACCAGAAATGCATCATGAAAATGGTCAGGCCGAACGTTACTGCCGGACGGTGCTAAATATGTTGCGCATTGAAGTAAATAACAACAAATGTAACTGGTCTGATGTCTTGTGGAAAATTCAGCTTATACTTAACACCATTAAACATAAAACTACACAAACGTCCCCTCTTCAGCTTTTCGTCGGTATTGAGGCTTCGACGCCTATTATTCGACCGCTAGTGCGTGACGTGGCCGCAGATAACTCCTCCCCGAACAGAGAAGCCTTGCTTGCATTGAAAAGACAGCGATGTTCTGAACTTTTAACTGCTAACCAACAAAGTCAAGACGCGCATGTTAACGTGGGACGACATGAACCACGATTGTTCAAAGAGGGGGGATTTAGCTTTTGTAATCAAAAGTTCACAGAGCGCAGGAAAATTAGACTCTGGCATGCGTGGCACATATAGGGTGGTGAAAACTCTACCGCATCATCGATATGAGCTAGAGCTACAATCTGGTTCTTATGGAAAACGTACGAAGGCTGCCTACAATACATGGTACCATGGCGAGGAGAGTGGACACCGGACACGTGTGCTGCTTTCTTTGCTAGTGAGTATTGGTGACGTACGATTCAACGTTTGTCACGACATAGCAAAGTTATACTTTCACTTTGTAAACTGTCGCATAAAATTACTAATATTATGTACTTACAGCATATATATGTACTTACCTATTCAGATACAATGCTCTGCATTCTATCTGTGCTCTTGCTGAGCGTGCTCTTGTGAGCGGCAGATGTACGGATCACACGTACATATTCAGATACGACGCTCTGCGTTCTATCTGTGCTCTTGCTGAGCGTGCTCTTGCTGAGCGTGCTCTTGTGAGCGGCAGATGTACGGATCACAAGTACATATTCAGAGACGACGCTCTGCGTTCTATCTGTGCTCTTGCTGAGCGTGCTCTTGCTGAGCGTGCTCTTGTGAGCGGCAGATGTACGGATCACACGTACATATTCAGATACGACGCTCTGCGTGCTACCTGTGCTCTTGCTGAGCGTGCTCTTGTGAGCGGCAGATGTACCGGTACATGTTTATATTCAGATCAGATGCTCGGCGCTCTATCTGTGCTCTTGCTGAGCGTGCTCTTGTGAGCGTTATATGTACCGGTTACATATTCAGACGTGACTTCCTGTGGCCGATATCCGAAAGGTGCTCAGTTGTAGATATTAGTTTGAGTGAATATTTCACTGTAAATGCCATACAAAATCTGCTCCGATCTAAACTATTTGCCTATGTTGGCAACTGAGCGTACTTTTGGATTGAGGACATAAGTCTTGTCTGTGCTCTTGTGGAGCTTTAGTAGAGTGTTAAAAGTGCGTCCTGTGCGTATACATTTTGTTATATCTTTTATTTTACAAACCCTCAGGTGACCAGGAAGCCGACGAACCTACTCAAAATCTCGATGAGAACACCACCGATGAACACTTGGCCAACGAGAATCATGCGCTCTCGACCAACCATATTTCGGCGGACGAGGACGTCTCGCGGTCAGGAACGGCCGTGTTAGAAGACATTTGAACAACAAGGGGGCGGGGCTAGCCAATCACGTGACAGGGCCAGCCAATCACAGCACTTCGCGCCACATCGCCTGAGTTGGAGGGGACGACCAGAGCTGAAGGTGAAGAGCGGCGGGCCTCGTCACTTTTCCATCGACGGTCCGAGGCGACAGACGTTCAGTGATCTCTCAGTTGCATTATTTGGTGTTATGTAAATTAGTGTTTTGTCAGTATGTAAATTTGTTAACTTTAATAATTTGATTGTTAATAATTAATTTGTGCATTTGTTATATTTTTTTACTTTACCCGCTTCTGGTTGATAAAAATATATATATACAGTGGTACTGGTAATCAATAAGAATCCTTTTAAGAGCATATTCTGTACATTAAAACAAACCACTTTTGTGGTTTGTGTAAATATTTTTTTTTTTTTTTTTTCACTTTCAAATATTTTTTTTCTTTTTTCTTTCAAACTTTCAAAAATTCGTATTTTTTTCGAACTCTTACAAATAATGAAAGCAAATTACAGTGAATCTGAATTTCAAATACTTAGAGTGGGATCTCTCTAATACTTCTACGAAGTTTATTGAATACTGCAACAGCCATTGCTTTGGAATTGCGTTAGTAAAGAGCTGTTTTGCAATAAATTACTCTTAACCTTGTGGGTCTCTACTTGGCATATACCACAAACATATTTGCTCAACACACAAACATTTGCCCCGGCCAGCATCGAACCTGGGACCCTTAATTACGAAGGCAAGGTCACTAACTACCAAGCTAACGGGGTCGCCTATCAGAGCATTCAATCATTAGAAGTCCAGAATATTCGATATTAGTCGAGAAACTTCGTTTTGGTGTAAACAACTGCTTCTAGGACAAATTATTGTCAAGGAACAATATACCTTATGCCTTTGAAATAAGGTATTATAGCTAGTTTGTCTTAAGAATAGGCAGTCAGACATTCTTGAGAGTACCGGCGGCGGTTGTAAAAGACTATAGATGTTCGTTGTAGATCTCGAAAACGTTCCTGACGACGTAAGAATATTATGAATGCAAATGTGAATGAGTGTGTACCTATGTTTGTTTTATAAATTTGAAATTAAAATAGCGGCAAAACGCTCTAAACTTTCTATCCCCTATACGACGAGTAGTTCCCGAGGCAACGTAATAAAAACGCGAAAATATTTAAAAAAAATATATATGTATCCGCGAAAATGTCGCGGCAGCTAATAGAATATAAACATACTACGACTTCAGACAAAACAAAAAAGTCAAGACAGAATGTTGTGAACAGAGAAGTGAGGCCGAGTGAAACTACGCCTCGACGTGTCCATACATATTTACCTCAGATTATAAAACAAAAGGCAGATGGAGCGTACTGAATACGCGAGTGTCGCCACCAAAGCGAATACAAATTCAAAAGCAAATACAAACCCGCGCTAGTGATATACGCGACTTGTCCGAAGCAACACGTAACGACTGGTTCGTAATTTTAATGTAAAAAATGCCGTCTTGTGTTATTAAACACTGTAAAAGTTGTTCCCAAAAAAAAAGGAAGATGGAATATCCTTTCACAGATAACTATTAATAATTATTTGGCTTTATATAATTTTTAATCAACATAATAACTTTACATGTGACTCGGAACACAAAACTTCGGCAGTCATTCGCTTGTGTTGCCAGTATTTATTAAAATTAGTTAGCCGTTTTATTGGTAAAACTACATTTAGGAGGTCTAGGGGTTAGTAATGTAACGAAAGTTTGTTTTTTAATATCGCAAATGCGAATATTTTTTATAAGTCTCGCTTCTCTCACGGTTTTTTTTCCAAAAAAACCTCAAGACTTCTTAGAAAATACTTTTTATGTCAGGTTTTTTTAAGTTGAAAATGCGAATATTTGTCTCGTTCGCACCATTTTTAGGGTTCGGCACCTCAAAAGGTAAAAAGGGAACCTTTATAAGATCACACTCTTGTCAGTCTGTCTGTCCGTGTGTGACCACCGATTTTCTCAGGAACGGGCCCTATCAAGTTGAAATTTATACCAGATATTGAAGTCTATAGTCCCTATTAGGTGTATTAAAATCAAGGTCCGTCTTTTTCGCGTAATCGTGTATGTACCAAACTTAACCTTAATTTTCAACTTTTTTTATTTTGCGGTATAAGTCTGGGTCAACCGGAAGTACCCTATAGGTTTTGGGTCGAAAACCCATAATATGGTAGTTCTCGTTGACCTAGAATCACTAAATTTGGCAAAAAGCTAGGTTTTATAGAATAAATAAAGGAAAAAAAATTATGCCCCCCTCTAATCTCCAAGTCTGTGAAGAGAAAAATCTGAAATAATTTGTTACCTACAAACTTGTACGGAACCCGAGATGGGCGAGTCCGATGGAATGTTCTGTATGTTAATCTAGATTAAAAACTTCCTGTGTGCCAAATTTTATCCAAATCAGTATAGTAGTTTTTGCGTGAAAGAGAAATAAACATCCATACATACGTACTTCCATTCTCACAAACTGTCGGATATATGTGTAATAATTAGAAAAGTAGGATACTATTAAAATATTAAACAAAAACAAATAAACAATGAATCGTGATATATTAACCGAACCTTCTTTATTTATTGTAATTTATTTAGTTATTAATAACCATTATTTTATCCATATATTACTTTAGTACTGTATGTTACAAAAGAACGTTTAACTTTCCAATATTATAACAATTTGTTACAAAAATGAGGGAGTTAATTTTCCAATATCTGGTAACTTTACACGCACACAGATGCACGTGTACGTACAGTGCAGTGGCTCGCTGTCACGCACACATAACTATAGAAGTGGCGACACTCGCGAGTTCGGCGCGCTCCATCTGCCTTTTGTTTCATAATCTGAGATATTTACATACAAAACCTCAACGAAACTACGCCTTGGTTCGTCAGTCGAACTATCGCGGCGCGTGGAAGCAACACATTAAGTTTTAATTAACATTTAATTTAAATTTATTAATTATTGATACATTTTTAATAACTTTAATTTTAATTACCATGGCAGTACCGAGTCACGCACATGTAGTTTAGAAAACTGGCCTCACTTCTCTGTTCACAACATTCTGTCTTGACTTTTTTATTTTGTCTGAGACTACGACACACGGTCCATTCACGGGCAAATCTATTGCGAGGTACAGATCGCGCGGCGAGAGTTTGGCTTTGACCTTCGGGTGGAGGGGATTACTGCGCATGGGTACTGTCGCGCCATGTGACAGAGAGAGACAAGAGTCCTTCGTCCCTCTAGCCACCCAATGATACCCATGAGTGATACCCAATTTTTGACTTCTGCGCAATAACGGTCAAAGCCAAACTCTCGCCGCGCGATCTGTATTCGTATGTAAAAGTTATTACGCATATTTTTTTTTACAAAAAATTCACCGTCATCTCAATTACGATATCATCAAGATAAGCGAACCTATTTTCAGTTATGACTTGTAAAGGTACAAGTCCGAGACCGAGCGCAGACTGCAAAATGCAGCCGCAAACTGCAAGCGTCACAACCAGTGTGTATGAATCTCTATGAAAGTGCTTCCGTGCGCGGCGACACTGCAGCCTGCAGCCGCCGCGCGCTGCCTGCGGCCGCGGTGTTAGGCGACCGCATGCCGCAGCAACAGTGGGTGTGCCGACCGCACAGAGTTCACACATTTAAAATGTCGACTTCATCTGAATATGATGAAGAAATAAATATAATACTATTTTTTTATTAATTTATTTATCGTCTTAAATTGAAATAATATTAAATTATTAATAAAATTAAAATGATTAAAATTATAATTATTCCTAAATATCTTTCATTTGAATTGATATTAAATATTAAAATATTTTTATTAAATACTAATTAATAAACTATCGGTAGCGTTGTCCGACATTCTGTCTCCCGCGAAGGTACGGGACTGACTGAGCCATTGTTAGCCTAGCCATGTCTGCATGTGCCTTTTCATCTTCAATTTTCGTCTTCATCTTTCTATTCAAGTTTCGTTTGGCTTTTTCAATAAATGAATGCGTTCATTTAGTTCAGTCGTTATTTCTGTCAGCTTTTGGGAAACAAATGAGAATATTTACTTGGTTGAATATGTGCGAGCTGCGGCTTACATGGTCATTAGAAATTCCAGAATAAATAGAACCAAGAAAAAGTTTAGGATACGAGAATATTATATAATCGAAATAAAAATGTATCTAACTTGATTATAAGCGAACAACAAGAAGAAAATGATCTTTTTTTTTTAAATTTTACACACATGACCAAAAGAAATTTCGCTAGAATTTTGAAATTGGTTGATCCAATAATTACAGAGCAGTAAACCCAGTTACATGAAGCTATACCTAGAAGCCATCTAGTTTCTGAACGCTCTGCAGTACAGAAATCTACCCGGCACGACGCAGGAAAACTTGTAATAGATCGCTTCGCTTTCAACTGTCACCGCGCATGCGTTAAAGGCATGCCTCACGTGCGTTGACTGTACTATGACGCATGCCAATGAACAAAAAGACACAATGTGGACATACATGGCGCTGCGTTCGTTAATGCATTCAATTATTGAAAGCGCCAAACGAAAGTTGAATAGAAAGATGAAACAAAAACGGCGTAGTGTGGACTTAAGTAATGCAATGTGCGGCCGCGGCGTGTCGCCGCGCTTGGAATAGAGGCGACTGCGACCGCAGGCAGCACTGCAGTCGACTGCATCTGCAAGCGGCAGTGTCGCCAATGGTCGCAGCCTGCGGTCCGTCTCGGACTTGCACCTGAACTCGAAAACCACTTGAACGAATTTGATGAAATTTAAACGGGACCACCTCAGGAGTGTACTCCATCAAATAAGAATTTTGAGAATCGGTCCACAAATGGAGGAGAAATTGATAAACATACATAAATTAATAATGGCGTAGTTTTTACTTGTCAAATGTCAAAAAATTACACATGATCTTCAAAATTGATAGCTCACTAAATAACAGTCTATTCAAAATTAATCCTTCCTATACCATGATAATTAAAACAAAAGATTTATGATTGAAACTGACGTGCCCTGACCCCTCAAGTGTCGATGTCATTATAACAATGAAATTTCTATTGTGTCTGGGTCGACCTTTGATGAAAGTACGTCTCTGAGACGCAAAGGGTTAAACCTCTTATTGGAAAACACGTTAGAGAACCTCTTCGTTTTTGAATTCAGTTAAAAAATGGTCTTATTTCCTAGTTTCTCAGTGTGATAATGTTACCTGTGCATATGAAAAGCCGTGCCGCAAACATCACACACGAATGGCTTCACATTCTTGTGCACGTTTTGGTGCTGGTCGTGCCATGTCTTCGCGTGGAAACCAGCTCCACAGGTCGCGCATTTATACTGGAACAAAATACAACATTTCTAAGTTTTTGTTATAAAAACTAACGTGGTTTTCAATCATTATTAATTAAAAATACGGGATTACTCACGTAATATTTATCGGATAGGTCCGACTATAGTTTCGACCACACTCGGTGGCCTTTTTCAAGGAGTGTTCGGGACGCCCGCGTCGATGACGTCTCGCTTAGCACTCTATTTATTATTTCTATGTTTAGACGTGAATACCACTTTAAATTTGCTACCGTACGGGGGCAATCCAAAAACCTAACGATAACAAAATCGGGGGATACAGTTTGGCGTTGTAGTTTCGAATTTATCCTATAGATCCCAAATTAAATTATACCATTGGATACCTAAAGGATCAATGAGGATCAAAGAGTTCATTATGATAAACGAGAACTGCGACGCATCGCGCGGGGTGGAGGGGGAAGCGCCGCCATTTTGAGGTTATTTTGTTGCGTATCGAGATTTGCAATTAGTAGGTATAACTTTTGACACGGAAAAACGTATATGCTAGATATAGTCTCGAATTTAAACCATGGTTTATTCTGTTGGGATCAGCAACCCTCCCTGTCCTGCAAAGTCCTGATGCGGACGGATTAAGCAAATTTCATAAAGGACGTTCCCTTAACCCTTTGCGTCCCAAAGACGTAAATATACGTCAGTTTTATTCATAAATCTTTGTTTTAATTATCCTGGTATATGAATGATTAAACGATGGTTTACATGTGACTATCTTTAGCCTACGTTTTATAATAAAATTGTTTGGTTTTGATTTATTATTTTTTTACTTTTAGGTCATTTAAAAAAGGTTTGTACTTTTTAAAGCTATTGCAGTTTAGTTAAACTATTTAAGTAACATTATAATTTTCTAAACATATAGACTACTGTTTGTAAACTACCAAAAATATAAAAGGCCAACGCTTGAGTAGCAATACAATCTAAATAAGTCAGAACTTTTAATACTTGACCGTTTAGAATTTATTAAAAGTTGAAGTTTTCAGAAAACCCTCCATAAATAATGGACGCAAACAAAAAAATACTATGCAATTATTAATGAATGAAATCACTTGATGCGCGTGAGTAGAGTTTTGTATTGTAGATATTTTTGAATAAAATAGTTAGAATTCTTATGCGCGAATCAATGTACATGATTGACCAATTATTGTTATTTTCTACCGACTTTCAAAAAAGGAGGAGGTACAGTCGCCTACAATAAGATGTATACATTTAGTAATTTTCAAAACAATGATACAGTACATACCACATTTTATAACAATGTAAATAAGGATTATTTTAAGCAATAAAATAATATAAATAACTTAATTTTTGATTATGTTTAATGCAAATTTTTATGAAATAGAGTGCTGAGGTACTTTTGAAAATTATGAAATGTATACATCTTATCGCAGGCGATTGTACTCAATTAGACTGTTTTTTTTTATGTTTGCTACCTCATAACTTTCAAGTAGGTGAACCGATTCTCAAAATTCTTTTCATGTTTGAAAGCTGGTGCTTTCCGTGTAGTCCCATTTAAATTTCATAAGTAGTTTTTGAGATACACTCCAATAACTGAATAGAATGGAAGTTGGTATTACATTTTTCAAATTGTACATAATTTTTTATTATTTTTTCAGCATGGATTTAATGAGTACCAGCAGCAGATACACCTATCTCTTTTTCTCTGATAATTCAAACTGGTAATTTTTCTGGTACTTTTTACTATTTGGGCTTCGCGATTCTTATATATTCCTTACCTTAAAACTGTTCTCATGCCTTTTCTCATGATCCCTCAGGGCTCCATTGTACACCGAGCTGTACCCACACCCGTGTGAGCAATACAGGGTGGGGGAAGTGTGGGCTCGTCCGTGACGGATTATAGCATACACATTGGTGAATGTATGCCCTGAAATATTAACTTTCATAAAGTGTCATACATTATTGCTCTAGGTAGAATACAAATTAGGTTATAGGACAAACTTAAATATTCCTTTCGATCCCTATATACATAATATCATCATCATCATTATTATCTCAGCCGTAGGACGTCTACTGCTGAACATAGGCCTCCCCCATGATTTTCCAAAAGGACCGGTTGGAAGCGGCCTGCATCCAACGTCGTCCTGCGACCTTCCTCAGGTCGTCTGTCCACCGTGTCGGTGGACGACCTACGCTGTGCTTGCCGGTCTGTGGTCTCCATTCCAGAACCTTCTGGCCCCATCGGCCATCTGTTCTGCGTGCTATGTGCCCTGCCCACTGCCACTTCAACTGGCTAATCTTCTGGGCTATGTCGGTGACTTTCGTTGTTCAACGGATCTCCTCATTTCTGATTCGATCACGTAGATAAACCCCGAGCATAGCCCTCTCCATAGCTCGTTGTGCGACTTTGAGCTTTTCTATGAGGCCCATAGTAAGAGACCACGTTTCAGTGCAATAAGTCATCACTGGTAACACACATTGGTCGAAGACTCTTGACTCTTATCATACATAATATAGAATAATAAATTATAGAAAAACATATTTTAAATACTTAGGGGAAGCGATACAGGGTGGGGGAAGTGTGGGCTCGTTCGTGACGGACTATAGCATACACATTGGTGAATGTATGCCCTGAAATATTAACTTCTTTGTATTTTAGGATTGGACCACATCTACTATATTATTTAGTATTAACTTATGGCTAATCAAAAGATACCGGCCAAGTATGAGTCGGATTCGCTCACCGATAGTTCCGTATATTAAGCAAGTGTCATACATTATTACTCTTACTAAAAGACAAACTAGGCTAAAGGACAAACCTAAATTTTCTGTTCTTTTCCTAGAAATGACCGCAAATTATAAGTTTTTATTAGTAAATTAGCTTTAATTTTTAATAAACTACGGATTTCAAATTTTTATAGATTTGTTTAAATGCGATGTAAGATATTGCATCTTGCCAAATTTCATAATTCCAGGTCAAGGGGAAGTAAACAGTAGACATGTTATAAACATATAAACATGTTAAGATAATCAGATATGGCACATTATACACTAGTATTAAACTATATATTTAAATCTATAAATAATAATTATTTGTATGCCTGCCTGCGTGCAGGCTGAATACTTGACAAAGTTTTAATAATGTAAGGAGTGAAATCGAAATAATCTACATTTTCTTTTTAAATTTTTTGGTTTCTCTGTTTGTCTGTTTTGTGAAATTTGGTATGGTGGTAGCTTATATCCCTGCTCAACATATATAACACTTTTGATCCCGCTTAATTTAAAAGTTCCCGTGGGACAGTTAAAAAACTGTAATTAACAGTATCACGCGAGGCCATTTGAGCGAAGCCGCTGGCGGGTCAGCCAGTTACAGAATATAAAAAATCTATATATCGATCGAACGTAGAAGTTTTGCGCCGAATGGGAAAGAATGTCGAACTGATCCGGACTCCGGAAAGATCGCATACCTCGGACATGTTCTACGGCATGATCGGTATTCCCTCCTGCAGACCATCATGATGGGAAATGTTCCCGGGAAGCGCAAATCGGGTAGACGAAAGTGTCTTGGCTCCGTAATATCAGGGAGTAGACAGGGATTAAGACCGTGGAACAATTGTTCAGATTGGCGCTTGACAAGGAACAATTTAAGAAGCTGACTGCCAACCTTCAGTAATGGAGAGGCACTTAAAGAAGAAGAAGAAGGTGATGGATGATGATAAGAATCCTATGTGTTATTGCAGTGCGTCATCGACAAAAGTACGAAGTTTCATCCAAATTTGTTCTGGCATGACTGAGTAACAAACCTCCATCCATCACCAAAAAGTATTTTATATTTTACTTGTTTTAATTATCACGACATAGATAGGATTAATACTTACCACATATTTTACAGTTATAAAGCTGATCTGATTTTGGTAAAATACTCTCTATTTTATTTGTAACGTCAGCATTGACATCTCTTGAATTATTTGTTATTATTTTTGTATTATTTTCATCATTATCTGTGTTACTGTTATTATTGTGTACAGTTTTATAATGTTTAATCAATTCTGAATGTGAAATTAAATATTCGAAACACGACAAGCATTTGTGCTCAGTAATTTTAATTTCTGCATCCTTATTTTCAAGATGATAATTTTCTAGTACATTAGATTCATTTTTGTTCGTAGAATCAAGTTTTGTTGTATTCGAGTCTATATTACTTACGATTGAATTGTCTATTGTTTCATTGTTTTTTATTAGGACTACAGCATTGTCATGTTCAAATTTGTTTCCCTTTTTTATTTTAGTATTTTTTATTTTTTTCGTGTGACTTGATCTTTTACTTTTTGTTTTAGAATTAGGTAGGTTTGTATTTAAAGTATTCTTGTCGTCCGCAAGAGATTGTGTATTTGTTAAAATCTGCGGTATTTCTTCGAGATTATCCTCAGTCTTTGTGGGTACATTAACTTCAAGCTTATAAGAAACTGGTTCAGTGTACATGTCTCCATCTTCATGTTCATCTTCAATTTTGATCTTTTCTTCAGAAACATTTCTATTTGTCAAACTCTGGTAGAATTTATGCAAGTTTACACCATCGTCAAAAAGTTTGATAAGTTTTAACTCATTCTCCTTTACATTTTCTACAAATTTTTGAAAGTCGTCAATTATTTTGAAACATGCATGGCATATACAGCTTGGAAATGAGTCATTTATTAGAACCTGGAAAGAAAATAAACTTTAATAATAGGTATCCTATTATTAATTAGGCATGGTATCTTATTATTTAACCTATATCTGTAGTCTGGGCATTAAACAATAAGTCATGCTTTTTAGAATTGTTACCTAAGCAACAGTGACACTTTTTCGGAATTGTTGAAAATATAAATATAAATGCTTTAAAATCATTTTTGAACTTTTAAATTAAAAAATGGTTTTAAAATCTTAAAAATATAAATAATTGTAATAGTTATGTTAGCACCTCTTCTGTGTCAATAACTTATAAGGTACAATATTTACAATTTAAGCATAGATATTTAAGAGTTTGGCAGGAGTACGATATATTATTATAAAGTTTTAATGCGAAAGCATTAAATATATATTTTATAATATATATACACTCGAGAGCAATGAATCCGGGTCACTTAAAGAATGTTAAAAATCTCGGAAACTAAAAATGAAAGGTTAATGCAATAAATTGTATTTAATAGACAATGTAATACTCCTTAAATGAAAGTAAAAAATATATGAGTCACCATACATTTTATTAACACAAAATTACATAAAGAAAAATAACTGCTGATCTCTCCTTAAAACAAAAATAGGAAACATGAAATTTTTGAACTTTATTACGATTTTCTTGAATTTTAATACTTCGTATTGCCTCCTCGTGCTTCCATTACTGCGTTTACGCGGTTTGGCATGCTGTACACCAAGTTCCTTATACGATTTTGGGGAATATTCTCCCATTCCTCTGTGAGAGCAATTTTGAGCTCACGAAGCGTGATTGGGGGAGGGTTTCGTTGTTTTACGCATCTGCCTAGCTCGTCCCAAGCATGCTCGATCGGGTTGATATCCGGGCTGCGCGCTGGCCACTCCATACGAGTAATGTTCATCTCTTGAAGGTAGTCATTCACAATCCTACCTGTATGAGGTCGGGCATTGTCATGCATAAATATAGCATCCTCACCTAAATTGACCATAAATGGACCAACGTGATCATTGAGGATTTCTTCCATATATCTTTCGCTAGTTAAAGAGCCGTTTTCTATGATCACCAGCTCTGTGCGACTTTCAGAAGAAATTCCGGCCCACACAAGTACAGACCCACCACCGTATGCTACTTTTTCTTCGATGCATGCTTGCTTGAATCTTTCCCCTGGTCTTCGATACACTCTGTGTCTTCCATCGTGCTTGTAGAGCATAAATTTTGATTCGTCGGAGAACATAACTTTTGACCAATCTTCAATACTCCAATTTACGTGGCTCTGGGCATATCTTAGTCTTGAAATACGATGCCCACGCTCCAGTTTAGGGCCGTTTGCAGGTCTAAGGGGTTTTAAGTTAGATTCAGCAAGCCGACGTCTTACTGTCCATGCACTTGGGTTACTTCCTCCAAGGCGTCGAAACTGATTTGTGAGTTCAGTTCCTGTGAGAAAGCGATTTCGAAGCATGGTGTTCACCAAGTATCGGTCTTCTCGTGCTGTGGTACACCTGGTTCTGCCCGTTCCTGATCTGCGTAGGTTAGAACCAGTTTCTTCGTAACGTCGGAGAACTCTTTGTACTGTTGACAGCGACACACCGACAGTCCTGGCTGTATCGCGCTGACTCCGGCCGGTTTCCAGCATTGTAAGTATTCTGGTGAATTCTTCAGGCGTAAGCGACATAATTTCAGCTTGAATAATGAATATAGAGCACTATCAACATGGTTTATGTACCCACATAAATGACAGATTACAAACAAAAGCAAAACCAAATGCTGTAATTTCGTAGTTCCATCTTCGAAAGTAGCCCTTTTTCAAATTTGATTTTTTTATGATATAACTTTACAATAACTAAGAAGTTTTAATACCTTCATTTAAGGAGTATTACATTGTCTATTAAATACAATTTATTGCATTAACCTAGCATTTTTAGTTTCCGAGATTTTTAGGATTCTTTAAGTGACCCGGATTCATTGCTCTCGAGTGTATATTATACATTTTATAATATATATCGTACTCGTATATATTTGTAGATGAATTCAAATTAAAAAGCTTCCACCTCTCCTGAAACGAATCCAATATCTTAGAATGATTTTCAATTTGATTGCTTTATAAGTGCAACACGTCATTTTCTACTACTTAGTTTACTACGTTGTTATGACGAAATTGTACCTTTGATCTTATAGTACAATCCAGCAAAACCAAGAAATTTCAAATTTTAAAACATGTGTGTGTGTGTGTGTGTGTGTGTATGTGTGTGTATGTGTGTGTGTGTGTGTGTGTGTGTGTGGGAGAGTGTGTGTGTATGGGTATGTATGTGTGTTTAGGTATAAAAAAAAGGAAAGATTTGTTAGTTCGTTGTGTTGGTCATGTAATTACCTTTAATATTTGTTCAGTTTCATCATAATTGAAATTTTGGAGCCAATTGTTAATTTTAATTTTTGCTTCTCTTTGACTTTGAGATACAAGATTGGTAATAACTTTTGCTGCCTTATTATAAACAAAACATTCTAGAAATATCTGTTGATGGTGTGCACATTTTGTGTTGTACTTGGGTATATCAAAGACCCTATCCTTTCTTCTCTTATGCTTTGACTTTTCCATCATTGTAGTATCTTTGTGCTTATGTAGCAGAAGATTTTGAATAAAAAGTTGTCTTACTGTCAGCACTTGACAATCTTTATACAAATTTGCAGTAGGATATCTGTATGGTTTAAATGTGGCAACTTTAAGTACAGCTCTTTGCGCACGTTCCAAAGTAAGTATATACGATGCACATGCGCCACCCCAAGAAGTATTGCAATATGTTAATAATGATCTACATAAAGCATCATACACACTAAGAATAAGTTTGCGGTCTGCGACTTCGCGCAAATTTTTTAAAACATAGATGAGTTTTCTTACACGTTTTCCTAATGCTAATATGTGATCTCTCCATGTTAGCCTCCTATCCATAGTAATACCTAGATACTTAATAGCTTGTACGCATTGTAGTTTGGGACAGTCGCAATCACTTATAATGCAGTTTGAATGTACTCTAACGTCAACATTGGGAGTTCGACCACGTGAGTTCGTAAATGTTATGAATTTTGTTTTGTCTATATTTAAGGAAAGCAAGTTATTGTTTAACCATGCCATAACTATTCTCATGCCTTCTTCAGCGTGCACTTGAACTTTCTTCCCAACTATTTCCGACAAATATAAGTGCCGTATCATCTGCGTATGAAAAGATCCGACCATTTTGCAATTTCAAATTGCACAAATCATTGACATATATCAAGAATAGAGTCGGGCCTAACACACTACCCTGTGGGACTCCATAGGTGGTTTCTTCTTCATGGCTCATTACATCACTGACTCTAGTCCTCTGAGTCCTACGTTTTAAGTAATCTTCTAAAAGAAGTAGCGCATTATTTCTTATTCCAGCAAGTTCTAATTTCTTAACAAGAATGGGAACAGAGACAGTGTCAAAGGCTTTCGCGAGATCTAAGAATACTCCAATAACTTTGTTTTTCTTATCAAGTTCATTGACGATGAAATTTGTTAAACTTGAAACTGCATCTCCTGTTGATCGGCCAGCTCGAAAGCCATATTGGTTATTTGAAAGGATTTTATATTTTTCAAGATAAGAAGTAAGTCGTTTATTTATAATCTTTTCTAATATTTTAGAGATACTTGGTAGGATAGAAATTGGTCTGTAATTTTCGACACTGTCTCTGCTGCCACCCTTGTGAATAGGTGTGATAATAGATCTTTTAAATATAGCAGGAAATGTTCCAGATGAAAGGCTCAGGTTGCATAGGTGCGTGATGATAGGTACAAGTATAAAGGCTGATTCTTTGATTATTTTATTTGGTATTCCGTAAACACCGACTGCGCAGTTATTTTTTAACATTTTAATTAGGCTATGAACTTCATCATCATCAGTATCTAATAAACCAATGGAGTTAATTTAAGAATGCAGTTGATTCGTTACAACAATAGAGTTTCTATTGCAATTACTATTTTCAATTTTATTCGCAAGTGTTTTCCCTATGTTCACAAAATAGTTATTAGCGTAGTTGATTGATTCTAACGGAGTTTGTTTTATGTTTAATAAAGTTTCGTTAGTGTTAATCTTTTGCTCTGTGCATGTTATTGTTCTTATAATCTCCCAAGTCTTTTTTATACTGTTTTTGTTATTTTCAAGTTCAGTTTTATGATACTCTATTTTTAGTTTCTTAATGAGTTTAGTGCAGTAATTTCTGTATCTACAGTATGTTATTTTAAGGATATTATCGTCTGGAACTTCTTTTAAGCGAATATGCATTCTATCACGAGTGCGAATACACCGTATAATGCCCGGAGTAATCCACGGCTTAATGATGCGTTGAGTATGTGGCACTCTAAATATTCGTGTGTTCACTTTTACAATATCTATCAGTTTATTTAGTAGCATATTAGCTGCTACGTTAGCATCAAGTGCTTGTAATACATCCGCGAAGTTTGTCGCTTTTATTTGTTGACCAATTTTACATACATCAATTTTTGTAGAAACTTTTATTGGGGAGTAAGAAGAAAGTGATTTTCTTTTATATTTAAAATTAAAGGACAGTGGTCAGTTATAAATGTTTGTATGATCACTGTTTTGCACTGATGTTTAGTCTTTAGCATTATGTGGTCCAAACAGCTAGTGCCTCTGGTATCTGGTAGCTATGTTGTGGCTAGGCAATAGTCCATGGCTAGCTGTTAGTTCAAGATACCCAGCAGAATGGATGTCGCAGTTGTTAGGATGTACCTATATCTATATTAATATCACCTATTATAGAAATGGTTTGATACTTTTTGATAGAAGTTAGCACAACGTCCAAAGAACTAAAGAAAAGTTCAGTGCACGAAAAGGAAGGTGATCTATATAAAGCTATTACAGCAATTTTCTGACCTATTTTTACAATAAGACAGTTAGCATTGTGAAAGTCAGGCTCTTCAATAATTAACTCCATGTTGGGTTTATAATAGATAATGATACCTCCATTCTGATTTATATAGTTTTTAGTACATGCAGAATGATAATTACCAATAGAAGGGAAAGGTTTATCGTTTTCAATCCAACATTCAGTTAATATCAATAGGTCACACTGTAAGTCTAGCCTCTGTAACAATACTTCAAAATAATGAATGTTCTTGTTGATGCTTCGAATGTTCATCGTAAGTACATTCAGAGATTTATTATTCGAACATATGATAGAACGAATTGCTTCAGGTTCACAACTTTTGACATCAGCAATTGCCATTCTATCAATGAGATTGCACAAATTGTTTTGTGATGTGCTATCCATTTCTGTTTATATTTTTGGTATGATTACTCGAAAAGGCCACCGAGAAGCAAGACATACTATTAGGATCGAAGGTATTATATAGACTAAGCAGAAAACAAAAACTAGTGGTCATATTATATGATTGCGAGCATAATGCCAGATAGATATTTTGTATTATTATTACATGATGAAAACTGGTCACATGGGGTAAAGTAAGTACTATGTAAAGTCGAACTTAGACTTAGACTAGATTTTGTATGAGTGTGTGTGTGGTTGTAAGTGGAGTGATTGATGTAAAAATTAAAGTGTTTAATATGTGTTTTAAATCGTTTGTGTAAGTTAAACTGTTGATAACTTTTTAAAAATGAATACAAATCTATTCCTATTATTTTCTGTAAACTACTTATCTGTAAGTTAATGTCGCTGTATTCGCGAATTAGTTTTTTTGTTTCAATTTCTCGAGCTGCTGCTCGTTAGTAATTACGATCGGAGGTGATCCTTCTGTTTTTCTCAATATTCTTCCATTAGTGGTCCAACAAAAATCGTACTGACAGGTCTTCGCAAGATCACGAGCCAAAAAATAAAGCCTTTTGGCTTTAGGTGTCAGAAATTCTGATACGAATACTGGAGATTTTGTGCCCTCTATTCCGAGAGTGTTTGTACTCAATCGGTTGGTCGTATTAGACGCATTATATTTTTTTACTGCCTGTAGAGTGCTAGCTTTTATCAACGTATTGGTGAACTCTACTACAATTGGTCGCTCTACATTCGGTTTTCCTTTAATGCGGTACACTTCTTTAATTGAGGGAGATACCATTTCGATATTTATTTGTTTTTGCAACTTTTCTACAATGGCACATAAATCTTGCTTTGTTTCATTAGGTTTTGATTGGATTCCTCTTATTTCGAGACAAGTGCTCCTAGCATGACGTTCCATTTCGTCTAGTCTATTTTGTAAATTCAATATCTGCATATTACGTCCTGCTGTCTCGCTTTCAAGCGTGCACACCCTTTCCTTCAATTCTTCACATTGGTTGACGTAGAAATCCAATGATTTTTGCATTTCCAAGTTGGTTTTGCGAACTTCCATTACTTCAGACAGTACTTTATTTAATAAATTCATTATTTCGTCTTGTTTATCTAGGTTTTTCAAGGATGGTAAACTTACGCTAGGTGAAGTATTCGGACGCTGGCGTTTTGAACGTGGCGTAGTTACCGTAGCCCCCTCTGCCGGTGATTGTATTGGAGGAGTACGTTGCATGATTATAAAATGTACACCAGGGAAGTAAAATCACAGCTATATATATAGTATATCTTTGCCTGTTAGCAATAGCTACATAAGAAGTGTTAAAAAGACTCCCGAAGTACCAGGCGCTCATAAGTGGTATAGAGGTATATTCCACTGACCGGTAGGCATTTAACTCAGGTGGTGGTTGTGCACGCACGTGAGTGGCTGCTATTCAAAGATGGCGGCGTACGCGCAGGTGTTAAGTGGGCGTGGCTACGTACTTTCAAGATGGCAGCGTATGCGGTATCGAGTGGGTGGGGTTACAAAGTTGGAGCAAAGGCACAATTCTCAAGTGGGCGGAGTTACGTACTTGTTAGTTTAGACGGCAGCCATGTTTTGATGAGAGTTTGTCTTTACACGTAGAACTCCTCGTTAGTTATGCACTCCTATTTTTGTAGACCGATTTAATTTATTAAAACTTTATTAAATTAATTAAAAATAAACCGACAGCGTGTTAGGAAACGTCTACTCTTGAACGAGGTCCGAAGGGGGAAGAGATATTATGAATCTCAGTTTTTAACAAAATGTTGATTGAAGTCGAATTAAAAATGGCGGCTCTATGTCAGTTTTGTCAGTTTTAGTCATCAATTTACTAACATTTTGCTTACTGAAGGTGTCGAAGCTGACAAAAAGCTGCCATTTCAATCAACATTTGTTAGCAACTAATACATAATAGCCCTGCTATACATATTTTTTTAGACATGTGCCTATTTCGAAACTGCATATTCTGTGAAATGAATAAGCATAGTTTTCATGTAAAAATATGCTCATTCATTTGATTTATGCTATCAGCAACATTGCATTTAGTCTATGCAGCACAAGGAATCCTCACGCATAGTATGGGCGAGGATTCCTTGTGCTGCATAAAAGTAACATTTATTCAACTAGCATATATATCAATAATAATGACATAAGTATATAAATATCAAGGTAACCAAACAAATCTTAGGGTGGGAAATGTTATGAACTCCTGAAGCAATGCCTTGTTATTAAACCATCTATTTCTAAAATTATAGGCACTATTGTCTGTGTCACATAGATTGGCAATGAAGTGCATTGACCTTCTAAATTGTTTGATCTTGTAGCGTTCGCCACAAAACTATTAAGGGTCATTTAGATGGAGAGAGTTTCTCGAACGTTTTTTAGCGAAAAGGGGTACGCTATTTATCACAAGCAATAATCGCCATTAGATTATAGTATCATAGTGATTACATACAGGAACTAAATTCTCGCTTACGATTGTCATACAGATTCGCAAGTAACACGAAAGTACCGACGGTCGTAAGCAAGAATAGATCTTTTTTATAGATATCGAGAATATTACTTAGGATGTAACAGTATTTTTATATTAATTACAAGGATTCCAAGGGAATCTTATTAATTAAGTACACAAAAAAAGTTGAGTATTACTGGCGCAACTTACGCTAACACCCTGCGTAATTTAAAGGAGGCAATAAAAGAAAAAAGACGGGGAATATTGACTGCAGGTGCTTACTAATAGCCTATGTACTTAGGTTACGACTATATACTAGATTACACCATAAACATTTATTTTACATATATAATACTAAAATAATGTATTACTTAAAGGTAATACTTACATATTTTTTTACGAAATTAAGTATAACCTTAAACACACGTATAAGAGAAAAAAAATACCTATGCACCATGCTTATTACAAATAAAGATAAATCTAACAATAAACCTGGGTACGATTATTTAGATACAATCCTATAGACACTTAATAACTCTATTTTTTATGATTGTCTTTTCACTCAAATATGTTTACTTCCAAATATCTCGCTAACATGACATTTTAGGGTACAACAATTCTTGATATTTTTTGTTTGTCTATTTGTCTTTTATCATGCGCCACGATTTTGAAAAATCATTAAGATGACGGCGAATTGATATGCCAGCTTCAATACACAAATGGTCAAACTCCTTTCAATATGCCTTGTATATTTAATTTATTATTTATATATACTCGTGTAAAACTTGTTGTACTGTAAACAACCTCGACTATTTTACCACCAGTTGTAAAACTAGTGAAAAAAGGTGAACATTACTTGGGAGCACCATTCTGTTTTTTTTTTTGTCTTTCTTGGTCTATCAAGTTGGATGTTAGTTAAAGGTGACTAGCCGAGAATCAGTCGAGATTACTCTGCTATCGAAGTGCCCGTTCGTTTCCCATAGTTCTAGTACCGTATTCAAGTTAAAATCTTATTATTGTTTTTTGTTAAATCTGTTGTTGAACTTTTTTGTTGTGTTTATCTTCGACCCCTGCTGATTTCTGCCTTGTTGCATATGGTTGGAAAATCAAATTCAAATTCAAAATTATTTACTTGCATGAACATGGGTATGTATATGCATAAGATGTTACATAAAAAATAGGTAGCGCTCCACATTCCATCATAACAACATGCTAAAATTAGGTTGACTTTTATTATGCGTCGACATATAGATTGATATTATATGATATTAGTTTACGTACAATTATTATTCCTAGATGTTATTTTGTGGCATTACACCACAAACAAAAAAGTTATGATGGTTTAAAGGCAAGATTCCGGGTGATTTAAAAAAATAAAATAAAAAATAACATATCTAAACTACCATGACACTCAGGACATAGGATCTATCGGAATAACTAACAATTAACCCCACAAAAAATCTTGTCGGTCCATGCACCATGTTTAAGTTGCAAATTATACAGACATATTTATTATGCCTCTTAAACTTGAAAAGTCCACTAAGCGGTCGAATCTGGCGAACTTAACCTATATTATAGAACACTCTCAGTGTAATAAACATCCTTTTACAAAAATCACAGCCAAAAAGTATACAGATCATGAAAATAAGACAAATAAATACAGTAAGTGGTCTACTCATTACTATTAGAATTACATAAATGAAATAAATTGGTAAATTAAAATTTTTGTTTTGATTTCGGTAAAATTTTAAGTTACACTCATTAGCTCTTAGTGGGTGACGAGAGGTCAACGAACATTATTGCCATGTGCCATGCCAATCCAGGCACGGACTATAATATACACATCGTAACTTCGAGTGGCTTGCGCACAATTTTACCAATATTATTTCACGCGGATATTAGATAAAAAATTACTTGGTCACTACCTCGAAATGAAATACAAAAATACTTTGTAGCTATAAAATTAATAAAACACCAACTACGCAATTAAGTTGTGTAAATAACATCAGATTCATGGTTCAAAAATGCGTGTAATAGGTATATAGTGTTTGTTTACCTGGATATTAAAGCATGATAATTTATACAAAATCTTAGATTCATCACAAAGCTTACATGCCATTTCAACGGCCTCAGCTAAGCACAATCTACATAATTCATCCATGGCTTCATAAACATATTTACGCTTAAGTAAATTGTAAAACAAAACATTATTTTGAAATTCGCAGCATTTTAAAACAATATATAATTTACTCTATGTTTTAAAAATAGCATATGACCACAGAGAACTTTCGGACAAAAGATCAAGCTATGGAATCTTTATAGAAAAATATATAACTCTATGATTTTGACAGCTCGACACACTAGAAGTGCGTTCGTTTAGTAGCTTATAAGGGCCTTGGTGGCGTTGTCATTGATGGCTCTTTTGTTATAGCGTTCGGAAAGCTCAAAAACGTTATTTTTGCCACTTTTGCCCATACCCTATTCGAACGCTCAACTGAGCATAAGACCTAAAATCGCATGATTATGCTGTCAAATAACGATCAAAAACAACCATGCTCCGGACGTGGGGCAAAAATTCCTCTTTTTTAGCTTTCCGATCGCTGAACAAAAAGAGGCATTAACGACATTTTCACCCACAGATTCCCAATTTGAACGCCCCTTGTGAGCGTTTTTAGGGTTATAGCCCAGTCATATTAGGAGTTTCACCTCGGAATGAAAGATAATGAGCTGTAAATTGGTACAAACCTTTTTGTCGTTCTAAATGTTGTCTCAAAAGTCACAAATGTTATCGTGTCCACGTCTTAAGATATTGAAGGACAAAGGTCATAAAAATCGTTTTTTTGCGAATATCTCGCTTTCTATTCCTTAAATGAGAATTTGTAACTATTATAAAAGTTGTAGAGTATAAAATTCTCTACAACTTTTGAAAGAATTTTTTTTTCATACAATCAACCGTTTTTGCGGTAGACCGCGAAGAGTGCACCGCGTACAATCATATATGGCCTAATGCAAGGTCAAGCGTGACTTACGGTTATCAGTACGTTGTATAATAGTACATTATTTATATAGCTTTTGAAGCTTATATAAAAGCTTAGATAACGAAAAGCTTATACAGCTTTTGAACATAGTAGCGTAAGATTACTGTACGGTTACAATAACCTGTTGGGGAATGTTATCTTGCCTCTTGATATATATAAGTAGGTTTAGAGTTTCAATTTATTGTATTAATAAGTGAAAATGGTTATGCCGTTCTTATTAAATAAAAATAAAATAAATAAATAAATTATGCTACAAGTGTGTAATGTTGGTGATTACCGCTGAGGCGCCATTGAGTCCCGAGCCGTTAGGTGAGGGTAAGAGAGTATTCATCAATACACACGTGTATCATACGACGTTTTTCAACACACTTGTGAAGAAAATAATCCTAAAAAATAATTTTATGTAAGCGGGATAAATAAATCAGTTTTTCTATGCGCGCACAGTTAACAATGGCGATCGGCCATAGATTAGAAGATTGCGGTTTCTTTTTTTTGGCTATTCGCAGATAGCGTTTCAGCCACGTACAAAATGGGGAATTGCAAGTTTCATATATAACGGAGAAAAGAAAAGTTATAATTGAGTGAAAGTTTTATTTATTAAACACGTACCTACAGGTTATAATAATCTTCTTATATACGTAGTTTCATGAAACGAGCAATCAATAGGTAGGTACCTACATTCATTTATTTGTACTATTGAAAACGATCTTTTTGTATCGAAACTTTTTTGATTTTCTGCATCCACAGCGGGAACCACAACCGTTTTTGCATTGCAAAATATTATATCTAGTAGTTCGGCTGGTGCTGGAGGAACGTTCTTATGGGCGCCAGGATTTCATTTTCAAGCATCCAGCCCCATTCTTGAGGTTCTAAGTCCTTCCCTAACCACGTTTGAATCTGGTAGTAGACATGATTTATATGTTGATGAGCTGCTACACTTGTTGGTCGTAGCGACGATGGTGAAAGTGTTTACAATTGTCAACACTTCCACCATTGTCACTTGACCTTGCATTAGGCCATATATGTCTGTACGTGGCGCAATCTTTGCAATCTACCGCAAAAACGGTTGATTGGATGAAAAAATAGTGCAAACAAAAGTTGTAGAAAATTTTATATTCTACATTTTATTCAGTAATGTGTCAATTGTACAATACATTTTGGGTTCATAATTCATATTTCACTTACCTTACCAGGTAAATACCTGCCTTCGACAAAATAGTTATGAATATAATGAAATAAGTTGGTGCACTTTCCGTGATGTAGATTTTGTAAGAGCCGCGTAGGAAACCGATGATGCAAAGTGGTAAATAAAAAAATAAAGTGACGTCACGGACGGCAACATATCGTCATACGCTCGCGTAAAGTTCCTACGGTAAAAATACAAAAACGCATCAATTTTTAGTGACAGTATTATCGGTGTGTGCTACCGTGCCTAAAGTACCTGTGGAAGTGTTCGCGTACTCGAACGTGCCGGGGATTGTGCGCAATCAATTAATTTGTAATTATTGTGTTGTTGTGTTGTGACTATTTAAAGTGGGTACATTAAAATATTACTACAAGAGCACATCAGTTACCCGTCTATTTATTACTGCGCGATCTGGTGTCTCGTCGTTAAAACGCAACTGTTTTAGGCTATCGCTGTAATCGATCCTCACTACGATTACTATTGCGCCATCTATCGTGAATCAATCAAAACACGATCAGTGCAAGGTAGCGATGGGTAAACCACAAATTAAGTGTGTAGCTTGCGGCAGGTATTTGACGGCGACTTCAGCAGGTGCCGCCACTTGTAGTACTTGCTCTTGTATATATCATAAAGGGTGCGTAGCTATTCCCGATAGCGTAGCTGTAGCCAAAGACTGGACTTGCCCGGAATGTAAAAAAAAACAGCGGAGAGGAGACAACAGTAGCACCCCAGCAAAAAGTGTTTGTGGGGCTATCAGCACTTCATCCGGACACGAGTCTGACACAGCTGCCTCAATCCAGACAGAGAATGTGCCGACCCAGCCCCCCACGCTTCCCTCACCCTTACCCCTAGATGCGGAGGTTCGGGAATGCGCCGCGACCTCGCTAAATATATGGTTGAGCAGAGAGAGTTCCGCCAGGACGTTCGCGCCTCCATAGCAGGATTAGGAGAACGGATGGATGGGTTTGAGCGGAGGCTCGAAGCGGTGGAAAAAAAAGGAGATTTTGCCCGGGGCGAGTGAGGAATTGCAACAGACAGTGTCCCATCTCAAGCAGGAGCTCAATGATCGGGACCAGGAGGCGCTGCTCTCCGACCTCGACATTGGACAACTCCCGGAGGCGACGGGGGAAAGCATCCTGCACCATCACCATCTTGGCTGCTAAACTGGGGGTCCACCTCGAGGATCAGGACATCGTGTTCGCCAAGCGTGTTGGTGCGGTCGGCTGGAACGGCTCACGCGACAGCGGAGTGCCGGCGGCGGGGGCAGCGGCGGCGGCGGGGCGTCCGCGCCGCGTCATAGTGCGGCTGGCGCGTCGCCGCCTTCGGGACGAGCTACTTGTAGCCGCGCGCGTGCGGCGTAACTTTACGACAGCTGACATGGGACTGGTGGGACCTGCGCGTCGAGTCTACGTTAACGAGCGGCTCACGCGAACCAATCGTCAGCTGTTTCACCGCGCCCGCGAGGAATGCCGTAAGAGACAGTGGAGGTACTCCTGGACCAAGAGGGGCCGAGTTTACGTGCGACAGGCAGATCGCATGATGGTAAGCAGATGTATTCGATACGATCTGACGAAGACCTCGTTCGTGTTTTTGAGACTGGCACTGTTTGAGAAGTTTGTAAACCCCACTACACTAAGTACACTAAGATCGCACTGTAAAAAAATACAGTTGATTTATTATACACAACTCACTTTTAACATCATATTTTTAAGTAACCATACTGAACAAGGTTATTTAAATACAATACTATTAGATATGTTTGTCAATATCAAGTCATGTGCTTTGTCAGTGTCATGTTTCATCAATTGTGTTTTTGTTTATTCCATATTTGCTATGTTACAATGTGTACAGGTGTGTCTTAGCCTTTACAATGGTTAATAAGCTTTTAAAGATTGGTTTGTATAATGCAGGTTCCCTCGGCACGAATCATGACAATTTTATAGTATCCGTTGCTCGTAATGACCTAGACATACTGGCAATTAATGAGACCTGGTTGAGAGCGGGTGAGGAAGGCCGCGCCTCCTCGCTACCGGGATACCGACTGCGTCATATCCCCCGGCCGCGCGAAGTGCGTTCGCGCGGGGGCGGCGTCGGTTTCTACGTTAAGCGAGATGTAAGAGTACGCACCTGGCCTCATCCAGTAGACCCGCAACACATCTCAGTTGAGCAAATGTGGCTCATTATGAGTCTTAACAGCAAGAAGATAGCGATTGGTACAGCCTATCGTCCGCCTTGGATGAATGTGGAATTATTTTTTGATGCTATCACTGACTCTATTAGTGCAATCCCTGATTATGATAATTTGATGTTATTAGGTGATTTTAATATTAATATTTTGAATAATAATGATGCCAATATAATTAAATTTAATATATTTTTGTCAAGCTTCAATCTGTCGCAGCTAGTTACTAAGCCCACCCATTTCACTGAAAATAGCCAGACCCTCATTGACGTAGAGTGTACAGATTTAAGCGCGATAAAGATTAGCGTAGAACATATCGGATCTCTTTTTGGTCACTGCCTTGTCGCTTGTGAATATAATATTAAACGTGAGAAACCGATACCGTTCACCACAATTTACAGACCTATAAAAACATTTGTATCCCTAATTTTAATTATGATTTGCAATCTATAAAATGGAATCAAATGTCGTTATTAGCGGACATTAATGAAATGATTACCTTTTTCAACTGCAATGTCGTAGCTCTATTTGACTCTCATGTCCCTATTACATCAATTTTAAGCAAAAATAGCTCGTACCCGTGGATTACTGACACTATTAAACTAATGATGAAGTTACGTGACGAGGCTTCAGTAGAGTATCATGAAACTAAGCTGGACACTTATTATAAGAGCTTAATAGCTTAAGAGCTGGATATTATAAGAGCTTAAAATCTACAGTCAACAAAGCACTCTACCACGAAAAAGTGGCATATTTTAAGTATAATATCAATAATAAAATAAAATATCCTAAAATATTATGGAAAAATCTTAAAAATACTTTAATACCTAAAACTAAATATGAACTACCTTCTCAATTTAATGACCCAAATATCATAAATAAACACCTCTTAAATATATCCGACACTTTCAAAGTTTGTATCTCTCAACTCACCTATTTTGAGTTTAATAAGTTTAGTGATGCTGTCTTTCATATAGAGCCTGTAAGTCTGAATAAAATGATACAAATAATTCGTAGCTTAAAGTCAAATGCAGAAGGTTGTGATAGTATTACCTTAGATATGATTTTAATGACTTTCCCCTACACTATAGATGCTGTAAATGATTTGATAAATATGTCTATTAGAACGTCTACATATTATCCTGATATTTGGAAACTTGCAGTTTTCCGCCCATTACCTAAAATTACGAATCCTGCTGAGCTTAAAGATCTCAGACCAATTTGTATTTTACCATGCCTGTCAAAAATTATGGAGAAAGCTGTCTGTACACAACTAACCGATTTCCTAGAAAAAAATAACATTTTGCCTTCAGTACAGTCTGGCTTTAGAAAGGGACGAAGTACAATGACCGCAATGCTTGACGTGACTGATAATATACTTTGCTCACAAGATGCGGGAATGTGTACTCTGCTAGTACTACTCGATTTTTCTAGAGCATTTGATTCAATTAATATAAACTTGCTAATGTCCAAACTTAGTTACTATGGTTTTGACTGCGAAGCTCTAAAATGGTTTAACAGCTACCTCAGTAGTCGTTACCAATACGTAAAATTGAATCGTATTGATGGTTCGTCATTAGTTTCTGATAAAGTGGCTTGTAATAGGGGGGTACCTCAGGGATCCATTTTAGGACCGGTTCTTTTTATATTGTACTCAGCAGACATAATAACACATATACGGCACTGTAAGTATCATATCTATGCTGACGATATACAGGTGTATATCTCTTGCAAACCAAACGAAATTAATAATGCCATAACTAAACTCAATGAAGATCTTTCGAATAGGTATAGCTAATTGGTCTACTAGTAACTGATAGCTAATTGGTCTACTAGTAACTGTTTACTGCTTAACCCTAGTAAAACAAAATATTTAATCTTCGGAACTAGGCATCAGCTTGCTAATCTAATTCTTTCGGAGTCTGTCATGCTAATGGGTGAACCCATTGATAGGGTGTACGAAGCTCGGAATTTAGGTTTGGTAATAGACTGCGACTTAAGGTATGAGAAACATATTTCCAACTCTGTTAGAAATTGCTTTTACAGATTAAAAGTACTGTATGGAATGAGACCATACCTAAAAGAAGAATTGCGTGTACAACTGGTGGAGACACTCGTCCTTTCCAAACTAAATTACATGGACGTTGTGTTTGGTCCGCGTCTGCTGGTAAGAACGCAAAAACTAATTCAACGAGTTCAGAATGCTTGTGCTCGCTTTTGTTTTAACGTTCCCTTCAGAGATCATGTGACCCCTTACTTAAACAAGCACTGCATTTTAAAAATGACACATCGTCGCAAGCTTCATTTAGCTTGTCTTCTTTTTGGTGTCTTACAACATAAAGCTCCTTCCTATCTCCACGAAAAATTGTCCTGGATGTCGAGTCAAAGACCTCATGCGCCGCGGCAGAGTGCGATACAGCTCATGACACAACGACACAGTTCTGCGTCGTTTAGAGGCAGTTTCCGATTAGCAGCGTCGAAATGTTGGAATAATATACCACCGCCGATACGGAACCTGCAGTATATTGACAGTTTTAGATCTAAATTGAAAATGTATATTTGTAACCATCAAATTAAGCAGGAAACTTTGCGACATGACACATGTGTGATATAATTAAACAACTAAGCATTTTTGTTTTTCTCCTTGATGTTCTTTGTTTTTTATGGTGTATTGTGTATATTATGTGGTTTAATGTGTTTTAGGAGTAATATATTTTTTGTGCAAATTGTTCTTGTCAGTATAAATTTAATGTTATATTGTACTCTTTTGTGTTACGATCCGTGATGTCACCGGGCGGCTTCTACGGAAGATCAGCGCTGGTTGCTTCAGCCGGCATTATGCTGAGTAGAGGCCGTTTTGTGGCAATAACTATTTAGTTATTAATGTTTAGTTAGAATGTAGTTTTTTTTGCCACAATAAACTTATTTCATTCATTCATAAATGGTCGTTAGTGGAACATCAACGAAAGACCGTGTCTGGAATCTGACTGATTTATGAATTGTGAAGCGTACCCACATTATACAAATGTGTCAAATCCAACAGTTAGTGTGGCGTTCTAGGAGGCATTTGTTTAGTAATGGACGTCTTCAGGCTGGTGAAGATGATGAGGATTTTTAGCGGAATGGTGGAATAGAAAATTATTTTAAAGAAAGGTACGAATTGAAAAAAAAACACTTTTTACCCTATTAGCTGGCGCACAAAATGCACTTTAGTACCTAGATTTCGAATGATAAACAAAATCTATCCGAGGTTATAAAGATAAAATGTTATTATTTTGGTCAATATTACCTGCTTAGTTATACTCTTGCTACGCACTCGTACTTACGTAAGTTATTCTATTATTGCAAAAGATTTCATTCAATGATGCTTGTGAGAAGGAGCACACATAATATATTTATACTAGCTAGTTGGACCGTGCACAGCACCGTAAGAACTATTCCACCTGTTGAATTCATTGTATACCCACCATTGATCAAAACGCTTACGGTTTTGAATATTATATTTCTCTAAAAATCAACAATAAGTTTCTCAGTCTGCAGGTCCATTTCACGATAATAATTTAATAATTGATTTAATATTGTATCTGCTATTTATCCCTTACTTCCTTGCATTCCTAGCATTATCTTTTTCTCTACAAGAAAATACCTTCGTACCGAATTTTGTGGTCACCACAGAACAAAAGGACAAACTTCGTGCATGTGGTTTCTCATTCGAGTCCGTTTTTTCGGTACAGTGTACCGTCTTGTTAGTATTATAATGTAATGTAATATAATGCTTTATTACCCAACCCGAATCACTCACGCTGTCGCGAAATGCGCACCAAATTTTCTGGCAAATATCGAAAAAATCCCACACTTGTCTTATTTGAGGCTTTGACAGTGATAGCTCGCAACGACCACAAAAACCCACCTTCCGTCTGCGAGCGTTGTGGTCGCGAGGTCGCAACGTAAGGAATAGTCTGTGGGCTCAACAAAGAAACGAATATAACGAAATCGTAATATACATAAAATGGTCTTTAGTTATAGTCTAATTTATCTATGAAATAAATGGTCTATAACGGAGTTCATATAATGTACAGCCAATAATTCCCGACCAAATAATGTCAAAGCAATAATACGCAGCCAATATTCCGTGGAACGGCTTCGAATTATTGGCTGTACAATACAAGCTGTGCATTATTTAGCTGCGTTTTATCAACACGGGCTGATATTGCTCGGGCAATAATACGCAGCCAGGAAAAGGAATCCATTCAATGTACATGAAACATCAGGCTGTGCATTATTGACCATGAAATACGGCACGGACACTTTTGTACAGGGCGATAATGTACATTCAATAATCCGTGTACATCAAAGACTAAATAGACATGGAACAGACAAAGCCTCGTTTACACGTTCCAGTGTTATTTGTTTTATTTAATTATTATTTTTATTTATTTTTTGCGTTTTTAACAATTTTCAGTACGCTGTTCAGAGTTATTCAATATAATTCTGGCGTTGTGCGGTCAACACTTAACCCAACGCTCCTCCTCGCTTCGCTCGTCGTTTCACCTACTGTGACTTCTGTTAATTTGAGTTGGGGAGTGAATCTCTTACTCCCCTATACAAGCGAAGCATGAAGATGAGATTCTTTATTTGTCTATGGTTGGCATCGAAATATTGGCCGTGCAATACTGGCTGTCCATTATCGTGACGGCCTGATATTTCACATTCAATAATCGGAGGCATGTACATGAATTAGTGGCCGTGCATTATTGGCTTTACATTATTTAGCCGTGCATTATTATGGTTGTACATTATTGCCTCCCTGTTTGTCTTTGACAGTGTTGCCAGAATGTTAGATTTGTATCATTTTACGTTACTTTTGACCCTCTCATGGTACTTACATGTTATAACATAGAGGTTACAAGTGTTACAAGACTCAAAATGTTACTTTTACGTTACATTTAGAGGTTTAATAAAGTATATGTAAATATTTTTATTTGTCGTGTTGGCGTACTTCATACACAAATCGACGTAGCGGATACTCACTCACTCGCGTGTATTTCTAAATTTCCCATCCTGGTTAGATACTCAGGCATACATCACCAACGAGGGTATAGTGGCATTCTTGTTGTGTCAGTTCATTCAATTCAGTTTTTTGAGTTGCACTATTGTGTTTTTGATTGTATAGCATACCTTTATTAAATCTTTGTGATTCAACTTTGGTTGGATGGAGTTTTATTAATTTCGAAAAAAAAAATATTTGTTCGTTATAGACTTGTGAGTGCTAAAAAAACTTGGTAATTAAATGTTGTATTTAATGTAATTTTAAAATAAGTAATGCAGTTTTCGCTCTCATCGCTTACGGTGCTGACGTCTATCTCTACTGGTAAAATATTAAACAGAGTGATTTCGCCACTCACAGCACTGTTAGCGTGCATTTTTTTTCCTGCTACTTGGCGATCTGTTCGAAAACAATCCAATATGCTGTCTGTATTAAACTGGTTTTTGCATTGTATGGAGAGAAATAGATCCAATGAGCAACCTTGATTCTTTATTTGCGAATCTATGCGCTAGGTTTTGTATACTATGTCTTTTTAATCTGCAAAATTGTACACTGCCTGTGCCTTGAAGTTGAGAGGCTAATTTATTTTTGTGTTTATCAAGTCTCAGTTAATACTTTTTGCTGTATGATTCGATTTCCTGCTTAACTGTGTTTAGTTTGATGTCCATATACATATGTATTTGTTACTTATGTACGGCGATATGTTTAACATATTCCTTATTGTTCTGCTCTGGAATCTCTCCAATATTTCTATGTTGCTATGGCTAGCAGATCCCCACAATGGATACCGTAGGTCCAAATTGGTTTAATGATCGCCTTGTAGACCAATATAATATTGCTGTATGTAAGTTGAGATTTTCGTGCAATCAACCAGTACATGTTACGAACTTTGCAGTCCAATTGCTTGCGTTTGGTCCAAATATGCTTTCGCCAAGTTAGGCGTCGGTCCAGTTGCATGCCCAGATATATGGCGTCTTCTGCTTGGGGAACTTGCTGGTTATAAAGAAGGACAGGTGTGCATGTGTTTCTTCTAAGTGTATAGGTTACGTGTACTTATTTTTCTGTATTGGCTTTGATGCGCCATTTTCTAAACCATTCTTCAATTAAGGTTTGTTTGGAGATTATCTGATGCAATTTTCGGGTTTTCATGGACTGAAAGTAGTGCTGTATCGTCAGCGTATGTTGCGGTAGTAGTCGTGTCATTTGTAGTTGGCAGGTCAGCAGTAAATATTACGTATAGGATTGGTCCCGGGATGCTACCTTGCGGTACTCCAGATTTGATCTCATGTACTTTGAGCACGCAGTGTTATATTTAACCTCGAAGAATCTCTTTTCAAGGTAAGACTTGATAACCAAATAAAAGGAATGCGGCAGTAGCTGTTTTCTTTTGTAAAGGAGACCGTCATGCCAAACCTTGTCGAAAGCTTAGCTGATGTCTAAGAATATTTCAGAGCAGTATTTTTTGTTCTCTAATACCCTATTTATGATATCGACTAGGCGGTGTATTTGTTCAATAGTACCATGACCCTTCCTAAAGCCAAACTGATGCTTTGGTATTATTTCGTCCAGATGTTCTCTCATTCTGGTGAGTATGACTTTCTCAAACATTTTCCCAACTACTGGTAATAAGCCTGTATGAAGATACGTTTTTGCTGTTTTGCGTGCTAACGAAATCGGACCGGCAGTTAAACAGAGCAAGCAAATCTGATCTGACTTTCAAATTAATAAATAAGTGTCAAATTTGACTTTAAGACAACAACGCTTACGATGATTTTATACATGAGCAATAGCACTTTAAGTCTCGTAGTGACGTCATTGACGGCTTCATATTAGCCTACCATGTGACCGCTCACACAATTTGTGGTGGACACTTGAGCATTAATAGGGCTTAGGGCTTGATTCTGACCACAGTATAAGTATTAAGGGGAATCAGTAATTTTACAACAAGATCGTGTTTACAGCTGCAATTACTTTATTTTATTTTTAATTATTGTAATCCATAAATAAAGTCAAACAGAATAATATAATGTCTGTCGTGCATTGCATATTAGCTTCAAGAAGCCCATGTAGCTATTTACTACTTATTATTAAGTAACTTTGATTTTGTTTACAGGAACCGATAGACGTAGCCGAGAATCAGTTTTTGTATCGCTATGCTAATGCGATCAAGGTATACTTAGGTACCTACGTACTTAATTGTTTCATGTTGTAATTTGAATGTTCTTAACGAAACTGAATGAATTTCCGTGGTAGTCACGCAGTCAGAGCGGCAAGTTCCAGTTTTCAGTAATTGAAAAACATTTCATACATAAAGAAATCCAATAAAATGGAACCTCTTCAACACCAAAAAGTGTACCATGATAGTTCAAAAGTACCTACTTATTATGACAATACTGCGTGCGCATGGTACCGACCTCGACAAGTTTCACACTTTTTGATGTTGAAGACGGTTACATTTATTGATAAAAAAAATGCATTCACCATTTTTGGAGACCCTTACTGCTTATGGGATCGATTGTCATTCACCATCAAAGATGATATCATCAAGATAGGCATAACATTTTTCAGTTGTTGGAGTGTAACTCAAAAGCTGCTTGACCGAATTTGATAAAATTTAAATGGGACAACCTCGGAAGTATACTCTACCGTACCAAAAAATCATTTTGTGAATTGGCCACAATTGGGTGAGAAATCAGTAACATGTAGGTACACAAAAAACATAATAATCGAATATATAAAGGTTATATATTGGATAATACGGAAAAGTTCTCCTTTTTTTAAGTCGGTTAAAAAAACTCGGCTACTGTTACTTTTGTTGTGAAAATGTTACTTTTGGAGCTGTCTCATGTTACATTTGACTATCTGCCTCTGGCAACACTGGTCTTAGAACGAAATTAGTCGAAATTAGTTTATTTCTTGTTATGGCGGCGGGGTGGAACGTCAAATCGTAAACACGCGAATTTTCTGGTATTTTGGTAAAATTTTTATTTTATTTAATTAATCTCACCAGAATAGGTTTTTGTGTTCTATTTCATTAGTTTATAGACATCACTTGTTAGTAGGTTCATTTCATTAGCGTTTTTAGTATATTATTGCGTGATGAATGATCCCCCTGATCATGGTGGAGGCATGGACTTTGTCCAGCCGCCTTCCCCTGCGGCGTTTACATTAATTTCATCATCTGTTGACGAAAAGGCTTTTGAAATAGTCAACAGAAAACGACGATCGGAAAAGCGTAACGTGACTAAAGATCCCCGTAGTGACCGTTCACGATCACGTACATAATCAATGGTTCACGATGAAACAACGTGTAAATTTACAGATGCGTCTGACGTTGTTCTCCAGGCTGGACAATGTACCCCTCCAAACTCCTTCTCCCCTAGTTCCTCTAGCCCCCTTCCTAGCGGACCCCCTGCAGCTTCACAGAAAACTTCATTTACACCTATCGGTCGGCAATTATACGACTCAACAGATCGTGGCCCTTTTACGGTACATGTTCAGAGGGAAGAGACTTCACCTACCGCTGGGACATCCCTTCACCCGGTGACATTTGGGAGATTCCTCTTTAGCCGCTCCCGGGAATTTTCCGGGAAGTAATCATTGATCGCTCAATAAAGAATGTTGGTCGCAATCGTATGGCTCTAAACTTTCATTCCGCCATTTCAGCCAATAATTTAATCCAGTCCCCTTCATTGCCAAACAACAAACTCAGAGCTTTCATTCCGTCGTTTAATATTACTCGGATGGGTATAATTCGCGGAATCCCAGTGGATATGACTCCAGAGGATGTTATGAGCGAGATGAAAGTTCCTGAAGAGTGTGGTCCAATTTTAAAAGTTCGCCGGCTCAATTTTAAAGTTTCCATTGACGGAGTTGTGACGTGGAAACCGTCGCAAACAGTGGTTTTGACTTTTGATGGTCAAATTTTGCCCTCTAGAGTTTATCTATGTTACAACTATTTCCCTGTTGCGGCTTATGCCTTCCCGACTATTCAGTGCTTCCATTGCTGTAGATACGGACACACCATGACGCAGTGTCGGTCAAAACCTGCTTGTTTTAAATGCGGTTCTAACCACTCAGGAACGTGGATGAAGTTGATGCGAAATGTTTGTGGTGTGGTGGCAATCACTTTGCTAATAGCAAGTACTGCCCTGAAATGCAAAGGCAAAATAACATTAAATCCCGTATGTCAGAATTATCTATTTCATATGCTGAAGCATCTCAGTTTTTCCCTGCATATAAAAAGTCCTTTGCTGAAGTTACTTCCTCTGTTGCAGCTCCTTTACCTAGTCCATCCAGGAATTTAACTACTGAACAGTCCAAAGTTCATTACAGGGGAGGAAGAAAATCTATGAAATCCCATATATTGCCTTCATCTAGTGTTGGTTATGATCGTGAAGCGCACATGAGCATCATTCGAGAAGAATCCTCTGGAGCATCGCAAAACGGTTGTGCTTTATTAAATCCTCTGTCCTAAAAAAATTAGACTCCTTCTGTTCAAGCTATAATAGCTGAACTCCTGCAGCTCTTGAATCTATTATCCTCTCTCATGTCTAATTCGTCCTCTTCAAGTAATTCACCGTCCAATGCTGCCTTCAACTTAAATTCCCTTATTTCCCTACTTCAAAATGGGTCCCTTTGAAGGATCCTTCAATGGAATAGTCATAGTATTTGCAACAAAAAGTCTGATTTGATATTTTTAATAAATAAACATGAACCAAGCGTCTTGGCCGTCGCAGAGACTTGGCTTAGACCTTATTCCTTTTTTAGGTTGTCAGGCTATGTTGACGTTCGAAGTGACCAGGATGGCTTTGGTGGTGTTGCACTATTTATTAAAAATAATATTAACTTTTCAAGTATTTCTATCCCTTTTCAGAATGATGGCTTTGATGCTGTTGCTGCACGCATGAACGATTTTACAATTGTCTCCATATACATTCCTCATCCTTCTAAATCTATTATTAGAAATTTAAGTTCAGTATTTATGTCTTTTCCTAAGCCACTTCTTATTCTAGGTTATCTGAATTGTCATCATACGGTATGGGGGTGCGGTTTGTCGGATGCTAATGGTTTTTTTTTATAAGATTCATTAGATAGTCTTAATCTCTGCATCCTTAACGATGGCTCCGCTACGAGAAGAACTCGTCCTAATGAGTTTACTAGTGCAGTGGATCTTTCTTTATGCTCTCCTGAGCTCGCGTCACTTATGTCTTGGTGTGTTCTCCCGTCTACTCATGGTAGTGACCATTTCCCAATTCTTTTACGAATCTTCGTAAAAGAATTGGAAACATTCCCGTCCTGCTTCAATTAATTCTCCGCTTCTTAAATATAAAATTGACAATAACAGTTCGATCTGGGATGTGTTCAATGATGGTACTTATTCCAAAGCCTTAACTTTACCTCTTATAAATTCCTCTAACATTATTACCTGTTCTGAGATGTTAGTACGATCTCTAGTAGAATGTGCTGATTTGACTTTCCCGGTTAAGAAATCTCATCCAGACAAAGTTCCTTCTCCTCCATGGTGGGATAAGGATTGCTCTGAAGCCGTTAGATCTCGCAATGATGCAGAAGCTATCTTTTGTCTGTCTATGACCCGTGATAATTTTATTAAATTGAATAAAATGATTGCAAAATCCAAGCGTCTCTTTCATGATAAAAAACGTAATGATTGGAAGTCATTTTGCTCCAGCATAGGCCCCAGTACTCCTTCATCTCTTATCTGGAAGAAAATACATAGGTATCGTCGGTCTCAATGTGTTCCTTATCAAAGTTGTTGCCCTTCCCAAGTTTGGGCTGATGAATTTATGGACAAATTTGCCCCTCATTATTGTCCCCATCATTCAGAATTACCATCACTTTCTAATCCCTTTTCTAATGATCCCCTCGATCAACCGTTTACACTTAATGAGTTGGAAAACATTTTGAAATCCGTTAAAGATTCTGCTCTGGGTATTGATGGCATACCATATTCCTTTGTTTCTAAAGCTAATGTCCGCCTTCAGAACTATTATTTAACTTTGGTTAACACAATTTTTGCAACCGGATTCGTTCCAGTTTCTTGGAAGTCTCAATATATTATTCCTATTCCGAAACCTAATACAGATCCGTTGGACCCTAACTCTTACCATCCTATCGCTCTCTCTTCAGTCTTGACTAAAATTACGGAGCATTTGATTAAGAACCGCCTTGAGTGGTTTCTTGAGAACAATGAAATACTCATCATCATCATCATCATTATCAGCCGGAAGACGTCCACTGCTGAACATATGCCTCCCCCATAGAACGCCACTTGGACCGACTACTCGCTTCCTGCATCCAGCGATTCCCCGCGGTTTTTATGAGGTCGTCGGTCCACCTAGCGGGGGGCCAGCCTACACTACGCCTTCCGGTGCGTGGTCGCCACTCGAGAACCTTTCTTCCCCATCGGTTATCAGTTCTGCGAGCGATGTGGCCTGCCCATTGCCACTTCAACTTGCTAATTTTGAGAGCTATGTCGGTGACCTTAGTTCTCCTACTGATCTCCTCATTTCGGATCTTATCACGCAGGGAAACCCCAAGCATAGCCCTCTCCATTGCTCGTTGAGCGACTTCAAGCTTGTTAATGAGGCCCACAGTAAGGGACCACGTCTCAGTGCCATAAGTCATCACTGGCAACACACACTGGTTGAAAACCTTGGTTTTCAGGCTCTGAGGTATTGGGGACGAAAAGATGGATCGAAGCTTCCCGAACGCTGCCCATCTGAGCTGGATTCTTCGTGCGACCTCCTTGTCGAAGTTGGACCTACCTAATTGGACAGTCTGTCCCAGGTAGACGTACTCGTCTACAACTTCGAGTGTATCGTTTCCAACAATTACCGGTATAGGTGGAACATGGACATTGGACATGATTTTCGTCTTGTCCATGTTCATCTTAAGACCAACCTGTTGGGAAACTCTACTGAGGTCGTTGAGCATGGTGCCGATATCCTCGAGCGACTCCGCCATTATAACTATATCATCGGCAAAACGAAGGTTAGTGATGTATTCGCCATTAATGTTGATGCCACATCCTTTCCAGTTCAAAAGTTTGAAAACATCCTCCAATGCGTTACTGAACAGTTTCGGAGAGATGACGTCTCCCTGTCTCACACCTCTCTGCAATGGAATTTGTTCCGTACTCTGGTCCTGTAATCGGACTGACATAGTGGCCTTGCTGTATAAACACTTCAACGCTTCGATATACCTATAGTCAATTTGGCATCGCTGCAAGGACTGCAGTATGGCCCACTTCTCGATAGAATCAAAGGCTTTCTCGTAATCCACAAACGCTAGACACAGTGGCTGATTATACTCTTCGGTCTTCTGTATAATCTGCCGTAGTGTATGAATGTGGTCTACGGTGCTAAAGCCTCTTTGGAAACCGGCTTGTTCAGGAGGCTGGAACTCATCAAACCTGCGTGCGAGACGGTTCTTGATGACTCTCGAAAACAGCTTGTACACGTGGCTCAAGAGCGATATGGGCCTATAATTCTTCAATAAGGTTTTATCACCTTTTTTGAAGAACAGCACCACCACGCTCTTGTGCCACGTTTCTGGTGTTTTGCCTTCGAAGATGACAGAATTGAATAACTTCTGGAGGACTAAAAGTATCGGTCTACCACCCGCTCTCAGAAGTTCAGTCGTAATTCCGTCCTCTCCTGGCGCCTTGTTGTTCTTAAGCTGTTTGAGAGCCATTCTAATCTCGTACAGGCTGATGTCCGGGATGTCTTCGGTATAGTGTCGGACTAACTTCGCTCTGGTGTCCTGAGCTGCTTCAGTAATGAAATACTCGCTATGTCTCAATACGGTTTTAGAAAAGGCAAGAGCACTATGGAGAGCCTTGCCATTTTTACGACTGACATACGACTTTCATTTACGCGCAATGAATCTATTATAGCTGCTTTCCTAGATATTTCTGCAGCCTATGATAGTGTCCAACTTCCCCTTCTTAAAAATAAAATAAATCGATTGAGAATTCCAGCTAAATTAGGCAATTTTATTATAAATCTTCTTTCAGAGAGATATGTATATCTCCGTTGCAGTGATTCTTCTATTACTTCTAATAGGGTCATTTGGCGGGGCTTACCAGATGGCTCTGTCCTAAGTCCACTTCTATATAATGTATACACGTATGATCTAGAATCCTCTGTTGGTCTAAGTCGTATCCTTCAATACGCTGATGACATACTTGTCTACAGCTCTCATCACAAATTTGATGTGGCTAGTAAGTGTATTTCCCATTCCCTTGAATGTTTAAATGACTGGCTTCAAAAAAATGGTCTAGATTTATCACCTACAAAGAGTAATATCGTTCTGTTTTCTCGTAAAAGAAATCCTCCTGATTTAAATATCTCTATTAGTGAGTGCAGAATTCCAGTAAAGGAGTCGGTTAAATTTTTAGGTCTCTGGTTGGACAGTAAACTATGTGGTCGTCAGCATTGTGAATACATTTCAAATAAGTGTGAGAGGAATATTAACATATTACGGTGTTTGTCTGGGGTGTGGTGGGGTGCCCACCCTTTTAAACTTAAAATTCTATATTATGCCATTATCCGTAGTGTCTTGGATTATGGTTCCTTCTTGCTGGAACCTGCACGTAAGCGAGATCTTACCAAACTTGATCTAATTCAATCCAAATCACTCCGGATTATTACTGGTGCTATGAAATCATCTCTAATCAACGCTCTTCAGGTGGAGTGTGTGGACCCTCCTCTTCATCTTCGTCGTCAATTCCTAGCTAATAGATTCTTCTTCCGTTCTATTCATTTCTCTAATCACCCTCTCATTCCTAAACTCCAACTTCTCAAACAATATATTTACACTTCCCGTTTTTGGACTTTTAAAAAACATCCGCTTCTTTTGAAAAGTTATTCAAACTTTAAATTGCTTAAGGATCCCACGTATCGGTCTACTAAACTATCGATTTATAATATTAATTACTTTGTTATAATATCGCAGCCGGAAATAATTTTGGACTTTGGTATCTGTAAGGGGGACCTCTACGCTTTCAAGAGCTCTTGCTCAGGAATTGGCATGGATGGCATACCATTTTTACGGATGCCTCAAAATTGTCTCAGGTAGGATGACATGTGTTGGTTGTGGTGTATTTCACTCCACACTTGATATTGTTCAAAAGATAAAATGCCCTCCTGAGTCCTCTGTTTTTACAGGTCAATGTCTAGCCATTCTTGAGGCGGTAAAATATATCCTTCTCTTCAAACTTCGTCAGACCATATTTTTTTCAGATTCTCGTAGCTCGCTTCAATCCCTTCTGTCTAACCCTTTTCACTCTAAATTTCACCCCATTAGTCTCGAAATTAAAAAATCTTTATCGGATTGTATTGATAAAGGACTAGAAGTGGTTCTTGCTTGGATACCAGGACACCTTGGTCTTTCTGGTAATGAACGTGCTGATAAAGCGGCCAAAGAAGCGGTTTCTTGTGGTGATAAGGTCCCGTTTATTAATTATAGCGTTGACCTTATCTGCCTCCCTAAAAGTTTTCTTTATAAGTCATGGTCTACATACTGGAGAACGACTAGCACATCCAAAGGCTCTGGTTTTGCTAAGATCCAACCAGAAATACCAAGAAAACCTTGGTTTTCGCGGTGGTACTTCGGTAAGATTTATACGTCGACTTTAATTCGCATGAGGCTTGGTCATTGTTGCTCACCAGTGCCGGATTTATATTTTTTATGAGTGTAGGCCACTTTATTGGCGCCGCCCCATGTACCTGTCTAAAATAATACTTTTCAATTGCGATCGAGAAGTCGTGAGTTCGATCCGAAATGTGAAGACATTAACATGTGTCCAATCAAAGAATTTTACTAAGAACTTTATGTTTCCTAATCCAGCCTGATAATAAAAGCGACCGACATAGCGGGTTCCTTTCCCAAGCGTTAGAGATCAGCTATCTGAAAGAGTCATGAAAACGTTACAATAGAGTAATTTTATGATTGGAAGACGCGACATTATGTCATCACTAGTCTTTCAGTTTACTAGTCATTACATATTTTATTTGTCTTCTTGTAATATAAATGTCAATGGACGCATTTCACTATCGACGTGAACCTACTTCAGACTCCAGACACAAGCATATTTAGCTTAGTTGGAGGGGTTAATAAGATACTAGTAATATGCAACCCAGATAGCTAGTAATCTTAAAAAAACTTAGACAAAAAAAAATTTGGAGTAAGGTTGGCACTAAAGTTAAATAAACGAATTAGCGCAACCAAATCCCTGGAAAAAATGTAAGTAGCGATTTTCCTTCAGAATTCATTGGGAAGGTCACTGGCAGTCTAAATTTTGTTTTACACGGTAATCGATCCGTTGCATCATCCGCCATCTTGATTACAGTTACACAAAAGTTGTTAAGAACTGAATTTCCTACAATTTAGATTCCTATCATTTTTTTCCTAAGATCGCTGTTTTCCGAATTATAACCGAAAGAGGGGCGAATATTTCTTGATTGACAACTCCTTAATTTTCAATATTACATGAAAAATTGCTATGTACAAAGTTGTTGAATTGATTAGATAATAGATGATAGAATGATGAAGAATGAGACGATTAATGATAGAGTGTGAATTAAGTTTTCTACAATTTCGATACCTATTTATAAATTTGTTCTTCGAATCGAGATTTTTCGATATACCGAGTGTACCGGTATACCGAGATACCCGAAAATATGTGGGGATTAAATCTTATCATTGCATTATCACGTTTATTTTTAATTTTACACGGAAAATAGTTGCTACTCGTACCTAATTACCAAAGTTGTTTGAAATTTAATTTCCTACAATTTTGGTTCCTATATTTTTTTTGGTAAGATCGATATTTTCGATTTATACCTACCTAAGCAACGGTGAGGGTAAAATCTTATCATGATATTATCTCTTCTATTGTAAATTTTACGCGACACATGGTCACAACAAAGTTGTTTAAAATATAATTTCCATCAAAATTAAGAAAGCTGAATTATAAACAGTTTGTATATAACAATTTTTCATGTAAATTTCAAATAAACGGTTTATTATCAAAAAAGTTTTAAATCGGAAAATACCGATCTTTGAAAAAATAGTGGGAATCTAAATTTTAGGAAATTCAATTCGTAACTACTTTTGTAAATAATTTTTCGTGTGAAATTAAAAATAAACGAGTAATTCAATAAACTAAAATTGACCCTTAAAATCAAGATGGCAGATGATGCAACGGTTCGATTATCACGCAAAACAAAATTTGGACTGCCATTTCCCTGGCATTCTGTGTGGCTGTGACATTCCCCAACAAACCTCTCACGCAGTAATATAGATTAAAGATATAATAGGTACCTACAATAACAGTAGGTACTTGGATTCATAATTTTCGATAGGGATGATTTTCTATAGGGATTTAACGTATTAGTATAAAAAAACCATGAGAAACCAGTGAACTTGTTTGACTTTTATCCTCTGAAATAGAGTGAGTGAGCGTCCTCTGAAATTTGCCGCCCCTAAGACGCCGCCGCCCCTAGGCCGCGGCCTATACGGCCTATTGACAAATCCAGGACTGTTGCTCACCTTCACATTTAAAAAAGATTCACGTGAAAGATTCCTCTATATGTGAATGTGGCCTGGATGAGGGGGATCTCAACCATATATTCTTTTCCTGTCCATTGTATGATAATGTTTTTTTCTACAATTCTCTCATATCATTAAAAGTGTCATTTCTGACTCATATTCCTGAACTTTTATCATCTACTAATATTGATATATTATTTATAAAGTTTTCGTTCACTTCCTCACTATCAATAACATTCGTTTATAATATTGTACATATTTATTTGTTTTTAATGTTGTTTGTTTATGTTCGAATAAGTTTTCTTTAAGTTATTATTCTTTCTTATTGTAACGTGTGTATATTTTCATTTTTTCATACAAAATAAGCCTTTTCTGGTTCATAGTTTGCTCAAATTCGTTTTAGGATGTTTTTGTTTTTTTTTTGACGTGAAACTGGCACAAATGTCATGTTGACAATTGCCACAAAAAAAAAAATTAAAAAATAAGATATTTCTTGTTTTGCTGCTAAAACGTTGGTTTTATTAAATATGTTAAAATGTGTAGGTAATTCTACTGGAAATAAAAAGAGAAACATTATAATATGACCATTTTCTTCCACTACTTCCACGTCCTTTAACTATCAGGATGGATGATAATGCCGAAACCGCAGAATACATCTACTGTTTGGGATGTTTGTGCAGTTCAAGTGAATACAATATTCTGGATTATAAGATTAAGTATGCACATTTCAAGGCGATATTCGAGGTAGGTAATTAAGACGTAGTACTTCATAAAGTAATTTACATAATCTTACAAGTAAAACACTTCAAATTACGACCCTTGTAACCTATGGTCTACCTATCTACTTCAGTTGACATCAAACTCCTTATAATAAGATACCTTGTACAGCTATAACTAAACTACACTCTAGTTATAAATAAAATTAAGTATATTAATTTTACTATTGCTATCTAATGCGGTTGGTTCCCTTTATACCAGATTCCTAAAATACCAGATGACCAACATACCAGATTCCTAGTATATCAGATTCTCACAATACCAGAAGTACATACGAGCATAAAAAGCAAAACATTTAAAATTTTAATAGTTTATCTTTGACAGTCGATCTGAGCACACCTCAACAGATATAATATGAGTATTTCGCTGGCAATCAGAAATTATATCATTTATTTTACTATTCTTAGAAATATCCCTCCCTCTCCGTTTTTTTCCTGATAGTGATAGTTGCTTTTTTCGATTTTAGTATTTTGTAAATATGCTATATTTGTAAGCAATACAATAAATTGCAGCAATGTGGGTTTGGTACCTGCCAAAAGATTTAGGACTTTGAATAAATTCAAAAATACCTATTTTTGAATTAATTTGCTTATGCCAACCTTCTATGGCATTAGGTCGTTGTTTTATTTTTTGGGCTAAAGCAACTGAATATATACATCACGCGTAATATTTTGAATCCACTGATTGTCAAAATATTCTTTGAATTTCTTATATGCATCAATATACGGAAAATTTTCAAGAACTGTTAAATAAGCTTCAGGGATTAAAACAGGCAGAAGCAACACCAAAAGTGTTAAAAGATGAGTGATATTTCGACCTTCATCAGTGGTTATTATTAATTTGCAGTATCTTACTCATTCTCCATAATATAGCATTTAGGTCGTAGCATTTAGGTAATGATAGTAACATCCAGTCACAGTAACATTCTCTAACACTTCTCTGACGGGCTACTGTGCAGTTACTTCGTGGTCATATCTATACTGGACCATACGCATTCCAAACTGTGTTGATAGTATAGTGAACAGCCGTAGGTATATAAGTTTCTTGTATTTTATTAGGCAGTATCTGCAGTTCGTGATAAATCTACATGAACGGTATACAATTGAACAAATGGATGTGGGGCCGCTTTAAATGTTCCATCTCCGTAAAAAATATCCATGGTTTTTAACAACCTGCCTGCCGGGTAACTACTAAAAAAGAGAGTTTTCTCATCTATCCCTGCAACTTGATGTCTCTGAAATTATTGAATGTACGGCTCATGTTCAAAAATATGTTACGTGTTCTATACAAGGCACCTTTTTTTACTGGCGAATGATGGTATTTCTAATGTAGATAGTTTAGAATTTTGACTATTCAAATGTTCTTCAAATATCTTTGGAAAAGCATCGAAAGTATTAAAGACTTCTTTTTTACATTCCTCCATTATTACACTTATCTCATTTCGTATGATATGACGACAAATATGTTTTGGAGCTTTTACTGTTGCGTTACTTCCAACTGATGTATTATAAACAAAAATAATGTAGTATAATTACATTATTTTTGTTTGTAACACCGCCAGTTTGTTGATCTCGATTTATTTTTTAAGCAAAAATTGTACCTGTGACCTCTTCTTCTTCGTTAGCCTCTATTCGTGCAGAGAGGCATATGTGCATTTCTGCACATAAGTCTCTCTCATAATTCCATCCCGAATTGGGAGTCTGCAAGTCTGCAGCTTTTTTCATTCAGTCATGCCTTGCATGTCCTCGGATATCATCTACCCATCACTTAGGTGGGCGGCCTCGTGATCTGGTGTTCGTCCACGCGCTCAATTCTTGAATTTTCCGTGCCCACCTGTCCGTGTTCATTCGAGCTATGAGACCTGCCCATGTCCACTTCTATCTAGCAATGGTTTCCACCACATCCCTCATGCGCGTTTTCTTCCTTATTCAGTTGTTTCTTTTTCGGTCGTGCAACGAGATCCCTAGCATAGCTCTCTCCATCGCCCTTTGCGCAACTCTGAACCTTTCAGCTGAACGCTCTGTAAGAGACACAGTCTCGGTACCATACGTGAACACAGGCATGATGCATTGTTCACTTTGGTCTTCATTTCAGGGACAATTGTTACCTGTTACCATTGTAGAGCAAAACTAGTTTACCTTTATTACTCTATAGCGTTTCTATTTTCACTTTTAGGTAATAAATATTAAAAAATGAATGACAAGAAAAAGCGATTCTGAATAAGTGACAATAATGTGCACAAGACAAATTATTTTCTTTCTTTTTGACAATAAACAATACTTAGATATATCAAGGTTAAGACTAAAGTAAGCTAATTACAAATAATATGTATGTGTCCTTTGTGGGGTTAAAGTCATTGCCACTAAATCTTCATACAAAAAAATAATATTTGTAGATACTTTAAAAACTAAAATTTAGTGATCATTGATCACCTTGAAGAGCTTTGCTCTAACCAAGTACATAAAACACTACAGTTACGTAGCACATATAATTGTCTTTGTCTCTAACTAAAAATCAAATGCTGCCTCACTGTCATGAAGCACACAGGCATTGACAAATACAATGGTAGATGCATTTATTATAGTGATGTGTTATTGTTCATGCCTTTATTGTTGTGCATTTTTATTCACATATTTGTTATCTGGTCCTTTACAAAGGAAAAAGTCGGGCTTTAGTCAACACTTAGAGTCCTATTTGATGTAAAACATACAAAAGTGTATAAAAACAGAAATTGGTATTATGGTTACATGGTATATCTATTACAAAAATTGGTATAATGGCTAGGCTTAAAAGAAATAGACGGTTATTGACGAGACTATGGAACCTGCCAATTTCAGTCTCATCTTAAAATATTTGGGCAGGTGGTAACAAGCCATCCACTAAAAGGGCCTCCTATAAGTCACAATCAATTGTGACAAAAGGGACAATGTTGGTGTGGATAGCTAAAGGGTGTTGAAAGGTGTGATGCAGTTTCACTAAAGGAAGTAGCAACTTCAGGTGTTATACCCTTTAACACTTTCATCCTTGGAGCTTTTTGTTACTTACTCTTGCTTCTCCACCCCCTGACTTATCACTATTGTTATTATTATTGATATTTTTTGTACAGGTTGCTTCGATTAAACTTTGTTACTTATGTAAACGTATTGCACAAAATGCAGAGCTATTCATACAGAATGTACAGAGCAATCAGATATTACTGGAAAACTGTATTGGGGTAAGCAAACAACTTAACTTTTTCCTAAACCCTTTCTGTTCTATATTCTATATCTACAGTAAAACCCACTCAGGACTGTGCTAGAGGGGTCCAATAAAAGTCTTAAGCAGAAAAGAGGCTATCACTAATTTCTAACTAATATATAAAAAACTTGCAATGGGGATCCACACGCAAAGCTCAACGCAGAGGGCGCCAGCGGCGAGATGGCCACTGTAATTTTAGTGTCGCTTTGTTTTGTTAGGAAAAAAATATTTTTTTTATGTTGAAACCGATCAACCATCGTTACTTTCAAGACGTATGCTACCTGGAAGCTTATAAAATTGAAAGGTGAACTAAAAAATCGAGAAGGAAAGATGACTGGAAAGAAAGCAGATCTTGTTGAGAGGTACCCACTATCTAATTAATTATTTACTTTTAATCCTTCATATACCGTGATAAAAAAAACAAAAGCTGTATGAATGAAATGGACGTAAATGTACGTCTCTGGTACGCAAACGGTTAACAGTGTTCTGTTTTAGATTAGAGTGTTATTTAGTTGTAATTTAATTATTATTATTTGACTCAACATAAATTAACCACTTTTTTATAGTGGATCTTTGGAAAATAAATGTACACCGTTATTATTACATCCTGGTACAGCACACAAAGGCATATTTAGAGAAAATTATTGTTTACTGCATGTAAGGTTACAAAATGAATGGAACTGACAGGTTTCAATGGTCATCCCGACGATGCGCCATCTGGCGTGATAAATTGGCAGTGAAGATCCCCATTGATTTAAACAGGATGCCGAGTCATCAAAATGTCTTTGACAGACAAGTTATATTTTCTTTCCCTGAGCTCTGTTATTTTTAGATTTTTTAGTCAAATGAAGACAAATATTATTTCTTAAGGCTACCTAAGAAATAAATTGTTTTTGTTAGACTAAACCTAAGCATTGCTCTCCTATTCTTATTTAACCGTCCAGTGTCTCTTTATTTTGGTGTCTTTCCAAACTACATATAAAAGTTCAGTATGTATCTTAGTTACAAGTGTATACACATTAAAAAACAATTAAAAATGAAACTTTCTAGCGCTCGATGTGTCAACATCGTCCTGAGGATGCCTCATGTAGAGGCGAAACACGTGTTGAATCATCTTTGGGTGATTGGGTTGTTTGTGTGTGGTTTATTCTGTATACTTCCTGTTGCAGTTTGTGCGGGAGAGAGAGGTGGTTCACACCGCAACTTGGCCATAAGCATTGTTTTTAGCAGAAGCGTCACTAAATATTTCTTCTAATATCGTTTTTGATAATGCATTTCCGCGAAGTAACGCCTGAATCAATAAATTTTATACCCCTGGTTTGTAACTAATTTTATAAGGTCAAATGCACTCCATCGGTATAAACTTTCGTTTAGTTGGTCAAACTATTCAAGAGTAGTATTTTTTATTTGAACTTTTATGCATAGTTCGAAAAGACATAAAAAGATGTACACATTGGACGGATTAAGTGTGATGATCACAATTAATTTTATACTCAGTACTTCATTATTATATTTCAGGATATATTCACCACCATACGAGAAGTCAAGTCACAACTAGAGCCCCCTATAACACTCTCTCAAACACCTTTAGACACAATGATTATTTCTGGAAATGACGACAATGATTCTGAAGTGACTGACAGTAATGCTAAAGTGACTTGTAGTGATTCCAAACGGATTCTGAATGAGGTATCTTTGTTAAAATCTAATGATGATGTCAAACTGTGTAATTCAAATTTAGAAGTTATATTACAAGTCAGTAGTGATAAGAAGATACATTTAAATAATTGTATAGAAGAGAGAAATCATCAAAAGAAGAAAATAAAAATGGAATTGAAAGAAGAAGATAATACTTTAGAAGAAGACTTTTTAGATGATAATAATGGTAATAATTGTAACCTTGGCTATATATTATTATAAACTACAGTAGAATCCGGTTATAACGGCCAAGGGACCGGTGACAATATGTCATACTAAATGGAAGTCATATAGATAGATACAGATAATGTTCACATAATGTACCTGTTTACATAACTTACAATGAAATATCTAGACCATGAATATAAATATCTAGGCCATAGAAGCACTCGTAGCGGAGCTCGACTTGGCGGTCTTAACCGATCAACAAGTTAAGCACCACTTGCTGCGGTCAGGAGTTGGATGGGTGACCGCTAGTGGCATTATTCAACTGAGCGCTTCCGTGCTTCGGAGGGCACGTTAAGCCGTCGGTCCCGGTTATTTGTTTTAGGACAACAGTCGTTAGGCTATATCGAAGGCCTTCGGGCGGCGTGAAAAACTTCGATATGGGTTGGCCACTAACCTATCCACCAATACGCACTGGGCCCGCGTGGTGGATTATCATATATTATCACTCTTCATATTTTTATTTATCGTCAAAATTTGAATGCGCAAACATATTCAGCACTACTGCAGCTGTCAGAGCTTCAGATACACTCGAAGTGGTACAGTTTACTTCCGTCGTCATTATTATCGTTGCTATTTTGGAAGTTGACGATAACATTGTCAAGAATATTTTCGTCAGTCGGCTCCTCACTTTTTTTCACTATTCCGTTTTTGAGTAACGAACATCCATTTATCCATCCAAACTTTCACATTTATAATATTAGTGGGATTTATATCCAAAGAACTACAGATCTAAGTATTTATATTAATTAAAAACTTAATATGACCACTAGCTTCTCAGTAAACAGGGTTTAGATTACAGACAGTCATACAAGTAATCCTATAAGGTTTCTTTTTTCATTTAGAGGTAAAAAATTGCATAATTTAAATTCAAACCTAAAATGCATAAAAATTACATAATTTCAGATTTCCAAGACTCATATTTCAAAGAAGAGGATGACTTTCCACTTAAAGCGTTATTAAAAAAAGAAATACAAATAGAAGGCGTAGAAGTAGTGAGCTTAAGGACAACGCTCAGAAAAAAGAAAGGAAGACGCAAGAAGATAAAAGAACGAAAGATTGTCAATTATGATGGTATGTATGTATGTTGATAAAGTACAAAAAACTAAATAAAAATAATACAAAAGTTAAAGTTACAAAAAAAACAATACATAATTTTATTGTTTCATAAAAGATTAAAGGAAAACTAGTAATAGAAGATTATGCACCGAGGGAGTAAAGCAGTATCTTTTCGCTCAGAAGTTATGTAGAGCCCTGAGTGAAGAGAGGGACCCAAGAAGCTGCCCGATACAAAGACAGGCTTTATCCTCGAGGTGCATACTCTACTTTTCATACCTACTGTGAGACAAATAAAACTCAGAGCTTTAAAATAGCAGTTATTTAGTTAAAAGTAAAATTCATTAAATAATAGTTAATATTCAAATTGGACACATTTGTCCCGTTATAGAGGGTCAAACGAATCTTTGGAAGGAACATTTTATGGAAAACACTGTTTTAGACTTAAGCGGTTGTTAACTAAGTTATAATTAGTACTCACGACATGTAGATCACGATTTAGTTGCTTTTGGAGCACCCGATATTTCTGTACAGTTGCATGCACCACATACAAAATAATAATATTTTATGAAAGTTGAATAACACCAAACACCAGATCGCGGCACGCAACTTTAACTATAACCTTGAATGCGCAGAGAAGGGCCGTGCGTAACCCATTGCAACGCGGCGCACAACAATCACACTCCTTAAGTGCGTTCATTTAGCAATGAGGGCATTGATGGCGTTGTTGTTGTTGTTGGTTTTTTCTTAAAGCGTTCGTAAAGCTAAATTTTGATAATGTGTATAGCGTAATATAGGCTATTTTTATTTATTACATATAACTTGATTTCATAAAAAAAATACTATTTACAGAATCATCGGGTATCGAGACAATATACATAACAGAAGAACAATGTTTAGAGGAACGAAAACAACTCGCAATGAACTCCAAATACACTAATTGCGCTTACAAATGTGGGGATTGTATAAAAGGATTTAATTTTAAAGCTAGCTACGAAGTACACATGGAGAAACATAGTCCAGTAAGTTTTGATTATAAAAGGGCAATGACCAAATCACTATGGGCGCGGTAAAAAAAAATGCGCCTATTTTGGTCATTGGCTTTTCTATACACATAAATAAAATTCAAGTGACTGTTTGTAATGTCCAAATAGCAACTCTATACTACATTTAGTATAGAGTTGCTATTTGGACATAAGAAAGTATATATAGCACTTATAAAAATCGGCCAAGTGTGAGTAGGATTCGCTCACGAAAGGTTTGTTGTTATAGCGGCAGCAGAAATACATCATCTGTGAAAATTTCAATTGTCTATCACGGTTCATAAGATACAGCCGGACGGTGACAGATTAACAGACAGACAGACGGACAGCGAAGTCTTAGTAATAGGGTCCCAGTTTTAACCTTAGGGTAACGAACCCTAAAAATGAATGTCTGGCTCTCTTTTTGTTCCGGTTAATCTCTACAAGAACTGATCCGATTTTGACGGGATTTTTGATGGCAATAGAAATAAATTTTCGTATACCGTAGACCACACGGGCAAAGCCAAGTGCAACTAGTATTACATAAAGGACGTCTTAACTGTCTAATGCTGTCACTTTCTAATTAGACTTTAGAAAAGTATATGATGTTGCATTTAAACCTATTTGAATAATTATTACACATTGTTGTTTATTTCCGAAACATTTAATTTACATAATAAAAGTGAACATCATCATTGGCGCATGCGGTAGGATTTATATATTTTGTATTGTTTTAGACTATGGGGGCGTTCTTATGTGATATTTGTAAATTAAGAATGGACTCGGAGGAAAAGCTGCAGAATCATAAAAGATATCACACAATGTAAGTAGTCTTAGATTTATTTAAATTTTTTAGTTAATACTTATGTCAGTTTTACCTTACCATTTGATTTTAACTCTGACGGTTAGTGCCAGTAGCAAACTAATCATTTTAAGGGATACATAAGTATACAACTGGTACTTTTTATAGGTAGTTTAATGTTTAACAATATAGCACTTGATGGTAAATGATGATGCGGTCGAAAGTCGTATCACGCTAGCGTCACAATGACGATTGACTCTCAAAGACACCTGCCGGAAAACACAGGTGCTTCGTGACAGACTCAATTTTGAAAGACTCACCAAAACGTTTTGTGCCATCACGCTTTTGATTTGATGTTTGGGCTTCCTGAATGGCGACTGACTTTAATTAGAAAGAACGAATAAAGAAAGTAATAAAGATAAATCATTAATTTGACACACAGGTTAAAAAAAGTTATATAATATAAGCATCAGTGACAGCAATGAAGAGTCGAAGAGGCTTTACTTCAGCATTGTTCACACTTGAGCTGCCATCCATCTAATTACCTTGTACTATGCATTTGTTCGTAGTAAACTATAATATGATTCGCTTGTGTGGAATCCCCACGAGAAAAAATATATAGTTATGCTAGAACGGGTGCAAAAGAAATTTACGCGTTATCTGTAAAAAAAAATGTACGGATATTATCCTTACTTATATCCGTCTTTGTTCGTTGCCGGTATGGTAGGTGAGCACACGTTACAGTTGAGACGTAAGTGCGCATTGTTGACGCACTACTATTTACTATTCAACGGCAAAATAGATAACTCGAGTGCACTGGCTCGCTGTTCACGCCGAACCGGTTAGCACCGCTCCGGCGCGTGCGACGTCTACTAGCACCACCACTAGTGCGTGCGCTGACGGCTCAATACGTTCGCACGTCTCATGCTCTCAATCTACTGAACTCCCTGATTGCTCAGGATGTTGATTTATTTTTTACAAGACTTAGCATGTAAGCTTATGTATTAATTTTTTAAGCAAAATTTAAAGTAAATATGTAAAACGAACTTGCTGCATGCTTTGGTTTCATACTGTAAATGCAGAATAACATGAAATAAATCCTTTCGAAGCTCGTTTCGCTATCAACTTGTATTAATATGTTCACAGTCGCTACAAATGCGTGGAGTGCGGTATAGTGCGCATAAGCCGCCTGACCATCAAGGATCACTTCGCCGCTTACCATCGACAAGGCGAGCGCGCTTACGTTTGTCCGTACTGTAGCAAAGCTTTCAAGTAAGTACCAACTAATGTTGTTCACATACCGCCTTATTATTTAACGTAGACTTATTATAGACCCGAGTTTAAAACATGGTATAGAGAAGATTCATATATTACATTTGATTTATAGGATTTTTTATATTAAAATTGCTTAAACCATGGTTTAATCCTTCCTATACCGTGATAATTAAAACAAAAGAGTTATGAATTAAACTGACGTATATGTACGTCTCTGGGATGCAAAGGGTTTAAGGAGTTAGTTGTGCGCCAGATCAAATCATTCTGCAAATCACTGTGCGCAGTGGAAGGAATAAAATAATTAGTGATCTGCAAAGGATGGCTATCAACGGTTAAACTACATTTATGTCCTCGGTTTCAAGGAGCTAACCAAACAACAGCTCTTGCCTAACATTGCCTTCTCTTAGAATGGTAACAACACAAACTTACTTACAGTAACCCTCTCAGCGGAGCACGTAGCAAGATCAGCTCTGTTCGGTTCTCTTTAGGAAGGGAGAGAAAGAGGCAGTGGGCAGGATTCAGGAGAGGGAAACCAACCAGGCCACATCAGCGATGAGGCCATCCCACAGGAGATCCAGTATAGCATCTATTGTGTTCTAATCTCTTAAGGTGTATTTTCACTGAAGTTCAGATGGCCCAATCACATATACCAAGGGGGTTCAAATTAATTATTACATTACTAATACTCAATGGTGAACTACTTACTACCGAATTTACTTCCAAAAAATATATATTTTATCAAACCCAAGTTGAGTCACTAGACTCAACAAAGACAAGAACTGTGTCCCAAAGACAAGTCTTAGTGTCAAATCAAAAAGTGACATTACAAAATGTCAAGTGACGTTACAAAGTGTTGCCCTATAGAATAAAGTTTGCTTCCAAACATCGTTTCATATACTATATTTGCTTAAACCATAGTTTATAACCGAGACTATCTTTAATCCGTGTTTTATAATAAAACGGATTAAGTGAATTTTAGGGTCCCGTACCAAAAGAGTAAAATAGGATCCTATTACTAAGCCTCCGCTGTCTGTCTGTCTGTCCGTCTGTCACCAGTACGCACGCTGTATCTCATGAACCGTGATAGATAGACAGTTAAAACTTTCCCAGACGAAGTATTACGATTGCCTGTATAACAAGAAATACGAAAAATTAGAATATATTAAATATTTATGGGGGCTCCCATACAACAAACGTGATTTCTTGCTCGTTTTTGCTCGATGTTGATAACGGCAACAGGTACACGCTTGAAATATTCACTGAATATTAAGTTATAGATAAGTATATAGTTAAAAATATGTAATTAAATAAAAGAAATATTTAAGAGCATGTCGATACTGCGCTAATTTAGGTATTTTTCGCACTGAGTTGGCAGTTACGCGTTCGACACCTTACACATTTTCTCACTCAATCATACAATAGATTTCGCAGAAATCAATCTACTTTTCCAGGAACTATATTTTTCTAGAAATTTTTCTTAATAGTGACGAATGAAACGTATACAATTTCAACGAGGAAACCTTGCATCTACGCATATTTTTGTAATACGGCTCATAATGGGGACTCCCATACTGCTTATTTGCCTCGAAAGGACTTTTTCCACATGTAGGTCTAACCGGGCGACACCGGATTATTCCTCAAATAGGGGCGCTGACGCACCACACCTTGTGTATTCACAATTGCTTATCATTCCTCAATAGCTTCATTGCTTCAACATTAAGGTTAAGAATTAGAATGGCTCTTAGAACCCAGCCTCACCATTTCCCTCTGTAGACACGGACTCCCCCACAACTCCATACAACAAACGTGATATTTTTCCAATATTTTTCTCGTTCTTAATAACGATAACAGGCAGATACTTAAATTATATACTATAGATAATGGTACGGAACCGATCGTGCGCGCGTCCTACACGCACATAGCCGGTTTTTTATTTATGTACATACTACATCATAGGCAGATGATTTGGAAGGGAAGTAAGTCTGCCCACGCAAGCAACGTTCGTTATCGAACGCCGATATCGATTAATTATAACGATCTATCTTTTTTATGTTATTAGGAAATGGTACAAGCACAAGGCCCACATGATGTTAAGTGGTACCTTTGCATAGAACAAATGCATTTCCTCTCAAGTGACGAACTGCCTGCGCCCGTAACTCTGGTACATTATTAAGTCTCATGTACCCATTAGTCTCATGTACATTTTGCCGGCAACCATACCTTCCAAACAAAACATAGTATGCGAACATTACTGATTCACTGAGTACTTCGTTTTTGGGAGTGTAAGCCTTGTTTTGCTATGAATTCTATTTTTTTATAGTGTATTGTTTACAGACGTCAAGTGTCACAAAGGAAGCATGTGAGGTACACACACCTGAAGAAGGAGCGAGTGACCTGCGCGTACTGTCATAAAAGCTACGCCAATAAGGATGTGCTGAAGACGCATATGATGGTGTGAGTAGGTTAAGGAGTCTCAGTAGACCAGCACGAAAATTTGTATAAGTGTAACGTTATCGTATCGTTGACGTAAACTATTGAATCCAGTATAAACTATCATTTATCTAGTACAACTGTGGTACAGACAACTCATAGTGTGTACTGTAATCAACGATACGATCTCGTTAAACTTACGCAAATTTTCTTGCTAGGCACGTTGAACAAACTATCATTTATCTAGTACAAATGTGGCACAGACAACTCATAGTTTGTAAGCGTTGTGTCGTCCGTATATGAAACAATTTTACCATTTTTCAATTTAAGGTTGCACAGATCGTTGACATATACTAGGAATAGGCTAGGTCCCAATACGCTGCCTTGAGGGACACCAAACAGTACTACTCTCTCATCACTAATTACGCCAGCCACCCTAATTCTCTAAAGGTACAATAAGAGTTAGAAAAAAAATGTTAGTCCTCTATGTTTTACCTTTTCAGGCATGCTAAAATTGTTACAAAATAATACTAATATACTTAACTAAAAATAATCCAAATAATTATTAACTAACCAATTTAATACAATATACAATTTCATTCACATAAACTTATCGCTAAGATATTCATTAATAGAATAATATCCCTTATTGATGAATAATTCGTGAAGTCTTTTCTTATAATATATGAACGCAATCTGAGTCTAATATGTATTTGGGTAAATGATTATACAGTTTTGGGGCCATACCAAAGACACTCTTATTAAATAGTGCAGTTTTATGTTTTTGTACACAAATTTTACTATTATTACGTTTGCTTTTTAAAAATGTAAATAGATTTAAGTTATTCCTAATAAATAATATAATTTCATAAAGATATAAACATGGAAATGTATATTAAATTTCTTAAAATATGGCTTACAAGAGTCTATTGCTCGTAGATGACAAACTGATCTTAGACACTTTTTTTGAGCTCTGAAAATTTTCTCCCTTTCTGTACAATTACCCCAGAATATAACTCCATAGCGCAGTGTTGAGGTCACATATGCGTGGTAAGAAGTAAGCACTGCTGATTGATCTACAACCTTTGACAACATATATAAAGCATAGGAATAGCTACTTAATTTAGCACATACCATCTCGGCTTGCGTTTTCCATTTAAGGTCCGAGTTTATTTGTATTCCTAAAAATTTTGTTGTATCAATGTCTTTAATTTGTTTATTATCATTATTAATATTTAATTTAATTTTTTGATTGTTTATGAATGTTATAATTTGAGTTTTATCAAGATTAATTAAAAGATTATTACATGTCAACCAATTTATTACATTATTTAAAGTAGCATTAATTTCCAGTTCAAGTCCTCTATGAGGTACAAGGCATTGTCTCTTATTCCCACCTGTTCAAGTTTTTGAACTAGTATAGGAACAGAATCAGTGTCGAAGGCTTTTGCAAGATCTAAAAATACGTCAACAACTTTATTTTTCTTGTCCAGTTCAGTTACAATAAAATTTGTCAGGTCAGCGTGTTAACAACACAAAAAGTTAAAGCATAGAAACAAGTTTCTAAATACACTTGACACATACCATTTTATATTTCAGGAGGCATCCAAAGGAAGTGTCAGCCCCCGACATAGTGAAGAGGTACTCCTGTGAAGAGTGCGGTATCTCTTTCCGAACGCCCTCTTTGCTCAAAATCCACGGGACGAAACACTCTCTTGCACGCGACTTCTACTGCGTAGAATGTGACAAGTAGGTTTTTTTACACTTGTTCTTCATTCCGATTCAATATCGCGCTTTTAACAGGTCTTATTCTTATTCAAAATCGGGGGAGACAAGTCCTGCATTGACGTCCCGCTTGGGGTGTATTGTGCATACACTCCGCGAGCTACCCTAGCCATCCCAACTCCTTAATGTAGACTATTTTTTTTATGGGACAGGTTGGCAATTGAGCAAGCGGCTCACCTGATGGTAAGTGATTAACCGACGAAACGCAACAGCAAGCTATGTTACTTCACGTCGGTGTTATGTGGGAGTGTGATACTTCCCCGGTCGTGCCAGACCAAAAAACCTATATACTTTGGAACGCGGTGGTTTATGATATATGTATATGGTATTAACGGTATAGGAGGCCAAAATCGACTGAAGTGTATCTTCATTTTTTACCAATTATCCTCATGTTTGGCATCAGGGTCTTGAAGAGATCTCTTTGGAAATTTACTCCACATATTCTCCAGTGAGCGAGGGCGCTTTGAAAGATTCCAAAGCATGAAGTCATGAAGTTATATGATTATTAACGGGTTATTTACCGTGGTAAGGTTGTGGAATGAGCTCCCGATATTTCGGCGCAGTTACATGCACCATGTTCACGGGAAGACATGATGAGTCTTCCCGTGAACGGTGAACTTCCCGGGAATGGTGCATGTAACTGCGCCGAAATATCGGGAGCTCATTCCACAACCTTACCACGGTAAATATCCCCTTAATAATCATATAACTTTAGAGAACAACCGTGATAGTTTAAAACAGTTTTGAAGTCATGAAGCCCGCGCGTGCAATCTTGTATTGACTAGCCGGTTGGCGCAGTTGGTGGCCACACGGCCTTCTCAGCGGTTGGTCCCAGGTTTCATCCTTCTTCTTCTTTAAGTGCCTCTCCATCACTGAAGCTCAGTCAGAAGTCAGCTTCTTAAATGTTTCCTTGTCAATCGCCAATCTGAACAATTGCTCCACGGTCTTTCCCTGTCCACTCCCTGATATTACGGAGCCAAGACATCTTTCGCCTGCCCGATTTCGCGATTTATGCTTCCCGGGTACATTTCCCATCATGATGGTCTGCAGGAGAGAATACCGATCATGCCTTAGCCGTAGAACATGTCCTCAGGTTTCATCCTAGGACAGGTCAAACATTTGTGTGCACGAACTTGTCTGTTTGACTTGTCTCTGGGCGTGTATATGTATATAAGTATGTATATCAATCATCAGGTTACCATAGTACAGGTTCTGTCTTCTGTTGGACCGGAAGACCTTGTGTGAATGTTGTCCTATATTGCTCGTATTATCATATTAAAATCAGCTGAATGATTCTGCTAGTTACAATCAAAGAACTAATATTTTTTTCCAGAGCTTTCAAGTCTGAAGCCGTGTTGAAACAGCATCTGAAAACTGCTCAGCCTCATGTTAACTATTTGGAACTGCCGTATGTATTTTTCACTAATTTATTCCACTTACCCCCAGTTTCTGGAAGGTTTGTCAAACTCCTGATTAGTTGACCAACTCGATACTAAACGCTCATTGGTCAATGGTGTTCTATGACGCGATATGTGACCAATCAGCGGCCAGTATTTCCTATGTTAGCTGAAGATGAAACTTTGCGAAATGTTCTAGAAACTGTCTGAAACTCTAACGTTGGGGATCGAATACGTCGACCCGGGTTTCGAGCATGTCCGATGCATGTCTTCAGGGCGAGTGCGCAGTGGCGTCTGCGGTCTACGTATTCGATCCCTAACGTGAGTGTGTTCCAGGTAAATAGTAATAGTTTATTATGTGTCAAACTCACGAGAATTTTAATACAACACAAGTATCCGGATTTGTTTTGAAACCAAGCGCGCCGACTTTTCAATAAATTGAATTACGTGTATTTACGCAAAATATAATTCTAAAATAACTTACCTCTAATAGAAAACATGTCTTTGCCTTTGGGGGCCCAACATTTTAGAGTTATTGCACTTAATTATCACGCGGATTAGTTTTCGCGTGTGTCCGGCTGCAACAACAGACACTTCGCGGACTGTAAGTAGCGGCGGCCAACCTTGACGCTCGGTCGGGGTTCGGACTCTGGCAGTACACGCATTTGCGTTATCTATTGTACATATATATCTGGTACCAGCCCAGATAGTCTTATGCACAAAAGGCCTATCACCTAGTAAGTCGTGTTTCCTCGCTTTTTAATATATAAATAATAATATAATATAATAATCCCAATGCTGGCCCCACATGGGTTGCATATCTTGTAATCGCAGTATGTATTCCATATAACCAACTAGCTGGTGCCCGCGACGTCGTCTGCGCAGGATTAGTACTTCGAGTTGCTTATTATCTTCTCCAAAGCCATGTCTATCTTTATACCAAAATGTCATAAAATATTAACATGGTTATATGAGTAAATTTAAGTACCTAGTTAATCAATCAGTAAACTCTAATAATATAATACTGTACCAGTATTTAATGACCATGGAGAAAACTGTCTTTACATTTCATCATCCTTGACGGTTTCCGAGCATGTCTAGTGTATCGAGCTGTCAAAATAATGGCGTGCTTTTGACTTATCTATCAGAAACAGACACAAACTTTGACAGAACTGTCATCATTACGATCTTAACGTAGGCCGAGATCTTGTTATTTTGGCCATGCTGTGCCCAAGGATATTACGCTTTTTCACCCGTGTGGTGATGGACGATAATGATGATGATGATGAAAAGTAGCCTATGCGCTATTTCAGACTATAATCTATCTCTGTGCCAAATTTCAACCAGATCCGCTCAGCCGTGATTGAGTAACAAACATCCATTAAAATCATCCGTCCATCCATCCAACCAAACTTTCACATTTATAATATCAGTGGGATGGCGAGGCTACAGGTTAATTTTACCCTGCTTTCCGAAACATCGATTTTATATTATCACTGTTCCTCATTCCGAATCAATATTCAGCGATACGGAATGGGATGAAATCCCGCTCACGTTGCTCACGGCACGGATGACAGCGCAGTGATTCGTTATATAATTCATACAAGATATTTAACGAGACGATATGGAAACGAAATATTATGATTGAAATAATAATGATTATGGTATATATATATATAAATATATATATATACCATATAAATATATAACAAAGAATAGTAAACACATGCACACACCAATGAACTGTAATTTTTGATAGAAATCGCAAATTGACGTCCTTGGTCTTCTGAGAAGTCTTCTAACTGAATGTTTAAATATTGTGAGACAACATTTACAAGGGAAGCGACAATACAGTGACGCTAAACTATTTTCTACCGACTTTCAAAAAGGAGGAGGTACTCAATAACGACTGAATTTTTTTTTTCTTTTTATGATTGTTACCTCATAACTTTCGATAGGGTGAACCGATTCTCAAAATTCTTTTTGTTTGAAAGTTGGTGCTTGGTGTGGTCCCATTTAAATTGCATCAAACTCAGTCCAGTAGTTTTTGAGTTACACTCCAATATCTGAATAGAATGGAAGTCGGTATAAAATTTTTCAAATAGTACTTGTTGACATGTAAAATTTGTCGAAGTACATTATATTATACTTAATATTTTGTTGACATGACTGAATGATTATTATTGTAATTATTTCTATATCAGAATGTGGTATGACATTTAATTTGTCTAGTTTTAAGTATTTTTAAAATATCGTTAGTGTAATTAGCTCTAAAGCGGTACTAATTATGAAATACATAAATAAATTGGTGACCTGTTCCATGACGTCACACGTCTGGGCGCTTTCTTTGGTTTGATAACAGTTACAGCCCTAAAATCTATTTTGACTTCAATCGGAAAGCAGGGATAATGTATTATAATTTTAAAAAAACCCTTTTCACAATTTATACAATATCTATGAATTTCGTTACAGACTGACTTGCCCATACTGTAACAAGAAATTCGCCATTAGAAGAGATTTGGACAGACACATGAACAGAGTGCACTTGGACATCAAACCATTCAGATGTGATAAATGCGATAAGGTATATATTTCTATATTTTACGGCTACGCCCCGAACTCGACTGTTCCACTGTAAAAAGTACCGTAATGAGAGCATCATAATGTCCTTTTTCGGGGTTAACCTGTTTCCAAATTTCATCAAAAGCTTTTTCAACTTTCGCGAATGATTTTATTATCAAAACATAATTTTGACCAACCTCGACGTTTCGATCGAGTTGCATCGACTGTGGTCACGGGTAGTCTGGAGGAGCGGGTGTCTGCATCTTGAGTGGTGGGTTGTGGCGAGTGTTTTATTCAACTACCCACGTTTGATGTTAGTTAATAAACAGTCACTGTCGGGACACACAATACCGACAGTGTCGTGGCGGAAGGAACGCGATGGAAAGGTCGAGGTTAGTCAAAATCATATTTAATAATAATCTGTGCGCTAAACGGTCTCGATGTTCTCTTAAAACATGGATTTTTCAAAACACTTATAAATGATAATTAGCAGTGTAGGCGTAAAAGAAGAAAAGACCAGTAGGGCTATTCCAGTTGCTAACAAATGTTGAAAGAAATCGAAAAAAAAAATGGCGGCTCTGTGTCACTTTTATCAGCTCCAGTCGCCAAGTTACTAACATTTTTGCTTCCTGCAGTTGTCAAAACTGACATAGAGCGGCCATTTTTCAAGATTTCAATCAGCGTTTGTTAGCAACTGAGATACATAATAGCCCTGCATGTGACATACAATCTTCCGCATTTATAATAGTTGTAGAGACAGTGTTTATATTTTATACAAAAATATTTTTAAATTTAAACTGATGTTAAACCATTTTTTTATAATTTAAGAAATATACCGATGAAACAACAATCCAATACAAGTCCCGATTCAACGATTCCCTTATTCCACGTGGACAATGGCGTGTAATAAAAAAGTGTAATACTAAAACCATACACAATTGGGATTTTTCCAACCGTTCCACGAAGTAGTAAACATTCCGAGTTATGAGTAACCGAAGTATTTTTCCAACCGTTCCACGAAGTAGTAAACATTCCGAGTTATGAGTAACCGAAGTATTTTTCCAACCGTTCCACAAAATAGTAAACATTCCGAGTTATGAGTAACCGAAGTATTTTTCCAACCGTTCCACGAAGTAGTAAACAATCCGAGTTATGAGTAACCGAAGTATTTCAAGCAGGTTCATCGCTGAAAAACTAGGCCAAAGACGGCAATGACCTCCAGAAAGTCGACTAGGTAAACAAGGGACCTAAGCTGGGGTACGGCGCGGGAAGAAGTATGCGGGGTAGAGATACGGATATTAATGAATAGGTGGCGTGGGGATTGCAGACCGAATTGACCCCAACGAACTTCAAGAGCTAGGTTTGTCTAATAGGATTGTCCAAAAAAATCGGTTAATATTATGTATTTAACTTTGTACGACCAAAAATTATAAGCGATTTAAATTTTGATACTCTGCCACGTGAATCATAACTAGGTACACATGCACACCTTTCAGTATTACTACACCTCTTTGTTACATCCCTGTATATAAATTGTATGCAGAGGAAGTATTTTCTTTCTTTGCGTAAGGAAGATGTATAAGCATTGAGATTGAGATCGAATGTATTGGTGTGTTCTAAACTCAAACACCAAAACAGTGACTAAAAGGCTTTTATACTACACCTGCTCGGAAAGTACCTTGATACTTTATCAAATTTACGGTAGTAATTTATGTGATAGTGAAGAAATATAAAGAAATTAGCCCCAGTGACCCCAAAACCAATCGGTTTTTACTACAATATAAAAACAAAAAATGTACGAAACAAGTAATTGGGAAAAACAAAATAAGTACTGTGCCAAGAGAAATAGCTTCGTACCTTAATTTACTCAATCCACTAGAATACACTGGCCACTGCTTTCGCAGAACTTCAGCGACTATTCTTGCCAATACTGGTGCTGATTTAACCACAATAAAACGTCACGGTGGTTGGAAATCGTCCGCTGTTGCAGAAAGCTACATAGAGAATTCCGTAGAAAACAAAACACGAATAAATAACCAAATATCGGGATCGATTAATGTGCATCAAGACTCATCTCCTCAACCATCAACGAGCGCGGCGATGCCAGATGCCCCTCAGCAGCCAGTTGCCCCTTTGGCACCACAGCCTTCTACGAGCGCAGTGCCAACAGCACAGCCAGTTATTCCTCCTACATTATCGCAAACATCTCAAACAAACATTAATGGAAAAAGTGTTACATTAAGCTTCACTAACTGCAACAATTTCAATATAAATTTCAATTAGTAAAGATTTAGTTTTTTATTTTCCTCGTAGGTGTAGTATAAAGCACTATGTATCACTCGAGAGAAAGTGCGATTCCCGATCTCGGGTGTTTTAAAGCCCTCGCCTACGGCTCGGGCTTCAAACGACACCCTCGACGGTAATTGGTCACTTTCTCCTCTCGGTGAACAATGTACTATTTATTCACTGTTTTCAGTGAATAAAATAAGCTTTTTAGAGGGGGAATGGTATAAATATTATATTAACCTTCTAGTCAATATTAAATAGTTAATAGCGATGTTTTACCTGCAATTAAAACATTTATTAAACATACTTACCTAATTCGAAACCTAATTATACATGAGAGTAGCGTACTCGACTTCCGTTCCGAACAAGTCATGCTGTGATTGGTCCGCCCGATCTCCTCGCCCAATCAGCGTCGACTCCGCCCCTTCCGCTCCCCTCAAATGTCAACCATCACCCCAGGTAGTGCGCCTAGCGCAACTTGGCTTCATTGGTTTTCTCGTGTTATGCCACCAAGCAGGTATAGAAAGTGTTAGGTTTCGAATTAGGTAAGTATGTTTAATAAATGTTTTAATTGCAGGTAAAACATCGCTATTAAACAACTGTACCGTAATTCGAAACCTAATTATACATGAGAGATGTGTTTGTTATCGCCTGGTGGTGATGGTGACGCCAATGTGATAAATCTTTAATAGGTATTGAATGTTCTGACGCCCAGCGGTCCAGGTTTCATTCACAAAACTTTTGTTGTCTGCGTAAGCATGCATTCTAGGTGTAGGAAAATTAGACTACTCATTTTAGTACCTGATACGTCTATTATTTGATGTGTCTGCCAAATCAGTGCGAACAAAGAGTAAATAAGGAAGGTACGCCCAATTTCTCAATGGAACTGCTTGCAGACTTGAGGCAAGGTCAATTCATCAATACGTTCCACTAATTATGAGTTTTACCAAATTAGTAACCTTGGCATGTGTTGCTGTTCAAGGTTTATTTATGTGCTGATTGCAACCCATCTTTTAACTCTCGTAATCACTCATGTTTTGAATGTGGGGCGGAGCCCCGAGCATTCTTGAATGAGTGTAGTATATATATATATGTATATATATATTTTTAAATGCCGAGTGCAGTCAGTGTGCTGGACACATTACAACTGTCTGTTTCGTGAGAGTATCTGTTTTAAGACCATAGCAGTGCTAAAGTAGTTTGCAGTTCCGTAATTTAATTCTGGAAAAAAGCTTATAAACTATTGTGACATAGAAATAACGATGGCTACTATGTCCCTTGAATTAGGTAGATAAAAACTATTTTCTTCACAAATGTTCTGAATAAAATTATTGATTTATTAAGGTATCGACTTCCAGGTTGGGGGTCGCGGTCGCCTTGGCCAAAATAGTGATTTTAGCTTTAAATATTTATGTATTTTTGTAATTTCGACTTAAAAATGCATCAGGTAAGTATTCCAGATTTGTGAATTAAGAATATACTAAGGGTCGTTTTAATAAGATTGGTTAAGAATCTTGCAAGATTAGACCACTTGGGTTTTTGTTGGTTTCCTGGGTAATTATCTCACGAAGAGTGCTATTATTATTATTATTATTATTATTTTTTTTTTTTTTTTTTTTTTTTCCAAGCTAAACTTTCTCCAAGAAGCAGATAATCCTAAACATTTTCTTGTATTATAGTCGGTTAGATTTTGATACATTCGTACATCTACGAGTACAAACTTTTTGTATCATTTCTATCGCACGCGACAAGGTTAGTCACCCATACAGGAAGCCGACCAGTCGGTCGGCATTGTTGGGACTCTGGATAGATTTGTAATCGTGAACGGGTAATCCAACGATCTATTTAACAGCGCCTTCATAAAAAAAACGATAACTAGCGGTACCAATGTTTGAAAAACATTGAATCGTTTAGAATAAAACATACCTAATAGCATCGGTAACTGAGTATTCGTGAGGTCTAAATCGGGTTGCTAATGCGACGACTGTTTCTCACTGTAATTGAGCGATGAGGCAAATTCCTGTTGATTTGTTTTAATTCGGCTAGTATTTCTTATGGTATGCCGGGGGATAAACCCAACCCTACTCTGAAGTTCCAAGTCAGCCGGTGGGGCGTAACAGTGACCTTGGGAATCTAATCTGTCGATTGTGCAGAAATTGTGGGCACTCTTAAGCTTGGCGAAAGGCAAAAAAGATACAAAAACTGTCTGTTAGTTTTGTAGTAGATGTGTTTGGCAATACCACTCGGAACAGAGCTTCCAAAATAAATAGCATGAGCTGTGAGCTTTGATCTTACTCTAGTTCGTAGTAGGTTTTTAAGAATAACTAATCATTTCTGTGTATATTTTGCAACGAATACGAGGATGCGTAAACGAGGTACTCGCATATATTCACGGTTAATACAATAAGGTTTTGCAGTATTAGTAGTATCTGATGCGTCAGAAGGAATTCAAATTATTATTACAATTATCCCCAGCCTTGCTCAGTGTCAGGATTTTTGTGATGCTCGCAAGCGCACATGTTTTTGGGACACTGAGCTAAAGACAGATTGCCAACAGAATATTTTTGAGTCATTCGTCATTGTAAATGAACTGAAGGAAACGGTGATTGTTTGAATCGACCGACAAGTGGTCCAGAGGAAGATCGACCTTGGCCATCCCGTCTACTCTTAGAGAAAGTAGCACGCAATGCTCGATCCAGTCTTCTCTTGGAGAAACTAGCACGCAATTATGGTTAATCAATCTGAATTTTAAGAGAGCACCGTAGGTACTTGTTCAAGTTTTTCTGATCCCAAAAACGGTCTTGGTGTGCAGTTGCCTTTAAGTCTGAGAATATTGCTAACAGCTTGAAAAAGACTGGCTTCCCATTTTTACGACACCTCGAGTGTGCATTTCGTCAACCACTTTCATTTCAATTTAGTTAGATATTTTGCTGTAACGGTCGCTCGACAAAAGCAATGACAATTTCGTGTATAATGGTAAATAGTAGTTACTTATTATGTTTAGAATGTCGAGCGGAGCTCCGAGCATTCTTCGATGCATTCGGTAGCTCGACAAAAGCAATGACCGTTTCTTTTTGCACGGTATACAGTCACTTATTATGCTTAGAATGCAGAGCGGAGCTCCGAGCATTCGTCGATGCGTTCGGTAGCTCGACAAAAGCAATGACCGTTTCTTTTTGCACGGTATACAGTCACTTATTATGCTTAGAATGCAGAGCGGAGCTCCGAGCATTCGTCGATGCGTTCGGTAGCTCGACAAAAGCAATGACCGTTTCTTTTTGCACGGTATACAGTCACTTATTATGCTTAGAATGCAGAGCGGAGCTCCGAGCATTCGTCGATGCGTTCGGGAGCTCGACAAAAGCAATGACCGTTTCTTTTTGCACGGTATACAGTCACTTATTATGCTTAGAATGCAGAGCGGAGCTCCGAGCATTCGTCTATGCGTTCGGTAGCTCGACAAAAGCAATGACCATTTCTTTTTGCACGGTATACAGTCACTTATTATGCTTAGAATGCAGAGCGGAGCTCCGAGCATTCGTCGATGCGTTCGGTAGCTCGACAAAAGCAATGACCGTTTCTTTGTGAACGGTATACAGTCACTTATTATGCTTAGAATGCAGAGCGGAGCTCTTAGCATTCTTCGATGCCTTTAGCTTTGTTACGGTAGCTCGACAAAAGCAATGACGTTTTCTTTTTGAACGGTCCACAGTAGTCACTTATCATGCTTAGAATGTAGAGCGGAGCTCCAAGCATTCTTCGATGAGTTTAACTTTGCTTAATGACCCTCACGAAGGGCTGCTTGTATGCATATTTTATTATTATCACCTATCTCGATGCAAACTAAGCCTCTTGAGCTTTTTGAATGGTGTACGGAAGCCATTTATTACGTTTAGAATAAAGAGCGGAGCCCCAAGACTTTTTCAACGAGTATTTTTTCTTGAGAACCAGTGATTGCAACCTTTTTTGGTAGCTGCCTGGCACGGAAGGGTTTCGAGTCAGAATCTTTTCGTTTTATTTCGTTGCTTCCATATTATGATTTCCTGTCCTATCCCGATGGGATGAGGAGGAATTATGCCTCTTGTCGGGCTGTAAAATTTGTTAGTTACACCGGCAACGCCCTCATGTTAGGGATCGAATATGTCGACCCGGGTTGCAAGCAAAACAAACTCATCTTTGGGTGTGCAGCAGCGACTGCGAACTACAGTTGGCCACTGCAGACATTGGCGTGTGCTGTGTCACTTTCTAGACTGACCTACTTTGACGTAGCAATGTGGTATCTAGGGTAGTGGCAGTTAGCCGGTGGTGCTCAGAAACTTATCTTGTGATGCATAGGTTTTAGATGTGTTTCATTGCGTTTTGTTTCACCAGAGGTCCAGGCCAATATTTCGTATGTAGGTTGTTTAACAATTACATATAGTCCAGGGACTAAAAAGACTAAGATATATTCGAAGATAAGCCAAAACGCGACCTGAGAATATATGTTATTCTACCAGCTCTGCCTAAATAACATCGAATTTTTCAGTTTTGCTACTTTACCTGGTGTGAAAGTGCATGAATATATGTAGAAGTTTTCTTTGTACATTTTCGTATTAGAATGCGCTTTAACAGATTTTAGCCAATCTGGTACATTAATCAGTCGATTGCATGTCATCTAAGAAACCATTTAAACTGTTTTAAGTCTGGTATTGTGGAACTCGTTCCCTAACGAGTGAACGACTTCGACTGGTTAAGCAAAGCGTAAAGTAAGCGTAGCGTTTGATTTCATTATGGGGATCACACCCTAGCTACTGAACTCATAACATTGAAGATAGAAGTGTTTGAGTTTTATAGTATTGGACATTATTACAATATTGTTCAAAAGGTTGTTGTTCTATGAGCTGTTCTACATAACCTTTATTTTTCTGAAGCGTAAACTAAGATTATTACACGCTTTAACCATTTGAAAGTTCAGTGGTTTTAATTTGAGGTGCTCAGTAGGGCTTATCCTCGTTTGATTACCCACACATGTTTGGGTCTGCTCAAATCGCAGTACAAGTCAGAATGACTGTAGCTTGGATTGTAATTTACCACGATTATATTATAGTTGATGAAAAATAGTAAGTGTTACTTACGGTTTGGTGATGAGCCGGAGCTAAACTACGAACCAACACTTGAATCCGATACCGTTGGTAGGTTATCATCTTCTTTTTCCTGTTTTTATTCCGTTTCTTCCATCGTTGGGGCTGGACCAGTATAACTATCAATTTAAAGAATCTAAAATTTAACTGAAACAGTTAATATATTTCATTTATATCTAGAACCAGCGGTAGCACTGGCTATAAACAAAAAATAATTAGTATTGAAGCGAACGGTAACACCGTTAAAATATTTTTAGTAAGTATATATAATTGCACATTAACTTACTAGTTGGTTCAGGACTTTACCTGAACTTTCACGAGCATGACGCAGTCAGTAAAGTAAATATTTCGTACTTACGACCGCTCCGGATGAAAATCCAAACGCCAATGAAGCCAAGTTGCGCTAGGCGCACTACCTGGGGTGATGGTTGACATTTGAGGGGAGCGGAAGGGGCGGAGTCGACGCTGATTGGGCGAGGAGATCGGGCGGACCAATCACAGCATGACTTGTTCGGAACGGAAGTCGAGTACGCTACTCTCATGTATAATTAGGTTTCGAATTACGGTACAGTTGTTTAATAAGGATTATGAATATATGACATGGTAAATGATGACAAAAAAATATGCAAAAAAAGGAACCAAACACAGATGGCATAGTTCTTAGTCTACATAAAACGAATTCGGGTTAGTTACAACATGTGTCATTCAAAAACAGCTGATGCATGAGGCACTGTATTATCACATAGGATACATTTCATCTTCGTCATCATCATCATCCATTACCACGTGGGTGAAACGGCGTGGCGCAGCTAGTTTACAAATAACATTTGATTTGTTTCTGTTATTCTCCAGGCATACGTGAACAATTGGTCATTGCTTGATCACAAGCGGACTGTACACGAGGGGTACCGGCGACCCCTGCGCTACCCTTGCAAGATGTGTGACAAAGTATTCGATGTAAGTACATTGAAATAAAATTACTATTGGGTGGTTTAATCATATTCAAACTAAACACCTGTAAACGGATTAAATCTCGTATAATTTAATATTATTTTATCTCGACGTTTTATAAATGCAATTACGAATGAACATATAATATTAGTGATTTATTTCTTTGATAATTGGAAGATTTACACTATCCACATTCCAAAATCTAATTTACTTTAAGTCTTTAGAATGAACATATAATGTTAGTGATTGATTTCTTTGATGATTGGAATATTTTTATTATCCAAATTCCAAAATCAAATTTACTTTTAGTCTTTAGAATGAACATATAATGTTAGTGATTGATTTCTTTGATGATTGGAATATTTTTATTATCCAAATTCGAAAATCAAATTTACTTTTAGTCTTTAGAATTAACATATAATGTTAGTGATTTATTTCTTTGATAATTGGAAGATTTACATCATCTACATTCCAAAATCAAATTTATTTTAAGTCTTTAGAATGAACATATAATGTTAGTGATTGATTTCTTTGATGATTGGAAGATTTACACTATCCACATTCCAAAATCAAATTTACTTTAAGTCTTTAGAATGAACATATAATGTTAGTGATTGATTTCTTTGATGATTGGAACATTTACATCATCCACATTCCAAAATAAAATTTACTTTAAGTCTTTAGAATGAACATATAATGTTAGTGATTGATTTCTTTGATGATTGGAACATTTACATCATCCACATTCCAAAATCAAATTTACTTTAAGTCTTTAGAATGAACATATAATGTTAGTGATTGATTTCTTTGATGATTGGAACATTTACATCATCCACATTCCAAAATCAAATTTACTTTAAGTCTTTAGAATGAACATATAATGTTAGTGATTGATTTCTTTGATGATTGGAACATTTACATCATCCACATTCCAAAATCAAATTTACTTTAAGTCTTTAGAATGAACATATAATGTTAGTGATTGATTTCTTTGATGATTGGAAGATTTACACTATCCACATTCCAAAATCAAATTTACTTTAAGTCTTTAGAATGAACATATAATGTTAGTGATTGATTTCTTTGATGATTGGAACATTTACATCATCCACATTCCAAAATCAAATTTACTTTAAGTCTTTAGAATGAACATATAATGTTAGTGATTGATTTCTTTGATGATTGGAACATTTACATCATCCACATTCCAAAATCAAATTTACTTTAAGTCTTTAGAATGAACATATAATGTTAGTGATTGATTTCTTTGATGATTGGAACATTTACATCATCCACATTCCAAAATCAAATTTACTTTAAGTCTTTAGAATGAACATATAATGTTAGTGATTGATTTCTTTGATGATTGGAACATTTACATCATCCACATTCCAAAATCAAATTTACTTTAAGTCTTTAGAATGAACATATAATGTTAGTGATTGATTTCTTTGATGATTGGAACATTTACATTATCCACATTCCAAATTCAAATTTACTTTAAGTCTTTAGGGATTAAAAAGCTATTTTGTTATCTGTTTACGAGGAACAAACTAGCCCATTTCGGATAGATGTGATCAATTTTTTTGGTAAATGTTTTTATTCACCCTATTTTAGTGACCTTGCTACATACGGGATACACTGTCAATGATGATACCATCAAGATACACGAAATACTTTTCAGTCATTGGAGTGTAATGCCGCGTACAGACCAAGCGAACGAGAGCGAGCGAAGGGTAACGAGTGGGATTTGCCTATCAGTACCGCACGCTCGCTTGCTTTCGCTGTTGTGTCCACACTAAAATAACGTACTGAAGTTCGTCGACAATCGGCGAACCACAGCGAATCTAATGATGTTATATACAAATGGAGATAGATACGTCTTATTGCGCTGGGCTTGCAACATCAACACAAGCTAATTGTCTTGAGTCAACTTAGTTCCAGCCTGTCTGGCAACAACGCAGCGCGTATTCAACATTTAGAAAAAAATGCCTTCTTTGTTGTATTCAGAAACTGCAGAACTACTGGGACGAGTGCAAAAACAAGAATGATGTATCTTTTCATTTTTAAGTATTGTTTTTCTATTTCATCTATCAAAAATGTATCTATCAAAAAATGAGTTTTATTTTAATCTAAATTAAATCCTGCGACGTTGCCGTTTCGCCACTTACGCGAACGAGACAAGTAGCGAGCGAGAGAGAACGAGGCTGTCATTGGCGTTCGAATGGTCGGCCACAGGCGAAAGTTGTTAATAATATGTTGATCCCTTTCTTTATTAATATATCTTCGTGTTCTTTTAAACTTGTCAGTGTAGTTAATGTCGTTGTGCGAGTTGTGTACTATAGCTATATGTAGCATAAAATTTGCCATGTTTAAACTTCATATTCAAGGAGTAAATCACCTCTACAGTTAATCTCATTGCTTGACTCACGTTTTATTTTAGTGATCATGGACGAAAACAGTGGCGCTGGTGGATTAAGTCGTTATTTAAAAAAATATTGTGTAATGGAACCAAACTATTGAACGACTTAAAAAAGGAGCTGGATTACAATAAATAAATTTAATAATTTTACAAGGATTTTATGTAGTTGTAAATTAAATTGTGTGTGTTGAGTGGAAGCGCTCGCAGCTGAGCTTGACTTAGCGATTTTAACCGATGTTACAATCAACCATGAAGCGATCAACAATTGCTGTGGTTAAGACTTGGATGGGTGACCGCTAGTGGCATTGTTTATCTGAGCGCTTCCGTGTTTCGGAGGGCACGTTAATCCATCGGTCCCGGTTGTTTCTGTTGACAACAGTCGTTAGGCTATGTATCGAAGGCCTTCGAGCGGCCGGAAAACTTCGACATGGGTTGGCCACTAGCCTATCCACCAAGTCGCGCTGAGCCCGCGTGGTGGATTATGGCCCAACCTTCTCCGAGAGAAAGCTCGAGTCCTAGCAGTGGAAACATAATGGGTATATAATGATGAAATGAAATTAATCGTCGATTTTGTTTATTTTTTTTATGTTGTATTCAGCATGTTTAGGATTTCAAAGCCTTGGTTTCTGCTTATAGAGCTCTATGAGCATTAGCAATCTATCTTAGTCCATTCCATAATCGTAAATAGATACAATTTATTCGCTGGAACGAAACGTCCGTTGCGTGCAGCCGCCGCAACTGAATGAGTATTCGCTCATCCGTCCACACCGCGGCCGTACGTTCGTTCCTTTTCTGTTTGATGTACCGACACCCGCCGGAGCACGGCTGAAGGCGAGCGAAGGCCCTCGTTTGGCTTCGCTTGCTTACGGCATGCCGTCCACACTGATTCGTTTGCGCTCGCTCGTTACCCTTCGCTCGCTCTCGTTCGCTTGGTCTGTACGCGGCATAATAAAAACGGCTTGTGCGAATTTGATGAAATTTAAATGAGACCACCTCAAAAGTTTACTCTACCAAACTAAAAAAGAAGTTTGAGAATCGGTCCACAAATAGGGGAACATACAACCTCCTCCTTTTTAAAATCGGTTAAAGTAATAATACGTGTTGTCCACAGCGTAACTCAATCCTGAAGGCACACATCCGCACGCACACCGGCGAGCGTCCCTACCAATGTAGCAAATGTCCCGCGCAGTTCAGTCAATCAGGCGTTCTGGCAACACACGACAAACTGATTCATCTCAAACTGACCAGGGATGGAAGACCTAAACCCAATAATATTAAATAAACCTAATAATCTACACATATCATAAAAATGTAATGGATAGCTGTCTGTACATGGAAGATATACGAGAACAAATATTATTGGGAGTTTTATAAATGAAAATAGAATGAAATAAATGGTTGTCAAGCTCAAAGTCGCACAACGAGCTAAGGAGAGGGCTATGCTCGGGGTTTCTCTATGTGATTGAATCAGAAATGAGGAGATCCATAGAAGAACTGAAGTCACCGACATAGCCCAGAAGGTTAGCCAGTTAAAGTGGCAGTGGGCAAGGCACATAGCACGCAGAACAGATGGCCGATAAGGCCGGAATTTTCTGGAGTGGAGACCACGGACCGGCAAGCGCAGCGTAGGCCGTCCACCGACACGGTGGACAGACGACGTGATAAAGGTCGCAGGACGACGTTGGGTGCAGGCCGCTTCCAACCGGTTCTTTTGGAAAATTATGGGGGAGGCATATGTTCAGCAGTGGACGTCCTACGGCTGAGATGATGATGATGATGATGTCTGTAAAGTCAAAAATGGTTGTCTGTATAAGGTTTACGGCCGATAATTTTACATAAAGTCATAAGACAATCCGAACGCTCAAGTGTAACGTGACAACTTAACGTTATAATTAGTCATGCTTTTGAGTGCGTTCAGCCAGCGTTCGTCGATGTATAAGACATTATCACGTCTCTGTTTGCTAATCTCAGAAATGGCTTATCCGGTTTAGATGTGGTTTTCATTAATATGTTGTGGTAAGCTTCACTTAACATTTAGTGTTTGTTTCATGTCAATCGGTTCATAAATAATAAAGTTATTGAAATTTAAAGAATAACAAAGACTTTCATTTAAAAAATAATAATAAAGAGGTAGCGGCCGAGTTTGAGAATTTATTAACTAACATTCCTTCATTAACAACCAAAACTCTAAAATCTTCCTACATTTCATTTTCCATTTTCCAACATTTTACTTTTCTAACGTAGTTTCGTTGTCAAGTCAGTATTTACTGATACGTAGTATCATACTATCCATAGCTAAAACTGCAAAATTCAGTTACATATGCCACATTGGCTATGAACCATGCCTTTATTTGGGCAAAACAAATACACCCGCGGAAGTATTACAAAAATCCACTAGGTGGCACAAGTTCCTTCGTCGTTATTGGTGATTTATCCGTGAGTTATGGACCGACAAAGTCTGATTGGCCCAAAGAGTACCATACCTGTCCTATAGTGTCTCCACTCCCACAAATGTTTCAATTCTTTTGTGTAAATTACAAATATTTTGAAATAACAATGGCATTAAAAAAATCATTTTAAAGTGGATCCAACACTATTTTTGTTGAAATGTATTTGAATGTACACTATATACTGCTAGAAATGAGGCTGTGTGCCACAGATTATCTTTGCATTACTTTTATTAAAGAAAAGTTTGATAAGACAGCTATCCCTCTCACACCACTATCGTTTAAGATGTTAGGTAATATACTCTGTTTTTTTTTATCTCTGATCTGTTCCTTGTCTTTTATCTCTGTGGCCGCCATCACATAAATTAAACTTGTTACTATATTATTGACAATCTATAATTAAATGAATCGTGTCCCATCGCCTGTATAATTATTAATTTAATGATTGTTTCTTTGGGGAAATATTATATATATTTTTGATATATTGTTATATATTGATATATATTTGCTTCCAATTTGTTGTGTTATTTCAATAACATAGAGCATTGATTCGTTCTACGCCCCACTGTTGCCGACCTCACCTTTACATTTTTTACCGACTTCAAATTCAAAGTTCGACCGTGTATGTCCAAAATAAAAGTTTCGTTTTAGATCGAACAATATTTGTATTCAATTACGCTAATTATAATAACAATGTCACTAAGCGACGTATGCGAGGCCTATAAGAATGCTGTAGAATGTAGATAAAGAACCGTTGACGTTCAAGTATAATCTACATCAAGAAGAAGAGTAAGTAGATTAGAAAAAAATATACCGAAGAGTACAAAGGTTCTGATAGCATAGCAACACCATTGTGGCCATATTCGATCTTCAAGCTTTGTCCTCAAGGTCAAACATTAGCATTTTTATAAAAGTTAACCAAACTGTTACAACTTTATTGTCTCCAATATTAAGCATGAGAAGACATTTGTTTATTTGGGCACGAGGGGCTGGGTAAGGTAATATGTTCTTGTTTGTACAATTTTTTAAAATAATTTTCTTCGAATAACCCAAATTAAGACATATTTTTTTCTCAGATAACTGTTAAATTCAAGAAAAAATCAAATTTATTTTATGTATGGATGATTATTCTGTTTCCACCTTGCCGATTAGATCTACATACAAGTTCTTGATTCGTGGACATACTCATTATGTGGATTCCGTCCATTTGTATAATAAAGAAAAACGTTCGCCGAACAAAAAATCTGAACTAATTTATACCCCAAATGGTCTCTGTGAGTCTAATCCATAATGCCAATAAGACTGGTAATCGTTGCATTGTGGATGAAATGAACTTTAATATTATTTACGATATAAAGTTACAATTATATAGTTACATATATATAAGTTCTAATGATATTAATTTAAATACCGCCAAAAATTGTGATGGCAAACTAATCCGAATTTCCGATATTGAAGAATCATGTCCAGATTTGACCTGTCTAAGTTTTGGACATAAGATGTCGTGTATAGTGATGTTAATTAGTTAAAAAATATTTCTAGTATTTTCTTATTTACATATCACGAATTTATATCAAATTCGGTAATCAGTAAAAAAAATGCGAAAACGAATCATAAAAGTCCTCTCCTAAAATTAATAAATGAGCGTTTGTGACTTTGTTCCACCGAAGCTGCGAATATGGTCTCTCATTTTCCTTTTTTTTTGTTTCGATATCACAGCGAGTACTTTTGTGATTTCCGTTTTTCTTTGGTTTTATTGCAGTTAAAGTTAACTTTTGTGATGTCTTACGTCGAGTTGAGCTTCTGTTCCCCCATGCTTCGTGTTGATTAATTTGGAAAAGATCTATTCCAAGTTTCCGTGCACATGACACAGGGATCCTAGTGATCACGGAATATAGTAGTGATATAGTAGTTAGAACTGAGATAGGACTCATAATAAAGTAAAACGTGGTGAAATTGTGCTCATTCTTAAGTTTCGTGCAAATACTGCTGCATACCAGACCTGGTTGCAATGATGGAGGTCAGTAATATTTTCACATACATCTACATTCATTCACATTGCATAAGGTCCATATGACAGGGATATTTGCATTTGCATGCATTTTTCAGTGGGTCCGGTAGAGGTAGTAGAGGGGTTTTGATTGGTGGAACTGGGACGTGTGGTGACACGTACCAGTTCCACCAATCAAAATTCCACCAAAACCAATACGTACGACTATACAGTATGTACCTATAGGTAACCAATGCCTATATACATATAATGCATGACTACCTATCTATTGCTATAGATTTACGTTGTTAACGTTAGGGCTGGATAGATGGCAGCACGTAACCGTTTCTTCAAATTTGTCTGGGTTACTAGTCTAAACCCTAGTATTGTAGTCCTTGAGAGAAATAAAAAAAAGTAATTTATAAAATAGTAAAAAAATATATATATTGGCCTTCTAGTGTGAAGATTTGATAACTATTCAGCGCCATTTAGTATCCACGTATTGAACTGTTATTAAATGTGGATCATGAGTTGTTGTATATCTATCTATTATCTATCTGGAAATAGAATAGAAGATAGATATACAACTGCGTTCGTTTAGCTTTTAGGGCATTGGTGGCGTTGTCATTGATAGCTCTTTTTTAGCGTTCGTAATGCTCAAAAACGTTATTTTTGCCACTTTTGCCACTATTCCTACACCCTATTCGAACGCTCAAGTGAGCATAAGACCTAAAATCTCATGATTATGCTATCAAATACATAGCTGTCAAAAAACGATCACAAACAACTATGCTCCGGCCGTGGGTCAAAAATTGCACTTTTTTTGTCGCAAAAATACCTCTTTTTTAACTTTCCGAACGCTGAACAAAAAGAGACATGAACGACAATTTCACCCACAGATTCCCAATTCGAACGCCCTTTTTAAGCGTTTTTAGCGTTATTTTCGCTAAAAACGCTCACAAAGGACCTATTCGAACTCACTACACTGCGGTCCCAATTGGCCATAATCGATATTAGCGCGATAATTGTCGGTCCCTTTCACCGTGAGCGTGATAACGATGGCCCACGCTACGTCATCGATGACGTCTTAACTGCCGCCATATTGACGATTACATGAACCATGCTCTACACCATAATCGTCGTGAGCGTTCTGTCAAAAGTGACAGGTGTTTGTTTATTTCTACAATGTATTTACTGGTGTCCCGTCTTTTTGATGTAAAAGTTGTAAAAGTCAGTCCATCCATTCCATTATTTCTTTTTAATCCACACACTACATAGTTAACCTTCACACTATGCACGATATTTTTAAGAATTTGTTTTTCGCGCGCAAATGGTTCGTTATTGCTACAACTTTGGTCCGAATTAACAACACGCTTACAGTGCCACGAGCTGTCAAAATCGGGATATTTGTCTCGGACCCGCTTTGGTAGACGATAGCACTGTGAGCAAAATTATCGCAAAACGGACCACGGCTTAGCAAAGATAATACAATAGAGACTCACACTAGTCTGATCAATCTATGGTCTTATTCACAAAAGGGGAGGCAATAATGTACAACCATAATAATGCACAGCCAAATAAAGTACAGCCAATAATACACGACTAGTAATTCATGTACATGGATTTAAAATACATGGTCGTCTTTTTCTGGCCGCGTTTTATTGCCTGTACAAAATCGGTCCGTGTTGCTAATGCACAGCTTATATTGTACAGCCAATAATTTATGTACATGCTTCCAATTATTGGATGCGAAATATCATCCCGTGAGGATAATGCTCAGCTAATAATGCACGGCCAATAATTATAATATATTAATAAATTAAAAAAAAACATATATTGAATCTCATCTTCATGCTTCGCTTGTGTTGGCCAGTTGGATTCACTCTCCAACTCAAAATATAAAAAAGGCACAGTAGGTGCGATGACGAGCGAAGCGAAGATGAGCGTTAGATTCAATGGTGACCACACAAAGCCAGAATTATGATGAATAACACCGAACAGCGGAATGAAAATTGTTAAAATAGCTAAATATATTTACACTGGACACTGGAACGTGCAAACGAGGCTTTGTCTGTGCCTTTAGTCTGTATTTAGTCTGTGACGCACACAGATTATTGGCTGTACATTATGAGAACAAAAATTGTCCGACCAGTATTTTACGGCCAATAATGCACAACCTAATATTTCATGTACACGGAATGGATTATTTGCTGCGTATTATTGCTGATTCAGCCCGTTTTGATAAAACGCAGCCACATAATGCACAGCATGTATTGTACAGCTAATAACTCAAAGCCACTCCACAGAATATTGTATGCGTTTTATTGCCTCGACATCATTTGGTCGCGAATTATTGGCTGCACATTATAGGGGATTCGGCTCAAGCCTCGAAATCACTGAAGAAAAGGCAGTAAGGTCGTCAAGACTATAGCCTGGCCAAAAAGGCCGAACGGAAAAAAAAAATCAAGCCTCGAAAAAACTAAATTGGTTTTTATTTTAGCTGAGGTTTTTATTTACTTTGCTCCTAAAAAGTTGTATCATATAAGTAATTCTACTGAAACTAAACTAAATGAGAAACATTGTACCATTTTCTTCCACTACTTCCACGTCCTTTAGATATCAGGATGGATGATATTGCCGAAAGCGCAGAAAACATCTACTGTTTTGGATGTTTGTGCAGTTCAAATGAATACAATAATCAGGATTTTAATTTTAAGTATGCACATTTCAAGGCGATATTCAAGGTAATTAAGACGTACTACTTTCAAAAAGTAATGCACATAATCCTAAAAGTAAAACTCATAAAAACAGCCTTGTACAGCTACAACTAAACTACACCCATTTACATTATTTTTACTATTGCTAAGCACACATTATCTAATGCCCACCTGATTGTAATGGTACTCAACTAAAGACTTATAATAATTATTGTAGAAAACATTTTTTCAAGAAGACAGACTTGCTGGGTTCCATTTATTTTTATTCATTTGGATTTGTTATTTGGTCAATTACAAAGGAATAAGTGGGGCTATAGCCGACAATTACAGACCTATTTGGCATAAAGTATACAAAAGTGTATAAAAACAGAATTTGGTAAGACAGTGATATGGTATATCTATTACAAAAATTGGTATAATGGCTAGGCTATTGATATGAACTTCTTAGTGATAAAAGAAATAGACGGTTACAGACAAGACTACGGAACCTGTCAATTTCAGTCTCATTTTAAAATATTTAGGCAGGTGGTAACATACCATCCACTAAACGGGCTCCTTATAAGAGTGACCATCAATCGTGACAAAAGAGACAATGTTAATGTGGATGGCTAAAGAGTGAGGAGAGGCAGGGTTCGAAAATATCCAATATTTATAATAAATATCAAAATATGGGATATATGTAAAAAACTTGATATATATCCATTTTGTATGACAGCCGTATTAACATTTCATTGTACCTATTACATGTATAAGTATGTATACTGTTTGCAAATGTGTTTTATTTGTTTAGTTAGGTATATAACCACTTTATACAAAATCATAGAATCTTCTTATAAATCACGAAGGAAAAATAAACTCAAAAAGATATAATCTTTAAATTCTACCATGTAAAAATCTTAAAAATTTGTCTGTCTGTTTGTTCTGACTAATGAAACGTCTAGACCAATTTTAATGGGACTTTCATTGGCAGATAGCTGATGTTATACGGAATACCTTAGGCTACTTTTAATTTTAAAAAAAACTGTCTGTTATTACCTTATCACACCTAAATGGCTGAACAGATCATACTCAAAATTGGCAAGGTTATAGATAATATTCCGGGGAAGCACATTATGACACTTTTCATCATCATCATCATTATCCATCACCACCCGAGTGAAACCGCGGGGCGCAGCTCGTACGTAAGAAACTATTTATTATCTGCAAAATGTCATGTAGTCCATAAACGAGACTGATACCATTAATGCCACTAGAACCGTCAATCGCCCCCAGTGAGATGCAGCTATTTAGTCTTATCATTTAAGGATTAAAATGTACTATTAGGGAGTATGTTTTAACTCTACTGTAACGCCATCTACATTTGGGAAGTAGACATACAGTAGCAAACTGCGAAAAATACCTAATAATATAAAATTTTTAAACCATTTTGTATGTTATATATCACAAAAATCGTTTGATATATATCGGATATATATCTTGATATATATCGGATATATATCTTGATATATATCCATTGATATATATCCTCGAACCTTGGAGAGGTGTGCTGCAGTTTCACTAAAGATCGTAGCAACTTCCGGCATTATACCCTTTAACACTTCCATCCTTGGAGCTTTTTGATACTTGCTCTTTTGCGTCTCCACCCCCAGACTTATCACCATTGTTATTATTATTGATATTTTATGTACAGGTTGCTTCAATTAAACTTTGTTACTTATGTAAACGTATTGCACAAAATGCAGAGCTCTTCATACAGAATGTACAGAGCAATCAGATATTACTGGAAAACTGTCTTGGGGTAAGCAAACAACTTAACTTTTTCCTTAATCCTTTCTGTTCTATATGTACAGTAAAAACAGGAATGTTCTAAAGGAACCTAAGAAAAGTCTTAAGCAGAAAAAGTAAACATGAAGTTAGACCTTCACTAATATATAACTAATATCTAGAAAACTTGAAACTGATAAAAACAGGATGCTGAGTCATCAAAATATATCTAATGGCAAACTTGAATTTTCTTTCCCTGAGCTCTGTTATTTTTAGCCTTAGCTAGGGCTATTAGCTAGGAATTTCTTAGGAGAAATAATTATTTGTATTATCTACACTAAAATTAGGCATTGCTCTCCTATTCTTATTTTAGTGTTCTAAGTGTGATGATCACTATTCATTTTATACTCAGTTCTTCATTATTATATTTCAGGATATGTTCACCACCATACAAGAAGTAAAGGCACAACTAGAGCCCCCCATAACACTCTCTCAAACACCTTTAACGATTATTGTTTCTGGAAATGACGACAATGATAATGAAGTGACTGACAGTAATGCTAAAGTGACATGTAGTGACTCCAAATGGATTCTGAACGAGGCATCTTTGTTAAAATCAAATGATGATGTCAAACTGTGTAATTCAAATTTAGAAGTTATATTACAAGTCAGTAGTGATAAGAAGATACATTTAAATAATTGTATAGAAGAGACTAATCATGAAAAGGAGAAAATAAAAGTTGAATTGAAGGAAGAAGATAATACTTTGGAAGAAGATAATACTTTGAAAATAGAGTTTTTCGATGATAATAATGGTAATAAGTGTAACCTTGACTATATTTTTATTGTATATTATATACTCACCAGTTTTCGCGAAATAACTGAGAGCAAAACCACTGGCTAGGTTGACAGCACCAGACTAAATTTTCCCTAAACTACCCTCGTCTTGAGCACATAACATGCCTCACCCTCAGGATAGTTTCATAACACTTCACTTGTTTGTCCGGACTAGTGCCTTCTAGTCGTCACTTCTAAAGTTTTAATAATTGTACAACTATACACGTAATTTGTATAATTACCAAAAAAAAACAGCACTATATGCTGCTGGTACTTAATACATACATGGGAAGAATATTTAAAACTACTTTAAAAAAAAAACCTACATAATCATCAATATTTGGTCAAACGTCTAGATTGATTCACACCTACAAATTTTATTCTAGACATTTCCACTATTCATTAAGATATACTACATGCGCGCGGTTTATGCATGAAACTTAACACCCCTACATAGAAATGTATCATTCATAATCATAACATTCGGCAAACTCGCGTCCTAGCTCGTTAGTACATATTATTATTCATTCGGTGCGCTCGGGCATTCTCGCAAGACCTGGCCACCGGACCAACCCCGCACCCTCCGCTCTGCCACCGCGTGGCCTTTGTTTCTTCCGAAAACGAACGACAACTCGACAATCTCTTTCACACCGAACGCTCGGGTGGGGGGTGTAAGAAAGAGTAAGAGAGATATTTTTTCACTGACGCGAATCATGTGTTTTCATTAATAAGTTGTACATAGGCATGTAGTATTTTTGTTAAGATGGTGTCCATACTTTTAGATGGAATTTTCGAAAACTTTAACAATTAATAATTATTTCACTGTGAAGTAATAAAAAATTTTGACTACATATCTACAATGTTTTAACACTTTTGTACCGCCCATTTTTTTTTTTTTGGTAATTATACAAATTACGTGTATATTGCATAACTATATTTTTTATTATTATTTTAGCTATTACTATGGGTATGTATTACTGTTTGAGATAGAAAACTATCGCGAGTTATGTTCATAATTACGCTTAAAAACCGGCTAGGACTCGCGTAATATTTACCGGAAATATTCTCCGACCAGTTTCGAACTTATTTGAAGTTCTTCTTCTGGGAGTCACTCTTGTGCACAGCGGCGAGTCCTAGCCGGTTTTTAAGCGTAATTATGTATTACGGTTATTTGTTTTATTCTAATTTTCATCAAAATAAGACAAAAGTTCTTTTTCAGGTTCAGTACTATACTGCCTATCCTATCTTAGTTTCTTGTTCGAGGATGATGGTGGCGAGGTTGATAATGCTTGCTTATTTCTTGCCATTCCCCTGATCCTTTCGGTATGACCATGTCTCGTGGCCCTGCCACTCCTATTATATCAGCCCATTATTGCGGTAAGGGTTTTACAATTTATTTTCATCACTTCTACTTTTTACTTCTTGAGGTTTTGATTGTTCTTTTACTGTTGGACCTCCATTGTGCATTTGGTTGATATGTCGAGTCAGCAACCTTCCATTCCACCGCACCACGTATCTACACCACCCTACACAATTCTCTATACTACTTCTAACCAACGAAGTCCTCTGCCGTTATTCCTGATGAACACACTTCGACCAACACTAAATGAGCATACTTTGATTTCCTCCTTGGTTATTTCTTATTATTGCTATATGATAGTGGATTCAGGCTATCAAACATTTTAAAGTGTTGATTGTTCACAAGCTCTGATGGTGCATTTCATTTATTGTATTTGGAGTAGAATGCAGCCCATGCAATATATTTGGCAGACACACATGCCATGGTTCTGCTGCTCTCTTTTTTAATTTATTTTGACTGTCTGCACTGTATGTTCTGCCTGCCTATTTGAAGCTGGATGATATGGTGCTACCAGTATCTGTTTGATTCCGCATTTCTGTAGGTAATTCTTGAATTCTTATGAAGTAAAACTTCTTCCATTGTCACTTACTATTGAATCACCAAAATATTTTATACTCCTTATCTACTCTGGATGGCCACCTATTTCTGATCCAATACAAATTATTAGGCAATATTCTTAGTCTTTCTTTGTCTGTTGAGCTACTTCAATAGCCGAGAAATCTAGGAGTTATCAATCAGGAGTCTCTTCTATTTGTAAAACTCTCGAAAATTCTTCCTGTGTATCGGATGCTCCAGATTCCTTTGATGGCCAGCGACTCAATGCATCAGCATTTCCCAACTTCTTGCCTTCTACATATTGGATGTCATAATCATACGAGTTCAATAAAAATGCCCATCGTAGCATTCTCGGTGATATAATGTTTGGAATAGGTTTTCCCAGTCCAAATATACATAACAAAGGTCCATGGTCTGTTTTAATTAGAACTTTCTGTCCACAGATGTATTGATGAAATTTCTTTAGACCGAATATTATCGTTGCAGCTTCTTTGTCTATCTGTGCATAATTCTATTCATGAACATTCATAGTTCTTAATGCAAACATAATCGGTCTCACTGTTCCATCTTCCATTTCATGCTCTAATACTGATCCAAGCCCATATTCAGACGCATCACACATTAAAAATATCTCCACTTGACACCATTGTATTTTAACCTTTCAAAAGCTCCTTGACACTGTTTATGCCAGATCCATTTAGACCCCTTCTCTAATATCCTATACTATAGAATGGTTCGGTATGGTAGCCTTATGAGGTAAAAATCTGTCATGAAAATTTAAAAAGACCTAAAAAGGCTTGCAGCTCGTTTAGATTTTTAGGTGCTGGCGTTTTCCCTATAGCATCTATTTTCTCTTCAGTTTCTTTTATGGGATAGGTTGACAAACGAGCAAGTGGCTCACCTGATGGTAAGTGATACTACTAATTAAAAACCAATTCCTCCACACGCTTCTGAAAAAACAGGGTAGCGACAGACAGACAGACTTACAATGAAGTGGTCTTATAAGGTTTCTCTTTGTCGTCTTGAGGTTGTGAACCCTAAAATGCATAAGAGTTACATACTTTCAGATTTCCAAGACCCATATTTAAAAGAAGAAGATGACTTTCCACTAAAAGAATTAATAAAAAACGAAATTCATGTAGAAGACGTAGAAGTAGTGAGTTTGAGAACAACGCTCAGAAAGAAAAAAGGAAGAGATACAACTAAGAAGATAAAAGAACGAAAGATTGTGAATAATGATGGTATGAGTACATTTTGACGTATTGTGGTCAGGTTTCGAAGATATATAACAATAGATATATATCATGATATATATCCGATATATATCAAATGCTTTTTGTGATATATATCAATTAGATAACTTATAGATAAGTTATTACGAATTATTAGTTTATTACGAACTACCTGCACCTCGCGGTTTCATCCGCTTGGTGATGGATGATGACGAAAATTATCATATACGTTTCCTCGGAATATAATCTATAACGTTGAGAAATTTGGTTACGATCCGTTCAGCCGTTCAGGCTGGTTTAGCCGTTTAGACTGATAAGGCGATAACATACAGAGAGGCAGAGTTTTATATAAATAAAAATTCTAAAATGATAGTAGCCTAATTTAACTCCTTATAACATCAACTGTCTGTCAGTGAAAGTCCCTATAAAAACGGTGCAGCTGTTCCATTAGTCATATCAAAATAATGTTCTTTTTATGTAAGTACCGTATATTCTTTCACATGCATTATTGAAAAGCCTTTAATTTAGAATTAAAAACATACACTTCAATTCTATTTATCTCTATAGAGGTAGAACAAGACTGATCTGATAACTAAGACTTATTTGATTTGATTATATTCTTGACTTATTATTTGTAATGTTTCTTATTTTGCTATACAAGTTAGGTACTTAACCCGTCCGCATCAGCGCAAAAAATAATAGATTTATGAATGAAACTTAACTCGAATGAGTCTTGCTGATTCGGACAGATTAAGGAAATAAATGAAGCCATTGATTGATTCGAATTTTAAATAAGATTTTCTCTTATACCTACCTAAATAAAACACATATGCAAGTATATATTGCATATACAGAATATGTTGTAATATATAATATACATATATAATACAATAAAATAATAATACGGGCTGTCATGGAAAATATCCGATATGTATCAAATTTTTGATATATGTACAAAATAAATATCGAATATTTTCGAACCCTAATTGTGATTTTTAACTAAAAATAATAACAGAAAAATATACAACCACATAGTTTTAAAAGTATAGATTGATATCAAATTGCAAAAAAAAACCCATTGAAACGGTGAAATTAAACTTGCAATTTTAGAGAGAAAAATTACATCCTCGGATGGGGTTCGAACCCGCGTCTTCTGCCAATCCATGAGAAACACCGTGACCCGTAGGCCACCAAGGTGATACGTCTAAACATCGAATTTTGCTTTCCAGTTTATTTTATACAGAGCGACATCTATTGAATAGCTTGACAGGCTTTATCCCACCAAAAGAAGACTTTTTATAGAAGTGTTTAATAGTTCTCTATAGTGCGCTAATAATACGCTATAATCAGCTCATCAAATTACTTGTCAGTAACTTGATATAAAAAAAAATACAATTTACAGAATCATCGGGTATCGAGACAATAAACATAACAGAAGAACAATGTTTAGAGGAACGGAAACAACTCGCAATGAACTCCAAATTCACTAATTCTGCTTACAAATGTGGGGATTGTATAAAAGGATTCAGTTTTAAAGCTAGCTACAAAGTACACATGGAGAAACATAGTCCAGTGAGTTTTAGTTATTATATTTTCTATACAAATAAATTAAATTTTCGTGACTTTTATGTTAAAATAACAGTAAATGCATATAAAGGCACATTTGGCCTGTATCAGGATCTTTATAGGATGGCAAGCTCCAATTTCGTGGCTAGGCGTGGATTAAGCGGGCGAGGAGAATAAGATATCACATGTACAATGAGTCTGCTTTTATAACGTTACACTGAGGTTTATTATTACAGCACATAGTGTTTAGAGATCAACTTGAATTTACTTGGGGACAAGGTATTCCACTTAGTAGCAAACGCTGCTACGACCAAACGCAAAGTGAGCTCCTCCGTGCCTCCGAGCGTGTCTGCGCGCTTCCCCCCAACGCCTCTGTCGGACGATGACTGAGTACTCTACGACCGACCGACCGACCAATCAGTGAACAGCGCACGCTACCAGAGTTATACCAGAGATGGCGCCACTTTGCATCTATAGTCCACAAAAACTAAACTAGGTGGCGCTTGACTAAATAATAACATCGGTTAAAGCTATGCGCCGATACATTATGAAAGTATATTTTTTATTTATTTATTTATAGCCTTGCATGCTGAAGACATAACATTTAAGAAAATTATTTATAATTAGCTTATTATATAAAATAATAACATATTACAATAAATTATCAGTTGACATTGTCTCAGCCTTCTCTTCCCCATCAGCTTGCCTTCCGGCATAGGCCTCTTCCCAAGACTTCCATTCCTTTGTGTCTTGTGCTAATTGTTTCCAATTTATGCCAGTCACCTTTTTTATGTCGTCTTCCCATCTTATCTGTTTGCCTTCCTTTGTTTCTTTTTCCCTCTCTTGGGTACCACTCTGATATTTTCCGGTTCCATTTTTCCTGGTTATATCTCAACATGTGTCCTGCCCGTCGCCACTTTTGTAGTTTTATTATTCTGTACTGTCTTTTTGACTTTGTTTTATATATTTTTTTCTAATTTTATTTTGTCTTTAAGCTTTTTATTGAGAATACTTCTTTCCATGTTATGTTGACATACTTGAAATTTTCTGTAATTCGTTTTGATAAGGGCCAAGTTGGGCAGCCATATGACAGAATTTATGATACAGCTACACTTTCATTTTCATTATACTACCGGCACACTTTCATTTTATGCTTGAGCGGAATTAATCTCTCTTTAGGATCTCTTTCAAGGACCAGAACTTGTGCCCATAACTGCTCACCCTTTTATCTATTTCTTTATCCATTTGATTTGAATTAGCTATGATCTGCCGTAAGTATATTCTTCGATATACTGAATTCGGTAGCTGTCTACTTTAATTGTATCCCTTGTTTAATTAGTCATTAGTTTAGTTTATTCTGCATTCATGCTTAGCCTTTCTTGTTCTGTGTCCAGTTCTTGCTGCATCCATTGCGACTTTGTGAAGCTATCAGCTAGCAAAATGATGTCATCTGCGAACCGTAAATGGCTTAGTGGGTTCCATTTATATTTAGACCATATTCATTCCATGTTAGTCTTCTGAATACAATTTCAAGAACTTCTTGTAAAAAATATAGGTGACATTGAGTTTCCTTGTCTGATTCCTTTCTTTATTTTAAATTGGTCCACACTTTTTTCTAACTGAATTTTGGATGTGTTGTTCCAATATATACTTTTTATTACTCGTATGTACTGGGCCGCCTTGCTCTTGCAGAGACTTCCATATCGCATTATGTTTTAGAGAATCAGAAGCTTTATTGAAATCTACAAATGCAATGTAATAATCTCTATTATTACGCCAGAAGCATGGACCAAAAGCGTGGTGGCGCTGTTTTTTAAGAAAGATGTCAACACTTTACTTAAAAATTACAGACCCATCTCGCTTTTGAGCCATGTTTATAAGCTGCTTTCGAAGGTCATTAGGAACCGTCTCAGTCGCAGGTTTGATGAATTCCAGCCTCCGGAACAAGCCGGTTTCCGAAAAGGCTGTAGTACCATAGGCCACATCCACACGCTACGGGAAGTTATACAGAAGACCGAAGAGTATAACTTGCCTCTATGTTTAGCATTTATGGACTATGAGAATGCCTTTGGTTCGATCGAGACGTGGGCAGGGCACTGCTCAAGTCTCTCCAGTGGTGCCGTATTGTCTATCTGTATATTGAAGTGCTGAAGTGTTTGTACAAAAACGCCTACATGTCAGTCGGAGTACAGTAGCAGAGTTCGAAGGCAATTCCACTGCAAGAGGCGTGAGGCAGGGAGACGTTATATCTTCGAAACTGTTCACCGCTGCATATTATTGGAAGACCCCTTCAAGCTCCTGGAATGGCAAGGACTAGGTATCAATATTAACGGCGAGTACATCACTCACCTTCGATTTTCCAACGATATTGTAATCATGGCAGAATCCATGGAAGATCTCAGTACAATGATCGAAGGCCTCCATCGAGTTTTCCAACGGGTAGGCCTTAAGATGAACATGGATAAAACGAAAATTGTGACTCAGTTCTCGAAGTTGTTGACGAATACGTCTACCTGGAACAGACAGTCAAACTAGACAGGTCCAACTTCGAGAAAGAGGTCAATCGTTGAATCCAAATCGGCTGGGCGGCGTTCCGGAAACTTCGCGAAGTATTTTCGTCAAAAATACCTTAGTGCCTTAAAACAAGAGTCTTCGACCAATGTGTGTTACCAGTGATAATTTATGGCAATCAAATGTGGTCTCTTACTATGGGCCTCATAAGTAATCTCAAAGTCTGACGAGCTATGTTCGTGGTTTCTGTACGTATTCGAATCAAAAATGAGGAGACCCGTGGAAGAACGAAAGTCACCGACATAGCCCAGAAAATTAGCCAGTTAAAGTGGCAGTGGGCACATAGCACGCAGAACAGATGGCCGATGGGGCCGGAAGGTTCTTCAGTGGGGACCACGGACCGGCAAGCGCAGCGTAGGACAGACGACCTGGTAAAGGTCGCAGGACGACGTTGGATGCAAGCCGCTTTCAACCGGTCCTTTTGGAAAATTATGGGGGAGGCATATGTTTAGCAGTAGACGTCCTACGACTGAGATAATGATGATGATGAATCTCCAATATATACGAGTACGTTATATTTTTCAATTATTTGCCTTTATAACAAAAATATGGTCAAGAGTGAAAATTTTCATCTAAATCCTGCTTGTTCTCTTGGCTAGTTTGCTACCTACTTAGTATAATTTTTGAAAACACAATTTGTACAAACATGGCGTGAGACTTATAGGCCAATAATTGTTCATATTATCTTGGTCTCCTTTTTTGTGTAAAATAACAATAGTGTTTTCCTTCCGTTGTGTTGGTATGATTTCACTTTTTAGGATTATGCTGAATATGTAACTTATTGGCTCTATGATGGCGGCTGAAGTAACATTCAATAAATCATTTACTTTTTAACCATAATTGAGTGTTCTACCTCACTTTACAGTATATTTGGTGCCCCTTCATCGTCAGTTTTTATGTGATTTTTGGCCTGTTGTAAGACACCCTGGTCATCATATAGTTCTTGGTAGAATTCTGTAGTGACTTTCAATATGTTCAAATGTTTTGTAACTTTGTTATTCATACCATCTTTGATTGCCGGTATCCAGGTTTTAATCTCAGGTAATTCTTTTGTAGCTCACTTGAAGCGTCCAGATTCCTCTTTACAGTTATTAATACTGCCTTTTCTTGAATGTTCTCTAAATTTTCTTATACTTGTGTTGATTGAGTTGCTTATGTCTGCTATTTCTTTTTTATTGTTTTTCCTGTCTGCAGCATTTCTTGTCTTAAATTGAATGGTCTTCTAGCTTCGGGACCTATTCTGTCTTTTTTGATGTATGAAAGTATATACAGCACTGATAAGAAATGATGTCTCTCTCTATGTATTTTATACAGTATTTTAAACAGGCACATAATTTTATGATGATATATGTTTCATGTATTAACTTAAATTTATTAATTACAATATTATGTTAATTATTCAAATATCCAATTATAGTTTTCATTATATTTAATGATTTTCATTCAATCAATACGTTTATATTCAATCAATACATTATATTAGTGAAGTTCGCTGGCTCCCATGATCTTGGACCACACACCAAATTCTTTACACTTAATATACGGCAGACCCGCCAATGTGTACATATCAAATAACGATGCCTACCCTCTTTACACTGTTATAAAATATTGTTCTTATTTAACTGTTTTCTTTTGTCTATGTAATGAGTATTCGTTACATTATATTGTATACAGTATGTACTTAATATTAGGATGGTTTAAGGAATCGTAGTAGCTGTAACACAGGGAATCCTAGTACAGCTACTAACGGCCCTCTTAAGTGACTATATCATTTATATTGTACGTGTTCGATGATTTTATGATTGTACTTACTTAAGAAAAAATAATTTGTATACTAATTTTATAAGCAAATAAATATTATTATTATTATTATTATTATATGTTCCGGCCAATCTCCACAGCAACTGGACCCATTTTGACGGGACTATTAATGGTAATAAAAATGTCGCATTTACTGGAATCCTAGTATATTTTCGGAGAAAACATATTTATTGTATTATTGGCCAAGTACGGCGACTGGCGAGTCTCCGGGTTAAGTTAATATCGCATAACTGGCGTTGCAAGGAATAACTTTAGCACCTGTTAGTTTTCATCCAATTTATTCTTTTTTTTATACCGTACCACTTTGTATACCGTAGACCAAGCGGGCGAAACCAAGTGCAGCTAGTATTACATAAAGGATCGCTTATTTTTCTTAACGTGCTACCTAATGCTTCAACGGTAGACAGCGTTTTAGTGGTGCTTTTGGTGTTGTAGATGTCTAAATACGACGTTTACCCGCATTCCATAAGGTCGATTGTCTGCTTATTGAATATATGAATGTTGACTGATAACTAAAGCATTATATTTGGAATTATAATATTATATAACTTGACAATAAACCTTGGTAATACATGGATAGAAATGCTTCAAACAAGGACTTAAAGATTTATTGCTATTCTTCTCTTGCAAACCAGAATCTTACACATACTTTGTATGGTGTTATTTGGTTGTGGCCTCTAACTATTTAATGCTACTTTCTAGTTAGACATTCTATCATCTAATTAGAATGTTGCATTTATATTGCATGTTACATTCAAACCTATTTGAAAACATATTGATATTTTCCGATTACATAATCAAATATAGGTTAGCTTCATTACTGGCGCATCCGGTAGGATCAGTGTATTTTGTATTGTTTTAGACTATGGGCGAGTTCTTATGTTACATTTGTAAATTAAGAACGGACACGGAGGAAAAGCTGCATTATCATAAAAGATGTCATGCAATGTAAGTAGTCTTAGATTTATTTAACATTTTAGTTAATACCTATGCCAGTTTAGCCTTACCTTTTAACCCTTAACTATTATGAAATAATAATAATAATACGTTTATTGTGCAATAAGTATATGTTACAAAACTCAGTGGAAAACTCAGTGCCTCCCATACTAGGATATGAACCTGTATCATGAGAGGCAGTGTCTTCCCATGTTATTGTCTAAGATTCGACATATATCTATATATTTTTGCGTTCTCTATAAACATAAGTATTTTTATTTTAGTGTTAATGAATAATAGTAATGATGGTAGTCCTTATTCTGTTAACACTTAAATAGAATGCATGTAACACTTAGAATGCCATTTCTAAAAATACGAGTAGGATTATTCTATTGGGTATTTTTACGTTAGTTTAGCGAGCATCAAGTTACGCGACAGAGAAACTGTCTAAAATATGCCCACGATTGAAGAGAAATATCCAATTTTAATGCTGTCATTCGGAAGTGTTATACTAATTTGTAATTTAGCCTAATCAATATAAGAACTGCCATACTTAACAGATTTTTAGTTATAGAAAGCTTACAGAATGGGCACTAATATCTCTCTTCTCTCTTTTCCTCGTTCCCTCACTGCTGAGAATCGCACGTACAATCAGTCTCCATTGGGTGCAGTCATCTGTTTGGACCGCACGGTGTATGCTACCACCCAATATCACACTTGATGGTAAATGATGATGCTGTCGATCACACTAGCGTCACAATGATGACCGGCTCTCAAAAGCACCTGCTGGAAAACACCGTTATTTGCTTCGTGACAGATTACATTTTGAAAGACTTATCTTAAAGTGTCCTACCACCACGCTGTTGATTTCATATAGGGATTGATCCGGGGGCCTCCTGAATGGCAGCTGACCTTAATTACACTCGAACTATCATCCCTTCCAGGCTTCACTATCAACTTGTATTGTTGTGTCTCATACATTCATAGATTTTTCACCTTATAACATTTCGTTACACTGGGTACGTCAAACTTTACATGTTATATTCGATTTATCTTAGGCTGGCCATAGACGGACTGCATCTTGCAGCCGAAACCGACTGCAATATGCGGTCGCCGCACGGCGATCTGCAGTTTTCATACTAAATTCATATCCGCAATACACGGACCGATCGAGTGTTGCCGTGCGGTCGACTGCTTAGAGCTGCCGGACCCACTATACACGGACCGATACAAGTGGTTGCTGCCGACCGCGCAATGCAATGACTTCATGTGCAATGTTTGTCCTCATTTTGGAATCTGTCTGTTGTATTTTATTAACGTAAGCTTAAAATACTAACTAATTCATCAAATGAAACCACGGACATTCTAAAGTAGTTGAAAAACTTATTAAGCTGGGGATACAAAGTATGAAATATTCCATGCTGTTCTCTTGTTTGTAGTATTGGACGCACCCACATACTACGGTGTCTTCTACGCCTACGCTTGCGTAATAGTAGTACAAAAAGCAGTGTTTCTTCATCGAACTCCATCTTGAAAATGAACGCGCATCAGTATTAGTTTGCGTTCGAACACAACTGCTCCAAGTAGTCGTAGTCGACTGCATTATGCGGTCGTGTTGCAGTCGTGTACGACTTCAACGCGACTGCTCTCGAGCAGTTGGTCTCGACTGCAACATGCGGTCCGTCTATGGCCAGCCTTAAATGAACCTAAATTAAATAATGTGGCTTTATAATAAACGCAAAAATTTAATAATTAAATACAAAATTATTTTTACAATGTCATAATGCTACACATAAATGAGAACTCTAAAAGAAGCAAACTCATAAAGTCATTTAGGGAGTAAAACAGATTTTCAGAGAAGAAAGTTTAAATATGTCTTTAGAAAACATGGAACGGCAAATTAATTATACTGTGTGGTAATTTGTTAAAACCTTCATATTTGTTATACATTCCTTTTTTTTACTTTCACTAATCTGTGTAGAGGTTTTTTAATGCTTCTTGTTTTACTGATTGAATATTTATACTCTTTTTTAGCATGTCTTATATGAACGCCAACTGCACGCACAAAAAGTATGACTCATTGTCACGTTTCTGAGCCGACCGTGCAAGCGAGAACGCGGAACAAGCGATAGAGAGGCAAAATCTGACTAAGCAATCGGCGTGTCTTATGACGTTATCATGTAAACTTATCGTCCACAAACCGACTTTACAAACCCCTAACTAGCTGCTCTCCGCGGTTTAACCCGCGCGGTGATGGATAATGATGATGATGATGAATCTTATATAGCCTATGCTACTCAGGGTGAATGTATTTTTCCAGTGGTGAAATAATTTTTGAAATCGGTCCAGTACTTTTTGAGCCAATTCGTTACAAACATACTTACACACAAATCTTTCCTCTTTATAATATAAGTATCTCTAATAAACAAGAGTGTATGTAGATAGATATGTGTGAGTGTATGTAGTCATAATTTAGTTTTCTTTTTGCAGTCGTTTCAAATGCGTAGAGTGCGGTATACTGCGCGCAAGCCGCCTGACCATCAAGGAACACATCGCCGCTTACCATCGACAAGGCGAGTGCGCTTACATCTGTCCGTACTGTGGCAAGCATTTCAAGTAAGTATACCAACTAATGTTGTACAAATACCGCCTTATTTAACGTGGACTTATTATAGTCCCGAGTAAAACATGATTTAAAGAAAATTTGCTTAAGGCGCTGATAAATAGTAAAAAGTAAAATCTTTATGTGGCATATGTTAACACTTGCTGACCCGCCAGCGGCTTCGATCGCTTGGTCTTTGGTTACCTTTGCCTTTTTGCCTTGGTGCCGTTTTGGAACCTCGAGGTCATGGGTTTAATCTCCGGCTTGGACAGTTATTGGGTTTTATTGAGAAAGAAAGACTTTCTCAATAACAGTCCGGAGACTGGAACAGTGCCCCGAAGATGGCAACAGGCTCGACCCCTGTTACATGATCACATGACCAAAAACTTATCCGTTCGAGGATTATATAGGGAAAAGTATCGATTTACTCAAGACCGCTAGACTGATGTTACCGCCCTAGCCTCACCTCCGTGGTGATGGATGGTGATGATGAGGAAAAGTAAGTATTGGGGGCAATTTACTCAATACCGTTAGACTGATGTTTCACCTCCGTGGTGATGGCGGAATTGCTCGACTACAGTCGGCTAAACAACAAAGATGGATGACATGCAGACTCCTTCGCTGAGCACGTCTAGTGTATCGTGCGAAATCATTGCGTGCTTTTGACTACGCTATCCGAAACTGACACATCTTTGACAGAACTCTATTGACATAAAATAAGTCTTCATTAGGATCTTAACGTAGGCGGAGATCTTGTGATTTTGTCTGTGCTGTGCCCAAGAATATTAGGCTTTTTCAACCGTGCGGTGACGGATGTTGGTGATGATGATGAAAAGTAACATATGTGCTATTCCAGACTATAATCTATCACTGTGCCAAATTTCAACCAGATCCGACCAGTCGTTCTGCCGTGATTAAGTAACAAACATCCAGATATCTATCCATCCATCCATCCATCCATCTAAACTTGTGGGATTAGTGGAGTTTATACATGGAGGTAAGCTGCAATAAATCAGTTGTATCGCCGACTATGTTCACCAAATCCTTGAAAGTCTTTTCTTCCGGATTCTGGTGCACACAAATCGCACTTCAAATCGTATGTAGGCTACATCCTACTCCGACCACAGTAACTAATGTAGCAACTTGTAATTCGGGTTTGATCTCGTTTGGCATCTTCAATTGTTCCACACGTCTAATGTATGCCGACCACTTTTTGCTGCAAAGGTCAAAGTTTTCTATTTTTCTAATAGGCACTTTATTTAATTATGACTTTGGCACAGTATTCACTACAATTACAATGTAGGCCCGATTTCCTCGTCGTCAGTTAAATTCTATGATAAATTTACGGGAGCTCGTACAGTAAAACACCGAGTCGGTGATACAACTGATTTATTGCAGCCTACCTCCATGTATGAACTCCATGTATAAATGTTAACATATGCCACACTTTAAACATCTAGTGTAACGAAACAGATTGATAATATTGTATGAAAAAATACTTAAGTTAGAAAAGGAACACGAAATAGAACACTCTGTACACCGAGGGGAGAAAACGATCTGTTTGCTAATATTCGCAATATTGGTGAGCCATAATCTTAGAAAGCAACATTTCTAAATATCTATTTTTTAACACCTTTCTCCAAACTCCCCCTTATTTTCCATATTTCACCTTAAAACTTTTTTGGCTAACCTGGGGAGGTAGTTAATGTAAAGTAGTTTACGTCTGACCGGCACGCTAACAAGTCAAGAGCTCCATAGCTCTTCTCAATATTATTGCTCAACGAACGGAAAGGTAACATCAGCCGCGGTCTGGGCGCACTACAAATCATCCTCGGATAACTCCCCCGAGAAAATCAACGTCGATGTGGAAAGGAAAAGCAATACGGCGCGTCGTACAACACCAATGTCTGTGGCTTCTACATTATTCCTTTATTTAAATCAGGTAGTACTACTGATACAACAAATGTTATTTCTGTACTATTTCTGTGCTACCTACGCTAAGTAAGATTTTCGAAAAATATATATTGCATCAATTAGAAACTCATTTTAGTGCTAACAAAATTTTCCATAAAAATCAATTTGGGTTCACAAGAAATCGTTCTACTATAGACGCAGGTATAGAACTTATAAAAATGTATTTGGTGCCTGGGAGAATCCTCAGGATGCCTTAGGTGTTTTTTGTGACTTGTCTAAGGCCTTTGACTGCGTCCGACATGATATTTTTGTCAGGAAATCACAACACTACGGTATTAGGAACATAGCTCTCAACCTTTTGTCTTCATATTTATACAATAGAATTCAAAAGGTTGATATAAATGGTAAATCGCCCGTAGTTATATGCCCCGTTCGTCGTATAACTTCGGAAGTATTAGCCCCGTTTTCTATGATAAGCCCGGTTCGTCATATAAGTTCGGAAGTATAAGCCCCGTTTTCTATGATAAGCCCGGTTCGTCGTATAAGTTCGGAAGTATTATCCCCGTTTTCTATGATAAGCCCGGTTCGTCATATAAGTTCGGAAGTATAAGCCCCGTTTTCTATGATAAGCCCGGTTCGTCATATAAGTTCGGAAGTATTAGCCCCGTTTTCTATGATAAGCCCGGTTCGTCATATAAGTTCGGAAGTAGTAGCCCCGTTTTCTAAGATAAGCCCGGTTCGTCATATAAGTTCGGAAGTATTAGCCCCGTTTTCTAAGATAAGCCCGGTTCGTCATATAAGTTCGGAAGTATTAGCCCCGTTTTCTATGATAAGCCCGGTTCGTCGTATAAGTTCGGAATTATTAGCCCCATTTTCTATGATAAGCCCGGTTCGTCATATAAGTTCGGAAGTATAAGCCCCGTTTTCTATGATAAGCCCGGTTCGTCATATAAGTTCGGAAGTAGTAGCCCCGTTTTCTATGATAAGCCCGGTTCGTCATATAAGTTCGGAAGTATAAGCCCCGTTTTATATGAATTGTATTTGTTTTAAATTGTATTGTTTACAGACGTCAAGTGTCACAGAAAAAGCATGTGAGGTACACACACCTGCAGGAGGAGCGAGTGATTTGCGCGTACTGTCATAAAAGCTACGCCACTAAAAATGTACTGAAAGGGCATATTATGTTGTGAGTACCAATTAACCACACACGTTGCAATTCCTGGAAAAGTAGTTTGATTTCTGCGAAATCTATTGTATTAGTGGCCAAATATCGTTCTTTTAGAAGATTAGTTACTATACTATACTACTACACTAATTTAAAATGAATAATTGAATGAATGTAGCTATCTCACTACTATTTGTACGTCCTTAGGGGCAAAACATGTTGACATATAACTTTGTAGTATTTTGACATCTATGGCATGCCGGTTATATAACGGTATTGTTTGTAACACATGTTTTCCGATGATGAAAATATATATCTATCTTTATCTAAATATGGCGAATCGAAAGTCAACGGGTTAAGGAGTAAAGAAAAAGTAAAAAACAATTTATTGATATAACTTCTTGTACAGTTATTTAGTGAATCCATAGGCTGCCGAACTAGTAAGATCTGTGTTTCAGCAGCCAGATTCATTAGATCAGCACGAAAATCTGTTTAAGTGTAACGTTATCGTAACGTTGACGTAAAACTATTGAATCCAGTACAAACTATCATTTATCTAGTACAACTGTGGCACAGAGAACGAATTTAAGATCGAATATCATAATCAGCCCATTTTGTTCCCACTGTTGGTACTCGAGCCTTCCTCTCAGAGAGAGGAGTTACGACCATAATCTACCACGCGAGTCCAGTGCGTGATGGATAGGTTAGTGGCCAACCTATGTCGAAGTATTCAGACCGGCCGAAGGCCTTCGACATAGCCTAACGGCTGTTGTCCTAAGACAAACAACCGGGACCGACGGTTTAACGTGCCCACCGAAGCACGGAAGTGCTCAGTTCAATAATAATGCCACTAGTGGTCACCCATCCAAGTCCTGACCGCAGCAAGCGTTGCTTAACTTGTTGATCGGTTAAGATCGCCAAGTCAAGCTCCGCTACGAGTACTTCGCTTGACTACTTGAGTTCTTCAAAGTAGCCTTTTTTTTTTTAATTGTCTACGTGGACGCTCCCAACAAGACGAGCCGTTTAGATGAACTTGTTTTTCGGTTGGTAATAAGAGTAATCGAAACACAGTTCAATGGATACGTTTAACTGTATCGCAGCTTTAGTACAGACAGTGTAGGCAACATAAGTTTTGCTATTTAAGGGAATTTGACTATAAAGGCAAACTGCGTTTAGACACTATACAACTTAGGTAAACTGAATTTAAAGTATGTTGACAATAACGCATTTTGCGTCTTAGGTATTTCAAATGTTAGGCAACATGAGATTAATGTATTTAACATATCAGGCATATTACTTTAGAGAAATTAGTGTTAGGCATTTTGCTACAAAGGCTAAAAGCGTTTTAGATGACTCGCTCATGAGGGAATTTGATTATTACGCGAAAGAAGCTCTTGTGCAAGATGCCATTTTGGTTGGAACTACCGCAATATTCTGCACAGTCAGCAAGCATCACTGTGTCAGGGTGTGAAGGGCACTGCAGCAAGTGACATTACCGGGCGGAAGAAATTCAAAAGCCAATGTCTCGAGGTGATTATCACAGTGCAGTGTCACGCTAAACTACGGATCTAAGCTCCGAGTGGCACTGCAGTATCAGGCTCCTAACTTAATTCATAAATAACCACATTCTCAAAAATGATTTATCCAAATGTTAAGCTTTATAGTGAAACTAGAATAAAAAAATCATCATCATCATCTCCGCCGTAGGACGTCCACTGCTGAACATATGCCTCCCCCAAAAATGTCCAGAAGGACCGGTTGGATGCGGCCTGCATCCATCGTTCCATCATCCATCTGTACCCCTAGCACGGGGCGGAGAGAAATAGTCTTTCCACCGTTTTTATCCACCTGTCGGGAAATAATTGTCTTCTCCACCTTACAGAGCTCGGCAACCGGGGAAAGAGATAAAATGTTTCCTTTTGACATATCTCGTACATAGTATGTCCCGCTACTCCCGCTATAGAGCACGGACTTGTCGAAACGTGGATATAATTATCTACGATTCAAATAACACGGTCCAAGTTGGTTGATAAAAGTTTATTTCCATTTTGATATGCCTCGCGCATATTATTATAATTATATTTTGTAACATTTCTTTAAATGGCAACTACGAAGCACAAACCACAGAGAACGCTACTCCCGCCGTTTATCCACGTGGATAAACTATCCTCTGTCGTTCCCGTGTTCGCATGGGAGATGAAAATGACATGGTGAAAAAGATTTCTTTCCTCTCCGCGGGGATAAATAGTCCACTGCCCGTGCTAGCCCTGCAGCTATCTTTATCAGGTTATCTGTCCACCGACGACGTGGACGACCTACGCTGCGCTTGCCGGTCCGTGGTCTCTACTCCAGAACCTTTACGGTCGCATCAGCCATCTGTTCTGCATGCTATGTGCCCTGCTCACTGCCACTTCAACTGGCTAATCTTCTGGGCTATGTCAGTGACTTTAGTTCCGTCTATCTCCTCATTTCTGATTCGGCCACGTAGAGAAACCTCGAGCATAACCCTCTCCTTAGCTCGTTGTGCGACTTTGATCTTACTGAGTCTGAAAAAAAGCACACTGTACAACAACACAACTGTTTTTAAACACTTTACTAATATCATTTTATATTTCAGGATGCATCCAAAGGAAATGTCAGCCCCGAACATAGTAAAGAAGTACTCTTGTGAAGAGTGCGATATGTCTTTCCGGACGATCTCTTTGCTCAAGGCCCACGGGGCGAAACACTCTCTTGCACGCGACTTCTTCTGCGTAGAATGTGACAAGTAGGTTTTTTTTTTACACTTGATCTTCATTCTGATTTAAAATCGCGCTTCGGACAGGTGAGATCGGTAAGCGATACGGAATGGGTTGAAATCCCGCTCACGTTGCTCACGGCATGGCTGACAGCGCTGTGATTCGTTTTACGCTTCTTACAAGATATATTCTTATAAGATAAGGAGAGACCAAAAGAGAGGTATGGAACCAAAAGAAGATATATAAGAACTTTGTTTATTAGTGCACAATATTGAACGGGGTGGTTTGGAATCGATAACTGGTCATAAAAGTAAAAGACAAAATATGACATATATTTATCCCATGACATATATATTATTATTGACATGACATATATGACATATATATTATTATTATTAATCCATATTCAACGTTCCACGGCAAATAACCACAGTGCGACTGAAAGCACGACAGTGACTTTGAGTGGAGACATTTTCTAAAAAGGGGGAACTTTGTTGTAGCGCTATTTAGAGACTGATTTTGATTGGTACTCACATTAGGTACTATAGTTTAAAGAATATCAGCGTAATATAGATAAAAGGTCAAGTGGTTTCCGAGATATGTACTTGGTTGTGAAGTACTGCGACAAATTGTCGCTGATAAGACTGTGTGCTCGCGAGGTCTAATGTTCGCAGAACTACTAGTGTTACTTTTATTAACTCTTGTTCTAGATGAGCAGATATTTTATTTTTATTTTTACTTTATTAGGAAAAGCAAACAGCTACATTATAAAGTACATATAAAATAATAGTAACATAATTCACATTTTGACTATAATGTAGCCCACAACGCTATTCACAGATTAACAAAAAATATATATCTATTACCTACCGCCAGAAGTACCACATACGATTGAAAATAACAAAATTAATTATGATATAATACGAGTAGTTGCGGACTGAGCGAGAGAGTTGTAAAACAAAGGTAAAGCGTAGAACAAAGAGTATGTGCTTACTAAGTTAAAATATATATATATAACTAAGTATAAAGTATGAAATAATTGAATGATTAGGTATTATAACATAAGGTAACAATAAATGAATGACAAATAAACAATGTTATTGCTCTGTAAGTATCATATGAGCTTTTTTTTTAAATTGACTCAAACTAAGTGCAAAGATATCAATACTAACAAACATGCTATTGTATATCTCTACCATTCGAACAAGAGGAGCACGACGCCCACTATTTGTTCGGCACCGACTAACAGCAAACAAGAAGTATTCGCGAACCGCTCTCATGTGAGTAGATCGAGGCACAATATAATATATTGAGTTTACTAAACTGTTGCAATCAAAATAATTGTTAACAATTTTATAGAGATTCGTTACTTCTAAATATAGTCGTCTTGACTCAAGACTTAGCATGTTGTACTTGATGAGCAGTTGGGGATAAGTCAAATACTTTCTGTGGCATCTATAATGCATAGCTTGTAGATACTTGCGTTGCACTCGCTCAATGGCAGCAACATATTTACTGTAATAAGGGTTCCAAATAGGTACCGCGTACTCAACTTGCGAGCGTACAAGCGATTTGTATAAATACAGATATGTTGAGGTACGTTTAAATTCAGAAGAAGACCTCATTATAAAACCATACATTTTAAAAGCTTTATTTACTACTGATTCAACATGTGTATTTAAAGACAGTTTTGAATCTATTTGGACTCCTAAATCGCGTAGAACATTAACTTTAGCTATAGGAACATTACATAATGTGTATAAATGATTAAAAATATTTATGTTTCTTGTGAAATTAATGAATTTACATTTAGGGAGTATACGAGTAATTAAACCACGCGCATTGCACTCATGGTAGCGACTGGCACAAATTCGCGCAAGGCAATTCTCGCTTTGTAGTTCTGTTTACACGGAGACATATTATATTGTATGCGAGGCAATTGTCGCCCAAGAGGAAGGGCGAGAATTGTGAATGTTTACACGAAGCAACTTTTTATGTTCAATTCGATAATCGTATGTTCGAGGCGAGAAACTCTCCATCTGAAGTAGGCCTTACTTCAGATGGAGAGTTTCTCGTAAACTCGAAACTCGTTTGTCGTAACTGACATATTACTTCGTTTTTACATAGAAAAAATAAAAATACTGTTTAAAGTGTTGACTTAACTGTAGTTATTATTAAAAGATTTTCAGTTCTAATCGTAATTTATAATAGAAAACAATACAGAAATAAATTAAAACAATTTTTCTTTCAAACACGACTGGCACAGTCAATGTCCGTAACCTCTGGCTGAGTGCCATCTGCGCTCGCCACCTGTCCGGTGACTCTGTAAATGCCGGTAGAGGCAAACAGAGCATTAGTGCGTTCGAAAAAAACAAATTATAGCGCGCCATGTGACGCCATGCTTTGATTCGAAAATGGTGAGGCGTTTTTTTTTATTTGAATTTCGCGCCCTTATTTTGCAGTTTTTGATTATTAAAGTTTTATAGAGTTTAATACAAAATCAATGAAAAAATAATGGTTTAAGTGTAATGTCAAGACTGAAGTTTTGGAGGCAAAAACAAGTAGTAAATTAAATTTAATTAAAACACTTGCACCCTATTGACGGAGAACTTCGTGCACATTGAACATACATAAAACAAGTGCAATTTGAAAAAAATTATACCGACTTCCATTCTACTACTTTTGTAAAAATCAGTTATTTGAGTGTAATTTAAAAATTACTAGACCGAATTTAAAAACAATAATTATATGGGGCCACACGGGAAGCACCAGCTTTGAAACAAAAAAAGAATTTTGGAAATCGGTTCTCCCAGTTCAGAGATATGAGGTAACAAGCATATAAAAAAAGAGTCGAATTAAGTACCTCCTCCTTTTTGGAAGTCGGTAGAAAAAACATACAGTCGAACATGACCCCCCCTGTTTAAATTTCGGTTAAAAACAGTCATAACGGCTCACGACGCATGTTGGGCACAGATGAAAGACATCTCCAAAAACGTATAAAATACCGTCTATGAAACAATGAAAAGTGTCAAATAATTTGTATAAATCATGGTCATTACGATAATGAGCTCATTATGGCTCTTGACATGTTTCACAATCTCTATAACAATTGGAATAGTAAGAATTGAACCTTATCGCTCAGTTAATAAACTCTTAAATTGACAAATCTAAGGTTGTGCTATAACACTCATGAATAAATAGATGGTATCTTTTGTTTGGCTGTGATTGGTTTGGACATCCTTGGTTCTAATTGATTAATACAATTCGAACTGCGTGATCATGCTAATGGCACAAGGCCGCGGTAGACTGAGGAATACATTATTTTATTGTTTCCTTCATAAATGGACTCGCACGTTTGTACATTTGCCTTTCCTCGAGTAGACACTGTAGTAGTGTGACTTCACAAAATGGCAGTATTTGACATTTTGGGTAAAAATAGAGTTCTGTGATTTATATAGTTTTTTATAGATTTAGCACTTTGCAAATTATACTAATATAAAGATACCGGCTTCACTCACTTGGTATTATGTCAGTGCGCGACGCGATCTCCAAGCGTGAACACTCCCTGAAGAAGAACTCTTACACGTTCGAAACGTTGTGGACTTAAACCGACATAATACCAAGTGAGTGAAGCCGGTATCTTTATATTAGTATAATAATGTGTGATACTCACGATAGTTTTCAAACTCTAATTACATTGCAAATTGATCGATTGTTACATAAATTGAAATATGTTGGTGTTAAATATGAAAATGGATTATTACCTTGAGCACAATTGCATCCCAATTTAAAGAGGAAACTTATGTGGTAACCTACTGGTTTCTCTTCTGGAGACATGGTTGCACCCGGAGGTAAAACAATACGGCGTTTTATTTATTTTTCATAACGAACTAAGTGCGTAATAATTTAAAATACCAAAATCACATACGTTTATGTCTTTGTTTTTACCCAAACTGTCATTTTGTGACGTCACAGTTTCCACGGTCTACCTGCATGTAGTGAGACTTTTATTCCAAGTATTCAGAGTCTAACCATAAGGCTATCCGCTATCTGCTGCCAGCGGATACTCAAATATATTGGCCATATCGCTCATAGCTCATAGTAGTTGGCCAGGTCACCCATTCAGACTAGACACGACCCTCAGCAATGAAGATGCCGACTATGATAATGATGCAGAGTCTAGTCACAATTATAAGTATGCTTATTAAGTCACTATCCTGTCTAAGTCACGTTCTAGTAAAGCGGTAGATGCATCACTAAAACTTTCCAAGGAGATTGACGGCGAAGAAACAGAAAAAAAACGTTTTACAATATGCGCAATGTACCTACCCTCGTGCACTATAACACTTAACGGTTAATAATCCGCCAACGTATCTATTACACGTCAAAACGCTATGAAACACAAATCTAGGAAAATTGCTCAAAATCAATGATAACCATTGTCGGGGATTTCCCACCATCTCTTCTGGGTGTTTCCAGACCAATACATCGATCATCGATCGAAGGTATAATGGATTACTCCAGTCGTTCGATAGTTTCTACCATACTGATAAAAGGTTAATGGAAGTTGGATAGCTTCGATTAACGTCGATCGATGGCTTCGACTGGTGATCGAATTATTGGTGTGGTAACACCTTTAATCTAAATCTTGCTGTGGTTGCTTATTGGCTGCAAGGGGCATTCCCAACTGAACTGAGCTGACTTATTAATGTATTCCGGAGGGTACCTTAATACGTCAGTTCAGTCAGGGCATATTAATATGTCGATCCCAGTTATCTTTGGATAATACCGGAGGTAATCAAATAGTTTCTAATCTTTGAAATTAAGTTTTCCCACTACTCTATCCGTTAGTTGGGAGTCGGAAGAGTTAGTAGAGAGTTAGAGTACTAGATCTTAAAGCTATTAAACATTCTGGAACTAAAAACAATGAATATTGAATTTGCTCTTATTTTATTTCATATACATCTTATTATCACAATATAATCATATAAAACTATATGAACACATTTTTTGTACATTTTCTATTTGCTTAGATATAAATAATTGAGTATTATTCAATACATTCCTCGAGATCCGTTTTCAATTGGCCATTTCCATCGTTTTTGGTACGAGTGTTTACGTACCTTTTTAACATATATACTATATCTAGAACTAATTTGAACTATTTTTCACTTTCCTAATATTACTATTTATAAATCTGTCCGTTTTAACAATTCCTTGTCGTTATTTAAAAAACCACAAACACAAAAAATAAATTACAAAACTAATTTCACTTTCACATAAATCGACTTGACGTGCAATTGCCAACATTAGTTCCTCGGACGATATGATCGAACCTGACCATCTAACTAACATTTTTTTCAAAATAGACCACAATCAACGCAATCATAAGAAATCAGTTAGTTCCATATGGCAGCTATACCAATAATTATTATTGCAATGTCTCATCTCCTAATACCGCACTAATCCATTTAAAAATGACTTTCCAATCAAATATTGCTCACTTTTCAGATTCCTTTACCAGTTTATGATCTACCTTGTTCAATTTATGATGGTTCTTTCCGATGTCTAATGTGTTTCTGCCAACTTATGATTATCGTTTTGTAATTTGAGATTCTAATGGCTTCGAGTAGGGTTTCTATTTAGTAAGGACCTTCAGCAGACCTGGCCACGGCAATTTCTGCTGCGTTATCGTCGTATCCTCCTGAACGAGCTGATGCATCAGCCGGCTCCAAGGAGATCCTTGGCTTGTAACCACCCTCATCAGCTTCGTACTCTACAGTCTGAGAAGAAAAATATTCATTATTATCGTTATTTTTTTCGCTTTTTACCTGAAGTTGTAAACTAGAAAGATATTTTGGACATGTTAATGACAGAATGTATCTCGGTAGGTTGTAAACCCTAGCATTACTGTCTCGGGTTGATTTGAAGACAAATCTAGCCAGTCCTAATTGACTTTAACTTGTGTTGAGGTCTTACTTTCTGGAGGAATCCTTATATCTTATGTAACAATGTGAGAAATGCAAGTGCAGTAATAATAAGTTCAAGTTATCACGTCATCTATTTCGAACTGCTGATGGTGTTCATCAGGCAAATTTTTATTTCAATATAAGCTATGGAAGGAAAGCGAAGTGCTCGCAGCAGAGCTCGACATGGCGATCCAAACTGATCAACAAGTTAAGGAACGCTTCGTGCGGTAAGGAGTTGGATAGGCTAGTGACATTATTCAACTGAGCACTTCCGTGCTTCGGAGGGCACGTTGAGCCGAGGGTCCAGGTTGTTTGTCTTAGGACAACAGTCGTTAGGCTATGTTGAATGCCTTCGGACGGCCTGAAAATTTCGACATAGGTTGGCTATTAGCCTATTCACCAAGCCGCACTGGGCGTGCGTGGTGTATGTATGTATGGCCTAACTGCTCTCTCTGAAAGGAAGGCTCGAGTCCCAGCAGTGGGAACATAATGGGCCGATGATGTATGTATGTTATGTATGGAATGAAGAAGCTAAAGAATAAGATAATATACCTGTCTAGTTCCATCAGGCAACACAACGAAGTAGGAACCCTCAGCGCGGTCCGCTTGCCTGGTCTCAGCGTGTCCAAAGTCGCTGCCTGACTCGTAGTCCTCGATCTGGTAAGCGAAGTCGTAGTTGGCTGGTTCCTGTGACAATAGTTAAGATTATAGGAAACTGCCATCATACCTATCTCTGACGTTGCAGTTTTCAAGAGACATCGTTTTGGCACATACATTTTTTGCCATTTTTTATGCCATAGGTGTCAAACAAGCAGACGGGTCGCCTGATTGAAAGAGATCACCGTCGTTTATGGATATGTGTAACACGTCTCGACGCATCACGAATACCTTGCCGACCTTGAAGAGCCCCATATTGCAGCCTCCCGGTAATACCGAAGGAAAGCTCATTCCACATTTTGCTGGAGTGACGCAAAAAAGATAGCGTAAAGCGTAGATGATATGTGGATGAGTCTGGCATAGGTGGTTAGTGCGGTAATAAAACGCAAAATGCGACGCTGGCACAAGTTTGAATAATTCTTCAGAACGCTCTCCATTGTATATTACGTGTACGTACGTGTCGTACTTTCAAAAATATGTTTTTCGGTTTGAAGATCAAATCCAATGCATTCCAGTTCGTAAGAATGCCATGCCCCTATCATCATTCAGATCTAGCGTCCAGTTTTATCAGCATCCAGTCATATCACGGCAACGAATAAGTTTGAAGTAAATGGTACGTTATATATAAATTATTGTGGGGATTACAGCCTTCATTACAAAAGAAGTTAACCACACACGTTGCAGTTCCTGGGAAAGTAGGTTAATTTCTTCGAAATCTATTGTATTATTGGCCAAATATGGCGACTAGCGAGTCAACGGGTTAATACGAGTATGTAGTTAAAAAGAAAAGTCATTAACAAGCATCCAAAAGTAACAAGAAAACATATAAAAAAGAATCAAAGATATCTACCTGATTGAGCAGTTCCTCCAAAGCCCTCGTCTTAGCGTAATCATAGCCTTGGTTGCCGTCACGCTGTTCTGGGACTCCATATTGATCTGATGGGGCGGCACTACGAGAAGCGGGAAGGTAGCTTGATGATGGAGAGGACCTGGAACTAATACCATCATTATCATAGAAGAATATCATGAGTTCTATAAAAATAACAACTATGACACAAAACGCACAAGCTTATAATACGAGTCTAAGAGTAAAAACAATTTACCTGGGAGCACCATAAGAGGAAGCAATAGCATCGGTCTTCAGATTGCTGCGGCCTGACGGGGATTCGTACTCTTGGGACAAACTTCTTGCATTTGGAGCTCCATAAGATTCAGATAGATCTTTCTGGCTGTAATCCTCGGAAAAGGAATCAGCGCTCCTTGATGATGGAGCACCGTATGAACTAGATAAAGATCGTGAAGCTGGAGCACCATACGTTGAAGATGGGGCATTACGAGCACCGAAAGCTGATCTGGCAAAAGGTTTGGACGCATCATAGCCTTGGCCCTCGTTTGATCTCGCTGAAGGTGATGAGTAACCAACAGAGTCTGATTGGAACTGGGACCTAGCAGGAGATTGAGAACTGCGGAAGTTTACAGACGAGTGAGGCTTTTGGTTGCTTCGTGCTGCCACAACAGGGACGCCATACTCTTCTGACGGGGCAGATCTGGCATTAGGTGCGCCGTACTCAGTAGACAGAGTTCTAGCTGCTACAACTGAGGGTGCTCCATATTCCTGTGACAGAGACCTGGAAGCAGGTGGCCCGTATTCCTGAGCAATGCTTCGTGCGTTAGGAGCAGCATATTCTTGTCCAAGGCTCCGGGCACCAAGAGTGTTGTGGTCAGAGTTTCTTGCGGCTGCTGACCCGAATCGTTGGTTGAAGCTGACGCGCACTTTTGGTGTGTAGGACTGTCCACGAGCATTTGCGGAGCTTCTTGCGTTTGGTGCGTTGTATTCATATCCGTTGGAAGGGGCGTTGCGAGCTGATGCGATGGTGTCCGATGGTGGACCGTACTCCTGGGATAGAGATCTTTGATGGTCTGATTCGTGGTGATCGTGGTGGTGGTCATCGTGAGATCGCGTTGATGGGTATCCGTCGCTGAATAACAAAGATATCAGATGTATATCAGACAGAGTGCATCAAAATACCATGTGAAAAGGTAAGTGGATATGTTGATTAAAGCACAAAATGGGAAACTGAAAACGCATGTTTGACGTCTGTGCCTAAACATCTAGTCTAGCTAATAGAGCATTTATTTCTGTTAAGTGATATATACGTCGTTTGCTTAGTCAACAATCGACGAGGCATTACTTTTCATATACTCCATGAAGTATTGTTTTCATATGAAGAAGTTGACCGCGAAGAAATGTTAGAAGAAAAGACATAAGACATTTGTCAGTAATCGCTTATGGATTTATATGCAACTTGACTTTGATGCAGACGGATGTTTACTAAGTAGTTTTGCTGCGGTCTTTCTCATTTCATTAAGCTATTATAATTTTCTAGAGTATTTATCGCGGAACGTATATTATGTTTACCATTCGGCCTCTGTTTCGAGGGGTACTATTACGCCCACGCTGGCCGCTTATTAATAAATTCCCTGGAACTGCCGGCTTGAGGATAACAGAAAATGTGTAAGAGGATATGCGTTGACTTACCCGACCGGTGGTTCAGCTAACGCCAGTGACACCAAACACATGAGTGGTATAAACATCTGGAAATAAAACAATTTTGGTTGTAGATATGTATTTCTTTGACAGGCCGGTTGGCGCAGTTGGTAGCACCCCTGCCTTCTAAGCCGCTGGTCCCGGGTTCAGTCCCCGGACAGGTCAAACATTTGTATGCATGAACATGTCTGTTTGACCTGTGTATTAGTGTGTATTATGTATACATATGTGTCCCGAAACAACGATAGCCTAGTACCGGGCGAGAGGCCAAGGTAAGTTATGAAAAAATTAACAAAAAACTTTCTTTTTCAACATCAACCAGTGTACCAGTGTCAAAGTTAACTGACAATTTTGTAAACCATTACTCGTCAAAGCTTTATTTATTTGATTTAGTTAAAATGTGTATTGATTTGTGGTTGCAATAATTGCAACCACAAATCAATACACTACTGTAATCTCAAATAACAGCGATTTATTATTAATAGCGCTGTTATTTGAGATTATACTGTAAAAAGTTTACAACATTTTCGAATAATGTCTATTATCGCTTGGCTAAGTGACATGGATTTTTTGTAACTGGTATACCTTGGCTTCTCGCCCGTGGGACGTGGTAACATAAAATGGGTCTGTTCAGTTACGAACATTGTCTAATATTCGAAACTGAACTCTTTCCACAAATTATGTAATTGTAAATTAAATAAATTGCAATATAGTTTCAAATCAGTGGGCCGAGCACGAAACTCTGCTTAAGTGTAACGTTATTCTATAGTTTACGTATTCAGAACTAACTATGAGTTATCTGTGCCAATATTGTACTAGATAAATTACAGTTTGTGCTAAATACGTTAACGATGCGATTACGTTACACTTAAACAGATTTTCGTGCTCGGCCCACAGATGGTTTACAAAGTTGACACATAACTGTATGTTTATAAAAAGACTAATAAACGCGATGTTAGCCTGATAAGTCAAATATATTTTAAACTTCAAAAAAGGAAGAGGTACTATGTTGAGCTGTAGGTTTTTTTATGTATGTTCACCGATCTATTTGTGAACCGATTCTCAAAATTATTTTTTTATTTGAAATACTTTTCTGAGATGGTTCCATTTCATTTTCATCAAATTCGGTCAAGCGGTTTATGAGTTCCACTGCAATAACTGAAAAGTGTTTTTTCTTGATGATATCCTTATTGACGATGAATGACAATCGATCCCGTAAGTAGCAATTGTCACTAAAAAGGGTGCGCACAATATTGCGATAATAGGTACTTTTGAACTACCATGGTACCGACTTCGACAAGTTGTTTCACACGATTTAGCGTTGAAGTTGGTTCCATTTTTGGTAAAAATTTTGGTTTTTTTGGGCAATATATAACATTCGAAATTATATTTAAAACGTACCTTCATAGTAGAGCAGTAGAGATGAATTGAAGGGTAAGGAAAAAGTTAGGCCCTTATTCTATTGCACGGTCCTTTACTATCACTGCTGTTCGTTTAGAACTGTTACTCCTTGCAGATGCAAACCTCGAATGTTGACATCCCTAAACTGCTGAACTATTTATACTAATTCAACAGATCCTGACAATGCATCCTCAAGTAACATCAAATTTCTACTTGCCAATCTATTTTATACTCTACTTATTTGTAAATAAAGATGTTAAGGGTTAATTTGTTCACATCATCAAATAACTTCGATGGACAAGTTGCCAATCTATTTTACACTCTACCCCTTTAGAAATAAAAGCGTGAGGGGTTAATTTGTCAGTGTAGGTTAAGTTCTAAAGCTTTTATTGTCCACTTAATAGCTAATACATGATGTGACAATACATTAGATCCAGCCGTTGATATATTAGCTTTTTAGAGGCGTCATGGCATTAGACTTACACAACAGAAAAAGTTCGCCTTAAGATCAAAATTTCCCAATTTAAACAATTGCTGAAACATATAACCCGCGGCACGTAACTCTAGCGCTGACCGTTATTGCGAAGAAGTCAAAAATTGGGTATCACAGGGGGGGCTAGAGGGACGAAGGACTCTTGTCTCTCTCTGGCACATCGAAGACGAGGGACTCTTGTCTCTCTCTGTCACATGTGCGCGACTGTACCCATGCGCAGATATCCCCTCCACATTTCGCTCAGCGCTAGAGTTACGTAGAGGTTATACTCCTACTATTCCTGATTACGTAGATAATGGTTATCCTATTAATTAGGAGTCAGGTTATAACATAAGTGGTGGACTTTGGTGGAATTGGCAAATGTTGGAAGTGGTCATTTTGAGAAGACGACATCTTCTGATGAACCGATTGTTATTTTGGATTCGGCATTATGCTATTATTCACGAGTGAATGTAGCAGTATTATATAGACTCAATAAAATATCAAATTACTAATTTATTACTGATCTGAACCTACTACGATTGTTTTTCGAATTGCACAAATCAACAAGACATTTGAAAAGAACTTATGATTTTTACAGAAAGTTGAAATTTTTACGAACAAACGTTTTCAAATACATATTAAAGGCAAAGTTAATATATTGATTTCTTCAAATAAATCTCTCAAAGATTCACGGGGACCCATTTCGTGTATAGCTCGAATAGATAAAATTCCTGTTTACACGTCTCTTAAGAGATTATTAGCTCAATGAAGCCAGTGCATTGTTGAGTGCCGTCAAAGCATGCGTGATGTAGATCAGGTGCTTTTGTCATTGATTCTTCAAGGTCCTTCTGGGCTCTCTTTGTGAGAGTACATTGTCCCGTCACGGTTTGTTAATAAGGTTTATTTTTGAAGAAATTCGCCGTTACTAAACTCATTTTACTAAATACGGCGACTGTGGCATTCGATCTAGTACGAGATTATTATCGTAAGAATACCTACAATGGGTATGTATCAATGCCGTCTTAACAGACTTGCATAAGGGGGAGATGTTCACAAATCGATGCGTATATATTTTTCAATGACATTATTTTATTTGTAGCAAAAAACATAAAAAGATACACATATTAACAAGATATAAAATGAAGCAAGTACATTTTTTTTTAAAGTACTACCATCTCTTTTATGCTGAGTACCAGAAGATCCTTTTTTGTTTAACCCTTTGAGTACCATTTACGTAATTTTTTTAATATATATAATTTATATGCGTTTCATTCATAAATCTTTTCTTTTAATTATCACGGTATATGAAGGGTTATTATAAATAGGCTATACCTACCTCCAAGCCACGGTAATATTATCTATAAGTATTACCGTGTCCAAGCTAATTCATCATCATCATCTCAGCCGTAGGACGTCCACTGCTGAACATACGCCTCCCCCACAAATTTCCGAAAGGACCGGTTGGAAGCGGCCTGCATCCAACGTCGTCCTGCTACCTTTATCAGGTCGTCAGTCCTCCTTGTCGGTGGACCGACCTACGCTGCGCTTGCTGGTCCGTGGTCACTCTAGAACCTTTCGGCCCCATCGGCCATCTGTTCTGCGAGCTATGTGGTTTGCCCACTGCCACTTACTTGGCTAATCGTCTGGGCTATGTCGGTGACTTTAGTTCGTCTATCTCCTCATTTCTGATTCGATCACGTAGAGAAACCTCGAGCATAGTCCTCTCCTTAGCTCGTTGTGCGACTTTGAGCTTTATTTTGTCCAAGCTTATTCCATATAAATTTCACTTATGTCGATTTAAAAGTTTTCGATATATCTATACTATACCTACATCTAAATAAGGTCTTTGTTAATTAGTGCACAATATTGTTTGGGGGGGTATGGAATCGGTGACTGGCCATTATAGTAATAGAAAAAAATACATGTTTTAATATTATTCATCCATATTTAATGCTCCGCGTCGCGGCTAATAACCACTGCGCGACTGAATGCACGACGGCGCCGTCATTACAGAATAGATAGCAGTAACTTAACTACGCGAGACATACCTACCCCCCTTAGAATAGGTACAACGATTTACCAACCTACCTAATCGGCATTCTTGTATCAATTGGTCGATTGGCGCAGTTGGTAGCAATCCTTCCTTCTGAGCCGCTAGTCCCGGGTTCGAATCCTGGACAGGGGGTCGATGCCACTAATTTAATTTGTTTCAACTACGATCGAACCGTAGCTGATTTGCACACATTCTTATTCTGCTATTAGAAAACAGTCCAGCTGCAGTTGCGTTTCTATTGACGCCAGCGATCGAATAATATTTCATATTATGGTAACTCGATAGATCAACGCTAACTAATATTAGTGTTTAATATTTAACTATTATAATAGTAGCGTTTACGATACGTTTACGAGACGTTACGTTCCAATTTGTCTGCAGAATGGCTTTTTGGGTAATTATCGAACGACAACCGGGGTCGACCGAGCACAGGAGCAGAGTTCGAAGGCAATTCCATTGCAAAGAGGCGTGAGACAGGGAGACGTTATATCTCCGAAACTGTTCACCGCTACATTGTAAGACGCCTTCAAGCTTCTGGAATGGCAAGGACTTGGCATTAATATTAACGGCGAATACATCAGTCACCTTCGATTTGCCGACGATATTGTAGTCATGGCAGAATCCATGGAAGACCTCAGTACAATGCTCGAAGGCCTCCATCGAGTTTCCCAATGGGTAGGCCTTCAGATGAACATGGACAAGACGAAAATTATGTTTAATGCCCATGCTGTACGTAGGTACAGCATGGGCATTAAACTGAGAACTGAGTTCCCAACTGATATTGGGGTAGCCCAATATCAGTTGGGAACTCAGTTCTCGAAGTTGTTGACGAGTACATCTACCTGGGACAGACCGTCAAACTAGGCAGGTCCAACTTCGAGAAAGAGGTCAATCGTCGAATCCAACTCAGCTGGGCAGCGTTCCGGAAACTGCGCGAAGTCTTCTCGTCAAAAATACCTCAGTAACTCAAGACAAGAGTCTTCGACCAATGTATGTTACCAGTGATGACTTGGGCACTGAAACGTGGTCTCTTACTATGGGCCTCATAACTAAGCTCAAAGTCGCACAACGAGCTATGTAGAGGGCTATGCTCGGGGTTTCTCTACGTGATCGAATCAGAAATGAGGAGATCCGTTTAAGAACGAAAGTCACCGACATAGACCAGAAGATTAGCCAGTTGAAGTGGCAGTGAGCAGGGCACATAGCACGCAGAACAGATGGCCGATGGGGCCGAACGGTTCTAGAGTGGAGACCACGGACCGGCAAGCGCAGCGTAGGTCGTCCACCGACACGATGGACAGACGACCTCATAAAGGTCGCAGGACGACGTTGGATGCGGGCCGCTTCCAACCGGTCCTTTTGGAAAATCATGGGGGAGGTATATGTTCAGCAGTGGACGTCCTACGGCTGAGATGATGATGATAAACTGGAGTCAAACTGCAGTAGTAGCGGGGTGGATTGTTGAAAATTGTGTCCCCCAGATCAAACATTTGTGTGCATAAACATGTCTGTTTGACCTATCTATATAATTAGTATGCATATCATTGATTAGGTTACCATAGTACATGCTCTGTCTTGGTTGGGAGCAGAAGACTGCGTGTGAATGTTGTCCCATATTATTATTTCTTATAGTAGTTCTGCGAACAGTAGACCTCGCGAGCACGTCTTATCAGTGCCAATTTTTCGCAGTACTTTACAACCTATTATTTCGGAAACCACATGACCAATTAAGCTCATATTCAAAATTCCTCTTTAAAGCCAGGTACCTAATGTGTGTACCAAGTTATATCATAATCGGTGGGTAAATAGCGCCGCAGCAAATTTCCCCCCTTTTTTGTAAAGTACCTCACCACTCTAAATCGAAAAAAAATTTATTAAACCAGCTGCTCTCCGCTGTTTCACCCGCTTGGTGATGGATGATGATGATGATGATGATGAATCTTATATAGCCTATGTTACTCAGGGTGAATGTAGCTTTCCAATGGTGAAAGAATTCTTGAAATCGGTCCAGTACTTTTTGAGCCAATTCGTTGCAAACATACTTACATACAAATTCTTTCCTTATTATAATATTAGTATGGAGTATAGATAGTAGATCATGTATACCAAATTTCGTCAAGATTGGTTGAAAACTGTACCTGTACAGGAAGTCCAACGAACAACCTAACAAACATGCGGACAGATGAAAGTCAATTTGGCCGCTTAAAGCAGAGACGCTTTGTTCGCTTGGTCAATTAAGGGGCTGTCATATCACGATGTCGATAAAAATGAAGATTTTAAAGCAGTTTATCTCTTAAGCAGCGATTTTATTAAAACTACAAAAAATCATATGACATTTTAAGACTTCTAAGTACACATTGACGGACTTAAAACATACTAGAGTACATTAAAAAAAAATTCAAACAAATCACTTAATTTGACGTTTAAAGCAGTTTTTCTCTTTATTCACTATTGTATTTGTTATGAAACACATATCATAAAATAGTAATTTTTAATACACATACATTGACGGATTATTTTTTTGTTTAAGTGTGCACATTATTTTTTTATGAATTTTGTTCGTTTTTAACGCCATGCATTTGCTTGATTTCAAGTAAAGGAAATTGAACGTAGCCAAGCGCTGAGCTGACAGCGCCTTAACATCAGCTGAATGGTTCTGCTAGTTACAATCAAACAATGTATCTTTTGTTCCAGAGCTTTCAAGTCTGAACCCATGTTGAAACAACATTTGAAAACACAGATTCATGTCAACTATTCCGAACTGCCGTATGTATTTGTTAATTTATTCCACTTATGTATTAAGTTTGTGTGGATCAGTACACTGAAGTTAACTTCTAAATCCCATGGTCAGAAAGTAGGTTTTGAGCGAGCCCAAGGGCAACAAGGGTCGCCGTTTTATTATTACGTCGGTACCTACTCAGACGGTATCTTGCACAAAATTCCCATCACCTGTCGTGTTTTCTCGCTTCAAAAAGTTTGCATGCCGACGATGTAAGAAGTATTCATCATATTCATTTAAATCATGTAATTTACATCTCTTATAATATTATCTACAGACTTCCAAAAAGGATTACTCAATTCGACTGTACTTTTTTAATGTTTGTTACCTCATAACTTTCGACTGGGTGGACCGATTCTCGAAATTATTTTTTTGTTTGAAAGCTGGTGCTTCCCGTGTGGTCCCATTTAATTTTAATTAAAAATTTCATCAAATTCGGTCTAGTAGTTTTTGAGTTACACTCCAATAACTGATTTTTACCAAAGTAATAGAATGGAAGTCGGTATAAAATTTTTCAAATTGCACTTGTTTTATTTTTAAATCACTTCGTTAATAGGTCGGATTATTTTTAAATGTGTACTAGTTTAAAACCCTTTCAACAATGTATACAATGTGGATATACCGTATGAATAATATGGAATTTAGCAATTTTAGAGAGAACGACGTTAGACGGTATTCGAGCCCGCGCCTTCTGACAATTCGTGTCAGACCCCTAGGCCACCAAGGCATACCGTCCGAGCATTGAATTTTAACTCTATTTGGTTTTAACCCTCGTGTGGGGACGGGTCGCTTAGCAAGCGTTAGTGTAAAGTCAAAGTCAAAATCATTTATTCAATTTAGGCATCAAAGACGCACTTATGAACGTCAATTTTTCATTATAATGTACTTTAAAGACTCTACCGCCGCGTTCCAAAATATATAGAGCCTACCAGAAACGGCAGGAAACTCGAGGCCATTCTTTTTATATAGATGTTCAATGTTTCTACTTAGGTACTAAAAATATTACATATGATGGGTGGCAGAGTGAAATTTTTCCAGAAGTGGAGTATTCCAAGCATCTTTATCTTCTATATAATATCGGACTTTATAATAAGCTTTTTTTATATTAAACGATTTATAGTCAACTTGAATATGCCCTCTGTGAGCTCAGTTATGTAAAACAATCATATAATAATAGTATATTATGCAATTAGTAAATGAAGGACGGATTTAAAGCGAAGGCCATATATCAATCACGAGTAAATGAAGGATTCTAACGACTGGATCACGACCGTAGGGAGAGATTCGTGATTATTGAATCACGAGCGTAGCGAGTTATTAAATTGTTAGAATACTGAGCAATGCGAGTGATTCATAGCCCTTGATATAAATCCGTTTTATTCAAGAGTTGCATACTATATACTTATATACACTGAGAAAAAGGAATTACTTAAGGGAAAATAGACATGTAATGAAAATGAACACACAAAGTTAAATTAATTAAAATGCACATTACAATTAGAACAATTACTAAACATAAGAGTAATTTTCTTATTTTATTCTTTTTTCTGCAATGGTAGCAAAGAACGTAATACATATTTACATATTTTTATTCTAATGTTAGCATTAGAATAAAAACTGTATTGCTTAACTCCTTGTCACAAATATCGACCAATCAAATATCGAGGAGTTATTTGCACAAAGAGTTTGTATGTCGAGTATTCTTTGCGCAAGGAGTTTGTAAAGAGTATCTTTTGCGCAAGGAAGTTCTGTAAGCATTGAGATGGAGGTCGAATATATTGGTGTTTTCTAAATTCAAAAAAACAGCGATTAAAAGGCCTTTTTATTCACTGTTTTCAGTAAATAAAATAAGGTTTTTAGAGTGGGAATTATATAATAGTACATTACGGTACAAGTGTGTAATGTTGGTGATTACCGCTGAGGCGCCATTGAGACCCGAGCCGTTAGGTGAGGGTCTTAAGAGAGCCGAGGACGGTAATCATTAATACACACGTGTATCATACGACGTTTTTCCACACACTTGTGAAGAAAATAATCCTAAAAAATATTTTTATTTAAGCGGGGAAAATGGAAAATCAATCAGTTTTTTTATCGCATCTAACAATGGCGATCGGCCATAGACTAGAATACGAGTAATGAGGTTTCTTTTTTTGACTTTTCGCGGATAGCGTTTTAGCCACGTACAAAATGGGGAATTTCAAATTTTCTTTATTACAAAGAAAACAAAAGTTATATTTGTGTGAAAGTTTTATTTATTCACGTACAAGTTGAAAGTATCTATTTAAATACGAAGTTGCATGAAACGAGTGATCAATAGGTACATTATTTTATTTGTATTATTGAACACGATCTTTTTTGTATCGAAACTTTTTTAAGAATCAAGCAACTCGACCAGTAAATTAAAAAAAAAACTCTGTAACTCACTTGTGAATAATAGCAATGAAAAAGTCACAGTTTGGTTACAGATATTATTATGTGCCTGATTGCGGTGAAATTAAAGCCACTTTATAAGCAAGTGTGTTGAAATAGATTTTTTTTATAGACTTGCTTGCCAACACTGTAACAAGAAATTCGGCATTAGAAGAAGTTTGGACAGACACATGAACAGAGTGCACTTGGACATCAAACCATTCAGATGCGACAAATGCGATAAGGTACTTATATATTTCTATACTTTACAGCCACGCCCCGAACATGAGTAAAACACACAGGCACACAGTAAAAAAACCTGATGAGAGCATCATAATGTCCTTATCCAAGGTTAATCTGCGTCAAATTTCATCAAAATCTTTAACTAATGAAGCGTCCCACGATATTTAAATTTACGAACCAGTGTTCGCAAAAATCCCACGAAAATCCATCATTTAAAAAAATGCGCGCGATCGCGGTAATTTAGATGTAGTAAAATATCTATCGAAGATATTTTGTATCTGTAAACGACATAAAGTAACAGATTATCGCGCACAGATTATTATCAAAACATAATTTTGACTGACCTCGACGTTTCGTCATCTATATAACTCCTTGTTGCAAATATCGACCAATCAAATCTCGAGGAGTTATTTGCACAAAGAGTTTTTATGTCGAGTATTCTTTGCACAAGGAGTTTGTATCGAATATTTTTTGCACAAGGAAGTTGTATAAGCATTGAGATGGAGATCGAATATATTGGTGTGTTATAAAATCAAACATCAAAATAGTGATTAAAAGTCACTTTTATTCACTGTATTTCAGTGAATAAAATAAACTGTTTTCTAGTAACTAAATATAAACAATGCTAAAGCGGCAATATAAATACAGCATCTGCGAAAATTTCAACTGTCTAATTAACACGGTTCATGAGATACAGTCTGGCGACAGACGGACAGCGGAGTAGGTTCCTGTATTACCCCTTGAGTATGGAACCCTATAAACCACACACGCAGAAGCTTGCATACAAATGGGACCTAACTACTGCGTCCCAGGATACTTAGTAATACTTCAGAAATATGAGTAACCAAAGTATTTGTAATACTCAAGCAGTTACGTCACTAAACAACTAGGTCAAAGACGGTAATGGCCTCCAGGACATAGACTAGATTGGCCTGTGCAGCGCATGCAGGGTAGGGTTGGGGGAGATTGAATAGGTGGCGTGGGGATTTCAGACCGCATTGACCTCAACGAACTCCAAGAATAGGCATGTATAATAAGGCTGCAAAAACGGGTCACTCATATTTATTTAACTTCGTATGTACAAAAATAATAAGCGATTTAAGTTTTGATACCTTACCATGCGAGTCCTGACTAGGTACATATGCACACCTTTCTGTATTGCTACACCTTTTTTGTTACACGCTGTATATATATACGCAGAGAAGCTAAACACAGATGGCATAGGTCTTAGATTACATAAAACGAAGTCGGATTAGCTACACCATTTAAACCGGGAGGATGGTTTCAAACTGGCGGCAACATGGAATCCAGTGATTAAAAAGTGTTCCCGTCGCGATTTATCCTCAGAAAAATCTGTCGATATCGTTAGTGTTGTGTGTCGGGACAATGACTTTTTATAACAACTGTTGGGGGTATATTAAAAAGTATCTCCATACTTCAAGACAATGACACCCGCCTCTTCAGTCCGCTCGTGACCACGATCAATGCAACTTGATCGAAACGTCGAGGTAAATAAATACTATTACTAACGCGATTAAGCCCCGTTAATATAATATAACTACACCATTTATAACTCAAGAAAAGCTGATAAATGAGACACTGTATTAACATATAATTTTCATCATCATCATCATCATCCATCACCACGTGGTGAAACCGCTGAGTTACACCATGTATAACTCAAGAACCGCTGATAGATGAGACACTGTACAACACATAGGATACATTTCATCATCATCATTGTCCATCACCACATGGGGAAACGAAATTACAACAAATAACATTTTGATTTGTTTTCATTCTCCAGGCATACGTGACCAATTGGTCTTTGATTGATCACAAGCGGACTGTACACGAGGGGTACCGACGACCCCTGCGCTACCCTTGCAAGATGTGTGACAAAGTATTCGACGTAAGTACATTTAAATACAATTAATATTGGGTGGTTCAGCGATCACAACTTTAAAACGCACACTCCTACCTCATACATTGTAAAGTACCGCGAAGTAAGTTTTTATGAAATTCACAGATTTGTCATGGCTAAGTGATACTGGCTCGATCTTTCGACCGAATCTCGCTGCTATGCGATACTAGATCGACAAAGTTTCCACAACTTCTATGCGTTCCACGAAAACACACTTAAATATTATAGTACGATTTTAAAACGCCATTTCTAGTTACATCATATTATTACTATTTCTAATTTCTTTATACTGCTCGAAAACAGGCCGCTTTTGCATTACAAACAGTTTAATTAAAACAAGAAAACTTAAACAAGTAATCCTGCGAACAGGAGACCTCAAGCACAGTCTCGGCGTTGACACGATCAGTCTGCTCGGACAGAGTGGACTTGTACGAGTAAGCTTCATACGAGTGTACTAGGATAGCTGTTGATGCTAACATAGTTCACTCGGATCATTTTCTTCATTCTTAGAATTATTAATATTAGTCAATATCATAAAATAAATTCATAAAATTTGAAAATAGTTAATAGAAGCTCCCTGATGCGCTTCAGAAACGTATGTAACTCTTCTGCTTCGTACAGTTCTATAAATCTACTTGTGTAACGCTAAGACCACTTTTTTCGCACGAGACGGTTGCTTGTCGTTAGTATACGCCATTTTGTTTTCCTACTCGTATCGACTACTACCGAGCTAACTCGGAAAAGTAGAACACGATCCGAGTCTACACGGATCGGACGCCGTCGTCCGAGTGCGCTCGGATTATGGGTTGCCAAAACCCGAGTTGCGTTTGAGTAGATATCCGAGTTCACTCGGCCCGAGCAGACTGATCGTGCTAACACGGCTTTTTCAGCGGCAAATTTTCGCAGTCCGAGATATCAAAAGCGTCCAGTTTTTAAACATCACAACCTATTGTCTAGGCAACCACTTAGCCAATTATGCTTATATTTGCAATCCCTCTTTAAAGCCAGGTACCTAATGTGTGTTCCTCTTCTTTTTCCTTTAAAATACACAGGTGGATCTGTACATACTTCTTTTTCCTCTTTAATCCACATGTGGATCCGTGGATACTTCTTTTTCCTCTAAAATACACAGTTGGATCTGTACATACTTCTTTTTCCTCTTTAATCCACATGTGGATCCGTGGATACTTCTTTTTCCTCTAAAATACACAGTTGGATCTGTACATACTTCTTTTTCCTCTTTAATCCACATGTGGATCCGTGGATACTTCTTTTTCCTCTAAAATACACAGTTGGATCTGTACATACTTCTTTTTCCTCATAAATCCACAGATGGATCCGTGGATACTACTTTTTCTTCTTAAATGCACAAATAGATGTGTGAATTTGTGAAATTTTGATTCCTTTTCCATCTTCCTATTTACATTTGCTTCCTATTTCGTTTAATTATTATTATTATTATTAAATAATTGATTAAATCTGTTGTTTAAACAATATAAATCTATATTTTATACTACTGCTACAAATTTACTTATCTCAAATGAAGATCTAGTCATTGACATGCTTGTACACTGGTTAATAGTAAAAAAATGTTTTTAGCAAGGGGTATTCAGAATATTTTAGAGAAAAAGAAGAAAGGTCATGAAATGGCTTTGATACCGGATTGTGGATTTATGTGGCATATAAAAATATTATTATTTTTGGAACCCCTCAATGGTGGATTTAAGAGGAGATAAGTGCGGATCCACATGTGGAGCCCAGCTGTGGATCCAAGTGGATGGAGGCATGAATAGCGCCGCAATAAACTTCCCCTCTTTTTAGGAAATGTACCGCCCATCAATAATCGCCGACGACAAAAATATATTAAATTGTAGAACACGCATACCAAGTTTCGTCAAGATTGGTTAAAAAAAGTAACAAAGTAAAAATACAAGAAGACGCACATACAACCTAACAAACATACGGATAGATGAAAGTCAATTTGGCCTGATAAAGCAGAGACGCTTCGCTCCCTCGGACAATAAACATAATAATAAGTGTTGTCCACAGCGTAACTCGACCCTGAAGGTACACATGCGTACCCACACCGGCGAGCGTCCCTACCAATGTAGCAAATGTCCCGCGCAGTTCAGTCAAGCAAGCTCTCTGGCAACACACGACAAACTGGTACATCTCAAACTGACCAGGGACGGAAGACCTAAAACCTAATAATATTACATAAACCTATAGAAAAAGTAAATGTAAAATGACAATTTGTAAGTGCCCCCGTAGGTCTATACAGAATAAATGTTTTGAGTTTTTGAATATCATAAAAACCGGCCAAGTGCGAGTCGGACACGCGCACGAATTTTCGCACCATTATCTATAAATCTCCCATACAACAGACATTATTATTTACCGTTTTTACGGAAACCTTTGTACGCGAGTCCGACTCGCACTTGGCTGGTTTTTTAGTTTTGGTTGTTATAGCGGCAACAGAAATACATTATCTGTGAAAATTTCAACTGTCTAACTATCACGGTTCATGAGATACAACCTGGTGACAGATAGGCACTTGGTACTTGGTGGGCTGGCTGTTTTCCGCAACCAGTCCGCTCAGACGGACAGCCAGACGGACAGTGGAGTCTTAGTAATAGCTATGGTAATAGGGTCCCGTTTTTACCCTTTGCGTAGGGAACCCTAAAATGTAATGAAAATATAATTGGGACTTATATAAGCGAAAATAGAATGAAAAAAAAATGATTGTCTGTTAAGTCGGTTTACGGACGATAATTACGTTACGTGTAGCTAAGCAACAAATCCCAGTAAATGCCGTTGTTTCACGAAGATACGTTTTTTTATTTATTTTACTTTAATTTCCGAGAAATAAAGTAATTTTGGGGTATTTTACGGATTTTTCAATTTGTTGTAAGCACATATCAAACATAATTGAACCTATTGATACCTACACTTTTGAAAAAAATTTAAGCGCGATTTACACTTCAATAAGTACAGTAGCGAGTTAACTTGCGACATCAGCGAGTTAAGTTGTTATTGTCGTTTGAACGGCAAAATCGAGTTAAGTAGTAAGTTGTTGATTAAGTTGAGTTGAATATATCGCAAACATATTTTTTTGCTAGTCCAGTGCGAAGTAGACCCCTCTCTTGCGTCTCCCGCAGCCCGCTAACTTAGCTCCGCTAACCCGCTCTAGCCGGCATGTAGACGAGAGAGTTTTGTACAATCCATAAGTGTGTATATGACGTTGGATGCAGGCCGCTTCCAACCGGTCCTTTTTGATGATGATGATAAGTTTGTATACTGCGGACGCAGACACGTGTTATTTTTTGATGGTACGACGACTTACAACTTACTACTTAACTGACCGGTTACTTAACTCGCTACTGTACTTATTGATGTGTGAATCGGGCTTTAATTGAAGCCCAACTCCTGTATATGTAAACGAACAACACACACACATGCAAATGAGAAAACTGTAGCACAGAGTATTCAGTGACTTTTTTTATGGGATAAGTTGGCAAACGAGCAAGCGGCTCACCTGATGGTATGTGATACCGTCGCCCACGGACATCCGCAACACCAGAGGTCTCGAGGATGCGTTGCCGGCCTTTGAGGTAGGATGATAGGGTGGAAGAGATAGAAGGGGTGAGGGGAAGGTGAATGGGGAAGGGGGGAATTGGGCCTCCGAAACTTCCCCCAAACCGACGAAACGCAATAGCAAGCTATGTTACTTCACGTCCGGTGTTATGTGGGAGTGTGGTATTTCCCCGGTCGTGCCGGCCCATTCGGCTGTGGGGTTACAGCGTGGCACTGCCACCGAAAAAAGACTGTAGTAACTGTATCCCAAAATTAGTTTAAAACACAGAATTCTTAAATAGCGCAGTGGTAGTAGCGGCTAACTTGCGACATATTGAACTAGAGTTCAAGCCTCGGATACTGTTTTCTCTTTTACTGTTTTACTCGGATTTTGATGAAGATTATCCTTTTGGATGTTTTGGCTATCTATTGCGATATGTAATAATAACATCACCTAGTTTATTAGCTTAGTAAAACTATGCATACTGTAGGTATTAAATCAAACAGTAAAATGAAACAAAAGATTTATTACGAATAAAAAAATCTAAATATATACATTGTGCATTTTTAAAGTCATATGATTATTAACGGGATATTTACCGTGGTAAGGTTGTGGAATGAGCTCCCGATATTTCGGCGCAGTTACATGCACCATGTTCACGGGAAGACTGTAAATATCCCGTTAATAATCATATGACTTTAGAGAACAACCGTGATAGTTTAAAACAGTGTTGTGCATTTTTATTACTATTCTGAGAATCACTTCTGGTAGTCTTTCAATTTCTATCACTATATGGGTTGAATTGGGTTGCACTGGTGAGGGATGTAGGTGTACCTGTAATCCATAAAAATAATAATGTTGAAGGCCAAATCAAAACAGCCTGCAAACTCTGGCAGTTGAACCCTGAAATGGATTAGAGTCTGCAGAGGACTGGATTAGACTACATTTACGTCCTCGGTTAACAAGGAGCTATACAAAACAAACAGCTGTTGCCTAACAATGTCTCCTACAATAGCCTTCTGTGGGCCGAGCACGAAATTCTGTTTACGTGTAACGTAATCGCATCGTTAACATATTCAGTACAAACTACCATTTATCTAGTACAATAGTGGCACACATAACTCATAGTTTGTACTGAATACGTAAACGATACGATAACGGTACACATAAGCAGACATTCGTGCTCAGCCCACTGAACATCAGAGTTTTGATGCAACTACACTCGAGAGCAAAAAAATCGACTCAGGACGCAAGCTCACGGTTAAAATCTCTAGCAAAAAATCTGAATCTGATTTTAACACCTCAAAGCTGTTCGTTTTAGCTTTAAAATGAGTGGTGATAATTAACAGCAAATAAAATACAAGATTAACGTCAAAATATGAATTTAATCGAAATTAACTTATCAATATTATCAATACTATATAATTATAATGATAGTCAATATGTAGATGTGTTAACTTGTTTAGAAAATGTAATATGTAAATATTCATCGTTTTTAGATATCTTAATATTTGGTGACTTTAACCTTAACTCGTGTAGTGCAGCTGTGAGGTTGCAATTTGAAATGTTTTTAGATTTTTGTAAATTAAAACAGCACAATACTGTATTGAACTCTCACGGTGGAATGCTGGATCTTGTATTGTCATGCTTTAGTTCTGGTAGCGTGGCCGTGTCCGATGACGTTGAACCGCTAGTGCCAGCTGACGCCTACCACCCGCCGGTAGAGGTGACTCTTTCTTTGGTCCGTGGTAATGACGTCCCTGACTTTATGCCTTCTCCGCCGGCATGTAGTACTTCGTATGCGCCTGATTGGAATTTTCACAAAGCGGATTATTGTTCTCTCTACTCCAGTGTATCTGCTATTGATTGGACTGAAGTGCTTTCAGAGCAGGATGTCGATGCTGCGGTGGATCTTTTTTACTTAAAGTTAAATACAGCAGTGAGTAGTCATGTGCCCCTTAAGAGAAATGTCATGTCCTTGCAGTGGCGGCAGTATCCACCATGGTATAATGCAGAAATCAAGAGTAAACTTAAAATCAAACATTTTCATCTAAAAAAATTTAAAGAATTAGGTTTGCAATTCAATCTTGAGGTATTTAGGTATTACAGGACCCATATTAAAGAACTTGACGATAACGCGTACAAGCAATACATTGCATCTATAGGCTCAAATATAGGTCGTGATCCTAGGCAGTTCTGGAAACACGTCAGACAAAGACGCAGTGGTAGGGGCCAGCCGAATGAATATACTCTTGATGGAGTACCGGTTGCAGGACAAGAGGCGGCAGCAGCGTTTGGCGAGTACTTTAGTTCTGTATTTCTTAATGATGTTCCGGCGCTTGACTCCGTAGCGGCGGAGCGTGTTGCCGCCACTGGAGACGCTCGGCTCGTTGTTATAGATAGTGTCACTGTGGCTGACTTACGCCGCGCTGTACGTCGATTAAAATCATCATCTGCGGCCGGTCCCGATGCGATACCCCCTTTCCTGGCTAAAGACTGTTTCTCGGTGCTAGAATTACCGCTTCTTCACATATTCAACCGCTCCCTTCATATATGTCGCTATCCTGTTAGGTGGAAAGTATCTAGAGTGGTACCTATTCCTAAAGTAGCTTCATCCACTGATGTTACGACTTATAGACCTATTGCTGTACTCGCCGTATTTGGCAAAATTTTTGAATCAGTCGTCAACTATTATCTCACTCGGCAAATTGAGCCTTATCTTCATGACTCTCAACATGGTTTTCGCGTCGCCCGGTCTACTACTACAAACCATATTACCTTTGTTGACTCTGTATCCGCGGATATAGATGGTGGTCGTCAGGTTGATGCTCTGTTTCTCGATTTCAGGCGAGCATTTGACGTCGTCGACAACGACATTTTGTTGGTGAAGCTTTCAAAATTGGGGGCTTCGCCTAAACTATTGCAATTTCTTGCTGACTACCTAAAAGATCGTAGACAGTATGTGCACGTGAAAATGCACAAATCGGACGAATTTTACACAAGATCAGGGGTTAGTCAGGGTAGTACTCTGGGACCTACCCTTTTTCTAGCTATGATTAACGATCTTCCCACTGCTCTCAGCACGTCGCAATGTTTAATGTTCGCTGATGACCTGAAGGTATACCAGTCGGTGAGTGAAGCCTCTGACTGTGTAAGACTGCAGCGTGATATTGAGTCGGTGGAAAACTGGAGCCGAGTAAATAGGCTTGCCTTCAACATTGCTAAGTGTAAGGTAGTCTCCTTTACTAGATCATCAAATCCCATTGCATTCTCATACACCTTGGACGGCTCGACTTTGGATCGCGAAAATAAAATTCAGGATCTTGGCGTTATCTTAGACAACCATCTTGATTTCCGCGAGCATGTTGTCAATATCTGTAAAAATCCCAACAGGACTCTAGGGTTTATAATGAGAACTGCTTCACAATTTCCAGATATAAGTGTGGCAGTCACACTGTACAATGCTTTCGTTCGCAGTAAATTAGAATTTGATGCTACAGTCTGGGATCCCCGTGAAGCCAAATATACTCTGCTCATCGAAAGACTACAGCGAAAATTTGCTAGGTACGTTTATAAGCGTATGTTTGGTTACTATCCATATTTATTTCCGTCACTCTTTGTGTCAGGTATGATCGGACTGGATACACTGGAGCTCAGACGGAAATTACTTTTAGTTGTACACTATTGCCAAATACTTCGTAATAGGGTGAACAACCCGACGGTGTTGGGTGCACTTGCACTATTTGTTCCCAATTGTAGTCACAGCAGGCGTCGTCCGCATAAGTTGTTCCTACGGCCCATATCGAGGACACGCCACGCTAGCAATGCTCCAACGCAGCGGGCGATGCTAATTCTGAACTCATTTGCGCATGAGTTTGAGCATGTAGATCTATTTACTGACTCTATGAGTACCATTGTTACTAGCATTAGGTTATATTTAAGCCATTATTTAAGGTAGTTAGTGCTTTGGCCATGCTGTTAGCTTTCTATCTATACTGAAATTAAATAAATAAATAAATAAATATTTAGTGTTCGATGTATCGGTTCGCCGTTATCCTCCCACTCATCGCCAGTTTTGATAAAAACCAACTCGGTTTTTGCCTCAATTGAAATGCCCGCCCACATCCAAGAACCTCCTCCAAAAGCCACATTTTCTTTGATGCAGCGATTGCGCAAATCTTTCTCCAGGTCTTCTGTAGACTCGTCCTCTTCTATCGCTACCATGCAAGCACACTCTGCTTTCATCTGAGAAGAGATCGGAGCTCCATTGTTCGTCACTCCAATCAATGTGTTCTCTGGCAAATCGTAGGCTGCTCGGTGGCCTGGGGTTAATTTGGGGCCAGTAGCTGGCCTTTTTGGTTCAAGGTTAGCTTCTTTAAGTCGTCTTCTGACTGTCCAGCCACTCACAGACACTCCTCGCGTTTCTCTGAGCTCTTGTTGGACTTGAACGCCAGTGAGGGCCTGATTTCTCAGCGATGTATGTGGTGGCAATGAATCGGTCATCTCTATCCGATGTCCTTTTTCATCCGGAACCACATCTTCGACTAAAGTTACCAGTCTCTTGGTAACGACGGCAAACTCTGGAAACAGCAGACTGGCTCATGTTCAGCGCACGTGCCACTTCACGCTGACTCTGGCCTTGTCGCAATAGGATGACCGCTTGAGCAGCTTCATCACTTGTTGTGTCCATTTTCAGGTAGAATTCTTGTTTGTTAATAACGGAGATGTGTATCGGTTGACGTTTGAAGGCTAACTGATAAGGATGGGTCTTTTTTTTTTTAGGAAGGACATAGAGCTTTTTGCCACTACGGGCATTAAAAGCGACACAGGACTGTGATAAGGATGGGTCAGGTAGATAACCTTGCCCCCTAGGTGGGTTCTGAGGAGCTTAGACAAAGAGGCGCTGTTGGAGGCCTCCATTGTCTACGCCTGGCAGTCCCTCCCGAATGAACCGGTCGAGGTAGATGTCGAAGCGGAGTGGTTCCGGGACGCCTTGTCGGAAATTTGCGACGCTGGCATGTCCCGTGCGAAACCCCGACCTCCTAAGCGACAGGTATACTGGTGGTCGGACGCAATTGCCAGTCTTAGGTCCGAGTGCGTAACGGCCAGACACCAGTATACCAAACATCGTCGACGGCGACGCCGAGATGAGGAGACTGAGAAGCAGCTTTACGAGGCCTACCGCAGTAAGGTAATTGCCCTGCAGCTGGCCATCAGCAACTCCAAGTCTCAGGCCAGGGCTGAGCTCCTCGAGACTCTCAGTCACGACCCGTGGGGGCGCCCGTATAAGACGGTCAGGGGGAAGATGCGTGCTTGGGCGCCTCCACTTACTGAGACTCTTGAACCCCCATTGCTGCAGGCGGTGGTATCAACTCTGTTTCCGAGCAGAGCGGAGTACCGGCCCCCAGCAATGACCTCTCTGCCGGTTGCAGGTGAAGAGCAGAGGGAGGAACAGGACGACGAAATACCCCCTGTGTCGCAGGGAGAGCTAGGCGCGGCCATGCTGAGGCTGAGGGCCAATAAGGCTCCTGGCCCGGATGGCGTTCCTGGGCGCCCCTTGGTTCTAGCTCTCGGAACACTTGAGGACCGGTTCCTGAGGTTACTCGACGCCTGTTTGAAGACGGGACGGTTCCCGTCTCTGTGGAAGACGGGCAGGCTCGTTCTGCTGAAGAAGGCCGGGCGCCCCGCAGAGTCTCCCTCCGCCTATCGACCGATCGTGATGCTTGACGAGGCCGGCAAGCTCTTTGAGCGGGTCATCGCCCGTCGGCTCACGAAGCACCTCGGAGAGGTTGGCCCCAACTTGTCCGAGCAACAGTTTGGTTTCAGGGGGGGTCGTTCGACCATCGACGCAATCGAACGGGTCAGGACCCTCTCAAACGAGGCGACAGCCCACGGCGGAGTGATGCTGGCGGTGTCACTTGACATTGCTAATGCATTTAACTCTATGCCGTGGACGTGTATCGGGGAGGCGCTGAAGTTCCATGAAGTGCCTCCTTACCTCTGCCGGATCGTTGGGGCCTACCTCTCCGAGAGGTACGTTTCGTACGTAGGGTGCGGAGGTCGAGAGCATCGGCGGGAAATGTCGTGCGGTGTCCCACAGGGATCGGTACTCGGGCCGCTCTTGTGGAACATCGGGTACGACTGGGTGTTGCGGGGCAATCTCAATCCGGGCGCCCACGTGACCTGCTACGCAGATGACACGTTGGTGACTGCCCGGGGCGAGACCTTTGAGGTGGCTGCCTGTCTTGCCACAGAAACAGTGGCACTGGTTGTCGGTAGGATAGGGATGTTGGGACTCCGCGTTGCGCTCGATAAGTCGGAGGCCGTGTGTTTTCTCGGCCGGCGCAGGGCGCCACCTCGGGGTACGTACATCTCTATCGGTGAGGTACGGATCGAGGTCAAGTCTGCGATTAAATATCTCGGACTTGTCCTCGACAACAGGTGGAATTTCCGCGAGCACTTCACTCGCCTGTCTCCCCGGCTGATTGCAGCGGCCGCCAATCTAAGGTGGCTGATGCCTAACATCGGGGGACCGGGAACAACCAGCCGCCGCCTGTATCTGGGGGTGGTGCGATCCATGGCCCTGTATGGGGCTCCTATTTGGGTGGATGCCCTGACGGAGTCAACCATGGCTCTGTTGAGGAGATCTCAGAGAGTGATGGCCGTCGGGGTCATACGTGGGTACCGCACCACCTCCTACGAGGCGGCGTGTGTATTGGCGGGGTCTCCCCCCTGGGATTTGGAGGCTGAAGTCCACGCGTGTGTGTACGAGTGGCGCTCGCAGCACCGAATCCGAGGGGGGATCCCTCCGCCAAGAGAGGTGCAGGCGTTGAAATTCCACGCTCAACAGTTCCTTATAGGGAAGTGGCGGGAGCGGCTTGCCCAACCTAGGGCTGGCCACAGGACTGTTGAGGCTGTCCGACCCGTCCTCCAGGATTGGTTGGACAGGGAACATGGGACACTAACCTTCCGGTTGGTGCAAGTCCTTACGGGCCACGGGTGCTTTGGGAAGTACCTGTGTCGCATCGCCGGAAGGGAACCGACACCAGAGTGCCATCATTGCAGCTGTGATAAGGATACGGCGCAGCATACGCTCGAGGAGTGTCCAGCTTGGGAGAGCGAGCGCCGTGACCTCGTCGCAGTGGTGGGGGATGACCTGTCGCTTCCATCATTGCTTAAAGCCATGGTGGAGAGTGACAGGTCGTGGAACGCGGGGCTAGAATTCTGAACATAACTATACAAACATATATGAAAACATAACTAACTTTCTAGTAAAATTCATAAGACAATAACCACAGAGTGCATTACAAAAAGTACGCTTTAAACTACGAATCGGAACGGAAAATCCAGCCATTTGGATGTTATTTGTTGATGCTTACATGCTTGAAAGAAACTCAATTTTAACTTCAATAGACTCCAATACCGATAGAACAGTTGGTTTTGAGAGGGTGTCGACCTTGCAACAAAGTATATGTCATTAAAAGTATCAAATTTTGGAAGAAAACATGACGCTGGCAAATGTACATGACGTGCGACGCCATATTCCTCAACGGAGTTGAGTTGAGGACAAAAGAAAAAAAAATCTTCTTTGACGCGTTTCCACCTTAGACGACTAATAAATACATCCTCATCATCACTATTTATCTTACAAAGATATTGCTGTTGGCCTTTTCATTGTTGATGTTCACAAACTAAACAATTCAAATTTAGACTTAATAAATTTACACAATCGCCGGCAACCATACCTACAAACCAAAACGCAGTATTGCAAACATTACTGCTTCACGTTAGATAAAGGTGGCAGTAGGTACTAGCGCGGACGAACTCATTCACAGATTTCTTCTACTGCTCTGCCTCTGCTGCATGTTGAAGTCTTGTTACAAGCCAATGAATAAGCCGTTCCCTCCACAGGAGCGTAAAAAGCGCTGAACCGCATGCCAGGCGACTCCGAAACGTTCGCTGAGTTTCGTTACGGATCTTCTCAGTCGTGGTCGCGTTCCGATGCGGTTGTAGATCTAAGAAATAATAAATGTTATATGACAATTTGTAAGTGCCCCCGTAGGCCTATACAGAATAAATGATTTCATTTTCGTTCTTTTCGTTATTGGAAGTATATGCGACACCGAAAATGTATGTAAACAGTTTTTTGATAATCCCGACTATGATACGAAAGGTTTACAAAAATCCAGCTTGCTATGATACAGGTCGGCTAAATGTATTGTCATTTTCAAAATTTCTCTCTGGCTATATGCTACGCGCACAGTCCTGGATTTGTCAATAGGCCGTATAGGCCGCAGTTTAGGGGCGGCAGATTTCAGAGAACGCTCGCTCACTCGATTTCAGAGGATAGAAGGCAAACAAGTTCACTGGTTTTCTCATGTTTTTTATACTAATACGTTAAATCCCTATAGAAAATTATCACCTACTGTCGTTGTACCTATTTTATCTACCTATATATAGGGTGTTTGGTAGAGGGTCCGACAAACCAAATGAGCGTGTTCGGGGGCCCACTTGAAGAATACAAATTGGTCAAAAAAAATCCTCGACCCCAAACTTTTATTAACTTTTTTTTGTGAACTTTCCCTTTTTCTCCGAAATTGTACCTATTGAGTTAAAATAAGATTCTCATTATCAAAACGGGAAAATTCACAAAAAAAAATTAAAAAAAATTGGGGGGTCGGGGATTTTTTTTTGGCCAACTTGTATTCTCCAAGTGGGCCCCCGAACACGCTCATTTGGTTTGTCGGTCCCTCTACCAAACACCCTGTATAATATAATATTATATAGGTACCTATATAATATATATTATATATAGGTAGATAAAATAGGTACAACGATAGTAGGTACTATATTATATATATTTTTTAGCCGAGTCGAATTAGCTCAATAAAGGTGCGTTTATTTAACACTAGTGCCTTCCTTACTACATATTTTTTTCAATTTTTAAAATGTTTACCTACTATAGCAATGTGGGTTGCATATATGTAGCGTGCGCAATACATCTGCGCTCATGGCTAAATAAGTCTACTGTAATAAGTACCTGAGTAATTATGTTTGGATGATTGGTTGTTTCGTGGGGCGGGCAACAGAGGCATGCGTAATAGTAGATTATGCATCGAGGGAGTAAAGCAGTGTCTTACGTCACGCGCGGTACGAATAGGTATATCGAATCCTGAGTGTAACGGGGACTACTGAATGAATTTAAAATTAAAATTTATGATTAAAATTTAATTTTTAGTTTTGTAGAGTCCTGCCTGAGTAAAGCGAGGGGTTGAAGCTGCACAAGACGAAGAGGGGCTTTATCCTTGAGGGGCATATTCTACTTTTCATACCTACTGCGAGACAATAAAAACTCAGAGCTTTAAAAAAACAGTTATTTAGTTAAAAGTATAATAAATTAATAGTTAATACTTATTCAAATTGGACACATTTGTCCCGTTATACTTAGAGGGACAATGTAACATTTTTGGAAGGGACATTTTATGGAAAACACAGTTTTAGGCTTTCGCGGTTGTTAACTAAGTTATATGTACCTAATTAGTACTCACGAAATAACGGAATAGTGACATCCGGAATACTGACATCCGGAATACTAGTTGTATCATTTAAATTATTGAATAAAATAATTAACCACGGACATTTCAGAAACACTAACAAGGAGATAATTTAAAGTTATAACATTATTTCAGAGATGTATAAATATAGGCATACAGCCTTGTATCTGGAAAACTGACATAATTGTAATAATTGTCCTTATAAAATAGTAATAATGTGCATAATCCTGCGCCAAGTGCATTTCACCTCTTAATATTTGCACTTCTCGATTTATCTCTAATTTTTCTTCTATGCATCTCGCGATTTTTCTTCTTCTTTTTTTGGCTGCTGCTTTTACAATTTCAATGTCTTCTGTATCGACTTCTTTTTTTCCGTAACCATACGTTCCATAACCTAAAATAACATTTAGGTATATGAAACTCTTAGGTACATGAAGCGATAAATTCAGTATTCCATCAGCCGTCATCAGTATTCCGTAAGTCGTCAGTATTCAGCCAGGTGGAATAATGGAATACTAATTTTATCTAAAAACGGATCTTTATCATATTTTTAGATATCTACCTTAAGGACCAATTAATGAAGCAAATATTTTATCGTTTTACATTAAAATAAAACAAATTACCTAAAACCTTACAATCGAAATCCCTTACCGATTTTTTTACAAATCGGCTGGCAACGGCACTCTCCTCGTCGATTGATGTGACCTTACCGAAGGGCCGAGGGATGTTAGTCTTTCAAAGGGTGTGCAAGGTGTGGGGTGACAGCGTGAAGTTTTGGCAATGTGTGTTTTTACTATCAAATACGTCGCGCCGGAATTTTATCTCAAAACCGAGCGGCAAAATGCAAAACGATTGTAAACCTATCTTTTAATTTAAATATATTTTAATAAGTCAAAACAGTCAGAAAACCATTCTAGTTTATAGTTTTAGTGACAATGATCACTTTATTCTGCAAGTATACATTTTATGAGATTAAGTAGAAGTAAAAATTGCAAAGGCCAGTTGCAACCGGAAGACTGACGAGTTTGGGTGTTTGAAGCCAATTTTAACGTATTCATTGTAATTCGATTTTAACAAAATCGTGTGCAGTACTGTAACTTAGTTTAAATATTACTCTAGAACCTGTAAATATTTACATTTTTGGTAAATACAAGTGCCCCATGCCAGTACGCGCAAAATTCCACTTTGAATATTTAGTCCCATAACTGGACTCACAGAGGGAAAATTCAAGTTGACTGTAAAAAATATTTTATAAAAAAGCATATTATAAAGTCCGACATTATATAGAAGACAAAGATTCTTGGAATACTCTACTTCTGGCAAGTCATCCCCCACTCATAAAATGTAATAATACTTAATAAAAATCTATATGAAAAGAATGGTCCCGAGTTTCTTGCCGTTTGTTCTCGGTAGGCTCTATACCTATATGTATTTTGGAACGCGGCGGTACATGTTATTTAACTTTAGAGTCTTTAGAGTACATTGTAATTAATACTTAATTTACGTTCATGAGTGCGTCTTTGATGCCTAAATTGAATAAATGATTTTTGACTTTTCACTTTTGACTAGGTTGTGGTAAGTAATGCAAATAGTCTTCATTTTATTATTGTCGAAACAAAACTTACAACTAGGTAAATTATAGCTTAATAGTAGTTAAGTGTATGTAGTGGTCTCTTACTATGGGCCTCATAGATAAACTCAAAGTCGAACAACGAGCTATGGAGAGGGCTATGTTCGGGGTTTCTCTACGTGATCGAATCAGAAATGAGGAGATCCGTAGAAGAACGAAAGTCACCGACATAGCTCAGAAGATTAGCCAGTTGAAGTGGCAGTGGGCAGGGCACATAGCACGCAGAACAGATGGCCGATGGGGCCGAAAGGTTCTGGAGTGGAGACCACGGACCGGCAAGCGCAGCGTAGGTCGTCCACCGACACGGTGGACAGACGACCTGAGGAAGATCGCAGGACGACGTTGGATGCAGGCCGCTTCCAACCGGTCCTTTTGGAAAATCATGGGGGAGGCCTATGTTCAGCAGTGGAAGTCCTATGGCTGAGATGATGATGATGAAGTATATGTATGCTACTGAAAAGTTACTTCTAGCCACATACATGAAAGGCATTTATAAGTTTTCACAGATAATATTTTTCAAACTTAGTTGGTAGGTACTACGCGCAGTGCCACATAAATATCTGCCGCGAAGTGATTGCGCATTACTCACGACTCACGCCGACAAGTCTCGGGAAGAAGTGTCGAGCTTCGAGACTCCTCGCGAGAATTTAAAACTGTCCACACTCAGAATGTTTCTCACATACTGTTCTCGCTCCCACCCGCGATGGACGACTGTGCAGTAGCCTTGGTTATGTGTGCTTTAGCATATTACCTTATTAAAACCAAACAAAGAGCAAAGAAAAAAGAAGACCCGGAACTTCAATTCTAATTCATTACTTACTCCAACACTTTTATAAACGTACTAGCTGCTCTCCGCGGTTTCACCCGCGCCGAATTTTATACAGCCCATGTTACTCAGGGTGAATGTAGCTTTCCAATGGTGAAAGAATGCTTGAAATCGGTCCAGTACTTTTTGAGCCAATTACTTACAAACATGCTTACATACAAATCTTTCCTCTTTATAATATTATTAGTAAAGATAGGTAAACACATATGCACTAGATTCGGCTTCCTAGTTCGCACTGAGCCCGAAAAAGAATGTGATAGCGTTCTTGTTTCTCGCCCGAGAAACTCTTTGAATCGGGCAACGATACCGACACCGATCGGAGAAGAGCCGAGCACGAGAACGAGACGTAGATAAACCTCTCACATTCACGCTTCTAAGACATTCTTGGGGTATCTCGGCGTAAGTCTGTAAGGCCTATTAGATATGCAACAGGCCTAGACAAAAGATGTTTCTGGTAACGTTAACGCTAAACGACAACTCCATTTTTTCTATGCATCAATCAATTTTCTCAAAAAGTCATGTTCATGCAAGACTTTGAAATTTGCTCAGTGACATAATATGTAACAATAACTTCTTTAAGATTAGATGAGTGTATATTTATGCATGCCGTGTTCACGACAAGTAGGTTCTGCACATTATGTTATGTAATTTGTATGTTTTGTAAATAATGCGTTAGTGTAAGAACCAGTTTTGTGAACCATTAATAATAAAAAATAAAAAAAATTATGTCGTTGACATTACCTGTGGAAAAGTCACGTGACGTCGGCCCTAAGTTCGTAGACGGAACCCGGGAACGTTTTGTCTGTAGCGTGTGCGGAAATAACGCCTGCTTGAATTTTGTCTAGGCCTGATGGTGTTTTAGGTGTGAAGGGCTCTGTGTGAAGGGCGCTGTAGAAAGTATTTCACTTTGGTGATATGGGTGAATAAGATTGAAAACCTAATGTCTTGGCATAACGAGCGCAGTGCATTTTTTGATTAGAATCCAAAAGATCGATTTTTAATTTTCTTGTCTGTCTGTCGTCCTGTTTTCGTTTCTGTTTGTTCGCGCATCAAGCAAACAACTATACGTACTCGATCGATTTTGATACCGGTTGCTAAATGTATTTATTGCAGTCCTGCGTAACATACCGAAAGAAAAACCGGCCAAGTGCAAGTTGGACTCGAGGGTTCCGCACATTAAGATGGCATCTAACATTATTGATCTAACTAAAGACAAACTAGGTTAAACGACAAACTTAACTTTGACGATTAATCCCTAGACACGATTATTGTACCAACCGCAAATTTAAATAATAATAATAAGTTTGTAATATCAGTAAATTCGCTTTTTTGTTATGAATCCTACGGTTTCTGATTTTTAGCTTTGCACGTGATGTAAGACATTGCTTCTTGCCGAATTTAATGGTTCTCGGTCAACGCGTTGACGCGGGAAGTGATAACGTAAGGGTTCCTTTTTCCTTTTGAGGTACGGAACCCTAAGCAATAATGTCAATCCTGAGTGACAATGCTACATATATTTCAATTGAAGCGCAGATTGACTTGGCGATCTTAACCGATCAACAAGTTAAGCAACGCTTGCTGCGGTCAGGAGTTGGATGGGTGTGTGCTATAGTGGCATTGTTCGACTGAGTGCTTTGGAGGGCACGTTAAGCCATAGGTACCGGTTGTTTGTCTTAGGACAATAGTCGTTAGGCTAAGCTGAAGGCCTTCGGGTGGCCTGCACACTTCGACATGGGTTGGCAACTAGCCTATGCACCAAGCCGCACTAGGCCCGCGTGGTGGATTATAGCCCAACTCCTCTCTCTGAGAGGAAGGCTCGAGTCCCAGCAGTGAGAACATAATGGGCTGTTTATATATATTCCAAATTTCACTCAAATTTATTGTGCCGTTACAGCGTTAAGGCGAAATGAGTTCCAAATTTCATGATTCGACTTCGCGAAAACTTAGTTATGCGACGCTTAAACCTAATAACCGAAGTTCGAAAAAACGTAAGTAGTGTAAATTGAATATACGTTCTTATGAAGTTTGGGAGCCAATACACGATTGAGCAAACTTGGCTCGATAGAAAAAAAACCGGCAACATTCCCTAAATTTTGCTATTTTTCTGACGTGCTTCGTGGGAAAAAGCATTTTTATTCAATTATGGGCAAATATACTTCAATGAATGTATCATATTCGAACTCCCAATGAAATTTACTAGTGAACTATGGATACCTTTATCATTAAAATTTAATCATTTGATTGTACGAAATAAATATAAAAAGTATTAGCACGTAATCAATTGAATTTTCGCGTTACGTCGTCCATTCTGGTAAGCAATTCTCAACCTTATGTAAAGCATCTAAAATTGTTTTAAAATTAGGATTGTACCGCGCCTTAAGAATTGAACACAACATACTTACAAACTTTCGCGTTTAAAATATTATAAAAGCGTATGTTACTCGTACCTAGATTGTGTAACACAAAAAGACAGTTCAGAGAGATGTGTAAAGCATCTGAGATCAGTTCGCGTGTAATCGGTAGGGGGCGCTAGTGCGGCGGTCCCACGGGAGCGAGCGCATCCGGAGGGGAGCGAGGAAGCGAGATCCGGTGACGAGGAAGCACACGGGATTGTGTCTGGCGACATGTCGATGGATCTACTGAGGTCCGAGTCTCTTAGCTATTGATCAAGCGCGATAATGCGACGCTTCTGCGAATGAACTGGTATTGTCGAATTGGATAGTCTGTCAGATCTAGTTCTCAATAGCAACTGCTAACTAGATCTGACAGACTATCAGACAGACACACATAGTACAACTGTACTTATATAACAATCGAATCGCTTTGCTACAGTGTGCGAATGTTGTCACGGAAATAATATTGAGTACTTATATTAAGGCCCTGCAAGAGCAAACTTTTAGGTATTTGAGCGGGTGAAGCACTGGTCGTGACAGGAACAAGCCGTCTGTAAAAACGATAACTTTATCCCAGTTTTAATTTGTAAATAAAAGAAGCCACAAGGGTAAAAAATCTAGATATTTCTTTAATTTAATAAATTACCTATTTTCTGATTACAAAAAATATAGTAGTTGTCCCTCAAAATATTGAGAAATTCGAAACGAAAGATTTTTTCTGTAGTTTTCTTTGCAATTTTTTTCCTGAAGCTGACAGATAAATACTCGTATTCTGCAATATTGTTATATAAGTCTTTTGAACTTTAACTATGCACTGTATTTTTTCCATGTTTGTATCAATAACTGTGCGTGTAAACTGTGCGACAAAAACATAGCGTTTTCCGGAACTTTGGCTTTGGGCAGCGCCTTATTCAAACGGTCTAGCAAAAAACAAAAATAAATAATGTTTTAATCATTTAACTATTTTGCTATCTATAATCTTTCAAAACATCATTTATGTACAAACTATGAGTTATCTGTGCCACAGTTGTAGGTACTAGATAAATTATAGTTTGTACTGTATAGGTAATACTCGATTGAAACTTTAGTAAGCATTACACATTTTAATGTTATTTGAAGGTTTAACTTACGCGGTAGGTATAGTCGAATACGAGTATCTCCAATAACTGGACAGTGTTTCGCCTATCTTGATGATAATCCTTATTGATGGTGAATGATAATCGATCCCGTAACTAGCATTAAGAGTCACTAAAAAGGGAAAAAAACTAAATTGTTACCAAAAATCCGACTTCCACACCAAAAATCGTGAAATAACTTGTCGAAGTCGGTACCATGACAGTTCTAAAGTAGGTATTTATTATCACAATATTGTGCGCATGGTACCGACTTCGACAAGTTATTTCACGCTTTTTGGTGTAGGAGTCGGTTCTATTATAAAAATATTTTTCCATTTTTAGTAACCCTTGTTACTTACGGGATCGATTTTCATTATGGGTCAATGATGATATCATCAAGATAAGCATAACACTTTTTATTATAACTCAAAAAAATGCTTAATCGAATTTGATGTAACTAAAATAGAACTACCTCGGAAGTATTCTCTACTAAACAAAAGAAGAATTTTGAGAATTGGTCCACAAATGAGAGAGAAATCGGCTAACATGCACACAAAAAAATACATACACACGAATATTTAACTTCCTCTTTTTTAAGTCGGTTAAAAATACGAGCATCCAGTGCCAAACTAATTGTTCAGTTAGAATTTTGAAATCATCGCTACAATAAAGCTATTACATTACAAAGTAGAGCCTAAACCTACGGGTTACGAAATTTTTGGAACTTGAAGCATTTTATTTTGTAAGCACCTACTATAGTTTATGGAAATTCCAACCGAATGAAACGAGTGAAGCTGGTCAGCTAGCCTTTCGATATATCCCGAGACCACAGTGCGCGTGTACCGACGCACAGCTCTCACCTCTAACGGGAAATGATTACCGCGCGATAGGAAGTCATACTTCCTTTAGGGATTTAGGGCTTGGAGAAGACCTAGGGCATTGCGTTAGGAAGCTTTTTAAAGCTAATTTATAGAGGAAGGCTAGTTTTCTCTATGACCTCAACCTAAATAAAAAGTTCCTTTTAGCAAGTGTCAATCTTTTTGCGGGACGGTAGAAGTATCGAATGAAGTTTAATTTTCGTTTATTATTAACTGCTGCGTGGTGATGGATGATGATGATGATGATGAAAAGTAGACATATGTGCTCCCCGGAATATAATCTAGGTTATTTAATTTGGGAAGGATATAAATTATATACGCTTAGGCGTCATAAGATTAACAAACACAGAGAGACCGAGTTTTATATAAAAATAGTGTTTTTGCGAATAAAAAGTAGCCTAAGTTACTTCTTATAAAATCAGCTATCTGCCAATAAAAGACCCGTTAAAACCGGTCCAGCTATTTCAGAGATTGGCAGGAAAACCAGACAGACACACGCAAAATTAATCTGTCCGAATCAGCAAGCCTCATTAGAGGCAAGTTTCATTCATAAATCTATTGTTATTTTTTGTCCTGATGCGGACAGATAAAGAAAAAGGTTTTTTTGTGTAAGTAGGTAAGGTTAACCATAAACCATATAGGTTCATTGCATTTAGTGAAAAGGAGGATTGCATAGCTAGTACTTTCATGACATTGTTTACTGTGCCCGTACGTTTTTATTTTTTCAGTCTTTTTAAGTTCTAAAAAAGGAAATTTATAGTATTTTGAAATACTGAAAAAATGTTACAATGTTAAGAGGTAGAAAACAGTTTTCTCTCTTAGCGTGGAAAGCTAGCTATGCAATCCTCTGAATTTGGAATTAAGTACAAACTTTGTCTGTTTGTTCGCGCTAATCTCCGAAACGGCTGGACCGATTTTGATGGCACTCTCACTGGTAGACAACTGATGTTATTGATCCATTAACACAGAGCATATACAGCTGCGGATACAAACTTGAAATTATGGCATTTGACGCCTTTTATGTTGTAAGTAACCATGCTCAGGATCTTTGTAAATTTCAACCCTAGTTTAATTTATTTCTGTGGCTTTGTATCCCGTAGATGAAGCGAGCATAGTAGCTGGCGTTGCAAATAGAGCCACTACCGAGAAGTCCGGGGAAGAAACTCGGGAATTATAATATAATATCTTCACTTCTTTTAAACCAACCAAGACCGCCTCTTGCTCAATGTCACTTAGCATGTCGGGTTTTCTCGCCGATGACGATTCACCCATCTCGCGATTGATATTGTAACCGTGAAGCAGTAAGTAACAACTTGGTTGAGTTCAAAGCCAGGAAGCGTCAAGTGTACGCGTTCTCGGCAAAACATCTCCATTTCTTCCTTCTCTTCAGAATATCACCTTACCTGTGCCTACAGTGTACCTAATCTTGAGTACATCAAGAGTATTAACAAGTTAGCTTTCCAAAAACTCGGAGTCCTAAACAGAGCCAGGCATTTCTTCATTCCTGATCAGCGTTTCCTACTTTATAAAACTCAGGTGCGCCCTTGAATTGAGTATTTTTGCCACTTCTGGGATGTATGCAGTCTGTCGAGAGCATCCATAAGGTACATAGCGAACCTTATGGATGCTCTCGAAAGATTGCAACGTCGCGCTGTCCGCATTATTGGAGACACTGAAGTCACTCAACACTTAGAACCTCTACAAATGCGTAGAACCATAGCTTCTCTAAGTGTTTTTACAGTTTGTTTCATGGTGAATGTTCTGAAGAGCTCTTTAATGATATTTCTTCCTCACCATTCCGATCCCGAACTAGTCTTTCCGGCCTAGCATTGCATCCATATACTGTTCAAAACTTCTTACCCACGAACCAAAAAGTTTCACAGTTCTTACCTCTGTTGTGTCAGTAAATTGTGGAATGCTCTGCCGGCGTACGTATTTCCTTGCAGCTATGACCCTGGGTCTTTCAAGCGGGGCGTAAACAAGCATCTCTCAAGTCATCAAACAGGTGGCGATTAGCTTACGGCTGCACTAATGGTCATCGATTCTTGATTCCATCTTCGTTTCCATCAGGCGAGAGGTAGGTACAGGTTTAAACCTACTGTAAATTCACTAAGTACTGTGTTTCGTTGAATGGGCAATATTTCCAGCGAAATGACAGGGCAAGAGATTTTACATCTCGTATCTCAGGGGACGAGCAGGGTATTGAACTCTTGTACTTTGAAATTCTGGATGGTACATTTTTGCGTGAAGCTAAACATCAGGCGAGTGACTTACTGAGGCTCTAGCATGAAAATTTGCGTAAGTTTAACGTTATCGTATCGTTGAGTTATTCAGTACAAACTATGCCACAATTGTACTAGATAAATAATAGTTTGTATTGTATACATACGTTAATGAAACGATAACGTTACACTTACACAAATTTTCGGTGCCATAGAAAGTCTACGGCAAATTAAATTTAATTCTCTCTTTAAATTTAGTTCTCACCTTTGTGCCAAATACCAGCTGGAGACACTGAAAGCTATTGAGAGGAGAGGCAAGAGACTCATTAACGACGACCACCTAATACGCAAGAGACTCCAGAGTCTCGAGCATCGCCGCAAAGTCGCTTGTTTATCGGTTTTTTATGGGATACATTTCGGTGAGTGTGCAGGAGAACTTCACAATTTGATTCCGCCATCCCCATTCTATAATCGGACATCCAGAGATACTCAGAAGCGCCACCGCTTTATGGTGATTATTCCATTTACCCGAACGAAGCGATTTACTTCTTCGTTTATCATACGAACCGCTAGGGAATGGAACACCCTCCCTGAGTCGGTGTTTCCGGTTAAGTACGATATGGGGGTCTTCAAAACACGAGTGCATAGGTATCTTCTGGGTAAGCGCGTTCCATCATCGATCGCATCATCACTTAACACCAGGTGAGATAGTGGTCTAGTGCTACCCAGTTCGGTATACATTTTTTTTTTATTAATTATAATAAAAATAATTAACTAATTCACTTGCGCTCAATAATCTAGGTAACAAAACAACACTCGTTAGTAGACTTACCTAATTCACCTATGCACCTAAGTAAATAAATCATATCTAGATATACTAATTAATAGACTTATTACACCTGTGCACCTAGGTGCATTAAGTATACCTACTGATTAAAAGACCCTATGGAGGATATGGAGGATTGAGATCATGGCTTCCGTGTTATGGCAGTTTTAAGTTTGACAACTGTCATCCGGGATGAAGATCTCGACGCAGAATTATTAGAATTATTCTACTTACCGGGCCGCGCGCTCCTAGTATTTTGTCAATAGTATCAGAGTGTTTGGCAGTTTTTAGTTTGACAGTTGCTGTCCGAAATATCGGAAAAAAATAATTTATGTGCTAGGCCCACTGGTCTAGTCACAAACTGAAATAAAAACGCATCCTGATGGCGGAGGGAATATCTACTTTGTCCCCTTTATTCCCAACATGCTAGTTAAGAAAGGTAAGTTAAGAATTAAAGCACTGATGCTGACTGAATGACTCCAAGATTTGTATCGACCGCGTGACCCAGTTCCGGGCACAACTCGGTCGCTGGGTCATGGCCTGTGGGTTATGGACTAAGAGGAAAATACTTTTTCAGTTACCGCCACCCCCACCCGAATACCAACTTAAGACGCGGTCCAACTCCAATTTTAAAATAGTTTACGGTGCTTTACGTAAGGTTGAAAATCGCTTGTTAGATTGAACGATGTAATGAAAAAATGCGTTAATTTTGTAGGTTTTCTTTATATTTTTCGATATATACTAACACAATTGAAAAAACTGCTGGTTATTACTTTAGTACTATACGTTGGCTAAGTATTACCTAAAAAGTATAGTGTTATCGCTGAAAATTCTGAGAGTTTGGACGTGAAAGTTTATTTTTGTGGACCTATTCAGGATTTTTTTCTGCTGAAAGAGAGTTATGTTTATGAATTCTATTCGGTCATTACTCTTTTCCTATTCCTTTTCTAACCTTTGTATTTTTTTATCATATTATACTATAGATCTGTTTCGTTACACTAGGTCTTTAAAATTCTGCTTTTTCTTTAATCAGGGTACGAGCGCGCCTTAAATACTTACTTGTTGAACATGAACAAAACAAGGAAGGTATACAAAATAACAAATTAGAGTAAAAAATGTTTACCAAAAATGGAACCGAAGTCAACGCTAAAAAGTGTGAAATAACTTATTGAAATCGGTACAATGATACTTCAAAAGTACCTATATATTGTGCGCATGGTACCGACTTCGACAAGTTATTTCTAACGTTTTAGTGTTGTAGTTAAGGCGCGGTCCAACCCCAATTTAAAAATAATTTACAATGCTTTACGTAAGGTTGAAAATCGATTGTTATATTAGACGATATGATGCGAAAATGCATTAATTTTGTACGTTTTCTTAATATATTTCGATATATGCTAACACAATTGAAAAAACTGCTAGTTACTACTTTAGTACTATATTATGTTGGCTATGTATTACCTAAAACAAAATATAGTGTTATCGCTGAAAAATCTGAGAGTTTGGACGTGAAAGTTTATTTTTATGGACTTATTTTATATTTTTTTCAGCAGAGAGCGAGTAATATTTAGGAATTCTGTTCGGTTACTACTCTTTGCCTGTTCCTTTTCTAACCTGAGTTTTTTTTTCATACAATATTATTGTTCTGTTTCGTTACACTAGAAATTTAAACATTCTGCTTTTTACTATTATCAGGATACGAGCACGTCTTAAGTATATCTATTGGTGAAAATTTTTTTTTACCCTTTTTATTGACACTTTCTAAGTACTTACGGGATCGATTGTCATTCACCGTCAATAAGGATATCATCAAGATAGGCGGAACACTTTTCAGTTATTGGTTTACTCCAAAACCTGCCCAATCGTGGTGTACATCCCGTGAGTACTAATTGTAATTTACTTTATTATTTTTATTAGCTAATTGAATTTCGACAATCCAAAAACTTTTTAGTGATCGTGGTCTCGAGTACTATGATGGATAACGGTTTCTAAGACTTATAAAAATGTTGGTATTTACTCTACCATCTACAATTTTATCGATAAATTGTAGATGGTAGAGAAAATACCAACATTTTTGCACAAAGTAGTCGCTCACGTGTCCACAGGTCTATCTGTATGATGGCCTTAACTTAACTTAATGACTGGGCTCCAGCTGCGGTATTGTTGGAATGTATAGGTATTACGTACAAACCATTGAAGTTAGGCTGTTATTTTTTGTTTTGAATAGCCTCTCAATATTTGTTATTGGCACAGCGGTTCTCTCTAGCTATTATTTGTGGATGCCGTGCCATACGTAGTGATTTTGGGCCTACCCAGAAAATGTTCGTACCTACTAACAGGGACTTTCAATCGTGGATTACTTAACCACACATGTCGCCATTCCTGGAAAAGTAGAATGATTTCTGAGAAATCTTTTGTATTATTGTCCAAATATGGCGAATGGCGATTCTACGGGTTCACTTGTATCAACTGTGACTGTAAAAGCTATCTTATTATCATAGATGTAAAGCCTTTATTATAAAGTAACAACAATTTAAAAAAAAACCTGTACGAAACAAAGTTTTATTAGGACTGGAGCTGACAAATGTGACATGAAGCCTACATTTTTTTAGTTTTCAATCTACATTTGATTGCAACTGAGATGCCTTATAGCCCAGATGGTGTCATGAGGTCTATATTTCTGAAGTCAAGGGTACCGTAAGCACTAAGGCACGGTAATAGATATTATCGTGACTAAGCACTAAGCAGCCAACCCTTTGGCTACAAATGAAACTTGAGCTTTGTAACCTGTTGAATGAATCATTTTTAGTCATTACACGAAACCGTTGAGATCCAAGACTTTGTATTTTTGTAATTAGTTGAGGTTGAAGATTTTGTAATCAACTGATTACAAAATCGAAGAGATCGAAGTCGTTGTAGTTGTACTAAACTAGTATCTTAGAGCAACACGCTGTCGGGGCGACAGCCGTGCGATTCTCTAATGATTCGTATACGAGCTCACCGATGTCAAATACTTTATGAGATATCGCCCTTGTTCACAAGGTTGTTTTTTGTTTTTCCAACGATTCTTGTCATCTCGTCACTTGTTTCACGGATGTTGTCAAAGATGCAACGATGTTTGCTCTTAGAGAATAGCACGGCAGCAATAAACAAGTACAAAGTATATTTTGAACTAAACTTTGATCCCCCAAAAATAATACTTAGGTACCTACTTACTTACCTTAAAATTTACAAAATATTAAAATGTAAAAGTATATTGGACATATGATTCCCAGACCAGACAGAAGAGTAGCCAATAGATTTTTTCTTTTAATTCATTCAGGTCATTTACCATCTCATATACAATTTAAATAACTTTAAAGTTTTCTTCAGTTGCTATTAATATATTGTGATGATTTTTTTTCTATGAAGGCGACTAACTAGTAGTTCTTCGAACAGTGGACCTTACAAGCATAGTCATAGAGTATAGTCTTATCAGCGGTATTTTCGCAGTACTTCACAAACTAAGTATTATCTCGGAAACCACTTGACCAATTTTAATAGGGTAAGCCGTCTAGTGAATGGACACACCCCATTGAATGAACAAAACGTAATATATCTTTTAAAACAAGATAATTATCCCATTCTATCAATATGAGTATTTTTTTTCTGGTTGATAACATTATTTTCTTATAATGGTAACTTGTTTCATACAATCAGCGTTTAGTTACACGATAGCATACGTTTAGAGACATAGTTTTTCGTGTGTGATATTTTGTATGGAGAAATTAGATCTCGGGTAAGATCCGTGCCCTATTGTTGTGAACTTTGTAGTTACGTTTGAAGCAAAAACTATCGTATGAGTTATAATGTCAATAGAATATGGCTTGCTTCTTAGTTTAAAACTATCATAACAGTGGTACTGGATATTTTTTTGTATATTATTTAGTGTTCCAGCACTGGCTTGTTACAATATTGCAATTCGGTGAATGAACGGGGTCTTCATTCATTAGTAATGTACGATAAGTTGAAAATATGAAATATATCATCTTTAACGTATTAAATTTATATCGTTTTTTGATCATACGTTTAGAAAAATATTTTGAATCTTTGAGCTAGTATTGGAACAAATGTGTTCATTTATTGATTTATGAAATCTAGTAAATGAAGTCCGTATATTATAACACTGTTCAATTACTGGCTTTAGTATACCAGTGAATGAACTAACAATTTTTGTGTTCATTTATATATAAATGAAAGCCTGATTATGTTAATCTGGAAAAAGTGATATATTTTAAATACTTAGTTCTAACAAAACTTGTTACGATCGTTGACTAATTTAGTTTTATAAATAAATTTTAGATTACTTCGAGTTTTATTTATTTATTTCGAGATAATTGAAGATGTTGCTCAAATTAATGTCGAGACTGCAATAGATGACATCCAACAAAGGGAAAATATGACTGAAACTCAGAGTTTGATTCTCGACGATACTTTTTTTTTTGGAGAAAGGATAAGACCGGATTTTGATAAAACTGAAGTTATAATAAACTTCATTGTTAATCAAGATACTAGCTTACCATCGGTCATACATTTACCTTTTTAAAGGCTGACGACGAAATAAGAACAGCTGATTGCAACACTAAAAAATAAATGTTGTGTGCAACATCGAAACCCAAACTCTCAAGCGGGAACAGTTGAATGTCTGCCCTATCCACCTCCCTATCAATAAGCTATTCATCAGGTCCTTTGGTTAAATGTACTAAAATAATTAACAGCGGTGCGGCTGCATAATTTCTTAGAGTATCCTAAAATACCAACAAATAAAAAAATATAACAAGAAAAAGAACCTATACCTTTCTGATTGACAGGGCAGATATATAGAGATATAAAGAAGATATAAAACTACAAGACGAGAAAAAACAAAATAAAGAAGAAGAGACCACGACAAAAAAGAAAAACAAGAAATGAGGAAGTACAGTTGAGGAAAAGAAAAGTAGAAGAAAAAAAGAGCATATACTGAAAAAGAAGCAAAAGAGAAAAAAGAAGAAAAACTTTAATTAAAGCAAATACAAGTACACAAAAACAATCTAGAAATAAATGTAAAGATCTACGGAACGAGAATAAAGATCTAAAAGCTACGGAAAATTAAGTGACCTCATTAATGCACGAAGACATTTTTGGTACGAGTAAATATGCTATCGTTCGATTTAAATCTGAAAAGAGAATGCGTTATTTTGTTGGTTAAATTGTTATTGGCAAGTGATGAAGATCTAAAATACTAAATACATTTTATAAGTAAAAGTCAGTGTTGGAGAATGTTGTTACTTTTGTAAAACCACAAATCCCAGATATAGCTGATACCAAGAGATTATGTCGATATCCATCGTGTGCTAGAAAGTCCCAATATCTCCAAATGTGGGTTGATTTCTTTTGCGGATGATAGTTTTAAGGACATTGAATAGAATTTTAAGTTTATATATAATCAGTGTTGATTTATTTATCAATAACTACTGAACTCAATAATTATGTATAAGTGAGTTAAGAAAAAGTAGCAGAGTTAACATTTATACCAAAAAATAGATACGCGCAATAAATTTAAAATAATTAGAGCTTTAGATTGCATATATTAGACATTATAAGATGTTAAATAAATAATTAGTTAACCTAGAACATCGTAAACGGGTGCTTAAAATTATTTATAAATTTAAAATTAAAATAAAGAGGAATTATGTACGCATTTGCGCTTCACACACAGTGCTGCCCCATTTTTTATTAATAACCACCTGCTACTGATACGGTGGTCTTTGTGAGCTTTTAGATTGAGTATTGTTTAGTCTAGTATTGATAGGTTTCTTAATATTAGGTGCGATAAACTATTATTATATTAAACTATTATTTATTAATTTAAACGTATTGGTTAAGCAGTTTGTTCTGCAACCATACGATAGTAAGGGAAGGTTTGTAGGTACCTGGTTTCCAATCGGGATGTCGGGAGACTCTGGATCTGATGGAAGCTGGTGACCCTGAGTCCTCGGTGGAAGCGTCCTGCTGTGGACGTCGTGCTGAAGGGGCTGAAGAACTGTTGTTCACTTGTAGGTATAATGTCCTTGTAGTGTTCTATTGGTTGTGCACTGGTTTACGCGTAAACACGGGCTGATTTAGGAGGTGGTGTGTGGCCGTGCCGAACACACCCTAAAGGTCACTCTGAGCTGACGCGTAACGCGAAGGGTTTATGCTGATGACGGTTGCCGATTACGCCGTGCGGACGCGACGGCGCCGAAAAGGTGACTGTATCCGCTGCGCTTGCGCCTGCTCGTAGTTTTGACAGCTACAGGACAGCGACGGCGGGACGCGCGGGCGGAGTGCATTCCTTGAGGTGACGTCGCGCCTTTGGCGCGATCACGTATTTATGTATATACATTTTACTCTCAAAATATTCTAATTTTTTAAAAACATTTAAGGTAGGTATTATAAGAGCATACATAAGTAATTATCTTATGCATGTCCTCGGGAACACTGAGTTTCTACGCTGATTAAAACATTTATATAATTGTTCATTTATTGAGTTTTGTTGAAATAATAATTCAAAATCAAGAAATTACTTTATTCTTTGATAAATGAGAGTGGCGTATAACAAATAACTAATTTGCTAAAGCTACCACGTCATTGCTGTTTTTATTTTTTATGTTGAAAAATCTCTTAACCGTTCAATCATTGGCGTGCTTACCCTATGATCATATTCGAAATTCCTCTATAAAGATAAGTACCTAAATAATATTCTAATAATATGTTATATCAATATAATTTTCTCAAAAAAATCGGTCGGTAAATAGGGCCGCATCAATTCCCCCCCCTTGAGGAAAAGGAGAATTAGCAATTTTTAATATATTTATTACCTTTAAAGCACTAACGCCTGCTTAATTGCCAACCATTGCAATTTTAGAAAGAAAAATACACATCCTCGTAATCCTAGTGCCCATACGACGGTTAAAACCTAGCTGCAACATATTTAAAAAGAATTCTTCTGGCCTGCCAAAGCATCATTTTAAAGCAACATTTAAAACACAGAGAAAGGCAGAACACACACCACTGGCAACATCTCTCGAATAATCGAGCAAGACCTTTAGATCATAAACAGTGTACACACTCACCCCACACATAAAATAGATCTTCGGATTTTCATACACACACTGAGGCTAAAATACTATATTATTGTTAAAGCTTCGATTTAGGTATAAAAATATTATGTGTGTTTTACCTACTCCTGTTTATTCTACTTTATTTTTAAATTACGAATTTTATATAATTTAATACAAACAGTTTGTTATTAGTCACTTTTTACTGTAGGCATTTAGTATTGTAATGTTTAATTTGTATATCACTTCTATTGTGAATCAGCTGTTTCTTTACATATATTTCAATATTCTTTATATATATTTCAATTTGTGATCCGCTTTTATTACCTTCTCGGTAAACATCCACCCGAGTAGGTGTATGCTGAAAAACAGAGTAGCACACGTACTTTATGCAAGTAGCGGCAACCACTTGACCAATTAACCTACTAGGATAACAGCCACTATTTTCACCTGCATAGACAATATATTTACTAATCTCAAACCTATTAAAAACTTCATTATAAATGATCTAGAATCAGACCACTGTGGTCAACTAGCAGTATTTCCAAGAAAAACTAACAAACCCCAAAGCAAATATGTTAGCTTTGTTCCAATCAATGCAAGTCGCCTAGAATTGTTAAGAAGTAATATATCCCGGAAAGTGCCAGAGTTGCCCAGCCACAATGACCCAAATATAATATATAACTCACTAACTCACTGTTCCATCTTATCAGTGATGAATTTGGCAAAGTGTTTGTACCAAAAACAATATTTGTTGGTAATCGTACTAGGTTTAGTGAATGGGCAACTCCAGGAATTTATAAAAGTAGACAAAAGTTATATGAATTGTACCTTGAAAAATAGCATAATCATAATTCTATATTTTTGTAATATGTCAAATGTTATTCTAAGTTATTTAAACGAGCTTGTTCCTCAGCTAAATCTATTTATTTAAGAAATAAGATAAATTCTGTTAATAAAATAAAAATGACATGGAACATCATAAACAGTGAACATTAAAAACTGGTAGAAATACAGTGCGTAATCGAGACTTTCATTTAAAAATCAATAATAAAGATGTAAGAGCGGATTTGGAGGCAGCGGCCGAGTTTGAGAATTTCTTCACTAATATTCCTTCTTTAACAACCAAAACTCTAAAATTTTCCTCCATTTCTGCTGAGATCTTACTTAAACAAAGTGTAACTGAATTTGACACAACTTTTAAATTTTCAGTAGTTAATTGCAAAGATATTGTAAGCAGTTTCAAAAGTCTTGATGCAAAAAAAAACGGCAGACCTATGGGGTCGTTCTGTGAAAACCGTTTCTTCAGTTAAAGATATCATTGCACCCAATCTAGCAGCTGTGTTTAATAGTTGTGTTGCAAGTGGTGTATTTCCTGACCTAATGAAGCACAGTAAAGTGGTTCCTTTATTCAAATCTGGTAGTACTACTGATCCAACAAATTTTCGGCCTATTTCTGTACTACCTACGCTAAGTAAGATTTTCGAAAAAAAATATTACATCAATTAGAAACTCATTTTAGTGCTAACAAAATTTTCCATAAAAATCAATTAGGGTTTACAAGGAATCGCTCTACTATAGACGCAAGTATAGAACTTATAAAAGATGTGTTTGATGCCTGAGAGAACTCTCAGGATGCCTTAGGTGTTTTTTGTGACTTATCTAAGGCATTTGACTGCGTCCTACATGATATACTTGTCAGGAAATTACAACACTACGGTATTAGGAACATGGCTCTCAACCTTTTGACTTCATATTTAAACGATAGAATTCTAAGGGTTGACATAAATGGTAAAAAATCGCCCGGCTCTATAATCTCAATGGGCGTTCCACAAGGTTCAATACTAGGACCGTTCTTGTTTTTAATCTATACCTTGTGGAGTCAACGGTCTTTTTAGGAATTACTATAGACAGTGGAGAGATATATGCAGTGGGGCAACATAAAAAATTGTCTAGTAGGCTCAGTTCAGCGGGTATGCTGTTAAAAAAATTAGACTATTAACTGATGCAGACACAGCTCGAATAATTTATTTTAGTTATTTCCATAGCGTTATGACTTATGGCATACTTTATTTGTCTATAGCTCATATAAATTGGAACGGACTATTTAATATTAATGATGTTAATTTGGCTGTTGATACATTTTACTATGAATTAAATAAATGTCTCAAATACATGTGTACCACAAAAAATACCAACGCATCAGACACAAAAGTATTCATATCCTACGTGGTTTACGGGATACATAAAAAATAAATACTTCTATTTAACTCGTTACAAGCAAGAACATAAAGTGTTCAATCTAGAAATGTTCAAGTACCTACTATAGATGGCTAGTAAAGCAGCTCATTGACGATGCATTCCATGGATATATGGAACGTGTTGAAAATAAGTTGTCCAAGGATCCCAGAAAATTTTGGACGTATGTGAAACAGCGACGTGCAAACCAGCATCATTGTGACGAGCTTACATATAAAATTAAAAATATCAATGCCGCAATAGCATTATACTATGCCTACGTTCGTAAATTAGAGTATAACGCAGCCATTAAGGATCCGTACGAGAATAAATATTCTCTTATGGTCGAAAGAATCCAACGTAAGTTTGCCAGATATATTTATAAAAGACTATATGGGTACTACCCATACATGTTCCCATCTTTATTTGTTACGGGTTTGGTGGGCCTTCATACACTAGAACGTTGTTGTCTCTCAGTTTATCTATGAAAATATAATGTATGTAAAGAAAAACATTAGCAGTTTTGATAAAAGGAGTGATGCTCATTCCATCAACACGCGAAATAAGCACAAACTATCCGTACATGTAACGCGTCTCTACAGAATAAGTCATTCTTTTATGGGACAATGTATACGATTCTATAATAAAGTTCCCAATGTTATCCGAGAGTTGCCTATTAATAAGTTTAAAATTACTATTAAAACTAAACTCTGTCAAAAATGTTGTAATAACATTCAATTAATTTTTTTCATTAATTTCTTTTCAACATTCAATAAATTATTCAACAAATTAACAATTTCGGATTACCTACTTGGAGGATAAAACAGCTTGGGACTGATCACTCCATGATCTATCTACTCGTGTACTAAGATGTCAAAGTGTAGCGTGTCTTGCCCTACTGATACCATTACTATGTTCTCTTTTGCAAGGTAACACACTGGAGCTAATATTTGTAGTACCCAAATAAAAACATTGTATAAACTTCTATATAAAAAGAATGGCCCCGAGTTTCTTGCCGCTTCTTCTCGGTAGGCTCTATATATTTTGGAACGCGGCGGTAGTCTTTAAAGTACATTATAATGAAAAATTGACGTTCATAAGTGGGTCTTTGATGCCTAAATTGAATAAATGATTTTGACTTTGAATTTGAATTATACTAATATTCGAAATTCATCTGTGTCGTCATCATTCATGTCTGTACCTAAATTTATTAAAATTGGTCAGAAAATAGCGCCGCAGCAAACTTCCCCCCTTTTTAGGAAAAGTACCCCCCACTCAAAATCGCTGACGGCAAATAAATAATATTAAATAGTAGAACATGCATGCCGAGTTCTGTCAAGATTGGTGGAAAAATGTGACCTGTACAGGAAGACGTGCATGCAACCTAACAAACATACGGACATCATGAAAGTCAATTTGGCCAGTTAAAGCAGAGACGCTTCGCTCTCTCGGTCAATAAATGAGTTATTGTTGAATAGTTTTTCCCAACAAACCTGTTGATTCTGCTGTGCCAGCCTTCTAAATTGTGTGTTTCTAATGTTTCACGCTCACAACAGCAAATTTTCGAAACACACAAATCAGTTATTTTGTGTGTTAATATGAATTTTAAAGTATTTAATATGGCGTGGTTCTGTCAGCGTAGTAATACGTTAATAAACAATCTTAACTTGTTATTTGTTTACGTTACATTCCACGTAATAGACCAATGCTAAATAGGTGGCTTTGCACGATTAGATCCAACAACGGTATTTTTCTGAATTAACCAATTTATATCTGTGAAACTGATTTGAGAATAATTTTTACTCTATTTCATCTATTCTTAATATGATGTGCCAAGTTCTTTACCAAGAAAATATGGGAGGTTATGGCGAGGCTGAAGCCCGAACCTTCTAGGCGAACGAAGTCACGGGCAGCCGCTTGTATATAATAAATACACGGTAAATACTTATCGAATAATTTGTACCTAACAATTTCAGATGAGAACATTTTCTTGTTTCATACATTTTAGAGCGCGGTTTTTCAGTATGCCGGTTTTCATTTTAGAATTTATTTTTTATCATACTTGTCTTAACACAATACACCTAAACAATGATACGACTCACTTGTTAACAAAACTAAACTAAACTAGCAAACTAAAATTTAATTATGGTGATTCATTCTGCTAGCACTAAAACCAAATTCATGTACCATTTAGAAAAACAATTCCAAAAATAGGAAGGATTATTTCGTTTAATTTTGGTTATTTTTAAGTTAGTTTAGCAAGCACCAAGTTACAAGACTACTGATCTGTCTAAAATATACACCCACAATAAAATTTTGTGCGGAACCTGGGCCGAGTGGGTGCTGAGCCGAATTTAAAAGAAATATCAAATTTTAGTGCGGAAGTGAGGTACTAATTTGGATTTTAGCGCAAACAGAATAAAAACTGCCGTAGTTTACAGATTTTTAGTTTAGAGAATGCTTACAGAATCGAGACCAATACCCTGTCTTTTCTAAATAACACAACGTGCAACAATAACTGTACCACAAAGTACGTTTAATTGTAATTTTCTTTATTGTTGCCTTTAGCAAACTCAATAGAATTCATCACCCAAGTAGGTACTCGGTAATCCATGCGGACGAACCTCAATCACTGCTCTTCAAAAGACGTTCAAAATTGTACGTCGTCATAACGAAGGATCTGATTAATTACATTGCGCATGCGTGAACAAGGATGCTGCTCCAGAACGACCCTTTGTCTACAAACGAAGTGCTTGTGGGGGGAACTGCACGTCTGTTCGTCGTGTCGGCTCTACAAGTGGGCGCGGAAATAATCGTGAGTACCTTTTATATCAACGCCTAAAGTTTTGTGAAACTTAAACGCCATTTTCAAGTTCGAGAATTTGTTGATTCATGGAAACTTATCTCATCTATTTTTATGGATTTAGGAGATGGAATCTCCCAGGTTCTTCGTAAACTGTCTCAGAATTAGTACTTTTGCAGAACTATTTAATATTTAATAACATAAATTGTACTTTTTCATAACTCATACTATTTACTTATAGTATTTCATAAACCTAAATTGTGTCTTAAACTGATTAGCATTTATAATTAGTTACGGCTTTCGTCAGTAGAATGACAAGTATCTATAGTTATAAAAAGAGATAGTTATGTCATTTAAGTACAAAAACGCTTGCTTGAAAAGCCTGAAATACGACAAGTTCGAATCTATCTATATATATATATATATATATATATATATATATATATATATATATATACTAGGGGTAATATATAATAGGGGTTCCTGGTCACGCTATAACTTGAGATCGGCGTTACCGATTTCATTCATGTTACTTATAAAAACTAACGTGGTTTTCACTCATTTTTAATTAGAAATACGGGATTACTCTCGTAATATTTATCGGACAGGTCCGAGTATAGTTTCGACCACATTCGTACAATTTATAAATAACTTAAACAATATTGCACAAAAAGGTATTAAATTGTGATTAAATTCTTTGTAATATGCGACAGATGCAAATCCAATTTAGGATGAAGTCTTAAAATATTGTCTTCCTTCATAAAATTCTTATTCTATTAAAACCGTTTTAGAGCCAACTTTGAGTTTTTTTAAGTTAAACATTTTGCAATTTTTGAGATAGATAGAGATAACACATTATCGGACAGAATTCGTACGCGCGTCTTTGCCCAATCCGTGTAAGACGCCATGACAACATGGCCACCTAAGGCTCGCCAGCCTAACAATTTAACTTTCTATTAGATTTTAAATCGCCGTATAGTATTTGTACTTGTCTATGACTATGACTTTAACCGTCGCATGGGGACGGAGTGAAATCTATTGAATAGCTTGACAACAATATTCAACCGATTTTTTTTCAAATAGGTACTTTACCTTCGTGTTTAGCCACAAACCTTAAAATTTTTATAATATTATTTATTAATGTTAATATTGTATCTAATGCCTGCTTAGCGATACCAAACAGTGCAGTTTTTAGAGAGAAAAAGTCATTTGATCATTCAAATTTCAACTTACCTCTACGCGTTCGTGGGAAAAAGGGTCTTGACAGACAGACAGACGAACACACGAACAACAAAGTGATCTTATAAGGGATCCTTTGGAGATTTTGGCATTACATACAGACACTTCAATTAAATGTATTTCTATATGTACAAAATATAAAGAATCTAATAACAATGCGCTTAAAAGCTCAAAGAACGTAGGTAATAACCAATTTGTCAACACAGACCACGGTAAAGTTGCCGCTGTAGACGTTATTCCATTATACAAAGACAACGGCACTCTCATTGGGTAAATTGAAAGGGGGGGGGGGGGTGTATCGGGGTAAAGTGACTCGTATAAACTTAGCGCCGAGTGACTTTACAGTGTTACTTAATTGATTTTGCAGTTAACTTTATCTTACCACATTGTAACTTTTAAATGAAATTTACAGCTGTATCGACCGTACACACACATCAAAAAAAGTTTGCGAACACTTACAAAAATCGAAATGTTTTTGTTACGGTTGATTATATTATGTTTTCTTTGTCTTTTTAGATTCTTTATTTAAAAATGTGTGTCCGTGTCTGGAGAAGACCAGGAGACCGTGAAAGGCCAAGAACTGCCACTGGAACAGTTCAAGGCGGGAAATTGGTGTTCTAATGAGGTGGTATTATGATTGGAGCTTGAACGCCGTTGTTCCCGTATTGAGGCTTCATGACAGCAGCAGACGTGTTTAAAGCAGTTGCTATTGATGAAATTGTCAGACCATTCCGAGTAAACCATGGGTACAAATTTGTACTGGTCGATTATAATGCGCCCGCCCATCTAGCTCAACGAGTTAATGCTGCTCTCTGAGAATACAACATCACAAGGTTAGACTGCCGGCTCGCAGCCAGTCTAATCTTGTGTCTGAATCTAAAAAGACGAAGAATAATATTATCTATCGTAACAAAAACATTTCGATTTTTCAAAGTGAGCGCAAACTTTTTTTGATGTGTGTATTATCTAAGATAGAGACAGCCATATGTACGATGTACGAGTCAAAGCATAGTACAATTTCGGTTTTTATGGCTATATTATGTAGGTACAGTAGGTAAGTTACCAGAAGTTCATGTACTTACGGTTTACGAGTACTTAGACAGTTAAAATGATTATTAATAATAAAATATACTATACAGCTCAAGAATATATACATAACAAATGTGGTTATAACCAGAACCAGTATGGTAGTTCACTAGAACCAGTGCTAGTATAACTATGGATTTCCTTATGGTGTGATTTTAACCAGAAGCTTAAATCACCCGAAAAAGTGACTGCTAGAACAGTGCTATGTCCAAGCCTCACAATCCAAGAGGTATCGTTGCTTCAAAAACATAAATTACTGAATTTACCATTACTAGCCAAATTTGTTTTAAATGGCCACTCTTTTTTTACATATTTAGCCTTAAACGAGTTCTATCTTCGTCCGAGTACATCTGCTCTTGTTATACGAGTAGGATTCACTGTCAGGACTCGGTTCCATTACTGGCAAAGAGCTCGCGAGGGCGCGGCCCCACCTATCCTTCCGGAGGGGCCAAATTGGCGTCAACTGTACAGTCATAAATTCTTTCATCGCCTGACAGTTGGCAGTTTCACATGTCCACACTCCATCCTGTGCTGGCATGGTGGCTTGCTATACTCCTCGCCACATTCGGGCTCAAGCATGTGGTGGAACAGCACGCCATCGCTTCTCTACCGAGTTTGACGTCCAGCTGTCAGTGTCTTTGTGAAGTGCTCTGATGATGTGTGTGTTACAGTAGTGGATTGTGATGCTGTGTGATTTTTGACGTACTGTTTTTAACTGACAGCTCCAGGGTTTCATTTGTTTCCAAAAGATCCATGATTTGTTGTAGTGCCCGAAATCAAGGGAACTAAGATAAGAAGTCCAAGAGGGGATTTGTTGGCGTTGGTTGAAAAATAAGTTAAGTAATGGTAAGCAGGATCAATTCTGTTTGTCGTTCTCTGTAAAAAAATATATTTAAGCTTGTAAGTAGAAAGGAACGGATGTGCTGCTTTTTAACCGACTTCAAAAAAGGAGTAGGTAAATCACTGTTTTAAACTATCACGGTTGTTCTCTAAAGTTATATGATTATTAACGGGATATTTACCTCATTCCACAACCTTACCACGGTAAATATCCCGTTAATAATCATATAACTTTAGAGTAGGTAAATGTTCGTATGTATGGGTTTTTGTGTGTATGTTAGCCCATTTTCTTTTCTTTGTTTGGTAGAGTATACTTCCGTAGTTGTCCGTCCATTGAAATTTCATCAAATTCAGTCAAGTAGTTTATGAGTTATACTCCAAAAACTAAAAAGTGTTGATTTCTCTTGATGACATCATCTGTAAGTACTAAAAGTGATAAAAACTTTTTACTAAAACAAGTACAATTTGAATAATTTAATACCGATTTCCATTCTATTCATTTAGTGGAGTGTATCTCAAAAACTACTGGACCGAAATTTGAAATGAAAAAAATTAAATGGGACCACATGGGAAGCACCAGCTTTCAAACAAAAAACGAATTTTGAGAATCGGTTTACCCAGTCGAATGTTATGGGGTAACAAACATAAAAAAAATTTAGTTGCTCCTCCTTTTTTTTTGAAAGTCAGTAGAGAGTGGAACTGACTTCAACAACAAAAAGTTCAAAATAACTTGTCGAAGTCGGTACCATGTGCACAATATTGTGATAATAGGTACCTACTTTTGAACTGTCCTGGTACTGATTTCAACCAAGTTATTTTACACTTTTTGGTGTTGAAGTCGGTTCCATTTTTTAGTAAATTATTTAAGTGTAAAAAAAACTGAAATCTCCAAAACCTGTAAAGCCTTCCAATCTTATAGTATCCCACTCGATATAATAAAAAAGATGAAGGAAATAATTTAGAATTGGAAAAACTGGAACAAAATAAAGTATTTAACAATAACTATATAACTAAAATTAGATCTATAAGTAAACATGGATTAACATCAAGAATGAATAAAACTATATACTATCACGGGACGTTACGTTTTAAGTCTCTTTCGTCCGGTAATTTCGCTTGCTACAGTGCCCTTCACACCCTAACTAGTATTGTATTGATTGCATCGTAACTGGTTACGAAACTCCGGTTTCGTAGATGACCGAAGGGTACATAAAAGTACTAATTTGAAACTGGCTAGGATTCGCCTGATGAAACCGGGATTTCAATTTGAAGTTTTGAATTAAAGAAGTCTCCTTTTTGTAAGATATTTTTATCTACGTTAGCGTTGAACAATACTAATCGATTTTTACTCTATAAATACTTATGAATAGCTGTTTCCATCTAGCACACGTTTAAAAGATTACAAAGCCCTTAAAGCTCGGAAAATGATGCGGAAGGTTGTTGTATCCGTCAGACCCAACCCTTCTGATATCCCTTTCAAGAGCGATATCTATCATCTACATGATGGCAGTAGACGTACGAGTCTGTGACTTGTCTTCATTCATAAACTATGAGTACGCTACCGTAAACTAAGTATACCTACTAATCCTTTTCCCTTTGACAAGTGTTTATAACAGACATAAATATATTAAAGCTCAAAAACTATTAAGATTTCGAAAAACTTTGTGATGATTTTATATTAACTTTTAAACTATAAACTAATTAATTATAACGTTTTTTAGAGAAATACATATTTCTGTGTTGCACCCCTCTGCTGTCGCCGCGCTGTAATACGGTTCCGTGCTATTTTATTGCATAGGTCCGCGAGCCGTATTACGGCTATTTCTGGTTTTAATGTTGGAAACCGTTTTAAAAATAAAACTGGTATTATTGGCATATAGTACCCTATATCGTTCGTGTTTGATGTTTTGCAACATTTAGGAGCAAATTAAAGGCTACTGTAAAATAAAAAATAGCTTTTAGTCTATTGCATCGTAGACAAGACAAAAATTTAGCGCTTTTCATATAAAAATGAAAATAAGTAGAAAAGTAAGTAGAAGTTTTCGGGGTTTATAAGTAAAAATGTAATATACATTACACCTTTTATTTTTATAAAACTTTCATAACTGGTTTTAAAACCTGTTAATTTATTATATTTTTACACATAATCAACGTAAAAAAAATTGTATAGTCCAGTTTTATACTCATGAATCGAACAAATATTTTTCGCAAGTATTTTAGTTCTACATAGTTTATTAGTCACACTCACAAAAGTAGCTAAACATTACAACGAAACAAAACGAAAAACATTACAAATTAACAAGTTCGATATATGTCGTTATACAGACATAATAACTAAGTCTTAAATTAAGTTTTATGTCCTGTAAAATTTATCGTTAATTGTACTGTACCATGCAATAGATAAATAATAGAAGTGATGTGTCTATGACCATACTGTATACCAATTAATCTAAAAAAATTGAAACATGTCTACTGTACTGTAGTGTAGTGTCCATTGACTTCATGTCGTAAAAGTTGAGTACAGCAGTGCCGATTAAATCTAAGGGCTGGTTAGAACTCTGTTATATAGTTTGAAGTAGTTAAGAGGGAATATCATGGTTTAACGCTGGAATATTATGAGTATGGAGGCGCTCGTAGCGGAGCTTGATTTGCCGATCTTATAACCGATCAACAAGTTAAGCAACACTTGCTGCGGACTTGGATGGGTATATGCTAGTGGCATTATTCAACTGAGCGCTTCCGTGCTTTGGACGTTAAACTTTCCGTCCCCATTGTTTGTCTTAGAACAACAGTCGTATGTTGAACGCCTTCGGGCGGCCTGAAAACTTCAACACGGGTTGATCACTAGCCTATTCACCGAGCCGTACTTCGCCCGCGTGATGGATTTTGGCCCAACTCCTCTCCCCGAGAGAAAGGCTTGAGTCCCAGCATTGGGGACATAATGGGCTGACTATGATGATTATCGTTTAGTATCTAGCCAGTTAGTCTACGAAGAAATAATATCAGGAAGAGTAACTGCCTAAAAAAAAATATCCAATAAAAGTCGTGCTCTATCAATAATATCGTTCACGCCGCTATGGCTCAGCTGTCATAGTAGACGTTGCAGCACGCGCATGGACCGATCCCTGCTTTCTTTCTGAAATTTAAACCAATCACCGAACATGTCTATTTGTAACCTCGGTAGTAATTCGTATTTGGAATCATACGTAGTTTAGGTTTGAAGGACCACTTTTTGTGTGGAATTTGTTCTGAGTTATGGTTCCTGACATTATTTCTTCGTAGCAGTTAGTACGTCTTTGGCGTGTATGTTTAGTTGTTTAGCTGCTTCTTGTAGGACTCGATGTGGCGATGGAGCCGGAAGGGTCTGTAGTGAAGGTCACAGACCGGCAAGCACAGTGTAGGTAGTTCGGACAGACGATCTTGTGAAAGTCGTAGGACGATGTTGATACTGCGTTATTCACAGGTTCTTTTAAAAATACATGTGGTAGGCATATTTGCAGCAGTAGATGTCCTACGGGTGTGAATATAATTGACTGAGCGAGCGAAGCGTCTCTGCTTTGACTGGCTAAATAATAATTGACTCCGTATCCGTATGTTTGTTAGGTTGTTCGTTGGTCTTCTTGTACAGGTGGAATATTTCAAACAAACTCGTAGAAACTTGATTTTGAGGGGGAGGTGGGGTACTTACTATCCAAAGTGTTTCTGAAAATTCTTCTTTCGGTTGGATAATGCTGTCAAAGCTGTTCAATAGATGTCATTCCGTACCCGTAACACGGTTAAAATCAGATAGAGAGTTAAAATTCGATGCTCGGACCTCGAGCCTCGGTGGCCTAGCCTAGATGGTCATGGCGTCTGACACGGATGGTCAGATGACGAGGGTTCGAATCCCGTCCGAGAATGTGAATTTTTCTCTGTAAAATGGCCATCCTCCCCCCAAAGTTTCCGGGTTATGCTGTGACTCCTTTCGCAGCACATTGACGTTGTGAGTCATTATTTTTTGAGTCATTCCATCCCCTACTACTTACAATCAAGCCACAATTGAATAAATATCATCGTTCTATGAACCGTCGGAGATCTGGGCTCATAATCTATTTATAATACCTTCTGCATATGTGCTGGCTATTATTCTATTAAATCCTAGGTCAGATGCAGATTCACAGAATACTAGTACTAGTTATGTGAATATGTATGTAGGGTCATTTTCGATCCCCGGACAGGTCAAACGTTTGTGTGCATCTGTTTGACCTGAGTCTGGATGTGTATAATGTACATAAGCACATACATATGTGCAGTGGGATACACCCTGCACTTGATAATAATATATTCTAAGATCTATTGTTGATTATTATTGTTGACTATTATTGTTATTTTGACATTAATTGATATTTCTGACATTAGTTTGTACGTTATTTTTTTTTTTACATAATTTGGTATATTTTTCTTAATTACTTGATATTATTTGGCTAAATGTTGTTTTTGTTTATTTTAACTGTGTGATAATATGTAATTGTACTTTTAGACGTTTATTATCACAATAAATCAATTTGAATTTGAATTTGAAATTATATGAAAATTAATTAATTTATGACATTATCAATATACAAAAAATATTACTAAATAGTGAAACACATTATAAACAATGCTTAACATCATAAATTGGTCTCCAACGACTCCAACTCAGCATGTGCTGGTTTAATATTAATTATAAAATATATATACCTATATATAAATACTGAGCTGTTGTATCATTAATCCCCCTGATGTAACAAAATGGCTCCAAAGGAAGACCAGCGCTGGTTTTATATTAAATATATATATTTAACCACACGCGTTGCAGTTCCTAGAAAAGTAGTATGATTTCTGCGAAATCTATTGTATTATTGGCCAAATATGGCGAATCGCTGTCAACGGGTTGATATAAAACCAGCGCACCAGCGCCATTCCAACAGAAGACCACTTCTGTTGGAGCTACTTTGTGGCATCAGGGGGATTAATGATGCAACAGCTCAGATTTTACAAAAACCATATACATTATTATTTAATAAGTAACTGCAGTGGAATAAAATACTAAATTAAATCTATCAAAGGTAAACCTTGCTGTCAATGTGATCATCAGGGCTATTATGTATCTCAGTTGCTAGCAAATGTTGATTAAAATCTTAAAAAATGGCGGCTCTATGTCACTTTAACTTAAACTCCAGTAAGCAAAATTGTTAGTAAGTTGATGACTGGAGCTGACAAAAGCGACATAGAGCCGCCATTATTTTCGATATCAATCAACATTTGTTAGCAACTGAGATACATAATATCCCTACAGACAGCGGCGGCATTAGGGGGTGGCATTCGCCCGGGGCCTCACTCATGCAGGGGCCGCGCGCAACAATCTAAGCAAAATTGTCGACAATGTGCGCGCAAGGCAATAAATGAAATGATACTTAAACATCGTAAGACCATATTAGGTTTCATGTATAATATAAATATTAAAGGAAATTAATGATAGTAAACTTTTGAAGCAATGCAGCGACTTGCAAACATCTATGACAGTAGGAGAATCATATGATATTGATGGACATGAATTGTACGAAGAACTGAATATGTTCATCCGTGTGTATGAACAAAACGACGACATTATCTCGGTGCTAAAATACGTATAATAGAAAACAGAAGTTTACCCCACTATCGAAATAGTCCTGAGAATTATTGCCACCGCACCTGTTACAGTTGCGTCTGCTGATAGGAGTTTTTCGAGGCTTAAAACTATTAAAACATATTTGAGGAGTTCGATGACACAAGATCGGCTTTCAGCTCTTGCTGTTCTTACAATCGAAAATGACGTAGCTCATTCATTAGCTTATTGAGCTTTAACCACACACGTTGCAGTTCCTGGAAAGGTAGGTTGATTTCTACGAAATCTATTGTACTCGTATAATACTTAAAGATAAGGAAGTTTAGTCTAAGGAAAAGCCGCAAACATCCATTTTCAATTGTATTATAATCCCTGTGATTGTTAATTTTGTAAATCTTTCAATGTAGAAATTATAAAACTCAAATTTTATGTATTTGTATAACTTTAGCAATTCTCGTTTAACATGACCAATACCTAAACCAAACAAAACTACTTTCGCATCAGATACTAATCACTAAGGACAAAGGCCCTCACAATGCGCCGCCGCTGCCTACAGATACCAGTCATCAGTTACCTACCATAGTACAGGCTCTGCCTAGTTAGGGACCTGAAGACCTTTTGTAGATGTTATCTCATATTATATTGTTATTTTAATGAACGAATCGTTAACTGTACCCCACATAAAACAACCAACAGGCAACGTAAAGCTAACAAGACGCGTGATTCAGACAGGATAATAAATAAAGATTTTCCTTTACAGCAAACCTTATTTATTGCGTACGGGGATTTTATTATATTTTGGAGTATTTTTGTCTGGGGGAAGATAAAAACGGCGATTGATGTTGCGATGTATGCGAGAGCCACTTTTGCGGCGAAGCTTTTTGCCCTGTTTTACTGAACAGGAGAATTTACCACAGGAGGTTGTGTGACTTCGGTTTTAAAGAATTATATTATACTCCGAAAGAACATGGTTCACTTAAAATGAGATCTAACACTAAAGCCAATTAAAGTGATTAGTCACGTATAACATTTGTTCAGCAATCTAGGTCTAGGTTATTTCGTTATACTTGCCTAAGGAGTTCTGTGGCGCCCTTGTGATTGCTCCCGAGTGTTACGACCTGCGCCCGCGTCAAAAGTTTGCGCCGAGTTGGGAGTAAATGGCTCTTGTGCCATACCTATTAATATAAGTAAGGTTACTTTTGAAAATAGATATTTGACAATCTTTACTATCGTTAGGTAACTTATAAAAAATGCTGCACCCTCGTTTACACAGACTATTATGTTTACCATACATGGTTCTGGGTGCTTGTAATTTTTGTTTATTCGCATTTCTTATACTGTAATGAAACGTTCTATTAGTAAATTTTATTTCTGTATGTATTTTTTGAGTTATTTCTTTTTGTTCAGAACGCATGTAGTGTAGATGATAGTTGTTCTAAATTAAATATTTTAGTTTCTTTGTAAATTATTTAGATGTGGTTAAAATTGAAAAGAGTTCGAGTCCGTATTTGGGTTTTTTCTACATAAGCCTGAACGAGCAGCTACGAGTAGGCATAAAAAACGATATTAAAAAATATTTAGTGACACTTCCGCTGAAAAAAAACCAATGATTTTGGCCTATTTTGGGGGTTTGCACCACCCTCACTCCCGCACAAACTGCTTAATAGGCAGAATACAAAATAAAAAACACACAAGAAAACCCAAATAAACAAAAAACGATTCGACACGTGTTTCGCCTCTACACGAGGCATCCTTAGGAGATGTTGACTCGTCGAGCGCTAGACCGACAGTGTACAGAGTATCTGTATTTCCGCAAAGTAACGCCTGAATCAATAAATTATCACGAGTAGGCATATTTAAGTTGAACGTGGAATGAAAATAGTATTAGTTCTCGCTGTACGTCTGTTATGACCATTTCTCATTCTTAACAACAGCGTTTTTTTAAATAATTACTTTATTTACTTTGCCATAGCTTCCCTTTCTATGTTTTTACTATCACACTAATATTTCAATGTACAGGTTTCTATGTGTGAATGGTTAGGTACTTCATACGAATGTATTCCAGATTAACAATAAAAAAAATGTTTTTAAGACAAACTTTCAACCTCCATTTCAATTCAACCCCTCATTTTTCGCATATCTACGGAAATATGGTTTTATAAATACTTAATACTCAAAAATAAATACAAATTAAATGCTATTCGTTGGGAAGCTTCTAATTAGAAAAAACATGTACTGATTTGATTTTTTGAATAGTATGAATAAGGGTACTACGGAAATAAAAACTTTGACAGTTTAACCCTTCAAGAGTCGTTATATTATAACAATGAGGTTTCTATTGTGTCTGGCCGCATGATGACCAATGACCTTTGATGGAATATTATTATATAATAATTGAAGAAATCGAGAAACTAGTTGAAATAAATAACCTAAATATATAATAATAAAACAGAGTTTTCGAGTCTCTACATTAAAAGTTATAGAAACTTTTTGCCCCTAGTTCACCCTCTTTATTGACTGGGATCAGCTAGTTGAAATAATAACCTAAATCCAGAGTTTTCGAGACTCTCTCATCATAATCTCGTACATTAAAATTTATAGAAACTTTATCTCCCCATTTCGCCCTCTTAATTGACCCCTATCGCAAAATTTCACGTCTACTCTACGTCCCTTTAACTAAACTCGTTACTTGACTTTCAGGTTCAATAGGTCATGAAGCTTTTCTAATTTCATGTTTAGCGTATGTAGGTATATTAATGGGGGATCCCTATAATCTATCTATCCACAGTTTTCCTTACTACCGATAGAAATGTGACATAACGTCCATACAAATAGTGTCAAATATCTATCTCTAGTAAGGTAAACCGGCGATAGATAGATTATTGGGACGGGCCATAAGTGGTATTTTGCTTTTACCTATACTTATACTAAATATTTTTAATTACTTTTATGATTCCGTACCCAAAAAGGAAATAGGAACGTTTATTGAATCACGTCGTTGTCTGTCAGACTATATATTTGTCTGTTTTGTATGTTTATATGGAGCATTTTTCAGGATCGCGTTGATGGTCACGAGTTAAAAAAAATAATGTCAAATACCTACTAAGTTCTACGCTCTCTTAGAGTAGTAAAAAAAATGTGGGGCAGTCTTTGGGGACTGCTGATAGATGTGAAAACTGTTGACCTGGAATCATGAACATTTCCGAGAAGCAATGTCTCACAACACATGTAAAGGAAACTTTTGTAAATTGTTATTTTGTACATACATCACATTACAATCACAAAACTTGATGTGAAAATAAATCATAAAACAAAACTATCCAAATAAATTTCCGGCGCTCAGGTTAAATATGACACAAATATTTCGTCAGTAGGTACGCGTTCCTAGCGGAACTTTATTTGGCGATCTTAACCGATCAACAAGTTAGCAACACTTGCTGCGGTCAGGTGTTGGATGGGTGACGGTGACATTATTCAACTGAGCGCTTCCGTGCTTCAAAGGGCACGTTAAGCCGTCGGTCCCGGTTGTTTGTCTTAGGACAGTCGTAAGCCTATGTCGAAGGCCTTAGGGCGGCCTGAATAGTTCGACATGGGTTGGCCTGGCCACTAACCTATCCACCAAGCCGCACTGGGCCCGCATAGTGGATTATGGTCCAACTCCTCGCTCTGAGAGGAAGGTTCGAGTCCCAGCTGTGGGAACGCAATGGGCTGTTTATGATTATTATGATTTCGCCAGGTAACATGCCAGTAAGAAACCCTCAATGCGCGAGTCCGACACGCACTTAGCCATTTTTTTAATCAAGTCTAGTTAACCCTTTTGAAGATTTAAGGCCTGCACTTGGTTACCGAATACAGAATGGTATCGCAACGCAATGCTTTCATCTCAATAGGGAATTTTAATATGACATGACTAAAATTCCCTGTCCATCCCGTCCCTGTTAACGCACAGAACAATTCAATATACCAAATGGCTTTTTTCTTTCCAGATTTAAGTTTATTGGCAACCCTATCTAGTCGACGTACTTTAAACATGTTAACACAGTTCCGTTAACATAACATATAGAGATAGTTAATTGACCAAGAAAAAGAACGAGAGATTGGAAATATTTTGAAAAGAAAGAATTAACAGCAAACAATAAGATGGACACTAAAAGCGATGAGATTGAACTTAGTGCTCAAGGGACCAGTAACAAACCTAGGTAAGTCTAAAATATTTTTTAGTCCTAACTCAAATGTGAAAGTATAATATTAATATTTGAATATCAAGTTGTATAACTAACTAATTTAAGCCGATGGGTCGAAAGATTCTTGTATGAAGACCGCGGGACTGGCAAGCGTAGCATTGGTCCATAAGACAACCTAATAATGGTTGCAGGGTGATTTTGGATGCAGATGGCTTCCGACCAGGTTTTTTTACAAATACGTAGGACGTACGTCCAACAGAGGGCATTCTTGGACTTGAAAATATTACCACACTAATAAGTTTTTGAAAACTTATTGATTTATGACAGTAGGCGCCAGCATTTCAGTCACCCGTCGCCTCAACCAAACGTTTCGCCAGATCCCTAAACAAGTTGAGAGCGGATCGCTCCCATGGGCCTAAAGTTTCGACCCAAACGGCACAAACATGTACATTCTGTATAAATAACACATATTTATGACATTTGAGGTCTTCTGCTTTAAAATGGACTTAAGTTTTTTACAAATTTGTATATCTTTTGATTTTTTTATTAACTACACATGTTGCAGTTCCTAGAAAAAAAAAATCTATTGTATCATTGGCCAAATGTGGCGAGTCAAACTCTTTTTTATTAAGACCTAAAATTTCTTACAGCGATGTGGCACTCAAATCAGACTTACCCGAAAGAGGCTCCTGGGCAAGCAAGCTGGACTTTATCCTCTCAGTCATTGGCCTGGCTATCGGTCTTGGAAACGTCTGGCGGTTTCCATACCTCTGCTACAAGAATGGAGGAGGCGCTTTCTTAATCCCTTACTTCCTCACGCTGATCCTGGCAGGAATACCCATGTTCTTTATGGAGTTGGCCATGGGGCAGATGCTGACGATTGGTGGACTGGGTGTGTTCAAGATCGCTCCGATTTTTAAAGGTACGTTGTGTAATAAGTTTTAAATACTGTGCCATATCATCACACTTGGACTTCATCTTGGACTTGATAAAAATATGTAAAGACCAATCAAGATGCCCTTTTAGAGTGGTGTGATTAATTAAAGTGGGATTGACCCTTGTTAACTGCCTTCTAAAAAAGAAAGACTGGAATTTAGAACTACGCATAATTTTTTACTGGATCATCTCAATTTGGATGATTTTATTTTGTTCGATAGATTATAGCGTACGTTTCAATACCATCAATTAAACACTCAACAATAGAAAGATGTATTCGCGTATGTAGGTAACATTATATTATCAGGCGTAGACGTGTAATGTATTATACTATTACTTGTTACGTGCATCGTTTCTCGTGCCATATCAATCACATACTAGTGAAATATGAATACCGGTAACGACGCCTGCATAGATGTAAAAATCCTGACTACAAACCATTCAACTAAAAACTATCCAAATATGGTGTTAGTCCCCCATCACTGCCGCTTCATCATTCAGTTTTTGTTTAATGAGCTTGGTCTTTGTAAAAACGTTATGTTCTTCTTTACCTATAATGGGTCTGGCAAAGTTGACGACGAATTTCAAAGGCGTAATATGCAGCATACAGTACGGAATTCACCAGTAAAGTAAATCGTCAGTCATATATCATAATTAAATTTAATGGATGTTTAAGTTCTGTAGTTCAAAACCGTGTTTGTAATGCTGATGGTTGTGTTACAAGTATATTAATATACCATCCTTCATCACAAGACGAGTTCCATCTTTAAGATGCTAAAAGGTAGATTACATTGTGACGTGGTTTAAGCCTTTGCTTAGCAGATAACGTTTTTGAGCTGACGTATGGTGTCTGTGAACCACGATGCTGTATTTTTTTAGATTGAAGAAACCCACTATTCATAAAGTAATACCCAATGTCAGCCAAATCATAACCCAATTTGATAAAAATTAAATTTTAACAAGATATTTCCATTTGGTAAACCAAGGGATCTCTCTTTCGTAATTCTTTCAGAGTTAACACCTAAAACCCTTTACCCTTTATTTAAATTAAAAGCCCTCTCATATAAACGATCCTTGCAAACCCCCGAAACATTTCACTTTCAGCGACAAATTAGACATTATAGTCCTGAAATCGCTCCTGGAAAATGTCATTAGGTACATCGGATAATTACAGGGGTCCGAATTAAAAAGGTAGGGTTTGCGGACCATTGATTCAGACCCTTTGTCCGGAATTTCTTTTGTTGCAAACATGCTCTTGGATTCGTGAATCTGTTGAGTTTTGTTCAAGGGGTATTTACATTCGCGGCATATTTAAAAAAACTGATGAAAGCAATGAATTGTTTTGTTTCACTTATTGTTTGCTGTTCTGTATTCGAAATAGTATTCTTTTGTTGTATTTCATCAAGGTTTTGTTTGAATTGAATTGAACTGAATTGTATATTGTTGATTTTTGTACTCCATAAAAGTTTTATATTTAACTGGCCAGTGCCAGAGTCCGTAGTACAAATAGTTTGCAAAAAGTATTCGTATCATCAATAAATATCTAATTATAATAAATTAATAACTATCAAGTAATCATCAACATGTCTTGCTTCGGTGTGCATTTTTATAGATCTGCAGTCAAACCTAGTTCCACAAGTATTGGATGACTTTGCAATGTTTTAGTTATTACACGAAGTAATTTTATCTTCAAATCGAAAGTGCTCATTAGTTAGAACTTGATATTCATCTATTCTGAAAAAATATTAAAATATTTCTTTATTCGGAAAACTTTTCACCTAAAACACAGTTCTTCTAAGGCGATTCTTTGTAAATACTTCTTTGAAGACTTTTGTACATTCAGTTTCAGACTGTTGTTAGGTCGTAAAGTAGTAAGAAACAAAAGCGATTTTGTAAAATTGGTAGAGGGTTAGGCGACGATCTGGCGGTGATTCCAATCCTACTTAGGACTTAAGGTTTGAATGACAACACTAACAATAACATTTAAAATTGAATATCTGTCGCTAAGCGCCAGCACCAGCGTGTTCACGAAGCTACTTCTATTGTCTTTATTTTTTGCCATAAGTAGGTATACAGGCAGGCGGCCCACCTGATGGAAAGTGATCCCCGTCGCCTATAGACGTTTGCAACACCAAGGGCATTGCCAACGCGCTGCTAACTTCTAAAAGAAATAGAAGGGGTGAGGAAGGGGAAGGAGAAGGGGAGAGAAGAGGAGAGGCAGAGGAAGGGGGAGGGGGTTTGTGCCTCCGGAACCTCGCACAGACCGACTGAAACGCAATAGCAAGCTATATAACTTCGCTTCGGTGTTATGTGGGAGTGTTAGGTGTGGTACGTCCCCGGTCGTGCCGGCCCATTTGGTTGTAACTCATAGGGTTACAGCGTGACATACCACCTAAAAATGTTTAATTTTTAGGTCTCTATAACCTTCAACCATATAATTAATGATTATGAGGTTAAATATTAATGAAACATAAGCGTATGTAATTTTAAAAAGAAGTCCTTGACAAGGTCACTTTTGAATTATTGCAAAATGATTTAAATTTATTTAATTTAATTTTTGTCATGTACAGGCATCGGCTACGCTGCAGCAGTGATGTCATGCTGGATGAATGTGTACTACATCGTCATTCTAGCGTGGGCCATCTTCTACTTCTTCATGTCTATGCGATCCGGTAAGCTCAAAGTTCAAAGTTTTTTCCAAAGGTTTTTTCTAAAATTGTACACAACATTGGCTTCCCGACTTCGCGTTTCATTTAGGTTGGACATTGAAAACATTGATCCCAAAAACAAGTAGACTAAACCGCATGGTTTCAAATGGCAGCTTGTAACGATGATTAAATACCAACTTCAATCCTTGTGTGTTGCTGTAGCGACTTGAGCTTTACCCATTACGTCATCGAGGATGTAGGGTTCGATCACAACAATAAGTTTAATAGAACAGCTCTAAGAGTAGAGCAAACGATATCTTCTAATTAAACTAGAAGGCCCGAGTTGACATTGAACTGGTATTTTACTCCGTAGGGGAAGTAAAAAAGTCATTCCTAGCACCGGGATGCCAAAAAGACTGCTGATAGTTTATAACTGCAATGATAATATTAAGAATTGTATCCCTGATGGTAAGCACCACATCGGCCCATGATAGTGGCAGTGCCATTCAGAGCTCTGAGCTGAAGTTTCTGGTAGCACTGCTGCGTCCATCACCTTAGTTTTAGATGTCTATCGGCCAGTTAAAACTACGGGAGAGGTGTATGGTCAGCAGTAGGGGAGATTGGGTATGAAAGAGCCAGGTCTTGAAAGAGCCGGTGTGATATTCTCACACTTAACAAAATCTGTACGCATGATTAAGAACCTGGCTCTTTCATTGCATAGGGTGGTTGTTTTTATTGACAGGTTACATTGAAAGAGCCGATTTACCATTTTTCTTGAAGAACCTATAATACCATTTTGTAGCATTGTTACCTATTTTATTTTGCTTTTTATCACTACAATTTAATTGATTATTGAAAAGGATTATTTTTATTTCCTTAAATTTAGCCCCAAATGAGATTTTTTATACTATTTAAAACTGGCTTTTTCATACTCACTCTCTCCTAAACGTCTTCCAGATGATAATGATGATGATGATGATCATGATCGGCCAGTTATGCCTGTTGTTACAGTGCCACGAAACTCAACTGATATGATTTGCTTTGACGCAGTAAGTCTAGTTTTCCAGGTGTACAAACTAAGATGACCTATTGCATAAAGAAATAAATAAATTTTAATGAAATAAAATATGCAAGACTACATGTTTCTTACTATGGACATTATAAAAATAGGGAGGTTTAGTAACATTATTTTTTTATGATGATGTCTTAAAAAATGTAAACTTTCGCGAATTAAATTCATGTTTTACGAGAACTCGAGTCTTTTTCGCGCACAGATTATTATCAAAATATAATTTTGATCATAGATATCATCATTTTGATAGCGTCGACATTTTGATCGAGTTGCATGTACCGTGATCTCTACCTACCCCTCCGAGAAACGGGCGTACCGTTATGTATGTATGTATAACGTAATATAGGTTCCATTTGCGTGTAGGTGATAGCTCTAACTTACCTCTTTTCAATCTGACGGCTATACCATTTGCCACAGACGTTCCATGGCGAAACTGCGATAACTACTGGAACACTGCAACATGCGTGAACCCCTACGACCGAAAGAACCTGACCTGCTGGTCTTCGTTAGCTGACACGAGCACCTACTGCACCCTTAACGGAAAGAACATAAGCAAAGCGATCCTGTCGGATCCCGTTAAGGAGTTCTGGGAGTAAGTAACCTTCGGATACAGGTTTATATGTTATACCCCAAGTCTCCAAGGCTAGTCTGGACTGTCTTTGCTCTCACGAGCATCTGTAGGTACTTTGAACTAGATTATATTTTACTGTTTAAAATTATAAGCAAATCATTTCCAATCAAGGAGGGGAGTGTGAAAATTTGAGATAATTTTTAATAAGAAATAAATTTGGATCTTGAAAATATGTTTTCGTACTAACAACCAATTTGTAAAACATTTTTACAATGCTACAACATCCACAATGCTACAACATCCACAATGCTACAACATCCACAATGCTACAACATCCACAATGCTACAACATCCATAATGCTACAACATCCACAATGCTACAACATCCACAATGCTACAACATCCACAATGCTACAACATCCATAATGCTACAACAATTCATCTTATTGTGGTTGTGCTCTACGTATAAACGGTATCACATATAATTTTGATTTTGCTCTAACGATATCACATATAAGCGAGAACACAACATACAAGGCGTAATTAAAGTTGATGTTGATGATTTTGCCTTTTTTTTCCTAAACCCTATATTCTGGCGAACAAAATAAAACCTTAAAAAATCAAACTGTAATCTCATTCTTGACTCTTTGTCTGATGCGAAATTGATGATCAATCCCTGTCAAGACGACCAACTGATTGGCTTAAATCTAAATTTTGATTTATGGAATATATCAGCTCATCTTACCAGTTCCGTAGTAAACGATCTTAAGTTAACAATTTTGGGGTGAGACGCACGGAGATTTACATTGACAAGGTGACGGGCAAGTGATTAATAATGATGAAGTTAATACATTGTTTGGGGATTGGATCGATTCGTTGTGATAGCTTATTATACCTATCGGAGATTATTCTATTAGGACAGATCATTATGGCCGCTGTTTTGTTAACCGAAGATGAAACATTGCATGCTAATTTGGCTAACTTTACTGTTTTGCAATGTATGAAACATTTATGTTGCTAATTTAAAAAGCTAAATTACTGCATCCTCGGGTGATATCGTGATACAGTTTATAGTACCGAATAAGCCCATGCAAAACATATGAATACATTTTGGCTTAACTGTCATCGAGGACGATATGGGACCTACAAAACCTTTAAATCAATTATTATGATCACAATTAAGTAAAGTATTTATGCAAAGAAACTCTAACGCTAAGAAATCAACTCATATATAATTTTACTCGCAACCGGATAATATGGAATCATCAAACACGCCTTCAGCGTTACTGACTCTTCTCTGATGCTCTCTTATTTTGGCTGCTTGACCTCATATGAATATTGTGATGTGATTAGAATGAATTTGACTTTTGAAACTATCTTAAAATATTATCTTTTGTGCCCTAGGCGTCGCGCTCTCCAGATTTCCAGCGGAATTGAGCACATTGGAAATATCCGCTGGGAGCTGGCCGGGACACTACTCCTCGTATGGATTCTCTGCTACTTCTGCATCTGGAAGGGAGTACGCTGGACCGGCAAGGTGGTCTACTTTACGGCGCTGTTCCCTTACTTCTTGCTCACTGTACTGCTCATAAGAGGTAAATTTTACCTTGGGTGGAAGTAGATAGCGGTGGATTAACAACCGGCATCGGTTGGTAAGTCACCACAGATAAAAGTGTGGTTAGCCGCAATGCTCGTAACTGGTGCTAAGTTAAAAACTTAGTATGTGGCGACTTAACGACAATCGTTATGGTCGGTAACTGGCATTTTATAGTTAAATCGACCATGACAAAATCTTTTTGATTGTATGTTTTTGTGATGATATCATTATATGGATTGTGTTTTCAAGTGACGGTAATGCGTAGTGTACCTGATGGTAAGTACTATGCCCAAGACAGTCCATTGCCATCTAGAGCTACAAGCTGAAGTTCTGAAGGGGTTGAGCGACGAAACACGTGTAAAACTCATGTACGGATGAGGGTAGGAACTACCGTCTTTGTTAGATGTATGTCATGTCTTAACTTTACCCTATATTTAATTGGGGTTTGGGATTCTGCCATGATTCGATTTCATCTTATTTCTAGCAAATTTTCAGTGTAAATGAACATAGACAATAAAGAACAGCACAATACAGTGGTGTCGATAGATTACGCTTCTTCTTATTTTAGAATTTCAACGCTTAGTGGAGGATCTTTGTAACTAAGTAGTCAGCTAGAGCACTTGGTCCTTCAACTAGAAATGATGCAAGTTCGTTTCAGAGGGGTTGACGTTACAGTACGATAAAAAAAAAATAGGGGACTGTCATTTCATGAATCATATATTTATTTTGTTTTCCTTAGGTATTACTCTACCTGGTGCAATGGAAGGCATCAAGTTCTACGTAATGCCGAACATGTCCAAGCTCATGGAATCTGAAGTATGGATAGATGCCGTCACACAGATCTTCTTCTCTTATGGTCTTGGCCTAGGAACGCTGGTTGCTTTAGGCAGCTATAACAAGTTCACCAATAATGTGTACAAGTAAGTTTATAATATATAGGACAGCGAGTACATATTCTTATCTAATATGTAAAAATGAACCCTTATTTCTCCTGGTCACGCTATAACTTGAACGGATGGAACAATCTCGCTAATTCTTTTTTGTTGTGTTAGTTATTGTCAGGAGAAAGTTCTTGAGAATTAAAAACCAAGAAAAGATTGGAAGTAATAGCGAGGCCTAAGGTCGAGCCTACTACGCAAACGAAGTTGCGGGTAGTCGCGAGTTCTTTCTATAATAAAGTAATTTTAACACGCAGACACATTTTTAAAACATATTTTCTTACATAATTATAAAAACAGCTTTATTTAGTAAAAGATTTTTATGATTTAAATTAAAAATTAAAATTAAAGACAAAACTAAAATGTCTGCATATTATGATAACATGGACACAGCATCTATATTTTTTTTTTATATCTCTGGTTGTTCAGTCATCAAAATTTCGCTTCCAACTTATTTGCATAGGTTATATTTCATTAAACTTCGTACTGACTAACGATCGTATAATTAGGGTCATCGTCATAAACAATTGTGACGCCAATTTTTGATTCAATCACATTATAAGTGTATCAGTTGTCAAAGGCTTAGGTCCAGTTATCAAATCTTCTATGTGTTCGTCGCTATACATTTTTATGTATGTCAGTTTTGACAAGTCCAGAAACATAAATATTAGTAAGGCTGGAGCTGACAAAAGTGACATAAAACCGCCATTTTTTTAGACTTCAATCTACATTTGATTGCAATTGAGATACATAAAAGCCCTGCAGGTTAAACGTTGCCAAATATTAAAGCATTTTTTATATTGGTTCATCAAAGCAACTCTTGCTAGTCTGACGGGAAGCAAAATAAATCAAGAAGCAATTACTATTAATGCACCCGTGAGCTGCGCTAATCGCCATCCGTATAATAACCAACTTTCTTTAATATAAAAATTTGAATAAATATTTTATAAACGTGTGGCTGTGTATAACTAATAAGCTATTTCAGTGGACTCACATCATATAGACACCCGCACTGTTGCAATACAGCAAAGTTTTTTAGCTTCTTTTAGAAATATTCACCTCACAACATTTAGTATGGAGCGCAGGTCATGATTTTGACCAACTTGTACTTACTTTCAGGGATGCTCTCATTGTGTGTTCCGTGAACTCCAGTACTTCGATGTTCGCTGGGTTCGTAATCTTTTCTGTGGTCGGGTTCATGGCTCACGAGCAGCAGAGACCTGTGGCTGAGGTGGCTGCATCAGGTACGCATCATTCTTTGTCTATTTATTTCAGGCATCAGGCGTTTCCTAATCCACCAGGGACTTAATCATCTTATCTTAACCTAACATAAAGCTATTTATGATCATATTAACAATAAAATTAAGTAGGTCTTTAGACTGGATCATCTATTTTTTCTTCTGAGCTAGCGCTGGATACATTTTATAAACCAGCTGATAACATAATTAAACAGCATGCTCCATTAGCCAACTCTAGAACAGACGGGTTTCCCGTTTGGTTTTCACGCCCATTAATAAAAATATTTGGGAGTAAACAAAAAGCCTGGGCCAAATGGAAAAAAATACAATAATCAATCTGACTACGAAATATTTTCTCAACATAGGAGTAATTTTAAAGATGTTTACGCACAATGCTATTTGAAATATATGGAATCTGTGGAAGATAATATAGATAATAATGTGAAGCACTTCTGGTCCTATATATCCAACCGCAAGATGAAGCCTCAAATTCCCTCTACCATGCAGTAAAACAATCCTTGATTTCAGGACCTGGTCTGGCTTTCCTCGCTTACCCATCAGCGGTGCTCCAATTACCAGGTGCTCCACTCTGGTCCTGTCTGTTCTTCTTCATGCTGCTTCTCATCGGTCTGGACAGTCAGTTCTGCACTATGGAAGGTTTCATTACTGCTGTTATCGACGAGTGGCCGAAACTCTTGAGGAGACGGAAGGAGATATTCATCGCTATCACCTGTATGATATCGTATTTGGTTGGCCTATCTTGTATATCGGAGGTAAGTCAGCACGCCTGTAAGCATACATAAAATTTTATTTTTAATGGATGTATAATAATAAACAAATAATAATAAACATATATTTATTTCCTCCTCACAAAAGTTTGGTAAAAACCATTTAACATGCATGTATGCATGAAAAGCGAAAACTTTGTACATATTTTTTAACGAAAACAAATGTAAGGTGCAAAAATAGGATAATTGAATTCAAAAATCTCATCAAACCAGTTTGGATTTAGAGCTAAAAAATCGACCTCAGATGCTATTAACAAACTGGTTACACATGTCATTAAACAATTAGATAAATCTAAAAAATGTATAGGTATATTTCTTGATTTGGCGAAGGCATTCGATACTGTCTCTATTCCACTGCTATTAAAGAAGCTGGAAGAGATGGGAGTGAGAGGAATTCCGCATAAGCTTCTTAGAAGTTATTTAGAAGAAAGAAAACAGTCAGTAAGGATAGGATCAGTGCTTAGTGACGAGGAAACTGTATTTTACGGTGTCCCGCAGGGAAGCGTTCTCGGGCCCACGTTATTTCTGATATATATAGATGAATTGTGTAGAAAAAAGCTCGATAATGCTGAAATAATAACTTTTGCGGATGATACCGTGATTTTATTTGATGGTGATACATGGGATGAGGCTAAATATTTTGCTGAAAAGGGGTTTGCTACAATAATGAAATGGTTGGACTACAACCTACTAACTTTGAATTTAGAAAAAACGAAGTATATTACATTCAGTATAAAAGAAAACTTGCAACCAGACTATAATTTTGAATTGAAGGCACATTCCTGCAAGAATTTTAATAAATGTAAATGCTACCTTTTAAGCCCTACTAATGAAAACAAGTACCTAGGCATAGTAATAGATAAATACCTGAGATGGGAACCTCAGATACGTTTATTTACAGGACGAACAAGGAAATTAATTTATATATTTAAAAACTTACGACATATAGGCGATATTGACACCTTAAAAAATGTTTATTTTAGCTTATGGCAGTCAGTTTTATCCTACGGTATTATTGCCTGGGGAGGAGCAAACAAAACATTACTTCTTCACTTAGAAAGAGCCCAGCGGGCAGTTTTGAAAGTTATGTTCTACAAGCCTTACCGATATCCCACTCAACAACTGTATATTGACACAAATGTCCTCAATGTTCGTCAACTTTTTATAAAATCAGTGATAATAAACCAACATAAATATCCAATGATAACTGGTCACCAATATAAACGTCGAAGTGACAGAGTATACGAGCTTATAACATGCAACACACAGTTTATCAAAAACTTTTCGTACTGGTTGGGTCCCTATGTATACAATGCAATTAATTATCATGTTAAAATATCTGATTCAACTATGTATAACTGCAAAAAAACGCTTGAGAATTATCTGAAATCTCTGAGTTACGATGACACGGAAGCTCTAATGACCGTTGTATCGTAATAATAAAATTAATATTTCTGGCAAATAAAATAGTAATTACAAAATTTGAAGTAGATATAGGTAAAATAATTACTTATTTTATCTATTTATTTTTTATTTTTTATTAATAATAACACTTTTTCATTTCTGGGAATTCAAAAGATTACCTACTGTCTCAAACTACTTTGTTCCAATGTCTCCATTCCAAAACACATACACTGCATACATTACAAAATACACAATATTATTCATAATAAATAAACACACAATATATATACTATACACCACACATTACGTGCTTAGAACACTTAAGTATATATACATACAATGGAATATATATCCATACTTATATGTATTAAATACATATTTTAGTTAGTTAGATTATAAAATCTAACTAACTAAAATATGTATTTAATACATATAAGTATAAAATCTAACTAACTAAAATATGTATTTAATACATATAAGTATGGATATATATTCCATTGTATGTATCATATCATTAATTTATATCTAAACTAAGTGTAAACAAATGTCTAATATTAAATGTATAACCTAAAAGTTTATATATCTTATAGTAATTAATGATTTATATTAGACTTACCACAATTTATTTAACATTGATTGTTGTTTTCTGTCATAAGTTTTTAAAATTATATTAAAATGATAAAAAAAAAAAAAAAAAAATTTACTGATTGATCTAGTAACCGCGCATATACTGTGTGTGAATAATAACGTGTTTTGTGGACGATGAATGCTCTGCCCTGCCGTCGTACAGTGCAAACTAGTGCGGAGGGTAGATGTGAATCTTACATTTAATTTCGTTGTTTACTTATAGCATAGTTGTGTTGTATATGCTGTTTGTACATTTGTGCTAACTTAAATCTAATTATATGCATATGCATATTAAATCTAATTATATGCATATAATTCACTTTCAAAGCACTATCGCAAATATCGCAATTTCAGAGAGAATAAAATACCTGATGAAAACTCAAAGCATGGGTATTGCTATAAAGTTAATATAATTTGTAGACCTACAGTGTTAAAATAGAATAGTTAATTTTAGTTTTTTTAATTTTCTGTACCTACCTACTTATTAAGTTAATAAACCATTAATAATTAATTCTAAAGGTACTAGATTTTTCATCGCTTATTTAAATAATAGTTTATGTATTTATATGAAGATTTTCAACGTGTTATCATTATTTGCCCCAAATTATGTACGTTTAACTGAATTTACTACAAAGTTAAATCCAGTTTAGTAATGATAAATTAATTCCTAGATAAAAAGGTTTTTTACCATCTAGAAGAATCCTCTCCATGTAAGGTTGCCTGTAAGAGATTGCTATAGCGATAAGGCCAATTTACCGTAGCGCTTTTTATTGTATTATGTTTTTCTTTTATGACTGGTTATCAATAAAGAATTGTTGTAAAGTATTGTATTGATAACATCGAATTTTTATTGAACTAAATACATAGAATTAGTTGATAATTCATCATTGTCTCATTGTGACTATTGCTTATACTAATACTGCTTCGAATTCTGCTTCTGTTACTTCGAGAAAAACATTATATTTAGTTCCCCTTGTCTTTTCTATTTAGTCATTAACCATTATTACAATAATTTCAATAGCAATTTAACAACAGAAGCATTTAAAGGCTCACCTGTCAAAGTTATATTTTTTATAATTTTATATTCTTTATTATATTTTCCAGGGTGGTATGTACATCTTCCAAATCCTCGACTCATACGCCGTGTCTGGTTTCTGCTTGCTTTTCCTGATATTCTTCGAGTGTGTCTCCATATCCTGGGCATTTGGGGTCAACCGGTTCTACGATGGCATCAAGGAGATGATTGGTTACTATCCCACAATTTGGTGGAAGTTCTGCTGGGTTGGATTCACACCTGCTATTTGCATTGTACGTATAATTTTACCTAAGTACCTACATTTACTGTTTAAACTAATGAGAGTATTTACAATTATATAATGAGAGTATTTACAAAATATTATTTACAATTTGAAACCCTTATTCTGCAAGAGTCGTGAGCACAGTGTTACTTGTACTATACTAGGAGCTCACAAAGTGGTCGGTGCAAGGAACAACAACATATTTAAAAAAAAAACTTGTTTATAAACCTTGTGTCCTAATGTGAAATTGATTGCAACTACTGGTTGACAATTGTATTACACGACCTTTAAGCAACAATTTTATAAACATTAGAAAATATTTTTTTCCATTGGCAATACTATATTTAGGGATTGAATCGCCAAAATGTATTCAGCTAAATAACTTTACTTTCCTATTATGATTTTAATTTTATTTATTTTATTCGTTTCTATATTACAGAGCGTGTTCATCTTTAACATTGTCCAGTGGACTCCGATCAAGTATATGAACTATGAGTACCCGTGGTGGGCCCACGCCTTCGGGTGGTTCACTGCTTTGTCGTCCATGTTTTGCATCCCGGGATACATGGTCTATCTCTGGAGGGTCACTCCTGGCACTTGGCGAGAGGTATATATCGTAAAGTATTAATCAAAAGTAAAATTAATATTTTATGATACTAACATAACATGTGTTTAATACACAGAAATAATGATACTAACGTATGTATTACTTGTACTGAACTGATATGTAGGCATTTAAAAATCTTGTTAAACTCTTGTAAATAAACTGTTTTTAAATTTACAACACACTATTATCCAAATTCAAAAGGTTCATCTATCTAATAGCCGTATTTATAGTTGCTAAGTAATTTCTCATTGAAGTAAGCACTTGACTATAGAATACTTACTTCAACAAAAATCTTATTCTATAGTCAGGCAATGAACGTTACTTACTAAAGTGTATGCATGACATAACCCTATCAAAATTGGATGTATCTTTTTACACTTGTAGTTGCTGTCATGGGATTTTAATTTTTAGAACTTAAAAGATCCTTCACAGTTCAGACTTGTGTGCGAATGTCATTTCAACACAACTTCATTATTGCAATAAGAACGAAAAATGTACGTGTTTTCATTGCTTAAGCAAAGGAAATGGTGACTATTACTCGGCTAAGAATTCTAGCCTTTGGTAACTACCAAAGGCTAGAGTTCAGGCAAATTCTAGTATAATGAATTAAAATCGCTGCTTAAGTAATTACTTTTCCTTAAGTAATTCCTTTTAATTGTTTATAAATACGATAGTAAGAGCCTATCGCAATCAAAAATTAGTAAACATTTATCTGAAAACAATTGAAAATCTTACAAAAACAGTGCATAAAATCAGATTATCGTTTCGCTTTCTATACAGTTTTTTTGGCAATCCCTTTTTTTAGCTGTGTTACATTAGGTGATGGAATTTAGTTAAAATAATATTGCATTTTAACAATACTCAGATGTTGGTTCACATTACGATTTGGAGTGTTGAATGTTGGTTTTAAAGCAGTTTTAGCGAAAGTATACAAAAACTCCTTAGTAAATTTACTAAGGAGTTTTCTGTAAATTACTAAATTAGTATGTACCTATAGTTAAATTTAAAAGTTTTTATATTTGAAAAAGCTGGATAAGAACATTTCATTTCGATAGAAAATCTCGGGATAGATTTATGGCTATAAAATTTTTGAGTATTACTTAAGTATTACATATTTCATGTAAAATATTCTTAAATTCACAGTCTTGTCTACTTTACAGTGTATGCTGATAATGATATATTATGTTATGAAAGTTATCAGAACGGCGTTACTTTTTATGTTTGTACAGAGCCACGTTGAACTGCTTACATTAAAGAATAATATAAAAAGAAATACTAAAAATATATTTTCTTTTTCAGAAATTTAATACTATCGTCAGAATACCTGAAGACGTACCAACTTTGCGCACTAAGATGCAACAAGAAGAAATTGCCAAACATTGCAAGGCCTAAGTGGTGGGGGTGAGATCCTGAAAAAGATTTCAGGCTCATAAAACATCTGAAAGGAGTTATGAAACGGTTTTTGGCTTGGTTGTGGTTTTATTTGATTGATTTTATTATTTCCAATTACTCTAACGACTAATTAGAGTAAACCTCAAAACTCAGACCAATAAAAGCTTTCTAATGTGGGCAAGCGTCCATTGTTAAAAAATAATGTTATACAGTTTTGTAACTCTTCTGCAAAAAGGTCGAAAAATCTTAAGAAATTACTCAGAAATATCTAAGTGGCAATTTTGTATGAGTGAATAGAGCAGACGGGCCTTATATGTTACCTGTGTAATTAAAATTTTATTTTGCGTGTAATATATAAGAATCAAATAAAACCACAAATGGATATAGATCTAAAATATTCTAAATATGACGCACAATTTTCATAGTATAATGCCAAATGTTTTGTGCCAAGATAAATTATTATTTAAACGATTATGATATATTAATGTAGCTCCCCGAATCAATAAATACATAACGGGCATTTATATAACCAATTATTTAATATATTATTTTGATTATGTTATATGAAATATTAATATATTTTATTTAGTTATATTAAAAATGGTCCATGATTTGATGACTTTCCGTTCTTCTGCGGTTGCGTTCACGTAGATTTACATTATACAATTATATTTAGTTAACTAGGAATAACATTCTATATTAGATATAAATGAGTGTGCTTTTTAAAGATGTTACTATTTGTCGTCTTCCATGTAGCTAACGCTTTAGATATTGTGGTTAGAATTAAATAACTTGAACGATGAAATAATATTAACTTACATTATATACTCCTAATTATGATAATCATATTTCATATTTATAATTTCAAAGACTATATACTAATAATCGAAGATTCAATCAATAATTTACGGCCTAAAAGCCAATATCAATTCGTAATTATAAAATATTATCATTTGTGCTACTACGTCATTTATTTTAATCATATCCATACTAATTATTATGTTATCCTTCAAGGAATACAATTAAGAAAAATCTATGTTTATAGATATTTAATTATTATTGATTAAGTAGGTTTAAGGAGTTTTGAAATTATATAAAACGCAGTGGGGCGCGTGTTTTTGAATCTTTATGGTGTTTTAGAAAATTTATTAAGCTTTTACAACATATTAAATGTGTGTAAATTTATTAATGCATTTAGTCTTAATATTATTCATAATCATAATTTCGTGTATGGGACATGTATTACTTTTGTTATATAATTTCTAGAACTAAAAGATTGTATGGTTGTTTTTATCATATCTTTAATTAAGTTATGTTTAAATTCCTAAATAATGTTATTAAAGGATTACATCAGATTTGGTTTTGTAGCTTTAATTTAATATTATGACAAAGAGTAATAGTTATTATACTATTCTATCTTCGTAAATATTATATACATAATATATATAAAAATATTATACACTCAGTGTTCTATTTGAGACCAAAGTTTTAAAATTATTTATACACTGTGAGTGAATATTATATATCAAATCTATCTTATACTGTAGATTTTCTATGAATACTTAAACTGTCACGGCAACAATACAAAAAAACTGAATCAATCATAATTATTTTCATTTTTCTTATACGTTCAAGTGGATTGAATTGCGTATATTTAATGTTGATGCAGATGTTTCGCTCTTTTTGTAACGCTTTCGGCGAAAATATTTGGCAAAAGCATTAGAATCAGAACCAAGAATTTTGTACGAAGCTAGTAGCTTCTTTTGTTGAAACATGTTGTTTCAATAAAAGATGGTTAGCTAGTAGCAATGCTTGGGTTTCGCTCATCAAACTGTTTAACCGACTGAGGCCTTCACAAATTCAGTCAGAAATCATTTTTCATACTCTTAAAAGATACCTTATTACATATAGTATCCCTGTTCAATGAATAGTTGTTAAAGATTCAAGATTAGCATAAATACGCAATTTAATCTTTATAAAGTTGTTTAATATTAATTCCCATTATAGTAATAATGGGAATTCATATTAAATAACTATAATATTATATATTAATATAATAGGTTTTAATATTAATTTTCATTATTAATATGATGGAAATTAATATTAAACAGCTATTAATGGATACAATATACAAAAATATACATTAAAAAAAAAGCAAAGTTGGCCTGTGTTTATGAAGTTTTAAAAATTTATTAATTTTTTTAGATCAACGAGTATTATCTTTAACAGATTTTGTGTAAGAAATTATAATTAAGAAAATGTCTATTCATGTATTTACTCTCTTAAATTTTTATAAAGTAGTGATTGATGGAGATTTATGTAATGTGGTAGCCTATTTAGAATTCTAATCTATGAGATATAATGTATGTAATAATAAAGTGCTATTTGCGTGTTTATACTGAAAGTCACTTAATAACAGAACGATAGTTTCTTAATAAATATTTAAATTAATCCATTTGGTTGCTAATAAAACTTGCAGGATTTTGTGCCAATAAACTCAGACGCATATATCAAATGTGTCATAATGTGCTTGTTAAAATTTACAATTTTATTTACTTATGTTTATTATTTAAGTTACCGTTAGGTTACAAAAAATGTACTTTTAAATTAACTAATTTAATTTTAAGATTTTATCATTATTCGTAATTAAGTACAAGCATTATATTTTATGTGAATCTGCATAATGCATCAAAGGTCGCACGGCCAGACACAATAGAAATATCATTGTTATAATGACATCGACCCTCGAAGGGTATGCAATGCAGTTAAACTCTATAAAAACCACACTTTTACAGAAGGGTAGGTATATGTAACGGATTTCATTTTATAAAAATCCTGGCGTCTCCCTTGCCCATGAAAGGAAATTTTATAAAGTAAGTTGTTTACATTTATTATAAATTATTTATGAAATTTAATGATTACCTACTCATGTCATTACATTTAACACAATACTCAGCAGGGCAATTATGTATCTCAGCCACAATCAAATGTTGATTGCAGACTTGAAAAATGGCGGCTCTATGAATATGCCAGTTTAGTAAGTTGCTGACTGGAGCTGACAAAGTGACATAAACCCGCCATTTTGAAACTTCTATCAACCTTTGATTGCAATTGAGATACATAATATTCCTGCGTGTTTTGTAGGTCTGACATTACCTAAAAATACCTCTTTTCCGCTGCTTTGTTGACAAGAAACATACAAAGTTTGAAAAATGTGCTCTAAAGCTAAAATTATTGTGTTCGATCCACGAGTGCAGTCATGATGTGTGTAATCACTGAGTCACTATGTAAACAGCAGTCGCTATGTTCTGAGCAGTCATTATGGTGATCGTGGTACACTTTTCTTTCGCTGTGACTCGCCATTTACCCATCCTATCACGATATAATTTAATTTAATCTTAGAATTGTTCGAATAAATAAATTATTTATCTATTATTTATGACTCATCCCAATAACCTATCTATCCACAGTTTACCTTAATATACGGATAGATATTTGACATATGGATATAATATTTGTATGGAGGTTATGTCAAATTTCTATCTGTAGTAAGGTAAACTGTGGATAGATAGATTATTGGGATCGGCCGTTAGTAACGTAAAATTACAGACTAGATTGTATTTTATTTTGCCCATACAATTACAGTGACATAAATTGTTATATCACTATCATTTTATGGGAAAATTAAATATGTATTCTAAATGTGTATTCGTTTTATAAATATATATCTAATGCAGAAAATAGATTAAGTACGTGTCAAATTAAAAATAAATTATACTATCGTATGTAGTTCTAATAAAAAGTTATTATTTCAATAAATCGATAATCAAACCTTTTGTTTTATTATTTTTTCTTAAGGTGCCTCTCCGACCTGTGAAAGTTGGCAGTCGCCTCTGCATATTTTTCTTTCTCCTTGTCGTAGTTAGGTTTTAAAAATTACTAAATCTTGTGTTCCAATAAATAGCTGCGGATACCTAGGTACTATATAAAACGTCGTTAAAACCAGTACCTATAGAAGAAAAAATTGAGGAGTTACCTTATGATCAGGTACTTACAGACTGCATGCAGTCTGTAATTGTTTCGGTCGGGATTGCTTGTGAATCAGCCATTCGCTTTACCCCTTTTTAGAGAAATTAAGGATCAGATGCTGTCTTAATACTCAAATTGTGATCGACCTAAACTTACATGAAATGAAATGATATGAATTCGTTTATTCTGTACAGCACGGCAATAAACGGGGCACTTACAAATTGTAATTGTCATATTACATTTATTATTTCTTAAATCGACAACCGGCAAGATACTCAGCCTGCTTATCTTTTTAGATTTTTTTGTATCGCCAATTTCTAATCATTACAATGAAATGTAATTCTAATTTCTAATTAATACAAAGAAACGGACTATCCCTGGTCTGATGAATTGAAAGACTGAAGGACATCAAACTGGAGATCTATGTTGAGATACGCAAAAGTAGAGCAACCCTAGATAATCGGCCTCCAATCTGCAGCTTTAATTAAAATTCAACATCATAATTATTAATTGGAATTTTTTTCTACAACAGTACAGACTCTTTGGTCCGTATGTACCTTTTTCAAATTTAAGATCATTTAGGATATTAGACAAATTATAAAAAAACGAAGAAATAAAAGTATAAAAATAGTAAAGCATTTGTTAGAGTAAACTCCATCAAGCGTAACGTTGGACTCCAAATATGGAACAGTAGGCAAAGAAAACTTCAAACATTTTGTCTTTTTTGAATTCAGCAGTAAATTATTAGTTGAGAACCATTTAGAGATACTAGATAGAGCATTGTTTACTTGAATTAGTGTGCTATCTTTCCTATCTACTTAAGTTAAGTTAGAAAGTCATTGTTTTTACCGTATCAATAAAATGTGAAAGATTTTTGCGTTACCCGTTTTCGTGGTTTTCTGGTTGTATGTAAATTTAAATATAAAAAGAAAACTTACCCTTCGGTTATTTATATTTTTATTTTGATACAACTATCGTTAGAGCCTAGTAAGAGAGTAATCTTTATATGCTCAGTTTATTGACCGAGCGAGAGCATCTTGACTTTCATCTGTCCGTATGTTTGTTATGTTGATTGTTGGTCCTCCTGTACAAGTCGCATTTTCAAAGCTTGTTACGCATGTTGTACTACCTTATTTTCTGACTTACAGACCCCTTAAAAATATATTACTGGAACTATTTAACTTGGACTTAAACTTAATTAATTGGGATTACATAGAACATTTCAATGGTTTCTTGTGTAGTGTTGTGTGTCGAGATCAATCAAAAACTAACAGTGCGAACAATAGTAGTGGTGCCTCGCATAACAAACGAGTACGGAAGAGGGTAGACCGTTTCAACTGCTCGTAAACATTCACCCACCCGCAATTCCTCAGTTCATCCGTGATCATGACGCTTGCAACAGTGCCGAAATATCGGAAACTCACAGAAAATATACATGGTAATTATCCCGTTGATAATTTGAATATTTCTAATGTTTGTGACTATGATAGTTTAAAAAATTATAAATACAATAGTTCATATCACCAGAGGCATCTGCGAAATACCTTCTTTTTGCAATAATTCAAATATGTTTAATGCACATTTTTTAGATGTAATCAGAGTGTACCCATATCTTTGCTCACATATTTTGAATACCATTGGTTCAAAGAATCTGTTTTTTACCAAACAAGCCTCTAAGTGTTGGCTACAGCCCCACTTATGCCTTTGTAAAGGACCAGATGAAATCCGTGATTTTTTTGAATAAAAGGAATTATAATAATAACCTTTATTCATTACTGACAAACTTAACTAACTTAAATTAACAAACACATAACTTATGATATTTTGTTGTATAAGTTATAAATCCTTGAAAGGCATTGGCAACCAAACTAGAATTACTCTGTGATATGGCACGCCAACGTCTTCCTTCCTCCTTTTCTTTTACGCAGAGTAATCCTTTATGGATACCACCGGCCCCGGGGGGAGGACGTTGGTTATGTGGGAGTTTCTGCCAGAAGGGCAGTATACCCACCAAACCTCTGCGGTGTCCCGTCACTGCCGCTTTCGGCGGGAACGCGGGACAGATTTCGCACACGACCGCGAACCGGCCGCGGCTGTCCGTTGCCGGACCCTTCTCTCTTGCAGCACGCCAGAACACATGGCGTGCCGCAACCGCCTCGGGGACCAAACCTGCAAATAGACGCCAGACTCCCTCGAGTCTGGGCGCACTAAGTCCCCCTACGATGGGTCAGGTGAGTAGCTCGGTAAACATTTAGAATCGTGGCGCCTGAATTCGGGGGGGAGGGGGGGAGGGGGAGGGGGGAGGGTTCGGGTAGTGCCCCCCCCGTCAAACCCCACCCGCCGGAGACCATTAGTTTTCGAGTTATGTTTGTTTAAGTATTTTGAGGTTAAGTACTGCATTTCGATCTACTACCACCCCCGCGTCGGCTCTGCAATCCGACAAGACTGCTTGAAATCGGGGTGCTATGAGTCGGTTCTGTCACTGACTTCGACCTATTCTAACTAACTATAACTAAGTGACTTTGCCAATTCATTAGATAGCTACTGATATACTATTGTGCACAAATTTGGAACAAAAGTAGTTTGATGAAGCGCTCGCCGGCCGCTGCCGCGGCACGCTCGCTACGCTCGCTCGGCTCGCGCCTGGTGGGTCACAGTTCAAATCTAACCTAACCTATAGGTTTGTCACAGACAAGTGAGGTGTCGTACAGTAAAGCAGCAAAATCGGAGTCCAAAATCGTAGCAAAGTCGTTGAGATATCAAAAGAAAACGCAGAAAAACAGGAGAAAACATTCACGTACACTCGGAAGTAACGGAATGACGCGAGTATTCCGACAGTGACATTACGCTATCTTCGATGTTTGCGTTCCGTTTCAAGAACTTACATACAACGTACATGTCAAAAAAGGCTAAAAGTTACCTAGAAACGTTTCGTTTTACGCATTAATGTCATTTATGTCACCTGTCACTATCAAAATTACGGTGTTTTATTGAAACTTTAAAAAACTATTTAGACTATTTTGGCGTGTCTCCGGCAGCTAAAATGTTGTAAATACGCTTTATACAAACCCCTTCAACCCACCCACAGTTTTTGTTTCACCAAATTCAGGGGTCACGATTCTAAAGCCAACCCTTATTTTAATATTAGGTTGATAAAAGTTACACGTAGTTCTAGTCTATATTGTAGAATGAATGAGAATGAATGTCGGAATGAGCGGATAAAATGAATGAGTCCGTGAGTGAAAGAACGGTGCGGCAGATGCCGCCATCTTTTGAACTCTGTATTCATATATGACGAATACGGCGCGAACAGGTGTTTTCATTTACAATTTTAGTGTTAATTATTAATGATTTATTTTGGCGTTATATTTTGCTATATTTGGTGAAAAGTTAAGCATAAGACATGAAAAAGCAAATCGTATTATGCTCGGATTTGCTCTTAACTTACCGTCAGGATACAGGAATGTAGAAGTAGCGAGAAAGATTACCTTCTACTCACTTACAAGAAAAACAGAAATTTCTACTGTTTAACTATAAATAATAAGTTGAAAATCGGATAACATTACTCAAACTTTCTAGGGACTATTGACGAGGTCTTCAAGAAACAGTTTTGTACACTTTGCCTACACTTTATACTCGTAGTATTGTTTTGATAAGCCCTACTTCATTGTAAATGTTTATAATGATGTATGTGGAAAGTCAATAAAAAAAATATATATTATTACTTTAAGGTTAACAATTACACCATTATTACACATTGAAACTCGAGATAACACTAATTTAGGAAAATTAATCATTGATCCATACTGTATCAGTATTCCCAGGGTAAAACGGTGCATAACCTATAATTCTTCTAATTCTCATTCTTGAATTTTTAGGTATGTACTTAACATTTTTTTTTCATACCACCAGTTTGAAAATGTCCAATTACATATCACGCAATCTCGGTGTAAAGCAAGGCATTACTTCCCCGGGGGTGTAGGTAATGATGTATGAAACTTCCATGGGTGTAAAGTGATTTGGATTTGGAACGATAGTTGCAGGAAAACTGAAGAGAGTTTATTCGGCCACTAAAGACAGCATACAGAAAAAGGCGCGATTGTAATGAATTTGGAGCTCAAAAAGCAACTACTTAATCTTGGTGTACATCCCGTGTTAGTTAACAACCGCGAAAGTCTAAAAACAGTGTTTTCCGTAAAATGTTCCTTCCTAAATTATTACTCTGTCCCTCCACAACTGGACAAATGTGTCCAATATGAATATTAACTATTAATTAATTTTACATATTTCTAAATTACTGTTTTTTCATATAGCTATGAGTTTTTATTATCTCGCAGTAGGTATGAAAAATAGAGCATGCACCTCAAGGATAAAGCCTGTCTTCGTCTTGGGCGGCTTGAACCCCTCGCGTCAGGACTCTACATAACTCCCTCGCTTCGCACGGGAATTAAATTAAAATCCACTCGCTTCGCTCAGGGTTTAACATCCATGTAAGTGAGTAAGGCCTTTATTAATAAACGTTGCGTAAACCTATATTAGGCATAACATGCTTTGTCTTGCTTTCACGCGTGACATTTACTGCAAGCGAAAAATTTACAGATATATGTTTGAACTACTCCGGGTGTAAGCCAAGTTTATTAATAAGGCCGCAAGAGAGTAACCCGTTACACTCAGGGTTCAATATGCCGGCCGTGACGTAAGACACTGCTTTACTCCGTCGGTGCTTAATCTACTATAATCATGTTAGAAACAGTGTTTACCTTTTGTAGGTTTTGTGCTAACTTGGTGACTTATTCAGTGTTCGGACATTATTTATTAAGTCAACTCATCATCATCATCTCAGCTGTAGGACGCCCACTGCTGAGCATATGCCTCCCCACAAATTCCAAAAGTACCGGTTGGAAGCGGCCCGCATACAACGTCGTCCAGCTACCTTTATCAGGTCGTCAGTCCACCTTGTCGGTGGACGATCTGCGCTTAAGTCAACTATCTGTGAAAAGTTTGACCATTACATCCCCCATTATAATGCTATCCTCTTTCTTATATCATCCAATAGACATTGACTCAAACCTGTGGTCTTCTGTGAAATAATTAAATTCAACTAGCGTGCCCTTCGTTGCACGGAAGTGTTCAGTTAGAATAGGAATTACTTATTGTGTTAGCAACTTTTTAAGAACCTCGATGTTAAAACATTTCGCACTTGGCGCGTTAGCTCCTATTTGCAATAGCACTATGTTACTAGGGCCATGGTTTCAATTGTATTATTGCTATATTTGACAAATCCGGTTTGACACCTTTTAGCGAGTATAAGATAATTTTAAATCACACAATGCTGTGTACAGTCTGCTACTAAAGTGCAAGTGGACCTACCACGAAAATGTGATTAAGTGTAAAGTTATCGTATCGTTGACGTATACAGTACAAACTATGAGTTGTAGTAGCAATACGGCATTGCGACTGAGAGTAAGGTGGCGCCAAATATGGCGTGGTCGTAAGACGAACTGTATTTTGTCCTGAGGTTCGTGAGGTCATGACAATGGGTAACGGCTGAAAATCAGTGAGTAAGGATTCTGTCCTTAGTCGTATGCTGAGTCGGGACCCATGTTCATGACACACACAGCACCGTGTCGTTTTCTACATGTGTAATGTGTTTATTTAGTGTATTGTGTTCCTCTAAATTGTAGAATATGTAATGTGATGTGTGTGTCTTGAATAAATATGTTTTCTTTCTTTCTTTCTTTCTTTCTTTCTTAGTTATCTGTAAAGTTAGATGTAGATATACATCTATATCTACATCTAAACTAATATTATAAAGGGGAAAAATTTGTTTATTTGAATTGAATAGGCTCCGAAACTGCTGGAGCGATTAGAAAAAATCTTTCACCATTAGAATCTAATATTATCCCCGATTGGACTATATAATATAGGCTATATAATAATTTCAAAAAATCTAGGGATCCGTATGAAAACTTCGGAACTTTGGTGTGGAAAAAACACCAAAAAAGTCCTTCGCGTACGCTGCGGAAACTATTGACAATTATAGAGCAAAGTTAACTACAGTTTTATAGAAGATGTCAATATCTACAAACAAGTCCACATAGTGTCGATTTCATTATAACAATGAAATTTCTATTGTGTCTGGGTCGTTCGACCTTTGATGAATTAAGTCTAACTATTACAGTTATGTCACAATAAATATTTTTCATTTTGAAATATTTAATAGTAACGCTGGTACAAACTAGGCCACATTATTCGTATTTTGGTATTAATCCTTATCTACTCTAATAATAAACAGGAAAGATATATGATTGTTTGTTTGTAATGGATACACGTAAAATTACTTAGCCGATACAAACAATTCTTTCACGAGTATGCCTGTGTAACATACGCTATATTTGATTCATCTTCATCATCATCATCCATCACCACGCGGGTGAATTCGCGGAGCGCATCTAGTATTGTATACGTAAACGATTCGATAACGTTAAACTTACACAAAATTTTATGCTAGACTGTAATTCCAATTGTTGATTGTTGACTGATTCTGTAATTCCAATTGTTATTTGTGCCAAACCTTTTGTGTTACTTATTAAATAGTGTATTTAAGAGCTATTTCGTCTTAATCATAAATTTCTCTCTGATCATCTGATCTGATAATCTTGATTCTTAGTTGTAGTCTTACTTAGTAGTTAATAGTAGTATTCTTGCAAATCGAGGAAGATCATTCGTCGAGTGCGGGCTTCTATATAACGCCTGTAAAGTAAGACGCAGGACACTGCTCTTCCCTGTTGAGTATATTTTTACGCGCGCGAAGAGCACTACTACCAATGGCACGAATAATTATTTGCGAATAAGTATTTGAATAAGTATTTTTATTTACATTTTCTACCGACTTCCAAAAAAAGGAGGAGTGAGTACCTCCTCCTTTTTTGGAATTTTTTTTCGCCTCTTTTTTTTATTTTTTTTTATGTTTGTTACCTCATAACTTTCGATTGGGTGGACCGATTCTCATATTTTTTTTTTGTTTGAAAGCTGGTGCTTCCCGTGTGGTCCCATTTAATATTATCAAATTCGGTCCAGTACTTATTGAGTAACACTCCAATAACTGATTTTTACCAAAGTAATGGAATGGAAATCGGTATTAAATTTTTCAAATTGCAGCTGTTGTTTGTCGGGAACAAAAATTTGAGTATAACGTATAACGTAATCGCAGCGCTGTCGATTGAAAAAAATGTGTTTTTTACAAACTTCCATTCGTCTAGTCTAGTACAAAGGTACACAGATAGTTCGTAGTTACTACGACGAAGCGTGTTGCTTATGTTTACGATAAGAATACTTTTCGCAAACGTTTTGTACTTACCAGCTTAATTACTTGCTTCAGCGCTTGAAGACCTAACATCCAAAAAGACACCATCTAAATACGAGTCACATTAAAATACGACCGCCGTCGAGATGTGAATCATTGGCGAGGAAACCCGATCTACTAGGTGGTAGGCCGTCTTGGTTAGTATCACCGCTGTTCCAGATGTTCTGCTGCGTTTCCATTACAGCATTACTCCGTTAGAGTAGGAATGGCACTGTGAAATTACTGAGAACGAAAGAGATTGAAAAACCAATATCTGCAGTGCTACGCAAATATATAGTTTTAGAACTCCTTTATGGGGGATCCCAATTATCTATCTACAGTTTTCCTTATGATAGAAATTTGACATAACGTCCATACAAATAATATCAAATATCTCTAGGGTAAACCGACGATAGATAGATTATAGGGACCGGCCGTTAGACAGTTGCAATGCAACCCAGAGACTAATCTCTGGGTTGCACAGCAATTAAATTGTCAAATTGTCCTAGTGGTTCGAATTCCGACTGAGGATGTGAATTTTTTGTTCTAAAATTGCTAGGTACTTATTAGGTAGGTAGATTAACATATAGAGTACTTTTTCATCATTATCATCATCCATCATCACACAGTGAAACCGCGGGGTGTTAGTAGCAGCTAGCTAGTAAATGATAAGGTTGTTATTAATTACAAATACGGGATTACTCACGTAATATTTATCGGATAGGTCCGACTATAGTTTCGACCACATTCGGTGGCCTTTTTCAAGGAGTGTTCGGGACGCCCGCGTCGATGACGTCTCGCTTAGCACCTAAGCGACGCGGGCGTCCCGAACACTCCTTGAAAAAGACCACCGAATGTGGTCGAAACTATAGTCGGAGCTATCCGATAAATATTACGTGAGTAATCCCGTATTTTTAATTAATAATGATTGAAAACCACGTTAGTTTTTATAACAAGGTTGTTAATGTTTTTAGCAAGTAAATATAATCTTATTTTAGATGTATGTTGTAAAGTTTATGACTTGAACTGTACCTCTTACGAATATGACGTAACTGTGGGCAGACGTTACCTTGATGTCTCTGCAATAGGTGATTGGTTTTTGTTTATAGCCTATCCATAAATGCGAATTGATTAACTTATGTAGGTGTACAATACTATACAGAAATACGAGCATAATATATGTATACTTACCTTTTTTATTGTATAGGTTGGTAAACGAGCATGCGGCTCAACTGATGGCTCAACGCCGTGATCACCGTCGCCCATGGACATCCTCAATACCAGAGGTCTCGTACCGGCCTTTGAGGAAGGAATAGACTTTCTTCTTGAAGGCTCCCAAGTCGTATTTGTTAGGAAACACCCCAAGTGACAGCTGGTTCCACATAGTAGTGAGGAAGAAAGTGCCGTCGGAATCGCACGGCTGTGGTCTCCCAGACGTCTACATGATCTTCATGAAATTTCTGTCGTGATGTCCGATGGCGAAATTCAGCTGCAGGTATATTAGATATAGACCGAACCGTACCTTTTTGTTACTTGTATAATAATAGCTCTAGGCAACTTTTTTCTGTAGGTACTGGCTGAATTTCGAACCAAAAAGTTTGGCATTTCCTACCTCTGTCGTGTAAATAAATTGTGCAATGCTCTGCCGGCGTACGTATTGCCTTGCAGCTAAGACCCTGGGTCTTTGAAGCGGGATGTGAAAAATCATCTCTCAGGTCGCAATTGAGGTGTCGATTAGTGCGGCTTACGGATGCACTAATGGTCATCGCTTCTTGATTCCATCTGGCGAGAGGGAGTCACTTTGATGAATCAATAATGGTTCATCAAAGCCTACTTTTTAATATCTTAGTTTCGTCTGTATTTTGTATTTCATTATTTACTTTAGTGAGTTCATCATGGTCAGAAAGACTCATCATCACAGAAAGAGTCCATTACGGTTGAGGCTCTGTACTCGTATGGGCTGGCGTTTGTTCGGAAGAAAGCATACCGCTCAGTGAGCCTAGCACGAATAACTGCGTAAGTGTAACGTAACGTGTCGTTTACGTGAAGCAGTACAAATTGTCATTTATCTAGGACAACTGTGACACAGATAACTTATAGCTTGTACGCTGAAGCGGGACGCTTTGATGTTGACACGAATACTTTTCGTAAATTGTTTGTACTGCGACCTCTTGTCGTTTAACAGTATATATGTTCGTGGAGTTTTTATCAGCTTTATGGCTTGGCCATCTAAAATTCCTGGCGAGCATGCCTGAGATGAGCTATGATGAGGAAGGATGGCCAGAAGCCGTAGACGACCTCCTTTCAACTCAAAGCCCTAAAACAGGCCCTGATGCAAGAGTGGGGGAAAATGCCCCAACATCGCCTCCGAAACGTCGTCATCACTATGCAAATCAGCAATACTAAAATACTCGAAGCTGCAATCAAACCCCGATGAGACAATATAAAGTAAATAAAACGTAAAACATAAACGGTGTCTGATTTTTTTGCCAGTCAGTTAATACAATGGGCATAATTAAATGATCATGTTAGGTCACTAATGTAACTAATCTCAATAATCTATCTATCCACAGTTCCTTACTACCGACAGAAATTTGACATAACGTCCATACAAATAGTGTCAAAAATCTATCTCTAGTAAGGTCAACCAGCGATACATAGATTATTGGCCTTTAGGTAACAAACACGCTGGAATGAGTTGCATGCCACTATTCACTATTACGTTGGAGTTATTGGACATTAGGCGCAACAAGGCTCTTAACAAACTTCACTTCAGAAGCTCCGATACTTTGCATGTGTGATCAGCAGTAGTAGATTAATAGCCAAGGGCTGTAAAGCATCTTACACCCGAGCTAACTACTCTGCTTTACATCTCGATTGTGAGGTAAGTAGAAAAAAACCGGCATTACACAAATAAAATTGATGACTATTATACTCATACGAAGACAAGGCTGAATAGCGAAGCGACCTCTTTTGTCATTGGGCTGAATGCATGATGACTATTGCCAGTATGATGTAAGCGAACTTTTTGAAAGAGTGAAGTGTTTTTAAATTAATTACCGCCTTAGGGCTTTTCTAGCTACATTATTACCCTAGAGCGCTAATTGGTCACCTACAAGCCCCATTTGGGGGTAATAAGGACCTACTTACCGAATATGAGAGATGTAAACCGCCCTAGGGCTTTTCTAGCTACATTATTATCCTAGAGCGCTAATTGGTCACCTACAGGCCCCATTTGGGGGAAATTAGGACCTACTTACCGAATATGGGAGATGTAAACCGCCCTAGGGCTTTTCTAGCTACAATATTATCCTAGAGCGCTAATTGGTCACCTACAAGCCCCATTTGGAGGTAATAAGGACCTACTTACCGAATATGAGAGATGTAAACCGCCCTAGGGCTTTTCTAGCTACATTATTATCCTGGAGCGCTAATTGGTCACCTACAGGCCCCATTTGGGGGTAATTAGGACCTACTTACCGAATATGAGAGATGTAAACCGCCCTAGGGCTTTTCTAGCTACATTATTATCCTAGAGCGCTAATTGGTCACCTACAGGCCCCATTTGGGGGTAATTAGGACCTACTTACCGAATATGAGAGATGTAAACCGCCCTAGGGCTTTTCTAGCTACATTATTATCCTGGAGCGCTAATTGGTCACCTACAGGCCCCATTTGGGGGTAATTAGGACCTACTTACCGAATATGAGAGATGTAAACCGCCCTAGGGCTTTTCTAGCTACATTATTATCCTAGAGCGCTAATTGGTCACCTACAGGCCCCATTTGGGGGTAATTAGGACCTACTTACCGAATATGAGAGATGTAAACCGCCCTAGGGCTTTTCTAGCTACATTATTATCCTAGAGCGCTAATTGGTCACTTACAGGCCCCATTTGGGGGTAATTAGGACCTACTTACCGAATATGGGAGATGTAAACCGCCCTAGGGCTTTTCTAGCTACAATATTATCCTAGAGCGCGGGTAATAAGGACCTACTTACCGAATATGAGAGATGTAAAAATATTTTGTACCGACTCCCCGTCAAAGAGGGATTATGGAGAATGTTTACACACTCATACGCCTGCACTAGGATTTCATATGTCGTGGGAGGCATCATCATCATACAGTATTAGTCCACTGCTGGACATATGCCTCTCCTAATTCACGCCACACTAGGCCCGATCTTCGGCTTTTCTCATCCAGCCGCTACCAGCCACTTTGCGTATGTCCTCGCTCCAGCTAGCCGGAGGACGTCCTACACTACGTTTGCCGAGTCGCGGTCTCCACTCAAGAACACGTCTTCGTCGGTTCATCGGTTATTTGTTCTTCGGCTAATATGACCAGCCCACTGCCACTTCATTTTGTTAATTCTGTGGACTAACAGCCAGTTGCAGAAACGATCTTTAACTTTAAGCTGGATTAACTAATGGACTACTAATAAAGAGCTTTCTGCAACTGGCTGTATGTCGGTTACCTTGGTTCTCTGACGGTTGACTTCATTTCTAATATCCTTTAGAGTAACTCCAAGCATAGCTCGCTGAGCAACCTTATATACCGATATCCACCCGGACTAGTCCTAGTTGCGGCTACCATGGACATATACAATAACACAATCACATCATTCAAGACCCGTGAACAAACATTTCTTTGGCCAGACTAGGGATTGAGCCTTGGGACCACCCGCTTCGAAGGCAGGGTAATACCAGTAATTCCAAGTGTGCTAGCGTAGTTGTCCGTCGGATACGGTCCTTTACGTTATTGACCAAGCGAGCGTAGCGTCTCTGCTTTAACTGCCCAAATTCGCTTTCATCTGTCTGTATGATTGTTAGGTACTATTTGTATGTCTGCATGTGCAATGAGCACCCGAAAATGGCATGTACATGATTATTTGATTTTGAACTTTGACGTGTAAATTGGCTTTATTAATAAATTGATTATGATTAGGTTGTATGTTGGTCTTCCTGTACAGCCGTGCGATTCTCTAATGATTCGTCGATGCGTTCGTCGACGAGCTCACCGATGTCAAGTACTTTATGAGATATTGCCCTTGTACACAAGGTTGATGATCCAACGTTTCTTGTCTCTCGTCATTTGTTTCACGGATGTTGTCATAGATGTAACGACGTTTGCTCGTAGAGAATCGCACTGCAGGTCTCATTTTTCAACTATTCTTGACTAAACTTGGTATGCATGATCTACTATTTCTTTAGGTTTCTTTGTAATATTCCTAAAATGGGGAAAGTTTGCTCTTTACTGACAGATTTTGATGAAATTTGGTTCACACATTAGGTACCTGACTATAAAGGAGGAATTTTGAATATGAGCATAATTGGTCATTATATTTTTTGGTAATTCGGTAATTCAACAACATATCAAAATTTTTGCAAAACAGGTCAAGGTCTTGTCGAAATAAGTATTTGCCAATTTTTTCTGAATTTTGATTTTGTGATATGTAATCTGCGAAAAATTACCACTGATAATGGCGTGCTCGCGAGGTCTACTTGCAGAACTACTAGTATTATCAATGAACAGACAATTTAAGGTAATTATGGATGAGACTACGCGTATAAATTTACCAATATGACCTTATGGTCATCAGTGTGGGCATATGGGTGGTATTGGCACATTTTCAAGCCATTCAGAGTCTGAACACGTCTCGAGCGGCCTTCACTTATGGAAATAACATTTTATTGGAATTTTATACACCTGAGTGCTTGGCTTATAGTAGTTGGTAGCATGGTAATGTAATTATGTACTCTCAGACTACATTATCCTTCGGCCACCTTCGTGGCAAGGTTGTTGTTCACGTAGCAGCCCGCTTGAGCAGCACAAGAAAGTAAACTAACGAACTAAAATCTAAATCCTCTAAAATATGATCAATATATAAGTAATATAAGTTCTTATTCTGTTCGAATTTTAGAAATATAATTCTAGATATATGATTATTTTATTCATTTGTAGAATTGTAGATATTCTCTCTAGAGAGCAAGAAGTTAGACGACTCATGGGGATCCCGATCTATCTATCTACAGTTTTTTTCTTACTACCGTTAGAAATTTGATATAGCGTCCGTACAAATTGTGTCAAACATCTATCTCTAGTAAAGTCAAAGTCAAAAGTCAAAGTCATTTATTCAATTTAGGCATCAAAGACGCACTTATGAACGTCAACTTTTCATTATAATGTACTTTAAAGACTCTACCGCCGCGTTCCAAAATATATAGAGCCCACCGAGAAGAAGCGGCAAGAAACTCGGGGCCATTCTTTTTATATAGATGTTTACAATGTTTACACTTAGGTACTACAAATATTACATTTTATGGGTGGCAGAGAGACAGCTTGCCAGAAGTGGAGTATTCCAAGCATCTTTATCTTCTATATAATGTCGAACTTTATAGTAAGCTTTTTTATTAAAACGTTTTTTAAAGTCAACTTGAATTTGCCCTCTGTGAGCTCAGTTATGTGTTTTGGGATTTTATTGTAAAAACGCCCACAATTTCCTAGGAATGACTTATTAGTCTTCGCAAGTCTAAAACTAGGTACAGCTATCCTATTTGTATTATTAGTATTAAAAGTAATCACTACTTATTTAACTTATATTTATGTAAATCTTTACGAGCATACAATATATTCTCAAATACATGTAAGGGAGGCAAAGTTATTTAATTCTTAAAATAAATCTCTCAAAGATTCACGGGGACCCATTTCGTATATAGCTCGAAAACCGACGATACATAGGTTATTACACAGGCCGTTGATCTGCGTAAATATACCCACAATACCTATAACAGATATATTATTATGTCAAATATAAGAACTATCATTCGCTAGCATTATACGAGTAATATAAAGGATTTTAGTACGAACGAACTAAGTACCACAATTTAAATGCGCATAGATTTAAGTTTGCTTTTTTTATGGGATAAGTTGGCAAACGAGCAAGCGGCTCACCTGATGGAAGTGATACCGTCGCTCATAGACATCCGCAATACCAGAGGTCTCGAGGATGTGTTGGCGAGCTTTGAGGAAGGATAATAGGATGGAAGAGATAGAAGGGGTGAGGGTAGAGGGAAGGGGGAGGAGAGACGGAGATTGGGGATAAAATATTGGCTTTATTAACATAAAAATAGTTAATAAAAAAGTAAGGTACGGTAATAAGCTTCCTTTTTAAAAGACAAGGATGCTTTTACCGCGACAGGCGGCTTATACTTACGGAGATCGTCGAGATGGGAATCGTAAGAGTTAAGGAAACCCGACCTACTAGGTGGTAGGCCGCTTATGCAAGAGGCTGTCTTGGTCAGTACCAGCACAGTGTAAGATACTAGGGTGGCACTGCTATCACAGTTGCAGTGCCACCCCAGTATCTTACGTTACCCCGAGACATTTTGATTGCTTCGCGGTTGAACATGTGGCACTGCGGTGGTACCAATCAAGGCAGCCTCTTCCACAAGAGACCTACTACCTAAAAAAAATTATAGATAACTGTTTGTGATTTCAATAAAAGTTGCTCCGATACTCCGCAACGGACCGCATGAAGCATCACGATCGGCAAACCCTTTTACCGCCATACGGCTTCCATCAGGCAAACGGCTTGCACACCTCATGAGTTGATAATCAACAGATCTTAAAATAGTATAGGAAACGAAACATACGTCTCAAGTTATTCTGGTGCAGTAAACATTACTCCAGGTTCACAACCTGTGCTTGCTTCATATTTTCCGCGCAAGTTATTTCTATAAATATCTGCTTTCTACAAAACTCCTCACATAAACATCTTGTAGCGTACACAGAACATCGACGTAGCTAGAACTGGCAAGTGGACAGACCTTCAATGAAAAGATGAAACTTATAACTCGGTGACAAGCGGCTATAGAATATTAAACGGCTGTTCCATCTCTTTCTATATTCCATGTCAGAACATCGGTACTTATAAGTATGAGGTACATAATCTGTGTATCTGTGGTCATTGTATAAACTGGTACATAATCTGTGTCACAGTATGCAAGTACTGCTTATGTTATCGATCGTCCGCGTGCAATCAGATGGAAATACAGTTATTTGTATGTAACTATAGCTGGTTCGAGGGCTGTGCGTAAATTGATTATATTTTTTATGTTGTGGTTTTAATGCTACAGCTTTGACCTCACGAAACTTGAAGTTACTGGAATTATTTGATGATTATTTTTTTTATAATGGTTCATCAATGTGACTCTCTTTCGCCTGATTAAAAGCGGAGATGGAGTCAAGAAGCGATGACCATTAGTGCAGCCGTAAGCTGCGTTAATCGCCACCCCTATGATAGCCTGAAAATGCTTTTTCACGCCCCGCTTGAAATACTCAGGTTCATAGCTGCAAGAAAATATAACCCGGTCAGAATATCTGTGCACCTCGCTGGAATGCGGCGCCTCTCCCGCTTCCCCTGTCACCTCTCCGCGCACTCTCCGGTGCGACAGTACGGTTAGCATCTTCGTTGCCGATACACGTCCCGATAATTTTGTTATTTTCGCTTTGTTGTTGTTTTGTTTTTTAATATTTGTTGTTAAGTTTAGACTGTTTACTGTTAAGTTTGGACTGGTTTGGTTGTTATTAAAATTGTTGTAGCTGTTAAACTGAAGTCACGGGAAAAACAATACACAGCGAATCAAGAAATTTAATCTTGAAAGTGCTCAAGGTTTTTGAATCGGAGAAAGGGAAAAGGATCATCTAGCAGATGACAACATCACACAACTTTTAATATCACTAGGGGAAGATAGTTCGGAGAGTTCAGAAAGTGAGAGTGAGGAAGATACAATGTCAGGCATAGAGTCAATAATTTATAGTGACTGAGTTTAATAATAAATGTTTTTGTAATATATTATTGTTTTTTAATAACAAACCCTTCATCAATAATACATTGATTTGAAACAATTCAAAATAAAATTTTTAACAAATCAATTTATTATTGATGAAGGGTTTGTTATTAAAAAAACAATAATTTTGATTACAAAAACATTTATTATTAGTAATTTTAAGGTTAGTAATTTTTTTTACCTCCACATTTCTCGAAAAAAACTTTTTTTCACACCGTACCCAGACCGCCTGTACAATTACTTTCTACCTTGATTCTGTGTATTGTAGTTCTATCTCGGCAAACTAGATGGCGCTGCTTGTCGCCATCATACTTTCCTAGATCGCGGTGACAAAATTCTCCGCACGATTAAGTTAACCATTGGCGGGTTTATTTGAATTAAATTGGTTTAGAGTGGCACCCTGGTGTTTCATTTAATAACCGCCTCAGTATAGCATCCTTAGGATCTTTTGAGCAACCTAACATCAAGGTGTTCATGGTCCTTCGAGCCGGATGCGTCATTTAAACGACAAACCTGGAGGAAATACATTTTTGTTTTAAAAGCTTGCGGACGGTGGATTGCCGTTGCAAACGCAAGTTTCGAGGGGACTAGCTGTGCCCTCTGCTAGTGTTGCCAGCCAGTGTTGTTGAACGGCTCGGCGTGAGCGGGGGATTACACGCCCCGGAAAGTTCAGGGTGACGAGTATCTTAAAGCGGTACTGTCAGGAAATTCGACGAGTTCCTTACACGACCGGGAGCACTGCAGTTCAAATTACGCAATCACTGAGACCCAGTGGTACTGGATTTGGACACATACGGCAGCGCCGGGAGAAATCTTCGGGAACATCAACCTTATTATGGGAGGAAACAGAGTGTTGAAATAAACTCAAGATAAGTGAGTGAAGTGAAAACGTGAGTACATTTGAAATCGATTCAGAGAATGTAAAGTTGGACTTTAAATTAGTTTGAATTGGTTTTTTATAACATTAAAATAATATAGTACTTTGTATTAGTTAAAAAGTAGTTACTTTGCATAAGTTAAGAAGTTGTAATTTTGTCTAAGTTAAAAAGTGTTGCATGGTTTGGGACTTAAAATAATTTCACAAAAAACGAAGGTACGGGGAATCCATGCCCGATTTTGTTTTGGACTATTGTAATCCAAACACTTAGAAAAATTTCGTTTAAAGTTGTATGGTAAAAGAACTTGTAAAATTTTAGCAAAATATGGAGTCTCTAATTAATTTTCAATATGACTTATGTTCGCGTTTAAGCAAAGCAAGGTTAAATTTTAAGAAAAGTCCGAAAGAACGTTTAACAAAGATTTATATTGAAGGAAGGTTGGAGGCTGCTGATCAAGTATGGTTTGAATTTTTATCAGGTCATAAAGATTTAATGCGAAGTTATGAACCTAAACTGTTAAATGCATCTTCTTATATAACGTCTGATAAATACAACGATACAGAGGAAATGTATATGGAATATAAATGCGAATTAAAATCAAAACTTTCTGAATTCAATCAAACACAATGTAGTAAATCGGACAAATGTGATAATTTAAACACAGGAGCTGCTCAAGCTAAACTACCTAAAATAAATATTCCTAGTTTTTCGGGTATTTATGCCGACTGGGCTTCTTTTAAAGATCTCTTTAAGTCTTTAATCATTCAAAACTCTTCATTAGACAATGTCCAGAAACTTCATTATTTGAAGGGACATCTTACGGGTGAAGCAGAGCAACTCTTGAGGCACATACCGATTCAAGAAGCAAACTTTGAAAGGTGCTGGCAGTTATTAGAGGAACGGTATAATAATAAAAAATACATCTGCCATCACGTTTTAAAACGGCTTCTGAGCCAAAAGAACATGTCAGTAGAATCGTCGAATGCGTTGAAAAGATCTTGTTGACACGACCAACGATTGCTTAGCTACTCTGACGAATATAGGTATCGACGTTAGTAGTTGGGATGTTTTGATAATTCACATTCTGACTTTGAAGCTGGATCCAGAGTCTCGACGTCAGTGGGAGTTTAACGTTACAACAAATACTTCCTCGGACGAACTTCCTACTTACACTCAGTTCAAGGAATTTTTGACAAATCGATTTCGCGCTATCGAGTTTCTGGCCCCAGATTCAAGGTCTGGAAATAAGTTTCAAACCCAACCTAACAAGGTTAAAACACTCCATGTTGCAACTTCTGTAATATGTCCGTTTTGTTCTGAAGGCCATAAATTAAGTAAGTGTAAAAGTTTCCATAAAGAAACTACTGATGCTCGCCGTAAGTTTGTGTATGACAATAATGTTTGCTTCAATTGCTTGGGAAGCAATCACTCTGCCAAGGAGTGTCGATCAAATGTTAGGTGTAGCACATGCAAGCGAACTCATCATTCGCTGTTGCATCCTAAGGGTGTCGCAACTGAGGTTAGCAAAAATGAGTGCGTTGTCAACTCTTCAGAAGGTGCCACAACCTCATCGTCAAACGCGAGCTCATCATTAATGGTTTCTTGTTTTGTAACAGGTAAAAACCAACAACAGGTCTTACTTGCTACTGCCTTAGTTAAGGCCATATCTAAGAATGGAAATGAGTACAGCATTCGTGCGCTCCTAGACCAGGGGTCGCAGGCTTCATTCGTGACCGAGGCCACCGTTCAATATTTGGGTTTAAAAAAGACAGTTTCAACGAGTCAAATAAATGGTCTGGGTGGAGACGAGGCCATAGTTTCGAAGGCAATGGTCAACATGGAAATTAGGTCCCAACACAACCCGGATGTTAAAATATTAATTAAAGCACACGTGCTTAATAATATAACATCTCTTCTGCCATCCAGAAGAGTAGAAGCCAGAGAATGGCAGGAACTGAGTGACTTGGTGTTAGCTGATCCTGAGTACTACACATCCAATCGCATCGATCTTCTTTTGGGAGCAGAGGTTTACGGAGTGATTCTGCAAGAGGGCGTAATAAAGGACCCTCGAGGCACACTAATAGCGCAATCCACCAGCCTCGGCTGGATTCTTTCGGGTACTGTAAGCTGCAATGTCCAACCATCACCTCGCATCAACGTCATGCATTGTTGCGAAGGTAACGACTTGCTAAAAAGATTTTGGGAACTTGAAGCAGACGTACCGAGTTCAAAATCGGGCCATGTTAACAGAGGAGGAAAAACTTTGTGAACAAATCTTCACTGAGACAACGGAAAGAGACCCCAACGGGCGATACGTAGTTCGGCTTCCGTTCAAAAATGGTTACCCCGAGGTATCTGGGTCTAAGGATATAGCTGAAAAACGACTTAAAGCGTTAGAACATAAATTGAGCAAAGACCCGATACTTAAAACAAAATACCAGGAAGTTATTACTGATTACCTTAATCTGGGACATATGGAAGAAGTACTTCTAGAAGATGTAAACAATCGTAGAGCTATATACCTACCGCATCGCGCCGTCGTAAGGAACGACAAGAAAACTACGAAGGTTAGAATTGTTTACGACGCTTCCTGCAAAGGAAAAAATAACGTTTCGCTCAACGATCAGTTGCTGGTTGGACCTACCTTGCAGCCAGAGTTGAGACACATAATCATGTAATGGAGATGTTCACCGATTTGCATATCAGCGGACATTGTTAAGATGTACCGGCAGGTGAAGGTTGAAATACAAGACGCAGATTGTCAAAGAATCCTGTGGAAAAATGATATAAACGAACCTGTTAAACATTACAAACATACCCGAGTTACCTTTGGCACATCTCCCGCTCCCTACCTGGCTGTCAGGTCTCTTCAACAAGTGGCGCATGATCACGGTAAAGAATATCCTTTAGCAGCGGAAAGAGTTCTTAATCATTTCTATGTCGACGATCTGATGACAGGGGTACAAAATTGTGAAGAAGGACAGCAAGTATTTACAGAAATGAAGGAACTTTTGAAGAAGGCAGGGTTCATTCTTCAAAAATGGAACAGCAATGATAATGACCTTGTAAGGATAATGAATGAGGATGGAAATGGAGCAAGGGATACAAAGGAAGGGATACAAATAAAGGAGGATGAAATAACAAAAATAATGGGACTTACCTGGAACCGGGGCGATGATACCTTCCGCTACGCAGTAAGTCTTCCGCAATTACAGGAACCTGTGACAAAAAGAAAAATCATATCGGATATCTCACGACTTTATGATCCTCTAGGTTGGGTAGGGCCAAGCATTGTAATAGCAAAGGTTTTGATATAAAAGCTTTGGTTAGCAGGATCGGATTGGGATGATGAAATTCCAGACGCTTTATTGAAAGAATGGTTAACTTACCGGGAAGAGCAACTGATATTAGCTGAAATTCACATACCAAGGTGGGTTGGGACGTCGGCAACCGATGTTCACGTTGAGTTGCACGGATTTTGCGACGCATCGAAAATAGCTTACGCTGCAGCAGTTTATATTCGCGTTGTAGGCTCTGCAAGAAAGGTAAATGTGTCTTTAGTAACTGCCAAAACAAAGGTGGCACCAGTAAAACAGGTTTCCATACCTCGGTTAGAATTGTGCGGTGCGGTGCTGCTAACAAGGTTGATTCTAGAAGTGGCGAAGATACTGAAGATTGAAAAGTCAAACCTTCATGCATGGACTGACTCTACAGTGGTTCTTGCCTGGCTAAATAGCCATCCAAGCAGGTGGAACGTTTTCGTGGCAAATCGGGTCTCGGAAATCTTAACCAACTTAGATCCGCAAAATTGGTCTCACGTGACGTCGTAGCAAAATCCGGCAGACAGTGCATCGCGAGGATTACGACCGTCTGATCTTGTTAACAATGAGCTGTGGTTTTGTGGGCCGAAATTCCTTTCCTGCGAAAAGATAGTTTACCAGAAACCAAAAGATATGCACACTGAGCTAGATATGGTAAAGGCTCACCTTGCTACCGAAGAGGACTTGGATTGGAATAAGTTTTCATCACTCACTAGGACAGTCAGAGTAATGGCTTATTGCAGACGATTTATAATCAACTCTAAGCTAACAAGTGTTAAATTAAAGGCAACCTATCTTACAGCACCGGAGTTAAATGAAGCTTTGAAAATATGCATTAAAAAATGTCAAGCAAGTAGTTTTAACGAGGAAATGAGCATTATAAAGGCAAAGAGAAACTTACCTAAAAACTGTAAAATCCGGACGTTGAACCCGTTTTTGGACGAGGATGACATATTAAGAGTGGGAGGAAGGCTGAATTTTTCATCGTTGAAATATGACAGAAAACACCCCATCTTAATTCCGAGGGACTCTCACCTGACGCAACTTATAATCTCAGACGCTCACCAACAGACTTTTCATGGTGGACCACAAATAACATTGACACACGTACAGACCAAATACTGGATTTTGGGAACAAAACAACTTGTCAAATCACACTACCGCAAATGTGTTACTTGTGTAAAAAATGCAGCTCTTACTAAACACCCTTTAATGGGTCAGCTGCCTGCGGCGCGAGTGACACCAACTCGACCTTTCAAAAATTGCGGAGTTGATTATGCAGGTCCAATTCAAATCAGAACAAGTAAAGGTAGAGGCCATAAGTCCCAGAAGGGTTACATATGTCTGTTTATTTGTATGGCAACGCGAGCTATGCATTTAGAATTGGTGAGTGATCTGTCTTCGGAGGGATTCCTGCAAGCGTTTAAGCGGTTCGTGGCAAGACGTGGCAAGTGTTCGCATTTATGGAGCGACAATGGGACAAATTTTACCGGAGCATCAGTTGAGTTGAAAAGGTGCGGTATTTTTGAGAAAACCCATATGGGAGAGGTTGCCGAGTCGCTAGCGCACAATAACTGCGAATTTCACTTTATACCGCCCCATTCACCGAATTTTGGAGGCCTTTGGGAAGCCGGCGTCAAATCTGTGAAGTACCATCTTAAAAGAGTCATTGGAACCTCAACTCTAACATTTGAAGAGATGGCCACAGTGTTGACCCAAGTAGAGGCATGTCTGAATTCTAGGCCCATGTCAACCATTAACGACAATACAGACGAACTTGATGTGCTGACGCCCGGACATTTCCTAATCGGGGAGACCTTATTAACTGCACCGGATTACAATTTCGAGGAACAAAACGTAGGTACACTTAGGAGATGGCAACACACTCAAAAAATGCTGCAAACCTTTTGGCGAAAGTGGTCACAAGAATATTTGACCAAATTCTTGCATCGCTATAAATGGACTGATAGTGGCAATTCTCAGCCTCGTATCGGAGACATCGTAGTAGTGAAGGAGGACAATCTACCTCCATCTCGGTGGCTATACGGCAGAGTCATTGCTGACCACGCTGGAGCAGATAATATTACACGAGTAGTGACTCTAAAAACAAAAAATGGAACATTAAAAAGGCCAGTGTCAAGGTTGTGTTTCTTACCTGTAACTAAGGATTAATTAAAACATCCAAAGAATTTTGTAATTGAATAGGTATTATAATAATGTATTTAATAGATTTGTATAACACATAAGGTTGCCATCATGAACAAAATGCAGTGAATTACATCGCCACTCTTAGGTTACTTGTTCGCTGTAGGGGCAAGTTTGTTAAAGGACAAAGGTTCACTTTGCCCTTGGGGGGCGATGTATGTACAATTACTTTCTACCTTGATTCTGTGTATTGTAGTTCTATCTCGGCAAACTAGATGGCGCTACTTGTCGCCATCATACTTTCCTAGATCGCGGTGACAAAATTCTCCGCACGATTAAGTTAACCATTGGCGGGTTTATTTGAATTAAATTGGTTTAGAGTGGCACCCTGGTGTTTCATTTAATAACCGCCTCAGTATAGCATCCTTAGGATCTTTTGAGCAACCTAACATCAAGGTGTTCACCGCCGATATGACGTCACGAGGTCAGGTGCACAGATATTGTGACCGGGTTGTACGTACGCTGACAGAGCATTCCATAATTTATTTACACGACAGATAAAGGAACTGCAAAGATCTCCTTCCTCTGCAGTTCCATCCTCTGTCGTGTACATTTTTTTATTATCATCAGAACCATTAACGGTATTCCAAACGACAACCATACATCATATCTTTAATGTAATATTGGGGTAACTATTTTACTTTGAGTATAAACTTTAGACAGCCCTACGTTTTCTTACTCCCAGCGGGGCGGGCGCATTGCACTGATTTCGAACTTTGATGGTGCACTTAGCCCCTGACCTCACGTTATCGACTCATGACTATAAATGTTTATTACTGTTACTGTTCATCCATCACTACAATCACTTAATGATAATTATTCACGGCCAAGTACTTATCGAGAGTTTTGTTTATAAACAAAGATGTTAACTGATACTTTCACGATTTCGATATTGTTTTTTTTGGTATGTCATCTCGCGCATGCCCTCCGAGGTTACTTTCACGTGTCCAATAAAGTTTTTTGTATTGTGTCACACACATTTTCTTTTTTTTTATGTTACATTACAATACAAGATTATCAGATCTTCAAACTAAATAGATAAATCAAATTATTTAATTACTTAATTAAATAAATTAATTATATAATTAAATATATTATTTATTAAAAAATAATACTAATAATAATTTATAACAAATTAATTAATAATACGTTAATTAATTAATCCATTAATAATACATACATTAATCAATTAATTAATAATCAATAAATAACTTAATTAATAATAAATAAATAAATAAATAATAAATAAATAAATTAATAAATAAATAAATAAATAATAAATAAATTAATTAATTAATAAATAAATAATTAATCAATTCATTAAAATTAAATTAATTAATTTGATTAATTTATTTATTTAGACGAGATCAAGTACCTAATTCTAAATAGACTAGAAATAATTGATAAATCATGTAAAGAGTTTTTTTTTAAAGGTAAAACTTACACTTTCAAGATGTAAGAAAACAAATTAAAATAATGATAATGTGTATGATATAGGTTTTATTTAAAAAGTAATTTAATGCCATTATTGTTTAAATATGAATTTGGGCATATGAGCGCCACGGCTAGGTCGAATGAAGCGCAATCGTGAAGTCTAATTTTCGACAACTTTATCGAGCATCTGGGGTCGTATATCAGCAATAACGCAGCGAATTTAGACTTTCAAATGGTCCACCATCAGCATAGACTAGCGACTTGATATACCCCCAAAAAAAGTTATCTAAGGGTGTGTGATCACACGATTGTGGAGGTTATGTCACAGGTCCATTACGCGAAGTTATGCGTTCACTGAATGTTTCCCGCATAAAAATTATGGTGCCGCCCGCTGTGCTTTTTTGAAACTAAAGCTATGTCTCATTAATGCCATTCAACTATTGGTCTGTGCATTCAACTAAGGCACGAAGAAGTCAGCAATCATCTTTCTGTATCGCTGTCCAGTTACGGGTAAACTACGACCGGTATCGTATAAAAAAATAGGCCCATGTTTCCACCTGCTCATCAAGCATGATGAAATGGCAAAACGTACTGATTACAAATCTTCTGTCAACTGTCAAAGTTATAGTCTGTACATTAAATATTACTAGTTTAAAAATCAACCCCCGTGGGTTATTCAGTGAACTTATATATTCTCAGTATAGGATGGCACATTTTTTTCACTGATGCTTCCAAATTATCCGATGAAAGTGTGGTTGGGGCAGCAGTTTGGTTTCCTTCTTCCAAAATTATTTTGAGTTTTAAATGTCCTTCTCATGCTTCAGTCTTTTCAGGCGAAGCTCTTGCTGTCTTGGAAGCGATTCGTTACATAAAGTCTCACAAGCTAAACAATTCCATAGTTTTCTCTGATTCTAAAAGTTGCCTTCAATCCATTTTATCCAACCCCTTCCGTTGTTCTTCTCGCTTCCCCCTAATTCTTCAGATAAAACAATGTCTATTTGAGTGCCACAGTATGGGTTTAAAGGTTGTTCTTGCCTGGATTCCTGGTCATTCTGGAATTCCAGGTAATGACACTGCGGATTCATGTTCCAAGGCTGCTTTAAATATAGGTTCTCTGGAACATTTCAAGCTATATTCTCACGATCTCTCCCTTCTCCCTAAATCTCATCTACATGATTCTTGGTCCAAATACTGGTAATCATCAAAAGTTCTAAAAGGAAAGTATTATGGCGACAATCAACCGTTTCTTCCCAAAATTCCTTGGTTTTTCAAATTTCGCAAATTCAGCAAAGTCACTACATCGACGGTCTGCCGCCTCCGGCTGGGTCATGCTTGTACCCCCGTTCACTTGGCCAAACTGAGGATTCGGGATAGTTCGTTATGCGAATGTGGCTTAGATGAAGGAGACTATGATCATATTTTCTTTAGCTGTCCAAATTTGAAATATTCACTGTATGATATTCTTCCACAAAAAATATCCCGTCCTATTTCATTCAAATCTCTTCTGTCCCTTACTTTTTCTTCTTTAATTAACTGTATATTATGTTATTACATAAGTAGAAATAAAATTAAATTATAATATATTCCTTAATATTTATTTTATAAATGTATGAATTTTTATTAGTATTATTTTTGTTATAAATGATATGATGTTTTTGTTTTGAATTTTGTTCTTATTTATGTTGTGTTTGTGTGTTTTAGAGTAATCACTGGAGTGGAACAGTTTGTTTGATTCTCTCTTCTAATCACCGACCATATTCTAAAAGTTTACTTTAATTTCTCCTGCAGTTTATGAAACTATCATGTAACAGATACTGGCAAAGTTGCGACACTCAAACAAGTCGCAGGGGCCATACACAAAGAATCTAATCTAGTTTAAAAATCGAATCTCGAAACACCCAAGAAATAAAATAAAAATGTCTGCTTAATTGACATGTGCAACGAAATCGCTGTTCCAGGGAAAACACTGAACAAACTAATAATATAATATAATTTAGCTTTATTGTAAGACTTAGCTTTACTTTGCACATTTTCCTATTCCATATTTAATTTTTAAGAATTTTTATTACACTTTCAAATTGTTACCTGCTATTTCGCATAACTTTAGCTGTCATTGATATGGGAGAGGCCATTGATTTCCGAAACACAGTGAAACCTAGTTCGGAATCAATGGATTCATACATTTATTTTGTACAAAAATCTATGTGTAATAAACTTAATTGTACCTATTTGTATTTGTACTGGCGATTTACGACGGCATACACATAGAGAGAGAGAGAGAGAGAGAGAGAGAGAGAGAGAGAGAGATTTAAGTAATTCTTAGGCAGCTTAGGCTTAGGCCTCGATAGCAGGTCTATATTATATTCTTGGATATTATTTGATTTCTTTATGATATTTATCTCAATCGAACTATAAAACGTTTATGTGACTGTTAGCAAGCATCAGGCTGTTTAGTATTTACAGTGGTTTGCGATTAGATGGGGCTGTATTACGGCAGAAGGTACGTCCTCCGTATTGTGTTCAGTGTTTCTCATTCTTTAATAGCTGACCTGTAATTTGAGCGGCTAATGTATTGTCGTGCAGTGTTCAGTTCATATTTCTGAAAGCAGTGGCGCTGCCTGTCACTACAACTAGAATGGAGAATGGTGTAATATAAAAAAAAATGTGCTTCACGACAGTGAAAATTTGAGCTGAGCATTAGAGTAATTTGTTTGTGGCTGTGTGAACATATGGCCGATGGGGCTGGAAGATTCTGGAGTGGAGACCACAAACCGGCAAGCGCGGCGTAGGTCATCCATTAACACGGTGGACAGACGACCTGATAAAGGTCGCAGGATGACGTTGGATGCAGGCCGCTTCCAACCAGTCCTTTTGGAAAATTATGGGGGAGGCATATGTCCAGTAGTGGAGGCTAACAGCTGAGATTATGATGACGGTGAAGTAGTAGTGTGCAAAATATTACTGTTTTACGTTGAAGGGTTGTTGAAAGTTGAAAGAATAGTTGAACTTTTCTAGTGAAATTACAGGACAAGAGATTTAACATTTAAGATGTTAAATCTCTTATCTCATTTACATGCGACGTTTTGATTTGTTGTACTTTCAAATTCTGAATGGCTCTGAAATGATATGTGCAAACGACACACACAGCCCCGCTATCTATCCGAACAAACTAGTCCTCAATGTCATGCACAAGTAAACTCATTATCAGGACTAATTAGTCCTTGCGGTCAAGTGGTTTGTTTTTGCATTATGTTCTTGTTATCTAACTTTTTCAATCAGTAAAATGTATAGGAAAAAGAGAGATAAATATATGTTCTTTGCATAGGTTCTCTGTTTTAAAATTCAAAACCAAAAACTGAAGTTTAAAAAATTAAAAAAATGCGCAAAGTCGGCTTCTACAGTTGTCATGTGCAGTATGTGAGTGTGCGAATACAATCGTGTCAAATATATAAAAAAAAGTGTATGTAAGCGGGAAAATGAAAAGAAGGTTAGATATAAATACGCTTTAAAACCGGCTAGGACACGCGTAACATTTTCCGGAAATATTCTCCGACCAGTTTCGAACTCATTTGAAGTTCTTTTTCTGGGAGTCACTCTTGTGCACAGCGGCGAGCGCGGGCCACAGCCACAGCTGTGGCCAATTTACGCGAGTCATTTGCGGTTTTAAAGCGTAATTATGAACATAACTCGCGATAGCTTTCTATCTCAAAGTTAGATACTTACCTATGTGTTTTTATATTATAAAGTATTACCTTATGAAATTTCACTCTCTATCCTAAAGAATTACATAATTACATATATAATTATCATGTTTGAGAATATTCTCATATATTCAAACAGGGAACGTAACGGATTTTTTCGTAAACGTAACCTAGCGAGCGCTAGAAATTCAATATGTTCATTCACAAAACAAACAAATAGTATAGTATAGTAATGTAAAACATAGTTTATTCTGTTTATTACTTTTTATTTGACATAAAATAAATAAGTAGTTTAGAAAGAAATATTGTCATTTTTGAAGTGATTGCAAAAAACTGCGAGATCCGCCATTTTGAACCATGAGTGCAGTAAGAAAAAATAATAATCTGGGCAGTGAAAAGGCATCGGCGCCTCATCACCAAGTTACATAAAAAAGCGCGAACAAAGATTTTTGTTCATCACAAATATTTATCTCGGCCAGGGATCGAATCTGAAACCCCGTGCTTCGAGGGTTGCTAACTAACAGAGCTGTCAGTGACAATACTGGCAAGAATAAGCAACAATCGTGATAGAATGTTTGCTGAAACGTTTAGTCTATGTTACATTGAAATATGCAGTAACACTGTAACACAATAGCATAAAGTTGTTAATTGATGAGCAAATGATTACCTATAAGCGAAAGTGGGAATTTGATTAAGTATACCTTCGTCATGTTTGCGATCAAAAGTACTATTTGTGTAACTAGAAAACACGATTATGGCGCGAATGCTGAGTTTGTATTACCAGTAAGTAAAGAATTATATGATTTTTACAGAACTAATGCCTGCTTAAAAATACGGTGTTTTTCAAATTGTTTCATCAAAGTGACTCTCTCTCGCCTGATAGAAAGCGGAGATGGAATCAAAAAGCGATGACCATTACTGCAACCGTAAGCTGCATCGCCAACCTTATGATGACCTGAGAGATCATCTTTAACGCCCCGCTTGAAAGACCCAGGGCCATAGCTGCAAGGAAAAACGTACGCCGGCAGAGCATTCCATATTTTACTTACACGACAGAGGTAGGAACTGCTAAACTTTTTGGTTCGTGGTAAGAAGTTTTGAACAGTGTTTGGATGGCATGCTAGGCCGCAACGGGTTTCACTCATTGCAGAGATATACATTTTGCCATTAGTTCCATACAAATAGTTTCATAGTTCTAATAGTGTAGTATATAAGAACTCCGTCGATAATAAGTTATGGGAACCGGCCTTTACAGGATTTTATTGTGATATAAATATATTCAAAACAAACGATGTCTCAAGTCAAATAAGCAATTTTTAAACAATTCAGAACAAGTACAATTTGAAATATAACCGACTTCCATTCTATTCAGTTATTGGAGTGTTTCTCAAAAACTTCTAAGGAGAATTTGATGAAATTTAAATAGGACAGGACTACACGGGAAGCACCAGCTTTCAAACAAAAAATAATTTTGTGAATCGGTTCACCCAGTCGAAAGTTATGAGGTCGCAAACATAAAAAAAAACCATACAGTCGAATTGAGTACCTCCTCCTATTTTGGAAGTCGGTAGAAAAGTAGCGCGTTAAATGATTACGAAGTAATGTTAAGTTTTGGATTTCATGGCTGTGACAGCCTTAATTAATAAAGCATAATATATTTTTGAGAGATTTTATAGATGTACCTTGCCCCTTAATTATGTATGCGTATAATATAATTAATTAGGAATCCTATATCATGTTTAAATCTATTTCATTTGTCATTATGTGTGCAAGTCGAGATGTGAACGAGTATGCAAGTATGTTATATCTATACTAATATTATAAAGAGGAAAGATTTGTATGTAAGTATGTTTGTAACGAATTGGCTCAAAAAATACTAGACCGATTTCAAAAATTATTTCACCATTGGAAAGCTACATTCACCCTGAGTAACATAGGCTATACAAGATTCATCATCATTATCATCTATCACCGCGCGGGTGAAACCGCGGAGAGCAGCTAGTACAACATTTTTTTTAAGAACGGTGGCGGTGGCCAAGACCGAATCAATGAGTGTTAATTACCAATTAATTACCAAACATGGAACACCAAAAAGTGATACGTAACTTGTTGAAGTCGGTACCATGACAGTACGAAGGTACCTATTATCATAATACCTATTGTGCGCATGGTACCAACTTTGACAAGTAATTTCACACTTTTTGGTGGAAACCACTTACGAGATCGATTGCCATGCACCGTCAATGATATCATCAAGATATGCGAAATAGTTATTGGAGTGTAACTCAAAAACTGCTAGACCGAATTTGATGCAATTTAAATGGGACTACTTCGGAACTATTCAAACAAAAATAATTTTGAGAATCGGTTCACAAATGGACAAATCGGTAAACATACACAAAAAAGGAAGTTATATGTTCGATATTATGTGAATGATAACCTCCTTTTTTGAAGTCGGTTAAAACGTCGTGAAAAGAGTCATGCAATTTATATGGAAGCAATTTATTTAATCTTTAACTTTTGACTGAAAACGACCAAAAAATTTTAAAGACTCAGTATTATTTGAACCAATGTATTATGTTGCTGATAAGGATCGATCTTTGCAAAGAAATATATTACTAAAAATTAAAGGAATATGTACATTTTCACTATTGAATTATTTTTACACGGAATAAAACTCACCTCCTATACACACTTTTTAGTCGTTATGTCTGAAACTTATTTGTCTTACAATATACTCGTATTGTGATGAAACTTACACAAATGACATAGGTAGGTACTTAAAAACAACCATTCTGTATATGTTTCTGAATATATTCATTACTTTTCACGGCCATACTGTAAATTGTTTTTAAAAACCTATCCTTTATAACAAACAAACAATCAAATATTTCTTCTTAATTATCATCATCAGCCTGTAGCAGTCCACTGCTGGACATATGCCTCTTCAATTGCACGCCACTTAGGTCTATCAAAAAAAAAACCTCGCCCCGCCGTTACCATGGTCACCACCATGACCAGGAATAGCGGGGCCGCCAGGAACTAGGGGCCGTGGCTTCTTATTGTCCTGCATTGGAGGAATTTGCCCGTAATCGCCACGCTGGGCAGGCGGGTTGGCGATTGCAGGGCGTAGCTTCTCGCACCGTTGACGCTGCAGCTCGTTACCGGCCTGTTGCATTTAGCGACGCCTGTTGGGATGGGTATACCGCCATCGGTCGGTTGTCAGAGCCTCCTTCGTCGATCAGCAGGATGCACCGCGTGCAGCCGTGCGATTCTCTAAGAGCAAACATCGTTGCATCTTTGACAACATTCGTGAAACAAATGACGGGACGACTAGAAACGTTGGAAAATCAACCTTATGTACAAGAGCAATATCTTATAAATAATTTGACATCGCTAAGCTCGTCGATGAATCGTTACAGAATCGCACGGGGTGAGGTTGACTTGGATCAAAAGATGTTGGCTCGCCCCTTACATCCCCTCGCCCCTTACATCCCCTTTTTAATTAAAGAGTAGATTATAGTAAATAAGGATCAACACCAAGTTACGAATAATGTGCCCTATATTATATCGGTGTTACCAATGTCACGGTAATATTGAATATTTCCGTGCTATTGCATATTATATTTCAGAAATGTATACATTTCTGTCCACGGGCTACCTTTAAGAAATTGCTTATAACAACAAGAATAATTCACACTGTTTTTTTAATCATAATTTACATGTTTTAAATTAGTTGTTTAATAAATGAAATTGTTTATGTTAATACAAATTGTACGTTTCACACTGTTTTAAACTTAAGCGGCTGTTAACTAAACTATAATTAGTACTCACGGGATGTAGACCACGATTTAATACATTTAAGAGATTTTTTCCTTTTTCTATGGGATAGGTTGGCAACGAGCAGGCGACTCACCTGATGGTAAGTGATCACCGTCGCCCACGGACATACGCAATACCAGAGGTCTCGAGGATGCGTTGCTGGCCTTTCAGGAAGGAATAGGCTCTTTTCTTGAAGGCTCCCGGAGTTTCCGTTTTTAGGCACAGTGACATGTATTTTTTTCACATCCACCCGCATACCCGTGAACATGATGCATGTAACTGTGCCGAAATATCGGGAGCTTCAAAATGTATTCAATTGAGGTATAAAATCTACATGCTGTGACTACTGCACATAATTTAAAATGGATTTACATCATTTAAATATTATTTTACTATTATTATTAATTCACGCAAATATAGAGATACCATTTCGTTTATATTGTTTCTCATGTTAAGGAATAGTAAATACGAATCGCGTTCTAAGAAAAAAATTCGATAGGATTGAATGTTTACAATTTCAAAAATGACAAACAATACCAAAGACCAATAAATCAGATTTTATCTCGAATAGGACATATCAAAATGTCCTGAGGCATCCCGGGTCGAGGCGCAGACTCCAGATGGTGGGAGGAGGGCAAAGATTAGACAAGATGCAGATGTGAAACTTCGTTAAAATGGCAGGTATTTTGAATAACTTTTTAGTAGACTCTCGTTTTATCGCCGTTTTTTCGCCCTGTCATAATATAGATATCACTTTTTTTTATTGGGATTTGATAGTTTAAAAAGTAAGCTCATATAAATAATACGTTATTTAATATCCAATGTACCTTGTGGCGCCATCTTCACTATAGCAGCTGAGTACAGCTGAATGACGATCGTAAGAGGCGAGAAAACTCGAACCACTAGGCGATAGTCCTCTTGTACAAAAAGCTGTCTTGGTTGGTACCATCGAAGTAGAAGATACTTTGCCACGAAGAATGCAAATATTACTGTGTTAGGGTGCAAAAGGCACTGCAAGTAAATTACTGCGCGATAGAGACTGAAAAATCAATATATTGTTGTGACAAGCACAGTACAACGCAAAAGTACAGTTCTGAGCTCTGGTGGGCACGGTCAAGGACAAATATAGTACTTAACATCAGGCGTACGACTTACCCGTCTTGACACTATAAACAAGTACAATTTGAAAAATTTAATACCGACTATTCAGTCTATTGAGTCAGTGGAGTGTAACTCAAAAAACTACGAGACCGAATTTGATGAAATTTAAATGGGATCACACGGAAAGCACCAGCTTTCAAACAAAAAAAGAATTTTGAGAATCGGTTAGAAAGTTATGAGGTAACAAACATTAAAAAAAATACAATCGAATTGAGTACCTCCTCCTTTTTGGAAGTCGGTAGATAAAAAAACCCAGCACGCATTAAATAAACATTGCGGTTGTGTGCCGACTTGAAGTCAGCTCCAGACGCACGCTCCTTTGCGAACTCATCTTGCCTATGGGTGACGAAGAGGAACGCAATATCATTTTATTAATTAGACATGGACGGACCCCAAAGCCTGAATATGGCATGATGTGAATGAAACAGTTACCATGATCTTATTATCATCATCATTCACACCAGATAGATTACCCTCCAATATACCGCCCGGGGGTAGCAGCCTTCGGCGTTCAGACCATGGTGATGGAACCACTCCTCACCACACCCCTAAAAAGGAAGGTGGAAAAACAATTGATAGATTAGCCAGAAAATGTCTTCTTCTTTCTCTGTAAGTACCTACCTACACATATATGTAAGAAAAACACAAATATTCTGTTGTTCTTACTGCATAAAACATTTAAAAAAATTAAAATTGCCTGCATAAAACCAGCCTGCATAAGCTTCATCGTAATTGGATAAATGATAGCAAACTAACAAACATACAAATGGTCATGATTTATTTCACTTGAATTATAATTTGTAAGTCATGGGACAGCAATGTCAAACATGTATTGTTTTTTACTCATCATTGTATGCATTTACATAAAATGACTATTTCTAAGTGTAAATTTTTTTCTGTGACATATTTATTATTTTATTGTATGAGTTTTTATTAGTTGATCACTCGCAATATACACTGCAACACGGCCTCGGCCTGCAACTAAAGCAACATCTTGCTGAAGACTGTTCTGGTAACAATATCCAACATTATGTTATATTTTAGGGCGGCTAAGCAATATTTCTTTGAAATCCGCCTTCGGTACCATATGCCCCAATTATTATATTTTCAACTTAGTCCCTTGTGATAGTTATATTAAATATTGTATAACTAAGCATTCGTTTGCACCTTATAATATATGTGCAAACTTTATTACCTCACACTTCTGACTTATCTTAATAGATAGTAAAAATTGAGGTACATGAAATAGTTTTTCTTTACAAGTAAATAAATCAACATGATGGATTATCCATGTGACATTTGAGGTACTATTTTAGACTGAGGTGTGATAAGGGTGTAAGTAAAAGTATTAACGACATTTTGCTTCTTGAATGCTTAACGAATGCACATTTAGCAAACCCTAACAATACCATCACAGCAATTCGAACGCACCTTTTTTATTACTTTTTAATACAGTTGCTTAAAAAATGGCGTATTGCAGGGACGTATAGCGTTCGGGATGTGGGCTATTACATACTCGTGCTTATTTTACCTTTCCCGAACTCGTGCGTTCTCTTTCCCAACTATCAAAATAATGTCTATTAAAAAGAAAAACCAACCATGAAGTTTTACTAAAAAAAATCATAGAAGTTTTATCGTTCATGCAAATACGTATATTTATAAAAAGAAGGTACTAATTTGTTTCAATATCAGATTAATGGAGGATCCCAATAATGTATCTATCCACAGTTTTCCTTACTACCGATAGAAATTTGACATAACGTTCATACAAAAAGTGTCAAATATCTAACTCTAGTAAGGTAAACCGGCGATAGATAGATTATTGGGACCGGCCGTTAATGATTTGATTGAATGAGTTAGGGTAGGTTTCATTTCATTTTATCTCATTAAATTTCATTTTCATTTCTTATCAATAAAAAATTCTACTGAAGGCTTGGCTGTATGGGCATAGTTCCCTTTGCCTACCAGAATGGATGAAGAATAAAAATCTCTGCTTATATTCTACGGTTGGCGCCATTTTCCAGAAATTTACTTTGCGAGTTTATTTTATTAAATAGCTTAATTTTTTCGCAACTGTATTAAAAATAGTCGTTCAGTACACGTGCGGAACCATCATTGCAACTTGTTCCGACTGTCACCCCTCGCCTTCGGCTGCGCCTCGGCTCGGGTAGACATTTGTCGGAACTCTTTACAATGACAGCCTTTCCCCACTTGTAATGAAATATACTATTTCAAACAACAAACGTATTATATTTGCATTCACAATATTATTAAACTCACTCACCGTCTCGAAAAAGTTTGACCCGCATTCACTATCAAGTGACCCATCTGGCGTACATAATCTATGATAAGACAGAGTCGGTGCATTGCGTGAACCGAAATAGACCGCGATCGAAACGCGCACGCCTCACACTCCTGCGCAGCGCGATCCATGTATTCATAATTTAAAATACGAATCACCTGTCAAACATCCACCGTCTCTATCTATTTAACGTATTCAAGTGAAATGGAGCGATAGTTTGGGATTAGTGCAGTTAAAAAGTGACTTCTGTTAATTTTTTTAGTGTTTGATATTAAGTGATAATGTGGAAGTGTATTGCGTTATGCCTTTTGATGGTTCTGTGGGACGTTAATGGTAAGTTTAAATTAAGTTGCGTTTACTTAAACACTACTTAAATTCTCTGACTCTACATAATAATGTAGAGTTTATTTTTAAATCTAGCTTAGTTTATGTTGCTTTGGTAGAGCTGAATTTTAATTAAGAGTTTTGTATGTGTAATTTTCTAAAGACTCTTAAAGCCATATCGGCCTCAGAGTTTTCTACTTAAGAAGTTGGGTATGTGGGTATTCCAAACAAAGAAAACAAATATATTGCTAAGATTGTCCAACTTTTAACTAGAAGTTTTAATTATTGATATTGTACCACCAAATAATCAATAATTTATAACCAGTGAAAATTTTATCAAAAGTGACCATTTAACTTTAAAATCCAAGAGGCACTTAATTTTAAAATATGACTTAGACACGCGTGGGAGCGTAGAGCCGATCTATGACGTATTTCCATTGCACAAGTAGAGTTAGAAATATTTATCGCGAAACTCGACAAAGCCCACTCTATTCTTTTACAAAGTTACAAATATGACCTAGTTAAGTTTACAATTAAACAAAGTATGAATCAATTGTGTCAGAGACTGTGCGTGAAAAGATTAGCATGATCCTTCCAGATCTGTACTTTGAGGATGAAATGTAGCCTATATTTTTGGCGGTTCCGGTAGCCTAGACATTGCCTTCAAAACTAGCCCGGGTTTGATTCCTGGGACTCTTTGACCCGATTTGGATGTTTATTTTAGATAGGTTATATACTTAGCTCCCGAATTTCACTGTCAGTTACTTAGAAGCTTTTTGAGTTTGTTTAATAGTAGAAAAAAATAAACGTATAAAGGCAAAGATCGCCATCATCATCCGTAGCAGTAGGACGTCCACTGCTGAACATATGCCTCCCCCATGATTTTCCAAAAGGGCCAGTTGGAAGCGGCCTGCATCCAAACGTCGTCCTGCGCCCTTTATCAGGTCGACCTACGCTGCGCTTGCTGGTTCATGGTCTCCATTCCAGAACCTTCCGGCCCCATCGGACATCTGTTCTGCGTGCTATGTGCCCCGCCCACTGCCACTTTAACTGGCTTATCTTCTGGGCTATGTCGGTGACTTAAGTTCTTCTACGGATCTCCTCATTTCTGATTCTATCACGTAGAGAAACCCCGAGCAATAGCCCTCTCCATAGTTCGTTGTGCGACTTTGAGCAATAGCAAGCTGTGCTGATAGCAAGGCAAATATAAAGATAAATAGGTTATTTATTGATTTGTAAAACATGAATGTTGTCATACAGGGATGTGTATGTAGGTCTTAAATCTAAATAGGTTTAAATATGTACTGCGTTCGTAGCCGTCAAATAAATATGAGAGGAATGCTCGAGTCCCAGCAGTGGGAACAAAATAGGCTGAGATGATGAATAATCAATTTATTTATATAGTCTTATCATATATAATCATTCAAATTTAAATTAAATATGCGTGTTTGTCAAAAAAAAATATTAACAAACTTATTGTTATTCAAATTGATTGTCATTAAAAACATTATTAAATCAAGTCACAGATGCCGTAAATAAATCACTAAGTCACTGTCCTATCTAAGTCACGTTCTAGTCAACAGCGAGTACATTACTAATTTATTTAAGGTGGCGATAGAGTATAGGCGGCGATATATAGTGAATTGGGCGTTATTTGGGTTACATTAAAACCTTTTTTTTTCCGTACTCTATATCAAAAGAGCTTTGAAAAAATTACATAATAATTTATGTCATACAAGGCATAGCCCCCTTTTATCAAAAAAGCAAAAACCCCATTTTAAATAACATATAAAAATATGCAAAATACTATCTGTTTTCTGAGTTATTATAATTTTTCTTCTAAACTATCAACCACGGGATTTTTATTGTCATCACCATATTAAGTATAGGCTATTGACGAGGTAAACACTAAAACGACGTTTTATGGTTTTGTACACTTTGAATACACTCGTGCACCATCATAACTAACACTTAACGGTTATAAAATACATCACTATTACACGTCAAAGCTAGAAAACACACAAATATAGAAAAGTTAGACAAAATCAACGATTGCCATTGGGTGTTTTCCAATCATACTTTTCTAATAGTTATGTTACTCGTAAACATTGTTTTTTTACTTAACAAGTACAATTTGAAAAATTTAATACCGACTTATATTCTATTCAGTTATTGGAGTGAATCTCAAAATCAACTGAACCAAATTGATGAAATTTAAATGGGACCACACAGGAAGCACCAGCTTCCAAACAAAAAAATAATTTTGGGAATCGGTTCACCCAGTCGTAAGTTATGAGGTAACAAACAAAAAAACATGTACAATTTAAAAAAATTATTACCGACTTCCATTCTATTCGGTTATTGGATTTCATCAAATTCTAAATTTGATGAAATTGGGAAATAAATGGGACCACGCGGGAAGCACCAGCTTTCAAACAAAAAACAATTTTAGGAATTGGTTCACCCAGTCGAAAGTTATGAGGTAACAAACATAAAAAAAATACAGTCGAATTGAGTACATCCTCCTTTTTTTGGAAGTCGGTAGCAAAGTACTCGCACAGCTTTTAAAGTTCCAACAACTCGTTTATCGCTGGGTTACTGGCCCACTTATTATGAAGGTCGCATAAATGCGATGCAGTCAGGACACAAATTCAGTTTTATCTCTCTTCTTGCATATTGCGTTTTTGTTATTTACTTAGTAACAAAAACGCAGCTTCTTTAGGTACTAATGTGTATACAGGTTGGTTTTTGAGAAGGGCAGCCATAGCCAAGCCCGGAACCACGAAAGGAGACATGCCCTAGATTTATAAGAAAACAATAACTCTGCATATCTATTGTTTTAAATCTTTTACTTTTGAAGGAAATCGACCCAGATGAATTTAAAAAAAAAACCTGTATTATTGAACTAATGATTTATGTTGCTGTTAAAGATCAATCTTTGCAAGGAAATGAATTACTAAAAATGAAAGGAAATAGTATTTTTTTTACTATTTTAATATTTTTACAAGGTGTCACTGACTTTTTAGTCGTTAGACCGCCCTTCTCAAAAAACACCTGCATAATAGCACCCATTCGAGTAGATATATAGAAAGATACTTTATTGAGACACTACATTCGGATTTATTATTAATAGCAATGTAACTGGGCGGTCTTGTCGGTCAAAACGATTTCTTTCAGACAAATTATTAGCAGAGGAGTATCACATATCAACGACGAAGACGAAGAAGAACGGTAACACTTCAAAATTTGTAAACACAACATAAATAAAAGTATATAGAGTATTTTATTAAATAAACCAAGCTATATTATCTATATATAAATGAATCCAGTCGGTCATGACATAACTGGAAAACGATTTTACCGATTTTATCCAATTTTCCGAAAAAATCCTTTGATAATAAAAAATAAAAAAAAATTGAAAATAGAGCAAAGTGATGGACTAGTTTTATAGTAGACATCAATATCTACAAAAAAACTTTTCCGATACCATAATGTATATAACTATATATAACTAGATACCATAACGTATTCGTGTTAAAATACGCAATAATAACGTACAAACTAGGCCACATTATTTGTACCTTCGTATTAATCCATATCTACTCTAATAATAAAGAGGAAAGATTTGATTGTTTATTATGGATAAACGCACTACTTCCAATTCAAAAAAATCTTTCACCATTATAGACAGCTATATTATGCCTGAGTAACATACGCTATATTTGATTCATCATCATCATCATCCATCACCACCACGGAGCGCAGCTGGTTATAATAACATTCTTAACCCGTTCAATGTCTACTTCTTTCCGAACTACGCGTAAAAGTTCACATAAAAATACTACTCTTGAATAGTTGCGCCAACTAAAAGCAAATTTATACAGGTGGAATGCATCGTATCTGATAAAATTTGTTACAAACAAGAGGTATCAAAAAATACAATTTGAATAATTTTATACCGACTTCCATTCTATTCATAGTGCAAAAGATCATCACAAAAAACACTGAACTAAAAGGTGAACTGGCTGAACTACATTCTAAATACTTGGACTCACAAGATCAATGCGAACAACTCCAAAATTTTGTAATATCCTTCAAGGAGTGTGGTGAGACTCATGAACAAGCCTTAAGTCGTATAATCAACCTAGAATTTGAATTAAATAAGGCCCATAAGGTAATATCACAGCTACACACAGATAAGTGTAATGAACAGACCACCAGCACCTTGAACCTTTTTGATGAGCTAGCCGGAAACAAGTTGGAGTGCTCTTCAGATATTGTAACCATTGATCTTACCGGAGATAAATCTGTTTGTAAAAGCCCACTTTTTAAAAGCCGAAATAAAATAAAGAAATATATTAAAGTTAAGAAAACTATCAAAAGATGTCAAAAGTTATTAAAAAAACAAAGCTATTTTGTCAAAAATGTTCAATTAATTAAAGAAAAGTTGTTACTAGAGGAAAGAATTCAGAATTGTTTGGAAGAATTGGAAATAACTCGACAGTTATATGATAATGACACACTGGAACTCCGCTCTGAGCTGCTCCATAAAGAAAAGATCTTGCAGGACATATTTACTAGCTACAAGACAGCTCAAGTTCAACTAAGTGAGCATTACAAGACTGCAATTGAACTAACGGACCTGGTGGCTTTGAACGTAGAGTGTGTGGAGGCTCTTGAGAATAGTCACTCGAGCTGCCACATTCAACCACAACCAGACTGTACTAGCGCCCTCTCAACATCTCTGTCAAATCAAAACAGACCAACATTGATCACAGACACGGTCCCAGGCGGAGAGCAGTATGTCAGCTCTAATCCAGTTCAACCGCATAAAATCATGGTATTTTCAGACAAAATAGGTGTAGGCTTTGGTTCATTATTAAGTAACTCAGTGCAGTGTGCTGTGGAGAACTATTGTATGCCGGGAGCAACCTATGCTCAGATTGAAAAAACAATATTAAACTCAAAAATAGATAATAAATCAATAGTTGTTATCTTCTTAGGTCATAGTTTAGGTATTGATAGAAAAGAGGTTATTACTAGAATAACCACTTTGTTAGAACTTAAGGCATGTAAAATAATGTTATGTGCCTTCCCTTATTCAGATTTATTGTCTGAAAAAGAGAACTTGCACATATACTCACTCAACACATTAATGTATAACTTGACATGTCGTCATAGTGACAAACTTTTATTTTTTGATTGCAATAAGTTTATTTGTAATTTTAAGTTGACATGGGACAGCATGTACTGTCCTAAAAAATCCAGACAGCTAATTGCTACTTTGGTAGCTTTCAATATTGAGGCAGTTATAGGAAATATAACAAAGAGTATTGACAATGTTGTAGTTTTTAGTACATGTACTAATAATAGTAATAATGTAGTTATTAATTGTTTAAACTTTTAAACAAGACAACAGAGAAGTGTGCTGACATCTTATCGCTATTTTATCAAAATATTAACCGCTTCTCTGGCAAAATATTAGACATTGAACTTTTATTAGATAAACATAGATTTGATGTATTAGGCTTTACAGAAACGTGGCTAAAACCAGATAAAATGTTATTTAATGTTACACATTTTGAGGTAGCCAGTGCGTTCAACAGAATATCTGCTGAAGGGGGAGGGTGTATTATTCTTTGTAAAAGAAACATAAAATTTAAGGAACGGTCTGACATAGTAGGTTTTTCTGTTGAACGTGTCTGCGAAATTGCTTGTGCAGAACTGGAAAGTCATATATTATTGTGTGTATATCGGCCACCAGCATCTAATTTCTGTAATTTTATGTCCATAATGGAATGTGTACTCAAGAGACTAACTAAAAGCAATAAATCAATCATTGTATGCGGTGACTTCAATATTGATATTTTGGTAGATTCAACTGATAAAACTAATCTTATCTCTTTGTTTAAATCTTTTAATTTGAATTTTTTGTTCAGTGAGCCAACTAGAGTAACTGACTCTTCATCCACCTGCATTGATAATATTTTTTCAAACTGTAAGACTACAGAAAAATCAGTAATGGTGGGAGTTAGATCAGACCACAATGGCCTCGCTATCAAATTCGAAATCGGGAGAACTAAGAAAAATACCATTATCGAACATAGGCCGCTAACAAAAGGTAAACTAGAAAAGCTTAAACAAAATATAGAGTTGAAACTTAGTCTGGTGGAATTCACTTCTGAAGATCCACATGACATTTATAGTACATTATTTTCATTAGTAAGTACAGAATTTAATGAAATCTGTCCGAAGAAAAAACTGCAGCTCAACGGTAGGTTACAATTTGGTGACTGGTCAACTAGAGGTATTCGAAAAAGTAGAGACATAATGTTTGAGTTATATCACAAAAAATCTTTAACTTCTAGTAAAGATTTTCATGATTATGTAAGAAATTACTCAAAAGTTTTTAAGTCAGTATGCAAACGCGCAAAAGCTTTGTTTATAAGGGATAAAATTCGAAAATCTAATGACAAAATTAAAACAGTTTGGAAAACTATTAATACAGAGACCGGCAAAAGTAAATCTTTTAATTCAGAATATGTGCTAGAAATAGATAACCAAAAAGTTTCAGACCCAAGTCATGTTGCGAATTCATTTGAAAATTTCTTTTCCAATATACCACTAGAAGTCACCAAATCTCTTGATTCTTGCCCTTGTGTTGCAGTGGGCTTTCTGAAAGACAACTTCCCGCTCCAAATTCCTGAGTTTAGGTTCCGACATATATCTACTTTTGAAATAATAAAAACATTTAAAAGTTTAAACGTTAAAGCAGCAGAGGATTTATGGGGATTATCCGTAAAAATGCTAGAGTCAATAATAGAACTTATAGCGCCACATTTGATGATCATATTTAATTTATGTATTGATAGAGGTACATTTCCTGACCTAATGAAAATGAGTAAAATCACCCCTATTTTCAAATCAGGTAGTAAGGCCGACCCCTCAAATTATAGACCGGTCTCTGTGCTTCCGGCTTTGAGCAAAATATTCGAAAAGATAATGCTTCAACAACTCTTGTCTCATTTTAATGAACATAGGATTTTACACGAAAATCAGTTCGGTTTCACGAAAAGCAGATCAACAACAGATGCAGGAGTCCAGTTAGTCAAGCATGTGCTGGAGGCTTGGGAGAGCTCACAGGATGCCATTGGCGTATTTTGTGATCTCTCCAAAGCTTTCGACTGTGTAGAGCACCGCACTCTAATTTATAAGCTACACCACTATGGAATTCGTGGAGCTGCTCTGAATCTTGTAGAATCATACTTATCTGATAGGCAGCAAAAAGTTGGCATTAATGGCGTGACATCTTCTGGATCTTTGGTTAGAATGGGGGTTCCACAGGGGTCGATCTTGGGTCCGTTCTTATTCTTAGCATATATCAATGACTTACCTCATATGGTTGAGGGCCTTGCTGACATAGTTCTTTTTGCGGATGATACTTCTCTGATTTTTAAAGTAGATAGGAAAGATAGAGAACTAGTTCAAGTCAACAACGCGTTAACTATTGTTTCAAATTGGTTCGTCGCAAATAACCTGCTTCTCAACGCAAAGAAAACGAAATGTTTAAAATTTTCCATGCCTAATGTAAGACATATAGAGCCAAACGTATTACTCGACGGAAATAAATTGAAAATTGACAAGGCAATAGTCTTTCTAGGTATTAGCATAGACTCTAAATTACAATGGGGTCCTCATATTGATGCACTATCTGGAAGACTGAGCTCAGCTGCATATGCGGTTCATAAAATTAGGCAATTGACAGATATAGCTACTGCTCGACTGGTCTACTTTGCTTACTTCCACAGCATAATGTCATATGGTATCCTGCTGTGGGGGTCAGCGGCGGACATAGAGACAGTTTTTATATTGCAAAAGCGGGCAGTTCGAGCCATCTACGAAATGGGTCCCCGCGAATCCTTAAGACAAATGTTCAAAGAAATTAATATATTAACTCTTCCATCTTTGTATATCCTAGAAAATATAATGTACGTTCGTAAAAATATAAAGAAGTTTAGAATAAATAGTGATATGCATAATATTAATACTAGAAATAAGGATAGGATAGCTGTATCTAAATTTAGACTCACGAAAACTAAAAATAAGTCCTTCTTAGGCAATTGTGTACGTTTCTATAATAAAATCCCGAAAGACATTACTGAGCTCACTGAAGGGAAATTCAAGTTACGTGTCAAAAATATACTAATGAAAAAAGCCTATTATAAATTGAGTCACTACTTAGAAGACAAAGATGCCTGGAAGCTTTCCACTTCTGCCTAATAGCCAACTATTGAATAAATTTGTTATTTTAATACTACTCATTATGTAACCTCAATGTACAAAGACTTGAAAAAATAATGGCCCACGAGTTTCTTGCTGCTTCTTCTCGGCGGTGGTTCTTTTCCGAAGACAGCGGTAGAATCATTTAAAAATTTTTGACGTTCATAAGAGTGTCTATGATGCCTAAACTGAATAAATAATTTTTGAATTTGAATTTGAATTTGAATTCCGTTATTGGAGTGTATTTCAAAAACTACTAGACCGAATTTAATGAAATCTAAATGAGACCACACGGAAGTACCAGCTTTCAAACAAAAAAAAGAATTTTAAGAATCGGTTCACCAAGTCGAAAGTTATGAGGTAACAACAATAAAAAAAATGCAGTCGAATTGAGTACCTCATTCTAGTTTGGATGTCGGTAGAAAAGTGTTTACACTGGTGTATGCGCGACATGGTTTAGCACTTACTTGTACATACTTATGGTGTCGTATATAAACGTAAATAATAAAGTAGTATATGACGGTTACTTTAAAATATTCTAAGAATAGTTAACTACAGACTATAAAATATTATAATATTTATAAATGCAAAATTGTTTATACAATATAGGTATATATTATACAATGTAAAGTACTTTGTGCTATTTTTGCGAGGTTCAAAATGGAATACATTTTTAATGATTCGCTTATACCTACAGACACTTCTCAGAACTATCAAGATTCTTTGAAACGAATCGGTTCTTAGTATAGAGTAATAAATAAACCAAACACACAAGACTTCACGTTTGTAACAAACGGACATCGAAAAGGAGGTGCCTAACGATAATCGAATTGTAAAGGCATGCCCTTTACAATTCGATTATCGATAGGAGATACATCGTCTGAAAACGTTAAGTCTGACTGGGTGATGGCGGGGAAAAAACAATAATGGCTGCAATGATTACGTTTAATTTTCCCATGCTTGTGTTTCCTCGTGTTTTGGCGTGTATTATTGATAAGTGATCGAATGGTGCACGGGTGTAGGCAAAGTGTGCATCGTCCTAGAAAATGTATAGTGATGCATCCACCACTTTACGAGCACGTACAGGCAAGCGCGGATCTACCGCTGTGGGCACGATGGGCATGCCCACAACCCTAAAAGACTTGTGACATCAGACGTCACACTTTCATGTTTGACAGGCTGATGATATGGCCTTTTACGAGTATGTATATCCAATGCCTTAATAAAATATACAAAACCTGGATATCGATGAAGTTATTAACGATTTCGCGAAAAAGAAACGTAATTTTGCATTTGTAATTTAAGTAATCACCTAACTAAAATTATTTCATGTGAAATGTATACGAAAATACATTTGAAAACATATGATATCCTTTGTAGTTGTTTCCAGCGCAATTACAGAGCTAGAACATCTTATTACCTCAGAGTAAAAAGCGCAGTGCAATTACCTTGGCATGCAGGGGTTTGAAGTGTTTTACCTAGTTCAAAAATCTGTATTACACTGGATTATTATGAGCAAGCGTGACGCTTAACATCAGGCGAGCATCTTGATACTATATCGATCATGAGAGAGTTCATACTCCGACTCGCACTTGGCCAATTTTCGGGTGGCTGTTACCATAACCTTTTTTGTAGGCTGGATCCGCGCCTGCGTACAGGGCTGCGACTTAAGCCCGATTTACACTTCAATAAGTACAGTAGCGAGTTAACTTGCGACATCAGCGAGTTAAGTTGTTATTGTCGTTTGAACGACAACAGCGAGTTATGTAGTAAGTTGTTCATTAAGTAGGATTGAATAGTTCGAAATCCTATTTTTTGGCTAGTCCAGTGAGAATTAGGCCCCTCTATCGCGTCTCCCGCATCCCTCCCGCCGTTAAAACCCGATTACCACCCGATAGTAACTAACTCGCTACAGTACATATTGAAGTGTAAATCGGGCTTATTGAAGAGTAAACCGAGCTTTACGTTATGTTTATAATGTTACTAGAAACATTTAAAGGAAAAGATATGCAGAACTTTGAAAAATCCTGAATACACTTGCTTAGGTGGGATTTTTTTACGTTAACATTATTGACATGTTACAATATTATTATAAAATATACGAGTATGTTATTGCGAACTGCCGATAGTATATTGTACATAGGATTCCTTACATCATCATCATCCATCACCACGCGGGTGAAACCACGGGCGCAGCTAGCTAATAATTAAAAACAATTTAAATCTAATAAATGACGTACTTATCATGAATAAAGTAAAAAATGTTACAAACTTCCCCGAGTGGCATACAATTGTAAAATTTGAAGGCACCTTATTGACTTTATAAAAAATACTATATTTAGAGTTCACAGCTGTCAAAGGAAAAGGAAGGCTCACAAAGGAATCTGGTTAAAGCCTTAGAGGATATATGGACCACATATTGAATCTAGTTAGTTCGGGTTTTTTAAGTCATGGATGTCAATCAAGTAGACGCGACGCCTGATAGGAAGCGATCACCATCGCCTATGGATATCTGCAACACTCGGGGAATTATGTACTTACATAATTTATAGAATATTTTTCAAGTGTCGCAGTCTTTTATGTTTTTTTTTTTTCTATTGTGTCCTTGTCCATTCTATCTATTCAATTATCTCTTATTACACATATAACTTTTTGAATGCAATGGAAATGTGGTATTTATGAGAAAGTATATATTATTTTTGGATTGAAAACACTGGCAAATATATCTCAACTTTTTAGATCTTTTATTTTTAATGTCTATTAATAGATGGTAGCATATGGCAAGCTCTCATAAAATAATCAAAATGGCAACAAATGTAAACAAAACGCGTCCTAAATAAACAGTATGGTCAAATGAGGGCACTGGGACATGCAAGATGGTACAGGAAAAAACCATTGTTTTAATGGACGACCGTGGGCTTTAAATATAAAATAAGTAGCCAATACAAATTATCCTGTTGTAGTTGTCCCTATAAATGACTGTATTACTTCTAGAGTAGGTCAATTATAGTCAATAAAGAGACATCGTCGAACCGCTCGTAGCGGAGCTCGACTTGGCGATCTTAACGAATCAACAAGTTAAGCAACACTTGCTGCGGTCAGGACTTGGATGGGTGACCCTAGTGGCATTATTCAACTGAGCACTTCCGTGCTTCGGAGGGCATGTTAAGCCGTCGGTCCCGGTTGTTTGTCTTTGGACAACAGTCGTTAGGCTATGTCGAAGGCCTTCGGGCTGCCTGAAAACTTGAACATGGGTTGGCTACTAACCTATCCACCAATCCGCACTGGGCCAGCGTGGTGGATTATAGCCCAACTCCTCTCTCTGAGAGGAAGGCTCGAGTCCCAGCAGGGATCAATATGGGTTTATTATGATTATTATCATTTCGTCAGGTAACATGCCAGTAAGGAACCCTCAGCACTTAGCCATTTTTTTAATCAAGTCAAGTTAACCCTTTTGAAGATTTAAGGCCTGCACTTGGTTACCGAATACAGTTTGGTACCGCAAAGCTTTCTTCTCAAATGCTCATGATGATGAATGAGACATCGGTATTTTTGTACTATGAATAAGATTTCTTGAATAGTAGGGCTATTATGTATCTCAGTTGCTAACAAATGTTGAATGAAATCGAAAAAAATGGCAACTCTATGTCAGTTTTATCAGTTCCAGTCATCATTTTACTGTCCCACCATCTTATCTGATCAGATGACAGCGTCGCTAATGGTAGAATTTGGTATTGCAACCTAAGAAATTCAGTACGAAAAAGATAATCAAAATATAGGGCAGTCTTTCAAGCCACTCTTTCAATCTGCAAATTCTGCAATTATAATGCGAAAGTTAGAAGTATGTACCTATGGTATGGATGTATACTGAAGTTCCAGTTCTGCCCACCTGAACAGATAAGTTGGTGGCACTATACTTACATTTTTACTTACTGGACTTGTCAAAACTGAGCCGCCATTTTTCAAGATTTCAATCAACATTTGTTAGCAACTGGAATACATAAAAGCCTTGCTGTTCATTTTTACAATATTACAGACATATCTGAACTTAAAGAAGGAAAATTCAAATAGGCTGTAACAAGTAGTTTAGTTTAGTAGTATTTAATAGATACCAAATCGGATTCTAGTAATAAAAAATATTAAACGCGTTCAGCGTTATTTTATCTCTCTTAACACTGCAACTCCTTCACCTATAGACATAGACATAGACATACATTTTATTGTGCCAAAAAAAACAGGTTACAGAAAAAGGAAATAAAACATAGTTAAGAAAATGAACAGTAGGTTTTCGTTGACTCAAGCCGGTCCCAACTCAGCATAGTGCCGGTTGTAAACAACCAACGCTGGTCTTCCGTTGGGAACGACTAAAGACTGCTATATTCATTCCTTTTTATTATCTACCTACGGCTTATATGTTTAGCTTCATAATCATGATCATCATCCATCACCAGCAGTGCAGTTGTTACGTAACTGGACTGACTGATTCATCAAAACAGAGCCTATAAAAATAAAAAAGCCTATAAATTCCAATGTTGACAGTTGATGCCTTTTTTGTTTTAAACATCTATAGAATTGATTTCTGGTAATTACATTCTTATGTTCAATTTATTTGCTACTAAGTGCAATCCGCGGTTTCACCCGCGTGGTGTTGGATGATGATGAAAAGTATCCTATGTGTCAATATAAAGCCTCATCTACCTCCATACCAACGTTCATCAAAATTTGCATAGCCGTTTGAGCGTGAAAGAGCAACAAACATCCATGCATCCATCCATACTTTCACATTTATAATATTAGTGGGATGTTAAAGGTTTTATTAAAATCGGTTAAATCGACGAAGAAGTCGCATAGCACGCATACGCAATAAAAACCAGGTCAATTGAGAAACTCCCAAAGAGAAAACTCCTCTTTTGAGGGTAGATTGTAATGTAAAATCAATGTTCCAGGTGGCATTCGAGATGAAATGACGGAGGTGATACAGCGATGCTGCAACGACGGCTCAGGGTTCGCCAGGAGTCACACGGATCAGGACTGCTCAGCATCACAACCAGTTCCATCCGATATACCTTCTTCCTTCGGCTCTATGTGTATAATGGCGAGAGCACAGTGCTGCAAAGAATATTTTGTGTAAGTTCAATCATATTTTATTGCAAATAGCGTCGCACACCATGTTGATAGCAGCACATCCTTAGTGTATACATAAACAAGCTATAGAACGCGCTTTATTATGTATGAACCGTAAGCACAACACAGAATGCACAGCACAGTCGCAAAACAATACGAAAGATATTGAGTCTGCGAGCTTTATTTTATTTGTTTTCGTCATTATAATGGTGAAATGCGTGGTGCCAGGGTGTAAGAAAAAAAAACTTAGACACGATTCTCGCGGAAGCAAATAAAAGGTATACATAAAAGGTAATAGTAACTTATTTTCATCAGCAAGTAGTATCATCATGTAATAAAGCGCTATACGATAGATACGTATGTATACAACATTTGCTTAGGATCGGCACAAACGGACCGGAGCGGAACGTGCGCTCTATAATTTGCTTCTATATACTACGACTAAGATCGCGTCTGGACAGACGCGATCTTAGTCGTAGTATATAGAAATTGCGGATATTTAGATATTGCGGTATTCAATATCGCTCGTCAGTTTTCCTTAGACCAGTTATAGTTTGCCCCTTTCGTCTATGGAAAATCAGCATATTTTCATAGTTCAATAAAATTATCAGCTAAATTTCTCCGCTGGGCTATTACGTATCTCAGTTGCTAACAAATGTGGATTGAAATCTGAAAAAATGGCCGCTCTATGTCACTTTTGTCAGCTTCAGTGATCAACTTACTAACATATTTGCTTAGATTCTCTCTTCTAATCACCGACCATAATCTAAAAGTTTACTTTAATTTCTCCTACAGTTTATGAAACTATCATGTAACAGATACTGGCAAAGTTGCGACACTCAAACAAGTCGCAGGGGCCATACACAAAGAATCTAATCTAATCATATTTGCTTACTGGAGTTGCCAAAACTGACATAGGGCCGCCATTTTTCAAGATTTCAATCAACATTTGTTAGCAACTGAGATACATAATAGCCCTGCTGGTGTCAAGTTTGGATGTTGGGATGTAAGGGGCGAGCCAACATCTTTTGACCCAAGTCAACCTCACCTGCACGCGGTACATCCTGCTGATCGACGAACGAGGCTCTGACAACCGACCGATGGCGGTATACCCATCCCAACAGGCGTCGCTAAATGCAACAGGCCGGTGACGGGCAGCAGCGTCACCGGTGCGAGAAGCTACGCCCTGCGATCGCCAACCCGCCTGCCCAGCGTGGCGATTACGGGCAATATCCTCCAATGCAGGACAACAAAGAGCCACGGCCCCTAGTTCCCGGCGGCCACGCTATTCCTGGTCATGGTGGCGACCATGGTAACGGCGGGGCGAGGGGTGCTAAGAATCTCCGGGCTACGGAAGGCCACCACAAACAACTGACCCTGGCGACGTATAACGGACGCACGCTAAGGCTTGACTCGCATCTGGCGCAACTCGAGGTGGAACTTGGGAAAATTAGGTGGCACATACTGGGGTTGAGTGAAGTCCGAAGAGAGGGGGAGGACACCTTAACCCTAGAATCGGGCCACCTTATGTACTTCCGAGAGGGAGACCAACAATCCCAAGGTGGCGTTGGGTTTCTGGTAAACAAGTCCCTTTCTGACAACGTTGTGGAAGTGTCCAGTGTGTCGAACAGGGTAGCGTACCTTATTGTGAAGCTCACCGAGAGGTATAGCCTTAAGGTGGTGCAAGTGTACGCACCGACCTCAACACACTCGGACGATGAAGTAGAGGATATGTTCGATGACATATCGAGGGCCCTCCACTTCACTACAAAGACCCAGTACACCGTTGTCATGGGGGACTTTAACGCTAAAGTGGGAGTACAGAATTTCAGCGAATCGGTAGTAGGATGCCATGGCTTTGGAAGCAGAAACCATAGGGGGCAAATGCTCGTCAACTTCCTCGAACGGGAGGGGCTCTTCTTGATGAACTCCTTCTTTAAGAAACAGCCCCAAAGGAAGTGGACGTGGCTAAGCCCCGACACTAGGACTAAAAATGAGATTGACTTCATCATGACGAATAAAAGGCACATATTTAGAGATGTCTCCGTGATCAACAGGTTCAATACCGGTAGCGATCACCGACTTGTCCGAGGCTCTCTGAATATCAACTTCAAGGCGCAACGTGTCCGTCTGATGAAGTCCAGGCTCCGACCAACACTGCTCCAAACCATTGCAGGATCTGAAACATTCCAGTTAAACCTGGAGAACCAATTCGCTGCCGTGGAAACCACCACAGACGTAAACCAGAACCTCGAAAATGTGACTCGGGTCCTCAGGTAAGAAGGTACGAGATTTTGTTACATGCAGCGTAAGGGCAAGAAGTCCAAGCTTTCAGAAGAGACTTTGGGGCTAATGAAGGAACGACGTGAAAACCCACCCATCACTTCGTCAGAAAAGCGGACTCTAAACCGAGAGATCAACAAGAACGTACGACACGACCTCCGGTGCTTCAATACTCTTTCGATCGAAAGAGCGATCGAGCAGAATCGAGGGTCAAAGGTGTTCGTACAATCTCTTGGAAGAAGCCACCTGACGAAGTTGACCACAGCTAGTGGAGAAGTCGTTGCTTCGAAGCCGGCAGTCCTTTCGGAAGTGGAAGACTTCTATGGCCGATTATACGCATCGCATGCATCTCGACCTGATCCCGAAAATGATCCTAGAGCCACGTTAACACGCCATTTCACCGAAGACTTGCCAGAAGTCAGTATTGGCGAAATCGAGATCGCTCTTAGACAGCTTAAAAATGGAAAAGCCCCTGGAGAGGATGGCGTTACAACAGAGCTACTAAAAGCAGGAGGTAAACCCGTACTGAGGGAGCTCCAGAAGCTTTTTAACGCTGTCCTGTTCGAAGGGAGAACTCCAGAGGCGTGGAGTAGGAGTGTGGTCGTCCTGTTCTTCAAAAAAGGACATAAGACCCTGCTGAAGAACTATCGACCCATATCCCTTCTAAGCCACGTCTATAAGCTGTTTTCAAGAGTGATCACGAACCGTCTTGCGCGTAGACTCGACGAATTCCAACCACCGGAACAGGCTGGGTTTCGGAGCGGATACGGCACCATAGACCACATTCACACAGTGCGGCAGATTATACAGAAGACCGAAGAGTATAATCAGCCCCTGTGTCTAGCATTCGTGGACTATGAGAAGGCCTTTGACTCGGTTGAAATCTGGTCTGTTCTGGAGTCCCTGCAGCGCTGCCAGATAGATTGGCGATACATCCAAGTGATGAGATGTCTTTACGAAACCGCCACCATGTCCGTCCAAGTACAGAATCAGCAAACAAGTCCCATACCGTTGCATCGAGGAGTGAGACAAGGGGACGTTATTTCCCCGAAATTGTTTTCAAATGCAATGGAGGATATGTTCAAGACGCTGAACTGGAAAGGACGTGGCATTAATATCAACGGCGAATACATCTCTCACTTGCGATTTGCTGACGATATCGTCATCGTGGCAGAGACGCTGCAGGACCTGCAACAGATGCTGAATGACCTGGCTGACTCTTCTATACGCATCGGCCTACGGATGAACTTGGACAAAACCAAGGTCATGTTCAACGAACATGTTCTACCGGAACCGATTGCGATACACGGCGCCGTTCTCGAAGTTGTTCAAAAATATGTGTACCTCGGGCAGACATTGCAGTTGGGAAAAAACAACTTTGAGAACGAGGTGAATAGAAGAATTCGGCTGGGCTGGGCAGCGTTTGGGAAACTACGTCGAGTCCTTACTTCGCCGATTCCACAGTGCCTGAAGACGAAAGTCTTCAATCAGTGCGTCCTACCCGTCATGACATACGGAGCCGAAACGTGGACACTGACGGCTCGAATGGTCCACAAGCTCAAAGTCGCTCAGCGGGCTATGGAAAGGGCTATGCTCGGTGTTTCTCTGAGGGATCGCATCAGAAATGAAGTGATCCGTCAGAGAACTAAGGTCATCGACATAGCCCACCGGATCAGCAAGCTGAAGTGGCAGTGGGCTGGCCATATTAGCCGTAGAACCGACAACCGTTGGGGTAAACGAGTTCTAGAGTGGAGACCGCGTCTCGGCAAACGTAGTGTAGGACGTCCTGAGGCACGGTGGAGTGACGATCTGCGCAAGACGGCTGGCAAAAACTGGATGCGAGAAGCCCAAGATAGACCTAAGTGGCGTGCAATTGGAGAGGCCTATGTCCAGCAGTGGACTGCTACAGGCTGATGATGATGATGATGATGATGTCAAGTTCAATACTTCGACAAGTCGCTTAGTTCGAAAAAGGCATTGTTTCGACAGAACATATATTCGAAAAGAATTACTCCCACAGAACGTAGTATCTAGTCAGAGCAAAGTCACGATAGGTGTGACGAGCGAAGCGAGCAGAAGTGAGCATGCCTCTAATGCGGCCGGTGAAGCGCCAGAATTAGGCTAACCTAAACCTCGATAAGTATACAACACTCTTGGGATAAAATTCTTGTCGAATTTTATCTCCTGTCGAAGCAATGACTTGTCGAACAATGGTTTTTCGAAGTAAGCGACTTGTCGACATACAGCAAGGCTAGCACGCGGCGGAGAGAAATAGTCTTTCCACCGTTTTTATCCACCTGTCAGTGGAAATATTTGTCTTCTCCACCTTACAGAGCTCGGCAACCGGGGAAAGAGATAAAATGTTTCCTTTTGACGTTTCTCGTAGACAGTATGTACCACTACTCCCGCTATAGAGCACGGACTCATAGAACCGTGGATATAATTCTCTCCGATCAACATAACACGGAGAAGGTTATCATCTTCTTCGAAAGTGGTGGATAAAAACTTATTTCCATTTAATTATGTCTCGCACATATTTTAATAATAATATTTTGTCCCGGAAAATGGACATAATGGACAGAAAATTACACCGGAGGTAAATTCGAGATGTCACAACCCCTTCAAAGAAATGGCGTTGTAATGCATTGCAGCCTCAAAACCATACGAATGGTTTGCCGGTGCATATCAAGGTTATTATTGTATTACTTTCCTATCTACATTCTGTGAAATATCTAATTTAATAAATTATTATTTATTTATACACTACAATAGGTCCCCACTTCCATATGCATAATGAGTCTTAGTAAACGAAACAGGATACTATGTATGGATAGCACACGATACTCAGACTTTTATTAAATTTGCTTTAAATGGCACCTACGCTAAAACGCTAAACGCTACTCCCGCTGTCTATCCACGTGGATAAACTATCCTCTGGCGTTGCCCTGCTCGCATGGGAGATAAAAATTACATGATGGATAAGATTTCTTTCCACTCCACGGGGATAAATAGTCCACGGCCCGTGCTAGCCCTGCTGAAATATCAAAATTCAGTATGACACCCGTCTTTCTCACAAGAGCTCTACCGTCTAGGCTAAAGTGATTATTTCTGTACTAAGTGAGTGACAATAAATTTTGTTTTCAGAAAGAAAAAAGACTGTGAAGCAGGCATTGATATTGCCTCAAATAAGAATCAATGCACCTCTACCAAGGACTCTAGTAAGGTAAATGGATTTTTAAATACAGTGCAATATTTAATTAGAAAAATGCATTACGTAAATCTGTGCCCTGTGCATCGGTGCGTGGATAAAGGCACTACGCTAATGGTGAAAATTAACCCGGGATGAAAGTAGCATACTCATACAGGCCCTGCTTTCGTTTCAAGTCAACATTGATTTATAGGCGATATTACTGTACTTCATTCCGATTTAATTATCGCTTTTGACAGGTGAGATCTTTCAGCCATTCGGAATGGGTTGAAATCACGTTAACATTGCTCACGGCATGTCTGACAGTGCAGTAATTGGTTATACGTTTCTTAAGAGGATTGCATAGCTAGTACTTTCCGTACTAAAAGAGAAAACTCTTTTCTTCTCATTTTTTTAAGTTCTAAAAAAGGTAATGTTTATACATATGTAAAATACTTTGAAATACTGAAACGGGCATAGTAAACAATGTGATGATTCCATGAAAAAAAAAACACTGAAATCGGACAATATTAAGAGATAGAAAAGAGTTTTCTCAATTAGTACGGAAAGTACTAGCTATGCAATCCTCTTAAAAGATGTTTACGAGATGTAAGTAAACACATTAACAAACTGTCATTTTTGACAGAACTGCTCACGGTGACTTCAATTCGTCGCGTGGTCATTGAAATCATAAAATGGCGTCCATGGCGACGTAATCTACAAGATCAAATGGTTTACGTTGTCGTGCTTTCGTTGATTTGGAATGACGATGCCAAAATCAATTTTGACTTCAATTGGAAAGCAAGAAAGGTCTCATCTTATTGAGGGTAGTGAGAAAACGAAGTTATGCACCGAGGGAGTAAAGCAGTGCCTTACGGGCGACATATTGGACCCTAGACGTAACAGGGACTCTAGAGTTAGGTACTCGCTTCGCTCGGATGTTATGCAGGGTCCTGAATGAAGCGAGGGGTTAAAGCCGCCCAAGACGAAGACTGGCTTTATCCTCGAAGACCATACACTACTTTTCATACCTACTGCGAGACAATAAAAACTCAGAGCTTTAAAATAGCAGTTATTTAAAAGTTTTATAAATTAAAAGTTGTAATACGAGTAATACTCGTAGTATTGGACACATTTGTCCAGTTTTAGTGATATTTCTGTTAGAAACATTTTATGGAAGTTGTTAAAATAACACTAAACACCATCTTTTGTTTCAAATTATATCGGGCACAAGATATCGCGCCTTTTTTATTTTGTTTTTCTGTGTGCTGTCAGTGGAGGCCGGTTCAATTTTCGAATAAACTGTCTTCACAATGCTCGTACCTACTCCGTATTAAGAGTTTTCCTACAAGTTTTAAAGTTCCAAATCCAAATCACTTTAATCCCTTGGGAGTGTCACACAAAATTAGAACCAAGTTGTTTTATTTTTATCATATCTATAGATGACAATTTGACGTTTAATTAGTTAAACTTAACGGAACGATAAAATTTTATACAACTTTCTTTAGTTGATTTAATTTTCGAATAGGATTTAAACACGTCTTTCAAAATTAAAGTGCGTTTCTGCAACTGGATGACAGACCGATAAACATATAGAGCTAATCATTTAGCACCGATGTATCTACATCTACTCTAATATCTACACTATAATGTTATAAAAATGAAAGATATGATGGTTTGAATTCAATAGGCTCCGAAACTACTGGACCGATTAGAAAAAATATTTCTGCATTAGAATCCTACATTTTCCCTGATGAACATTGGCCATATTATATTTAAAAAAAGTTCGGAATCCGTATGAAAACTTCGATAATGTAACCCAAGGTGTGGAAAAAATACCAAAAAGTCTTACATCGCGTACGCTGCGGTAACTATTGACCGTATAATCTATGCTATTGAAAATAAAGAATAGTGACGTATTACAGTTTTATAGAAGACGCCAATATCTACAAAGAAGTTCACATTACCATAAACACACACACATGTCACAAAGGTGCATAAGGTCTGTTTGTCATCTCAAACCAACAGATTCGTGTAAAACTCACTTCGGAATGCTTAGTATTTTGACATTCCCATGTTTGTATATTTATGAAGTTGCTGTGTTTATGAGAAACAATCTGAATCTTTATGATGTTCCCAGAAGTACACGCTACAAAAATAAAGTATGCATGCCTCCACACAAAACTGCATTATTTGATAAAGGTATCTTTGGCATGGCTCCGAGTGTGTACAATCGCTTACCTAAATCTATACTAGAATCTGACTGTCTTATGACATTTAAAAAGAAGTTGTTTAGTTTTCTTAGAAACAAATGTTATTATTCAATAAAAGAATTTATAAATGACTGTTCCTTAGAGCTTTAGTGACAGAATACTAGTTTGTTATCTGTTGTATTATTGTGGTTTATTTTAGGGTAATATTAATCAGCAGCTAATTTTAATTTGACATTTAATTTAAATATGACATAAAATATGTAAGTTTGATGTATCTTACTTGTATATCTTGATGTAAAATGACTATTGTACTTTGGGTGGCTTAGTATTCGCTAGGTATTATATTCATCTATGGCTTAGTGCTAGTGACTGTCAAGTTTGTTGTGGTTTACTATATTTGATCAATAATTTAAATGACTAAAATTGTATTGTATAAATTAATAATTATAACAATATTATCTATTAAAATTTTGCATACCAATAATGGTGAAATATGGTGAGCCGATAAAATATGATACTAACTTTGTTACCCATATTTATGCAAATAAATTGATTTTGATTTTGAAAAATAATTTTTAATTTTGAAATGTGAAATAGTAACGCCGGCAGGCCACATTATTCGTACCTTGGTATTAATCCTTATCTACTCTGATAATAAAGAGGAATGATATATGATTGTTTGTTTTTAATGGATACATTTAAAACTACTTAACCGATTCAAACAATTATTTCATCAGTTTAGAGCTACATTATGCCTTAGTAACATGCGCTATATTTGATTCATCCTCATCACCATCCCTCACCACGCGGGTGTAACCGCCGTAACTTGAGAGGTTATATCGCGCACAATCTGCACGCCTTAGATTACCGTAACCAAACTGTCTGAACACATTACTCGAACATAAAACTGGGTAACTGGGGATCTTATCATGTGTGCACTCAGATAAATGATATTGCTGTTTACGTTACATCTTCACACTATTCAACTACATGTAGAACTTTGTCATTATAACTTATCTTTATCCTACTATTTTGGTCTGACAAAAACTTTTCAGTTTTTTACTATGGTAAGGTATTATAGTGTATATGCAGCTGTTTGTTGTGTACATAGATACAATATGGACTTCCGCGTTGCAAGATTTCGTGATATTCTAGGAATTTAACGGAGTTTAGATAAGATTTGGTTTGTGCGCACAGCGGAGCTTGTCTAGTAGATAGTTCTTTACAGATCGATTTGGTTACACAAACTGAGTCGTTACTTGGATGGGTGGTTGGTATAACTACTTGGTACCTAGTAGTCATGAAGTACCACTATACTCACTTGGTACTTGATGGGCTGGCTGTTTTCCGCAACCAGGCTGCTGTGGCGCGGCCCATTTTGCGTGATAACCGGGGGACGCTGATCAGTCCAGCCACCCGGTGTCGCTCAGGAAAGCCAGCAGGTCCTTCAGCTTGGCGCAGGCTTCCCACACCACTCTCGGCGAGCCGAGGTTGGCTGATGGAAGTACCACCAAGAAGGTCTCCTGCAATCTTTTGCAAGAGGCCGAATTGTTTGGTTGCCTCATATTTTTCTAAATTATTATTTATTATTGATTATGATAGTTAGCGAGGAGCCACTTAAGCTGGCTGGTAGAAGTGTTAAATAAATCTACTTGATGGTTTTCCACCATGTCGTTGAAACTCCTGGCTGCTCTTAGGAGATAAGAATGTCCTCTACAACAGGTTTCACACGTGGTACATCTATCTCGCAAGGTCTACGACATGAGGCATATGGAACACGCATATTAATTTACTTTCATCATCATCATCTCAGCCGTAGGACGTCCACTGCTGAAGACAGTCCCCCCCCATAATTTTCCATAAAGATCGATTGGAAGTGGCCTGCATACAATGTCGTCCTGCGACCTTTATCAGGTCGTCTGTCCACCGTATCGGTGGACGACCTACGCTGCGCTTGCCAGTCCGTGGTCTCCACTCCAGAACCTTCCGGACCCATCGGCCATCTGTTCTGCGTGCTATGTGCCCTGTTCACTGCCACTTTAACTGGCTAATCTTCTGGGTTATGTCGATGACTTTCGTTCTTCTACGGATCTCCTCATTTCTGATTCGATCACGTAGAGAAACCCCGAGCATAGCCCTCTCCATAGCTCGTTGTGCGACTTTGAGCTTACTTATGAGGTCCATAGTAAGAGACCACGTTTCAGTACCATAAGTCATCACTGGTAACACATATTGGTCGAAGACTTCTTGATTGAGGAGAAACTTCTTGAAGAGGTCTTGTCTTAAGTTATTTTTTTAATTTGCTAATAATTCAATTTCAAACAATTCAAAACAATATGTTCTAACAATTCAAAACAATATGTTTATTTGATCTATCCCCTTTTGATCCAGGCATGCTGCGACGAGTGCGCCAGAGGAACCTCAATCGGCCACGCTCGAGGGTCAGCAGCATGCGTGGTGAGAGCTCATGCGGAGTCCGCTGAAGAGATGCTCTCTGATGATGCTTATGTGCAGTGCTGCTTGGTAAGTTTTGTATACTGAACTAGATATTTTAATAAAAAGTATATCTGTTTTAATTGTATGCTTTTTGAATCACTAACGCCTGCTTGGAGAATCCAATTTTTCGATCGACTTCCAAAAAGAAGGAGGTACTTACAACTACTTCAATTCGACTGTTATTTTTTATGTTTGTTACCTCATAATTTTCGATTAGGTAGATCGATTCTCAAAATTTTTGTTTGAAAGCTGGTGCTTCCCGTGTGGTTCCATTTAAATTTAATCAAATTCGGTCCAGTACTTTTTGAGTTACACTCCAATAACTGAATAGAATGGAAGTCTGTTACCTCATAATTTTCGATTAGGTAGATCGATTCTCAAAATTTTTGTTTGAAAGCTGGTGCTTCCCGTGTGGTTCCATTTGAATTTCATCAAATTCGGTCCAGTACTTTTTGAGTTACACTCCAATAACTGAATAGAATGGAAGTCGGTATTTAACTTTTCAATTTGTACTTGTTGAAGTATATGAAGAGAATTATTTTACTCTCAGACGGAATTAAAATGCGATTCTTCCACTCCCATACAAAGGGTATGAAATATACGGTGTAATATGGATAGTTATGAGAAGACTCTGTTCGAAACCGGTTTGAGGATGTAATTTATGTCTAAAATTGCAAAATCTACTAGTATTTTAAATACTAGACCGTATTGAGGTGTGCTAGTAGTTTGCCTGAAGGTAAGATTCATACGCCTGCCGGTGACATTTGCCTTATAACCAAGCTTTTAAGGGATTGTGTAATTAAACAGTAAACAGTAAAAGTGTGTAACATATAAAAATACAGTCAACAAAATAATACAGTGGAACCTGGTTAATTGGGATCTCAAGGGACCAAAAATGTTGTACAATTTATTGAGGGTTTCCATTAATCCAGTTTTCTAAATAGGCAGGTTTAAAATTATAGTTGTCTCATTTACAGAAGCTCCCGCTTATAGAGGTCTAAATCTACGGCTATTCCATTTTTAGAGGGAGAGTAGTCCCTTGTTTTTAGGTCAAAACCTAGTACTGACAAACAAAGCGTGTGCGAAAGACATTCTAATGTTTGTAAACAAAAGTGTCAAAACTTGTCCCAACCCGATTAATTTGTCTCATTTATAGAGGGAATTCAGTTACAGAGTCCCAATTATAAAGGTAAACATCGAACAAATCCTAGAAATCAGATCTCATTTAACCAGGTTCGAAAAGTCCCATTAATAGAGGTAATTCACTGAAAAAGTACCGGGACCTCGTTGCAACTCTTAATAATGGAGGTTTCTCATTTATCCAGGTCCCATTTAACCAAGTTTCACTGTATTAACATTTTAATATTTTTTTCAGAAAGCAGCTCGAGAAAGCTCCTCATTCTCAATAGCTCGTCCCGCTCATGCAGCTAAGAAGGAAAAGAGAGAACATTCAAGTAAGTTTGATCAATAATTAATACTAATATAAGTATAAAAATGAATCCTTATTTTCCCTGGTCACGCTATAACTTCAGACCGGCTTTACCTATTTCTATAATACTTTTTTACATGTTTACTATTACTTCGTATAAAGTTCTTACTTTAAAAAAAATGGGAAAGATGGGAGGATATGGCGAGGCCGAAGGCCGTGCCTACTACGGGAACGAAGTCGTGGGCATTCACTAGTACGTATACAATATAATAAGTATTTTATTATGCCTGCTTAAAGTGATACTCACAATGATAGTGATATCACTATCAGGTGAATTTTCTTCAGAAGACGATGATCCTAACTAGAAGACATTCTGCCTAGAACAGTAGAGAAATCTTGGGACACTGATATTACTGATTATCAAGAACCTAATATCGTATCTTCACCGATACGGAAACGATGTAAGGGCGTTATAAATTCAAAAAACTAAAGGCAAAGAAGCTTGGAAACGCAGGCGCAGAATATACACTTTCTTTTTATAGACGAGTGGTGCCAACTAGGCAGATGAAGCCTCCATGTGGTACAAAGTGTTGTTTGGAATGTTTTACAACCGTAAAGGAAGAAGAGCGCCATAATATATTTTATATAATCTCATTTGGTACTATTCTAATTATGAAATGAAATACAGACTTTTATTGGCATATTTTACTTACATACTTCTTTAAGAAAATTAAAAATTAAATTAAAGCATTATTCTCCTAACAAAACAATGCTTTAAAACATTTTTTTAATTATTAAAGTACAATGTGTCCCGACCAAGGAGGTTTCAATTCAATTTAAGTACACATTACCTGTGGTGAGCGCTGGTTCCGAGCCAATAGACCAATAACAGACTTTTTGCACTGATATTGGCCAAATTGTGGTTACGTCGCACAAGCCTTACAAACAAGATGAAGAAGAAGACTTTTTCCATTTTGGCGCTATTTCGTACATACGAATTTGAGTAATATTTTGTTAGATAAAACTTTAGTAGCAAAAATTTCATGAGATTAAATAAAGTAGTGTATGCAACTGCATATAATTAGGTATTAAAACACTCGTGTAATCTTATTTTAAAACTCGCCTGCGGCTCGTTTCAAAACTACACTCATGTTTTAATACCCTCTATTATATGACAGTTGCATAAACTACTATAATGATTATTGGGATATGGCAACTTTGAAGAGACAACGCGATTTTATTGCCACGAGTATGGTCGTAGTTCATCCTAGATCAATACAAATAAGAAGTTAAACAGTCGCTAGTCAAATCACGGATTTTATTTTACAGTTAAGGAAAATAAAATACGAATTCGCAAACATTTTTTTTAATACCTTTGGAATAAATATTATACAAATTAGAAAGTTTATCGAAAAAAACAACACATACTTGGATTGTTGAGGCAGAAAACGCGGCAAACACGGAAAACAGAAAAAATATCTTATTCATAAAAATTTACTCCACGCTTTTATGCAAACTCTTTTTATAATAGTATTGTTTGAATTACAATTTGATATTTCATATGACTAATTTATGATATTATTGATTTATGATTACGAGTAGGATTCAATAAAATTTGTGTTTAAGAAAGCAACAACTAGTTACTGACTGACTAATAACGGCCGTTTTCAATAACCCATCTATCGCCGGTTTACCTTACTACAGATAGATATTTGACACTATTTGTATGAACGTTATGTCAAATTTCTATCGGTAGTAAGGAAAACCGTGGTTAGATAGAATATTGAAAACGTCCGTAACGGCCGGTGCCTATAATCTATCTATCGCCGGTTTACCTTACTACAGATAGATATTTGACACTATTTGTATGAACGTTATGTCAAATTTCTATCGGTAGTAAGGAAAACCGTGGTTAGATAGAATATTGAAAACGTCCGTAACGGCCGGTGCCTATAATCTATCTATCGTCGGTTTATCTTACTAGAGATAGATATTTGACACTATTTGTATGGACGTTATGTGAAATTTATATTATAAGGAAAGCTGTGGATAGATAGATTATTGGGATCCCAATAATCTATCTATCCAGAGTTTTCCTTACTACCGATAGAAATTATGTCAAATATCTATCTTTAGTAAGGTAAACCGGCGAAAGATAGATTATTGGCACCGGCCGTAAGTCTGATTAGGTAACACTACGGGCAGAACACATTTTTTTTTATTCATGTTAAAACTTATTTTTTTTTTCAATGTAAGTATAAAACCACGACTCTAAAGATTTGGTTCTTACTTGTTGTTGAACTGTTTTAAGTAGGAATAAATAGTTTCCTAACTGCTTGGCTAGATTTCTGATAATTGCACTAAGAATATAATTTTCTTTGTCTAATTATGTTTGTTTTATTTTCTCAACCTATTAAAAAACTAAAAGATGGCAGATAAAATTTATATAATGCATTTAATTTAAAATTCATACATTTATATTTCCAAAATGACATTCGACTGTACATGTTTTTATAAAATGTTTAAGTGTCACTAAACTTTTAAATAATTTATGTCTAATTAATAACAATTAAGTGAAATTTGATAAATATATTTTCTATTAAAACTAATAAATATATTTATATAAAAAATACATAATTCTTGAATAGTTAATTATTATTACTTATTTATATCAGTTAAGATTTCCCATATATATTTAAGTACCTAGCTCTCCTGTAAAATTTACGTATTTATGATAGTGACGGTTTTGGAATAAAGGTGCGATAAAATAAAAATATAACGGATTACTGTCTGTATATGGATGATTTGTTAGAATTTTTGTCTGTTTGTCTGTTTTTTTTTTATTAGTAGCTGCTAGGTCCACAGACATAAGGTCCGTGCCCTTGGTAATACAAGATTAAATTTTTTCTTTTTAAACTTAAATTTTAAACTTTTTAAGTGTATTCAAAGTCCTAGACAAGATGAAGTGAAATAAAATATTTTCATATATGGACGGCTCCTTATTAACTTCTTACAAATACTTAATATCTAAACATAATCTAATACTAAATCTTATAATTAAAAGTAAAAGATATGTTTTTTTTTTCCTCTTTTTTTTATTCTATTGCTCTTTTTTATGTTTTTTGTCCTTTACTCTTTATTTTTTATTTTCCCCTGTTTTTTACAATTTATCTTATCTCTAATTAAATAAATTTACAAAACAAATCCAATAAGGAGTCGTCAAGCAGCTCTAATCTACTTAGCACAAATAATCCTTACTTATTTCTCGCCGCTGCGATTCTGGCAGCCTTGCTCGCAAATGCCAAGAAGGGTGTTCTAGAAGCCTGGCTCTCCATGATGGTCGGGAGAGAGGATTGATGCTAGCATGATCTGGATTCTAGATTCCAGATCCATCTTTTCCAGGCCAAATCTTGGACATTCGTTCTGTTTGTCTGTTTGTCTGTGCGTTTGTCCACGATAATCTCAGAAACGGCTTATCCGACTTAGATTCGGTTTATCACTGATATATTGTGGTAAGCTTCACTCGACATCCAGGACCTTACTTATAAACGCTGCTTAAATTTAAATGACGTTATTTAGTACGGCGCAAAGGAAAACTGTTCTGCGCCGTACTAAATGACGTTATTTAAATTTAAGCAGCGTTTATAAGTAAGGCCGTAGTTATAATTAAATATTTTTTAATTAAAAATATAAAACAAAAAATTACACCAGCGAAGCCGCTGGCGGGTCGACTAGTTATGCAATACATAATTTTTAACATTAATTATTTTTGTATATTCTGCGCAGCACTGGCCTCAATCTGCGAAGACTACGCCCCGAACGAACTGTGTGCCCACCACTGCATCCCCATTCCAGGGTCATACAAGTGCGAGTGCAATCCTGGCTTCATGCTCATGGCTGACCAGAGGAACTGCAAAGAGGTAAGGTCACAGGTTCTTTACTAAATGCTATATTACATTTATATTGACATCAATTGCTTGCAAAATATTTACGTATGCATAATCGTATCTGCGAACTGATTGTAGTAATTCATTGTACAAGCTAATGGCTAAATTTGGCCGTGATAGGTTTCTCTGCAGGCAGGCTGACTGTTTATCGTGGAAATATTGATTCTTATGATTTACCCTTTCATATCATAAAACACATCTTTAATTTTTATGACATTTCGGGTGGGTTCCATTTCCGTTAGAGGCTCGCATTTTTTCAATTTTTTTCAGAGAAATGTCCTATTTTCAATATATTATGAAGGACGCCCCTCATATATTGAAACTCCCCGTGAGTCACAGCCCCAGGGCTGTACACCTCCAGAGTCTGCCCTGTACATACAAACTTTGGAGGTTTTCATTCAATTTTAAATCAAGGCCCTTTTCCAACTCCAAGAATGCAGTAAAGAACATGCTAGCCAAGATGTTTAACTTTTTTAAATAATTCTTTGGATTTCTTTCTGTTATCAAAGAATTGTTAGTTCTGTGATGTACCTATATTAAACATAGGAACTTCGATTTGGTTGTCTTGACCGCAATAGTTCTAAAGGTTAAGAGTAATTTGGTGTATTTTTGTGTTATGAATCAAGTCCCTTTGTCATTCACAGGTAGTAAAGAACAGGTGTAAGCCCAAAAACCCTTGCCAACACAAGTGTAATGATAATGGGGTGAAGATGAAGTGCTCCTGCAGACGAGGGTACGAGCTGATGCCAGATGGGAAATCATGCCAAGGTAATAATATAGTTCTAAAATTATCTGTTTCTAAAATTGTTGCGAATTTTCTGAAACTGCCTTTAGGTTACACAATCAGGGTTGAGCTGGCTCGAATAACAATAGGACAAGGAAATTACTTACGATTTTTTCCTAAGTAACTTCTTAGTTGTAATGAAGGTGACACAGATCACCATATGCACTAATGGGGATCCCAATAATCGGTCTATCCTCAGTTTTGCTTACTACCGATAGATATTTGATATAACGTTCATACAAATAGTGTCAAATATCTATCTGTTTATAGTAAGGTAAGCAGATGATAAATAGGTTATTGGGACCGGCCATAGACGGGATCTTACTGAGGAGTCCTAGTACTGAAGTGAAGTGGCAATGAGCTGCTCACATCAGTCGTAGAACCGATAACCGATGGAATAGACGGATTCTAGAAGTCTTGACGCCCTTCAGCCAGATGGAGCGACGATCTGCGCATGGTTGGCAGTCACTGGATGAGCAAAGCCGAAGACCAGGTTCAGTGGCGCGCTTTGAGATTTGCTTTTGCCCAGCAGTTGACTGTTACGATGATGAATTTCTCGAAGTAACTCGGGCCATTTAGTCCCTGATTATGTAGCCCAAATGCAGTTTCAGAAGCAGTATCAGATAGTTTACTTTTAAACATTGCATGGAAATCCTCAAAAAGGCAATCAGTTTCACTGTCCTTCTGTTGGGCGCAAAGAATACTGTTAAAGATGTTAAATTTCTCTACACATGATTCAAGTTATATGATTATTAACGGGATATATATATATATATCCAGTTAATAATCATATAACTTTAGAGAACAACCGTGATAGTTTAAAACATGATTCAAGGTTGACAAGTTCAGTGTAGTTCAGGCAGCTTGCTGTCTGCAATCAATCAAAGTATTTATTGTTGTACAAATGTTACGAATATAACTGTGGAGCCATTGCTTCCCGAACTAGTGGGCACTGTGTTTCTGGAACCAGGGTCTTCTCCTACGAAGAAGACTATTATTTCTTCGTAGGTCTTCTCCCAATGATTGGTGCAGCTTAAATGTCTACAATATAATATATTATATACTTTAAAGAAAGTTTACAAAAAAATATATGCCTGAGGCAAACTGTTTTGTCTACCATTCGAACTTAAATAAAAGTGCAAGAGTATGTATAAGCACTTGTTTATGTGGGTGTGTGTAATATGGCGTGTGTGTATGACTGAGTTTGTGTGTAGGTAAATCTGAGAATGAGATATTGCATGTAGAGGTGTGTGCTATGCTATGTGCATGTTGCAGGGGTGTTTGTGGGTGTGTGTGCTTACATTATTAACATCACGACATGATAAAATTAAAAAGGAAATTAAGTTGTCTATTACACTTCTTTTCTTCCAGACATCGACGAATGCCAGCTTGATATCCCAGTGTGTAGTCCCAGTACTCAGTGCCACAACATTCAAGGTTCTTACCGCTGCATCCCGGTCAAGAAAAACAAGCAAAGTTCAGAGAAGGGACAGTGCCCTCCTGGTTTTGCCAAAAATATAAACAACAATGCTTGTGATGGTAAGTTTACATTGTAAAGTCATCAAATATATGTATACAGTGATTATTTATCTATATATATAAAAATAACCTCTATTTCTCCTGTTGGGCTTCCGTGGTCGAGTAAATCAGACTCACCTTTTCACAGATATAAATGAATGCAAGCTTCCCCATCCACCCTGCCCCTCGTACCTATGCGAGAACACAGTAGGAGGGTATAAATGCGACGGGGTATCTGGCGATCCTATAAACCTGAACAGTACTCCAAGACCAGTGGAAGAAGACAGGTGTCCGCCTGGGTTCGCGCTTGGAAGACATGGAGAATGTGAAGGTAAGAGATTGTAAAATACAGTGATAATCAGTTGATGATGTCATTGAAAGATTCGGTCTATGAAATAATTCACCTGTCCATCACAAACGTCCACGTTGAACGTAAGGCTCCCCTTTTAAATGTGAAAAAGTTTACCACAAAATACCTGATGTATATGCAATTTTTATTATTAATGATAGTACCTGGATGACCGAGCCTTCCCGTGACTAAACAATCGATTACTAACCCTAAACAAAACCCTCATTGCCTTAGTTTTGCAAAAACACGCCATCTATTGTCAAGTAGCTTTAGTGTTCTAGCAGTTTTTCATCACGGATAAAACGAAGTTAAAAATAAAACCTAGCTAGATCGATGTATCTACCCCGAAAACTAAATTGCATGAAAATCGTTGAAGCTGTTTCCGAGATTATATTATACACATTATGTACAAGAATTGCCCGTAAAGGTATTAGATAAGCGTCAAGAAGGAATTCAAGAGACCACATGAGCTAGTGATGATCTCAGCTTAGATCTCCTCTACAACTGGACTGGACTTTGTCTTTGCAGAAGTGCCGTATTGGAACCTCGAGTACCTGGGTTCGATCTACGGGTTGGACAGTTACTGGCTTTTTTTGACAAAGAAATTTGAGTGAGAGAGTGCCCCGTAGTTTGCAATAGACTCGCCCCTTATGAAATAAGACTAAAACATGTCTAGTGAAACGTAGGCGTTTAAGACACCGCTCCTTCCCCCTTCGAGGATATATAGGCGAAACTATTTGTTATTTTGTGTTTAAAAATAAAATTTAAGTATTGCAGGCGATCACTCAAGAACACTAATGTTTCACCACCGTGGTGATGGATGATGATGAGGATGAATCAAATATAGCGTGTGTTACTCAGGCATAATGTACTTAGCTCTAAACTCGTGAAAGAATTGTTTGAATCGGTTAAGCCATCAGCTGTAGATGACCATCAGGGAAAATGTGGAATTCTAATAGTGAAAGATATTTCAAATCGTTCCAGTAGTATCGGAGCCTATTCAAGACAAACAACAAACACATTTTTCCTCTTTATAATATTATTAGTGTAGATGAGGCGTCGGGTGACCGAAATGCTGGCGCCTATTTTGGGCAAAAACTTAGCATTGCTATCCAGCGTGGCAATGCCGCCAGCGTTTTGGCCACTTTTCCCCTCACCATGGGGCTTATAGATTAGATAGTTATTATTATTATTTAATTTAATAAATAGATATGTGTAGATGTAGATAATGTAGAAGTGTAGTTGTAGAATGTAGACATTCACCAACTAAACATTGACAATAAACGGCACACGATACGAATGTGTAAAGAGACTATACTTATTTGTCTTTCTCGATAAACAGCTTATATGCATTATAGAAACGCTTTCATGAGAAGGCAATGGTTTTATCTCTCCATTACCAGAGCAACTTGATTTTACTAAATTTCAAACTCCCAAATACTACTGAATTTATAGGATATTTTTTCAGACGTGGACGAATGCACGACTTCCAAAGACGACTGTAATCCCCTCTCCCAGCATTGCATCAACACGCATGGTTCGTTCTTCTGCCAGGACAAGGTTTCCAAGCTCTGCAGACCTGGCTTCAAGATCAACCCCCAGACTAATAAATGCGAAGGTAATTTTGTTATAATTTAATACCTAGTATGATTTATGAGAATATCGCTAGTTTTTCGCAAACAGTTTAATACCAAAATATAATTTCGACTAAACTCGATGTTTCGAATAGAAATAAACATTTCAGCCAAATAATACCGAAATATTGACATTTACGTAAGCTAGAACATCTAGTTTTTCTAAATGTGCTTAATAACTACTAATTAGTAGGAAAATTATATGTATAAAGAAAACTATATATTAACCCTTCCCCTTCCGGAGACGTAAATTTACGTCGGTTTCAATCATACATCTTTTGTTTTAATTATGGTATAGGAAGGCTTAACCAATGTTAATTAGGTGCAGGCGGCTCATTTAGTCTAAAATAAAAATTATTGATATTTACTTGCAGACATCAACGAATGTGAAGAAGATAATGAACTTTGCAGATCAGATCAAGTCTGCGTCAACCAACTCGGACAGTACGATTGTAAAACAAAAATAGATGAGAATAGGTATGTTCTACAAAAGCTAAAATTTTATTACATTGGTTTTAAAAAAACATAATTATATCTTCTTTCTATTGCAGGCTGCGGAATCATCAATGTCCAGAGGGAATGAGAATGAATCCTTCGACTCTTCAGTGTGATGGTAAGTCTTCTTTAAGTCCCTCGTGTGTCAACCACTGATATTTGATATTAATTTTTGTGAATTTAAAAGCATTACTGATGATAATGATTTATTGATCAGTAGACTTGTAGAGGTCTACCATGAGTTTACAACATTGACACCAATCGATACTCGGTATCGACTGCCGCGAAAAAATGTATTATAAAAAGAACAGTGCCACCTACGCCAATCACAAGCTTATTAGGTAGGCGAGATCGAGTATTGACTATATAATAATAATAAAGCTTTATTTCATTCCATACAAGCATTAAATCAAATTGATACTCGTAAAAAGCGAAACTAAAGAAGTTAATATACTGGATACAAATAGATAAAAAAAAAACTAACTTTAACTAGCAAAATTTAATAAATTTATTATGTTTGTGTGGACCCCCTTCGGGTAAAAGCCTCCTCCAAAGCGTTCCACCTCTCTCTATCATTTGCGACGCTCAACCATCCTCTGCCCACCATGTGTACGATGTCGTCGGCCCACCTGGTACATGGCCGGCCTCTCGACCTGGTGCCTCGTGGACCCTCCCACCTTACAGTTCTTATAGTCCACCTGTCATCGTTGTGCCTGGCCACATGCCCTGCACACATCCATTTTCTTTTTAGCGAGAAAGTTAAGGCATTGGTTACTTTTGTTTTCTTTCGTATCTCGTCATTTCTAACCCTGTCTCTACATTTTATGCCTAAGTAGCTTTTTTCCATTTTTCTTTGAGTGATCTGGATTTTGTTCCTGGTTTTGAGGTCGAACGTCCAAGTTTGGCAACCGTAGGTGAGACATGGAAGTATTTCTGTATCCATAACAATTTTCTTTTCCGGTATCGACTATAGATGACATTTAAGTTTCCAACTCATGGTAGAGGTACAGGTAAAGGTACAGGTTGTACTGGTTCGTATTCAGCTGTAAGTGACGAATACAATGTTGATAGTTAGTTAGTTATTTGTTTTATTTAGTTAGTAGGTACCATAAACAAAATTTTGTTTTTAGTTAAACTTTTTTGCTAGTTAGTGGGTAATACAATTAATTAAGTTAGTAGTGCATGTAAACGTGAGAAAATACCTCCATATGCCAATTTAGGTTTTGATACTATAGGAATATAGGTTTTCTATAATTAATTGTAACGTAATATATATATATATATATATATATATATATATATATAATCAAAAATATGAATCAGATTTTAAATTTAAGAAAAAATATATTGTGTATATTTAACTTAAAATGACTGATAACTGGTAATTCAACCCTCAGTGGAATTAAGTCTTGGAAGGTTATGTAAATACGTAGGTAAACCATGCCATTCAAATATGATCATACCTATATGTCTCCTTTTTGAAATCTCGGCAATCATTATATCCAAATATCGAGGAGCTGGAGTATTTCAACTTGACCACACATTCTACTCATTTCGTACGTTTCTATTCTGTTCACCATTTATGCAGTTTAACCCGTCCGCATCAGCGCAAAAAATAACAATAGATTTATGAATGAAACTTAACTCGAATGAGTCTTGCTGATTCGGACAGATTAACCAACTTTTCGAACGTTTCTATTCTGTTGACCATTTCTGCAGTTTAGCTAACTCTAATAACAGTTATTCTGTTTGTTAATTTCCAGATATTGACGAATGTGTAGAAGGTACCCACCTCTGCGACCAGCACCAGAACTGCCTCAACACGAATGGCAGCTTCGTTTGCCATTGCAAACTCGGATATGAACTGGACACTTTTACTGGAGCTTGTGTTGGTATGTAGTACCTACTTCCAAAAGTTTGATTAACAAGTTGATTGTTTTAAGTTAAGGCCCGCCCATTCCTGATGTCACGCAAGTTGTAGTAGCAGGAATTTTGCAGAGTACATCTGGAGAAGCACAGCTTTGCCAGTTCTGGAACCGTGAAGCGGTAGTGTGTAAGAATGACTGTGTTTCGTTTTGAATGTTTCCAGCAAAATTACAGGTCAAGAGATTGTACATTTATATCTCAGGGTGATTAGTGGGACAATGCAATGCAGGGTTTTGAAATGTTGTAGTTTGAAATTCTGAATGGCACTGAACTTTTATGACGCGTGGCATCTTACATTAAAACAAGTAATAGGTTCTCCAGTTTTGCTATTTTGTCATAAATAATTGTAATGCTAAAATTCCTTTTTCCATAAATTACGGAGATGCTCAGGCCAGGAAAGCTACTCAACTACTTGAGTTGGTTCTCGTGAAACAGTCTACCTTGTTTGATACCATTGCAGTGCCCGATATTTTACCTCTAAGCAATTTTTTTAGCCTGCAAATTGCCGTATCATCACTTAATAGTATAAAAATATACGACCAAGTCCCACGCCAAAGATTACCCTTCTAACGTAAACACACATGTTTGCACACTCCTGCCTCACTGTTGAATCATTGGCAAAGGGTATGGTACTTCCCAAGGCAGACTCAACAAACAATTGCACACACGAATTGCATCCATGCATCCTTCATTCCTTCTTCTTCGCCAGACACTTTGAGAAATTACAATGTTAATTTTGCAGATCTGAACGAGTGCGCGACCGGACAACATGACTGTATTATAGGGTCTCAACGATGCGACAATACAGTGGGGTCCTTCCTCTGTATCAGGATCACTTCTTGTGGAACCGGGTACATTCTTCAGCATTCTACTGGGAATTGTGAAGGTAACTCCAAGGCCATCATAAATATAGCAAAATAATATGGTAGCAATTCGCTTGTGCCGTTCACCAAACTTAACTAGCGAACTAATATCTATTTTTAGTAAATTTGGTACTTCTTATTCTGTCCACACTAAAGTCCAAATTCATACAACCCTTGCGAATGAGTTTTTAAATACAGTCTATATTATTTATATTCTTAAATTTAATATTTCTGTTTGATTGTGGGTATGTTTAACGCGGATTTAGTCGTCACGTGTGTTAGTGTGCTCTCTAAACTGGTGTAAAATTCCCTACAAATGAACAGAAAAATCATATTTTAGAATTATGATACTAATTGTTACACAAATGTGAATTTCAGTGAGTCTGATGCCCGTTTTTACCAATATATTAGGTAACACATAAGCCAGCTTGGTAACACTTAGTATAGTACAGAAATGCACATAACAAGGCTTAGGTGTTACCTAATATGTTGGTAAAAACGTGCATGAGTCTGATGAATATGCAAATACACACTTAGACAATTTCATACATTTCATGTATAATAAAAGTTTTAAGATCTTAATATATTTTTTTCTTTAGATGTAGATGAATGCGCCCTCGGTATCCACAACTGCGCACGGGCCGGCCCTGAGTTCCAATGTCTCAACATTGCCGGATCATTCCGCTGTGTCCGAAAACGACAACCTACCACTACGACCACTACTACTCTTGGGCCATTTTACGACGAATATGAATATTACGATTCTGCGTAAGTGATATTGCATCTTCTATAAATTATATTTAAAAAGACCCAGTCATAAATGTTAAGCCAAACGATGTGGGTCTAAAGAAAGTAAAATATTATATAAGTATTTTTCAATTGAGTAAGCACCTACGAGATGATTTGTAATTATTATTGTTTCTTTTTAGAGAAGAAACCGACGGAAACAAAACATCACCTGAGTCAGTACCTGCTTCACCTCCCACTCCGGTCTTCATTCCATTCCCAGAATCAAGTGAAACTCCCACTACATCTAGTACCACTCAACCTTCAACTACTCCTAAAACAGAATCAAGAACTGATGTCAACAGCGTTACTCTACCCGAACCTAACCGCGGTGACAATAGACAAGAAACTCCTACTGTACAAGTTACCCAAACCACTCAACCACCCCCTGTAACACCAGTAACTCTACCTGAACCCAGGTACCAATATACCCCTGAAGAACCAAAATACCACCCACAAGAACCAAAATATCATCCTGAAGAACCGAGACAACATTCTGAAGAACCAAGGTATCACATTGAAGAACCAAGACGTCACCAAGAAGAATCAAGGCCTACTGAACATGAAGACAAATCTCAAAGTCCCAAACAAGATACTCCTCAGTACCGACCAACAGAACCAGAATTTACCTATTCCGAACCAAGACCAGAGAGCCCTCAACCAGAAATTGTTTATCGAGAACCATCGGAATCTCCACAACATAAAGATACTCCCGACTCCACCTACTATGAAACCAGAAATGAGCCAGAAAAGCCTATATCAAATGAAATAATACCAGAACATACCGAAAAACCAGTGGAGCCACATAGGTCTACAGAACCTGAACCTACAATAGTTTTAGAAACGGAGCCAACTATAGTTCGTTTGGATCCTAAACCAGTACCTACATATAGCCCTTATAGACCAACAGAGAAGCATCCTGTTACATCCCATGAGGTGAAAAAACAACTCAAAATATTATTTTTTAGGTTATGGAATTAATTCGCTTAAGTCTTAGCTTTTGTGTACTAACTTCGTAACACTAAGTCATTTTGGTTTTTATTATTCTGCTGCCAGTTCACCCAAGTATCAATTTCAGACTCGATTTACGCTATCCTTTCTTCCGCTTACACGTGAAATGTAGAATGAATTGCCGAATTCATATTATATATAACTACATCATATTATATATTCTAATAACTACCTTAAGGTGAACTTGATAAAGGGTGCTAGAAGAGACTTAAAAGATATACAACGTATTAAAGATATCTCTGAAATTGGAAATGTCCAAAGACGGTGGTGACCGCTTTCTACCTGATGGACCATTTGCTTTTCTGCTACATGAATATTATTGAAAAATAAAACCCAGTAGTTTCGCTTGAATCGCTTGATGACTTTCTTTCTCTAAATCGACCTACCATCAGTCATTTATTTTCTTTCATCCTTGCAAGATATACGTAAAAGTAGGAGAAGAATCAACAACGGTTCGAGAGGAGAGACGTAATGATGAAGAAGATCTGAAGCCCACGTGGACATCTAGCAACGTGGTGCCTGATAGTCCACCGCCCTTCGCTCCATGTCCACCCGGGTTTGAGGTTAACGAATATGGAGGATGTTTTGGTAAGTTGTTTATATCCTAGATATTATTGTTTTACTTCGAAAGAATTCTGGCCTTGTATATAAAAAAAGATTTAAGTGATGACATGGAAAAGTCGTTCTTCTGATGCACCTGCTACTGTGCAACCAAGAGCTTTAAGGTGAAAATTGTGGCCACGTGTTTTTGAGTCGGAATTTCTTCAAACACAAACAAAATTTCTCCAAAAACACAGTAGGGCTTGCAATAACCGGCATCCAACGTGATTTGTGATCAATACTTTGATATCTTGCTAGTTCTCGGTTTTCAGAAAATCATTATAAACATTTTCACCACACGCAATTCCTGGAAAAGTAGTATGATTTCTGAGAAATCTTTTGTATCTATAGTAGAAATCTATTTGGCCAAATATGGCATACAGGTATGCCAAGGCCAAATCAAATAAGGATCCAATTAGAAATGTTAACTATTCAAATATACAATTCAGCTAATGTTTTGTTTTTTTGATGCTGTAAAGGACCTGGAAAATTTTACGTAACAAATTATCATTGGAAAGATACCAGATCGGTAATATAAACGAAAAAGCGACAGTCACTTGTTTTTTAATTGTTTGAAAGTACGTGTTTGCTAGTGTATTACTTAGTAAAAAGTAGTAATATTATTGCCATTTCGAGTAAAACATCTAAGAAAAGTAGATACTGCTAAAATATGTTTTTTTTATAGACAGCGGTCATTATGTTTTTTTTACAAGTGTGAGTACGATTATGACATCTCTATGCTAAATAATAAAGAATATTATATTATAATAAATAATTTATATGAAAATTTGTACTACTTTTTTGTTTTTTTTTTATTGTTTTCAAAGTCCAAAATATCGTTGAATCTTTATGTATGCTTATTTTACATGTACTTTAAAGATTTTTATAGTCTTTGTCGAATTATTTAATTTTTTTATTTTTATCCTATGTCGTCTCGTCGTTGAGTTATCTGGTTGTCTTTACATCTATGGTTTGACTAAAAGGAAACAGATGCCTTATTCTTACACGGCCGGTCCCAATAATCTATCTATCGCCGGTTTACCTTACTAGAGTTAGATATTAGACACTATTTGTATGGACGTTATGTCAAATTTATATCGGTAGTAAGGAAAACCGTGGATAGATAGATTATTGGGATCCTCCAACAATGAAAGAGAACGTACTGAATACGTAGTATTACTTTATGCCGTTTACAGAAACAAAATATCTTCAATAGTTATTTTACTTGATTTTACTACAATTAAATAACCGCGACCGCGCGCATTTTTTTAAATGGCGGAGTTTTCGTGGGTTTTTGCGAACGCTGGGCCGCAAGTTATAGTTCCCTTTAGAGCTTCAAGGGTTAAAGACACGTTTACAACTGCGACGATTGCTTCCTCTCTCTGTAGCTCCGTCCTCCTAGTATGTACGTTATTTTGGGCTTGTGGCAACATTCAATAAATTAATCGTTTTCTACCATAGAGATCTAGAGATATGCCAATCCATGCGATGAGTACAAAACCTGGTGTCGCAAATCAGCGGCCGTATTCCGCGACTAAATGTATTATGTTAGCTTCAATAAGTTCATTATCCACTGCGGTATTAAAACTTAACGTTTGAATATTCGTAAGTACAGAGCAAGCATTGTAAACTGTTTACGTGCAATATTGCGACTGGTGTTCAGTCACATAATACAAAAGTTACGAACCGCCGCGACCAATGTGTTCTGATTTTCAGCATATTGCTGCGAAACTGGCCCCGCCCCCTTTTCATATCTATGTTGTTTCTGTGACCTGTGTTTTCTACCCTATTCTTTCCTCTGTCTGGTTTTTGGCTTAAACTTATAATCACAATTATATTTTTGCTTCCAGACATCGACGAATGCATCACCAACCGCCACAGCTGTTCAGGCCTCACAGAAACCTGCAGAAACACCATCGGAGGCTACCTTTGCGATTGCGCTCCCAACTTCCGACGGGATCAAATCACAGGCGCTTGTGACTTCATAACCGTATCCTCTACCACGCCACTTCCCCCTATCTTCAACCCGGACTTAGTTCCTTCTATTACCCCTATAGTCCACCATGAACCAGTCCCATCTAGCTCAACCAGTACTAGTACAACTAGTACCACCAGTACCACTAGTACCACCAGTACTACAAGTACAACCACTACTACCACTGAACCACCTCCACCACCGACAACGCAAAGTACCACACCAGTTCCAGTGTCTTCTACAACTCAAGAGGCTACAAGTCCGAGAAGTAAGTCTCTCTATTTTTAGGGCGATACGTAATCTTTTGGGATCAGCAACCCTCTTTAGAGGCAAGGTTCATTCATAAATCCATTGTTATTTTTTGTCCTGATGCGGACGTGTTAAATGCTGAAGTTAAGATCTTTATATCTATCCTGTTAGATTTAATCTTATTTACAATATCATAAATGCAAATATATATGATTGTAAATCTTTCACGCTAAAATAGGTCTCATGGATTTGGATTAAAAACATTGGTAGTCGAAAGTGGCATGGTCAAAGTACCATTAGCACAATATTGTGGTAATAGGTACTTTTGAACTATCATGGTATCGACTTCTACAAGTGATTTCACACTTTTTAGCGTTGAAGGCCGCTCTATTTTTAATCGCGATAAGTCTGAAATCTGAATGAAACTTAAAAAGAATATTTCTTTTATCACACTAATATTAATGTTTGGGAGTAGGTGTGTTTGTATGTTTTTTACTCCTTTCTGTTCAAACGGCTGGACCAATTTTGACCAATTCTGTCAGGAAAACATTTTTTAAAAGTATTTTGTCAACGTTCTTCATTACAGGTCGAAGCTTCTGGGGTTACAAAGATGATCGATTTGTGACAACGCGCCCTTTCTACCCGAGATTCTCGTGTGATGCTGGCTTCATGCGTAATCCTCAAACTCGTAGATGTGAAGGTATTTGCGGATTTCTGTACGATTTATTTATTATCCTTAAAAATATATATATATATATATAAAAATTAACCTATATTTCTCATGGTCATGCTATAACTTTGAAATTGATGAAGCAATCTCGCTAATTATTTATTTATTGTGTTAATTATTTGTCAGGAGAAGGTCCTTATGAAAGAAAAACCTAGAAAAGATGGAAGGTTAAGATGAGGCCGAAGGCCGAGCCAATAACGCAAACGAAAACGCGGACAGTTGCTAGTGAAAAAATATATTAGTTTAGTTTAATTATAAAAAAATATGATTTAACGGAACCTCTATATCAAGGATGAGTATGCCTTTTTTATATTCACTCATCTGTACAGATAAATAAAATTGAAGTGTCTGTTTGTTATTCCAAATTAACGGCTTTTCACTAGATGCATATGAAAGTATGGTACCTACTTACATAAAAGTATCAACTTTTAACTTTCTGGAAAAAAATCTTTTGTTATAAGGCTAGTACCTATTATATTAAACAAAAACATAAAACTCATTGTCTCTGTCTAGGTATTTATATCACGCCTAAACGGCTGAACGGATCGTGGTCAGTTTTGGCAAGGTTGTAGATTATATCTCGGAGAAGCACGTATGATATTTTTCGTCATCATAATCATCATCCATCGCTACGCGGGTGAAACCGCAGGGCGCGGCTAGTTATAGGTATGGCAATATCAAAAAATATCGATGTCTCATGGTAAGCTGTTAGGTTATACGTAAGACCCTTTGGCAAGAGTTTAGTAGGTGCAAAGGCAATATTTAGGCATGAAGAAATATTTATGCAAGAAATATTGTAGGTACTCTTGCTTCTGTTATCTGTGGTAGGTACTGTATCAACTGAAATTGCAAGGTAGATGTGGAAAAATATATGGAAATCGCAAGTTCGGCACAATATTTGATGGTTCCAACAGCTCAGTTGTCGTGTTGTGTAGTCACCTTCCTTCGAAGCATGAGGTCCCTGGTTGGGGCAAATACGTCAGTGATTTACAGTTTGGAAGGTCTTGGATATTGTGATGTGTTATTGTGTCCATGCTTCCCGCGGCACAGGATATCCTAATTTGAAATAAAAATTTCTAAAAGTTTGTATTATACTCATTATTCTCATTCCACGGGGAAGATTTAAGTACAATATGCTGCATACTACATACAAACTAGTACCTAGTTCTGCGAACAGCAGACTTCGCGAACACAGTCATATCAGCAGAAATCTTGACCAATTTTGCTAAAACTGTTAAGTACGAGTATGATATTGATACCAAATGTTCTTGCCGAATATTATCAAAACCCTCCAGTTTTTTAAATTTCATAACATATATTATATGCTCATAAGAAATTCCTTCTAAAAGTCAGGTACATATGTCTGTGCCAAATTTTACCATAATTGGTTGGTAAATAGCGCCGCAGCAAACTTATAGGCAAGGACGCCCACTAATCATTTTCAACCAAACTTAACGGAACATGCATACCAAGTTCCTTTAAGTTTCGTTGAAAAATGCGACCTGTTTCCAACATACAACCTATCAAACATCCTGACAGATGAAGGTAAGTTTGGCCAGTTAAGGCAGTTGTCCCACCGCCGACGATGAACGAGAAGCGAGCAGAGCTAGGAAGTAGAAACGAGTTGGCGAGCAGCGGGAACCGAGTGTATAGTTTCGATAGTTTTGTCGCTGGGCTATTGGCGAATGTGCGAGTGCGGGCGATTACTCTCGCCACTCGCTCGTGGCGGCCGAGCGTACAGTCCTGCCGCAATCCGCTCTCAGCGCGTTCTGACCGCCAAGCTAGTATCGCCGAGCGATTATCGCTGAGCAAGTATTAATTATAATAGGTGTTGTTGCTCAGCGACAAACTAGTGGAGCGAGTTCAGTGTGAACAATCAGCGATCAATTATTAATATATTCATCTCTTTTATTTTCGTGTAATGTACGTTTTTTGAGCGAGAAAATAGCGATAGCGATAGTTAATAGTCACTTACTCGCCTAAAGCTGAGACGCTTCGCTCGCTCGGTCAATCAGATATTTGCTGTTTTCGTCATGTAATTTGTAAAATATCCAAGATCTATGTTTTTTTTAGATATAAACGAATGCACCAACGGTCAAGCTAACTGCGCGTCGGTAGAGATTTGCGTCAACACGGAGGGCGGATACCGGTGTGAGTGTCCGCCGAACTGGCGACTGGACCAGGTGCGGCATCGGTGTGTTCCGGTCGTGAACCGGGGGATGTTCCCACCAGGTTACGGAAACGAACCTGGTAAGTTGGTCACAATTTTAAACGACTTCAAAAAAGGAGGAGGTTATGTTCGACTGTATGTTTTTTTGTGTATGTTCACCGATTTCTCCCACATTTGTGTATCGATTCTCAAAACTCTTTTTTTGTTTGGTAAAGTATGCTTCCCAAGGTGTCTCATATAAATTTCATCAAATTTGGTCTGGCAGTTTTGAGTTACACTCTAATACCTGAAAAGGGTCTCGCCTATTTTTGATGAAATCCTCATTGACGGTGAATGAAAATCGGTCCCGTAATAAGCAAGAGTCAATAGAAAAGTGAAATATTTTTTTACCACAAATGGAATCGTTCAACACCAAATAGTTTTTTACCGACACACATTTTTTGTGGTTTAAGTCGGTTTAATTTTTTGGTAATTTATTTTTTCTGCTAAGATTTATTAAAGAATAAAAAAATATGCATTTCATCGTCAAGGCATAAAATTAACCTGGTTTTTTACTTTATTTTTCCCAACCTTAGTTTCTTTGTTGATATGCCTGTTTGCAGATAGTAAAGTTCAAAAAAGGGACTTACTTATATGCTGGTAAACTACTGGGTACTACTTCTACTAGTTATTTATTATAGTTGGATATACTTTTTTTGTTTAATATAGCCAAGAACGTTATTATGATCTTAGAAGAATAAAACTACAATATTACCTTATGGGAATTAAAATTCAAAATTCAAATTAATTTATTGTGATAATAAACGTCTAAAAGTTAAATTACATATTAGCACACAAAGGAAGTGACGATGTGGTCGAAGAAGAGTGTACTTGTTAAGGCGCGCTCGTGTCCTGATAATAGTAAAAAGCAGAATCTTTAAACATCTAGTGTAACGGTAGATCGATAATATTGTATGAAAAAAACACTTAGGTTAGAAAAGGAACAGGCAAAGAGTAATAACCGAACAGAATTCCTAAATACACTCGAGAGCAATGAATCCGGGTCACTTAAAGAATCCTAAAAATCTCGGAAACTAAAAATGCTAGGTTAATGCAATAAATTGTATTTAATAGACAATGTAATACTCCTTTAATGAAGGTATTAAAACTTCTTAGTTATTGTCTTAGTTATATCATAAAAAATCAAATTTGAAAAAAGCCACTTTCGAAGATGGAACTACGAAATTACAGCATTTGGTTTTGCTTTTGTTCGTAATCTGTCATTTATGTGGGTACATAAACCATGTTGATAGTGCTCTATATTCATTATTCAAGCTGAAATTATGTCGTTTACGCCTGAAGAATGCACCAGAATACTTACAATGCTGGAAACCGGCCGGAGTCAGCGCGATACAGCCAGGACTGTCGGTGTGTCGCTGTCAACAGTACAAAGAGTTCTCCGACGTTACGAAGAAACTGGTTCTAACCTACGCAGACCAGGAACGGGCAGAACCAGGTGTACCACAGCACGAGAAGACCGATACTTGGTGAACACCATGCTTCGAAATCGCTTTCTCACAGGAACTGAACTCACAAATCAGTTTCGACGCCTCGGAAGAAGTAACCCAAGTGCATGGACAGTAAGACGTCGGCTTGCTGAATCTAACTTAAAACCCCTTAGACCTGCAAACGGCCCTAAACTGGAGCGTGGGCATCGTATTTCAAGACTAAGATATGCCCAGAGCCACGTAAATTGGAGTATTGAAGATTGGTCAAAAGTTATGTTCTCCGACGAATCAAAATTTATGCTCTACAAGCACGATGGAAGACACAGAGTGTATCGAAGACCAGGGGAAAGATTCAAGCAAGCATGCATCGAAGAAAAAGTAGCCTACGGTGGTGGGTCTGTACTTGTGTGAGCCGGAATTTCTTCTGAAAGTCGCACAGAGCTGGTGATCATAGAAAACGGCTCTTTAACTAGCGAAAGATATGTGGAAGAAATCCTCAATGATCACGTTGGTCCATTTATGGTCAATTTAGGTGAGGATGCTATATTTATGCATGACAACGCCCGACCTCATACAGGTAGGATTATGAATGACTACCTTCAAGAGATGAACATTACTCGTATGGAGTGGCCAGTGCGCAGCCCGGATATCAACCCGATCGAGCATGCTTGGGACGAGCTAGGCAGATGCGTAAAACAACGAAACCCTCCCCCAATCACGCTTCGTGAGCTCAAAATTGCTCTCACAGAGGAATGGGAGAATATTCCCCAAAATCGTATAAGGAACTTGGTGTACAGCATGCCAAACCGCGTAAACGCAGTAATGGAAGCACGAGGAAGCAATACGAAGTATTAAAATTCAAGAAAATCGTAATAAAGTTCAAAAATTTCATGTTTCCTATTTTTGTTTTAAGGAGAGATCAGCAGTTTTTTCTTTATGTAATTTTGTGTTCATAAAATGTATGGTGACTCATATTTTTTTTTACTTTCATTTAACGAGTATTACATTGTCTATTACACACAATTTATTGCATTAACCTATCATTTTTAGTTTCCGAGATTTTTAACATTCTTTAAGTGACCCGGATTCATTGCCCTCGAGTGTATTACTCGCTCTCTGCAGAAAAAAATTCTGAATAGGTCCATAAAAATAAACTTTGACGTCCAAACTCTCAGAATTTTCAGCGACAAAACTTTATTTTTTTTAGGTAATACATAGCCAACATATAGTACTAAATTAGTAACCAGCAGTTTTTTCAATTGTGTTAGTGTATATCGAAATATATTAAGAAAACGTACAAAGTTAATGCATTTTCGCATGACATCGTCCAATATAACATGCGATTTTCAATATTACGTAAAGCATCGTTAATTATTTTAAACTTGAGGTTGGACCGCGTCTTAATACCTATTATTCGATAGTGAGAAGGGACCCTTAACCAGAATAGCCATCGCAAAAAGTACTTATGATAATCGAAACACGACTTTATAAATAAAAAAACACTCCTAAGCCCAACATGGTCTAGATACTCTTATGCATTATTGTGCATACATTTATCTCCAAATGATTTTTTGATTGCCAGCACGATCGCGGAAAACATGTACACAAATCGTACATATAAGTACCTTAATCTTTTGACTACCATTGACGTACATTAACGTTTATTTCATTTATAAATCTTTTGTTTTAATTATCACGGTATATGAAGGGTTAAACAGGTTATAAAGTTGTATCTTAGAGTTTGTTTTCTTTTGGCTAGAATCTGGTCCCATCTTGTGAAGGTCAGGTTAATTAAAAGCAATTCTTAAATCTATAAATAATGCATACGTTACATAACGCTTGGGTAGATAAGCATATAATTAAGAATTTCAATTGAATAACAAAATTACTAAGCTCTTTGTTACAATCTCAATTATTCTATGCTGACAATATTTTTACTTTTTCAGTATACCCTCCTCAAGTAGACCAGCAAGAGACGAATAGTCACGTAGATCCGGCTCCAGACATCACCCAGATTGAAGATAGAGGGACTGTACTGAAATGTCCTTGGGGTTACAGACTGGGCGATGATCACAATTGCATTGGTATGTTATAACCTGTTATTCCTGAGTATTTTCCTTAAAATTTCGAACGGAGAGTCACATTGTGCTCGTTACCCCATGTTTATGTTTTTCTAGCGACTTCCAAAAAGGAGGAGGTACTCAATTCGACTGTATTTTTTAATTTTTTTTTATGTTTGTTACCTCATATCTCGGGACTGCGGGAACCAATTTCCAAAATTCTTTTTTTGTTTGAAAGCTGGTTCTTCTTGTGTGGTCCCATATAACTTGTTTTTAAATTCGGTCCAGTAATTGTTTTGAGTTACACACAAATAACAGATTTTTACCACAGTAGTAGAATGGAAGACGGTATTAAATTTTTCAAATTGCACTTGTTCTTTTATGTTTGTTACCTCATAACTGTCGACTGGATGCATCGATTCTCAAAAATTTCGGAGAAAGAGGGAAAAATCACAAAAAAAGTTAAACATATTGGGGGGTCGGGGATTTTTTTTGGCCAACTTGTATTCTCCAAGTGGTCCCCCGAACACGCTCATTTGGTTTATCGGTCCCTCTACCAAACACCCTATATGTTATTATGAGGTTAAAATGGCAGGGTATGGGGCCAAAACCTCTAACGTGGAGACCACAGTGTAAAATGAAACTGATGGCACTGACAATACAGGCCATTAAATTTTAAGAATAATCTGATGTTTTTAACAGATGTTAATGAATGTGCCACGGGTGAAGCCAGATGCGGACCTATACAGATCTGCACGAATCTGCCAGGGGGTTACACTTGCAGCTGTCCTCAAGGTCACCACTTCGTTGCAGACCATAAGTGCGAGGATGATGATGAATGTGCTCAGGCTGGCAATATGGTAAGCTCTTCTTTTTAAACTCCTGATCTGAGGGAGAAGCTAGCGCACCGAATAGGAGACCTGGTGAAAACCAAGGTGCGCACTATGGCTTCGGTCCTGGTAAATGGTTTTAAAAAGAATGAGAGCTACGGTCGCATAATGGTGGACGAAGCTCTCATGAACCATTTCGGAGCCATAGAAATGGCTTCCAGGCTGTCTAGCGCTAGCGAACTTGTCCTCATCGCAGATGTCAACCAATTACCTTATATTGACAGGGAAAATCTGTTCGAGCTAAGGTACAATCGCCCAAACCTGGTAGCCAACATCAGCCAGGAGTTGTTATGCACGCACCGAAACCCGATGGATGTCGCGTATGCGCTGAGGGAAATATACTCCGGTATATATTCCTCGGCGCCCCATGTGAAGTCCCTGCGCCTCGAGAGGTATACAGGGTCAAAAATCCCTAAGACCCTTTCGAATACCCTATTCCTCGTTCACACCCAGGAGGAAAAGGAGACCCTGACCAGCGAGGGTTATGGAAAGGGTGAGGGATCACGCACTCTCACTATACCTGCTGAATGATGCCTCCCTCATGTGTTCACGTATATCTTTTCTTAAGAAAATCTTTTGGGATGAGAGAGTATTTGACATTTTTATTATTGTTATTTGAGATAAACTAAGGTCAACAATACTGTCCAATTTTACATTGTACTAGTAAGCTCATAAGGTGAACAGATCTGTTCTCGAGGACTTGTGGTTCGTTTTTGCATTATATTGTTGTTGTCTTGCTTTATCGATCGGTAAAATGTATGAGACGAAGAGAGCTAGATATATGTTCTTCCTATAAAATCCAAAATCACAAACCGGACCATGAAAAAAAAAAAAATTGTGTTCCAAGTCGGCCTATAGAGTACCCTGAGTACGTGCAGCTTGTCAGTGTGCGAAGATAATTGTTTGACATAAATTGAATAAAAAATAATGGAAGTGGAAAAGTAATGAGGAGGTTAGCTAATTGTTATTTTTATCATTATAAAATATGAACTTTTACAATTTCAATATCTTTTATAAAGAATTTCGTTTATATTCAGACATTTTATTCAAATATGAAACGTAACGGTTTTGTTCGTAAACATGACTTAGTGCTAGAAATTCAATATGTTATCTTATAAAACATACAAATAGTGCAGGATAATAATGTAAAACATAGTTTATTCTGTTTATCTCTTTTTATTTCACGTATAAGTAATGAACCGTTTTGAAACAATCGGTATTTCTGTAGTTGTTGCGACAAAAAGCGAAATCCGCCATTTTGATTTTGAGTATAATGATGAGTTGAAGTTGATGAGGATAAGAGTTTCCATAACGTTTCAATGCGAGTATGTTATACTGTTACAGTCCATCTGCTCCAACAACGCGGACTGCGTGAATACAATCGGCTCCTACCAGTGCCAGTGCCACAACGGGTTCCGCTCTGCGCCTGTCAACGACAAAGTAAGTCCTTCATCAGCAGCTTCACTCATCACCATCACCAATGCCATGAACATCACAAATATGTGTCAATCATAATAATTTATCGTTCCTAATGAAGCGAAAAGAGGACGCGCTCTTTTTTTTTTGAGGGGGGAAATGCTGTGCACTTCCCTTCCGCCACTGGGGTGACGGAAGGGGGCGTGTGGGGCTCAGACCCACTAAAAACCCCCCCGTGAGCAGTCCTCCGCCAAGGTGGGGCGAGACAGGGTCGCGCTGGCAATCACCATCTCGCCCCAGCGGTAGGCCCGGATTGATCTTAACCGGGCCTCAGCGCCTGTGAAGGGATGACATTGCTCACCAAGGTCACCCCCTAGACGTGTAGAGCCGTGCAAGCCGACGAAGAGTCCCCCGACTCTTCGCCAGTGACCTCACTACGGGGGAGGGAGGAGACGTGCGAACCGTCTCCTCCATTCTCCCGGTCGTCTGCGCCGGAGTGGATCAGCTCGGACATCGTTCTCCCTGATCCGCTCCGCAGCCTCCTTCTGCGCCATCACCGCTTCGCAGAGCTTGAGAAGCGGAGCTTGACTGAAGCGCTGGCAGCGGAGCTTGACTTGGCGATCTTAACCGATGTATAAGGTTACGCTTGCTGCGGTCAGGAGTTGGATGGGTGTGTGCTAGTGCCATTGTTTAACTGGGCGCTTCCATGCTTCGGAGGGCACGTTAATGTTTGTCTTGGGACAGCAGTCGTTACGCTATGTTGAAAGCCTTCGGGCTGCTTGAAATTTTTGACATGGGCTGGCCAATAGTCTATCTAACAAGCCGCACTGGGCCCGCGTTGTGGATTATGGCCAACTCCTCTCTCTGAGAGGAAGGCTTGAGTACCAGCAGTGGTAACATAATGGGTTGATTATGTATAATGTAGCGAGATTTTGATCACACATAAGATCACATCTCGCGTCGGATTATGCTGATCACAATACAAAAAAAATCATTGTATTAATTATTGAGCTCAAACTCAGTGATGGCGACCTTGGCTTCGCAGCGTGGAGTCCCAGGTTTGATCCCTGACCAAAGCAAATCATTGTACGATGAGCAGAAATGATTGACCTATGGGACTATTTTACCCTACTGCGGCGATGCCCAAAAGGATCGTTATGTTATGTGTCTGAGATGTACGTAAGTCCGTTCCTATGTCCGCTCGAAAGGCTCAACGGATTGATAAATTATAAGATTGATTCGTCTTGAAGGCGCAAGTATTGCTTGTATCTGTGCCCTTTAATGTATGGGCTTATTAGTTCCTTGTTAGATTATTAGACGTTTAACTTGTATATTGAAAGACAGTATATGAAGAAAGCTTACTTTATGGATTTCCAGGTGTGTGTAGATGTGGATGAGTGTTCGGAGGCCCGTCCAGGTACGTTGTGTCAACATCGCTGCAGCAACGTCTGGGGAAGCTACAGGTGCTTCTGTCATCGAGGTTACAGATTGAGCCCCGATAACAGGTCAGTATATTTTGCCTAGAAGGGTTGTTTTATAGGTTGTAATTATGTATACCTAAGTGTGACGGCCTCTGCGATATTCTACATAACACATCTGTGCATAACTACCTAGCAGCAAAATGTAAAAAAAATATAAAGTTAACAGATGGCGCTAATATCAATCACAGAAAAGATTTCGAACAACGAGGAAAAAAAAGATATCAAACGCAAACAGTGATAATTTCCTGAATCGCGATGACGAAACTAACACGGCACAGCAACTTATATACAAGCTCCAAAGATGACTATCGGACAGATGTCTCTGGCCCAAAAACACGTGGTTCAGAGGGAATTACTTCCCAATTGGATGGAAGCTTCAAAGTGGATACCTAGACCTAAAACTACCTACATATATACGTACCCATCCACCTAAACGACCTCCACATAACCTTGTCAAATGCAATAAAAACTAGGCCGCCGAGCCTTCTAAAAACTTAAAATATCATTATTCATCGCCCGTCTACAAACGCGTCGATACATGAACCAACCGTATTTAATCTCTACGGGCATTTAAATTTACAAAGACATCACAGCTATAACATTGCACGTACTTTCTAGAGCATTTTCAAGCCTTTTTCATCAAGCCTCATATACATAGCTAAAACAGGTTTGGATCCGCAGCCACAGACCAACATTTTTATTATTGCAAATATGGAATGGAACAATAATACTTAGTGCCAAGGGCACGTCGGAGTTCGCGATGAGTGAACTATCGGTCATCAAAACGTCAAGCATAATCCATTATTATTTTAAGCTTGCTATATTGAGGTGGTGCTACCAAATTTAATGGTCAGGTTGAAACATGATTACTTTAAGAGCGGGAGTAGGGCCCCAGAGCTTCGAAAATTGTATAGTGAAAATATTGGTTTTTTATGTTTACCATACAAATTATTTTGAGTCACCACCCAGAATCATTTGCGTGGTGAGCTCACAACCCTAAAACTTAAAAATTTAGTTACAGATAATTGGAACTGCAGTTGAAATTTTAAGTAGCCATCATGACAAAGTACACGCCTACTTGGGAACGGGCTTTAGTGTCACATTTAGGTAGTTTATGTCTATATGTAACATATAGACCACTATTTTCACTTACACTTATTTCTCATAGACACTTTCTTTCTTATTTTACAGGACATGCACAGACGTAGACGAGTGCGTGCAGTTCAAATCCAAAATTCCGTGTGTCGGTAAATGCCTCAACGAGCCTGGAAGCTTCAGATGTGCTTGTCCGACAGGTTACAGACTCTCTGAAGACAAACGAAGTTGTATTGGTTAGTAGTCTGATTCTTTAACTCATCAAAGTGTGCTAAAAGCAATACGTCAGCTTTGTCTGCCAATATTGCCAAAAGTTAGCCCAATTATTTTATGAATATTATTGATTAACAATTGATAAATAAAATACTGTAGTTTTACTGACTTAAAAATATCTAGTTTTGTCTTTTATCCTACCGACTGCGCCAATCATGGCAAAAGTCATATAGTAGTAAATATTACTAACTAATATAAATAATTACGAATAAATTCTATTTCTATACAGGATAAACACCTATTTATACAAACTAACGTGGTTTTTAATCATTTTTAATTAAAAATACGGGATTACTCACGTCATATTTATCGGATAGGTCCGACTATAGTTTCGACCACATTCGGTGGCCTTTTTCAAGGAGTGTTCGGGACGCCGCGTCTTGAAAAAGGCCACCGAATGAGTCGAAACTATAGTCGGACCTATCCGATAAATATTATGTGAGTAATCCCGTATTTTTAATTAATAACTATTTATACATTATTCTGTATTATTTTGTGTTTTATTAAATAGCAGTTTTTTTAGTTGCAACAACAAATGTTACTCAGAAGAAAGAACTGCTGCATCCAAGCAAATAACGAGTGTAGCACTGCGAATACATTATTATTGTTCATCGGTTAACTTCGTAGTTTTCCGTATGATTCTACACAACGATGGCACACGTCCTCTCTACGTGCAATCTCAGTCGTAACTGACTCAGTTACTGCACCGTTTTCACGGCTGGCAACATTATTTATTTCAAGAATTAACTTAAGAAACTGGATATTTACCATGTATTGTATTTATTTTGAGCTCTCGATATTTCAGCAAAGTTGCATGCGCCATGTTCACGAGTAAACTGAAGTATCTGCGGGTAGTGTTGTTATGAGCAGACGAAACGGTCTACCTTTTTAATTTTATTTATTTCTTTCGTTATTATAATTTAGAACACGTTTGTTTCTGGTGTTATATACTAATAATTATTTTGCTGTGCAGTAACCAATCTTTTAAAACTGAACTACTAACTATTCCATAGATATCGACGAATGCGAGACTGGTGAAGCAACGTGCCCGACTGTTATGTATGGTGGAACGAGTCACGTCTGCTTCAACACTCGCGGTAGCTATCGTTGCCAGAGGATCACTTGTCCTCCGGGATACGAGCTGGAGAGCAAACAGTATGTTTTTTTCTTCTCTACATTACAATAGAAAGATTGAAAGAGATTTTATGTGAATGCACAGACACTTCTAGACTTCCTAGCCAGTATATGACATGTAGGAGGATACATGTCTTACGTTGGCTAGGAAGTTTAGGTGAAACTCCTCAGTGTTCCATTACCTTTTTTAAGCTCACGTCACTATTAGTAAATAGTTATAGGAATTATAATAAGAATTTATAACATTATTAGTGCAGAAAGGACCCACTATAATATCGGAATGCGCAGAGGACTAAGGTAAATAGGAAACCGGACTTACCGAGACGTCAAAGATTGATCGCCGAGCTGAGCCAAAATCCAATTGCGGTGGTTATGTCGGGAACAACACATTCACTGGTTTTTTGTTAGTGTGCTAGGGTAGTTACTCTTACTAGGTATACACACTGTGCACTATAAAGAGCTAAGGGTGGCGGGCGATAGTTACTCGTGTGACTAATTATATTTTTTGTAGGAGCAAACGCTGATAACTCCATTGCAGCAATTACAATAGACTCTACTCGCTGGCGCACTTTAATCGATTTAAACGCGAGGATGATAGATTGACGCCACGGAATGGAACGCTGAACTGAACGTTTGCTTATTTTAACTATTATTAACCGGCAAAACGCTTAAGTTAGATTGAATCGTGTAGAGTTTCGAGAATATCAGATTCTCATCCTCAGGGTGAGGGCGCAGCTACGTCTACAAGCTCCCGACGAACACTTTCCTTAGTTTACTGCAGTACCTAAGCAATATAGCTCCAAATAATAATATAAAATAAATAAAAATAACGTTCACAGACTTAATACATATACAACATAGGCAGTAGTAACACTAAGGAAACTTACAGAAAAATACAGCTAGGCTGGGGTAGCATTTAGAATACTAATAAAAGTTGAGTCGTTGTGAATTCGACAATGCCTCAAGACTAAAGCATTCAATCAGTGCGTCCTACCCGTTATGCCATACGGAGCCGAGACGTGGACACTCACAGTATGATTGGTCCACCGATTTAAGGTTTCTCAGCGAGCTATGGAGAGGGCTATGCTTGGAGTTTATCTGACGGATCGTATCAGAAATGAAGTGATCCGAAAGAGAACCAAGGTAACCGACATGCCCACAGAATTAGCAAAATGAAGTGGCAGTGGGCTGGTCAAATTAGCCGAAGAACCGCTAACCGCTGGGGTAGATGAGTTCTGTAGTGGAGACCGCGACTCGGCAAACGTAGTGTAGGACGTCCTCCGGCTAGCTGGAGTGACGACACACGCAAAGTGGCTGGTAGCAGCTGGATGAGAAAAACCGAAGTTCGGGCCCAGTGGCTTGCATTAGGAGAGGTATATGCCCAGCAGTGGACTGACAATTACCAATATATCTATCTATCTATCTATAGCGAAAACACTACGTATATAATAATTTCTGCCAGTGAATTTACAATCATATATCCTTACATGGATTTATAACTTCCAGTCGCTGCACAAAGACACAGCGAGTGTGCCCTCCAGGAGATTGGGATTGTGCTCATCAGCCCACAACCATCTCATACAATTTCATCACCTTCGTGTCCAAGCTCTACGTGCCTGAATCTAATGTAAGTCTAAAGTTCTGAATCTAATGTAATTCTTAATTTTATAACTGGAGGTTTGAGCACAATCTCACCTTCATAGTGTTTTGGTTAATCATACGGCACATTCTCGTCTGCAGATTTTCATATAATTGTGATTCTGATTAAACCTGACTTATTACGTGGAGGGTCTCTTGCCCAAGGTTTGATGGTTATTACCACCCAGAATACCAGGATTGGTTACTACCACCGCAGATCCAGATATTCTGCCACGTAACAAAAGCGCACAAGTTTTAGTCTGTTAAAGTGTGAAGGGCAAGGTGGCAAGACAGAGCAAGTTAAATGACTGGGTAATAGAAACTCAAACATGGTGCTGAAAAGAGACTCAAACAAGAAAATATAACATGGTGGTGAGCGCAATGATACTCAAAACCATGTCTATATTCAATTAAGTGGCACTAAACGGCACTGCAACTGTCATACACCATCATCAGGTACATAACTTGCTCATATTAACAGCTGAGCTCTGCATCATTTTGTCACTAAAAAGTCTTACGTTACTTTTGTGTTCAATTCACCTAAACAGTAAATCCCAAACATGATGTTTGAGAACGAATCTCCAAGAAAAATGTAATATAAAAAAAAACAAATCTAAAAAAGGTACGGACTGAAGAGTCTGTAGTGTGGAAGAATAATTAAATAATAAAAAAAAACAGTAAATCCCACTACAGCACACTCAAACCCAGGACAATATTTTTTTTGTGCATATTATCAATGTTTGTGGTAACTGTACACGCCAATAGTCCTTCCATGTTACTAATTCCTTTGTCTCAGCGAGCCGAAGTGAGTTTCCAATCTGATAAATCACCGCTAATACTGGTTCTCAGTTGCTTTCTGCAGTACATGCACAGTACAGCTTCAAGTTCGTCAAACGATACCGAGGACAGCCAACTCTTCTACATCCACATTCCCTAATTATGATTTCTTGACGTGACACGCAGCCATCACAAGCCTTTTGAGTTTACCTGGGCCATCACCTTTGCCAGTTATTAGCTGAAAACATTACTGTGTTTCAGTTTAGTTTCTAGTGAAATTACGGGGCAAGAGATTCAACATCTTTTACTGAAGGTGACGGGGTTGGCACTTAAAATTATGAACGGCGCTGGACTACAATTCGAGGGACTTGCTCGTCATGTCACCGATTGTCATGAGAAAAGGAGAGTCCGTTCTGTCTATGTGATCAAAACATCGCTATTAATGGGTTTTGTTTCACCAATAACTTCTGGTTTTGCAAAGATCTACTCAATTTCCTTATTCTTTCATCCACCTTATACCTTCTTCTGATTTTGCTGTCTTCTAACTAAAGTTGGCGATCATTAAGGCGACTTGGGCCTTCGCCTCTGCAGCTCGAAACAAAGATTGGGTGCTTGTGTACCACTGGCGTAGATTTTTAAGCCAAGATATTCTCCTTCTACCTACACTTCTCCTTCCACCTTTATTAACTAACCTTTAGTAACTTTAATGGTTGTATTTCCAGGTAAAACTGTTCACGATGAGAGGTCCTACGTGGAATTACGCGAAGATGAAGTTCGAGCTTCGACTTGTCGATGTAAACGCGCCACCTAGCGTGAAGGACAGGGCGGATATCAACGCTTTCTTGTAAGTATTTTTAAGATTAGAGATCAGCAAATAACTAGTTCATGTTTTTGTGGTTTCACCATAAACTGGCTTGGTCTATGGGACACGAAGCCACACAGAAATGAATTGAATTTATTAGGCGAACATTCAAAAAGTCCTTTCATATTGGATACTAACAACATCTGCCAAAATATCAGATTCAGTTCAGTTAGGTTTAGGCTTTGCGTTGATGAAACTCAAGACAAGTACCTAATGATTATCTATACAGGTAAATAAAATTGAAATATATGTTAATTCCAAATTAACAGCTTTTATAATGCATAATGAAAGTATAAACGGTAAGTACTTACATTAATAATTTTTTTAACTTTGTGCCTGGCTGTCTGTTTCGGCTAATCTCTGCAACGGCTGGACTGATTTTAAAGGGACTTTCACTGGCAGATAGCTGATGTTATGGGGTACTGATAAATATATATTATGCAGCAACTTAGGCTACTGTTATTTCATCATCATCATCATCATCATCCCACACCACGCGGGTGAAACGGCAGAGCGCATCTAGCATTATATAGATTTCTTCACTGGTTCTTGTCCTAGTACATCGATATTACTCCCTGGGATTTTCCTATGTTTAGTTTTTTTTAGTACGGTCCTTTTAGAAGGTGTAACCCAGGTAGAATCCAGACTGTTTTAAGAATTTTCGGATCATCGATAATAATACTACTGAAGAAAAATTACTAGACAATATTCATAGTTTTGTGGTATCAAGTTTCAAGATTAAATTGCATTAAATACACACAAAATGTACACAAGTATAAAACAAAATGTTAATAACGAATTGTACATTAACTGTACTTTGCCTTTCTGCCTAGGCGTGCAAATATTAAAGTAGATATGCATAAAAATTACAAAGTTTCATAAAAATCCAAATGAAAATTAAATAATTCAGAGACAGATTTGAATCATCATTTTTCTGAAATGAATAGTTGAGGTAACCGGGAGTTCTTTCGCATCGCATCTAGCATTATATACCAGACCGCATTATAGCATAGCAATTCTTGGAATACACTAGTTTTCAGTATACGTATCAAAGTGAAGAGTAATTTAAGAACTAGATAGCTAGATAGCACTGCGCTTGCAGTTGCACCCAGGGCCGTAGTAAAATTAATTATTAATTAAGATTAATTACTTAGCACTTTTAGAACAAATGATCAGAGCTGCGTCCTCCAGGAGCTCAAGTATAATAAGACCTAAAATTTAAATGTCATGATTCAAAGACTTTCCAAAACTGCGAATAGGTCAAAGAACTGTTTTAAATTATATATGTTTCCTTTACAGATTGATACAAACCGACAACGAAGCTGTGATGTCTCTGGTGCGGCCGCTCGAAGGACCACAATCTATAGAACTGGAACTCTCGATGGAGCTTTACAGTAGAGACCAATTTGGAGGAATCGCCATAGCTAAGCTCTTCATATATGTATCTGAATATGAGTTCTGATGAGATAGTAGATAAAAGAGTAAAAGAAGATAAAAGAGGGTAAGAATTTAAGGTGCCACAATTTGAAACTGATTATGTATTTGCTTAGGTATACAACTTATATTATAAATACAATTGGTTCCTAAGTAGTTACAAGTTACAACAATATGTTACAAACTGTTTATCAAAATATAAAATATTTTCAATGTAAGTATTCTTGTGGTATTTTGATAACTGTCTGGAATTTGTGTAATTTTGAATTGAAATCCATTCTGGTTCACGCATAACGTAAATTTAGATCCTACTTACTACTAGGTAAACTAGCTAGGTAGATTTTATAAGTTTTCTACGACTTTTATCGTTTATTTACAATTAAATATACAAAAAAGTAATTGTATATTAAGTGTTTTCTTGTACGTTACTAAGAAAGTCATATAAGTTAAGTAAGCAAATCGAGTCAAGTTTGTACTAAAGTAGTCGGCATTTAACCTCAGATGTGTCAAAGTAAACACAACAATTAAATTTCTATTGTGTCTTGGTTTGACACTTGATGGATTAACACACCCCCATTTGGAGTCACAATTTGACTTCAGTCATAAGTCTACACCCCCATTTGGAGTCGCAGTTTGACTTCAGTCATAAGTCTACGCCCCCATTTGGAGTCGTAGTTTGTCTTCAGTCATAAGTCTACGCCCCCATATGTTTCTCAATTTGACTTCAGTCATAAGTCTACGCCCCCATTTGGAGTCTCAGTTTGATTTCATTCATAAGTCTACGACCTCATTTGGAGTCGTAGTTTGACTTCAGTCATAAGTCTACACTCCCATTTGGAGTCGCAGTTTGACTTCAGTCATAAGTCTACGCCCCCATTTGGAGTCGCCGTTTGATTTCAGTCATAAGTCTACGGCCCCGTTTAGAGTCGCAATTTGACTTCAGTCATAGGTCTACGCCCCATTTGGAGTCGCAATTTGACTTTAGTTATAAGTGTACGCCCCATTTGGAGTTGCAATTTGTCTTCAGTCATAAGTCTACGCCCCCATTTGGAGTCGCCGTTTGATTTCAGTCATAAGTCTACGGCCCCGTTTAGAGTCGCAATTTGACTTCAGTTATAAGTCTACGCCCCATTTGGAGTCGCAATTTGACTTCAGTTATTAGTGTACGCCCCATTTGCAGTCGCAATTTGTCTTCAGTCATAAGTCTACGCCCCATTTGGAGTTGCAATTTGTCTTCAATCATAAGTCTACGTCCCCATATGGAGTCGCAGTTTGACTTCAGTCATGTATAAGCCTCCTCTTGGAGTCACAATTTGACTTGATTCATAAGTCCACGCCCCCATAAGGAGTTGCAAATTACGTACATTTTAAATGATTAAATATTGGAGTGGACTTGTGAATTAAGTTTGTATTTGTGAGGTGTGATGTTTTGAATATGTCTGCAGCCACAGTCAAGTCCAGTCTATAAGTCACAGGCATGATGAAGTCACGTTATAGCAATGCTGAGGTTGTATCCATAACACTATCTAGGATACATCCTAGATATGCATGGTGTGTTCTCTACAGAGAATCGGAAAATCGTTTTGATGGTGTAGTTATGCGAACTTTGTCTACGCTCTCAAACATTAACGATTTTTTAGCGATTAATGATTCGCCTTTCTTAACATGTAACCCAAGTAACACAGAATAGGAAATTTACGCATAACCTACTGTATTTTTGATTGTTTTCCCGCCTATGTTGCATTTTTTATTTTAATAGTCTGTACATATTGATTCACTCGAAAAAGGTTGACGTCACGCCTTCAGTTGTGGGTGTATTTGTCAGAAGAAATTTAAAATGCTGGCTATCTGGTATTATCTGGTACTTCATACCCCCAGTTTCTATAACATTTGTATAAAGTATAAAGCCTTGATTACCAAATGCTAAACGCTCATTGGTGTTCCATGACGCGATATGTGACCAATTAGCGGTCACTATTCAGTCTGTTAGCTGATCAAACTTAGATAAACGTTCCAGAGTGGAGGATAGTGTTCCAAATTTGTATGACCACTGCAACCTAACTAAATCTACCCATAAATATTGCACGAGAGTAAAAGAGATAGATATGTACTTATATAGCGCTTGAAACTGTTTGTACAAGTGGGATATCGTTAAGTTTTTTATTAATTTGTATCCAATGCATTGTGAATCACGATCAAGAAGATATGGATTCGTAAGAACAACCCTTATTTTTAGTATTTCTAGTATTTATTATGTATAAAGCAAGAATCTAATAATTGTGCTTAATTATAAATAAAATACATCACAAATGACCATTATTTTATTGCATTCTTTTCGCATAGATTTGTTTAGCCGGTTTAGATATGTTTTAAATGTTTATATCTTGCATAAATTTAAAAATATTTAGATGAATAATAGATTTCATCTACGAGTAACATTAAGCCCATTATGGGCTTAATATTACGAAACTAAAACAATTTGAAAAATTTTATACCGACTTCCTGACCTACTACCGACGACCTGCGATCTGCGAGCGTTGTGAGCGTTTTCAGTGACGTCATCGATGACGTTCGAGTTCGCTCACGATGACCGTGGGCTTTTAAGGGAATGGGTGTGCGAACGCGAGTGATTTCGGCGCTTTCCGGAACGTAGTTATCTATGTCACAGTTGCCCTAGATACATGACAGTTTGTTCTGGTTCTCTTGAACGACACGTTACGTTACACTTACGCAGTTATTCGCGCTAGGAACTCTACAAGGCTTGCGTATTTAATTTGACAGTTTTAGTTATCACCTTGCAAAGTGTTAAAAGATTAGCTGTCGGATGACAACATAGTCACCATTGTGATACGCAACGCCAATGCTATGAGTCATACTGACATGATGTCTACCAAGATTGTCATAGCCTATGACAATCTTGGTAGACATCAAGTCGACATCATAGTTCGGTGGATAATGGAACTTACGGCCGTTGCCAACATAGGTTGCCAATTTAATAATCTATCTATCCACAGATTTCCTTACCTTAGAAATAAAAAAAAATGTCCATACAAAATCTATCTCCAGCAGCGTAAACCGACCATGCATATAGATTATTGGCATCAGCCGTAAGTTACAGTCGTATTTATAAACAAGCAAAAGTAGTTACAAGAAAAATAAATTACCTACTTAAGCAACGATTTTAATCCTATAGACTAGAATTTGCCTGAAGTTCGAACCATCAAAGGCAAGAATTCTTAGCCGAGTAATAGTCACTTCCTTTGCTTAGCCCTTTGCGTCCCAGAGACCTAAATATACGTCAGTTTAATTCACAAATATTTTGTTTTAATTATCACGGAGGATTAAGCAATGAGAACACGTCAATTCTTCTTTCTTATTACATAAGTGAAGTTGTATAAAAATGACATTCGCACCTGAACTGTGAAAGATCTATTAAGCTGTGAAAATTAAAATCCCATTAGAATAATCTAATACAAGTGTCAAAAGATACATTCAATTTCGATAGGGTTATGTCATGCATTTACTTTAGTAAGTAACATGTAAAATACGAGCATTAGTCACTTCAAATGTCAAAGTTAGCTAATAGCCGTACACTGGGTCATAATGCGACTGTCATTGGCAGGCATGATAATAGCACATCAAAATTTAGCTCCCGAAAAATCTAAAAACTCTGCGCTACAGCAAATAATTACTTTTTATTATATGATTGTTAAGCACTAACCACTGCTTAGAGAGTTCAAACATTTTAGAGAGAAAAATTCATATCCTCAGACGGGATTCGAACATTTGCCGACAATCCGTGTCAGACGCCATGACCACTAGGCCACCGAGGCTTACCGTCCGATGTTTGCATCATATAGAGAGTTAAAATTCGATGCTGCAATATCATATGATAAACACTCTAATTGAAAATTAACAATCAAAAATTAAATAAACAAACTAACTACTCGTGTGGGTCTACAATGTTAAGCACTGTGAGACATCCATCTTGAGATGCGATAGCTAAGGCTTTGCCCCCGTGGGCGCTTGCTACTCCAGTCACTTCGGCTGGAGCTCTGTATTCTGCAACTGCTTTGCCATCCACCGTCCTGGAATAGGTGTAAATTCCTTAAAAGACTTAAAGATGAAATAGAATATGGCACTGAGGTGGTCCATTTACATGGTCACAGTCTTTGTGAGGCAACAAGCCATCAACCGCTGAATACTTATTATAATAACTAGCTGCAGCCCGCGGTTTTACGCGTGTGCTACTTAATGATGATGATACTGAAAAGTTTCCTATATGATCCCAGAACCTAATCATCATCTCAGCCGTAGGACGTTCACTGCTGAACATATGCCACTCCCAGAAATTTCCAAAAAGCACTGGTTGGAAGCGGGCTGCATCCAACGTCGTCTTGCTACCTTTGTCAGGTCGTCAGTCCACCTTGTCAGTGGACGACCTACGCTGCGCTTGTCTGTCCATGGTCTCCACTCCAGAACCTTCCAGTCCCATCAGCCTGCTGTTCTGCGTGCTATGTGGTCTGTCCACTGCCATTCAACTGGCTTATCTTCTAGCTAGAACCTAATAAAACTACAAATTTCATTTAGATGCATTCGGCTATTCTATCTTGATTGAATAACAAACATCCGTACAAACTAGCCTTTATAAAATACTAGCAACTGCCCGTGACTTCGTTCGCGTAATAGGCTCGGCCTTCGGATTCGCCTTATATAACCTCCCATCTTTTCTTGATTTTTTCTTACATAAGAACCTTCTGAAAATAATTTACACGACTTGAAATTATTTTATCAGTCACGCGTGATGCGATGACCAAGGGAAATAGAGATTCATTTCTATATCGACCTTCACGTTAGGTACGTATTAGGGTATCGCAGACATCACAGCCATGTCTCCATGACGGCTGTGACGGATCCACATAAATGGATATTGATGAAAGTCTGATACTAACCACATTAGTATAGAACGTGGACTAGAGATAGTCCCCAGGTTAAATCATGGTAAACAAATTTCATACATGAAGGTCCCTTAAACCAATGTTTAAACTCTAAACTGTAACTCTACCTATAATAAGGAGGCTTGAGTTTAACTTTAAAGTAGCGTGACGACCTTTTACGTCCTTATTCTAGAGGTGTGTATAGAGATCAAATACGTCGAGTACCGAGTAATAGTGATGTGGTAAGGTAACGGTTTTAGATTTGAATCCTTGAAGCTATACTGATAAGTGCACTGGACTTTAATGGATGGAAAGAGCAACAGATAGTAATAAGCAAAAAAGAAGGAGTAGAAATGAGCGTTTGGCTGATCTGAAGCCAATATTTGCTAACTATCATGGCTTGAGCAAGGCACTCAGTATTCATTTGCGTATAGATAGTATGGGTTTCCTTAAAAATCGATCAGATTAAAAATCACATAAGAAATTGACTATGAACTAGCAATAATCAAAGCAATTTAATAGAATATGTTTAGAGAAAGCTTGTAAAAAGGTACATGGGGTATACCGCGCATATAGGCATATACTTGTAATCAGCCCTGCGATTCTCTAACGGCCGTTTTCAATATTCTATCTATCCACTGTTTTCCTTATTACGGATAGAAATTTGACGTAACGTCCATACAAATAGTGTCAAATATCTATCTCTAGTAGGGGAAACCGACGATAGATAGGTTATTGAAAACGGCCGTAAGAGCAAGCATCGTAGCATCTTTGACAACATCCGTGAAACAAATGACGATATGACAAGAAACTTTGGAAAAACAACCGTATATATATATACAAGGGCGATATCTCAAAGTATTTGACATCGGTGAACTCGTCGACGTGCGCATCGACGAATCATTAGAGAATAGCACGGCTGAGCAAATAAAAAGACCTTATGCACAGAGTTTTCCAATCCTAAATGAATATAGGTATTTAAAAGAGTATATGAGATGGTATAATAATTATTGTTCATAATATGTATTTTAAAAAACTTGCTGCTTATTGCCCAAGTGGGCATAAAAGTATAAGTACTAACCTGAAAACCCTCAAGGTTTTTCTCCCACTATGATAATAAAAGACGTAGTTATCATCAGAACTGAACATCGTGATGATAGAGAACACTCCCTCAGCAGCTCTGGATATTAGCGGTTGGACCGAAGCTCCTCGCTTCAGCTCGATGAGGTCAAGACCTCCCCGTGAGGGCGCACAGAGGCCAATCTTCCCATCTCTGGTGCAAGAGCCGTTCCAGCGAGGCACAAATCTGAAAGTTATTTGCCTTGAAATGATCGGTCTTTAGATGGATACATTCCAAAATACTACTTCTTAACAATTTTTACCGTTCCCCTGTTTTGATAATGAAAAGGAAAACTATAATTTTTAAAATGCATCTGTGATAAGTGCATCCTCTTTATCAAATCCTTTATCATTCTAAACCTAATATGATGATAAAATGTAGAAAACTCCTCCAAATCTGCCTAAAATTTTCAGTTATAATAATTTCGCTCCATTAATCTTTCTTTAGTAATAAGCATTTTAGTACCGCGTGCTAGTATGAATGTTATTACCATTATCAACCGAGCTGCTTTAATGGTAAGCACCATTAAAGCAGCTCGGTTGACAATGCCATTCATCTTAAGTACTTAGACTAGACTGGATTTGCATAGACAGGCATCACTAGGTATTGTTAACTAAATATACTTTAGTAAATATATTTTACTATTAAATCTTAATATCTCAACGTCAATTTAAAAACAATCATAATAATAATATAGCACAACATCCACATAAGATTTCTGAGCTTGTACTATGGTAACATGATGACTGATATACAAACAGACATGTTTACGCACACATATGTTTGACCTGTCTGGAGGTCAAACACGGGATCCACAGCTCAGAACCGGCCAATCTTGCATGTCTTACCTGATCAGCCGTTTAGTTTTGATGTCCAATATTCCAGCTTTATCGTTGCCGACGACAGCCACCCAAAGAGGCTTGTGAGGCAGCGCTACAATTGACTGCATGTCTTTTATACCACTGTTCTTAATGGGGATCCTGCAAGGTTTAGTAGAAGGTGAAGGTTTTTGCAGCAATATGGCTCAGGAAATAGTATATAGTTAATCGTCGATCAGGCGGTATCTGGACCCACAGAATTTCTCCCACAATCCATATCCATACTCCATACTCATAATTTAAAAGCGTTTGTAACACTGTCACTATGTCTCTCTGTCTCACCTTATCACGCCTAAATGGCTCAACTAACCGCAGTGATACTTAGCAAGGTGATGATTATATCCCAGGGACGGACATAGGGTACTTTTCACCATTATCGTCCATCATTTAGTGGGTGAAACCACGGGGCCCATCTAAAAAAATGTTCACAACATGGAGTATGAATACTTTCCAGTGTCACCTTTGGTAACTACAACACAAAAAACTTCTTACAAAGCACCTGACAGGTTGTTCTAGCGGGCAGTTGCTTAAGATCCAGATCGTGAAATACGTTTTGAGGAGAAAATGCTTATAACTAGATGCTCATGCGGCCCCTAACATTTCCTCTTCTCATGGTTAACTTTAGAGGAATGCTTGCCCGCTCTCCACAATCCACTCTCATGTGGTCATCAACTCTGAAAATACCTGTGCAGCCGAGCACCAGTTCTAGCATGGAATACATGCAAGCACTCCCTGGCAGACTTATCGACTCCTGGTGCTGTGATGTGATGCTCGTCAGCAGAAACCACTGCAGCCCGCCATCCTGTTCCTCGGACTTCGTAATCTGCAGTGTAGATTCTTTCGCCATCTGAAAAGTTTTGATTCGTATCGTATATTACCTTAAGATGTCGCATATTTTGTAAGCTTGAGTGCAAGCCAAGATATCATAGTAAGGATGGCGAGACCTTTTTATTGATGATGATATTATGATTGAGAAGAGATCTATAGCAAGCCCTGTCTGTGCTGTGATACGCGCAGGGCTTCATCACAAACAGAGAAGTATGGACCATTATCAAGAACGGGTACTCAGAAACTCTACTGACGACTACTCTCGACTCTACTCGGTATGATCGATGACGGGACGGTTCAGTAGCAATTTCTTCCTTCTTCTCCTTCGAAGCGCGTGGTATCTGGTTCAGTTCCTGGCCAGGGCAAATATTTTTGTGATGAGCATTGTTACAGGTTGTTTATTGTTTGATTGGATAGTCTGGGGTTTGTAACTATATGGTATATGTGATCAAGCTTAGCTATCTGTAATCTAGATGTAAGATATAAGTACTTATGTCACTTCCCTTTCCATGATAAATGGACGACGCAGCTACTTCGCAATTTGGGACTTTTATTAAATCCTCCAACTATGAACCTCAACACTGAACACAGCAGGAATCATAAGAATACTGAAACCCCAGCTGATTCCGCTTTTAGCATGTTGTGTGTGTGTGTGTTCATGCCTCTCGTGACACAGGACAGAATCCTAGTGCGGGTATGAGTGTGTAAACGTTATTTACATTATAGTTTTAAACCACCCGAAGCCCCACATATGGCTAATAGTCTGTTGTTCAAAGGACTGACGGTTCAAAGTGGTTTCAGAACACAGATACAAAAAATTTTAGCGATCACCTATCAAAATGTGACCATAGCAACGCGTCCAATCAGTTATTGAACAACTAGGCAATCTCTGCTGCATTCATTTGCAGCATGTATTTGTATTTGCAAAACAAGAGTCTTCTAACAATATGTGTTACCAGTGATGACTTATGGCACTGAAACGTGGTCTCTTACTATGGGCCTCATAGATAAGCTCAAAGTCGTACAACGAGCTATGGAGAGGGCTATGCTCGGGGTTTCTCTACGTGTTCGAATCAGAAATGAGGAGATCCGTAGAAGAACGAAAGTCACCAGCATAGCCCAGAAGATTAGCCAGTTAAAGTGGCAGTGGGCAGGGCATATAGCACGCAGAACAGATGGCCGATGGGGCCGGAAGGTTCTGGAATGGAGACCACGTACCGGCAAGCGCAGCGTAGGTCGTCCACCGACACGGTGGATAGATGACCTGATAATGGTCGCAAAACGACGTTGGATGCATGCCGCTTCCAACCGGTCCTTTTGGAAAATTATGGGGGAGGACTATGTTCAGCAGTGGACGTCCTACGGCTGATTTGATGATGATGATGATGATGATGTATTTAGTTTCCTGCGTTTCCTGTGTTTTCATCCCAAATCCTTATCTCGTGATCAGGCCAGCACAGAACCAGCTCGGCGCTCTTATATCACTATCTAAGCAATCATTTATTGATTCAGGCCTTACTTTGCGGAAATCCGTTTTATCAACGATATTAAAAGAAATAATTATTATTTAACGAGTGTCCCGAAGTATAACGATAACCAGGTACCGGATGAGAGGCCAAGGTATAACAGTTGTGAAAAAAATAAAAACATCCGTGTCGCAGCCAAGCTATATTAAACATTTTTCGAAAAAGTTGAAAACTTTTAACAGTGACTTTTTTTAATAATTTAATCTTAAATAACAGTGCTATTAATCGCAACCACAAATCAAAGTAATAAACATTGTTAACTAAGAAAAATAAATATATTTAGACGAGTTATGGTTTACAAAATTGTTCTCAGTTAACTTTGACACTCCATGTTGGAAAAAAAGAGTTTTTTTTTCAAATTATTTTTTCAAAACGGCTTCTCGTCCTGTTTCAGGTTATCGCTGAGTTTTGGGAAACCTGTATATAGTGACACTTCTTCTGGAAAAACGCTTATAGCAGAGATGCAGCGTGCACCACCTCCCTTCCACATAAAATGCAATTTAAACAAGACAAAAAACAACCCAATCAATCGACAGTTGCTGTCGGTCTAGCGCTTGACGAATCAACATGGTCCTTAGTGAGGATGCCTCGTGTAGAGGCGAAACACGTGTCGAATCGTTTTTGGTTGATTGGGTTGTCTTGTGTGTTGTTTATTTTGTAGGTATACTTCCTTACTAATAATACTACTCTATATATGCATTTTATGCAGGAAAGACGGAACACACTGCATCTCTGCCATAAGCATTTTTCCAGCGGAATCGTCCCTAAATATTTCTTTTAATATCGTTTTTATCTAAGCCATATTCTTTACTCTTAGAAAATATAAATAAACAAAGAACGACTATACGTATATTGGTAAGTAATTGTAAATGAGATATTTAGAAGAATAAGAACAAGCCAAAAATAGTACTAAAAAATAATCATGGTGGTCATCGGTTTCGCGTCAAAACTAAAAAAAGCGATGACCACAAATGAAATGAAATTAAATCGTTTAGTCTGTATAGGCCTACGGGGGCACTTAATAATTTGTCATATTACATTTATTATTTCGTAAATCGACAACCGGATCGGAACGCGACCACGACTGAGAAGATCCGGCAAGATACTCAGCGGGCTTGTCTTTTTAATTTTTTCTATCGCCAATTTCTTAATGTACGAGTATATAAAAAATGTTCGTTTATTTTTAGCTCCAGTGTGTTGCCTTATAAAAGGGACCATAATAATGGTATCAGTAGGGCAAGACACGCTACACTTTGAAATGGTAATACACGAGTAGGTAGATCCTGGAGTGATCAGTCCCAAGCTGTTTTATCCTCCAAGTAATCCGAAATTTTGTAATAACCTTTTCGACAGAGTTTAGTTTTAATAGTAATTTTAAACTTATTAATAGGCCAATCTCGGACAACATTGGCAAGTTAATTATAGAATCTTGATATAAGATACTGAAACATATTATTAATTACACTAGGAACGATCCTGGCGTCAGCAGGTGGAGTGAAAACTCCGTGTTCTCAGTCTACTCCTCCTCAAAATAAATGTGGTTTTAGACTTTGTCGTTTCAAATTTTAATGTAAGCAGGCCCAGCTGTTTGAACACAGTGTAATACAGATTAAGCCGCCCTATGTTGAATTTACGCTAAGCTTGCCAGAAAGGCTCTAGGTAGCTTGTCTCGTGAAAAAAGAAATAGAAAGAAACACCATTTAATTTTTTAGTAACTTCCTTTTACTTAAATATAAATCTCTGTCTACTGATACTGCACTTTTCTTAACTTCATGTTAGAAATTTTTCTTATCGGATAAGCCACTGGTCCTGGTTGTTTGTCTTAGAACAACGGAGTTACAACAAGGCCTTAAGGCCTAATGTGCGGGCTGAAAACTTTTTCAATGGGCTAGACTCTAGTCGCACGGGGCCGGCATGGTGGATAACGTTCCATACTTGTGGGCTCGAGCCCCAGCAGATAGTTCTTTCTTTTTTCTCAGTTATTACAAAAGTTTGCTTCGAGCATTCATTTTGTTTATAATATGAAAACGAATAAATAAAAAAATAAATATATAAACTTTACTAACGACTAACTTGCCTAAGGAGCCCTTTGGCGCCCTCGTGATTGCTCCCGAGTGTTACGACCTGCGCCCGCGTCAAAAGTTTGCGCCGAGTTGGGAATAAATGGCTCTTGAGCCATACCTATAGCGAGTTAAGAAACGAAATTTTTGTCAGAGATAGTTGAATAACCAAGGAATCTGATACATAAACATTCTTGTCAAATGTATTAGTAAAATGTTATGTTACACGAGGACAAACTTGACGTAGCCGAAAAAATCTGAGTTCATGTGGAAAAAATTGTAATTCAAAAATTTTACATTAATACCTATAGGTTTTTTGCGGTAATTAAATAGTAAAAACACATATCTAACTAATTACATTCAAATATTTGAATTCGTAGAAGAAATAATATCATAAAAAAAACTTTCAATCAAAAATAAATAATGCTTACCAAGACAGGATTTTGATTTGATATTTATAAATATTTTGAATGTCTAGCACAGAAATATTATTTTTACCTAGTAACATATGCTTAGGTTATTAATAATTACATAAAAAATAAAAGCTACTTTGAAATTTCGGCCAATAATGATTTTTTTTTCAACTTGGGGGCCTATTTTCTAGACTTAGACATGGTGATTTCTAAAAAAAAATTTCATTATGAAATATAATTTTTCTTGTTGGTTTTTTTATTTTATTGGAATTCTTATTAGAAATTCTACAAACCAAACTAGGTTTCAAAGAATAATTATAAATCAGAAATATTTAATTTTTTTTACAAATTTTGAATTTTTAGAACAAGCGAATTTAACTGTCACGTGACTTCGATTTTTTATCGATCCTGACATGATATGGCGTATTTATCATATTCTGAGTGGGTGTAATTACTTGACAACATTATTTCTGTGATATTTTACAATGTAAAAGTATAATCTATTCAAAATAAAGCAAATTATAACCAATCATAACAATGAGAAATTAGCTTACCGAGTGTTGTCGATTCGTGACAAATTTATTTCGTTTAAATTTTGATGTCAGAACTTAGATCACATATTTACAGTGTTGCTTACACATTCACGATCATATTCATGTTTAATTTGTATCAAAATCATGAGTTTAACCCGATTAATTCACTAAAAACTATAGCACAAAGCATAACCTCACCGCCAAACACAGATGAAAATATAAACATTGATTATTTTTTTTTTTAAAGTTCACAGGTAGAACATGTCCGTGTGTAGTGTTGCCATAGAAAGAAAATATATTACGCTAAAGAATTAAACTCTATGGTTAAACATTGGGATGACTTAAAAAAATAAACAAAAGAAAAACGCGCGTGGCACTTAAATACAACAATTGTTGCGCTGACACTTTGGACCTCATAAATTCTTGCAGTTTTGTGGCGTGGGCAAACTAGTCGCTAAATAAGTAACGTAACCATACTCATTCCCTTGCATCATGATTTCCTCATCGGAAAGAATGGATACACACAATAATCCCATTCCGACGAACAACCAGATATTTCTGTATTGTAATGATAAAAGAAGATAGGTCGCTTCTGGACATGCCACCCACCCATATCTCCAACTCTCTCTGAGGTTCATAATATGGGTGTTTATGTAATATCAGTCATCAGGTTACCATAGTACAGGCTCTGCCTAGTTTGGGACCTGAAGACCTTTGTGTGGATGTTGTCCCATATTATATTAATATAGAGAAATAAAAAAAGTTGGGCGAATGTAAAGACGTCGGGACAGAGAAAGAAGGCTCTTTCCGTACTTGCCTGGTATAGTTCTAGCAATTATAGTGGCTATAGCAACATTGTCCACATTGTCTGGTGGAACATGCATGGATATCGTGATGAACTTGGTACCATCTTCTAGAAGGAGTACCTGCTTGACATTTTTCTGTTCTTCTTTGAAGATTGCCTGCAAAAAAAGGGAAAATAGGAAATCAGTGGAAACTTGCTGGTCTTAAAGGTTCTTATAAGATCTATAAGTACCTCAGAACAGTATCTTAGAAGCATCAGATATTGGTGTATAAAGAGAAATATACTTGCAAGGAGTCTGAATAATGAAATTTTCCTACCTGCAGAACTTAAGGCCAAGCTTTTTATTATGTTTTTGCAATCACAAGCCAAGCAATTAATTTGTTTTTATGGTAAGTGTTATGCCTCTTTGAAGTCACTTTTACTCAGTAAATTCACTTGGCACAGTGTAAAACCTAATCTACTGTTTTATTTTGGTTTTAAAATTTAGCATTAGAAAGGCCCCTTTTAGAATTTGTGTAATGAGGCAAGTAGTAAAATAAAAATAACAAAGATGACATTGTATCAGTATGGTTTTACAAAATAGCAAACTAGTTTTGAATTTTCGATTTCGTAGAGTCCATTATCAGTCATATTAAAACAGCAAGAGATACTGATAATAACGAACTTACACCAACATCACAATATAATGTTATACATGCTGTCATACACATTATGTAAGGTTATGTTAAAACTACAATTAATGCAAAAACCCCCCTCGCGACCACAAGTTTGTATCAAGGTTATAAAAAGCTAGAACCATTGCAGCGCAGTCAGTTAGCCGATACAAATCAAGTATTTAGTCCATCAGTATATCTATACTCTAATTAAAATCCAGGGGGCCTACTCCCACTTTTTACGAAACAAAATGGTCAAGCAAATTTAATGGTAAGCAATATAAATGGTATGCTATATGACTACCTTAAGAGATGAATGTACGGATCTGCAAAAATTTGACATTGGATCAATGAAACCTAGTGTCAAAACAAAAGTCACGTCAAACTACGCGAATTGAGTGAGTTATTTAATACTACGTCATCGACAAAATACGTCAAAACGTCTATCGTAATCCATTATTATTTTAAGCTTGCTATATTAACCTGGTAATACCAAATTTAATGGTAAGGTTGAGACATGATTACTTTAAGAGGTGGGAGTAGGGTCCCAGTTCCAGCAGTGAAAAGTGTTTTTAAAACACCCACGGAGCGCCATCCTTACAATGCGATGGTTCAAAAGTACTCACTCAGAACATGTGAGTGTGTTATCATCATCATCATCATAATCAGCCCATTTTGTTCCCACTGCTGGAACTCGAGCCTTCCTCTCAGAGAGAAGAGTTGGACCATAATCCAAAACGCGGGCCCAGTGCGAATTGGTGGATAGGCTATTGGCCAACCCATGTCGAAGATTTCAGGCCACGCGAAGGCCCTCGTACATAGCCTAACGACTGTTGTCCTTAGAGAAACAACTGGGACCGACGGCTTAACGTGCCCTCCGAAGCACGGAAGCACTCAGTTGAATAATGCCACTAGCATATACCCATCCAAGTCCTGTCCGCAGCAAGTGTTGCTCAACTTATTGATCGATTAAGATCGCCAAGTCGAGCTCCACTACGAGCACTTCTTTATATACTAATACTACTAATTTATATACCTTTAAGCCAAGAGATTAACTCCATTCGACAGGGACGAAGGCGCGGGCAGAATCTAATTTGTTTAGAGTGAAGGTCATGATCCAATTTACATTTCTATTTAAGAATTGGTATAGCTACAATTATTTAAAAGTTTTTTCTTGTAAGCTCACCTGTCTTTGCGCAGTTTCCCATACCAGAACATTTCCTGACTCAGCCGTAACCACATGTTCTCCGGAAGGAGTCACCACTGCATGCGTCACAATAGCTCCAAGCGGAGCATCTGCTAGTTGTGCCAACAGTTTCCCAGTGCTCGTGTCCCAGAGAGCCCAGCAACTACGGGTCACTGTCACTGCTATTTGGGTGTCACGGGCTAGACTGAAAACGGAAGCCATGATTTACGTTAATTTATACCTAAAACAGGGAAGCTTTTTTGGTATAAATTACGATTTACGATTACTCAGGTAACATAAATGAAATTTAATTTGTATTCATAAGTCCATTGTTATTTTTTGTCCTGATGCGGACTGATTAATAGGCAAGGTGAGGCTTACCAGAAATCGTAGTATAACAGAAGGCTATTGATGGTCTTTAGTGCTGTCTAACCCGAAGACTCGCCAGTCGCTATATTTGGTCAATAATACAATAGTTTTCTTAGAAACCATACTCCGATTCCAAAAATAGCTATGTGTGTGGTATGACTCAAAAGATGTAAATTCGAACCTGGTTCAATGGTACCTGTTTAAATTATTTATTTTAAGGATTTTAACGTCAGAATAGTAGTTTTAGATTACGACTATGTAAGATCACATCCCAGTGATACTCGCACAATTCTTATGAAGGCACGATTTCTAATAAGTAAAAGTACGCATGGGGAGGGTTATATCACAGGCTATGAATTTCAGTCTAAAAGTACCAACTATTCTAGACAAAAAATTAAATACAAACAGCAATCCCTATACATTATATACTAGATGTTCTCTATACTCTCAAGGACAGATGCTGGAACTCACTTTTTGGTCTATAGTATAGACCAAACAGTGAGTTAGTGAGCTATAGACTCTATACCAAACAGTGAGTTCCAGCAGCCGTTATTCCAGGTTTAGTGGGATACCATTTTCAACCGCATCATCACTGACCACAAACTGATAAAGTGGCTAGCGTTACAAGTATAAAAAAGAAACTGATAGCAATTTGATGGCTAATATTTTATTTCTTTAATTTATTTGTGAATTTCAGAATATATTTACGATTTATTTTATATGACTTTGATGTTTATCAACCAACAAAATACCTTATCATGTCAATAGGGAGCTCTTGGCGATCAATCTTGTGCACCTGCTCGAAGATATTGTCAATGTTCCAGATCTTCACTGTCCTGTCGATGGAAGACGTGATCACGTTGTTCCAAGATCCAACTGTGAGAGGTTCCAGCTGAACGATCCTCCCGAAATGGGCATCCAGGACTTTGATTAACTTTGTGCTTTCTAAACTCCATACGTAAAGGCTCTTTCTGCAATCGAGAAGAAATGTAAAATACTGAATCGTGTCTTTTGAAACGAACTTAGTGTTCGCAGTGGTTTCGTGAACAATACCGAAAGCTTTAGGTATAAATTGGCAGTTAAGTTGTCTGCTAACTCTAGCTCCAGTTTAACTATTACCCTATGTACCAATACGTAAAGATTGCTCTAATAGTCACCCATTACTGATCACTTAAGAATCACCAACAACAAGCTGCATTGGGAGCAATTCCCACGAGACTCCATACTCGGTCCCAATTTGTTGCGTACAAGCACACACGCACAGCAACATATCCATGGTAAGAGATCAATAATGTGGAAAGACTTTCTTTGACAGCATATAAAGACTGTATGATGATTGAGAAAGTTTTTTACATCTCTATGTGATTTTGCCATTTTAAATTGTTGTCAATGTGCAGACCAAGAAATTTTGTGGCCTTTGTTGGTTCAACTATCTTTCTTTCATATTTAATGTCAGTAGTTAGTGTGTGGTTAGTCCTTTGTTAAATTACATTATTTAGGTCTTTTCTATGTTTATGTTTAAAATATTGTTTTCTATCCAGTTTATTATTAATTTCAAGCGATTACTAATTTTAATTTCCTCATTGAAAACCACTGTGCAATAATCTGCAAACAATATCATTTATGTTTGTTTTTCAAAGTGCACATGTATGTCTTAATATTATACATACCTAACACCAGCGACGGCGTACTGCTGGTTATTGCTGATCATAAAGGAATTAGACAGAGTCATCTTGGTGGAGATGTTGCGGATGGTATGAGGTAACTGTAGAACGATGCCGTGGAGATGCTGGTCTTTCTCTGGCTCCGTGTCCTGTTTCTCCTCCTAGAGCGATAGATCTTATTTAGTTCAATTAGCATCCCGATGTATCGGTATGTGCTCAAAACAGCGTAATTATTAATTATAACAATGAAGCAATAGATCAAAGGAAGAAAAGGTCTTCAGATCAGAAGAGAAGTCTTCTGATCTGGTGCAAATCCTAGTCTAAATTTAAAGTTCCGGAGAAAGAAACTCGTGAGGCAATCCACGAACTAGGAATAGGGTGGATAATGTGGGTGCGTTTAAGTGACTATTACTCCCAAAAATCAAAAATATACTTACAGTATTATATATTGGCAGCTTATTCTGAGAGCCAGACACTATTCTAAATTTACTTAGTACTTAATGGCAACATCGTAAAACATCGTAAATACAAATAGAATTTAATTATGAAAACAGGGCTTCTGCTTCAACTTCAACAAACACTAGTGTTCAGTACTAGGAGTTCAGGAGTTTAGAGATTTTACAAACACTTAGGTCTAAATGGATGGACTTAGAGACTGTGCTGTTCAGTGTAAAATATTTTATGGTTTAATTAGAAACTTTAGATCCAGTGTGCATTTGTGGTTATATAGGCTAACTTACTAACTTATCCCCCCAAAATAAATTTTGATGCGAAGAAACCCCAGATATAGTGATCATTGTCAGTAATGGGTCAAAAATTTGTGTTCACGAACGTGTCCGTTGTAAAGCTGTTATCAGGTTACAAAGTACAGGCTATGCCTAACTTAGCACCTGAAGACACTTATTATAATTTAAAAAAAACATGCAAACAAGACGTGCCATAAGAGTTTATAATTCTACTTACTTCATTCTCTTCTTTCTTCTCCTCTTCTCTCTTCTTCTTACATTCAATTATGTGACCTCCACGTGGAATGATATTGTCGAAATCCCAAACTACAAAACTGTAGGTCGTTGTTGCTAAATGAGAAACAAAATTGATAAATATTTCAATATTATTTAATTGCATTATGATCATTCTATCGTCAAAAGCTCACGCAGATGCCCGTGTTTACTGCTGGACATACCCCTTTTTTAATATTTCAATAAATATATGTTAGCAACTGAGATACATAATAGGTCTGCAGGTCCCAATTTCTCAGCTATCTGCTTCAACCTTATCATAAATGATAGTGTTAAAGAATTATCTGCTGTTACGACACAAGCTACTTATTCAGGAAGAATGAGTATTCTCTCTCTTGAGGTCTGGGTGAAATTGCAACTATTATAAACAGCCTAGTTGGTACTGACGCTCTGTATTCAATATGAGGGGTTCCAGGTTGAACCCCTGGCCAGGGCAAGTATTTGTGTGATAAGCAGAAAGGTCTGTTCTCGGGTCTTGGATGTTTGTGGTGTATGCCCATGCCACCCTTGATCCAGGAAATCCTAGTGCGTGGATAGGTATTAACATGTGGACGTTTATGCTTTTTATTTATTTTTTATTATGTTCCCACTGGATCCTTCTTCTCAGAGAGAGAGGAGTTGGGGCATAATCCACCACGCGGGCCCAGTGCGGCTTGGTCTAAGGATAGTGGCCAACCCATGTCGAAATTTTCTAGCTGCCCGAAGGCCTTCGACATAGCCAAACGACTGTTGGCTAATGGCCTAACGTGCCTTCCGAGGCGCGGAAGCGCTCAGCTGAATAATGCCACTAGCACAAACGCATCCAACTCCTGACCGCAGCGATTGATTGGTTAAGATCGCCAAGTCAAGCTCCCCTGGGATTGCTTCACATCTATCTAATAAATTACCTAAAAGCATTCGATCTTTCTTCCCTCGTTTCAACTGCAGCATCGCCTCAGCAGTGTCGGTCTCGCGATGATGAATTTCTTCCACTTTGATCCAGGAACACTGTTCTACGTTCAGCTCAAAGATGGATATCTGAAAGTAACAGATAATAAGACTTGGTTTGGCCCTGGTTTATTCCGCTCCGTGAAGAACTACTATCACATAAGAACATTTTTTAGATAAAAAATAAGCTATGGCATCGAGGTCATCATATTAATTATGTTCATTTTAAAATTTTTGTCAAATACTTTTAAAAGTTTTTGCATCAAAAACAAACAAGCACATTTTATTACATTTATTATTTTAGTGTGATGCAAATAACACAAACAAGCCGTGAAAGTTCAGATTTTTCTAATGAAATATTATACTGAAAATTGATGGCACAGAAGTAACTATTTACATAGGCGAAAAGATTTTAAATTTGATAGCGGTGCTAACTACGTTTGGCAATAAGGCATATGGTATTCTTAAATCGTGGGTTCAAAATCAGACGGTACCTACCTAAAATAAATAGTTTCTTACAATAATTTACCTCGTTAAGATACCCTTCATATTTTTCAAAATATGTTAAGGGTATGATAAAAAAGGTAGTATGTTTAAACCTTGGATATGTTGCTTTAAGAACAACATTAGGCGAGCAGACCCAATTGCTCAAATCTAGTAAAGATAAACACCACCTGAGGATGCATTTATGGTGACATGGAACGCAAGCACGCTTTCAAGCCTTGGCCTTAACAACTGACTTTAAAAACCTACCTGATATCCTCTAGCTGGGTCACTGGTGTACACTCTGGTCCAGTGCTTGTTCATGGCGAATGCTCCTCTGCACCTTAGCGGTTGCATCAAAACTCCATCCTTGCAGAACTGCAACAGAAGCCGGTCGTCTTCCAGGTCTCCGCTCCACTGGATGAGAAGAAAATGCTCCAAACTGCGAAGTTCCATTGCTGATAAACAAAATAAAAATGTGTGGGTAAATTACCATTACAATTAGTCATCGTATACAATATCTTCTTGAGATAGATCTTCGATATATCCTGATTCGATATGTCAAGATGACCTGACTACTCCGTTAGCTCAGTTTGTGGTCATTCTGCCTCCGAAGAAAAACTGACTGTCGGGTTTTGAACGCTTGTAATGTGTGTGTCCATGGTCAATATTCTCAGGACGCAGAAAATCCAGAGTATACGTTAAATATGACTGTTGACTTAAAACAACAACCGATACTGACAGCTAAACGTCCCCATAATGTCCCCGCTGCAGCATGGAAGGTCCATGTAGTGATTTCAGCAAGGCTTCCTTTATGCAATGAGTTTCAGACCAACTACGAGCGCTTTAATTTACGCTCCATACACTATGAATTCAATGACAATTTGAACTTACTGAGTATTTCCCAATTGACGTCATCATGCGGTTCGGTGCTGGGCGCTGGTCTGGTTTCCTCATGCTCTCCCCTCATGCTGTACCGAACCCAGGACCGAGGCCCGTAGATGAACATGTGGTGGTTCAAGACGTAGACTCCTCTTACGGTCTCTCCTAAAATAACTCTTAAATTTAAATTTTAATAACACACTTGATCAATAATCAATTACAATAGCATGAACTCAAATGTGGGTTTGCCTTTCTGTTGTTTATTATTAGGGTTCCGACCCGAAAGGGTAAAACGGGACCCTATTACTAAGACTCCGCTGTCCGTCTGTATCTCATGAACCGTGATAGTTAGACAGTTGAAATTTTCACAGATGATGTATTTGTGTTGCCGCTATAACAACAAATAAAAAAAAAACAACTAAGTCGGACGATAATTATAGATAATGGTAAAGGGTTCTGCCCTTCGTGTGCGAGTCCGACTCGCACTTGGCCGTTTTTTTTTCTTTTTTAACGCTTGGAAAATAATATGTATAAAATAACATAACATAATCAGCCCTTTATGTTCCCACTGCTGGGACTAGAGCCTTCCTCTCAGAGAAAGGAGTTGGGCCATAATCCACCACGCGGGCCCAGTGCGGCTTGGTAGATAGGTTAGTGGCCAACCCATGTCGAAGTTTTCAGGCCGCCCGAAGGCCTTCGACATAGCCTAACGACTGTTGTCCTAAGACAAACAACCAGGACCGAAGGCTTAAGGCCTATTCAGGCCTGAGCGTTATTCGCTACCGTTGTGGGTAGCGAAAAATTCCACGCGGAACTCGATGGGTAAATAGTATGAAGTTCCATAACTGCAACGAAACTTGTACCGCCTAGTGAGGCGGTATTTTCTCTTGTTTGGCTAAAATAGTTCCGCCGGACTACGCGGGAGCAGGTAGCAGCGACATGCTTCTTGCCATCGCCCCGCTAACGCAACGGATATCTCTACCGCGTGCGGTAGCGATATCCGCTTTGGTGTGAACAGCGAAATTAACGCATAACCTATCGGATTTCTCTATCGCTCGCGGTAGCGAATAACGCCCAGGTTTGAATAGGCCTTTAACGTGCCAGCCGAAGCACGGAAGCGCTCAGTTGAATAATGCCACTAGCGTCCACCCATCCAAGTCCTGACCGCAGCAAGTGTTGCTTAACTTTTTAATCGGTTAAGATCGCCAAGTCAAGCCCCGCCACGAGCGGTTTTTATGTATTTTTGTATACCGGTGCTGTGACGTTTTTTTGTTTAGAACTATGTAAAAGCTGTTACAAGTTTTGATTGTTAAGGACGTTAAGAGTAAATAAAAATTACAAATACACTGTATAATATTATCTATATATAAACTTTTTTAACATGTGCACATTACGTTAAACATGAAAAAATAACCATATTTTTTTAAATAATTTAAGAATTTTCCAAACTTTTTTAAGAAATTTCACTAATATATCTGAAAATAGTTAAAAATTAAATATTTACGAGATTGCTGACTGAATTAGAAGTCGTTCAAGACTAACTTAAAACCGTTTAGAGATTGAATCTTCTGTTTTGTAGTTACGATGCTATAAACAGACAGACACACACCTGATAGACAGACACAGAAGTTTAAGAATTTGTCGGGGTATACAAATTCCACCTTCATGCCTGGGGGTGGGATGAGGAGTGGCCTCGGGGACTTCCCCTTTACCACAGCTTGAGCTCCGAGGGATGCTACCCCCGGGGTACAGTACAAGCACACTTAACATTTTCTTTGATGTGAACATGAAGATAAGTATAATGTCCATGATTCTTATTGTACAAGGATGCCTAATGCGGTATGCCATATGGCAAAACCTCACCTTCGTCCAGGGGGTTCTCAATGGTGATATATTCGCTGGTCAGCATGTTGAGCAACATAGACTGTAAAACATAAAAACAAATGTTAGGTTCCTTATAATTATTTTAGAACAAAATAACATATTTTACATAAAAGTATTCTTTTCTACCTTTAATATGAGATGTAGTGTTAATCAAGTATGACGTACATACGGTAATATCATAGCTACAGACCCGAACCTACCGTGCGTAGACCCGACATACATAAAACCTATTATTCTCAATTAAGTGCAGTACAATGCCAGTGGTATTGATTTAACCCCGTTACTCCGGATGGCACGAATATAGAATCGATACTATATAATTTAATATCCCAACTACTCATAAAAACCGGAAACTTAAAACAGAAAAACTTTCAACTGCTTTGCGATGTCTTCTGGAGTCACCAGTTCAAACCCTGGTATAGCCAAAATTTCATTTTTTTAATTCATCATTATCATCATCATCTCAGCCGTAGGACGTCCAATGCTAAAATTATGCCTCCCCCATTTTGGAAACTTTCAACTGCTTTGCGATGTCTTCTGGAGTCACCAGTTCAATCCCTGCTATAGCCAAAATTTAATTTTTTGAATTCATCATCATCATCATCATCTCAGCCGTAGGACGCCCAATGCTAAACTTAGCCCTTCCCCCTATGGGGGGTTTGCCAATACTCGCCAGACGGGTTGGCGAGCGCAGTTTTGGGGTTTTTGACTGGGAAGGTGCTGCTGGCCACCTTCTGATTGTTATCCCTTAGCCGGCTTCTACGGTACCCACGGGTAGAGTTGAGGAGGTACTATTCTAAGCCGGCACCCCACGGCTTTTTGAATTACGAACATTAATAACAGTAAATTATTTTCGTAGGAACTCTGAGGTTAAAGCACATTTACTATACTTTAATAACCAAATTAAGTTCTTACCACAGAATTATTAGTAGACGCAGCAGCCCACTTATTGTCTGGTGACAGCTCCAAATTCTGCATGATCCCTTCCAGTTGAGGACACAAGTCTCTTGCAAGATCTGACGTGGAAAGGTCCCAGGATATAACCCGGCTGGAGATGGAAACCACGTAACGTTTATCCGAGCTGAGCCGGAATGCGAAGACAGCGAACTGGTGGCCTTCTAGGGAGTACTGAGAATTGAAAATTGGTATTTACTACTGATCACGGTGATCAAACGTGATCATGTTATAGTGGCTATGCGTCTGGTGGGCTAACAAGTAGCTACAAAAAAATGTAAGCTAAGTGTGCGCATTTTAAAATAAAAAGTACTGCACTGGGCATATTGATATTTAATATAATTTAATATAAACACTAGAGAAAAGGTTAGTATGACTGACCCAGCTAAGCAGTTCCAATGTACATCCTATATTATTTCCTGGTTAATCCTTGTCAAAACGACCTGATGGGGAATTATATGATGGCATAATTAACCCCAGAGAGATAAGCTACCCAACATATTTCTGATAAGAAAAGTTGGAAAAGGGATGCTTTAGATAAAGTAGCGAACCTACTTTAATGAATATAAGTTAACTATTCAAAAATACCTACTTACGATCGCGTCTCTATTCAAAAACCATCTATAATTAAACAGAAAAACTATATTACTTTTAGAGGTCCACCAGGAGTATGCAGGCAATGATGCGACGGCAGCAATGCACAGTGGTTTTTCCCAGCATCATGGCACTGCTTCAGAAGTGAAGCCACAGCTGGGTTTGTAGGGGCTTCAGGAAGTAATCTTCCTACCAATTGCGGTGCCAACATGTCAGGGTATTGACCAAGAATGGCTCCACCGAGGCGTAATGCATCAGCAACTAGCATCAGTTCTCTGCAAATTAAAATTCCAATATAGGCAGGCAAAAAAAATATTAGCAGGTGTGACGCTTATACCATTCGATGTAAGATTTGCTCTTGATACTCGCACTTCTTGTTGCTTAAGTAATTAAATATACATTAATTCAAATATTTTACTTTCATCTTCTATTCAATTTAGACTAATACTTTTACTGGAAATTAATACAACCCAAATCTTTAAGCTTTCATGCTTTGCATGGCAAAACACTGCGTTCATCACTTCGACTGTGCTGACTGGCCAACTGGCGCAATTGGAGCAACCCAGCGTTCTAAACCACTGATCCCGGGTTTGATCTTCGGATATTTCAAACATGACATATGTGTGTATGAACATGTCTGTTTGACTTGTGGCTGGGTGTGCATATGTGTATAAGTATGTATATCAGTCATCAGGGTACCATAGTAAAGTCTCTGTTTAGTTTGGGATCTGATGACCTTGTGTCGATTTTGTCCTATTAATAACCTATTAATAGTCCTAATTATACTATATTATTATACATATATATGTTTAAACCCAATCGCCCAGTAATTTCACTAACTACAGCGCCGATCAACCGTAATACAGTAGCTCTTTCACACTACAACCTTAAGGCAGACTATCTGGTCACTGCGGGGGTACCCACCAAGGTGAGCACTTGCAGTAGAGCCCTACCAAGATGTATGTCACCTGATTTGGACCATCTGGGAGCAAATAGTATGTACGGCCATGACACGTATAGGTTATGCTGAAAGGTTTTCTTCAACATACGCTGGTAATTAGGCCCACGAATATGAAATGAAACAAAATTAGAAATAGAATGAATACTCATTACTGACTTACCTCACAGCATCCTTAGAAACATGCTGTTTGGCATCTTCAAAATCAGCCAGCACAGCTTGCAGTGGACAGCAATTCAGCTTAGCATGAAGCCATTCGTAGTTGAAGAGAACTTCGGCGTACAGGTCAGCAAAGCGCTTAGATCGGACCAGGTGGAAGGGAAGCTCGCCAAACTGGAACGGTTGTATACTAGTATGAGAAGATATACTTGTAGCATAGTAAACTGTTGGTAACGGTTCAATGAGTTGAACATTGTTGCAGTCACTGCTTCGATTGCTGGTCGCATTTCCAACTGAGCGCTTCCATGCCATAAATGATATGTTAAGACATCAGTCCAGGGGCCTGGGGTCCAGGGTACTATAGTCGTTATATATACTTAATCGTACCATGATGCTCTAAATCCTCTCGGCTAACATACGTCTAGGCATCTGAAATGTTGATTATAGTTAATTGTTAGAATGCCAGAGACAACATTATCCGCGCACCTTTGAGGAAAACAATGTTCAAACAGTTGACCTAAATGAGAATTCAAAACTGTTTAAGCGAGGTTTAAGAACAGCACTGATCTTGCATGGTTTTCATAAAGCTTTTAGTAAGGCCCCTGGTTGTAGGATAACAATAATTATTACAGTCGTAATGTCATCAAGGCTTTTTGATGATCTGGAAACTCATACATTAAGGCTGGCCACAAGGAGAGACACGTGTCATGTTGAAGTGCTCGTAGCGGAGCTCGACATGGCTATCTTAACCGATCAACAAGTTAAGTAACACTTGCTGAGGTCAGGACTTGGATGGGTGACCGCTAGTGGCATTGTTAAACTGGGCGCTTTCGTGCTTTGGAAGGCACGATAAGCTGTCGGTCTCGGTTGTTTGTCTTAGGACAACGTCGTTAGGCTATGTCGAAGGCCTTCGGGCCGTCTCAAAACTTCGACATGGGTTGGCCCAACTCCTCTCTTAGAGAGGAAGGCTCGAGTCCCAGCAGTGCGAACAAAATGGGTTGATTATGATTACAAGTGGCAAGGCTATCCACTAACACGCACTAATCCTTCTTTGCCTGGAAATCTCATGCCTCGGGGGAGAACTTAACAGAACAATTATGCTACGTGATGAGATGGGGCAGTCGTGCTAATGGTAAGTGTCACACTTGGTCATATTAGTTTTAGTCCAGTAAGCTTTGAGTTTAAAAGTTTGCGCATTACTGTACTGCATTATATTTAAAATTGCAATGGCAGCTAATCTGAGTAGTTTTAAAAAGAGCCACCAGTAGGACGCTGCAGTCAGTGGAAACATGTAAAAATTTTACTTTGCTTGTGATTTGTTCTAAGTACTTTCATTGACTCATTGAATATAAAATCTTGGGTATTTGGTCATGTTGTGTAGTGCCTAAATGAGCGAAAACATAAAACACTTCTGACCTGGCAGGCCTTCGTTGGTTGCAGTGTCACCACCAAGCAAAATAAATGCCATTTCAAAGCCATGTGAGTTTTAAAACCTTATTGGCATCCGAGCTTTCCTTTACAAGAGCTAAACAGAAAAACAACGTTACCTTCCTCAAGTTGTATCTCTTCATTGAACCATCAGCAGACGTAAACACCAGCGGTTGAAGAGGCACCTTTCTGTCTGCCACGCCTTCTCTGTCAGCCAAGTTGAAGCGATGCCGCTGGATCTCTGTGTACTTGAACGGCTTCGGTGTGCCGCCACCCCATATTCCTGGAACGTATTCGAGAGATATAGGTCACCATGAAATGGATTACGTATTTTCATGCTTTGTTAAAGGTGGTAAAACATGGGTTGTTAAAGGGAGGAAGTTCACAAATTGACAAGTATATGTATGTATGTCCACGCATCACTTTTTACTGGACCAACTCCATGTTCTTCTTCTTGAAATTTTGTCCTAATATATACGATAATGATCATTTTATACTTTCAGGTATCCACTATATGTAGCTATAATTAAAATTTCATACTTCAGTGTAAATCGGGTTATTAAGAAAAAAATAATAACAAGTAAGATAATTAATAAGACCCTTGAGCCATAACGTCAAAACAGAGTTACACTATATAATATATATGAATATAAAACGAATACATTTATAATTGAAATTTTTTTTTCCTATCCGTATAAAATATGATTTTAAGAAAACAGCCATCTCAAAATAGTTGTGAAGAAAAAAAAGTATGCTAGGTAACAAAGCTTTTTTACCATTTACCAAGATAATAATCAGCAATCATGGAATGGAAGTACATAGCCATGTTCATATTTTTGAAGTACCGCTCACGTGCTGTGTCTCGGAATTGACGATGGTACCAGTTCATCACGGAGACACCATCTGCTTCACGTTCGGAGAGGTAGTTGGGCAAGTCGTTGCGGATCCTGGACAAAAAGTGAGTATGCATGAGCTATAACAAATGGCTAGGCAATTGAGACTTAACCTATATCTGACGAATAGCTGGTGCTGTGCAGTGCTACCATCAATGTATATGACCGTGTAAAGTCAAGAGCTAAGAAGACGATAACTAAGATAAATAAGATAACCGAGCGCCAGGCCCAAACTGCTTTGATGTCATATTCGCCTGTCTACCCAAATTTCTGTATCATAAGCACAATGCTCAATTATTTACGCACTGCAACAGCTGTCATTTCAAGAGTAGGGCTGCCCATCATGGGGATGATGTCTCAACCTGGTTGAGTCAATATTTATATTGAGTGCTGACTGAATATAAAACTCTGTTTTTCGTTCCACAGAGGAAATATTTTTGGCGGAGTCAAACTGTTATCTCGAAGCTCGAAGGGAATAAGTCTATAAAGAATTTGGATAATGAGGCATAAAGCTAATAATGATCCAAAATTTCATCAAGATGAAATATTAGAGGGAGAAGGTACTAACATGGTCATGCAATTAGTTTACTTTAGCAACGGGATATTTACCATGTAAATGTATATTTGACTCGCAATAGTTCGGAACAGTTGCATGCGCAATGTTCACGAGTAAACTGAAGCAGACCGTCTGATCATAACAACATCTACCCGTATCAGTATACTCGTGAAAATGGCGCATGCAACTTTGACAAAATATCTATAACTCACAATGAACACAATACATGGTAAATATTCTGTTTCCAAAGTTTACTCTTGAGTCCGTAAAATTAAAAGAGTTTTTTTAAGTACCTATAAACAGATTATCATTAACCTATTAAAAGGCCATCTAAGTCCCAATGTTTGTAAATTCCAATGCAAAAACCCTTTTGTTGATATTAAATTAGTACTCGTAACATGCTCTTCGTACCTAGTCCACAACAAAGGAGGAATCCTCCTCACTGGTGGCAAGTGGTACTGGTACACGTCATCCAGAACCTTATCATCAAGAGATATCAGATCCTCAAGCTCTGTTTCTGACAGGCCGCTGCGTGCCGCCGTGATGTAAGCTAGGGCGTGGAATACTAAGAGACGGCCATGCTAGAACAGAAAACAGAATACAACATTTACAATTTGAAGATAGTAGTTAGTACTTTTAAACATTCGAACTAAAATCATGTTTAAGGTAGTGTCTGTTGGTATCTGTGTGTACTGTCAAAATCAATCCAACATAGTCAAAACATGAGGAACGATTTCCATTTTAATGTTTTTGAACGTATAGACTAAAAGAAGGTTACTCGCCTTTTTGCTTTCCTGCTTTAGTTCACGACTATTTTATCTCATAAAAGATATGGATTCGGATTGTTAACATAATCGCAAAAAGCTGTCTGACCAACGATATATAATAAGCCGATGGTCATGGCTGAATCTAGAAAGAATATAAATCTACTGATATTCTTCTCAAATTATATTAGAAGATGCCTTTACCTGCTTCTCGATTCTCTCAAAGAGCATCATGATAGAATCCATCACAGTAGAGGCTAAGTGAGTGTCTTGGGGTTTGGTGTAGCTTCTCCATCTGCATACCTTAGAAGAGACAGAAGTTTTATGCTATAAATAGTCAACAAGCAAACGTTTCACCCGACGGAATGAGTCTCGCCACCTATAATACCACCTATAGTTATATGCTACTGGTCTTTAATACCAGTAGCATCACCAATACTTTGCCTATCCTTTATTTTATACTATTGAGCACCCTTTTAAAAGTTGTCTATGTTAGGGGTTTCCTAAAAGACGACTTTTTAAGTTTACGTTATTGTACTACTACTGTTTTAGAGGTAGGTTTGGGAGAAAAGAAAAATTAACGACGTAACACTAAAACTAAAATGATGATGGCTAAGTCATATAATAAAGAGTGACAATAAATGGGCAAAGCATGTAACACAGAATGGTGCCCAAGACAAAATATAAGAATAAACAAAAAGCAGAATATTAGATGGGAGAACGATATTCGGAAAGTAGCTCGAGTTACATGGAAGAGAATGACCCATAACTGGAAATTGTGGCAAGTTTAAGGATAGGCCTTTGCAGAATCGCATAATAATCTCAATACCAAATTGCATTACAATGTCAAATAATGAATTGACTTAAACTTACGTCACTTCATGATTACTTGGTTTTTACATTATTAATTTGTATGATTTTTAAATAAAGGCTAATACAATATAATACAAAAACTCTTTATTGGCACCAAAGCAATCACAAAATAATAAAACACTTAAATAATAGGCACACATGGGCGGTCTTATCGCTAAAAGAGATCTCTTCTAGACAACCTTTGGATGGATAGGGAATACAAGACTGATATGGACGGTGGTGCAACATTATAAAGAAATATATTATTACTAATTAAAAGGTTAGAATTTAAATAAAATACACTTAAATATAACAATACTGCCGTGGCGGTGCCGGCTTAGAATAGAACCCCCCCAACTCTACCCGTGAGTGCCGTAGAAGGCGGCTAAGGGATAACAAATCAGAAGGTGGGCAGCAGCACCTTCCCAGTCAAACACACACAAACTGCGCTCGCCAACCCGCCTGCCAAGCGTGGCGAGTATTGGCAAAAACCCCTCAATGGACTGGACAAAAAGAACCAGGCCCCCAGTCCCCGGCAGCCCCGCTATTCCTGGCTACGGTAGTGGCCACGGTAACGGTGGGGCAGGGGGTGCTAAGAATCCCCGGCAGACGACCGGCTACCACCCCCAACGACGACGACTGGCCCTGGTAACACACAACATACGCACGATGAGGACAGACGAGAAGTTATATGAGCTGGAAGAAGAAATGAGTAAGCTACGCTGGGACATTGTGGGGTTATCTGAAGTCCGTAGAGCGGGTGAGGACACGATAACCCTAAAATCAGGTAACCTACTCTACCACCGGGAGGGCGACCAACAGTCCCAAGGTGGTGTCGGGTTTCTCGTCCACAAGTCCCTTACTAACAACATAGTTAAGATTGATAGCGTTTCCAATAGGGTCGTATACCTAATACTCAGAGTATCCAAACGATATTCGCTGAAGGTCATTCAGGTATACGCACCGACGAAGTCGCACCCGGATGATGAGGTGGAGGATATGTATGAGGACATTAGTCGGGCCATACATACCTCTGAAACGCACTTTCTAGTTGTTATGGGGGACTTCAACGCGAAGTTGGGTAAGAGAAGCGAGGATGAGTCTAAAGTGGGGCAATTTGGCTATGGACAACGGAACCGTAGGGGACAGAGGTTGGCCGACTTCCTGGAGAAAGAGGGACTCTTTATGATGAACTCTTTCTTTCAGAAGCCACCTCACAGGAAATGGACCTGGCTGAGTCCCGATGGTTCCACGAGAAATGAGATTGACTTCATTATGACCACCAAAAGGCAAATATTCACTGATGTCTCCGTGATCAACAGGGTTAAAACCAGTAGTGATCACCGAATGGTAAGAGGCACGGTGAATATTAATGTCAAACTGGAGAGGTCTCGTCTGATGAAGTCTACGCTCTGACCTACTCGTGCCCATATTCAAGACCCCGAGAGCTTTCAACTTGAGCTATCCAATCGCTTCGATTGCCTTGAGAACATCGTTTCAGTGGACGAGATCAATAACAGGTTAGAAGAAACTGTCCATACAGTGGCTTCCAAGTACTTTAAACCCCACCGTACAGATAGGCCACAGAAACTCTCCAACGATACCCTCAACCTCATGGCTGAACGACGCTCATTGAAACTGCAGTCTTCGGATGATGCTGAAGCATATAGGCTGCTCAATAGACGAATATGGAAGTCCTTGCGACACGACATCCGGATCTTTAATACAAACCGTATTAAAGAGACGATAGAGCGGAAAAAAGGCTCCAAAGTGTTTGCAAGAGACATGTCTATTGGGCAAAGCCAGTTGACGAAGCTGAAGAGAGGAGACGGCAGTGTAGCGTCGACCAAAGCGGAAGTGTTAGAAGAGGTCGAGAGTTTCTACGGACAGTTATACACCTCGGTCGCTAAACCTGTTAGCAGCTCGGTCAAAGACCCAAGAGCCAAGCTGAACCGACATTATAAGAAGATATCCCGGACATCAGCCTGTACGAGATTAGAATGGCCTTGAAACAGCTTAAGAACAACAAGGCGCCTGGTGACGACGGTATCACATCTGAGCTTCTGAAAGCGGGTGGAACACCGGTACTTAAAGTCCTTCAGAAGCTCTTTAATACCGTCTTACTCGAAGGTTCAACGCCAGAAGCATAGAACAAAAGCGTGGTGGTGCTGTTCTTCAAGAAAGGTGACAACACTTTACTTAAAAATTACAGACCCATCTCGCTTTTGAGCCATGTTTATAAGCTGTTTTCGAAGGTCATAACGAACCGTCTCAGTCGCAGGTTTGATGAATTCCAGCCTCCGGAACAAGCCGGTTTCCGAAAAGGCTATAGTACCATAGACCACATCCACAAGCTACGGCAAGTTATACAGAAGACCGAAGAGTATAACTTGCCTCTTTGTCTAGCGTTTGTGGACTATGAGAAAGCCTTTGATTCGATCGAGACGTGGGCAGTGCTTGAGTCTCTCCAACGGTGCCGTATTGACTATCGGTATATTGAAGTGCTGAAGTGTTTGTACAAAAACGCCTACTGACAGTCCGAGTACAGGAGCAGAGTTCGAAGGCAATTCCATTGCAAAGAGGCGTGAGACAGGGAGACGTTATATCTCCGAAACTGTTCACCGCTACATTGAAAGACGCCTTCAAGCTTCTGGAATGGCAAGGACTTGGCATCAATATTAACGGCGAATGCATCACTCACCTTCGATTTGCCGACGATATTGTAGTCATGGCAGAATCCATGGAAGACCTCAGTACAATGCTCGAAGGCCTCCATCGAGTTTCCCAACGGGTAGGTCTTAAGATGAACATGGACAAGACGAAAATTATGTCTAATGCCCATGTTGTACCTACCCCAATATCAGTTGGGAACTCAGTTCTCGAAGTTGTTGACGAGTACATCTACCTGGGACAGACAGTCAAACTAGGCAGGTCCAACTTCGAGAAAGAGGTCAATCGTCGAATCCAACTCGGCTGGGCAGCGTTCCGGAAACTTCGCGAAGTCTTCTCGTCAAAAATACCTCAGTGCCTCAAGACAAGAGTCTTCGACCAATGTGTGTTACCAGTGATGACTTATGGCACTGAAACGTGGTCTCTTACTATGGGCCTCATAGATAAGCTCAAAGTCGCACAACGAGCTATGGAAAGGGCTATGCTCGGGGTTTCTCTACGTGATCGAATCAGAAATGAGGAGATCCGTAGAAGAACGAAAGTCACCGACATAGCCCAGAAGATTAGCCAGTTGAAGTGGCAATGGGCAGGGCACATAGCACGCAGAACAGATGGCCGATGGGGCCGAAAGGTTCTGGAGTGGAGACCACGTACCGGCAAGCGCAGCATAGGTCGTCCACCGACACGGTGGACAGACGACCTGAGGAAGGTCGCAGGACGACGTTGGATGCAGGCCGCTTCCAACCGGTCCTTTTGGAAAATCATGGGGGAGGCATATGTTCAGCAGTGGACGTCCTACGACTGAGATGATGATGATGATAACAATACTTACATGCAATAATAATACAATACATAATTACAAAATTAAAAAAAAATACTTTATATATAACTATTCATAAAATAAATAATATCAATCAATCAATGATGTCAGGATTCAAGATTTAATAAAGAGAGATAATAGTCTTTCACTTGAGCTTTCAAGCTATTCAGAGATTGCGCGCGCTTGATACTAGCCGGGAGTGCATTCATATTATTATTATTTTTATTTAAACAATTTCACGGGTTTCACCCGGTCCTTTACAAAGGCATAAGTGGGGCTGTAGCTACGAATAATAATAGGCTGTAGCCAAACACTCAGAGGCCTGTTTGGTATAAAAATACAATGTAGTATAAAAACAGAAACATTTGGGATGGATGGTTACATGGTATATCTATTAGAAAATGGGTAAAATGTCAAGGCTATTGATATGTACTTATTAGTGGTACGGGAGATAGTGGGCTATGGACGAGACTACGGCACCTGTCAATTTCAGTCTCATCTTAAAATATTTAGGCAGGTGGTGACTTGCCACGCACTAAACGGGCTCCCCATAATAGCCACCATCAATGGTGACAAAAGGAGCAACGTTGGTGTGGATGGCTGAAGGGAGTTGAGAGGTGTGCTGCGGTTTCATTAGAGCGCTACTACCGGCGTTATGCCCTTTAACACTTCCACCCTTGGAGCTTTTTGTTTCTTGCTCTTGCGTCTCCACCCCCAGACGGCCAATCAAGGCAAGCCGGGGGTCAGGGGTCTTATTTAGCCCCAGGGAGAATCAGGGTCCACGGTGTCGCCACTCACCGACGTTTCGCCACAAAGCCTACGGTGCTAATTATTATTATTACTGTGCTAAGGAAAAGACCACGAGGATCGAGCAGTATGATTGTCAGTTGTGGATGATATGTCGGTGAGATGTAGGAACAGAGCATAAGATTTATGGACTTCTGTGCTTAAGAAGAAGTGAAGTTTGGGTGAGTTGGAATGGCACTTTAGATAAAAAAATAATTTATTGATTCAGGTGTTACTCTCGAACGTTACTTTCTAAATCGATTTCAAAAACGACATTATTATAAATATTTATTGGCAGTTCCATACTTAAGGCTGAGATGCAGTGTGCAACACCCTCCTTCGCGCAAAATGCAAGAAGGAAGTATACAGAATAAGCAACACACAAAACAACGGAATCAACCAAAAACTATTGGACACGTGTTTTGCCTCTACACGGCACGGCATACTCAGGAGATGTTGCAACATCCAGTGGAAGTGTAAATATTTATTTTAATGTCGTTTTTAAAATCAATAATAAATAGTAATAATCATTATATAAAATATTATATTATAGTTCACATTAAATCATTGCACATTATTACAGTTTATATATTTAAAATGATGACATTACCTCTGCAAATACGAGTTTTACGAATATGGGCAGAGAGCATGCACCGATGGCGTTGGAGACGAGACGCCATTGGTAGTTGGACAAGTCTCTTGCAGCTGAAGCCATCCATAATCTGAAACCAACGTTGGGGAAACTCAGTTAGCATGATTAGACAACTGACGGTGCACTTCGAACTGCCCATCACACCTGCAATGCAGTCAAAAGTTCTAGCTATAGCTACGGTTGTTTCGAGCAGCAGATCTCTGGCTTTTTGGAGCAGAAGAGTTATTCTAGAAAGACATGGCTATTTGTTAATACAATTCGCCGAGCAATTTCACTTGCTACGCTGGCCTCCAGACTCAGAACAGAGCAATTCTCACACATTGCAGCTTCAGGGCAGAATATCTGACATTAAAAAGTTAGATTTTTTTATGGGATAGGTTGGCAGGCGAGCAAGCGGCTCACCTGATTGTAAGTGATACCGTCGCCCACGGACATCCGCAATATCAGAGGTCTCGAGGATGCGTTGCCGACCTTTGAGGAAGGATGATAGGAAGGAAGACATAGAAGAGTGAGGTTGGAGGGGAGGGGGAAGGAGAGAGAGGGGGGATTCGGGCCTCTGGAACCTCCCACAAACCTACAAAACGCAATAGCAAGCTATGTTACTTCATATCGGCGTTACGTGGGAGTGTGGAACTTCTCCGGTCGTACCAGCCCATTCGGCTGTGGGGTTGCAGGTACCTACCAAGACGGAAGACTCAGGTACTCAGGGAAGCTTAGCGCGAAGGTGCGCTAAGCATCCCTGAGTACCGGAAGGCATGGACACACACATTAACGCATCACAACATCCAAGACACGACAGCAAACATTCCTTTTCATTACACAAAAATTTGCCTTGCAGGGATCGAATCTTGTAACTCGCGCTTCGAAGGCAAGGTCTAAGTCTACCCGCGAACCATACATTACTTCAACATCATCTATCTACCAAAAGGTACCCTCCTACATTCTTTATTTATTTATTCATATGACAGCTGAAAGACTTACTTCAAGACCTGCATAGCCAGGTCTTCTCCCAATGCTTTGACTTCGAGGAAACTATCTTCAGAGTCAATCATGCGTCGGAGTACGTCGTACTCTTTGGAGACTTCTGGATTTGCTTCTTCACATGCACAGGTCACTATTATCTATAAAGTAAAGACAACCACTGAATTGCCAGATACCTAAACAGTCTGGTTAAGCAAAATAAGTAGGTATGTGAATAATGGTTAAGTACCATAATAATTGTAAAATTTTATTTATGTTATTTGACGATACAAGGCCCACCTGGTGTTAAGAAGTAACCTCTGCCTAGAACAGATGCGTTTCGTTACAAGCGACGAACTGCTCTGCGCTCGTAACCCTGCGACAAAGATAAAAGTCTCATGTGACTATAGTTTTGCCGGCATCCTTAGGTACCATTACCATTCAAACCAGAACACAGGATTGGGTACATTACTGCGTGAGGAAATGCATCTGTTCTAGGCAGAGGTTACCACTTTAAATCAGGTGGCCTCTTGCTTGGATCGTTCGCTAATATATAAAAAAATATATAAAAAGTAAAGTATCAACAGTTGGTTATTCAGTGGCCATGGTCCTGAAGCAAGTACCTTGCAATGTGGCGGAAGTCTGGTCGGCAACCAAGACACCTTATTGTTCTCCGTCCCAATTCCAGTGAGCTGGTCTACTGAGTCCAAGAACAGGAGTAGCGGTTGCTGCTGGGTGGCCATGGTTAGGAGTTGCTTAAAGTGAGCTGTAAGTGGAACCAAGTCGTCTGGAATCTGCTCGAAGGGGAGGGCAAAGTTGTAGGAGATCTGGAATATATAATTTGACAAATATTAGATAAATTACTTTGTTATAGGTCCTTTTACAAGTTTCCATATATATCTCCAGAACTCATTGTGGATAATTCCTTCTCGAATTTCACACACGTGATGGTAGCTCTCCCAAAAGTTTATGGGCTCATATTTCGTCTGAAAACTCTCAAATAACTACTAAAACCAGTAAAGCTAGCCCCATAGGGCAGAATCTCCATGCGACGGTTAGAATCATATAGAGAGTGAAAATTATATATATTCTAATATAAAATTGTCTTAGTTTCATCTTATAACATCAGCTATCGGTCAGTGAAAGACCCGTTAAAATCGGTCCAGCCGTTTTAGAGATTAGCCGGAACAGACAGATAGACAATCATTTAAAAACTGATTCTTTATATAATTACCGTATATACTTTCATAATGCATTAAGTGATAATTAAGTTGTTAAATAAAGTTGTTAATTTGGAACTACACACAGACACTTTAATTTTATTTATCTGTATCATTCATTGTGAGATAAATAATATACCTGTTGACAAATCGAAATAAGTGTCGGAGTGAGAGCACTGGAGTCAGGAGTAGTGCCAAGAAACCTGATGATGTTGGTAGGCCGTACTTCCGCAAACCAGGTCTCTAAGGATGTAGCTGCACTCTTCGATAAGAGACTGGTTTTCCCGCAACCCCCTGGAAGGTGGAAAAGTAAAAAAATATTGTAAGCACAAACAATATCGGATCGTTTTCTATTAGGTGCCTACAGCATATTTAAGTCCCTCTTGCAATCACTCTCAATCTATTTTTAAAACATTAAATGACATGACGGTCAAGGCATTTATCAGATCGTAAGCAGCACGATTTCCCATAGCAGCTGCAGTGCGACCCAAATCTTTTATCTTCAAAGCTCACCCTGAAGCATGATCGTTTAGATCCATTCCAGTAGTTTTACTTGCAAGAGTGCTCTTAAACCATAAAACAGAAGTCATTTTGTAGTATAAGACAGCTGTAGATACCACCAATATCAACTAATAAAATGAGTCCTCTACCACCACCTCTATGGGTCACTATGTGTGGAGATTTGCTGAAGAGCCAGGTATGAAATACCTCTGGAAGGATCAGCCACCAGTGTGGCGCTCAGGTACGACTAGCTCTGGCTAACTCCTGATCCCATAAAAAACAAGATTACCTATAGTCCAGGGGCTATGATGTATTGGTTGGCAAACGAACAAGCGGTTCTCATTCATTCTCATGATTGTAAGTGATACCGTTGCCCACCGACATCGGCAATAAGGAATAGAAGGGGTGAGGGTAGAGGGTGGATGGGGGTAGGGGGAAAGAGAGGACAAAAAAGAGATTGGGCCTGCGGAACCTCACACAGACCGACTATACGCAATAGCATAAGCTACTGCTAATATTACTTCACGTCAGTGTTATGTCGGAGTTTGGTGCTTCCCCAGTCGTGCCAGCCCATTCGGCAGTAACCCATTACTAACAAAATTGCTTCCTTTTCACGGAACTGGATAACAACCGGTACCCTATTGTATAAAATAAAAAGTCTACTAGTATACATAAAATACAGAGAAATTATTTACACACCTTCTCCATACAAAACCAGAGGTTTATCTGAAGAGTTCTTCATATAGTTCTCAATGAACTCAAGGTCAGGTTCACGGCCGTGGAACACCTTGACGGAGTTATTGCACGCGTGGAGATGCTGGAGTATTTCGGTGACTATCACACCCTGGGCACTGCTGTCTTCTTTACGCATAGCTCTGTGTGTATTGGAAGAAACATTGTTGTCATTAAAAGTCCTTCACTTAAAAGTAAACATACTAATTCGTATTATACCCGTTGTAATGATACCAACAGCAAATGTTTACCAGTTGTCCAGAAATTTCGATTGCAAGCACATGATAGTGCCTCTGTTGGCAGTGTCGGAAACGCGGCAAAATAGACGCAAAATTTTAAAACGACTATTACACACAGCTTAGTAGTAGCTACGAGCTTAATTAAATTAGTTTATGATCGTCGTTATATTTTTGGTGACGTCTTTTTGGCGACGGAGTCACCGCCGGTCTAATATCAAAACATTATGGATAGATATCTAGACCAAACTAGTACTTTTTCGAGGATGTTCTAGCCGGTGGACGTTTTAAATTTCAGCCTTTAAACCTCAATAAAGTAATACGTAGGTCCTATACATTAGGGACTTTGCCTAACAGTATGTTGTTTTCTTATAAATAATGGAATACAGTATAATTACCTGTCCACAAGTTTGATGATGTTTTTGTAGAAATGAGAGATGAAGTGGTTCAAATATTCACCATGTGTTTCAGTATCTAGACCTTCTCTTCCAATCCATTCAACTGTGTATCTGGAAAAACCAAAATAAGTAGCAGTCTCTTTGACGTATTGTACAGTTCTTTTGTTATAATACCCCCAAATTTTTTTTTTTAAAACACTAACAAATATATAACATGTCTCTAGGAATTGCATCGATCTATTTAATGACAAGATTAAGCTTTGGTTTCAAAACTGCAACAGGAAAAACATTGAACTCAAACTCATATATTAGAATTGTTTTAAAAATAGCGATTCAAATCACATGTGTCAATCACAAATTTGGAAAACAATAAACAAATATGTTTAGGATAACATATGACAGGCACTTTTTTTTAATTTAACGGTTTAATTTTAATAAACATATTGTTACTTACGGGATAAAAACCAGGGTATTCGTTGATAATGAGCTCCCGATATTTCGATAGTGTTGCAAGCGCCATCATTATAAACGAATACGACAGATTCATCTCGTAAGTAACAATATGATTAACCTAGTGAGCTCCCGACTATGATCAAATTTGCAAACCAGAGGTGCAAAAACCCCGCAAAAAACAAGTGACTGTCGCTTTTTCGTTGATATTACTGGTCTGGTATCTTTCAAATGATAATTTGTTATGTAAAAAAAATTGCCAGGTCCTTTACAGCAGGGGTTCCCAAACTTATTTTGTCTAGGGCCCACTTTGAGAATAAATTATTTTTAGCGCCCCCATTTTCTCACCTACTTAAAAACCATTATAACTTCTAATAAAATTAATTATTGTGAGCTATAATTAGCGGAGAGTTAAACATTCATTCTAAACGAGACTTTTACTATAACCCGCAAGAGTTAACTTGAGACCTGAGCGCAGTAGGTAGTTCACAACGGCCAATGAGAATGATTATTGAAACACAACTTTAGAAATATTCAGACAGAGTAGGTATATTTTCTGTTCATTATGTTTGTTGATATCAGGTTCCAATTTACTCAAGAACACAACGCCCAATTTTGTTTCTGGGTATCTTACTGCCCCCCTTTATGGTTGCAGCGCCCACAAGGGGGCGTTATCGCCCACTTTGGGAAAGGCTGCTTTACAGCATCAAAAAAACAAAACATTAGCTGCAATCTATTGTATATTTGAATAGATAACATTTTTAATTGGATCCATATTTGATTTGGCCTTGGCATACCTGTATGCCAAGGCGGCTTAACGAAAGTTTTTTTGGCATACAGGTATGCCAAGGCAGCTTTACGGGTAACATAAGAATGTTATTGAAACACTTAACCTTGTAAATGACCTTTAGGCACCTTATAATTTTTACCAAGTGTGAAGTTGGGTGAAGATTTAATTAATTACTTAATTACATTTTATCACATAAACTGTTTTATTTGGTATATATTGTATAGCTCAATCTTTTTTCAGTAAAGACAAGTATAATTTGAAAAATTTTATGCAGACTTCTATTCTATTCAGTTATTGTAGTGTATATCAAAAACTACTTGACCGAATTTGATGAATGGGACCACACGGGAAGCACCAGCTTTCAAAAAATAAAATAATTTTGAGAATCGGTTCGAAATCGAACGTATGAGGTAACAAGCATACAAAACAAACATTCGAATTGAGTATCTCTTCCTTTTTGGAAGTCTGTACAAACATACTATAAAAATTAACCATCGGTTGTTTCTAATCTAATCTTTTTCAAATCTAGTATTCCATCCAGATAATTGAAAAGTGGTGACACAATAGCCTTTAAAAATAGGCTATAAAATAGTGACATATCAACAAACTCACTTCTGTATATTAGTAGTCTCAATCTTATTCGGCAGTCTTTCATCCCTTAAGTCAGCAAGGAGTTTTGAGGCTTCATTATCAAGAGATCTGTTTAGGATGTCGACAAAATTGCTGGCCTTCTTGAGATTCTGCAGATTGATGTTATTAATGTACCGCACGTAGGCCAAACAGTGGTTCTTGGTATTTTTGACGTTGAGGACTCCATTGATAACTTCTCGCTCGGTTACTGAAAGAAAAAAATACATATGTCAAAATTAATAATGCCTGTTGGTTGTACCATTAAAGCTAAGTTGTTGAATAACGATAAGCCATCATACCATCATTTCATATTAAACATGATAAATTATATTAAACTCGTACGTTCCTTAAAGTTCATCATAATTTTATTTTCTATCGCCTTTGTAATATCGTTGCTTAGGTCATTAATACTATTTCAAATATGGTTATTAACCCTGGCTTCCAAAAGGGAGGAGGTACTCAATTCGACTGTATGTTTTTTTAAATATTTGTCATCTCATAACTTTCGATAAAGTGAACCGATTCTCAAAACTCGTTTTTGTTTGATAGCTGATGCTTGCCGTGTGGTCCCACTTAAATTTCATCAAATTCGGGACTGTAGTTTTTGGAATAGAATGGAAGTCAGTATTAAATTTTTCAAATTGTTCTTGTTAGGTAGAAACTTCGGTTCCGTGCGGGCAAGGCGCATACAAACTATTCAGGGACTTGACCTAACGTTTCATTGAAGTGACTGATGAGCAGACTGCTGTCTCATATTTTGCACAATGGAATATTTCGCAAAACTTGTGAACGTAGAAATGCAGCTAGCACTATGTCCACTTCTCCTTCAAAAATTGTTTCATCGTAAATATATTAAGTTTAAAGTAAATAATGCAATACAAGTTCAAATAATGTAAAATAAACCTATACTTTAAAATGATTACTAATATAGTTAGAATACATTAATACCGTTTAAACTTGGTTAGTTGGCTGAAACCAATCCTGTTTAAAGTTCGCTTACCAGACATGAAGTAATTATGCATGATGTCTTTATCGATTTTCCCCGATGTGTACAACTGGGACGATGCTTTACGGAACAGCTTTTGCATTTTGCCGAGCGTGTCCCACCAGATGGCCTGATCTTCAGCTTGAAGCTTGGGAACTCTCTGGGAAAATAAAAGAAGGCGGAACATATATAAACAATCCCGTCCGAGGATGAAATTTTTCTCTCTATAAATTTCAATATATAAACAATATTTCGAAAAGAAGTAAAGATGAAAAAACGGTGTTATGAAGAGATGTTCTACTCGTAGGTTTCCGTATAGAGATAATCCTATGACAGTGACCTATGACCGTAACCTGTGGCCGTAACCTGTGTGTGAACTAAGACCGTGACCTATGACCGTGACAATAAATAATATAATGAAAAAATACTAAAACAACTGTGGCAATAAATCAAATAATATCTGTCTGTAATTGTACCTTGTTATTAAAATTTATCAATATGGATGAAATAGGCTGCAGCACAGACACTGGAGGTACAGCGTTGGAGTCTTTTTTGTACCAGGTGTCCAGCAGGATTACGTCTACTCCACCTGCAGCCAGTTCGTCTCGTAGCATCTGCAGTTCTGAGGATAGCACGTACGTTGGGATTGGTCTGTAACAAGTACAATAAAACTTATACCGACTTCCATTCTATTCAGTTATTGGTGTATATCACAAAACTACTGAACTGAATTTGATGAAATTTAAATCGATCGGTCACACGGGAAGCGCAATTTTGAGAATCGGTTCTCCCAGTCGGAAGTCGGTAGAAAAAATACAAGAAAACGTGATCAAACCTAAAACAGTTCTGAAAAATTTGGATAACATTGGTTCGAGAATACTAATTAAAATGATCTTTTCCTTGCAGTTTGTGTTAGTTAGCTGATGGATATAGCCAGTCTTAAACGTCATTAACCTTCTTATTATTAATACTACCGAGGTCCATATGCAGTGTAGATTGTTTTAACACCTAATACAAAATACTTAAAGAAACAAAACACAATACTGAATCGTACCAAAAAAATATTTTACTATTTAGCCGTTAACGTCATATTATTATAACTGCGAAAGGTGTTTAGGTGTTTAAAGCACCGCTTACCCCTTCAAGGATATATAGTATAGGTGTGACGATTTGTTATGTTGTGTTTTAAAATAACATGTATTGCGTTATTTTTGTAAAAAAAAAAAGATTTTTACCAAGTTTTGAGTGAATTGCACCAGAAATATTATTTTTAATTTTAATAATTTCTGAAAATTACCGCACACCTTATATTATGGGTTTATTTGAAAACTTTAAAAAATAAGTGTTTCATTAATTATTACAGTTTTTAGCCGTACCATATAAGTTAATGCGCGCCGACCAGTTAATTGAGACCCCAGTTTTATATGAGACCTTGTAGTATAGAGCGATCAAGCTGCCTTCTTGGATTTATGTGACGGATCGATGTAAAAAATTATAGTTGGGAACTTCTATTCTATCCATATACCAACTTTCATCGAAATCTGTGCGATAGTTTTTAAGTTATGCGCGAGCATACAAACAGAAAGATATTCTAAACACGTCATATTCGTATTCAATTTAGTAGGTAATGTAACGTCTTCTGACCCACATTTTTTTATTTTACTTCTATGTAAAAACTTTTAGGCCTCTCTTACAAGTATAGATAGCACCAACAACCCAAGAAATACTAATATATGTTCCCAGAAAATCTAATAATGTACAAAGAAGATCACGTATTTCACCTCATCATTTTTAGTCAATACTCACGTTACACACACACACATACATTATTAATTAATATATTATAATTACACGTACATTCATAATAATTCACGATCAACTAATTTTATAATTTCCTTATTATTATGCCTTTCACAGGTCGTTCCTGTACCAAACTGCTGGTCTATCTAAACTAATTCCACAATTTCTTACTCATGGCTTTGAAACCTTTTGAAAATTTCAGCGTCATCTTCACCTCTCATATCTTCATCTACACTAATATTATAAAGAAAGATTTGTTTGTTTTGCTTAGGCTCCAAAACTAGTAGACCAATTGGAAAAAATATTATACCTTTAGAATCCTAAATTTTCCCTTATGAACATAAGCTATATAATATATTCAAAAAGTTAAAGATCCGTATGAAAATTTCGATAATGTAACCCAAAGTGTGGGAAAAATACCAAAAAAATGTCCATATATTGCGTATGCTGCGGAAACTATTGACCATAATAATATTAGTCTATGCAATTGACATTAGACTAAAGTGTTGACAGGGGGCCGATTCCAATTAATTTGTTTCAAATACAATCCAGTCGTAACTGATTTACACACATTCTTAATCTGCTATTAGAAAACAGTCCAGCTGCAGTAACGTTTCCATTGACGCCAGCGATCGAATAATATTTCTTAAATTAATATTATGGTAACTCATAATGGGCCTCATAAACAAGCTCAAAGTCGCACAACGAGCTATGGAAAGGGCTATGCTCGGGGTTTCTCTACGTGATCGAATCAGAAATGAGGAGATCCGTAGACGAACTAAAGTCACCGACATAGCACAGAAGATAAGCCAGTTGAAGTGGCAGTGGGCAGGCCACACCGCACGCAGAACAGATGGCCGATGGGGCCGAAAGGTTCTAGAGTGGATAACACGGACCGGCAAGCACAGCGTAGGTCGTCCACAGACAGGGTAGACTGACGACCTGATAAAGGTAGCAGGACGACGTTGGATGCAGGCTGCTTCCAACCGGTCCTTTTGGAAATTTGTGTGGAGGCATATTCAGCAGTGGACGTCCTCCGGCTGAGATGATGATGATGATTATGGTAACTCGATAGATCATGAACACAACGCTAACTCATATTAGTGTTGAATATTTAATTATATATAGTAGTGTTTACGATGCGTGTTACGATACGTTTATATATATATATATATATATATATATATATCTATCAGGACAAAAACCAAACCACGCAAATGTTATACATGCAGATGTTTGTATCTAAGTATTTTGAGCCTCTCATCACGACGCATCGGCTGCACGGATTCAAATGAACCTGAAATTTAACATCCTTACATCCAGGTCTCGGAATTGACCCATAGGCATAAAAATTGTTCCAATCGTATGAAAATTTTCCATTAGTCATGAGTGAGTATTGCTTCTTTGATGCTTGTTCGAATGACAATTAAAAATAGATCCATTATAAATTAAGCAACGTTATTGAGAATATAACAACAATATACACGCAATATCCGACAATGGGCCGGGATAAGAAGGGCTGAAGATATGTTCAAGCTTGCCCTGAACAAAGAGGAGTTTAGAAGGATGACAGTCAACCTTCAATAGTGGAGAGGCACCCAAAGAAGAAGAAGTGAGAATAATTACTTATCCTCAAACAGAATTTGAACCCGCGTCTGCTGACAATCTGTGTCAGATGCCATGGTCACTGAGGCACCCATTCGAGCATCGAATAGATAATATGCACACCTTCAGAGAGACTCTAAACGTTTAGGATGTAAGGCCCACACGACAAGTATCAACTGACCTGTATCCATACTTCTGCCCTAAGAAGACCACGAAGTTGGGGCCCATGGAGAGTCGTTGACAGTTCTTGATTTCTCTCATGCAGAGCTCGGTCGTCATATGATCGTCAGTGGCCTCGTCTCGGACCCCCCACCTCATGTCCACCACCTGGGAAAGAAGATAGGCAAATGGCAAAGTAGGTGTTAACTGATCGGAATTAATTAATTAATGTCGGACATGCCGAATTTCTAAATCAAATTGTAGGTTATCCTAGACACCAAATACCAATCGATATGTTGATTAAAGTCCTTTCTCATTTTATAAATGGGAAGGCACATTAAATCTATTTCCTACTATTACTTGAACTCATAACGTCAACAAACTACTGACTGCTGATGTAGGGCGGCGTTCACAATATGACGCACTAGCAAATATATTCTCTCACTGACCAGATTCCTACTAAGAATAACTTTTCTTCAAATATAGCGCTTCTAAAATATGGAATAATCTGCCTCCTCCATTGAGGATGAAGATTAACTTTGTCCTTTTTAAACATAAATATGAAATCTTATTGGTTGATCGTCATAAAAAACATTTTGAAGCAACCTTTAAAGGAATTGGCAGCTATCTTAGCTGCAAATTCCAACATCTTCTACTTCTCCACATACTACTCTCTTACACTATCACACACACACCCTCTAATCTTACACATACCACACATTACTTCACATATTACACCAAATGTAGATTTGTAATTAGCTGCGTTAGGTAGGCTGAGTTGTTTATAGGCAATGACTATGAAAACGCCATTTATAAGACTCATAAGCTTAGTGATTGTGAACCTACACAAAGAGCTAATCATTAGCCTGTACAAGATACTCGTATAGTTCTTAATTTTAGCCGCATTACAAAATACTCTCGACTAACATCTAAGTTCGAGCAAGGAGTATGTTGAAAGCCAAGCAGCACAGCGCTGAGCATACATCTATTGCCCTTAAAAGTGCAGTTTATTAGGTATTTAGTTTATGTAAGTATTTTTAAATGCTGTTTACTGGTATTAAGTTGTGTTTTTTTTCTGTATTTTTTTTCCGTATTTTTATTGGCAATAAACATATTTTCTATTCTATTCTAAAGAACGAGGGTCTTATTTCATTATAAGCGAGGAAGAAGTAAAGGCTTAGCATCTTCTGTAATGGTATTAGAAAACGGTAGGTATATGCACCATGTCCACGCATTTTATGTAACCGCTTCCTAGAACAGATGCATTTTCTCAAAAATGTCGAACCGCACTTCGCCCCAGACATTAAGTTGTTAAATCTTATATGCCTGTTCCCCGACACCTTCATACCAAAAAATATTGCGAACATTACCTACTGATTCACGGTAGAAAATGGCAGCGAAAGGTAAGAAAATCTGGGTGACCAAGAAATTTAGGGAAATGGAAAAAATTATTTACGAGTAGTTGTTAACATTAATTAACGTTTTGCTACAACGAGTGCCATTTGAGTTATGAGGAAACTTGCGGTAAAAAAAGTGTTTTGGTGAAGCAAGAAAGGAGCAGATTCAAATTGGAAATACAGTAGGTTAGAGAGTTAACTTACGACTATCCTCGGGGTACTTTAGGTGCAAGATATTCTCATTGTGCCGCCATAAACGTTGTGAGAGCAAATAAGCTCAACCAGCTAAGTTGCTCTCAAAAGTATAAAAGAAACTACGCGAAATATTCGCCGCATTTTCGGTAGGTACTAATTTCAACATGATCACACCCACAAAAATGGTCGCAGACAAAAAATATCGCAGATGACAGTCATCTGTGTTGAAGTTAATACCGAAGTGCTTGTACACGCTTTAGTACATATACGAAGGAAAAATTATTGGACGTAAGAAAAACTTTCAATATATATATCTACAACTTATAAAGAGTTACTATACAATTTTAAGTTATATGATTATTAACGGGATATTTACCGTGGTAAGGTTGTGGAATGAGCTCCCGATATTTCGGCGCAGTTACATGCACCATGTTCGCGGGAAGACTGAAGAATGCTTGAAGGTTGGTCGAAAAGTTAAAAAGTTAGGTGCAGACATAACGATCTACCCTCTTTCTTAGTCTTTTGCTACGGTTATCACTGGAACTCGAACTCGATCCTAAGTCCCGACAAAACACACTCACTGTACCACGACCTTACCACGGTAAATATCCCGTTAATAATCATATAACTTTAGTGAACAACCGTGATAGTTTAAAACAGTGTTATACAATTTTAAGTTCAATAAAGCAGATACAGATAATTTATGTCAATAGTTTCCTGCATATTTGCCATATTTATTACACCGCATAATAGGATTCAGAAAAATATGCCTATGAATATATCACACTAATATTTCAGCAGAATATGGCATAATGGCAGAACTTAATTTTTTTTAATCAAAAAATGAAACCGTCTTCAATACCATGATAGTTCAAAAGTACCTATTATCACAATATTGTGTGCATGGTACCGATTTCGACAAGTTATTTCACACTTTTAGTGTTGAAGTCGGTTTTTTTTTTTTGTTAAAAATATTTTTAGTAATTTTAGTGATCCTTTTTAATTACCGGAACGATCACCGTCAATGATGATATCATCAAATCATCAAACTAGGCGAAATAATTTTTAGTTATCGGAGTGTAAATCAAAAATTCTGGCCCGACAAATGAAATTTAAATGGGACCACACGGAGAGCACCAGCTTTCAAATAAAAAAATAATCATCAAAACTAAAAAAACCCAGTAGAAAGTTAGGAGGTATCAAACATACAAGAAAAATTCCAACATCCATTCTATTCATTATTGGAGTGTAACTCGAAAACGAATTGACCAAATTTGATGAAATTTAATGGTAAAATAAATTACATGGGACCAGAAGGGAAGTTGTCAACCAGTCCAAATTTATGAGGTAACAAACATAAAAAAAATACAGCCGAATTGAATACCTCCTCCTTTTTTTGGAAGTCGGTAGAAAACAAAAAAAAACAGTTGATTGAAACCTCCTTTTTAGGAAGGTTTTGACGAGGTCGTAAGTCCACCAAGCGGGGGACCGGCCTACACTGCGTCTTAGGGTGCGTGTTTGCCACTCGAGAACCTTTCTTCTGCATCGGTTATCGGTCCTGCTAGCGATGTGGCCTGCCCATTGCCACTTCAACTTGCTAATTTTGGGAGCTACGTCGGTAACCTTAGTTCTCCTACTGATCTCCTAATTTTGGATCTTATCATACAGGGAAACGTATAGTAAAATTGAAGATTATTCGTCTAATTAGTAATATAACAATGAAGTAAATTATTACTGTTGTTTTTTACCAGCGCGTCTACATTTCCTCCATTTTGAAAGCGCCCTATGCTAACTACAGGATCGTTGCTCTACCCTTAGCTTCCGTTACCAATATAACCCGTGTTACCGACTGCTACAGAACTAGTAATGTTTACGAATAACGCCCCTGCTTCTATTTGGGGAGTTATTGGAACTGCAGGTTGGTAACCTGCGGTGGTCGTGTACGCAATGGATCTAGTTAGTTCCATTGCACTTACCAGTAGCTTTTATACGACTGCTACGAAGCCTTAAAGGAGGGTTTTTATATTATGTATTTTATTTATATATTATGTGTTAGACTTGAATAAATGTCGGTTCCTATATCCACTCGTAACTGCTCCATCGATTTTAATCCTACTCCTACTAATATTATAAACGCGAAAGTTTGCGAGTATGAATGTATGTATGTGTGGATCTTTGTTACTCTTTCACGCTCAAACGGCTGGGGCAATTTTGATGAAATTTGGTATGGAGGTAGATAAAGCGCTGGATTAACAAATAAGATACTTTTTATCATCATCATCATCCATCACCACGCTGGTAAAGAAGCATAATATTCTTGGGCACAGCATAGACAAAATAAAAAAAGACGTGTGGCACTCGGAGACTGCCGCGGTAAAGCTAATGCATAGCTGTTTTTATCAACTTATGCAATTATAATTATTTAACCAATGCCATCTAGAGGCCGAGTTGCTGAACTAAAGAGACAAGCGTGATATTTAAAAAAGTCATTAAAAGTTCTACTATTCATCGATAGATGCCAAATCAACTTATGCAATTATAATTATTAACCAATGCCATCTAGAGGTGAGTTGCTGAACTAAAGAGACAAGCGTGTTATTTCAAAAAGTCATTAATAGTTCTGCTATTCATCGTTAGATGGAGTCGGAGTGAGGGGTGTTAGGTTATTTTCGTTACAGAATTTCTGGATTCGGTCTCCACGCTCAAGGCCCGCGATAGAAGCTATGCAATAGCTTAAAAGATCTCAGCCTACGTTAAGATCATAATGATGACAGTTCTGTCAGTTTCTGAAAGCGCACTATCATTTTGATAGCTCGATACACTAGACGTGCTCGGCGACGGTCAAGGGTGATGAAATGTAATGAAAGTTTTCCATCGTGATCAATTTTATATTTGTATGTACGTAAGTCCTGTATTTTATTATTAATGTTTACAGATTGATATACTAAATATTTAAATTTATTCATATGAAAACACGTCTTTTCAGTTATGTAACTCAGAAACTGCTTGAATGAATTTGCTGAAATTTAAATGGGACCTCTCTCGGAACCTGCTCTCTTCGGAAGTATGCTCTACCAAACAAAATCAAAGAAATCTAAATCGGTTCATAAGCGACGAACTTATCCGCCAACACGCTTAAACAAAAAAATATACGGTCGAAATAAGAAACCGTCTTCTTGTTTGAAGTCGGTTAATAAAATCGTATGTATAGCTAGTTTTTTATTACAACAACTTTTTTTGAAGCTAGAGTTTACTGTACATTAATAACGTTTTCACTGATTTAAAGATTAATAACTAATAGCTATTTTAAGTTACTAGCCAAACAGTCAATCAACATTTTATAACACATAAGTACGAGTATGTTTTTCGTGTTATAAATATCTTAATAACTGGTATAGCTTCCTGAGGCTCTGATTACAGCTTCGAGCCGGATTAGCATGCCGAAGACGAAGCTTTGAAAGTTTATCAAATTAAGTATTAAACGCTTTTTATGTAAAAACTTTAACTACTAGAGAAAAATTATTAAGATTAAAAATTAAATTGATTAATACATAAATAGATTCTAGATTAAAATGTTTCTGTTTTGTTGTTTGATTTAATTTTTGGTTTATGTCTTGTGTGTATGTGTAAATCTTTGTGTATATGGGTCGTTGATACCTAATATTAAATGAAATTAAATTTTCATTTAATGTAATTTAAAGAAAGAGAGCAATTGCAGTTTAAAAGTGTGATTCTAGTTTTAAAGGCCAGTGTATATTGATTATCGGAAGCGATGCAAGCAACTCGATCACGCAAGAACTAATAATTGTTACGTTTTCCTGTATGTATTCCAAAATTATAAATATAAACGTAAAACAAAACTTAAGTCCCGGATAACACTAAACCCAAAGGATTCGACGAAAGTTGTGCAGAAAATAATTATGTACATTTTACAAAAGTTTCACCGAAGCAGACCGCTGTCAACGGCTCTACCTGCCGAAGGGTTATTATTTAAATTCATTTGGCGTTTTCCCGCGAAGCACTCGGGATTTTCGGGATTATGATGAAGGGACGAATCAAAGGAAGAAGTGTTAAGGGTAAGTGGGCCGGGAGAGTTTTAATTTCAGATTGCTGTTTTTATTTATTTATTACATTTTTCGTCTTATTGTGATTGTTAATAAAGTATGATAAATACCTATCTCCACTTTATATATAGTTGTGTCTATAGATGACTCCTCTGTGATCAGGTGATTTTCAATTCACTGATGTGTTGATTCTAAATATTTTATCGATGCCACTCTGTACGTGACCCTCATTTTAATTGATTTATTTTAATGTTCTTCAATATAATTTGACAACTTTATTATGTGTATGCCAACATGGCTGATCACGGCTTCTAATATTTAATTTTACTATCTAAATTTTGAACCTGTGTATCACATATTAAATATTTACAATCATTTAAGGCGCGGTCCAACCCCTTTTTTTTATAATTTACGATGCTTTACGTAAAGTTGTAAATAGCTTGCTAGATTGGACGATGTAATGCCAAAATGCATTAATTTTGTACGTTTTCTTAATATTTTTCGATACACACTAACACAATTGAAAAATATTGAAATTTATAGAGAGAAAAATTCACATCCTCGGACGGGATTCGAACCCGCGTCTTCTGACTCTCCGTGTCAGACGCCATTGACCAACTAGGCCACCGAGGGTCAGGTCCGAGCATCGAATTTTAACTCTATATTTTGACTAACTGTCTGCGTTGACATCGTTGACATCGGCGACACAGTTATATACACGTCTGCAGATGTAATCGATTCTCATACGTTAGTAGCTGAATAATGTTATGGTTCCAAATAAATAAATTTTGAATTAGAATTTTTTGAATTAGAATACCCCTATGTCCATCAGTAGACATATATGGGCTGATAGTGATGGTTATGTTGAATATGATGATATATTAATAGAAGTGAGAAGCTTTGAGAATCCACATTTTATAGTTTAATACTGTCTTTTGAAGTATTGTAAATATATGATTATTAACGGGATATTTACCGTGGTAAGGTTGTGGAATGAGCTCCCGATATTTCGGCGCAGTTACATGCACCATGTAACTGCAGCTGCGGAAGTTCGTACATAGGACAGACGAAGCGAACTGTTTCATGCCGCATCAAGGAACACATAAAGGCAGTAAAAAACAATGAAAGACACAAATCTGCCATAGCTGAGCATCTGCTGGACGCGGGTCCTAACCACTGGATTGAATTCCATAACCCTAAAATCTTGTCCACCGAACGCCATTACATACCAAGGCTAGTAAAGGAAACTATTGAGATCTCGAAATGCCAGAATTTCAATCGAGGTGATGGTTTTCAACTCGCCAGTGCGTGGAATCCAGTATTAGGTTGTTTTAAAAATAAAAGTCCGCGTTCAAAATGTGTTCAAAATACTATACGCAGTGATACAGTGAGTGTGTTTTGTCGGGACTTAGGATCGAGTTCGAGTTCCAGTGATAACCGTAGCAAAAGACTAAGAAAGAGGGTAGATCGTTATGTCTGCACCTAACTTTTAAACTTTATGACCAACCACCCGCATTCTTCAGTCTTCCCGTGAACATGGTGCATGTAACTGCGCCGAAATATCGGGAGCTCATTCCACAACCTTACCACGGTAAATATCCCGTTAATAATCATATAACTTTAGAGAACAACCGTGATAGTTTAAAACAGTGTTTTATTGTAAATATATATATATATATATATACATATATACTATTGTAAATAAATAAATAAAAAGTTTACGTATTGCTTCAGGCAAGAGCTTTAAGCTCTGGATTCGGTTACAGAAGATTGATAACAGTAAGAATTATGACTCATTGGAAGCAATGTAGCGTCCATCATATATTTTTTAAACAAAACCATCTAAAATTTTATTAAAAATGTGCGATGACAAACGTCACTTCCCCTTAAGCTAAATTAGGATTTAAATACGGATCGGCGGAAGACATCAATTTTTATTTCATAGCAGCTGGGAAAATAAGCGTTTCAATTCAAATTGTTCTCGGAAACTGCGCCTTTAAGGTGCTTTATTGATTTTGAAATGTTGGTCGGAGATATGAAACGGGTCGTTGATGGCTATTTGATGATAAAGCTTGGTAAAAGAGAGGTGAGACTGAATACAGACGCTGAAACCAATCAGATTTTTTCATAAAAATAATATCAAACACAAGCTTCTTTATTTACGTAATCTATCTAATAATCTAATACATTTAAACGGGCACTTCTTGAATACAGGGTGAATTTTTGAGACAGGACAGTAAGGGCAGGTACCATAACCGTTATAGTTACAGGAAAACGTTTTTAGGAGACTATCCATAATTTTTTAAGTTATTCTGAACTGCATTTACTGATTTTGCAAAACATTTACATTCAGCAAGTAAATGGTCATTTTGCACATAAACTTTTTTTGATGCCAATCGATCCTGTTTCTTATAAGGATCAAAAGTCTCTACTGGACCAAATGTGGTTTGAGTACTAGAAATGTCAGAAATCGAGAAAAATTGCGCTTTTTCCATACATTTCGATAAAGTCAAACTTTTAAATTATCCAAATTTTTGGGTTGGGTGGTTGATATGGTTGGTATGGGTAGATCTGCTATGAACCGCTTTTAAAACGACTGGCTGAAAAAAGTAGGTAAGTAGAAAAAGTTCATATGCTGGATCATAGCTGCAAGGAAATACGTACGCCAGCAGAAAATTTCACAACTTATTTACACGACTCGGGTAGGAACTGCCAAACTTTTTGGTTCGTGGTCAGAAGTTTTGAACAGTATATGGATGCAATGTTAGGCCAGAAAGAGTAGTTTGGGATCGGAATGGTGAGGAAAGAATAATATTAAAAGTTCTTCGGAACATTCACCATGAAACAAACGGTAGAAAACGCTAAAAGAAGCTATAGTTCTACGCATTTGTAGGCGTTCTAGATATTGAGTGACTTCAGTGTCTGCAATAATACGGACAGCGCGACGTTGCAGTCTATTGTATCAACTGAGATGGTATCTTCAAGAAAATCTCAGTAGCAACTATAAACCATTCTAGTATAGTTCTAAGTATATACGTCAGACCAAAATAATTACTCTATGACTCAGACTTAAGTGTTTGTTCGTTTCTGTTTTTTTTTTCAGTTCACCGTCATCATACGTAAGACATTTTGAATTACTAAGCGATTTATAAAGATCTTGTAAACATAATGAAATTGCATCATATTCAACAGTTATCTTAAATTTGCACCGTCATCATGACTCCACAGTATTACCTTCTCGTAGTTTACCTTCGAGTGTGAATGGATGTGGTCAATATGTTATTAGGGTTCCATAACTAGAAAAAGCGGAAAGTTATAACGGCTGATATTCTGTAGCAGTCTGATTGTTGTCTATTAACTCGTCAAATAATTCTCAATTTGGACTCATGCAGGACCATTTTGATGAAAGTGCTGTATTGTGTTTAATCATACTTAAGAAATTGTTTGTAAAATATAAAAATTGAAGAAAAACATCACACTAATGTTATAAATGCGAAACCTTGGATGTAATCTTGTTACTCAATCATGTCAGAATGGCTGAACGGATCTGGAATATCGCAAGTATCTACAAGTTTCATCATCATCATCATCATCATCATCCATCACCACGTAGGTAAAGTCGCGGGGCGCATCTGCTAACTACATGATAGGAACATTAAGGTGTGAAACAACAGCAATGTGCTATAACAGAGATCTAGTGTAAGATATTGCGACAATTCTATTGCTTTGCAAAACTGTGATTCGACTAACAAATTTTTATAATTCTTTGGATTCGGCTTACTATAAACGTTATGGTAGGTGCTACTTTTCTCTTTTTTAACCCTTCCTTATCTTATATAATACCTAGCATAGCATGTGGCTAGATTGACCCCAGAGATTAACATATGTATTAAATTGTTAATGTATAAATTTCATTGTGACCACAATTTAAAGCGAAATAAATGACTTGAACTTGAAAATGGAGTTTTTTGCATCTGCCTTTTCAGGTTGCCTGCTAGTTTGTTTACTATTGATGGTATTTTGTGGTGGTCCAAAAGTAATCACAGACCCGCTGTGAGTTGTTGCAGCTGGAGAGAGCGTTTAGTTTCAATCTCGCCACTCGGCGACTCCGCCATTATGACTATATCATCGCCAAAACGAAGGTTAATGATGTATTCGCCATTAATGTTGATGCCAGATCCTTTCCAGTCCAAGAGTTTGAAAACATCAACACAAAGGTAAAGGAAGTACACTGTAGCGTTATTTACCGACGGATAACGATCGCGATTGTTTTAGCGGGAAATAAATTAAGTTTGCTGTTCTGTATCGACGTCAATCAATCAAATTTGCAAGGCATACCATGGACTTCATTCTTCACAAAATGTTTAACGTACGGTGGTGGTTGTGAGTGGGGGATGGCTGTTACGTAACGAAGGGGGGGGGGGGGGGGGGGATAGTTGTTTTGTGAGGAGAAGTCCCCACCTCTCCTCACTGGATCTTTTCTACTTTCTCTGCAATATAGGTAGGTTGGATTCAAAACTCTAGAATAGCTTTGTTAAGCCACGGGAAAGGTGAAATAGTCGGTTATTTTATAGTTATAAGGGCTCGTGAGTCTACTGTTCTTACAGACCACTGCTTATTAAATATTTTATATCAACTGGTGTATTCTAAGCTGCGGTGGTGTAAAGAATGGTATCACATTAAAACAATTTGTCAATCTGGACAAAACAATTGATCGGATTGTCCCTAGTGGTAGTGTAATTCTTTACCGTTCATAAGTACGTCTTTGATGCCTAAATTGAATAAACGATTTTGACTTTTTTGACTTTGTCAAAATTACTGCTTTTAACGGCCTGCATCTAATGCCGTTCTACGACCTTTGTCAGGTTGTCTATCTACTTCATCGGTGGATGACCTAAAATACACTTTCCTGTCTTCTCTTACTGTGATACGGAACCTATAAATAGAGAGTACAACTCGCACTAAGGCACTTTTTATTAGAAGCTTCGTACTTTGCTTAAAAGCTACTGATCCTTATCCTATCCTATCCTATCCTGATCCATAATGAGTCCAAAAGCTCAAGCTACTTAGTTATGTTTTTATACAAAAAAGTAACGTTTGTCTGTCTGTTCCATGCGGCTGTAATTGCGGGGCGCATCTAGAATTTTGGGCATACTGTGTTGTAATGAGGTTTTCAGAAAAAGTGACTATACTACAAAACCCTTCATAACATATGGCCCGATGTGCTTTTGATAATTCACTTAACCTTATTCCGAGAGGGCACGAAGTTAAAAAAACCCACAGTTATCAGAATGCGAATCGACGCGCAATGCGCTAACTAGGAGGTAAATTGTTGTCGTATTGGCTGTTACCATCAGACTGCGAAGGAATAGCGCAAAAGCATGACAGTGTTACTAGTAATGACATATGGCACTGGAACGTGCTCTATGACTATGGGCCTTATAAGTAAGCTCAAAGTCGCACAATGAGCTATGGAGAGGGCTATGCTCGGGGTATCTCTACGTGATCGAATCAGAAGATGTAGCCCAGAAGATTGGCCATTTGAAGTGGCAGTGGGCAGGGCACATAGCACGCAGAACTGCTGGCCGATGGGGCTGAATAGTTATGTAGTGGAGAGCACCGACAAGAACAGCGTAGGTCGTTTACCGACAAAAAAGACGCCGCAAAAAGGCGGAAGCGGCCTCCAGCCTCCTTTTGGATATCTATAGCGGAAGTATATATTCAGCTGTGAACGTCCTTTAGCTGTTTTGTGTTTTTATTAGATTAAGAGAGGTCACAAACTCGAAACTCATCTGATGTTTACTGATAACCTCTGCTTATCACAGATGCATTGCTACACAGCCGCACTGCGCCTATAATCCTGAGACATTCAGTTGTTAAGTCTCATGTGCTTGTAATATCACCGGCAACCATACTCTTTACACCAGAACAAAGTAAAGGTGTTTAAAAAGCGAACATTATTGATTGGCGGTAGTTACAAAGAGTTCTACTGCTCCTATAGGCTGAGATCATGATTATTACAGTGTTATATTTTACATTTAAACGACTGGTTTAATCTGAATGTGAACCAATGTCTAGCGGGGTGATTATCATCAGACGTAACACTTGCCTATGTGACAACTTGAATAAAGGTACCTATTTAAAAATGCCTACTGAATATGAGAGCAACTTTCGAACGAAACTCCAAGTAATTTGCATACATATTGGCATATCGATTGTTTTCTTCGCTTTGGTACGCATTTTGCATAAAAGCAGTTAAATTTACGAAGTTATTTGACTAAGTTAACCTGGTAACGTCGCTGGTAACTATATTTTGACATTTGTTTCCTGGTTCAAGTCATTAGAACTTACTGGTATATTTTTGTGAGGGTAATTTTTTTTATGGGGGCTGCTTGCTCGTTTGCCTAGGTTGGCAAACGTGAGCTCACGTGATGGTAAGTGATACTGTCGCTCATGGACATCCGCAATACCAGAGGTCTCGAGGATGCGTTGCCGACCTTTGAGGAAGGATGATAGGAAGGAAGAGATAGAAGGGGTGAGGTTGGAGGATTTGGAATCGGGTTAATATTGTTGTAACTGGGTATATATATGTATATGGGTATGGCTGCGTATATATATCAATATAATGGCTTAAGGCGATGAAAATAGTTCGCCTAATGTAATGTTTCATAATACAGCGCAACACTGCAATACTAATTGTATCGTTGTATAGACCGAAACAATAATGATTTCATATAATTAAAATTAATAAAAAAGTATTATATGATTTAATGACTTAAACGATATCACAATATTAGTAATATTCATACCTATTATAATTTATACCTATAATATTATACTAATCTAGAGATAGAAATAGCGTGGTGATGGAGGCCCTGCTGAAATGGGATGTGGGTAAGCAGTTCTCTACGTCTTAATGAGATTTCCCTTTTTAAAATATAAATATAATAGTTAAATATATAAAAGTTTCCATATTTCTATACGTCAAACAAAAAAACTGTAATATCTGTAGTTGCCTTCGAAATGTAATGGGTAAACATTGGCATTCCGACCAGTCATGCTCACGAAGAGGTGTTGGCAAGTGGCGGCGTCGTGTGGCGGGTCGCCATCTTCCCTCAAATATGGTTGAGGAAGGCGATGGCTGGCACATGCGTCAACTCGTGAACGGGTGCAGCAAGCGGAGACCGGTCTGCTCGGAATTACAATGGATACTTAATTTTGGTTTTGTTTTTCTGTTATTTTACTTCTTAATAATGTAAGGTTTAGTATATGTTCCCTCATTGTATGCAAAGATGTATATTTAAATAGTTGATTAATTAGTTAAGTTAAGTAAATGTAAAAAAATGGCATGGACCCTGGAGTCTGTGGGTAGAAATATTAAAGTAGCAAAAAAAATTATAACCTGCGTGGTTTTGGGTGATAATGATGACGATGATGATGATGAAAAGTATCCTAAGTGTTATGCCAGAAGCTAAAGTACCAAAACTCTCAATACATACCAAATTTCATCCAAATCGCGTGATTGAGATAAACTTCTATCCATCCAAATATTCGCACTTATTTATATATATAAAAAAATATCTATTTCCTTTAGTCATCATATCACGCATGAATGGATAGAAAAATTTCGCTAACTCATTTTGTTGTGTTAATTATTGTCAGGAGAAGGTACTTATAAAAGAAAAACAAAGTAAAGACGGGAGGTTATGGTGAGGCCGAAGGCCGAGCTTACTACGCGAACGATGTTGCGGGCAGTCGCTAGTTATATTAAAAAGAAGTAAGATTCCGAAAATTTGTGATCGAGTGATTAAAGCTCCATAAATTTCTATAAATCTTTGTCAAACGCATCTCCGGTGTTCATTTACTCATGCCACCTAGACGCTTGACCAGGAACGAAATGTTAAGAGCAGTGGGCATGATTCAAGCTGGCGCTACCCAAATTGCGGTTTCTGAAGCCATGAGGACCACTCAGAGCGTTATATCCAGGCTTTGGTCACATTATCGTGTCACGAGGGAAGTGGTGGAACGGCACAGAGGACCTTAACGCATTATAACACGTGTACAGGACCGATTCATAGTAAATGCTGCACGAAGTCAACCAAATGTGACGGCGCATGCAATTGGTTCAAAGGCTACAGAGAGAGTATGGTTTGCTGGTAAGCGGTCAAACTTTGAGAAGACGACTGCATGAAGTCAACCTACGTGCTCGTAGGCCACTTCTGTACCAGCGCTAAGGAGAGGCAATCGAGGAAGACTGGAACTATTCTCAATAGTCACTTGTGCTTTTCACTGATGAATCCAGGTTTGGATTTCATCCTGATTCGCGAAGAGTACGTGTTTGGATAGAACCTGGACGTTGGAATCGACTGCAGCACCCACAACAAGTTCATGCATATCAAGGTCGCACGATTATGGTTTGGGCAGGAAATCGTCTCGGCGGTGGAACGGACCTCGTTTGGATACAAGGCAATATGACTGCTCTAAAATACCGTAGAGCAGTCATATTGCCTTGACCGAGATGAGGTGCTAGAGCCTGTAATCTTGCCCACAGACAGCAAATGGGACAAAATTTCCAGCTAATGCACGACAATGCCCGTCCACATACGGCGCGTATCGTTACATGTTGGTTACAACAGCATGATATCCAAGCTTTACACTGGCCTGCACAATCCCTTGACTTAAATCCCATTGAGCATGCCTGGGATATCCCAGGCATGCTCAATGGGATTTAATGGTGTTGGGTTTTCATGCACAATATCTTCAGGAAAATTCCTAAGAGCTGAAGCATATGCTTCAGAGAAGAGCTCTTAGGAAGTTTCCTGAAGATATTGTGCATGAAAACCAGCTTTTCTTGCATCTTAGCAGGACTTGGGACAGTATTCCACAACAGTATATTCACACCCTTGTTTTGAGTATGCAGAACCGCTGCAGATGTGTCAGGAGAGTTTTAGGAGGATCCACGGATTATTAATTTTAAGTTTTCAACAATGTTTATAAAAAAAAGTTGTTTTTTTTTTAGGTTTTGATAACTTTGGATTTTTGAAACATCAACTGATGAATTGATTGAAATTTTGTCTGAGTTATTCCTCTTCTTTTAAGTTTTTGTTAAATTTAACTTTATCTAAAAGTTTATTATCAGATTAGATAGGCTATTAAACAAGGTTTATTTTAATGTGTAGGTGTCTTAACAAAAAGCTAATAGAATTTTAGTTATTTAGGTTTAATTGAAATATCCCTAGACCATGTTGATGTATGTATATTTGGGTCAAAACTTTATCGGCCTTACTTATAAACGCTGCTTAACTTTAAATGACGTTATTTAGTACTGCGCATAGGAAAATTATTCTGCGCCGTACTAATGACGTTATTTAAATTTAAGCAAGGCCGTAGATCTTGAAAAAGGATGTAATAGTCGCAGCCATTTTTATTATTTACACAAAGGCTGGAAGCATCGCCCTTATGAATCCATTATTTATCATGTTATTACGAGCCTGTTAATGCTAGTAAAGTTACAGTTGAAAGAACGCTAGAAAATCTGCATCGAACATCCCAGGTAGTACACTAACGTCGACGACGGAAAAAAGACGTCGTCCAAAGGTCACTTTAAGGTACGTACGACTATTGTCAAACATGTTTGTGATACTCACGTCAATTTAGCGTCAGCCCTACGGAGGTCAATATGATACGTCTTGGTGACGTCATTTCAAGTCTGCACAACAAGTCATTAACACGTCGTGCCTGACCGCCAAATACAAAACATCTATATAAAAAGAATGGCCCCGAGCTTCTTGCCGCTTCTTCTCGTCCGCTCTATATATTTTGGAACGCGGCGGTAGTCTTTAAAGTACATTATAATGAAAAATTTACGTTCATAAGTGCGTCTTTGATGCCTAAATTGAATAAATGATTTTGACTTTGACTTTGACTTTGAAATGACGTCGTCCCAAGGTCTGTGAAAAAGGACTATTACACGTCATATTTGACCATTAAATGACCACCTTGAAGTCGTCTTTAGGAGGTCAGTTTACGGTTCGTGCCACATTTTTCGAATGTGTAGGTCTTGGTGACGGTTATTCCAAGGTCTGTACAAGATTCAATAATTTGTTTACATACGAGTAGTTTTAAGTAACTATCTTACTCGTATCTCATTTGTTTGAGAGAAGACATAACTATATCTGATGTATCTCTCTTTATGCTTAGTTAAGTAGTACACATAAACTACAAATGTGTATTATTATTATATTTGAATGAAAAAGATACAATTCAAATTGTTTTTTTTATTGTAGAAGTATAATTTGTATAATTTGAAATCAAAATAAAATTAAAGTAGTTCAAATTTTTTAACTACATGGCGTGAGTAATTTGCAAGCTAATTCTACATCGCGCAAGCGTTTGTCGCGTGTGTTTCGCGTGTCCTCGGCTAAGCTCGGTATTGTAATTAATTCAACCGCATTCTAATCTGGTTGCATTATTTATAGTAACACAAATGTTAGTATAAATATATATAATGCTTATTGAATTAGTGCACAAACAGTCATTTAATAAATATACTAATGGAAAATGTTTAAGACGTACGTCTAAATATTTGTTATTAGAATTAATACAATAAGCAATAGATTATTTTGAATTTTTTTCATCAATTTTTCTATTGCAGATTTATTAGTTTATTTCTTCAACCCCATCCTGAGGGCACAGTACATTGCAAAGTCGTATTTATAGATAACAAAGCGACTTTGTTTTGACGTGCATATAAACGTCCTATTTATCCTCCACAAAGACGTAGTTTTGCAGCCCCTAATTACATAGATTTGCCGTTATCATAGACGTATTTTTTGCCGTTTACACAAACGTAACTACGTTGTCATCTACAAAGACGTCGTTATGGTGTCTAAACAGACGTAGTATTGACATCGGCAGAATCGTAATATTAACGTTAAAAATTACATCGCATTGTCGTCTACAAATGATGATGTGAGGCTGTGACAAATGTACGTCATCTGATAGACCGCCCGACGTCATTGTAAGACGTCATTTACGCCGCGAATGACTGTGAATGGACGTCATTATGACGAGTAAAGTACTACCTGGGACTACACCAGCTAATTATGACTTCCGCTTGAGTATTTTTAGTGGTTGAGGAGTAAGAAACCAATACAACAACTATTTTAAAATGAAATAATATAAACATAAATTAATTATATAATTTTGTTGACTTCAGAACATGTCAGAGCTCAAAAACGATATTTGAAGAAATATTTACTTAGTGACACTTCCGCTAAAGAGTTATTGATAATGGATTTCCGCAAAGTTACGCTTGAATCAATAAATTATTAACAGAGCTATGGGAATTAACAAAAATATTATAGGCAACACACTATATTTAGACGGAAAGAAGAATGGTTTTGTGATTGCTAGGGTTTACTTATTGTGAAGGAATATTACATATTCGTTTTTTCTGCGCTTTCGCGACAGTAATCGATCGTATGACTGGTGCCCGTAACAACACGCGTGGAGCGAGCTTTAAAATGTATAAAGTATTAAGAAAATCGCCTTTATGACGGAGTTTTTTTAAGAATTATCTGTTGTTTACTGTTGGGTGTATACATTTGTACCGCCAGGGGCGCAACTAACAACCTTGAAGCTGAGGACAGAACTCACAAAGTTAAGTTACTATGTACTGGTGTTTTTTATATGAAGCCTTTTTTCCCAAACCACGAGTCCGTTGCATTGTTTGTACTATTTTACCTTTTTGTAGTAAATTTGTTTTTATATTTATAGGTAATAGGAATACAGGACAGATTATTATATTATACTGGTATTGTGATTGCTAAGGTTAACTTTTTGGTGAAAGAATTTTACATAATCTTAAGATTTTTTATAAAAGCACTTAATAGACGGCAGACGGTGGCGTCGTGTGGCGGGTCGCCATCTTCCCTCAAGTATGTTTGAGGAAGGCGATGGCTGCCACATGCGTAACACGTGAACGGGTGCTGTCTGCGGAGACCGGTCTGCTCTGAATCCTGATGCAAATTCAGAAATGATAATGCTCATAAGTAATTAATTTAACATGAACAAATCCTATATGTCTCCTAATTAAGCACCTATGTATTGTTATCTCAATTTTAATTAAGTTTAAATTTAATAAATTCTAAAATAACTAATATTAGATAGATAGTTTTTTTTTTATTTTTTTTTATATAACAATGCTTCACAGACTCATCATGATGATGATGATTGATGATGAAAATAACTAAATGGCACGGACCTTGGAGTCTGTGAAGCATTGTTATATAAAAACAAAAATAAAACTATCCCACTAATATTATAAATGCAAATGTTTCGATGGATGTACATAGATTGTTAATAAAGCACGGTTAAACGGATTTGGATGAAATTTAGCATATACATAGATGAGACATTGGAATAACACATAGGATTTTTCATCATGGTCATCCATTAGCACGCGGGTGAAACCGCGGTGTTTCGGAAGCCAGTCTGCTCTCGGTATACAATGTACGATATTTAGAAATAAGTTAACCGTCTGCTTGCGTACAAAAATAAATATTGCAAAAATGCCCTTCTGGCCTACGAATATTATTCGTAGCTTCTGGCCTCTTCTTTAAAATATGATTGCATGTGCCCCTCAAGCTAATAAATAATAAGTGTGTAAGTGTACATTTTTCACCATTGTAAACTGTCTAAGGCTAGTTAAGTAAAAAAAACAACAAAAAAACAAAAATAAATGTGTCCTCCTGTATTCCTTTAGTAATTATTATATTTATTGTCTGTGAACAAAAGCTATAATAACAAAATAAAAAAAACCGCGGGTGTGCGGCTAGTTAGTTCATGACTGATATACGCTTGATCCCTCACCTGAAATTCAAGTCCATGTTTCTCTCTGCAGTAGTCCTTTATCCGAGGATAGCATTTGGCCATCAGTGTGTTGCGCTCCATTGTCGTGTCTGAAACAAATTACAAATACATTTTGAAACGAATTCATCATCCTGCTATCCATATAGGTACTAGAACCCATATAGGCCCGGCGACATGTTATAGGTTAGTTGGTAGTGACCTTCGAAAAATTAGAGATTATTCAAAAAAATCTCGGATTTCATCCGATCCTTTACAAAGGCATAAGTGGGGCTCAACCCAACACTGTTTGGTATAAAAATACAAAGTATATATAAACAGAAACATTTTGGATGGATAGTTACATGGTATATCTATTACAAAAAGTGTTAAAATGGCAAGGATATGAACTTGTTAGTGATAAGCAAGATAGTGGGCTATGGAAGAGACTACGGCACCTGTCAATTTCAGTCTCATCTTAAAATATTTATGGCAGGTGGTGACTTGCCACCCCCTAAACGGGCCCCCCATAAAAGCCACCATCAATGGTGACAAAAATCAACATCAACGTTAGTGTGGATGGCTAAAGGGTGTCAGCACACCTCTGCTGCGGTTTCACTAGAGCGTTATTACCGGTGTTATGTCCTTTAACACTTGCCACTTTTGAAGCCACCCTTGAAGCTTTTTGTTACTTGCTCTTGCGTCTCTACATCCAGACAGCCAATCAAGGCAAGCCGGGGGTCAGGGGTCTCATTTAGCCTCAGGGAGAATCATTATTATTATTATTAGTCAGATTATTTATATCCTTTTCTACAAAGAATATTTATATAAAAAATAAAAAAAACATTATAAAAATCCCAATCCTAGATTGCCATCGGCAGTGGAGTATGACCCAAACTACCGGTGGTTAGGTCAAGAAGTACTGCCTTCTGTATCTGTCCCTTGATCCAACCGTCTAGCGAAAGCCTCTTACGATGTTGGTCGAGGGATTTTACTCTAAGGCCGTTTGCTGAAACGACTATCGGGACGATTATTGTCGAATCAAAGTGCCACATATCGGTCACCTTGTGAGCCAAGGTACTTGCTGAGCTTGTCCTTCTCGGCCTTCACGAGGGAGGAATGGTGACGTCAACAAGCAATGCCCGGCGCTGAGGTCGATCGATCACCACGATATCAGGCTTATTTGGCAACAATAGTCCTGCCCGTGATTATAGATCGTTCCCAATAGAGCGTAACGTTTGATAAAGCTGTCAAGCTGTTCAATATAAGTCGCTCCGTCCCCATACGATTTTTTTTTAAACATATTTAGAGTTAAAATTCGATGCTCGGACGGCCTAGTTGGTCATGGCGTCTGACACGGATTGTCGGAAGACGCAGGTTCAAATCTCGTCCAAGGATATGATTTTTTCTCTATAAAACGTTAATAAATAATGTTTAATTAAATAAACAAAAATCAATTAAATTTAAATAAATTTCTAATAAATGTTGGAAATCGCTAAGCAGGCGTTTGTGCTTGAAAAATTATAGTACGTACTTATAAAAAAAAATTTTAGTGTTACCAATAACTTAATGTTACTTATAAACGCTGCTTAACTTTGAATGACTTTAGTTAGTACTGCGTACAGGAAAAAAATTCTGCGCTGTACTAAGTGACATTATTGAAATTTAAGCAACGTTTATAAGTAAGACATAAAAGCATTGCGATACAAAAAAATCCAATGAAACAAAGATGCATTTTTTGTATTGTTTTTTCGAAATTTCGTTTTACACACTGAGTAGGAAGGGTGTGGCGAGGGATTCATTTTTTCCTCTACTTTTCTGTATTCATTCAGTATATTGAATTTTTCGACATAATAAAAAGATAATTATTTACTTAAAAATATTCGCATAACGTAACTTTTTTGAGATAAAACACACCCCAAAAAAGTAACCACACAAATTTAATTTTCATCAAATAATCGAAGTCGACCACTATCAGATAAAGTTAATTAAAAGTTGTTCATTTCGCCCCCTTACCTCCCAATTCACCCCTTAATGCGGATGGGGGAGGTGGTTGTTCTTTAAATTGCATTTCGACACGAAACCAACCTATTTTTGGACATGATATTTGCAAAGTTTAATCGAAGCGGTTCGTTCTTAGTATCGGTGGAAAGTTTGATGTAATTTGTATTCTATTTTGAATTAATGAGACAGCAATCGAGGGAACCCAACACCAACGAACTAGCATTACCTAACTTAGCTTCAAAACCACAAACTTTTGAAGCTAAGTTAGGTAATGCTAGTTCGTCGGTGTCGGGTTCCCTCGATTGCTGTCTCATAAATTCAAAATAGAATACAAACTGTATACTATTTTTTTTTCGTGTTATTAGGAAAAGGTACAAGCAAAAGACCCATCTGAATATAGAATAGAATAGAATATTTGCCTTACTTATAACATTACGTTATATAAATAAGTAAAATTTACATTTCCATTATATTTATACTACACAAGAAGAAATTTAAATAATTAGATACTTATCTATTCGTTACATAGGTACCTACCATATACATAATAATTTATATTCTCTTTCATCATTTCAGCCGTATGACGTACACCTCATCTGAACATATGCCTCCGTGGCATACGTACATTTTCCAAAAGCATCGGTTCTCTTTGTATTTACATAATAATAATATTAATATACATATCATTCTTTTGTTGAAAATGAGATGTTAATGATTTCCTTACTAAAAAAATCGTCAGTAAAATGCACAGTCTAAAATAACAATAAAGATAAAATTTAACGTATATAGCCGGTATTATTTTTAACATTATAATTTAGCCTAAGCAGTATGGTATGTCGTATAACTTCTACAGGAATGAACGTTCTGTTATTCGCATATCATCATCATCATCTCAGCCGTAGGACGCCCACTGCTGAACATATGCCTCCCCATGATTTTCAAAAAGGACCGGTTGGAAGCGTCCTGCATCCAACGTCGTCCTGCGACCTTCATCGGCCCCATCGGCCATTCTGCGTGCTATGTGCCCTGCCCACTGCCACTTCAACTGGCTAATCTTCTGGGCTATGTCGATGACTTTCGTTCTTCTACGGATCTCCTCATTTCTGATTCGATCACGTAGAGAAACCCCGAGCATCGCCCTCTCCATAGCTCGTTGTGCGACTTTGAGCTTGTCTATGAGGCCCATAGTAAGATACCACGTTTCAGTGCCATAAGTCATCACTGGTAACACACATTGGTCAAAGACTCTTGTCTTGAGGCATATTGTCTTGAGGTTATTCGCATATCCATGAATTCATTTAATATAATGGATGATCTTATGTGCTAACCTCTTTCTAGAACAGATACACACTTCCTCACAAGTGACGAACTCGACTGCGCCTGTAACCCTGACACAGACATTGTTAGTCTCAATTGCGTGTAATTTCGCTAGCATCCCTTCCAACCAGTACGGAGTAGCGGACATTCCTTTTGAGCAGTAGGAATGCTCGGTACACTGTGAAGCCACAGTAAAAAAGGTATGGCAGCAGTACCTACTAACCCGGACGCACTCATCCACAAAGAGTTAGTTCTACTGCTCTTAAAATTATTTTGAACACTTTTCTTCAATCAATTTAATTTATTAAAAAACTGAGTGAAGATTCATGACTAATAATACTCGTATATACATAATCGGTCAATTATTTTCACACTTTTGGAACTCGAGCTTTCTTTTCAGAGAAAGAAGCTTTTTTTTTTGTGACGAGGGGGAAATCTTCTACAAGATACTCCACTGCATAGAGGGTACAGTGGAGTTATGTGAGGTTCTCTGCGGCTCTATGAGGACTCACTAAAACCCTCCCGGTGGCCGGCCTCAATGCCTATCAAAGGGCTCTGCTCTGGGCTCTGGGATCTCCTCAGGAACGCACCGGACCCTTCTCACACAGCGCCTGTAGCACATCCGAGGGGTACACTAGCTACCCTCAACTTGCTTGCGATTTACGATGCCACATGCCACACTGTGCCATCGCCGTCCCTGGATCTGTCAACGGACAGTCAGGTCCCTCAACCCAGCTGCCTACAGACCCGAAAGGTCCCTTTAAGAGGATGGCGATAAACCCCTTGTGGGGATGGCAGTTCGAGGCGATCGTTACTGACATGCCGCTGCCATCTCAGAGAAAGAAGCTGGGCTAATGCACCACGCGGGCCCAGTGCGACTTAGGATACGCTAGTGGTCAACCCATGCCGAAGTTTTCAGTCTGCCCGAAATCCTTTTACATAGCATAAGGACTGTTTTCCTAAGATGAATAACCGGGACCGATAGATAAAAGTGCCTTTCGAAGCACGAAAGCGCTCAGTTGAAAAAGGCCACTAGCACACACCCATCCAACTCCTGACCGCAGCAAGCGTTGCTTAACTTGTTGATCGGTTGAGATCGCCAAGTCAAGCTCCGCTACGTGCGCTTCCTGATTACTGGTGATATACTATTATTATCTATATTAAGGAGTACTGGTTTTCGAACCCGACTGCAGGCGGCAACTGCAGATGGCATCAACCATTTGAAAAGCGATACGAAAGGTTTAGTTTAACACGTTCATCGCCATGGTGGGTCAAAATGACCGGCACTTGATCTACCCATTGGGGCCATGGGGGGTCAAAATGACCGGCACGCCAGACCCTACTTTGCGAAGCCCGTTCGCGCCGCAGAATGCAAAAGCTGTGTATTCAATCATACAATATGACCGGCGCGGCCCCAATGAACACCTGTAACCACTTGGTTTTTTGATTTTTTGATGGCATACCTATTTTTAGGACTTAGAGAAAAAAGTTAAAGAATTAGTAATATGGTCCCGTTTTATTTATTTTATTTTATTTTATTTATATTATTTTATATATTTTATATTATTTTATTTTATTTTATTTTATTTTATTTTACGTGTCTACGAGCATAACGCACGTTGTCTCATCGATCGAACGCTCGATACGCTGACCGGCATTGTGACCGGCACGGCCTGAATGTAATAATTATTCCGTTTAGGCCACGCCGGGTCGCTATGACCGGCACTTAAAAAAAACCTAAAATAAAGCCAAAAAAAACAAATGTCACTGTAAAACTTGTATAAATGAACAAATAGAACTGAAAATAATCATAAAAACCAATGACATTTTTTTATGATTTTGTAAAATATAAGTCGGCAATGAACGTGTTAAAAGCTTTTTAGTTGTTTTACTACGTAGATTGGTACCCGCTAGCGGCACTACTGCTACTACTACTATATCTGCGGTCGAGCGACAGTGACGTCTGCTGCTCGAGTTAGCGACACGAAGATAGCGTCAGACGCTAGCTTCGTGTCGCTAACTACGGTTGGTATTTCATAGAAATACCTACATAGAAACCAGTAGTGTCGCTGCGACACGTCGTTTGCTGCGGCTTCATAGTTTTCAAACTCTAAACTAACTAAAGTAGTGTAGTGAATTAAAGTAAATGTCAAATTACTGCTAGACTCCAATACTATAGCAAAACTGACGAGTGTTAATAATGCTCATATTGATAGCTAGAAGTGACCTAGGTTATTGGCTAATCTTAGCAACCTATGTTTTATTGCTGTACTGAACGTTTAACTGCGGTTAAACGAACTGAAATACCTAGTTAGGTAATACAAAACGTACAGTTAGCAAAATAACCAAACCTTGTAATTTATTAAGTTACAAGCAACAACTTTGTATGATGTTGAACGTCACGTGTACTGTGACTACACACCAAACATTAGTCACTCGATATCTCTCTCGTCCCCCCCCCCCCTCATGTCCCCCTTCTCTCCTTTCTTCCTAGGTCACTTAGGTTGACTGTTTAGTCACACAAGTCACAGTATACGTGAACATACACGTGAAGTACACACACGTATTCTGTGACAGTGTGACCTAGGAAGAGAGGATAGTAGGGGCACAGGAGAGAGAGAGAGGGGGGACGACAGATAGAGAGAGAGATCGAGAGATAGTTTGGTATTTCCTGCGCTCGACAGTTTGAAATCGAGTTGATGTATTCCAATTGTAACTTCGCTTCCACATAAATGCCTGCTCACTACTGTTTGGAGAAATAACAACTGATACTTCAGGTTGAATTTAATAAAACAATACAATTTGCATTGTGTTCATGTAAGTAATGTAAAATGTACTATGCTACGCTTTTAAGTAAACTATAGTAACTACATAACTGAATGAACGGGACTAAAAACTACTGTTACTACGCTAATAGTAATAGTTATGGGATATACATTAACGACTTGCCACTTATGGCCAAGGATTTTTGTGATATTGTTTTATTTGCGGATGACATCTCTGATTTTCAAAGTAGATAGGAAAGATAGCACACTAATTCAAGTAAACAACGCTCTGTCTAGTATCTCTAAATGGTTCTCAACTAATAATTTACTTCTGAATTCAAAAAAGACAAAATGTTTGAAGTTTTCTTTGCCTACTGTTCCATATTTGGAGTCCAACGTTACGCTTGATGGAGTTTACTCGTAATGGACAATGGGGTCCCCATATAAATGCCCTGTCTGGGAGACTCAGTTCTGCTGCATATGCGGTACGTAAAACAAGAGAGCTAACAGACGCTTCTAAGGCGCGGTTAGTGTATTTTGCATATTTCCACAGCGTAATGTCATATGGGATATTGCTATGGAGTTCAGCGGCTGATATATAGACCATATTTATCCTTCAGAAACGTGCTATTAGAGCTATATACGAAATGTGTCCCCTTGAATCTTTGAGATATTTATTTAAAGAAATCAATATATTAACGTTGCCTTCCTTATATGTATTTGAAAATATAATGTATGTTCGTAAAAAATTACAAAAATACAAGTTAAATAGTGATCACCACACTTCTAATACCAGAAATACAAATAGGATAGCTGTACCTAGTTTTAGACTTGCGAAGACTAATAAGTCATTCCTAGGAAATTGTGTGCGTTTTTACAATAAAATCCCAAAGCACATAACTGAGCTCACAGAGGGCAAATTCAAGTTGACTGTAAAAAACGTTATAATAAAAAAAGCTTACTATAAAGTTTGACATTATATAGAAGATAAAGATGCTTGGAATACTCCACTTCTGGCAAGCTGTCACTCTGCCACCCATAAAATGTAATATTTGTAGTACCTAAGTAGAAACATTGTAAACATCTATATAAAAAGAATGGCCCAGAGTTTCTTGCCGCTTCTTCTCGGTGGGCTCTATATATTTTGGAACGCGGCGGTAGAGTCTTTAAAGTACATTATAATGAAAAGTTGACGTTAATAAGTGCGTCTTTGATGCCTTAATTGAATAAATTATTTTGACTTTGACTTTGACTTTGACTTTGGACTCATTACCCATGGATCTAAAAAGGTCGATCTCAAAGGATGCGTTTAAGAGAAAAGTTCGCCTATTTTACATTAGAAAAGTTCATCCGCAGATCCCATGTTCCCGATCTTTCCCACTAATGTAAACACTACTTGATTCATAATTTCACCACCTTTTGTCTTTTGTGTATATTAAATATGTCTCGTTTTGAAAATATTTATCTTATAGATAAATGTAATGATTTACTGCTGTTACACTCTATATGTTTTATATATTATTATTTTATTATTGGTTCTATACAAATGTTTATAGTATTTATTATATTTTTAGTTAAAAATTAAATAAAATAATAATAATAATAACTATCTAATCTATAAGCCCCATGGTGGGGGGAAAAGTGGCCAAAACGTTGGCGGCATTGCCACGGTGTTATTGTAATTATATATTATTATTATTATTTTATTTTATTTTTAATTAATAATATACAATACAATAATACTTTATTTTTAGTATATCTCTACAAATATATTATTTTACTGCACCGCTACAATTTATTTGCACCTCCAGGATGACTGGTAGAAAATGCTACTTAGAATAAAGTCCTTCTTGTACATTTGTTTTGTGCTAAAGAATAAATAAATAAATAAAATAGTACTAAAGACACGTTAAGGGTAATGAGCGCATACAAGTCAATTTTGCAGGGTAAAATATTACCGTCGTATATGCGGACAGAGCACCATATGTCGAATAATTTGAAAAGCGTTATTCAACCGAAAATAGAGTTTTACAATCACTTAGGTAACTATCACATAGTAGCTATCACATTGTAATTATCACATTGTAACTATATATTAGTAATGTATGTATACGTGACGCGCGCTCATCAGTCGATTACACCGCTAGCTGGGAAACGCCCGTGTTGTCATTTCTACCTACCCATACCTAACACTATCACATTGTAACTATCACATTGTAACTATCACATTGTAACTATCACATTGTAACTATCACATTGTAACTATCACATTGTAACTATCACATTGTAACTATCACATTGACGTCGCATATAAATCTTCATAACTTTAGCATTATCGCCTTCTAGGTATTTAAAAATTTAGTTTACCTAAAACCAAACTATAATAATAATAAACCCGCAGGGGCGTCCTTGTGGCGAGCCGTCGGTGAGTGGCGACACCACTGACCCTAATTCTCTCCAGGGCTAAATGAGACCCCTGACCCCTGGCTTGCCTTAATTGGCCGTCTGGGGGTGGAGACGCAAGAGCAAGTAACAAAAAGCTCTAAGGGTGGAAGTGTTAAAGGGCAAAACGCCGGTAGTAGCGCTTTAGTGAAACCACAGCACACCTCTCGACACCCTTTAGCCATCTCCACACCAACGTTGCCCCTTTTGTCACCATTGATGGTGCTTGCTCTTATTGGGAGCCCGTTTAGTGGGTGGCAAGTCACCACCTGCCAAAATATTTTGAAATTAGACTGCAATTGGCAGGTGCCGTAGTCTCATCCATAGCCATTTCCTTACATGTATAAGTTCATATCAATAGCCTTGTTATTTTACCCATTTTTGTAATAGATAACCATGTCACCGTCATCCCAAATACTGTTTTTATACACTTTTGTATGTTTTACACCAAACAGGTCTCTAAGTGTTGGCTACAGCCCCACTTATGCCTTTGTAAAGGATCGGATAACAAAATCGTGAATAAAAATTAATAATAATAATAAGTCTTTATTTATTGAACTATTCACAATGGCTTAAATTGTTATAAAAACGATGGTACCCTGCGAGAGTCTTGGAGAAAAACTGAGTGTTGCGGATACCAACGCCCTCCTCCTTAATTTCTATAGTACAGTTAGTTCCTAAAATTGCAAAACTAAACTATGCCATTTTAGAGATGTTACATTATACTTGTTATGTTTTGGCGGAATTCTAATCCTCGTCATCTGCAGGGCTATTATGTATCTCAGTTGCTAACAAATATTGAATGAAATTTTGAAAAATGGTGGCTCTATGTCAGTTATGACAACTCCAGTAAGCAAAAATGTTAGTAGGTACGAGTAAGTTGATGACTCGAGCTAAGAAAAGTGACATAGAGCCGCCATTTTTTTCGATTTCAATTATCATTTGTTAGCTACTGAGATACATAATAGTCATAACGACAATCCGTATCGGAAGTGAAGAGTCAGAAGTCATCTGACTATTACGTTCAGGTATTATAATTTTAGACTTCGTGTCATGTTCCCGTAACAAAAAAATATAAAATGCACCCACAATGAACTTTTTTTGCTGACCACACAATATTGTGAGTGATCACAAAGGATGATATCATCAGTTCTCAGAATCCACCTCCACACAATGACGGCTAACTATCAGATAATGCACAAGGCCTATTTACCTAGATTAGCACGTTTAGTACCTATCTGGCACAGATTAGATAGACAACAATACTGTGCATGTGTGTGGTAATGCCGCTTATGCAAGACTCCATCTTTCTGATACCATAGCAATGGCATAGAAAAACCATTACTACAATATGGACCAGCAGGCCTAGACAAAATTCAAACAGGTGTGTTTCCGCACTCGCTACAGACAAAAATGTGTCTACGAATTTAGCGTGACCTCACGTGACTTTTCCACAGATAATGTCAACGCCATACATTCTGAACTTGTCGTTTGGCGTTAACGATAACAGAAACGTCTATTGTCTAGGCCTGCTGCTTAGACCCTGATATACTGTCCATGTGGTAGTGGTGTCGATTCTGTAAGCATTCTATAAACTAAATATCTCTAAAGTATGGCTTATTCTGTTTAAGGTAAAATCCAAATTAGTATAACACTTTTGAATGACAGCACTTAAATTAGATATTTCTTTTCAATTCAGTGGGCCGAGCACGAAAATCTGTTTAAGTGTAACGTAATCGCATCGTTAACGTATTTAGTACAAACTGTCATTTATCTAGTACAATAGTGGCACAGATAACTCATAGTTAGTTCTGAATACGCCAACGATGCGTTAACGTTACACTTAACCACACACGTTACAGTTTCTGGATAAGTAGGTAGATTTCTGCGAAATCAATTGTATTATTGGCCAAATATGGCGAATCGCGAGTCAACGGAGCAGATTTTAGTGCTCGACCCACAGGTATAGTAGACGGATTGGCGCTCGCTTTTGTGTAGTGCACAACTATTTTGATCTAGTGTCAAACTCGGCTTACAAACAACATAATATCTAGCAAATACCAAACTTATTCACAAAACTACTTCTATGTATTCGCCGTGGATGGATTACTTTATAAAAGGTTATTAAGGGGTGAAATGTCTTTAAATAGTTAAAGACATTTTACCCCTTAATAACCTTTTATAAAACAAAAGAAATGTCAGCGTGTTATTTAGACAAAAGTAGCGACAGTTAGAAAGGTTATAGGTTAACTATAGGGCGTTCTCACGACAGTAGGCTTTGTAAATATGCAGCCCAGCTTTGTGTAGGGTACAATAGGTCATCCTTTAATGCCAACATATGAAACACATGTAATTTTTCGAAATTTTACTCGATCCTGAGGTATTAATTTTTGACCTTTTCGATAACATTGTAGAAATTATGACATTTGATAATCAAATTTTCCCAGGTCCTAACTGCTTTAAGGTTTTTTACTTACAACATTTTTGTCGGTAATGTTCATACCATTACCGACCTTGGCAATGTGTTTTATCGGCTGGTAATATAACTAATAAAATTCAAGTTTTATTACGAGAATCTTCATTTGGTCGGTTTATAATAGGCCGCTAACTTCACACCAGTAGGTTTTAAGTCTCACGTTCTTGTAATTTCACCAGCACCCATAATGAGAACATAATTGTTTGGTGCAAGAAAAAGACAGATGGCAGTTCTTCTTCGGACGACCTTGTTCACAAAGATGCTGGTGGGTGGTTCCACAACTACTACAAAAAATCTTTGTTAAATTACGCGCTTTCGCATCCTTTGCCTTCAGCCCGTCAAGAAACAGCCGTGCGATTCTGTCGACAACCTGACCGATGTCAAATACTCTATCGGCCTTATTAATAAACTTGTAGTAAACCCGGAGTAGTTAAAACATCTATTTGTCAATTTTTCGCTTGCAGTAAATGTCACGCGTGAAAGCAAGACAAAGCATGTTACGCCTAATCTATGTTTACGCAACGTTTATTAATAAAGGCCTATGAGATATCGCCCTTGTACAATCGCCTGCAATAAAATGTATACAATTCATAACTTTCTAACTATGGTACATTACTACCATATATTACAATGCAGATAAGGATTATTTGAAACATAAAATAATATAAATAACTTAATTTTAGAATAATTTTATGTGAATTTATATGAAATTGAATGCTGAGGCACTTAAGAAAATTGTGAAATGTGTTCATCTTATTAAAGGCGACTGTCGTTTGTTTCACGGATGTCTTCAAAGATGCAACGATGTTTGCTCTTTGAGCACGGCTGTTACGAGATGACAAGAAACGTTGGAAAAACAACCTTATATACAAGAGCGATATATCTCATAAAGCAGATATAGATACATATATTTATTGGTAAATCCGAATAAGTTTACACGTCAAAAGTAACAGTTAAGTAATAACAAAATATTAACTATGCTTAGAATTACACCAAAGTATTATATACAAAACAATGTAACATGGAGGAATTTCTCAATGATACAATACGCCTTGCTTATTAATACTCGTAGCATCTTCAATTCACTCTTAAAGATATTGTAAGACGAAATATTGTTTATGCTCTCAGGTTTATCTAGTTATCAGGGTTATATTATTTTGGACCGCTTACGACTTTTAGAATTTGTCCACATTTTTATCACCAATTTTATTAATCCTTCTTTGAGGTTGAAAAATGACTTATGCTGCGTTCACAATAAAGGTAATTTTTCAGGGAAACCTTTTAGTGATGTTTCATATGGATAAAAAAAGAACCATGATAGTATCAACATTACTTCGGAAACTCACCCGTGAAGGTGGAGCTGGTGAAGATCCTGACAATCTTGGAGCTGACTGGTGGCAGCAGCTTCAGGGAGCCTGCGAAGATGAGGTCTACCGTGCGGTCATCCATTGCTCAGGTTGCCGTTGACTTGATGGTACAATCTGATGGTATAAAATAAAGAGAGTGATGAGTTGAGTACATAGTACATCATGTACTTATACTACTTTATATACAACTAGTAGCCGGTAGTAGGACGACGTTGGATGCACGCCGCTTGCCTTTTGGATTTGTGGGGGAGGCCTTCAGCAGTGGACGTCTTACGGCTGAGACGATGATGATGATACAACAAGTAATTATTTGAAAAATACGAAACGGAATTCACTAATGACTTAGCTCTACATTCCAAGAAGACGGGCTACGAAGAAATAATGTCAGGAAGCATAACTCAGAACAAATCCCACACAAAAAGTGGTCCTTCAAACCAAAACGACGTATGATTCCAAATACGAATTACTACCGAGGTTACAAATAGACATGTTCGGTGATTGGTTTAAATTTCAGAAGGAAAAAGCAGGGATTGGTCCACGCGCATGCTGCAACGTCCACTATGACAGCTGAGTCATAGCGGCGTGAACGATGTTATTGATTTAGCACGACTTTTATTGGGTCATTTTTTTAAGGCAGTTACTCTTCCTGATATTATTTCTACGCAGAAGACGGACATTTCCATAGAAAACTCAAAAGGAACAATTAGCTGTCTTAAGAGCGTATAATATCTAAAGAATGATCCACTTACGCCTAATAGTTAAGGAGTTATATGTTCCATTACCAGCTCCGCAACATGAGATGAGGAGTACCAGACGCAAATACTTGAACAGTTTTAGAAAATATTTGAACATTATGCGTCCATATAAAATATGAGGATTATAATCTGATCTGATGATGGGGTGTACCAGAAAAGTATATTATACCCATCTCCAGAACCGGACTACACTTAGTCAGGATCTAGTCAAGATCTAATGATGGGATCCCAGCAAATGGGATCAATGGGACCACCTGGGAAGTATACCCTTTTAAACATTATAAAAAAGAATCCGGTCCAGGCGTCTTCGAGTAGTCAGGAATCATACATAAAGAAATAGATTCAAAAGAACTCCTTCTTTTTGTATGGCTATCAACATATATCTCCATTAATATACGTATCGTTGGAAATATTGAATTGGCTCAAGACTTGGTCCTTCACGCATTCAAGTTGAACTTACATAACTAGGTAACAAAATACTTATTCTCTCTAATGAGGATTATTTTAGCCTATAAGCTAATGAGAAGCCTATGAGATAATTAAGAAATTTCAGACGTTCGCAATTTTTTTTCTTCTTATAGACCTTCGTCAACGGATCTCCTCGTTTCTGATTCGATCACGTAGATAAACCCCGAGCATAGCCCTCTCCATAGCTCGTTGTGCGACTTTGAGCTTGCTAATGAGGCCCATAGTAAGAGACCACGTTTCAGTGCCATATTATGTCATCACTGGTAACACACATTGGTCAAAGACGTTTGTGTTGAGGCACTGAGGTATTTTGTACGAGAAGACTGAAATGTTTGTTCTTGCGTCTTGACTATTTTTAATGTGTATTTCCATGACCTGCGATACATTCTAACGTTATTTTACATTAAATAATAACAACATGGTCTCGAATGACATAAAAATAGTGCAATACCTATTATATATAATAGTATAATACCTAGCTCCATCCGTAAAATATTTTACAGAAAAGTATATGAGCTCATAATTTCCCACTGCTGGGACTCGAGCCTTCCTCTCAAAGAGAGGAGTTGGGCCATAATCCACCACGCGGGCTCAGTGCTCCGTCTGGGAGCGCTTCAAAATACGTGTGAAGAGAAAATTGACCCCAGAACTCCAAAAATGCTATATAAAATATTATCACACTAAATCAATGCGTAAGTTTGTATGTGTAGATGGATGGATGTTTCTTATGTTTGGACGCCAAAACTAGTGGACTGATTTGGCTGGGTTCTTCAACATAGCAATATGACTTGTATTAACGTAGGATATTTATATTTCTGAGAATATACATACTTCTACGTCATAGGTAATAATCACGCGTTTGATACGCGAGGAACAGGGGCCTTACTATCAGCTTCGTAAAAACCATGCAAGTTCCGTGCAGTTCTTAAACCTTACATAAACAGTTTTGAATGAAATCATACCATGACGCTCATTTAGGTGAACTGTTTGGATATTGTTTTCTAAAAGGTGTACGGATAATATTGTCTCTGACATTCTTACAATTTTCTATAAACAACATTGCAGAAGCCTAGACGTTTGTAAGCTAATAATCTGAGTGGAATTAGAGCGACATGTTAACGAGAGTCCATACAAAAAAAACAGGTGAACGGTTTTTCTGCGATTCTTGAATACTACGCCCAAGCAGGCCTGCTTCAAAGTTGTCATGGTACGAATAAACCGGGCAGTTGTCGAGAAGTCCTGCTTTAAGAGCTCATAGTAAGGCCCCAGCTATGGAAATTGGCAAAGCAAAACGAAATACAACTTCTATCTTGAAACTTGTGCAAGCATCAGACCGAAACCATCGAGGGTGGCCAGAGATAAAAATGTGGATATTTCCTTTGCATGCGATAATATAGATTGAATTCGCAAAGGTGATTAAACTTCGATCAGTTATATGATAACACTTAAGTGGTACCAATGTGATTGAATTTTGAAGCACTTCTTCAGTAACATTCAAAAAGCTCGTTTCTAAAATAAATAAAAAGGGAACTAATTCTGTAATATATTCAGAAAACTAAGGTGCTTGGAGTTGCTTTATCTCAGCCTAATCAACATAAATATGGCACCCATGTAACCATCACATTTCTTTTCAAAATAGGGAACAAAATCCACACAAAGTTTTCAGGTGCCAAAGAGATTGATAACATATACACACTCAGTCACAGGTCAAACAGACATATTCATGCCATAGTCACCGCGTTACCAACTGAGTCGTGCGGCCATAAATCATTTCACTATGTCTATCTCGCTCGCACTTGTGGGTCTTATGGAGCTGCATAGTGATGTGCGTAAGATGGTTATAGGCGCATATCGATAAGAATCGCTATGCGCTTATAAATCGATAAGAATTATCCCCTTAGACCAACACGAAAACATACACTTTTAATACCTACTTCTAGGCTGAAAATGCACAGTTCCGGTACCAAGGCAATGGCAGTTAAAATTTATAATACACTACCTAACAAAATAAAAGACGAAAATAAAATGAACGTATTCAAATTTACACTTACAAAATTACTTTTGTAGAAGTGTTATTATAATTTTGACGAACTTTTCAATGATAATACATTAAGTAGACTGGTCCTCTCTGCACAATTGCAACACCCCCAGAGGGTAACATGTGACATGTACTTATTGTAAACCTTAGGCAACAACACCTGCATTGTATGTTAACTTGGCACATAAGCAATAAATGATTTGAGTTTAAGTTTGAGTTTGAGAATAAAACCAGATAGAAACATAGTAAGTAGTAGGCCCTGAAAAGAGCCGTTTGTAATTAATGTTAAATAAATAACGTTTATTCTTCCTCATCGGAATATTTTTCCTCTGTATCGTTCTGTAGATTGAATAGTGCTTGATCTCTGATAATGGCTTTCTGTAAGCTAGTGTTTTGAAGTTCCTGGGCATGCCTCATGCACTTGACCCGGTCTTCTTGTGTAATATGATCAATAGCTTTGTGAAGGAGGCTTTCAACATCTGCTATCTTGAATGTATTATTATTCGCAGCAATTTCTCTTTTTCAGCGCGGCGGCATAATGTTACGACCAATCAGAAGCTAGCGATAAGCGAGCGCTAATGAGGGTCGAATGCTGGTAGCGGATTATCGATAACATGTTAGGACGCGTTGCACATTCCTATCCCTATTGACGTTTATGGCCCTACGACTCAGTTGGTAACGCAGTGACTCTAACAAATGTTTGAGCTGTCCCCCCGGACAGCCCCGATCCCGGGACATATTCGAAATTCCTCTTTAAAGTCAGGTACCTAATGTGCGTACCAAATTTTAAATAGCGCCACAGCAAACTTCCTCCCTTTTTAGGAAAAGTACCACCCTCCTCACTGAAAATCACCGACGACAAAAAAATATAAATAGTAGAACATGTAAACCAAATTTCGTCAAGATTGGTTGAAAAATGCGACCTGTACAGGAAGACCAACGAACAACCTAACAAATATACGGACAGATGAAAGTCAATTCGGCCAGTTTTTCGCTCGCATCGGTCAGTAATTAATGTTCATAATTACGTTGATGCCTAAATTTAATAAGCAATATTGATTTGAGAGTATTTTATCTCTATTTACATATAACCTACTTACTATTAGTTAAAAACTTTCCGTAATATGGCTTAATATACCTATTTTTTATACTCGCACCTGTACTCCATACGCGAACCACGAAATGGTTTGAGTATGAGTCGTTAACTCCAAATATTGCCACCAGGCGGCGTTGTGGTCGTTCCGCACATGTTAGCAAGTGCTCAAAACTTTATGAGCTACAAAATTATTAGTGTTTTATGGGCGGAAAGTATTTATATATGTGCTTACAAATGTAGGGCTAATTTTGAAAAGTCTGGTTTACGCAATTTTTTTACTAAGCACTTTGCATCGTTAATTTTTTTTTGCGGATGATGTAAATAAAATTAATTTGTAATACGAGCTTATCAGCGATTACTTAATCTCTTCGAGACATGATGACAATACTATTAAATGTATTTTTCATACCATCTTCTTGACAATGGTCCAATTACAGATCACATAATCTCGACGTAAAGCAAGGCATTTGAAGTTATAGGAAGGGATTTGAAGTGATTTGAATTTGGAACTTAAAAATTCGTATGAATTCTTAGCATAATCATTTTAAGAGGGCATTGAAAAGAGGGTTTGAATCTTGAAAAACAACTGGCCACCACTAGCTGCACACAAAAAAAGTAAAAAGAAGGCGCGATTTTAATTCATGTAAAAAGGCGTGAGGTGAAAAGAGGGTGTTTGGTGGTTTTTTACCAGTTTGCGAACGATAATGGTTTGACTCCGGAGTTTACTAAATTTTCACGGTCTTTTGCAAGAGTTAAGATTACAAACAAAGTTATTTTGCGTGTTATCCTTTTTGGTTGATTTCCCGATATTTCTTCACTGTTGCAAACGCCATGACCACGAGTAAACTGATGTCAGCTTAACTACTGGATTCAAGGACTTTTGACAGTTGAAACCCATCATCCCTGTTAAATAGGTGATACGATCATAGCTGTCGAAATCACTGGATGTTAAAGAACTCAAAGTCAAGACAAAATCATTTATTAAATTTAAATGTTTTTACAGTCAACTTGAATTTGCCCTCTGTGAGCTCAGTTATGTGTTTTGGGATTTTATTGTAAAAACGCACACAATTTCCTAGGAATGACTTATTAGTCTTCGCAAGTCTAAAACTAGGTACAGCTATCCTATTCTTATTCCTAGTATTAAAAGTGTGGTGATCACTATTTAACTTATATTTATATAAATGTATACGAACATACATTATATTTGCAAATACATATAAGGAAGGTAAAGTTCATATATTGTTTTTTTTAAACAAATCTCTCAAAGATTCGCTTAAGGCACTGCACTTCAAATGCAAACTGTATAGTTCGTGTCGGAAACCAATTTAAATATGAGTACGAAGGAGCATATAATAATTTTAATTAATGGAGAAATTTAACAAAACGAGTCACGGTTGAGTTCGAATCCGTTCTATTAGTTTATTTATCTATAAATTAAGTAAATGCTTTATTCATGCATGCCTGGTTTTTTACTGTCTTACAGAAGGTATGAAAAACAGATTCACCTCACTTCAGGTATTCTGGGATGAAGCCTGTCTTCGCCGTATACCCTTCACTTCATTCAGTCATTTCAATCTACATAACTTTTTAAAGTTTGATTATTCGATTGTTAATAATCTATAGTTACACATAAATAAAATAGAAGTGTCTGTTTGTAATTCAAAATAACAGCTTTCCACTAAATGCATCTGAAAGTATTATACGGTACTTACATAAAAACAATCGTTAATTTTATTGTCTGTCTGTCTGTCTGCTTGTTCCGGCTAATCTCTAAAACGGCTGCACTGATTTTAACGGGACTTTCACTTTCAGTGCCCGCCGGGAGCTCGCAGACGCCGCAGCGCACTCGCCCTGAAGATGAGCATCGGACATGCTCGAAACCCGGCGAAACGTATTCGATATCTAACCTGAGTGTTTTGCCGGTTAATAATAATAGTTTCATATGTGTCGAACTCCTGAGAATTTCAATACAAAAAAGGTACTTTCACTGGCTGCAGCTATCAGCCAGTGAAATTACCTTTTATTGTTATTTATTTATGTTACAATCAGAATCAGAATCGTTTATTAACATTATAACATTGTTTGTTACATTGGGCAAGTCGACAAATACATTTTAAGCCAACTTAAGCATAAAGTACTGTTAAGAAATAATAATAATTAAATTACAGCTATTTTTACATTAAACATTCATATGATTGTATTGTAGTTTAAATATATTTCCACTGTTTATGATGTGGGTTTGCTTACGGCGTTACGTTCAACGAAAGTTCAAGCCCAAGGTAGGCATCGATTTTCGAAGCGTTCTCGAAGGTCAACCAAAGCACTTTCCATGTTAGCCACCGTACGAAATAACTGGTATTATATTCTGAAAAACATATTGTACTTAGCATTGTTAATATTCAAATTATTAATGGGACAATTACCATGTACATTTGGTTTGAGTTTCCGATATTTCTTGCCTGTTGCAAGCGCCATGATCACAGACGAACTGAGGAATTACGCGTGGGTGAGTACTTAGAAATACCTGGTATATTCTGTAAATGAATTGTACTTAGCTTTGTTGTAACGCGAGAATAACAAAGACTTTAAAAATAGTCCAGACTAACACAATTTTTACTTCTCATGCTCGTAAAGTTCTTGTTAATGCCTTATGTAAGCTGACTACAATAGTGTATAAAGGTCTTTTTTTTAGGCAAAAGGGCATACATAATATTATTCTATTTAAAATCTTTCAAAGAGTTCAGTTTGTAGTATATTACATGTAGTTTGACTAGGTCATTAATAATACCCGTAGATTTGAGAATTATTAAAGACCCAGATGTAACTTTTGCAGAATTTCGCGGTAACATTAGGTGGTTTCTGTTTTTAAATTGAATTAAGCAAATGTATCCAAAGCCATAATATTATAATATATTACTTAAAATATTATTGTTATATTTCCTAGTATTTAAAGTGAAAATCTGAGTGTGTACACTCGTGCATAAAACCCATTTTATCCTCGACTTAACCACACACGTTGCAGTTCCTGGAAAAGTGGGATGATTTCTGCGTAATTATTTGCCAAACATGGCGAATTGTCATTCAACGGATTATATATAAAACAGTAAACCTTAAATAAAAAATGTTCAACGTTAAAGGTTTATTTTATGCTGTAGTTCCTTACTACTATTTTATTACTGATGAATGATGAATTTATTTACTCCACCACATTCGAAAACAATAATATAAAATAAAAGTTTGCCTGACGCGTAACATATGCACACTGAGCGAATAATACTATTTTTTTGGCATTATAATCTTAATCAGCTATTATAGAGTTCTTGACGATGTTATTGTGCTCCAAAAACCTGGTATTCAACACGTATTTTTGACATCTTATAAATCGATGAACGCTGCCTGCACGCACGAACAAGTTTGACTCATTGTCACATTCTGCCTGAGTCGAACGTGCAAGCGAGAGCGGAAGAAACGATAGAGAGGCACGATCGTCCGAAGCATTCGACTTGTCTTAAGACGTTGTCATGTAAAATTATCGTCCGTAAACCGACTTAACAGACAACCATTTTTTATATTTGATTAATTACATTTTTAATAAACTAACACTACGATACCATAGAGAGATGATACATAGCTTATAAAATAAGTTAATTTTTCAGAACAGAGAAAATTGCATAAAAATTTTTCAAGTAGGTAGTTTACCAAAAATGTTTAACTTTCCAGTAATAAATTGTTATATATATATTATATATAATATTTTATTCCTATATATATAATATATTTTATGTAAATCCACTAGCTATCACTGTGTCAAGTTTCATCATACTATTCATATGTCATACTACTTCATGCGCCTTTAAAGTCGTTCGTTTAGAAGGAGATTTAGAAATTCATATTACTTATTCTGATTGCGGTAATTTATAAGTGGATAGCGATTTCTTATCACGAAAAGTAGCTTGCAAATTAACTTTATTATTAATTTGATTTAGTGGCCAACCCATATCGAAGTCCCGCAGGCCCCGAAGGCCTTCGACATAGCCTAACGACTGTTGTTCTAAGACAAACAACCGGGACCGACGGCTTAACGTGCGCTCCGAAGCACGGAAGCACTCAGTTGAGCTAGCACACACCCATCCAACTCCAGTACCTCTACCATGAGTTGGCAACATAAATGTCATCTATAGTCGATACTCGATCTCGCCTACCTATTAAGATTGTGATTGGCGTACTCGCTGTCAATTTTAGTTCTACAATTGACAGCGAGGTGGCACTATTCTTTTTTCATAATTTTTTTTTGTCATCCTGAATGTAGATGACAGAGACAGATAGGCCGTTTTTGTCTCCGAATCGTTTCCGTGTGAATTAGAATAACCCAGATGCGGAAACGATTCGGAGATTGTTTTAAGGCATTTCAAATTAAAGCTTTAGAAGCTCCAGTCCAGCCGTGCGATTATCTAATGATTCGTCGTTGCGCTCGTCGACGGACTCACCGATGACAAATATTTTATGAGATATCGCCTACGAATAATAATAAGTCAGGAACAGTAACTGCGTTAAAAAAATGACCCAACAAAAGTCGTGTTCAAGTAGGCGGGGCTTAAAAGTCGTGTTCAGTACGTCATCAATCGGACATTTTTCTTGCAAGCGAGCACACGTGAAATCTTCGCATAGATACATTTTAATTTTTATCATTGTGAACTACAGCTGTGAATCATCATGCCAGCATGTGTTGTGAAGTGGTGCAGGATCCATACAAGATTAAAATGTCCAGGAATCACTTTTATTAGTACGTAGTAGCAAAATTATATATAATTCAAAGATGTTCAAATACGTATACAAACCGAGATGGTCAATACTATGCAAAATAAAGTCAGTCTATTTTTGTTTAATGTATATTTTTTTACAGAACTGAATATTGAAATGTAACAGCAATGTATTTTGCTTATTTTGTTTTAATTCCATTTCCTTGCCGATCCAATGCAGTAAAATAAATGCCTCTCTGCACTTTAGCTAGAAAGACAAGAGTATGACTAGATGCCTGTGAAAACCAGCATTATATACTTACTCCGTTCATTTTGAAGAAAAAAAAATAAAAAAAGACGTGTGGCACTCGGAGACTGCCGCGGTAAAGCTATTGCATAGCTGTTTTTATCAACTTATGCAATTATAATTATTTAACCAATGCCATCTAGAGGCGAGTTGCTCAACTAAAGAGACAAGTATGATATTTCAAAAAGTCATTAAATGTTCTGCTATTCATCGATAGATGCCAAATCAACTTATGCAATTATAATTATTTAACCAATGCCATCTAGAGGTAGTCTTGAGTGAATCGCACGCAATACTTACATGTTATTTTTAAACACAACATAACAAATGGTTTCGCCTATATATCCTCAAAGGGGTAAGCAGTGGTGTTTTCAACGCCTACATTTAAGTTAAGTTTTATTTTTTTTTGTGCCTTAATTTTGTGTCGCTCGTATTTTGACAGCTCGATACACTAGACTCAAGGGGGATGAAATGTAACACAAATACCGTCCAGGGTGATGAAATGTAATGACAGTTTTTTAATGGTGATTAATTTTATATTTGTATGTACTCGTAATTCCTGTCTTTTATTATTAGTGTTTACTGATTGATACACTTAGTATATTTTTTTCTTGGATTTCTATTATAACAATGGCGTTTGACCATGTACATATTTTATAATATTTTGGTATTTTTAGATGGATCAGGTCTGGTCAGGGTGAGGCCTTGGAGAAGATAATAAGCTACTCGAAGTACTAACCCTGCGCAGACGTAGTCGCGGGCACCAGCTAGTTAAATATATTTTTGGTTATTTAATCTCACTTTACTACATTGCGGAAAAAGAGTCTCTTCTAATTACTAGACGAAAGCTTAATATTTTGCGGGACATAAAGTTCAATGAATTTTTTTTTTTTATTATTATTTTTTTTTTTATTTGGTCCACAAAACTGGATACACTCTTAATGCTTAACAAGAGAAACAAAAACATGTGTAGAGCGAGTGTCACCTTCTCGAAGTGGACACAGCATGCAAAATTTTAAAGTAATAATAATCTTTATAATAATAATAATCTTTATTTGTGGAACAGAAAAACATAAGAAACAAAATACATTGAACGATGCTAACCGCTATAGTACAAAGACTGTGTCGCAGGTAGCAACGCCCTCCTCCATAACACCTACTAGATACAATGCTCTTATATTAAATATTATACAAATTTAAAATAGGTTTTTACAAAGTTTAACTGTAACAATAGTATTATTATTATTAGGTTAAAAATATGAAGTAGTTTATATATGTAATAAATATAATATATTTTAAATACTTCAGAATGTTGTGAGATAGGTACTAATTAAGAAATAAGTTAAGATTTGAGTCGTGTAAGAGTGGCGTGTGTGTGTGTGTGTGTGTGTGTATGTGTGAGTGTGTGTGTGTGTGTGAGTGTGTGTGTGTATTAACCTATGAGGTCACTAATTACATTTCAAAATAAATAGTTCAGTATCATCATATGATAAAGTTATGAGCCATTTTAGGGTTTTAATTTTACAACTGTACTTTAGTGAGAAACTTGAATTAAATCACACTTAATAAATTTATAAATTAGGATGACTTAGTATATCAGCCTCTCGGGCCCTATCCCAAGAATTCACTAATTCTTGAAGTTTCTTTTTAAAACTAGGTACCGAGAAGTCAAATATGTCCAAGTCCAGACATATGGTATTATACGAATTACAAATGTAAATTTAAATTTAAATTTTAAAAGTAACCGATATAAAAAACAAATAAAAAACATTGTGTGTATTATTGACTTGGTACAATCCACTTGTTGCATTACATCGTCCACGCCGCTACGACTCAGTTGTCATAGTAGACGTTGCAGCACGCGCGTGATCCAATCCCTGCTTTCCTTCTGAATTTAAACCAATCACCGAGCATGTCTATTTGTTACCTCGGAAGTAATTTGTATTTGGAATCATACGTCGTTTTGGTTTGAAGGGCCACTTTTTGTGTGGAATTTGTTCTGAGTTATGCTTCCTGACTTATTATTATTCGTAGGATATCGCCCTTTTACATAAGATTGATTTTCAAACGTTTCTTGTCGTCTCGTCATTTGTTTCACGGATGTTGTCAAAGATGCAACGATGTTTGCTCTTACGGCCGGTCCCAATAATCTATCTATCGCCGGTTTACCTTACTAGAGATAGATATTTGACACTTTTTGTATGGACGTTATGTCAAATTTCTATCCGTAGTAAGGTAAACTGTGGATAGATAGATTATTGGGATCCCCCATTAGAGAATCGCACGGCTGATATAATATAATCTATTCTACGAAAAGAATAAAGAAAAATGTTTTGACATAGATTTGATGATTCCAAAGGTACTTTTTTAAGTTTAATATTATACAATTCATACAAAACAAACAAATTAATAACATTAAAAATGTTCTTTCGATATAAATAGTAATAATAATAATATAATAATAACCCAGTATTTTAAATAATAACGTTTAAATTACGTTTGATAATTTTACCTGCTTTAAATTTAGACTCTCTTGCATAACATAAAAATGAGTTAAAAGTAAGGAATCTAAGAAATTAGTATATATGTGCAAATATTTTTTTTATTTTTTTTTATTTAATAATTGTTTTCCTTTGAATAAAACTAACAGTAGCCAGAAGCAGTAGGTAACTTTACAGTAACAAGTACTCGTACAATTTTATTGTAAAAATTTAATATTGACTTCCATTCTATTCATTTATTGGAGCGTAACTCAAAAACTACTAGACTGAATTTGATGAAATTTAATTTGGACCACACGGAAAGCACCAGATTTCAAACAAAAAAAGAATTTTAAGAATAAGTTTACCCAGTCGAAAGTTATGAGGTAACAAACATAAAAAAAAATACAGTCGAATAGAGTACCTCTACCTCCTCCTTTTTTTGGAAGTCAGTAGAAAATGTACACGATATCAAATGCGTAGTTTATTCTTTCTAAATTTATTCAACGACAAGGAAGTAACAAAGGCATATCATACATATATAATAACAAATCGATGATACCACCCTCCACCATCTACCAAATCGTAGTTCCTATAATCTATTATTAAATAGACAAAGCATACCTTGACTGCCCTAGTTTCAAGGTTTCCAACTTAAATCGATATTTTGCACGATTCGAAAGGTTACACTCGTCTATGTTCACTTATCACAATCGATTATTATGCACTGGCCGGCGATAAAGAAAAAAACAAATGTCTATCGAAACTGCAACAAACTTTTTTCGAAACGTGTCTCTTGCTATGATGATTGTGCTAACTGAACGCGGAGCAAAGTCGCAAAGTGAAGGTGAAATCTTGTTATTTTGTTGCCATGGAAACGATTTTATTTTAGCTGTGATTGGGAAAAGGTGAGTGACGTCAGATAGACGTGCGAAAAGTTTTGAAAACTTTGTAAGGCTCTGTCGGTTTCCTTTGTTTGAGTTTGATTCAAAAAGTTTTTGAGTTAAACACGAATGGGTGCTGTAAAACTGCGTCATTGCAGATATTAGAGTTTTTATTTTGATTTGCAAAGCTTGATATTAGAGCAAATTAACAACAATGAAAGAGTTCAATCGCCGAATCCAACTAGGCTGGGCAGCGTTCCGGAAACATCGCGAAGTCTTCTCGTCAAAATACCTCAGTGCCTCAAAACGAGAGTCTTCGACCAATGTGCGTTACCAGTAATGACTTATGGCACTGAAACTTGGTCTCTTACTATGGGCCTCATAAATAAGCTCAAAGTCACACAACGAGCTATGGAGAGGGCTATGCTCGGGGTTTTTCTACGTGATCGAATCAGAAATGAGGAGATCCGTAGAAGAACGAAAGTCACCGAAATAGCCCAGAAAATTATCCAGTTAAAATGGCAGTTGGCAGGGCACATATATAGCTCGCAGAACAGATGGCCGATGGAGACGGATGGTTCTGAAGTGGAGACCACGGACCGGCAAGCGCAGCGTAGGTCGTCCACCGACTCGGTGGACAGACGACCTGATAAAGGTCGCAGGGCGACGTTGGATGCAGGCTACTTTCAATCTGTCCTTTTGGAAAATTATGGGGGAGTCTTATGTTCAGCAGTGGACGTCCTACGGCTGAGATGATGATGATGGATGAACAACAATGAACACCAGCTTTAGTGTTTGTTGCCATGATCAAAGGGACAGAAAAGAACTGACTATGCAAAAAAGTAGGCTCCAAACTTCATCAAAAAAATTTTAATCTAAAATAACCAAGTTTTACAAATTATGCTATATTAATATACGATTTAAAGTTGATTTATTTCAATTATTTTTATAATAATAGTACTAATAGCACTAATGCCTGCTTAGCGATACCAAACCACCGAGATTTGCTCTCCGAGCATCGAATATCTCTCTATTTGATTTTAACCGTCGTTTGGGGGCGGAGCGACATCTTATAGAATCTTAAAATTATTGTAATGTTCATTTCAATCATATTTATTTTGTAAACTATTGTGTTAGAGATATTAAAGGTGTATGTTCAAATAATAATTGCAAGATATTGGCATCGTCTACACTAAGAATATTTTATTTTCAATCCGGGCTTACATACCGCCGGGGCTAGATGGACAATACTACCGTAACCCAAATCCCCCACCTTGGCGAAAGGGCAGTACAATACTTCTCCCCTCAATAAAAAGGGGTATTGTTTATTATTATACTTCATTTTATGTAGACATTAATATCAATGCTGCGGTGAAAACCTTAACTAAAAAGGAAACATAACATTCGGGTGATGAATTTAATAAATTCGAAGGATTTATTACGTAACGTTAACGTCTGAAGTACAACTGGAATATTTCCTATATGATTGACATGGAAACGTCATCATATATCGTGGAAGTATAATATTCCATTTAGGGGCATGGCGGAAACCCTCGGAGGGAGGGGGGTGATGGTGCGAAGCGTCTCTTCTTCAACTGCCCAAATTGACTTTAATCTGTCCGTATGTTTGAAAGGTTGTATGTTGGTTCTCCTGGACAGGTCACAATTTCAAAATTTCTTCTACTATTTAATAATATTTTTTGTCGGCAGCAATTTTCGAACGGAGGGGGGAGGTTAAGGAGGTCCTAAAAAGGGAGGAAGGTTTATGGCTTACGATTTTGATTAAGTTTTTATTTCGATTATAGTTACCGAGCTTCATGACATTCCTAATAGGTTACAACGTTAATTTAGGCAGAAGATTATACATACATAGATACATAGGCTCTCACTTTGTCGCTACGGAGAGCGCAGGGAAAGGGCTGCATCTCAGCCATAATAAACTAATATAATATACACAGATAATGATATTTCCTCAGAGCTGCGCATGCAATAAACTGGATAGTGGATCATATCGATTGATACCATGCCCAGTGGTAACATCACCGCACATAACAATGATAAATAGGGCAAAAAGCAATCCATTAGGCACATTGTATGCACGCCGCACCTTGCGCTAGCGTGGGCGTTGTCTTTCTAGTTTGGTCCAAGGTAGAAGCGGTGCGCTTCTACGCAGGGACTCAAACTGTAACCGTAATAAGTGTTTTTAACACTGTTATATAGGAAACACATTTATTTCTGTAACAGATACAATAGTGTAACAGAATGAAAGTATAACAGTTTATATCATTTAAGTAACAGTCCATTTACATTAACAGTAACATTTTAAAAGGTGTTTTAATTAATCTATTTAATAATTATTAAATTAATTTAAAAATTATCAAATTAATTTAAAAATTATTAAATCAATTAATTAAAAAGTCCCTGCTTCTACGTGTGTCTTTGGTTTGGTTCAATTGAGCGCCAGTGGAAATAAAATGAGATAGCATGGAAATTATGGGCTATTATAGTAAAGTATACTAGTACATGACGACTGGTAGAGGGGTTTTGTCCAAAATAATAGACTAGTTGAGTATACAGATTTTATATGTACTAATAGGAAGCTATCGATTCACAATATATATAATATACTACGAACTACGTTTATATTTTTTTTTGTCAATTAGACTTATAATATAATTAGGACTTTCATTGGTTTTAATTCTTGTGCTAGTATGTGATAAAAAATGTATCTACGAGCGAAGTGAAAAACAAGACGAGAATTTCAAAAAACTTTCGCGAGCGGGATAAAATGAACAGACGCAACAATAGTTACCAATTAATATTCAAATTTGTAACTACTACGGATACATCATACATCGATAGCAGAAAAAAAATCTGGATGATATCACCAAATATATCAACAAAGATGTATCAGTTTGATTGTATGTTATTTTACAATGTAGGTTTATCAAAAATTAAATGATTCACCACTTAAATTTCCTCAGCACTGTCTCAATAGATTCGTATCAAAAATAAAAGAATGGAAAATTATTTAAACTTTATATTCCAAGTATATAAAATGAGTATCAATAGTTGAAATTGGTATTGTATTTTAAATTTTAAGTATAATGGCGCACTTGGTCGGTTGAAGAGAAAATTGTTTTATTGTACGCGGACACTTGTAACTGTCATTGTGATTAGAAGAGAAATCCTGGTGTCTTGTTTACGGGTAGTTGATATCGACCCTTTGCACCAACCACGAACAGCTGGGGGACGGTCGGCGAGAACGTTTTCCCGTGTTTCCTTGTTTCCTTCCCGTCCTATTAATATATGTATATATTCTGGTGACGTTCCCGCGAGTCGACGGTACTACTGCGGTTGGGGTAAGTCAACCTTTGACCTTAACTTATATTGTACAAACATGGGTTTTGTTTTTGCGTAGACTGAACGGAATCCACCACGGGCCGTTTGTTAGCACCCAGGGTGGGTACCGTTCATTAAGTAATATTGGAAAAAAGTAGACAAAGGAAACAAAGTACAAAGGAAAAAATTGTAATAGTACAAACATGGACCATACAACAAACTGTAATCCTCGCTGCCCGCTTATACTCTAACCCAACCCTCAACGGAAACACGTCTATTTTTGTAGTTTTCTGTACCTGTCGTTTATGATTATACCACGTTACGTTAGTACTGCCATTACTGTTTATGAGTACGCTCGAAAGCGACATATACGTTACAACGACTAATAAATAAAATATTTTTAATAAATTTATAAAAAAATTTTAATTTCATCGATTTAGGTCGAAATGTTTTCGAGTTATGATATTGATATAATACCTACAAGCATTCGTTTATCTATATGATGTTACCACGTTATCTCGCTGAGAAACCACTTATTTTAGTGTTTCAATATTTTTCTGCATATTTCTTAAAAAGAAGGAGATTCTTAATTCGGCTGTATATTATTTTTCTGTGTAAAAATACACAGATTTCATGGCTATATTTGATGGCGATATTATGTCTTCTAGTTAATAATTTAATCAAAATCGGATTAAAAGATTTTGCATCCTAAACAACAGCAAAATCGTTTTTATCAGTAGTGGAAGTCGGTATTCTATTTTTAAATATTACTCATTATTAAGAAAGAAAAAATATTTAAACCGCTTCATCTCAAACTTGGACCATACAATAAACTTAAATCCTCGCTACCCGCTCGCACTCTAACCCAACCCTCAACGGAAACACGTCTATTTTTGTAGTGATTTGTACCTGCCGTCCATGATTATACCACGCTAGTACCGCACCCGTACGCCCGCCCATAGGCCGTTACAGTTTATGAGTTCGCTTGAAACCGACATAAAACTTACTACGACACTCTTACATTGAAACGTATATTGAAAGTTCTGAAATAGATCACTTATAAACCATAATATTAACCAGTCGAGTCGCGCTTCTAGAAAATAAATTATGCTTCGATTTTCTAGAAGGTTCAGTTCAGGTTTATTCAGTGGCATTTTGGGTGAAGTAAAATCAAGCAACTCGCGCGAATGTAATGCATTTTGGGTGAAGTAAAATCAAGGAAGTCGCACGAACGTAATGCATTTTGGGTAAAGTCAAATCAAGGAACTCGCGCGATCGTAATGCATTATGTGTGAAGTCAAATCAAGAAACTCGCGCGAAAGTAATGCATTTTGGGTGAAGTAAAATCAACGAACTCGCGCAAACGTAATGCCTTTTAGGTCAAGTAAAATCAAGGAACTCGCGCGAACGTAATGCCTTTTGGGTGAAGTAAAATCAAGGAACTCGCGCGAACAGAATTCATTTTGGGTGAAGTAAAATCAAGGAACTCGCGCGAACGTAATGCATTGTGTGTGAAGTCAAATCAAGAAACTCGCGCGAACGTAATGCATTTTGGGTGCGATAAATCAAGGAACTCGCGTCATCGTCACCATCACCATCACCAACGTTATGTCAAAGATAATGTACTAAGTTGAAGTAAAAACTTCTCTAGGTGCGATAATCGTTTCCATGGCAACCCGTTGTGGTTGATTGTGTGTTTTAAAAATAATTCGAATAGTTTTCAGTCTTCAAAAACGCATGATTTTTTTAAGATATTACTTACTGCATCTAGCAGAAGTTTTGTAATTGTAAAGAGAATATTTTATCAAAAACTGTTAATGCCACACATGTTTTAATTTTCCCAATAATGTTTCACTGTAGCAGCTACTAGCCAACTTAGGATTAACAATAAACTTAGGACTTTAATAACGTAAATCATGTTTACGGTGTCGTCAATGTTTTATTAGCCAACGTTATTTCCACGAACTACATTGATAGTATGCACTTGCCTAATAAATAGGGTAAAAATAACATATTTTAGTGTAAACAAGGTAGAGATAGGTACTGTATAAGTAACTGTTAGAATTCTTTTACATTGATTTTGGGGACAACTTATTTTTCAGAGCGGGATAGTACACTTTTAATTTTGTAATATTTTTGTCAGTGCCACCACGAGTAAGCTAATAAAAATATTTAAAAAATTCAGAAAAACTTGCCTAACTCGTAGCTCTAGTAGAGTTTTCCGAAAAGCCGCCGTAGTAACTATGATATAATATGTATGTTCTACTAAATAGTAGCCAATTAAATAATTTTATATAATCTCATTCGGTAATATTCTAATTATAAAATGAAATACAGAACTTTATTGGCATATTTTATTTACATACTTCATTAAGAAAATTAAAAATTAAATTAAAGCATCATTCTCTTAACAAAACAATGCTTTAAAACATTTATTTAATTATTAAAGTACAATGTGTCCCGACCAAGGAAGTTTCAATTCAATTTAAGTACACATTATCTGTGGTGAGCGCGCTAACGCGCTGGTTCCGAGCCAATAGACCAATAACAGACGTTTTCCACTGATATTGGCAAAATTGTGGTTACGCCGCACAAGCCATACAAACAACAAGAAGAAGAAGACTTTTTTCATTTTGGCGCTATTTCGTACATACGAATTTGAGTAATATTTTGTTGGATAAAACTTTAGTAGCATAAATATCATGAGATCAAATAAAGTAGTGTATGCAACTGCATATAATGAGGTTTTAATACCCTCTATTATATGACAGTTGCATAAACTACTATTTAGGAATTAAATATTTAAGGATTTTTTTGTCGTCGGCGATTTTTGATAAGGGTTGTACTTTTCTTAAAATATTTTTTATGATATTAGAAGACGTTATAAGCACGAGGCCCACATGGTGTTGGTAACCTTAACCTTGAACAGATGCATTTCCTCACAAGTGACCAACTGCACTGCACTGCACTGAGACATAAGTTGTTATAAGTCACATGAGCCTGTAGTTTTCCGGCACCCTTGAATGGTAGAACTGAAGAACACAGTGCTGTGAACATTACTGCTGCACCGCAGACATAGTTGGTGGAACGGTGGTGTACTTCCATGAACGATTCATTCACAAAGAGTTCTACTGCTCTTATATTTAACCGACTTAAAAAGGAGGAGGTTCTCAATTCGACTGTTTTTTTTTATGTTTGTTACCTCAGAACTTTCGACTGATTCTTTTTTTATTTGAAAGCTGGTGCTTCCCGTGTGTCCCCGTTTCAATTAAGTTAAGTTCTGGCAATGGCGTCCACGAGAAAACCATACAGTCATAAATTTGTTTCGCCTATTTTGATATCATCATTGACTGTGAATGAGAATCGATCCCAAGGTCGCTTACTGTACCAAAAAATGGAAACGACTTCAACACCAAAAACTGTGAAATAACTTGTCGAAGTCGGTACCATGAGCACAGTATTGTTATAATAGGTACTTGTCAACTATCATGGTACTGACTTCAACAAGTTATTTCACATTTTTTGTTGTTGAAGTTAGTTCCATTATATTAGTAAATATTTTTTCTACCGACATCCAAAAAGGAGGAGGTACTCAATTCGACTGTTTTTTTATGTTTGTTACCTCAAAACTTTCGAGTTGGTGAACCGATTCTCTAATTTTTATTGTTTGATAGCTGGTGCTTGCCGTGTGATCCCATTTAAATTTCATCAAATTCGGTCCAGTACTTTTTTAAGTTACACTCCAATAACTGAATAGAATGGAGTCAGTTTTATATTTCAAATTGCACTTGTTGTTTACCTCTGCTACCAAAATGTATTGTAATTTCCTTAAATTGCATACTTATTCAACACAAATTTGTTTGTTACGCACCTGCGTGGGTATTTTATCGGTAATGAAATTCCTAAGCAATAAATCACGTCTAATTTATTCATGCCAAATGGATAATAATTAAAATAACGGAACAGTCTAACGAACATTTATTTATTCACATCCTGAATCCGTATGCAGATCGTGGTACACTCCACTGCAGTAATTTATGTCGCTGCTATTTTTTGAAGACAATCCCTGGGGCACCTTACCTAGATTTTTTTTGTTATGTCGATTTGGTGTTTGTGTATTTGTTAGGTTGAACGTAGAGCCCGGAAATCGCAATTACTCCAGGAAGCTAGAATAAACTGCATGAAGAAATAATACAATTTTTTTCAGCAGCAGCCCGAGACGTCGTTCAAGTGGATAAACTATGTATATAAAATTGAACCCCTATTTCTCCTGGTCGCGCTATAACTTGAGAACGGATGGAACAATCTCGCTAATTATTTACTTGTTAATTATAGTTAGGAAAAGGTTCTTATGAAAGAAAAAAAAGGATGCGAGGCTATGACGAGGCCGAAGGCCGAGCTTACTACGCGAACGAAGTCACGGGCAGTCGCTAGTATCTTTATAAAAAGGCCAAAAAGCGCCGAAAACGAGAGAGAGAAAGATTTACCGGGATCTAAAGTACCTATCCTATATTTTGACCAGGGATATAAGCTACCACCATACAAAATTTCATTTAAATCGGTTAGGTCGTTTCGGAGATTAGCCCGTCCAGACAGACGGACAGACAAACAGAGAAACAAAAGATTTGAAAAAAATCTAAATCAGTTCAATTCCACTCCTTACATCTCCTACCTCGAATAAAATATTTTTCCGCCCCAATAACAAAACTAACAATAAACAAACACTTCGCGCCGACTGTACATATTTGTACAGTCAAGGTAAATAATACGTTCTCAGTCGGGCACATAGCAACTACAATCTAATCTGTGTGCACGTCGTGCCCCACAACGCATTTATATTATAATGAGACTTATAAGAATGTGACGTTTGCCGATTTATTATCTGTAACCAAATAATCTACATTGTTTGTGAGTAACTAAACAGGTATTATGAGAATAATAGGGTAGTAAGCTTACACAGACACACTTACAGCCGTATGCATAAACAAGTAAAAGTAATTGATTGGTGTGGAACGCACTTCTACTAGGGCTCCGCAGACTGTAGAGTGTGGAAGCGATTTGTGTGTTTGTCTGCGAAGCGGGTGCTTTCAAGAGTCCTCATCGAATTGTCCTCGATATCAAGGAGCTTACAAGCAAATCAAGGCCTAACAAATCCTCACAAGTGGCCCTGCAAATCCAACTAAGTAGACGCGTTGGCAAGGAACAAGGATGGGAAGTAAACCGACAAACCTCATCCAGGTCTCTCGACGTGTTTTCAGCGATCTTCAAATTGGGCTGCTCGGCGGTGTTTCAAATCCAGTGTACATCCTCAAACCGGTGTAATATAGCCCTCTAACACTATACACGCAACATGGCCTACAGCGTGATCGAATTTACACTCAATTAATTATACATTTCAACAACAAATATGGCTCGCAGCCATTTTACTCAAAGCAAGAGGTTAACTCATTTCAACAAATTGCAAAATGCAAGTGAGATGCTGTCATAGACCACACAAAATCATGACGGTATCTGTCAGCCCAAGAGTGGCGTTCCAAAACAATACAATATCCAAAAGAAGTTACGAGCGGCGCCATCTATTGTCATCGTTCGGGACCAAACAGTAACTAATTAAGCAACGATTTTAATTGTAAAGATTAGGATTTGCCTAAGATAGAACTATCAAAGGTTAGTATTCTTAGCAGAGTAATAGTCACCATTTCCTTTCTTAGGTGTTGTGTTGTGCCCACCTAAGCAACGCGATAGATATACGTGATTATCCTTTGACAATGAACCCGAGTTACCGTTACTAGAGTGACATGCCAGAATCTTGTAGAGTACAACTATGTCGTCGTCTGATGAAGATCATGATGCTCTTGCTTATTATCAAATTTTAAATAGGTATTCAAAATGGACAAATACGATTCTGGTGGCACATGGTTATAAAATAATAAAATACATATCCTCAAAGATTTCATCGTTATCATCATCTTAGCCATATCATATATCATTTTCCAAAAGGACCGGTTGGAAGCGGCCTGCATCCAACGCAGGTCCCAGGTCGTCTGTCCACCGTGTCGGTGGACGACCTACGCTGCGCTTGCCGGTCCGTGGTCTCATTTCCAGAACCTTCTGGCCCCATCGGCCATTGTTTCTGCGTGCTGTGCCTGCACTGCCACTTCAACTGGCTTATCTCCTGTGATGTGTCGGTGACTTAAGTTCTTCTACGGATCTCCTCATTTCAGATTCGATCACGCAGAGAAACCCCGTGCCCTTTCCATAGCTCGTTGTGCGACTTTGAGCTTATCTATGAGGCCCATAGTAAGAGACCACGTTTCAGTGCCATAAGTCATCACTGGTAACACACATTGGTCGAAGACTCTTGTCTTGAGGCACTGAGGTATTTTAGACGAGAAGACTTCGCGAAATTTCCGGAACGCAGCCCAGCCGAGTTGAATTCGACGACTAACCTCTTTCTCGAATTTGGATCTACCTAGTTTGACTGTCTGTTCCAGGTAGGTGTATTCATCAACAACTTCGAGAACTGAGTTCTCAACTGATATTCGGGTAGGCACAACTTGAGCATAAGACATAATTTTCGTCTTGTCCATGTTCATCTTAAGGCCTACCCGTTGAGAAACTCGATGGAGGCCTTCGAGCATTGTAATTAGGTCTTCCATGGATTCTGCCATGACTACAATACCGTCGGCAAATCGAAAATGAGTGATGTACTCGCCGTTGATATTGATGCCAAGTCCTTGCCATTCCAAGAGCTTGAAAGCGTCTTCCAATGCAGCGGTGAACAGTTTCGGAGATATAACGTCTCCCTGTCTCACGCCTCTTTGCAATGGAATTGCCTTCGAACTCTGCTCCTGTACTCGGACTGACAGGTTGGCGTTTTTGTACAAACACTTCGGCACTTCAATATAATGATAGTCAATACGGCACCGCTGGAGAGTCTCAAGCACTGCCCACGTCTCAATCGAATCAAAGGCCTTCGTCCACAAACGCTAAACAAAGAGGCAAGTTATACTCTTCGGTTTTCTGTATAACTTGCCGTAGCGTGTGGATGTGGTCTATGGTACTATAGCCTTTTCGGAAACCGGCTTGTTCCGGATCATGCTCATAGATAGTGCTCATAGATTTAATACATTTTAAAGAATATTTAAAAGAAACTTATTCAATGACACTCGAAAAGCTGAGATCTTATTTCGAGACACCTACACAATAAGATTTTATATTGAAATATTCTAACGTCAAGTAATTACTTCAGTGATAAATTACTTAGCAACAAATTATTTTTCTTCTTTTCTTCTTCTTCTTAAAGTGCCTCTCCAACTAGTGAAGGTTGGCGGTCAGTGTGGTACAGTCCTTGTTTCTGGTCCAGATATTCCAGTCCACTCTCGGATATTCCGCAACCAAGACTTCTTTCTTCTCCCTTTCAAACAACAAGTAATTACTTGTTTATAAAAAAGGCTGTTAGACTTTTGTGGGGTAGACACCCCAAATTGTATACATCTATTCCGAATTAGGATCTCTGTCATTACTATTTCTGGGAGAGTATCTCGCCAGACTTAAGTCACAGGGCAAAACGGCGTTGTCCGGTTGCGAGGTTGTCGAAAAGGGGACAAGTGTAACGTAACGTGTCGTTCACGTGAAACCGAACAAACTATCATGTATCTAGGGCAATGGTGACACAGATAACTCATAGTTTGTACCCCGATGCGTGAAGTGTTGACGCTTGCGATACGAATACCTTTTCGCAAATTGTATGTTTGGGCTCTTGGCGCATTTTAAGTTTTGTCGAGTAGAGAAAATCGTGGTACTTATTCTATCTATCTCGTCCATCAGGCCATCTATCCTTCATGTAAAGTATAGACTAGGTACCTTAATTTTGAAGGAGAGAAATATGGGTACTTATTATGATATTATTATGGTTCTAGTATAATCAACAAGTTCAATTTGAAAAATTTAATACCGACTTCCATTCTGTTCAGTTATTGTAGTGTAACTCAAAAATGACTGAACCGAATTTGATGAAATGTAAATGGGACCAGATGAAGCACCAGCTATCAAACATAAAAATAATTTTGCGAATCGGTTTACCCAATTCAAAGTTAGATAGATAGATAGATAACGCTTTATTGTACATTAAACAAACGTGGATACATTTGATATACAATTATCAATACTGTTGTACAATGGGCGGTCTTATCGCTTATAAGCTATCTCTTCCAGACTACCTTTGGATGGAGAGAAATTATGATACAGGAATAGACGGCAATGTATTTGAAAAACAACGTCAAAGTAAACCTAAAAAATATTAAAATTACATAAACTACACAAACATAACTTAATATAAATAAATAAATATATATAACAAATAAATAAATAAATATATAAATACATAGATATTTATTTTATTTTTTATTTTATTTATTTATTGAGTACCAACATGTTATACATTAAGACAATTATAATAAATACAATTCACTACACACTCTGACTAAATGCTAACACAATCATAGGTACCGACTACACGCACTAATACGAGTATAAACGAACGGTTCACAAATTAAAGTAGATAATAATATGTACAATTACGAATGAAAATAAATCAAATTTTTTGACCATTATTTAAGACATTATAATAAGTTCAATTTATTGCAATAAATATAAACAACAACAAATATAAGAATAATCCGAAGCAATCCAGAAAAACATTTGAAACAATTTACAAAATTATTGTCAATTTATTAAAAGCATTATTAAAAAAGAAAATAACAATAATAATATAATACGAATAATAATATAAATACGAGATAATAAAGAAATCAAGAGTATAATAATAATAGTAATCATTCACTGGTTAGTCCTGCATGCATTATATTCAATTGTCCAAGTCAATACTGCGGATAGCTTGCTTAAAACTACGAACACTGTCGGTAAAAAGATCCATGGAATACTTTGAACTCAATCTATTAAGTTCGGTGATAAGTTTATTGAGAGGTGCATTTTTTCCAAGATTGGTATAATAATTGAGGTTTTTTAAAACATTGAGCCTTGAAGCTCTGGTGTACATTTTTGGCGCAGAGAGGCACAAAAGAGACAGCAGTTCAGGAACATCCAGTGTTCCGTTAACAAGTTTGTAAAGAAAAAGCATGTCAAGCAATATAAACCTAATAACAGTATATATTACATATTTAAATACATACACATCATATACACATTCCAAAACATATTTATAAGAAACGTATTCATATAATATTATATAAATTTTTAGTTATGTAAGTTATGAGGTAACAAACTTTAAAAAAAAACAGTCGAATTGAGTACCTCCTCCTGTTTGGAACTCGGTGAGATTATATGTTTAAAATAATATTTCATTAGTTTTGTTTTGCTTTAAATCTATAGCCATCTAAAAATGTCCTAAGAGTACTGTAGTATCTACCGTGAAGCAGTAATGTTGGCACTACTGCGTTTTGTTTGAAGGTATGGTTTCCGACGAAATTACATGCACATGAGACCATAAAAAATAACACCATAATGTCTCATTGTTACGGGCGCAGTGTAGCTCGTCACTTGTGAGGAACTGTATGTGTTCAAGGCAGATGCTACCGCTTAGCATCAGGTGGGCTTTATACTTGTACCCTCATGCTTGTGCCGTTTCATAATAAGATTTAGTAAAAAATAGTATTGAAGTCACTGAAGTACACAACTTAAATCACACTGAAGCACTACTGAAGCTAACGAGAAGCAGTAGTGGGCAAGCATTACTGTATTGCGTTGAAGGACAATGTTTCCAGTGAAATTACAGGGCAAGAGATTTACCATCTTGTATCTTAGGGTGACGAGCGGAGTACATTGTCATTGTGGTTGCCGTTGATTTTAAACTGTTGAAACACAAACAAACAATTAAAATTCAATACTTTATTTTAAAATTGTACTTAAAAGTATTTTTGCACGTCTTGATGAGGCAGAATGTAATGGATCCTTTCTATTTAATTTTTAACTATAAGAACTACTGTACCTATATTTCTCGCAAATAAAAATGTGTTATTTTATTTCACTATTATTAACACTTCCAGTTATTTACTTCTTGTTGGATCACCCGGGTTTTAATAATCGCGCACTATACTATCACTGATGAGAGGCAGAGTAACCTTCTAAAATGAAAATGAATGAATTACGATAATATACAAAAAAAATATGGGTATATACAATTAAATATTGCTGACTTGTTGAAATGCATTGACGTCAATCGCTAGAATGCGAGTGTGGTCGATTGCAAGATCAGCAGATATTAGGGTTGTAACCTACGAAGAAATAATATCAGAAAGAGTAACTGCTTTAAAAAAATACCCAATAAAAGTTATGCTAAATCAATAACATCGTCCACGCCGGTATGACTCACCTGTCGTAGTAGACGTTGCAGCACGCGCGTGGACCAATCCCTGATTTCCTTCTGAAATTTAAACCAATCCCCGAACATGTCTATTTGTAACCTCGGAAGTAATTCGTATTTGGAATCATACGTCGATTTGGTTTGAAGGACCACTTTTTGTGTGTAATTTGTTCTGAGTTATGCTTCCTGACATTATTTCTTCGTAGGTTGTAACAACTCGCATGGAATAATGGTAACGCTCGGGAACTCCCCGTTAAATCGAGAAGTAGCCTATGTGTTAATCCAGGGTACAAACCGCCTCCACTACAAATTCCGTCGAATAGAAATCCGTTCAGCCGTTTTAACGTGATTAACCAACACACACACTTTCACATAACTCTTTTTTATAATGGTTCATCAAAGTGACTCCCTCTCGCCTGATGGAAAGCGAAGACGAAATCAAGAAGCTATGACCATTAGTGCAGCCGCAAGCTGCACTAATCGCCACCCCTATGATGACCTGAGAGATGCCTTTTCACGCCGCGCTTGAAAAAAGTAGGACGCAGTATTATTTATTCTGTGATATTATTAATACTTATAATCCTAAAATTTTTTCAAATGATAATTGGTGCTGTAAAAGTAATAAGAAACACATCCGTGAGAAACGTGACTGTACATTCATTAAGTACTGCTAAATTGCTAATAATATATACATACGGATAAACAAGTAAGTAGAATTTGAAAAATTTAATACCGACTTCCATTCTATTCAGTTATTGGAGTGTATCTCAAAAATGGACCGAATTTAATGAAATTTAAATGGAACCACACGGGAAGCACCAGCTTCTAAACAATAAAAGAATTTTGAGAATCGGTTCACCCAGTCGGAAGTTATGACGAAACAAACATAAAACACAATAAAAAAATAAAGTAGAATTGAGTACCTACCTCCTCCTTTTTTTGGAAGTTGGTAGATAAAATTGAAGTTTCTGTTTGTAATTCCAAATTAACAGCTTTTTACCAAATGCATATGAAAGTAATACGAAGCTTACATAAAAATCTATTTAAAAAAAATGTGTCTGTATCGTCTGTTTGGATTATCTCTAAAAAGGCAGGACCGATTTTAACAAGACTTTCACTGACAGATAGCTGATGGTATAAGGAGTAACTTAGGCTACTTTTATTTTAGAAAAATATAACTCTGTCTCTCTGTCTGTTTGTTACATTATCATGGTTAAACGGCTAAACGGAACGTAATCAAATTTAGCATGGTCATAGACTATATCCCGGAGAAACATATGATAATTTTCATCATCATCATCATCCGTCACCACACGGGTAAACCGTGGAGCGCATAAAACAAAATGCCACACGTGGTTAATAAAGGTCACTTTAATAATAAACGTGAAGTAAAATTGAAGTACACAAACTAGTTAATAATTTAAAGCAAGTGATTAAGATTTATAACAGTCACCACTAGGATATACAATGCTCCAATTCACGGATGTGAAGTAGCTTGTGCGGGACCAAGGTTCGTCGCGCGTGACTAGACCAGGCGTGTGTCCATTGTTGCACGACAGTTTTGGTATTTCTTTCGTTACACTATACAAAGTCGTACACTGACTATGAAATTTAAAATACCGCCGAAAGTTTCTCTTGCCAGTGCAATTTAGTTTAACAAGCTGCCATCTGGTATATTGTGTAGCAATATAGTCCGGTTAAGTTAGGAGATATATATAGGAGTGGAAGTAATTCGCGATAGTGGTTTATTTTTATTTTATTATTAATTAATATGATTTAGAAATCATGTCTAATTAAATCCCTATGAAACTTAACCTCCGGAAGGCGGTGTTAATCTAATAAAAACTTTTGAATTGCATAACTTCCCTTAGGAAAGAGTGTAAAAAAATATTTTTCATTTATTGTCGTTCAAGGACCTTTCCTTTCGACCTAGTCTTTCCTGAAGGAAGTTATGCAATTCAATAAAGTTTTTACTCGATTTAACCCTCTTCCGGAGGTTAAATTTCGTAGGAATTTAATTAGACATGATGCTTAATGAGAAATTGTGCAAATTAACAGCAACGCTGAGATTAAGCACAATTGTATCAAGCAATACAATTGTGACAAAGACTGTTTGACCTGACGGGTTAGTTGTGAGCCTGATTTTCATCACTACGCTTGGCCATGACAACTGTTGCTGTGCCACCCAGAGCAATAACTGTTGTTTAGGCACTGCACTCTTCAATTCAAGACATTGAGTCTGTTTCGCCCAAAACTACTGGCTAGCTACAGTGCCCTTCGCGCCATAACACAGTACCTATGCAACTATTGCTTCGCGGCAGAATATCTTGTATTGCGATAGATTGATAGATATCATTTATATTAGCTTACTTTTTAAACTTGTAGGGCGGGTTTCATAGCCCCTTACGATTCGCATTCCGACGGCGGAGAGAATATTTTACTTCATGCCCCACGGCGAGGTAAAACCTTTCTCGAAGGCAGATGCCATCTAGTACAGCTTAGCTTAGTGAAGGTGGCGCCACAAGTTACAGTCGCAATTTTCACAAGTGCCTCAGAATTCAATTTCATAAAAAATAACATAAAAATGGTTTCTTAAATGAAGTTGGTAAAGTTTAAGTTATTTATTTTGTTTTACTGCTTAAAATAAACCTTATCTACATTGTTATAAAATTAAGTGTATCATAGTTTTAAATTATGAAATGTATAGATATTATTGCTGGCGATTGTACACTGGGTTTTATTAGCTAACTTTTTGAATTATCTCAACCAAATGAAAAATGGCATATCCAGATACAATTAAATGTAAATAGGGTTTCCTTAACCGAGCAGAATATTAATTAATTAATTATGATTTTGATTCAATACAGGATTCGATCCCCGGACAGGTGAAACTTTTGTATACATGCCAATTGTCTGCTTGGCCTGTGTTTGGGTTTGTATATATAAGTATGTATGTCAGTCATCCGGTTTCCATAGTACAGGCTTCACCTTGTTTGTGACTTGAAGACCTTATGTGGATGGGTGGCCCATGTTATTATTATATTAATAATTTAATAATTAAATATTTTCTTTATGGATCCAAAAAAAGTTTAAATCGTAGCTTAAATAAAAAGCTTAGTAGCTTAAATCTTAAGTTTAAATCGTATCTAGCTTAAATAAAATCGTGTCGTACAACAACGGAAACAAACCCCAAAACGGGCGATTGGATGAGTCAAATACGGCGCCAGTTGAACGACCGACCTCCAAACAGCTGTTTTTTATAATCTATTTGCAGACACATCACGTTAAACCACGTAATATAAAAATTCTTAGAAAAATACGCCTACAATATAAGTGGGTAACAAAACAAGTTTTCTACGTAATTATTTTCCTCTCGCCTTATATCGCTTACTCGTGTAACTAAGCCTTTTATTCGTAAATTATACACGTTTAGGAACTAAAAAAATTGCTGCCTCAATAAAACAACTCAAATAGTAATTATTTGAACTTTGCATTCACCTGCTTACAGGCACGAGAATATAATAAAAAAAAATGTTTACCAAAAATGGAACCGACTTCAAGACTAAAAAATTGTGTTATTGGTACCATGATAGTTCAAAAGTGGCTATCATCACAATATTGTGCGCATGGTCAAGTTATTTTACACATTATTAATTTTTTGCTTAGAGAAATTGTTTCGCACTTTTTAGTGACCCTTGCTACTTACGGGATCGATTGCCATTCACCGTCAGTTACGATATCATCAAAATAGGCGAAAAACTTTTCAGTTATTGGATTGTAACTCAAAAATTCGATGACATTTTTATGGGGCCACCTCGGAACTATGCTCTACCAAACGTATACGTAACGACCAGTTTGTTAATATAAGTTTGTAATGAATAAAGTTTATTATTATTATTATTCTCTTTATTTCTTTATTTTCTCGGATTTCATCCGGTCCTACAAAGGTATAAGTGGAGCTGTAGCCAACACTTAGAGGCCTGTTTGGTATAAAAATACAATGTTGTAAAAAATCAGAAACATTTTGGTTGGATGGTGACATGGTATATTTATTACGAAAATTGGTAAAATGACAAAGCTATTCATATAAATTTATTAGTATTAAGAGAGATAGTGGGCTATGGATGAGACTACGGAACCTGCCTATTTCAGTCTCATTTTTAGACAGGTGGTGACTTGCCACCCACTAAACGGGCCCCCCGATAAGGGACACCATCAATGGTGACAAAAGGGGCAACGTTGGTGTGGATGGCTGAAGGGTGTTGAGAGGTGTGCTGCGGTTTCAGGAGAGCGCTACTACCGGCGTTATGCCCATTAATACTTCCACCCTTGGAGCTTTTTGTTACTTGTTCTTGCGTCTCCACCCCCGGACGGCCAATTAAGGCAAGCCGGGGGTCAGGGGTCTCATTGAGCCCCAGGGAGAATCAGGGTCCACGGTGTCGCCACTCACCGACGGCTCGCCACAAAGCCGCCCCTGCTGTATTATTATTATTTCTTTTATTCAAAACAAAATCTCGGATTTCATCCGGTTCTTTACAAAGGCATAAGTGGGGCTGTAGCCAACACTTAGAGGCCTGTTTGGTATAAAAATACAAAGGAGTATAAAAAACAGAAAAAAAAGTTGGCTGAAGGGTAACATGGTACTTATAACTATTACAAATACGGGTAAATTGGCCAATTATTATTATTATTTTTATGTGTGTTCGCGAATAACTTAGTCATTTAAGAACCGATTTAGATAATTATTTTTTGTTAGATAGGGTATACTTCTGAGGTAATCCCAATTTCATCAAATTCGGTCAAGCAGTTTTTGAGTAACTCTCCAATAACTGACTCAAAGTCGCACAACGAGCTATGGAGAGGGCTATGCTCGGGGTTTCTCTACGTGATCGAATCAGAAATGAGGAAATCCGTAGAAGAGCGAAAGTCACCGACATAGCTCACAAGATTAGCCAGTTGAAGTGGCAGTGGGCAGGGCACATAGCACGCAGAACAGATGGCTGATGGGGTCGAAAGGTTCTGGAGTGGAGACCACGGACCGGCAAGCGCAGCGTAGGTCGTCCACCGACACGGTGGACAGACGACCTGATGAAGGTCGCAGGACGACGTTGGATGCAGGCCGCTTCGAACCGTTCCTTTTGGAAAATCATGGAGGAGGACTATGTTCAGCAGTGGACGTCCTACGGCTGAGATGATGATGATGATGAACTGACTAAAATGGAAGACGGTATGAAATTTTGCAAATTGTTGAGGAAAAAAATATTTTATCGGTGTATTTAGTTTTGACTGATAATTGTTTATAGCAAATATTTGGTTTTCTGTGTGTTATGATATGTGTGTCCGCTTGTCCTTCACACCAGAAGGACACCCACTGGCCACTAACGAAGACAAAAGCAGCTGGACAATAAAAGAAAAACGATTAACCTCGTTCCTCAGTGCCATATGTTCCACTATTGTTTGAGGCACAATGACTATGTCGTAGGTATATGAAATAGGATATTTATGTAATGGCTAAAGTTTCTTTTATTCTTTAACGGTATTGCTACGTAATGATATAGGTAAGTATATGTAAGTGTACAAAATATGTGTGCTCTAACACAAATGTATAAGTTTAATGTATAAGTTGTAGTGTAGTGTAATAATATAACAATAAATGGTTTTATTAACAAACATTGGTTGTAGCGGAATAATGTAATCGATAGTCTGAAAATATAAATACAAATAGTATATAAGTATATTATATTTTGATATTAGAATCCTACATTATCCCTGATGAAATAAAGGCAATAGAATATTTACAAAAAGTTAGAGATCCGTATACTTCGATGATGTAATCCAACGTGTGAAAAATACCCAAAAAATTCCTATATCCCGTATGGTGCGGAAAGTATTGAGTAAGTGATCTACTGCAGTTTTATAAAATTATCAATACTTAAAATAAATTTCGCTATATTACGTCTTCTATTACAGTTATGCCTCAATAACTACTTTTACTTTTAAATTAAGCAATACTAACGCTTAAAAATCCTTATATCGCGTACACTGCGGAAACTATTGATAATAAAGCAAAATAATGGACTGTAGTTTTATATAGGACCTAAATGTCTACAAAAAATATGAATGAAATATAATTTATTTATGACGGCAGCATATAACATTGATTGGTAAAAGTATGAAAGTAGAATTACAATTTACTGCTATGTCATAAAATGGTCCCCAACTTAGCCTAATGCTGGTTTAAACCAGCGCTGGTCTTCAGTTGGAGCCAGTCTGTGACGTCACGATGGATTTATACTACAACAGCTTAAATTATTAAAACAAATTAACACTACAACTGCATACTTAGTTCTACAATAGCTATCTGTATCGATCTACTTGTTCAATAAAAGTAATAGAATCGACACCAATAACTAGCATACGATTTTTGTTTTTTATATAAATCTTAAATGATGACTACACATACAGATATAAACGAGAAGGTTAGTATCGGGTAAGTACATACCTACTCATAAGTCATATTAGTTACATTACTATATGGCACTGTTGTCATGTCTTTGATTTTCCTGGCATTTTTGATGTGTGAAGATAAATTAGTTTCATTCTTAGTTTCATTTTAAATACCTATACTAATGGTTAATATGCAATATAAATATCCAACTATTACAGCTACATCAGGATAACTACTTTACCGTGATAAAATATGAAATATATTGTCAATCCTTAGCTAATATTAAAGAGGAAAGATTTAATAGTTTTTCTATAACGGATAAATGCAAAAACTACATATCCCGTTCAAAAATATATATTTCATCATTAGAAAGCTATATGCCTAAGTAACTTACGTTTGATTCATCATCATCATCATCATGCATCACCACGTGGATGAAACCGCGGAGTGCAGCTAGTTAATTTATAAAATCCAAATGAAACGAACTTCGCTGATGGTTAAGTATATACCAAAATTAATATTGAAAAGTAACCTAATTATTTTATGAAAGTTGCTAAATCTTCCATAAATTTAATTCCGCATAATTATGATACGCGCGAGCGGTAAAGTTATTAAATTTCATGAGAAATCCTTTAGCATGAGTAATGGTGTTATATTTTAATGCCTACTTAAATTTGTTAACCCGCTCTTATAATAATAACATCGAAGACGCAAAAAATAATATTTTGTAAGCTAATAAGAATATAATTATTTTAAATTCTGGAGATTAACCTGTTGACTTATACTGACTTATTCTAGAACGTGGAATAAAGGTAGTCTTGAGTTTGAACCACGGTTTAAGGGAATTTCATATATGAAATTTGTTGAAACTATGGTCCAAACTGTATTTAGTCTATATTTTATTTAACGAATTATGTTTTTGCCTACGGAGCGCGGGTTCCCAGTCCGACCATCGGACCAAATATATGTGTTACTAGCTGCTCTCCGTGATTTCACCCCCGCGGTTATGGATGATGATGATGATGAATCTTATATAGCCTATGTTACTCAAGGTGAACGTAGCTTTCCAATGGTGAAAGAACTGTTGAAATCGGTCCAGTACTTTTTGAGCCAATTCGTTACAAACATACATAGAAATCTATCCTCTTTATAGTATTATACTAGCTGCTCTATGCGATTTCACCCGCGCGGTGATGGATGATGATGATGATGATGAATCTTATATAGCCCTTGTTACTCAAGGTGAATGTAACTTTCCAATGGTGAAAGGATTTTTGAAATCGGTTCAGTGCTTTTTGAGCCAATTCGTTACAAACTTACATAGAAAACTTTCCATTTTATAATATTATACTAGCTGCTCTCCGCGGATTCACCCGCGCGGTGATGAATGATGATGATGATGAATCTTATATAGCCTTTGTTACTCAGGGTGAATGTAGCTTTCCAATGATGAAATAATTTTTGAAATCGGTTTAGTACTGTTTGAGCCAATTCGTTACATAATAATATAATATTACTAGTATAAATAGTATAGTTGAGTAAAAAAAATAAAGAATTCACGTCATTCATTTGAAATAATTATACTTATACGCTGGTACCCGCGACGTCGTCCGTGGAAGGAGGGGGGGGGGGGGGGGGCTCAGGAGACGTGGCTACGTGGCTTGGGTCACCACGGTGGAGCTAAGAAGAACCAATGGGCCTGCTAGGGATAGCCGATAGCTGGCGGGCCCGAGGTGGGACCGCTCCTATGGGCTTTGCCCTCCAAGTCTACATGGAAGCGGTTATTGCAGGTAGCGGGGGTGTATGGGCGCCACTGCAACTGAGGCGGGCTGCGGTGTCGTATGGGCGGCACCGTGGCTGAGAGTTAGAGGCCGCGGCGGGAGAGGAGTGCCGGTATTACGGTGAGCCGCTCTCCCTGCTTTCCGTGGCCTTGACGGGCGTTAGATGGTGGACGCGGTGGGGTCGCAGGGAAGAGGAATGTCGGTATTGAGAGGCGCCGCTGTCCCTATCCTCTGCAGCCGAAGTAGCAGGCGGTAGGACTACTCACGTGACCCATCGTAGGGGGACTTAGGGCGCCCAGACTCGGGGGAATCTGGCGTCCATTTGCGGGTTTAGACCCCTGAGCCGGTTGCGGCACGCCAAGTGTTCTGGCAGCTTGCAAAACAGATGTGTCCGGCAACGGACAGCCGCGGCGGGTTCGCGGTCGTGTGCGAAATCTGTCCCGCGTTCCCGCCAAAAGCGGCAGTGACGAAACACCGCAAAGGTTTGGTGGGTATGTTGCCCTTCTGGCAGAGACTCCCACATAACCACCGTGCTCCCCCCGGGGCCGGTGGTATCCATAAAGGATTACTTACTATGCGTAAAAAAAAGGGTTTCGAGCATGTCCGACGCTCATCTTCAGGGCGGGTGCGAAGCGGCGTCTTCGTTTCACGATCGCCGTTCAATCCCTAATCAGCCGTTTTGCCGGTTAATAATAATTGTTTAAATAATAAAAAACTTAAATATAAAATAGGTTTTATGGAATTTTGTTCATGCACGGGGACAGTTAATATAATAGTTATTATGATACTAGTTGACGTGAAAAAAATGATACACACATACATAAAAATCACGCCTGTTTTCCATAGGGGTAGGCAGAGACCACAGTTTTCCACTTACTACGATACTGACACAGCTCTTTCGCTTCATCTACATTCATCAACCTTTTTATGCATGAGCGTCGGTTTAGGGTACTCTTGACCTGGCCTTTTTTCTGAACGTCATGAATATGATTCTGGAAAGTTCGCCTAGGCCTTCCCCATCCAACAATTCCATTCACTCGACCCTCATACACCCGTTTAGTTAGTCTCCTTTCATTCATTCTTTCTACATGACTAAGCCATCTCAATCTGAGTCACTACATAACTCTAAAGTTTTTGCTTTAACACGTAATTTACGGCATAAGTGTAAATAAACATCATAAACGTCTAGCAAAATACAATTGACATATAGATTCAAAACAATTCACTTTAATCTCCATCCATTGTACTAACACTAGCCCTTTTACAAATCTCCCTCTTTCGACAATATCAACAACATAGATACACGTACTGCTGTCCACTAACAATGCGATGACATCATGGTGATCGTGATCTGAATCAAACGGACACACAGACTCTGTGTATGTGTTGAACTGGGACCAATTCTGATCGTAATGATTTTTGCAACGGCATTCTCTGTATAGGGTTGATCTTTTTTCAAAGTCAAAGTCAAAGTCAAAATCATATATTCAATTTAGGCATCAAAGACGCACTTATTAACGTCAATTTTTCATTATAATATACTATAAAGACTCTACCGCCGCGTTCCAAAATATATAGAACCTACCGAGAAGAAGCGGAAAGAAACTCGGGGCCATTATTTTTATATAGATGTTTACAATGTTTCTTCTTAGGTACTACTAGTATTACATATGGGTAGCAGAGAGACAGCTTGCCAGAAGTGGAGTATTCCAAGCATCTTTGTCTTCTATATAATGTCAGACTTTATAATAAGCTTTTTTATTAAAACGTCAACTTGAATTTGCCCTCTGTGAGCTCAGTTTTGGAATTTTATTGTAAAAACGCACACAATTTCCTAGTAATGACTTATTAGTTTCTACTTAGGTACTACTATTTTTATTTAATTAACGCTAATATGCTTTTATGTTAAAATGTTTAACAGTCAACTTGAATTTCCCTCTGTGAGCTCAGTTAAGTGTTTTGGGATTTTATTGTAGAAACGCACACAATTTCCAAGGAAAGACTTATTAGTATTCGCAAGTCTAAAACTAGGTAAAGCTATCCTATTTGTATTTCTAGTATTAAAAGGGTGGTTATCACTGTTTAACTTATATTTATGTAAATTTTTACGAACATACATTATATTTTCAAATACATATAAGGAAGGCAAAGTTAATATATTGATTTCTTTAAATAAATCTCTCAAAGATTAACGGGGAACCATTTCCTTTATAGCTCGAATAGCACGTTTCTGTAGGATAAATATGGTCTCTATATCATCTGCTGAACCCCATAGCAATATCCCATATGACAATACGCTGTGGAAATATGCAAAATATAGTAACCGCGCCGTAGAAACGTCTGTAAGTTCTCTTATTTTACCCATCTTACGTATATATTATTATTTAACGTGTTTTTGGCCTGCCCAAGACTATAAACATAGCCATCCACAGCTTTCAGCCAAAATTTTGTGTAGACTCTTTTGCTCAGTGTTGAGTTTATCTATCTAATACCTTTAAAACGAGCAATTCTCGTATATATGTATACTGAATCTCGGAAACGGCTTCAACGATTTTCATGAGATTTAGTATGCAGGAGGTTTCGGGGCGATAAATCGATTAAGCTAAGTAAAATTTTTAGAAAACATCGTTTTATCCGTGTGATAGGTAATGAAATTCTTCTTCTTCCTTATATGTATTTGAAAATATAATGTATGTTCGTAAAAGCTTACATAAATATAAGTTAAATAGTGATCATCACACTTTTAATACCAGAAATACGAATAGGATAGCTGTACCTAGTTTTAGACTTGCGAAGACTAATAAGTCATTCCTAAGAAATTGTGTGCGTTTTTACAATAAAATCCCAAAACACATAACTGAGCTCACAGAGGGCAAATTCAAGTTGACTGTAAAAAACGTTTTAATAAAAAAAGCTTACTATAAAATTCGACATAATATAGAAGATAAAGATGCTTGGAATACTCCAATTCTGGCAAGCTGTCACTCTCCCACCCATAAAATGTAATATTTATAGTACCTAAGTAGAAACATTGTAAACATCTATATAAAAAGAATGGCCCCGAGTTTCTTCTAGCTTCTTCTCGATGGGCTCGATATATTTTGGAACGCGGCGGTAGAGTCTTTAAACTTAAAGTACATTATAATTAAAATTTGACGTTCATAAGTGCGTCTTTGATGGCTAAATTGAATAAATGATTTTGACTTTGACTCTACAATATCATTATGGCAACTAGGAACATCAGCTTAAATAACATCTAAACTAATTTATTCATTCAGGCGTTACTTTGCGGAAATCCATTATCAAAAACGATATTAAAAGAGATATTTAGTGACACTTCCGCTAAAAACAATGCTTATGGCCGAGTTGCGGTGTGAACCACCCTCTCTCCCGCACAAACTGCAAACAGGAAGTTTACAGAATAAACCACACACAAAACAACCCAATCAACCAAAAACGATTCGACAAGTGTTTCCCCTCTACACGAGGCATCCTCAGGAGATGTGGACACGTCGAGCGCTAGACCGACATTGAGACAACAACAGTGAGACAACATCTAAACTATTTCACCGACCCAGCAACACTAAAGTTAGTTGACAATAGATGGCGTTGTTAAGCAACACTGAGCCAATGCGTGTTTGGTTTAAGGTTAGACCAAGAAAATCAATTGTTTACTTACGTGCTAAGCTCGGTCATGAAGGTACTATTATTTATGTTAAGAATATTGATTATTAAAATCAATATGTTCTAACAACTAGTGTGTAAGTGGTAATTTTTAGGATGTAGAACCACAGATATATATATGTACAATAGATAACGCAAATGCGTGTACTTCCCGTGTCCGAACCCCGACCGAGCGTCAAGGTTGGCCGCCGCTACTTACAGTACGCGAGAGTCCGTTTTTTGCAGCCGGACACGCGTGACTTCGAGCCGCCAAAGGCAAGGGCATTTAATTTAATAATTTAATAACACAAGGATATTTAAAATTCGTATATTATTTGTTTCATTTTCATTAATACGAGTAAGTCGGCACGCATGGTTTCATTACAAATCGAGATTCTTACGATATCTATTGTATATAATAAATCTGTGGGTAAAACATTTCTGATGTCTGTTTTGGTTCACGAGGTTATTATTATTGATATTCCATTTGTTTCACGGATTACGTCCGGTCTTTTACAAAGGCATTAGTGGGGCTGAGGTTAACACCTGGTTAGAGGCCTGTTTGGTATAAAATAAAATATACAATTAAGTATAAAAAACAGACATTTTGGATGGAGGGTAACATGGTACTTATATCTATTACAAAAATGGGTAAAATGGCATGGCTATTGATATGTACTTATTAGTGGTACGGGAGATAGTGGGCTATGGACGAGACTACGGCACCTGCCAATTTTAGTCTCATGTTAAAATATTAGCACCCCTCGCCCCGCCGTTACCACGAGGTACCGTTATTACGAGTTCTAGAGTGGAGACCGCGTCTCGGCAAACGTAGTGTAGGACGTCCTGAGGCACGGTGGAGTGACGATCTGCGCAAGACGGCTGGCAAAAACTGGATGCGAGAAGCCCAAAATAGACCTAAGTGGCGTGCAATTGGAGAGGCTTATGTCCAGCAGTGGACTGCTACAGGCTGATGATGATGATGATGATGTTAAAATATTTAGACAGGTGGTGACTTGCCACCCACTAAACGGGCCCCCCATAAAGGCCACCATCAATGGTGACAAAAGGAGCAACGTTGGTGTGGATGACTAAAGGGTGTCGAGAGGTGTGCTGCGGTTTCACTAGAGCGCTACTACCGGCGTTACGCCCTTTAACACTTCCACCCTTGGAGCTTTTTGTTACTTGCTCTTACGCCTCCACCCCCTTACGTCCAATTAAGGCAAGCCGGTGGTCAGGGGTCTCATTTACCCCCAAGGAGAATCAGGGTCCGCGGTGTCGCCACAAAGCCGCCCCTGCGGTATTATTACTTATTATTATTATTCACTCAGGTTCACGAGCGCAGTTAAGTGCTACGTAGAACTTTGCAGATTCTTTCAATGTTATAATTAGCCTCCATATACTCCAAGGTCCGTGCCATTTTTGAATAATTTGCTAAATTCAATATGTACATCTAAACATAATTAAGACATAAGATTTTTATGTTAAACTATCTGAGCAGCATTCAGAGCAGACCAGTCTCCTCAGATAGTACCCGTTCAAGAATTAACGCATGCGGCAGCCATCGCCTTCCTCAACCTCATATTTGAGAGAACTCACCACATGACGCCACCGCCTGCTTTCAAGTATGAGGTGAACGTTTCGTCAGCGTGTCTGCTCTGTATGCGCATACTTACTCTTGGTCAAATTGAACTGCTAATGTTAACTTATGCACTTAGGTACCCTCCCGTATTGCACTGAAGCAGGGCCACAGTTACCACTCCGTTTCGATCCCTGATGGCCATTTTGAGGTTGTATTCCAATGTGGTTTTGGTGTTTGCAACCATCGCTTTCCTCGCGAATCGCCCAATGGCATCATCTGTGGAAATTTGGAGCTTAAAGATTGTCTGCACGCAGCCACTGACATGGGTTGGCGTCATTAACTCGATCGAAACATACATACCGGTACCGAAATATACCTGCTTGGTTAGTTAGTTATCGAAAGCATTTGAATCAGAGTCTCATGCGATTAGAAAAATGTTTAAAAATTAGTTTGTGTCCGCGACAATGTCGCGCATGTATATGGTATGTTTGTATATCGTAATGCACGCTTACAGTCAGGTGAATGACTAGTCCGTCTCCTCTCTTAATTGAAAGAAAAAACAATATCTTGCACAAAAGATCTTTTATCCCTAAGTCAGCTTTTCCCTATTAAGATTCGTATCTCGGCGGCGCGACGGCGGAGGGGAAATTGTAAATTCTTCCCACGAATGGAAAGTCTTGTATCACGTTTATTATTTTAGAGTTTTTATATTATTTTGACGGTTTAACTTGGGTGGTACTTAGGTATAGTACAGTCGAGAATCTCGAACGGTTTTGTGACCTTTTTGACACTTCTGCGTAGAGGACTCGCACTCCCGCAAGGCCATTATGTATCTCAGCTGCAATCAAATGTTGATTGAAATCTAAAAAAACTGGTGGCTCTATGTCAGTTTTGACAACTCTAGTACGCAAAAATGTGAGTAAGTTTATGACTGGAGCTGACAAAAGTAACATAAATTCACCAGTTTTTTCAATTTTTATTTGATTGCAACTGAAATACATCACAGCCCTGCCGAGTGCGCTGAACTGGAGATAGTCATTGGAGATACGTCGGATTAGAAGCAAATTTTTATTTTTCAAAATTATTTTAAAATTACTTTGGGTGACTATTTGACTTCTTTGAAATTTATATAGAAAAAATCACATCCTCCGACGGATAAAAAGTAATACTATAAAATATTTGACTTCTTTTTGTGTATCGCGAGATTCGAAAAATACTCTACATTATATAGTATATTAATACTAGTAATTCTCTATCCAAATTGCAGAATTGTCCCGGCTGTTGCGGAGATTCATTGAATGCAGTGTAGATGAAGTTACTATTATTTAATCTGTGAAGCTGGTATTGTAAATGTTCATCACTTTGTTTGTGTGGGTGTTGTTTTATGCAATTGCAATCTAGCCCTATTTATTATGAAACTAGCTGCGCCTCGTTGCTCTACCCGCGTGGATATTTACTGGAAACGAATAGAGCCAGGATAAAAGTTATTTCACTACGAGTAAACGACTTTTTATTATTTTATTTGTACGAGTAGTTTGCTAGAAAAGCAAACAGCTTAGTATGAAAAAAATATAACTTAAAGAGTATAAATCCGTTTAGTTCAGTGACTATATTTGGAAAAGAAATTGAACCGGGAAATCTAAATGATATTACGTGCGTGGCCTAGAAAAGCTTAACTTGAAAAACTTGACCAAGATTACTTGGTTTGCATTTTCCGCCATCTTGAAAAAAGCGGTTTATTTAGTTTTTTTTTTCAATAGCTCGGCTGTCTGTCGAGATACGAACATTATTATGGAATACATTTTGTTGCTTTTTTATGCTCATAATTTAGGTCCTATACCATTTTCACCTACCGGTCATCCTTATCGAGATATCGATCAAAAAAGTCAAAAAAGTAGGCAGTGAAATTAGTAATTTGCAATAATTTTCATAGATATCGAAAAAAATATTATAATACTTGTTAAGTGTGTTCAGACCTATAATTTATATATATCATATTTTTTTATTAAGAATAACAACTGCACTGCACTTTCTGGTGCCCCGTCTGGCAAGCTACCACTCTCAAGGTTGAAAATGTTCCTACCTCTGTCGAGTAAGTATATTGTGAAATGCTTTGCCGGCGTGCGTATTTCCTTGCAGCTATGACCCTGGGTCTTTCAAGCGGGGCGTGAACAAGCATCTCTCAGGTCATCATAGTGGTGGCGATTAGTGCAGCTTACGGCTTCATTAATGGTAATTGCTTCTTGGTTCCATCTTCGCTTTCCATCAGGCTAGAGGGAGTTAATTTGGTGTCCCATTATAAAAAAAATATTACGAAGCACCTAACGGTGTTCTTGAGATCCAGTACCCATTCCAGGTCTATCGTGGTACCAGCTCTAACCACATCATCACTGTCCAATAACAGTGTAGTGCACTGTTTTAGACTTTCGCGGTTGTTAACTAAATAATAATTAGTACTCACCACGATTACGCAGGTTTTGGAGTTCTCGATACTTCGACACAGTTACATGCACCATGTTCACAGGTAGACTGATGATGTTGATAACTATTTCTACCGTAAACAGCACCTAATGTTCGCAATACATGTACAATGTATTCCGGTTTGAAGGGTATGGCTGCTGGTGAAATTACAGACAAATTTGACTTAACAACTTAATATCTTTCAGGGTGCAGCTCAGGTCGTTACTTGTTAGAGGCTTAACACCAGTGACTCTCGACCAGGTGGGCCTCGTGCTTGTACCGTAACTCTAGCTAAGCTAGTAGCTTTTCATTTATGTGAACACAGTTACATTCATAATTTATTCTGATATGTTTAATCATTGAATTATTAATGAATGGATATACTGAATACTATTTCCATGAGTTTAGTTGACTTATTTATTGACTTTTTTATTGACATTTAATTTAATTTAATTTGTATTTTCTGTATTTTGATTTGTGACGAATAAATTAATTATATTATTGATATGTATGATATGACGAATATAAAATTTACTTGTTCACCTTGTAATGTAATAGATACTTACATTGAGAAGAATACCTAGCTAGCTAATAATAAATAAAAAGTAAGATTAGTAATATAAATATATTAAATAGATAACGTGACCTGAACAAGTTTCACTTTACGGAGTCCCTCTTTCTATAATGTGACCTAACGAAGTTTCACTTTACAGAGTCCCTCTTTCTATAACGTGACCTGACCAAGTTTCACTTTACGGAGTCCCTCTTTCTATAATGTGACCTAACGAAGTTTCACTTTACAGAGTCCCTCTTTCTATAACGTGACCTGACGAAGTTTCACTTTACGGAGTCCCTTTTATAACGGCGAACTCTTCATTATTATTGGCCTATGACATCGAGTCCTTCTCAAGCCTACTAGGCTCCATGGTCGATGACAAAACCTATCCCATTACAAAATCCATTCTTCTATGGGGATATACGATACATAGTGATAAGCGTTTTATTATTATTCATTTAAATTATGTAGCATCAATCCAATCTTAAAAATAATAATTGGTTTTATTTTTTAGGAATCCATCCTCTCTCTCCTATCATCCAAATTGAAATCCTTGACGTCCTCCGTGTCATTCTTCATTTTATTTTTGATATTTCAAATTTTATATTGCTGGTCAGCATCGAAACAGTTTTTAAAATTATATTCAGAATAAAATATATAAATAAAGATTTAATTAAATGAGTGTATGTGATTTGAAATTATATTACAACCTTAGCAGGGAATTAGATAAATATTGTTTATTATCACGTAACATTATGACATGCATGCCTCTCTCATTTGCAATGTTTGCACGCCTTTCAGATAAAGACATGTAGGACTACAGAAAACAAATGTGTAAACATGTATTCGTGTATGGTCCTATACTATCTACTCATGTGTTTGCAAATAAATAGATCTTTATCTTTAAGCAGTTAGTTTATTTTGTAACAAACTTAAGCAACATCCATTTTAACAGCATTATCTTTAGTAGAGTGTGGTACTATTGTATTACATTGTGGATGGCGTTGATTTGTTACACAATCAAGAAGAATCTTACTTGCGTGTGGTCTCGTACCAAACAATTCGGTTTATGTGACTCATCGTTATTTTATCAGTTCCCCTACTCTGGTTTCTTTTCATGCCTTCATAAGTATATCATAACTGTTATTGTAGTTTCAGCATGGAGAATGATATTTGTAAGGCAACACACTGGAGCTAAAAATAAACGAACATTTGTTATATACATTAAGAACGTGGCGATAAAAAAATTTAAAAAGACAAGCCCGCCGAGTTTCTTGCCGGATCTTCTCAGTCATAGTCGCGTTTCGATACGGTTATCGATTTAAGAAATAATAAATGTAATATGACCATTTGTAAGTGGTAGGCCCCCGTAGGCCTATACAGAATAAACGATTTCATTCATTCATTCATTCACTGCAATTCAACATGAACACATGGTCGATATTTCATATTTGCGTTACAGTTACTAGCTTTTATTCTATAATCTAAACCAACGGCTAAAGAGTTATCTCAAAACTGGTAGGTATACCTTGGGTCTCTCGCCCGGTACCAAGTTATCGTTGAGTTTCGGAACACCATGTATACAGGGTTATTGGTAATTAGACCGGATCCTTTTAAGGGGTGGTAGGGAATGCCATTTGCAACAATATGACTGTACATTGTGATATCCGGAAATGAATCATTTCTGTGATATTCTTTTTTTTTCTTTTTTTTTGGAAAATCCAGTTTTACTACTTTAAAATTCAATAAAAAAAAAAGTAATCAACCGATTTTAATTCTGTTCGCAGTTTTAGAGAAACCTTATTACAGCTCTTAATAATAAACAATAATATCGTACTAATGTAGATCCATCCAAAAACTAGAGGCTTTTTCATAATTTTTATTTGATAATTTTTGTAAGATGCTTTACAAAAACCTTTATTTTCTCTACAAAAACGATAGTAAATTAAGTCTGCATTTTATTTAAAAAACATCTACAAGTCTTTAGCTATCCAACGAGGTAAAAAAATTAGCACTTTATTACACAGTTGCAGAAATAATGTGATTACAAAAGGCCGAGAAAGGAATGAGAATAGTTCATGAGAAGTAGCTATGGAAGAAATACTTTCTTAAGGTAACTTAATTTCTTTTAAAGAAATAAAAGAGTAGATGTAATTAGTCTGTATTTATTATTTTTACAGTTCGTCCTCAAAATGTGAGCCAGAATTTTGCGTAAATTGCTTTTAACAACACTTGTATTTAAATTAATTTTCATTTTTTCTGCTGCATTTATTATGAGCTGTTTCAGTTCTTCGATGGTTGCCACAGGTCCAAGAGTATCGTCGTACACCAAGCTTTTCATGTGACCCCATACGTAATAGTCGACGGGAGTCAAGTCGGGACTTCTGGCCGGCCACGGAATGGGTCCTCCTCTGCCAATCCACTTATTGGGATACTGACGGTTGAGCCACTCACGGACGCTCAAACTAAAATGTGCGGGGCAACCATCATGTTGGTAAATCATGTTTCTGCGGGTTTCAAGGGTACTTCACTGAGTAGCTCATAAAGTTCGTTTCTCAAAAAAAATTCATACGCTTCACCATTGAGGTTGTTGGGCAGAAAGAAAGGGCCGATCAATTCATTCTTAATAATGCCCATCCACACATTAACGGAAAACCTTCTTTGTGATCCTTGTAATCTTTTCTTGTTTGGGTTACCGTCATCTTTCGGGGCCCAATAATGAATATTATGATAATTTGATATTCCATCCTGATCAAATTTGGATTCGTCGGTCCATAAGATTTTTAATAAAAAATTGGCATCTTCCATATCGGTGTTCAACATGAATCTGCAAAATTCGACTCTACGTGCAGGATCTCCGTCTTGGATAACTTGTACCGGAGTCAAATGATACGGGTAAAGTCTTGGGCGGTGCACTGTGTTCCATACTTTCCATTGCGACAGGCCAAGACGTCTTGCAATGATGTTTGTTGAAGTCGTAGGATCTTGCTCAAACATGCGAATTATCTGTTCCTCTTCATCCGAATGATAAATACGAGATCGTCCAGCATCACTTTGTCGTCTTTGAACTTGACCAGTTTCTCGTAGTCGCCGGTACACTCCGTCAAATACACTCACATGGGGTAAACGGCGCTGTGGAAATCGAGACTGATACTCCGTTCGAGCATGTGTAGCGACGCCGTTGGCAAAACCATAGCAAAACAGTATGTCCGCATACTCTTCGTTTGTGAACTCTCGAAGCCGAGGTAGATGGTCGTGGGATTCCGCAGTCATGATCAGATCCTTTAGTTCAAGCCAAGTCGTCGGGTAAGCAATCAATCAAAAAGTCCAGTTCACTAGCCGAATCACAGAAAAAGAAGTTACACAAGTTCAATAACGTTATCAAGGTCGAAATTTAATCGTAATAAAGGGTTGCCAAAGAGCGTCTGAACAGTACGATGCGCTTGAGCAAACTGGGTTCTCATTGCTCGTTCAACAAACATAAGCGAGAGGGAGACGGCGCATTCAACATGGATACCGTTGTCTAAAACCCTTTCTCGGAATGTCTCTACCTGAGTCTTTGTTATCGCATTATTTCTGCAATTGTGCAATAAAGTGCTAATTTTTTTACCTCGTTGGATAGCTAAAGACTTGTAGATGTTTTTTAAATAAAATGCAGACTTAATTTACTATCGTTTTTGTAGAGAAAATAAAGGTTTTTGTAAAGCATCTTACAAAAATTATCAAATAAAAATTATGAAAAAGCCTCTAGTTTTTGGATGGATCTACATTAGTACGATATTATTGTTTATTATTAAGAGCTGTAACAAGGTTTCTCTAAAACTGCGAACAGAATTGAAATCGGTTGATTACTTTTTTTTTTATTGAATTTTAAAGTAGTAAAACTGTATTTTCCAAAAAAAAATAAAAAAAAAGAATATCACAGAAATGATTCATTTCCGGATATCACAATGTACAGTCATATTGTTGCAAATGGCATTCCCTACCACCCCTTAAAAGGATCCGGTCTAATTACCAATAACCCTGTATAAAACAAAGTCGTGTTAGTTTTACCATGTATAACTCAAGAACGGCGGGGCATTTTTCATTCATCCCAAATACTGTTTTTATACACTTTTGTATGTTTTACACTAAGTGTTGGCTACAGCCCCACTTATGGCTTAGTAAAGGACCGGATAACAAATCTGTGAATAAAAATAAACATAAATTAATAGTCACAATTTTTATGATTTTTGTGTTTTTTCGATTTGTCATATCTCGGGAAAGGACATAGATACCTTCATCATCATCATTCATCACTACGAGGGTGAAAGTACGGGCGCACTTAGTATAATCATCATCATTATCTCAGCCGTACGAGGTCCACGGCTGAACATAGGTCCTAAACAACTAGGAACATAGCTCCCGCATAATTTTCCAAAAGGACCGGTTGGAAGCGGCCTACATCAAACGTCATCCTGCGACCTTTATCAGGTCGTCTGTCCACCGTAAATTTCAAATTTCAATAATTACTCACTAAATAATTAATAATAATTAATAATATATATATAAACAATTAATAATATTATTGATTAAGTTATATTAATAATTAAATATAATTTATTCATATTAATAATTAATTTATATTAATTAATAATTAATTATATTATGATATACTCAATAATTACTTACTAAAACATTATGGGATACAAATATAAAAGCTTACAGAGTTATATAAAAGCTTACACCTGCTGCTGACCTACGCTGCGCTTGCCGGTCCATGGTCTCCATTACAGAACCTTCCGGCCCCATCGGTCATCTGTTCTGCGTGTTATGTGCCCTGCCCACTGCCACTTTAATAGGCTAATCTTCTGGGCTATGTCGGCGACTTTCGTTCGTCTACGGATCTCCTCATTTCTGATTCGACCACGTAGAGAAACCCCGAGCATAGCCCTCTCCATAGCTCGTTGTGCGACTTTGAGCTTGCTTATGAGGCCCATAGTAAGAGACCACGTTTCAGTGCCATAAGTCATCACTGGTAACATACATTGGTCAAAGACTCTTGTCTTGAGGCACTGGGGCATTCATGACGAGAAGACTTCGCGACCTAGTATAATATAATAACTAAATAGAACCAAGTCACTTGACTTGGTTCACTTGTCAATAAAATTCATATAAAAACTAAAAGAAATTGATCAGAGATACCTTTTAGCAAGCAACCGCAACGAAATCATTTGCATTTTTCCCACGCACCGCGGCAAATCAAACAACATTGAATAATATAAACGCAACTGATGTTGAAAAGACCTTTACCTACTTTGTTCCCTCCTACAGCAAGCCCATCTTTATAAATTAAGCATCCTACACTTGCAGAATTACGTAAATGTCCGTTTATAAATCCTTACACAATATTACGCCCTAGCACTGCGATGTATTAATAATCAAAGGTTTGATATGCAAATAATAACACTAATTAATTATTAACCCGCGGTGAGTGGCGACATCGTGGACGCGGATTCTCCATGGGGCTAAATTAGACCTCTGACCCCCAGCTTGCCTTGATTGTGGCCGTCCGGGGGAGGAGACGCAAGAGCAAGTAACAAAACGCTCCAAGGTTGGAAGTATTAAAGATTAGTAGCGCTCTATAGTAAAATCCCAAAACACATAATTGAGCTCACAGAGGACAAATTCAAGTTGACTGTAAAAAACGTTTTAGTAAAAAAGTTTGACATTATATAGAAGATAAAGATGCTTGGAATCCTCCACTTCTGGCAAGCTGTCACTCTGCCAGCCATAAAATGTACCTAAGTACTCGTAGAAACATTGTAAACATCTATATAAAAATAATGGCCCCAAGTTTCTTGCCGCTTCTTCTCGGTGGGCTCTATATATTTTGGAACGCGACGGTAGAGTCTTTTCAAAGTACATTATAATGAAAAGTTGACGTTCATAAGTGAGTCTTTGATGCCTAAATTGAATAAATGATTTTGACTTTGACTTGAATTTGAACCGCAGAACACCTCTCGACGCCCTTCAGCCATCCACACCAACGTTGCCCCTTTTGGGGGGCCCGTTTAGTGGGTGGCAAGTCACCACCTGCTAAATATTTTAATATGAGTCTGAAGTTGCAGGTGCCGATTAGTCTCATCCATAGTCTTATATCTCCCTTATCATTTATAAATTCATAACAATAGCTTCTTCATTTAACGCATTTTTGTAATAGATAATCCATGTCACCGTCATCCCAAATACTGTTTTATACACTTTTGTATGTTTTACACTAAGTGTTGGCTACAGCCCCACTTATGGCTTTGTATAGGACCGGATAACAAATCTGTGAATAAAAATAAACAATAATTAATAGTCACAATGAGTAAATTCTTCAAACTTTATTATGCTTAATTATTATATGTTTTTTAAGCCAAGTATCCAAAATTTTTACATCTATATCTATATACTACATATATATCTTACTTATATATGTAAAAGTATGGATAGATGACTGTTTGTTACTCAATCACGCAAAAACTGCTCAACGGATTTGGATGAAATTTGGTAGGTAGATAGATGAGTTACAACTCGTAGACTAATATCATTTGCTACAGTGAATAAGTGTATTATAGAGTGTTTGGTAGAGGGACCGACAAACCAAATGAGCGTGTTTGGAGGACCACTTGGAGAATACAAGTTGGCCGAAAAAAATCCTCAACCCCCCAATATGTTTAACTTTTTTTTGTGAAATTTCCCTTTTTCTCCGAAATTGTACCTATTTACCACCATAACATTTGTAAAATCTGTTTTAGACCGGTTGTTTTTAGTTAAATTTGGTCTCTAATACACCTTCAGGCCACGCAAAGCAAAATTGGATACAAAACAGAGCTAACTAACTGATTTAGTTATAAAAAATTGGGGTGTCGGGGATTTTTTTTGGCCAACTTGTATTCTCCAAGTGGGCCCCCGAACACGCTCATTTGGTTTGTCGGTCCCTCTACCAAACATCCTGTATATAAACTAACCCCTATTTCTCCTGGTCACGTTATAGCTTGAGAACGGATGGAACAATCTCGCTAATTATTTTTTTGTTGTGTTAATTATTGTCAGGTAAAGGTTCTTGTGAAAGAAAAACCAAGACAAGTACAATTTCAATAATTTGAAACTGACTTCCATTATATTCAGTTGTTGGAGTGTATCTCAAAAACTACTAGACCGAATTTGATGAAATTTAAATGGGACTAAACGGAAAGCACCAGCGTTCAAACAAAAATTCAACAAAGAGAATTTTGAAAATCGGTTTACCCAGTAGAAAGTAATGAGGTAACAAACGAAAAAAAACAGTCGAATTGAGTACCTTCTCCTTTTTTTGGAAGTTGGTAGAAAAGAGGGGGTTAGAGCTAGGCCGAAGGCCGAGCCTACTACGCGAACGAAGTCGCAGGCAGTCCCTAGCTCATAATATTAGTAGAACTGGGACGGACCTTACAATTTTACTCGTAGTAAAATATCTCTTCATTTATTAAACCTACTTTTGAATTGTTCAACGTCAAAACACAGGTTGTAACAAAGATTGACAAATGGATATACTGACAGACTGATAAATTGAGCATTGTAATTGAATACTATCGTTCTGCACAAGCACCTAGTTAGAGTATAAATTACTGTTGCAATAAATCCTTTGGTGTTTAGAATTCTTAAAGGGGTGATAGACGTGCGAGTATGTTCGCGAATTTGTGGACGACCTTTTCCGCTGGTGTGTCACCCTATGTACACGTGCTTTAAAACCGCCGAGTAAGTTCGTTGGCGATCCGACAAGTTTGAAAGTTTGCTTGTAACCTGCCTCCACTCGTACGTGTGGCAGCACTGCGAGCCGCAAGCTGCTACATTGGAAAAATAATTATGGGTATAATCATTCTTTTCACGTAACTCTCTTACCTAATTCTCATGTGTGTGTCAAATAAAAGAATACACCACCACTTCCGCTATATAGTCAAACATGGCGGCAACCACGTGAACTGAAGTACTTCCGCGAGTCCAAGATGGAGGGCATCACGTGGTCTGACGTAGCCTCCGACAGCCAATGAAGAGCATGACATTCTCCCGCCAAGAAAAAGGCGTCGGAGAACCCACCTGAAGATTTGTGGCAGTTGCTGTCGAATCTTGTCAGGTCAGCCAGGTGGCAAACTCCTTAGAGGATCTATCTACTCGTGTACTAAGATGTCAAAGTGTAGCGTGTCTTGCCCTACTGATACCATTATTATATTCTCTTTTGTAAGGCAACACACTGGAGCTAATATTTGTAGTACCTAAGTAAAAACATCTACATAAAAAGAATGGCCCCCAAGTTTCTTGCCGCTTCTTCTCGGTAGGCTCTATATATTTTGGAACGCGGCGGTTGTCTTTAAAGTACATTATAATGAATAATTGACGTTCATAAGTGCGTCTTTGATGCCTAAATTGAACAAATGATTTAGACTTTGACTTAGAAATGTGTATTAAGGCTGATAATTATAGGTTAAGTATATTTCTGTGTTGTCTGCTTACTGTAACGTTACTTTTGCGAAATTTGTCTACGTTCGAATATTACTTTTCAATGTTACTGGTGTGTTGTTTATGTAGGCTTTAATGCAATTGTTACATAACTAAAGTTACCATCTTGTAAATTCATGAATTGAATGTAATTGGTATAGAATTGAGTTTCTAGTCTAGTGAAGTTAAGGAGTAGGTACATGGGCATAATCTGGTTTTGTTGTTTTATTGTAATGGGTGTTACATGAGTATGATAAACGCTCTCTTTTCGTAAGCCAGTTAAACCCACGCTTTTCGACTTCGTCTTTTTTTTTCGTTTTTAAAATGTAATACGATATAATTCCTAAATTACATAAACTTCTACTACCAACGACATCGCAACTTAGAGTGAGTAAGCTTCATGTATGTCACCGACGTCGAGCCGAATAAGTTCACGATCTTTAAAACCGCGTACTTTAAGTTTGTACGTCTATCACCCACTTTAGGGTTCGCAATAACTTAACATAGAAGTTAAGTTTAAAAGTTTTCGTGAGTTTAACACATATTTATTAAATATCAAAACCGACTTTACTCATGTAATTAGCCGATGTTGGTTACTAGGTCGATAACGTCGGCTAACTCAATAATAACTTAATAACTTGATAACTCGATAACTCGACAACTCGACAACTCGATAACTCGACAACTCGATAACTCGATAACTCGATAACTCGATAACTCGATAACTCGATGACTCGATAACTCGATATCTCGATAACTCGATAACTCGATAACTCGATAACTCGATAACTCGATAACTCGATAACTCGATAACTCGATAACTCGATAACTCGATAACTCGATAACTCGATAACTCGATAACTCGATAACTCGATAACTCGATAACTCGATAACTCGATAACTCGATAACTCGATAACTCGATAACTCGATAACTCGATAACTCGATAACTCGATAACTCGATAACTCGATAACTCGATAACTCGATAACTCGATAACTCGATAACTCGATAACTCGATAACTCGATAACTCGATAACTCGATAACTCGATAACTCGATAACTCGATAACTCGATAACTCGATAACTCGATAACTCGATAACTCGATAACTCGATAACTCGATAACTCGATAACTCGATAACTCGATAACTCGATAACTCGATAACTCGATAACTCGATAACTCGATAACTCGATAACTCGATAACTCGATAACTCGATAACTCGATAACTCGATAACTCGATAACTCGATAACTCGATAACTCGATAACTCGATAACTCGATAACTCGATAACTCGATAACTCGATAACTCGATAACTCGATAACTCGATAACTCGATAACTCGATAACTCGATAACTCGATAACTCGATAACTCGATAACTCCGATAACTCGATAACTCGATAACTCGATAACTCGATAACTCGATAACTCGATAACTCGATAACTCGATAACTCGATAACTCGATAACTCGATAACTCGATAACTCGATAACTTACTCGCATGTCTATCACCCCTTTAAGAATTCTAAACACTAAAGGATTTACATGAGTAAAGTCGATTTTGATATTTAATAAATAGAAGTTAAGGTTAGTAATGGTATGCCTGTAAACGATTTAACCGTTTAGTTTAGTTTACCGAGATATTGGTAGAGATTCACTTGTTAAAAAAAACTAAACTAAACTTCCTTATGATGGTCCTTATTCTATTATTATGATAATTGAAAAACGTTTGAAACATCAGGATCAAAATAAAATATAAGTACACTGTTAAATACTTTTATATAATCTCATTCGGTAATATTCTAATTATGAAATGAAATACAGACTTTTATTGGCATATTTTATTTACATACTTCTTTAAGAAAATTAAAAAATTTAATTAAAGCATTAGACTCCTAACAAAACAATGCTTTAAAACATATTTTTAATTATTAAAGTACAATGTGTCCCGACCAAGGAAGTTTCAATTCAATTTAAGTACACATTATCTGTGGTGGTCGCATTTTTCAAACAATCTAGACGAAACTTTGTATGTATATTCTATTGAATTTTTTTTGTCGTCGGCGATTTTGGTGTGGGGGGATACTTTTCCTAAATAAGGAGTTTTCTCTTAAAGCAAATTAGTCGAGTCATCGCAGAAATTTCGTTCCCTCCGCTCAATCGTTTGATAAGTGTGATATCGTGAATTGGTAAATGGTATCGATATTAATAATTATAATTAAATTTTAGTAATAATAAAATGTAAGTTTGGTTTATAACCCAGACTGACTCAAAATCTTTCTTATACCTCAAGAGTTCAGAAAATATATAAATTTTAATAAGTTAAAAAGTGTAAAACTCTAGATTCTAGAGAAAAGATTTTCTTGCTCTAGGTAGAGTCAGTCAAGATTAAATTTATAATGATTTTTTTAATAAAACTAGAGAAGATAAAGCGCTTCAGTACGTTACCAGCGTACAGGCCATTTGTTCTTTGCAGTGACATTTTAATTTTGATCTGCGATAAATGTTTTAGCTGTTTTGAAGTGTTTTAATACCTCATGCTCTGCAATACCAACGATATTCCAAAAATACAGCACTGCGATGAACCTTTCTATATTTCTAAACTAACATTTTTATTCAAGTACTAGCTGTGCTCCGCGGTTTCACCCGTGTGGTGATGGATGATGATGACGATGAATCAAAAATATAGAGCCTATGTTCATCAAGGATAATGTAGGATTCCAATGGAGAAAGACTTTTTTAATCGGTCCAGTAGTTTCAGAGTCTATTCAATTCAAACAAACAAACAAATCTTTCCTCATTATAATAATATTAAGAATAAAATGTATTAAATGAAGCGCTCGTAGCGAAGCTTGACTTGGCAATCTGAACCGATCAAAAAGTTAAGCAACGCTTGCGGCGGTCAGGAGTTGGATGGGTGTGTGCTAGTGGCATTATTCAACTGAGCGCTTCCGTGCTTCGGAGGGCACTGTCTCGGTTGTTTGTCTTATGACGACAGTCGTTAGGCTATGTCGATGGTCTTAGTGCGGCCTGAAAATTTCAACATGGGGTGGCCACTAACCTATCCACCAAGCCGCACTGGCCTTATGGTGGATTATGGCATAACTCTTCTCTTTGAGAGGGAGGCCATAACCCAGCAGTGGGAATATTATGTTAATGTATAAAAAAACATAAAGCGAGATTTTTGTTTAAGTAAGTGGTCTTAATCAAGTCACATAGATAATACTGGCATGAAGTCACTGTCCTGTCTAAATCACGCTTCATTAATGCGGTAGATGCATTACTAAAACTTTCTAAGGTGATTGCAGAGGAAATCACAAAAACAACGTTTTATGATTTTGTACACTTTGTTTACACTCGTGCACTATTACGAACACTATCATTGCGAATCCGCCAGTATTATACGGCAAAACTAGAAGAAACAAAGAAGTAGGACAATCATACCAGATCAACGATAGCTAATCTTGGAGTATTTCCCGCCATCCCACGACATAGTTACGTTGACTTGAGTAGTGACATCATCACTATCATCTCAGCCGGTGGATATCCACTGCTGAACGTATGCCTCCCCCACTTTCAAAAAGAACCGATTGGAAGTGGCCTGCATCCAACGTCGTCCTGCTACCTTTATCATCTGTCCACCTTGTCGGTGTACGATCTACGCTACGCTTACCGGTCTCCTCTCCAGAACCTTCCGGCCCCATCGGCCATCTGTTCTGCGTGCTATGTGCCCTGCCCACTGCCACTTCAACTGGCTTATCTTTTTGGCTATGTCAGTGATTTTCGTTTGTCTACGGATCTCCTCATTTCTGATTCGGTCACGCATCCGCGGAATCCGCGAGCATTGCCCATTCCATAGCTCGTTGTGCGACTTTGAGCTTGCTTATGAGGCCTAGAGTGACATGGTGTTCATTTAAAATATTATCCTATTAATATTATAAACGCGAAAGTTTGGATGTATGGATGTTTGGATGTATGGATGCGTGGATATATGGATATATATTTCTGTGTTATTTAGCGCATTTGATACTTTTTTATTTGTTAGGTAGCTGCTTAAGTACTTACAGTAGGTACTAAAATTAAAACGTGCAGCAAGCCAGCTTAAAATGTACAACGTATGGCTTTAGTTAACCATTATTAATACTAACATTCACTATAATATAAGCTCTTTTGTTTACAGAACCCTATAAAGAATATTTGTAAAAAAACACCATCCCCTCCACATTAAATGACCATTCCATAACCACCCAAACGTTTGATAGACCTATTCGCACCCTCTCACGGACTTCGCAATGAAAAACTACCTCCCCCCTTCATAAAAGTCATAAAAGCTCCCCATATATCATAAAAGACACTTGTTAGATCCATATTTGGCAGTATTATATTGCCTATTACCAAAATTCTGCCTTGTTTTGTCATATTATATAGGTCCATCAGTATTGTTTCAGACTAGCTGTTCTCCGCGGTTTCACCCGCGCAATGATGGATGATGATGATGATGAATCTTATATATCCTATGTTACTCAGGGTGAATGTAGCTTTCTAATGGTGAAAGAATTTTTGTAATCGGTCCAGTACTTTTTGAGCCAATTCGTCACAAACATACATACAAATCTTTCCTCTTTATAAGGGCCCCAACCAGAGAATCCACCGGGATCCTGCCTATACTAATATGGGGCATCACATCCTCAGCAACAGAGTGGCTCACAGCTGGAATAGGTTGCCCAAGGAGGTGGTCAGTGCTATATCAGTGAACAACTTCAAAAACCGGCTCGATGGCTGGCTGCAGAAAACTAAGGGGTCTCTTGCTAACCTGTGATCAATGCACCAGTGAACTTTAAATATTGTGGACATTATGTGAACTGTTAAATAAAAAAATTCGACACAGTGTGATATGGGCACATAAGCAAAGTGCTGCTCGCCCATAACCCAAATAAATAAATAAAATAAATAAATATTATTATTATTATATCCTTATATTCTAAGGTCACAGCTGTACATTGACCTAAATAGTTCAGACTTACGTCATTACATTTATTTATTACAAGATAGGAATTAAAAATAAAAATAATAACTTATCTATAAGCCTCATGGGGGGAAAAGTGGCCAAAACGCTGGTGGCATTGCCACGCTGGATTAATAATTACTATTATTCATTATTATATTATAATAGTGATATAGTATAAGTATAGACTAACTGCGCTCCGCGGTTTCACCGTCGTGGTGATGTATAATGATTAGTTGGAAGGTACGAATAATGTGGCCTAGTTTGTACCGGCTATACAACTGCATGTAATATTATTTATTTTGACGTATATATCTCTAAAAGTCAGACCTTGTGGTGGTATTGCAAACGTTGTAGACATTGACGTCTTATAGATAAAGGTAGTAGATCACTTTGCTCTATTGTTTATGGTTTCCGCAGCGGCCGATATAAGGTTTTTTAGTAACCGTGCTTTACATTATCAAAACTTTCATGTGGACCCCTATTTTTTATTAAATAGCCTTTGTTCATCAGGGATAATGTAGGATTCTAATGCTGAAATAATTTTTCAAATCGGTTCAGTAGTTTACGGGCCTATTCTAATCAAACAAACAAAAAAACAATTTTTTCCGCTCTATAATATTAGTGTAGATGTAGAAGTTTAGATGGGTAGTTATAGAGTGTTTAACCGACTTCAAAAAAGGAGCAGGTACGGGTGTTTTTTTGTTTTTTTGTTAGGCGATTACTTTGACGATGATGTCTTGATTTTGAAGTATTTTCTGTTTGGTAGGTCCTACTTCAGAGGTTTTAATATATTATTAGAAACATCACTTACACAAATTATAGATATGGAGGGTCTCTAATTATAAAAACGGCGGCGTTTGGGACTCGCTCATATAGAAGATTCCGTACTGTACTATTATTTATTCTTATGCTTATTATACCCAGGAATAACGCACAGATCAGCATTTGTTCAAAGGGCAGCTTTCGAAAGATTGCATTTAATTTCACGCGGAAAAGCAAAGCCTCGGGCTTTATATAGAAAGAAATAAAGAAAAGGCATTTATTTGAACAGATACTGAGCACAACAACAGATAAAAATGATTATCCAGTATAATAAATTAAGTTGCATTGAGAGTACACAACCTTAAAAATAACAGTTAAACAAAAAATATGGATTGCTGTCGTGTGCAGTCCCGTCCAAAAAGGTTATGGCTCAGCATGATGCTGCAGGTGGATCTACAGTGCTGATTTAGTTATATTACAGCTGCAGTAACTAGTGGCTTACTTAAAAAGGTTATTATGAAGTAAGATTAGAGTCCGTGCTTCCCCGTGAGTCCCGGTTGTTTGTCTTAGGACAACAGTCGTTAGGCTATGTCGAAGGCCTTTCGGCAGCCTGAAAACTTCGACATGGGTTGGCCACTAACCTAACCACCATGCCTCACTGGGCCCGCGTGGATTATGACCCAACTCTTCTCTCTGAGAGGAAGGCTCGAGTCCCAGCAGTGGGAACAAAATGAGCTGATTATGATTATGATGAAGATTAGAGATTATTTGCTTAAATACTTACAACACTTCTGCGAAGTTTCCATCAATCAAATAAGTAGGTCCATTAGTTTTGTGATCTAAGTAACGCAAACATGTTAAGCACATATTTGCAAAGTCCCGCGAGTTTTTTGTCACTTTTTCTTGGTAGTGGTTTATTCATTTTGTAACGCTGCGGTAGTCTTTCAAGTTTCTAGTGCATTATTGCTAACTAGCTGGTGCCCGCGACTACGTCTGCGCATAATTAGTATTTCGAGCAGCTTATTATCGTCTCCATGGCCATATCTACCTTTATACCAAAATGTCATAAAATATGTACATGGTCAACGCAATTGCTATAATAGTATTATATGAGTAAATTTAAATACTTAGTATATCAATCAATAAACACTAATAATAAAATACAGTACATACAAATATAAAATTAATCAACATGGAAAAAACTGTCATTACATTTCATCACCCTTGACGGTATTTGTGTTACATTTCATCAATCTTGACGGTCGCCGAGCACGTCTAGTATATCGAGCTGTCGAATTGACTTGGCTTTTGACTAAGCTATCAGAAACTGACACAAACTTTTACAGAACTGTCATAATTACGCATATCTTTACGCAGGCGGAGATCTTATTATTTTGTCTATGATGTGCTCAAGCATATTACGCTTTTTCACCCGCGCGGTGATGGATTATGATGGTGAAAAGTATCCAGCGCTTCATCTACCTCCAGACCAAATTTCATCATAATTGCCCCAGCCGTTTGTGCGTGAAAGAGTAACAAACATCCACACATCCATACTCACAAACTTTCGCGTTTATAATATTAGTAGGACGTAAATAACAACGTCAATCTATTTTATTATAAAATTATATGATTATTAACGGGATATTTACGTTGTGTACCATGTTCACGGGAAGATCTTCCCGTGAACATGGTGCATGTAACTGCGCCGAAATATCGGGAGCTCATTCCACAACCTTACCACGGTAAATATCCCGTTAATAATCATATAATTTTAGAGAACAACCGTGATAGTTTAAAACACTATTTTATTATACCTACCTACCTGTTTGGTACCATGGTTTGGTTATTCTATAGGGTCAATTTGACAGCTCGATACACTAGACGTGTTCGGCGTACATTTTTTTTCCCATTGTGATTATAATTTTATATTTGTATGTACGTAAGTCCTGTATTTTATTATTAGTGTTTACTGATCGATATAGCTAAGTATTTCAATTTACTCAAATAATACTATTATCGCAATTGCGTTTGACCATGTACATATTTAATGAGATTTTGGTATAAAGATAGATAAGTATGCTCTTAGAGAAATAATAAGCTACTCGAAGTACTAATCCTGCGCAGACGTAGTCGCGGGCACCAGCTAGTAAACCATTCTTTTACAATTTCAAGAATATTTAATATTAATAAAGATATACATACCGATACTTCCCATACAAATAGCAAATCTTTGCCAATTCAAGCCATAACTTATGGACGTAATAATGTTTACTGCTGTGCCGTAACGAACAATATACGACTAGAATGAGATATAAAATATATAGCATAGCTATACTGATCGTAAACATTATGGCAACCAGATTTTTAGATTAAAATCTACAGTGCGCGGTAGGTGTTCTGTTGGGGTTCCACGTTTTATGGCAAATAAACCATAGGTTTTATTTAGGGCAATAACTGTATATAGGTTAGTGAATAGACATAGGTTGCCTGCATATCTAAATGTAGATTAAACATAAGGTCTGACAAAAACGTTTAGTTTTGTATTGTTTTATTAAGCATCCATTATATTGTGGCGTGTGTCCGCGCTCTTACCGTATGTACCCCATGGTTCGGCAATCTTACGAGTACTTTGCTGCTGGTCACTCGTTACTTCAGTACGGCATCGAGCTTTGGGGACACGCTACCGGGTAGTGCGTCTTTAAGCCGCGTATTTACTAGGGGACATTTGTCGCGCGACTCTGTTCCTCGACACGAAATATACGTGTCCCGCGCGATGTCGCCCGACGTCGCCTGCGACATCTACGGGTCGCGGGACTTGTCGCAAGTCGACGTTCTGCGAGCGTCGACACGCGCGACCTCCGTGTCCCTCGACTGTCGCTCGACAAGTTTTGAATAGTGAGGACGTGTGTCGCTTTGTCCCGAAATGGCAATAGTGTGGTCCGATGCACGTATTGACCCTCATCGATATTATCAATTAAGTATTGTGGGATACTCATCGTGATTATGAAAAATATGATGCATGGGAATCTGTCGCGACTACCTACTACTATTTATCTATCGATTTGAATACGACATAAGGTTCATTTTTCCCTTATATTTAGTTCCGTCATGTCGGTCCGTCCGGCCGTCCTATATAATATGTAATAAATACTAGCTGCGCTCATAACAATATAGCGTATGTTACTCATGCACAATATAGCCTTCTACTAGTGAAAGAATTTTTTGAATTGGTTTAGTAGTTTTTGGCTTTTGTCCATTACAAACAAACAAACAAACAATCAAATCTTTGCTCTTTATTATTTTATTTATTTTATAATATAATTATTATATAATATTAGATATTCCTTCTTTATATTAACTAAAAATACAATCTTATCTCCCAATGACTGGACACATGCAATAGCATATCAAAACATCCAAGACCTGAATACAATAATGAATATAATAATGTTCATCACACAAATATTTGCCCCGGCCAGGGAACGAACCTCGGACTCCTCACTTTGAAGGCAGGGTCATTAACACTAGGTTAAATCATCAACCAAGGGTCACCAACTACGTTAACGTGTTCAAAGTGTATTTATGTTATCTTGCGCTACGATGGTACGATGTTTGAAAGAAAGAAAGAAAGAAAATAGATTTATTCAGGACATCACACAACATAACATACAAAAATACTGACAAAATAGGACAACCATCATAATAATAATGTTGCGTAATGCCATGAAAGAGCCCCGACTCAGCATACGCTAGGGTAAACCCAAGCACTGATTTTCAGTCGGCGCTCCTCACTGACACCACGAACGTAACCCGTGACACAACAGATACAAATAAACAATAGAAAATAAACAAAGATACATAGTATGAAACAAAGATAATTATTATAATTACAGTCAAAAATACAGACAAGAAAACAAAAACAAACAAGATGGTGCATTCCGAGACACCGCCTGCTAAATGTTTTTATTGCTTTCAGGGCTCGAAAAGGGGGAGGGAGGTTGTTCCAGCAGCGTGTAGCTGCATACCTAAAGCTGCCTTTAAAAGATTGCGTTCTATGTGGAGGTGTGACTAGCAAATACAAGGATGCTCGAGTATTATACATTCGTCTCTCATGAGCCCAAGTCAGCCTACGCAGAAGGTATTCAGGAGTTTTATTTATGATTGTGCCAAATAGTAAAGTAGAAAAATGTAGCTGTCGCCGTGCCTTCATGTTCATAAGATTAGCACTTTTAAGAAAAGGAGTAATATGGGCACGAGGAGGAACATGGAAACAGAAACGTGCACAGGCATTTTGTACTCTTTGAATCAAACGTTCTGTCCTGGATAAGAGACGTGGACCATAAACAACATCTGCATAATTTAACTTGGACAAAATGAGTGACTCACACAATGTTATTCTGAGATCAACACTCAGAAACGGCCTGATATTGTATAAAACCTTTAAGCGAAAGAAACAGTTGCGTACTGCTTCATGCACATGTTGTTCAAAATGCAAATGACTGTCCATAATCAGACCCAGATTTCGAGCTTCAGTTACACATTGTATTTTTTCATTAAGGATGGCTACCTGAGGGTTGTAGTTAGCTATGGTTTCTACCTGCTTCCTAGATCCCATAATCATAAATTTTGACTTAATAGGATTCATTACCATGCAGTTAGCTGAAGACCATTCTGCCAATCGGCATAGATCTTCATTTATCTTTGTAACTGCATGATTTGTATCATCTGGGGTAAAACTCATGTAAACTTGTAAGTCATCACCATACATGTGGTATTGACAATTCTGAATGCAATTTATTATGTCAGCACTGTACAGCACAAAAAGAATAGGGCCAAGAATAGAACCTTGAGGAACACCTCTCAGATTATAGACACGACTAGAAGAGTCAGTGGTGCCATCAAAATTTGTAACCTCTACAATTTGAGATCTATGGCGCAAATAGCTATCAAACCATTTTACAGTATTTATATCGAAGCCGTAAAATGAAAGCTTAGACAACAGAAGGGGAATATTAATGGAATCGAATGCCCTGGAAAAGTCCAGGAGAACAAGGATGGTACCCATACCCCCATCTTGAGCTGCAAGAACATTGTCAACCACATCAAGCAAAGCAGTTGCAGTACTTCGGTTTTTACGAAAACCAGATTGCATTTCTGGTAAAACTTTCTCTGTCTCTAGATAATTGACCATTTGATTACATATGATTTTTTCCAAAATTTTTGACATGCATGGCAATATGCTTATAGGTCTATAATCATTAATCGTGCTAACATTTTGTTTTTTAGGAATCGGTTTGACAAGTGCTATTTTCCAGAGATCAGGGAACACACTACTTGCAATAGATAAATTAATTATTTTAGTGATAATGCTTAATGTGCAAGGAAGAGTTAGGTTAATCATTTGTAGTGTAATCTCATCTACACCCACAGCATTTGAAGACAAACCTTTTATGACCTTGGCTACAACATCTTGACTGACAGTCTTTAATTTAAATACAGAGGAGCTCCACCTGTGATATTCATAGTATGTGAGGTCAGACATGTGAACAGTTTCGCTGCCCGGGACATTCAAAAAATGCGCATTTAATACATCAGGATTGCTGATGTTACTAGGTATGTCACTAGAGTTTTTGTTGTTCGGGAGAATTGTAGTTTTAAGGTTTTTCCATAACTTCTTTGAGTTTTTAATATTTTGATTTATATTATTTTGAAAATAGACCTTCTTTTCTTGGTACATTGCATTAATCACTATATTTTTTAAGTCCTTATAACTCTGTTTGTGTTTGTCTAGTTTTGAGACTTTGTATTGAGAATGACATTCATCACGAGTATGCATCATCTCTACAATATAGTGTCAGTGATCCAAGGGGGTCGCCTGTGTTTTAGGTAATTTTTTTTCGTGGGGGCATGCAGATTAAATAAATTCAACATGTACCCGTTAAAGCTACAAACAAGGTCATTTACATTGTTTAATTTCTCCATTCCATGCCAATCAATTAAATGTAGATCGCTTTGAAACAGGTTATATAATTTTTTTTTTTTATTTTATTTTTTTTTTTTATTTCGCCATCTACACCTACATCTACAACGCCATCTAGCTTTGCATTGAGCAAAGCTAGATGGCGTTGTAAGTTCTTAAAATGCGCTTTCATCCGTTACTGGATGTGATCTAAAACTTATATTGGTTGGAATCTAAATGGAATAATTAATTACAATTTGTTAATTGTTTTGTTTCGCTGATATCTTCTCTTCTCTTATCGGACGTTGATTTGAATTAACCTTCACTTGATTGTGTTTTTTTATTAGTCTGCGGAAGTGGTTAAATTGCTCGGAGTTAGTTTTATAATAGTGTCCCGTCAGGAGCAGTCTAACTTCAATGGTTTTTTTTTCACGTGCAATAAGTTTCAAGTTTTTACTATTGACGTTTACATGGTTTACATTATTTTATTATAACTTAAGAGTTGTGTCTTGTCAGTGTAACTGAAGCGCCCTCCTCCATTTCGATCTATTTAAGGCGACGTTTTTCACCTCCATGTATGACATGACATTTACATGTTCTTTTATTTTGCTCATGTAGCTTAAGCCTCGTCTACCCCATCGTCGCAATCTTCAATTTTCCCTTTAATTCAGTTTTTTATGAAGTTGTCGTGTCGTAAAAGGTGGCCAATCATTTTACTTCTTCTCTGTTGTATGGTCTTGAGTAAGACTCTTTTTTCATTCAATCTTCTTCATTTGTCACAATTTTGTCCATCCTATCCTCTCCATCCTTAAACAACACCATATTAACACACTTCGTCATTTCCTTCTTCTTCTTTTTCTTCATCGCTACGCTCTTGACAGAGCGGTGGTGGTCATCACTTCAGGTTGTGTAACAACCTGGCCCCTGGCTGCAGCCTTTCTCGTGCACTCGTGTAGAGGACCGTCCTACTTCCTTATAATATTATAATGCGAAAGTTTGTGAGTATGTATGTATGGATGTATGGATGTGTGGATCTTTGTTACTCTTTCACGCACAAACAGCGGGAGCAATTTTGATAAAATTTGGCATGGAGGTAGATGAGGCGCTGGATTACTTCACATAGGATACTTTCATCATCATTATCAGACATCACCACGCGGGTGAAAAAGCGTAATACTGGTACTGATTCGCTTGTGCGTACACTAAACTAAAATCCTCTAAACTACGGTAGTTCTTATTATGTTAACACTAAGATCCACATTCTTGTAACACTTAGAATGATAATTCTAAACATATGATTATTCTATTCAAATGTGGGTAGTTTTATATGAGTTTGGTTTAGTTTAGAGAGCATAAACTTACATGACGATTAAATTTGCACTAAACATACCCACAATTAAACAGAAACGGCAAATTTAAAAATTGTCACTTGCAAGCATTATACGAATTTGGACTTAAGCATGAACAGAATAAGAACTACCATGATTTACAAAAAAATTGATTTTAGTTCGCTAGTTAAGTTTGGTGTTCTGAACAAGCGAATTACTACCATTGCATAAACAAAATTATAAGATATCCGCCTACGTCAAGATCGTAATGATGAAAGTTCTGTCAAAGTTTGTATCAGTTTCTGATATTGTAGTTAAAAGCCAAGTCAGTTTAACAGCTGTGGTGATTAATTTTGTACTGATTGATATAATAAGTATTTATATTTACTCATTACACATTTACTCGCACGGCCAGACACAATAGAAATTTCATTGTTATAATGACATCGACCCTTGAAGGGATAAAACTATCTAACTAGCAATTGCGTTTACCATGTATATTTTTTATGACATTTTGGTATATAGATAGATATGCCCTTGGAGAAGATAATAAGCTACTCAACGTAGGTACTTACTACTCCTGCGCAGACGTAGTCGCGGGTATCAGCTAGTAACTAATAAACTCTTATTTGACCATGTTAGCAAGAAGACCAAGCTGGTAAGCTAGTCTTACATAATATTAAAATTGTATTGTTATCATTAATCAATAGCTGTTCCTTATTGGAAACATATTCTCATTCATCCTGAAAAGCGGCAACCCTGAATGAAACCGCTACTGCGTACTAAAGTATAACAAGTTAAGTGCTATTTTATTGATCACTTCAATAGGGTTGTTAATAATAGTTTTAATAAAACACCTGCGTACATGATGATCTAACCTAGAATATGCGTTTTATGGGATTCTATTTTGAAGATCTCGTAGCATAGCTGGCCTAGGCAAACCTGACGATGTCGCATTTTAACAGAGCGCTTCCGCTTCTATGTTTCGGAGTTTATATTTACATTCTTCTTCAAATAATGTAAATATAACTATTTTCTACCGACTTCCAAAAAAGGAGGAGGTACTCAATTGATTTTTTTTTAATGTTTGTTACCTCATGACTTTCGATAGGGTGAACCGATTCTCAAAATTCTTTTGTTTGAAAGCTGGTGCAATCCGTGTGGTTTCATTTAAATTTCATTAAATTCAGTCCAGTAGTTTTTGAGATACACTCCAATAACTGAATAGAATGGAAGCCGCTATAATTTTTTTCAAATTGTACTTGTAATCTAAGACGATAGTCTTCATTTCAAAAAATGTAGGAATATTGTTTTTAATTTTACTCAAATTACTAATAATAAGTAACTTTATTCAACTAAGCAAATAAACGACTCTTGAGGTAAATACTCATATGTTTTTCTTTATGTAAATCTACTGTTTGTAATGGATAAGCTCAAAAACTACCGATTAAAACAATCTTTCACCAATGCAAAGCTATTATTTCGGAGGTTTAGAATTAACAAGTATAGCCATACTTGATTCATCATTATTATCCATCGTCAGGCGAGTGATACTGCGGAGAGGAGCTAGTTTTAAATACACAAATCATAAATTTTATATATGCGTAGTGCCTATCGTGTTAATAATAATTTGGACGAAGATTATGAGTTATTTAATCTACAAACTCCATAATGTTTTCTTATATTATGTACATTAAAATTATTAGTACCTGTAGGTACGCCCTAACTAAGATCTATATTTGAATGTATTAAGTAAGCCCCTAACTATGTTACACATTGTTTTAGACTTTCGCGGTTGTTATAACTACATTATAATTATAATATAAATAATACCCTATGTTCCCCAGTTTTAATTAATGAATAAGTAACCGCACATCATGAAAATAAAGAACTCTTCTTTCTTCTAACCATTTCTTCGTTCTTCTTCAACTCTTCATTCTTCTAACAATTTCTTCGTTCTTCAGCTCCTTCTTCTTCTAGGTAATTAATTCTTCGTTTTTCTTCATAATGGCAATGTATAACAGTAGATAAGTCGGCACTAACACACCTGAAAGTTTGCTCACCTAGTCTAAAATACAGGTTAGAGCAACGATTCAGGCCCATCAGTGTACCGTACTCTGCTTCTTAACTGTTCTTTGCTTTGTTCTTCTTTACTGTTCTTATAGTTTTCTTTTTTGCTTCACTCCTTGGGTAGCGGTTGAATATAAATGTGAGTAAGGAAAATCATTATACTTGAACTAAGATAATCAAAATATTAATCAAAGTTTATTTACTCAAAACAAAATAATTTATAGGTACTTACAGACTTTACAGTATTTTCTAACCATTCTGTCTATTGACCAAAGACTATATTGATCTAAAATTTTACTTCATACAAATAATTGTATATAAGTATACATATATGATTTATAGCAACGAACGTTATAGCGAAAAATTAATTTAGTTTAAGAAATAAATCTATATAATAAGTACCTACGTAAGAGGTAGATCTTAATCATTCATACTTCTTACAAACATATACCTATCACATTACAAACATGTGTCTACATTGCACCTATCAGTCTTTTTCTTCATAGACAATCCCAATCATCACAAAACATTTAATCCATCTGTTTTAGGCCAAACAAAAACAAAATATAACACGATACGTGACAGTTTGACTCGAATAGAATAAACACACAACCACCCATGTCCAATCAGTATGCTCAACACTATCTCAAACCAAAATCTACATCATTATGGCCGCATATAAAATGGCGCGAAAGAGCCTCTCGATTTGACAGCTGTCAATTAAGAACGGCAATATGGCGGCGTGACGTAATCCGACGTTCCGATACACGTAACGACGAAACCTATTAAAACGAAGCCGCGTTTTATTTTTACGCTATATTGAAATGGGTTCTATTTAACATTCTGCGAAAGCAATGCTGCGTTTAATGGATTTAAGGGTGGTTCATTTTATTTTGTATTAATAAAAATAAGTAGATGTTTAAACGTAATTGGATTTATTCAAAAATATGTTTCTAGCTTAGAGTGAATTATTGGCTACTGAATCGTATTCCTTTTGTCTAAATTTTCATTTCCCTCGCAGCTTTGACATTACGGGCCTTACTTATAAACGCTGCTTAACTTTCATAGACAATTGATAGTATTTTATTTGTAGCAAAAAACATAAACACCTTAACAACAAATAAAATAAACGAACTAAAATCTGTTTTTTTTTTGCCACAAAATACACGTTTTGCTTTAAATGACGTTATTTAAATTTAAGCAGCGTTTATAAGTAAGGCCGTACTTTAACAATTGTAAGTCCAAAAAAGTAATTTTTAGTACTTTAAAATACGGAAAAAACCAAAAAGTACGGGCATAGTAAACAATGTGTTGATTACTTGCAAAAAAAAAACACTGAAATCGGACAACGTTATGAGGTAGAAAAGAGTTATTTTTCCTTTAAATGGACAAGTACTAGCTATGCAATCCTCTTAAGGTCTTTCGCCCAGTAATTTCCCAAAAATCCCCTAACACTGTTGTGATTGTCCACTATTGCTTCGTGTGAGAAGTGTATGTCAGATTTTTTGGCCTTCCGACACCTTCCTCTTGCATTCCGACGGCGAATAGAATATTCGTTGAAAATTCGTCCCTTCACGAGGGATTTCAGTGCAAATTTCAAGTTACACAGATGGCGGCGTAATTCGCCGTAAGCCCCATTTTCCTTCGCCAACCGTGCGTAGTATTGATCAGGGACACTCCTCGTTTACTCAAGGGCCATTACCGTAATTGGTCGTTTTGGGCAATAATGACAAATTTTACTGAAACATGCCATATTTAATGGTACTTTCAATTGAATATGCGGTATATTAATGTTTCTTTACACCAATATAGTAATATTCGAGTTATAATAAAAAAATTTTCCAGGTCTTTCAATAATCAGTGCCAGATGCCATGATCACTAGGCCGCTGAGGCGATCCAAACCAATCTAATTTCCCGGTTCGAATCCCGTACTATGTGTAATTTTGATTAATTGAATTTTTGCATTTGTTAATCCAGGACTCATCATCTGTAATGATGCCGTAAACACACCGAGACGAGCCTGCTTTAAATTTGTTTATAATATCAAGGCACCATTCTACCTGGGTCTGCTTCTGAGCATCGTTGAGGTTGTGCGGCACTCAGCGTGAAACTATCCTCCTGACGCGAAGGAAGATACACGTGCGGAATTTCGTGAAGGCTTCCCGATGCAATCCGCAGTATGTGCTGAATCTGTTGATATGTAACTCGCCTATTGTCTTAGATTACATTTTCACTGCTAGCACGTTTTCTTCCGTAACAGCTGTCAAAGGGCGGCCACTTCTTTCTTCATGCCTCAAAGTTAGTCGACCGCGTTAGAATTCATTATACTAACAAATAATAAGTCTAGTATACTACATAATATATACTGCATATTATACATACAGAAGGCCTTTTTCTCAATTGATCGTTAGCCTACAACCAATAGTATATATTTTCGCGAATAAAATGAAAACATACTCATCAGTATTTTTACCGGGTCCCTTTGTACGGAAACATTATGGCTTTGGGTATAACCGTTTTAATAGTTGTTGATGTGTGTTGATTACCATCGTCTTACAATTTTATTCGCGGAACTATTGAAGTAATAATAAAGTTTGAACACTTACACACTACTACACACTATTACATTCTTTTATAACTTTATAGGTAACTGCAAAAAAAATATGAAAAAAATGGTATAGATGCATTATGCTCCAACTCAAATATGGCATAACACTAAAATCAAGACAATAGCGATTGTCATTTTGTTCTCCGGGGACAGCGATATAATCTAACATTTTCCTTTTTAAGTGGACTCGTACATTTGTACTTTGCCATTCGTCATGTTATGTTCACACCTAAAGTTGCTCAAGTGAGATTTTATTCTTGTATTCAGTCATCATCAGTCACATAAATAAGTCATTAAGTCACTATCCAAGTCCAAGTCGAACTCTAGTAAAGCGGTGAATGCATTACTAAAACTTTCAACGACAATTAACGATGCAAAACCATAAACAATGTTTAATTTGTACACTTAACTTTTGAGACTTTGCATAGTATAGCTGCACTTAACAAGTCAATATTATTAGCTTTATTACCAATTTGTTTGTTTATTCGTTTTCTTTTCAAATTACTTCCAAAAGAAGGAGGTTCTCAAGTCGACGCGTAATTTTGTTTTATATACACAACTTTTTACGGTAGTCTGATTTTGTTAATTGTTTTTGTAGTATACCTCATAGGTAGTCCCATTTAAATTTCATCAAATTTGGTCTAGCGGTTTGTGAGTTACACTCCAATAACTGAAAAGTGTTTCGTCTATCTTGATGATATAATTATTGACAGTGAATAACAATCGATCCCGTAAGTAGGAAAGGTAATTTTTTACCAAAATATGGAACCGACTTAAACACTTAACAGTGTGAAATAACTTATCGAAGTCGGTACCATGTGCTTAATATTTTGTAATAATATGTACTTTTGAACTTACTTACTTTTTACTTTAAATATATTTTTTTTTAATTTAATGCGTGTGGTTTTTCCAGGGCTCCAAAAGCTGTAAGTGTCCATATTATCATTAGGCATCGGATACACTCCGAAGGAATGTTTATCACAAACATTCCAAAGGCAAAGTTTACATTGAACTGCTTCCAAGAAGTTCACATTAAAAGATTTCCCGCTTAGATATACTTTAATGTTTTCAAACATTTCAATATTGTAATAATATAGTTTAAACTTGAAATAAACTTTCCGCTCTTGCAACTATGTAATAACAATATTTTGGCGGTATAACTCTCGCGATACAGTAAAGTATCTCGAACGGTTTCAAGACCTTTCGGGTCACTTTTTCATAGTGCACTCATGGATCTATGTCCGTATAGAACTTTAGAAATATGACAAAATAATAATAGTTCCTGCAAGCAGCACTGCGAAGGAAATATAATAAAATAAATACTTTGTCACCTTTTTTAAATTAAATAATTAGTGAAGTCAAAGTTTGACCAAAGAATTAATTATGGAAGTCAGGAGGGAATTTGTAAAAGTGAACGTTGTCGGCGAATAATTATAAACTTGAACATTTTAGATACACTGCGTGAATATAGGACTGATTTTTTTTATTCGCCATATTTTAAAAGTATTCCTTACATTATTTGATTTTGTTAAAATAGTAGATACATATGTACTAAAAAATAGAATATAAAAAAAAAATTGAATTCTTAAAAAACGCCAACTCGTGTATCTTCGGATCTTTTGAGATATGGGATATATTGAAAGTAAATAAGTGTTAAAAAGGTGATCTAAAGAATAATCTTGAAATTTTACGAATCACATTTGAAGTCGATAAATTACAATCACAAACTAAATTAATTTTAAAAAACCTGAATTTCCATCTCAGAGCATAAGCGTCTCCCTTAAGTACCACTAGAAAATATTGTTTGTAGTATTGAGAGTGTGTACAATATGGGCGATAGCCACTGTTGTTTAATCTGTGTGCACAGTCCGTGCCAAAATCAACAACCTGGTTGAATCAGTGCGGTATCTTTGGAATGTTTATTTAGCTAGTTTCAATGACGAATTGGATGCTATTTTCGTGAAGTTTGAGTAATATCAACAATTGAATTGTGTTTCGTAATGTATTGCTAACTGTGAGGTCGCTCGACCGAAGCATTCACAAGATAACGTGTTGTCTAACCCTGATTTTCAAAAATGTATACTAACACATATAATGGATTTATACTAATCTAGCAAAGGTCACTACTCTATCAAGTATAGCTTTTCAGGTACCACCTCGGCGAACTCGACATACGCAGTTATTGGACGTCCCACTAGTCAGCACTAATTATGCTCAGAATTCGGTGTTATGTCGCGCCGCTAGAACCTACAATAAACATTTTTCTAGCCTGGATTTTTTTTTTTCTCAAAATCATCATTAAAAAAACAAATAAGACTGCTTCATTGCGATTAATATTTTTACACACACCCTCTCTCACGCACACACACACACGTACACACGCACACACGCACACACACATACACACACACATACACACACACACACACACACACACACACACACACACACACACACACACACACACACACACACACACACATATATAACTCACAAACATACCTGCTATTCTTGCTATTCTCACTGTAATTGTAATAGGACCTGTGCCTGTATCTTATCTTTTTGTCCTTTATACATATTTTGTCGTATTATTATTACTTTTCTGTAAATTGTTTTTAATTTGAGTAATTCTGTTTTGGCCATATTTTAAGTTTTTATATTAAGTGCACATATTAATTGTAAACGCTGTTGAATTACCGAAATAAATAAATAAATAAATAAGACACAATAGAAATTTCATTGTTATAATGACATCGACTCTTCAAGGGCTAAGCTCAATGTTGCACTATACTATTGGGTGATATGGCTAGGAGTATCTCTACATGATCGAATCAGAAACAAGGAGATCCGAAGATTAAAGTCACCGACGTAGCCCAGAAAACAGGTCAGTTGAAGTGGTAGTGGTTACAAACCCTGATTTCCAAACTACTTAAATAGATTTATACGTAATCTCAAAGTCGCACAATGTTATTGGGGGATATGCACGGAATTTCTCTATGTGATCGAATTAGAATTAAGGAGATCCGTAGACGAACTAAAATCACCGACATAGGACCGAAGATAAGGCAGTTGAAGTGGTAGAGGACATGGCACATAGCAGGCTGAAAAGTTCTAGAGTGGGAATAATAGAACAAGAGTGTCATAAAAGATAGCTATTAGATATGCCGTCGACTGACGAGTCATACAACTGTATGAGTTTATTAAAACTGTTTTCTTCGTTACTATTACACTATGTTAAGCGAAGTTTGCTGCGAGCACTGTTTGAATAGGTAACTGATGGGATATTTATTTCGTACATCCTTGAGTATCCGAGAAAGAGGTCTTGACTGACAGAGGGACGGTTATCTTACTAGGTGATTGTACAGTTCTCGTTTTATCCTTAGATGAACCCTAAAAAGTGTAATTCCTTCCACGCGAGCAGAATATATTTATGTAATTATTTTTTTATTTATGCCCTCTCAGTACTTCTCGCAGTGGGTCGGTCAGAAACGGTTATATTTCATGTCTATACCCGGCAAGATAAACGGTAAAAACGTCACAAAAATGTATTGCCAATTTTCGCGTGGACGCCGCTCGGTTCCCCTTCGTATTTGTTAAATGTAACGAGTCAAGCCAATCCTTTAGAAATAATTGTTATTTGGTAGATTTTCCGCCTTTGTCCATTGGTATTATTTTACCAGATAGCAAACATTTTGTTCGAATATATAGATTTACTAGTAGTATAAACGTAGCTAGTAAACAAATATGGTATATATTGTGTGTGTGGAACGTGTGTCTATTTGTTCACGCGCGATATCAATTTTCAAACACAATTCAAATTATACATAGCACTATCTCTTTTACTCTCTCGCATTCCGTTCTTTCACGGTAGTATGCACATTATAAATTCAAAAATACGGGAGCGAATGAATAAATGAGTAAGTGTGACTTTAATTCTTTATCACTCTAAAAGCGGCTTAACGGGTTTGAGTGACATTTACAATGTGGATAGCTTATACCCTGGATTAACCCAGTCACCTTTAATCTCTAAAACACATAGTAAAGTAACACATACAGTAACCACTGTGTAGGACTGTCCTTTTCCATGCTGATGACATTGTGAGCTTTATTTTTAAATATCAGTATCAAATAGTGCCATGAAATATCTTTATTTTTTTTATGAATCAATACACTCTAAAGACTAATCAATAAAATACAATTTATTTTAATAAAAATGGTAAAAACCATCAGAGCTGCCATCACTACCATTATTTCTAGTGGCTTATTTTTCTAAATTTAAATTCATCATCATCATCTCAGCCGTAGGACGTCCACTGCTGAACATATACCTCCCCCAAAATTTAAATGTAGCATATTTGTAATCAGATTTTTATACATGTCATATAAATATATTTACTAAGCTGTAGGTAATTTATTTATTCTAATATAACTATTGCATCGTTACGAGTATCATAAGTTTAAAAAACGTACCTATGTACTTTCCTTTTCGACAGTTATGCAGAGTACTTAGACTGACAACCCAATGCGGTTGATCAGTCAGTGCGATGGTAACACGAGTGTTCCATGAATAAGTGACCCGGAAGGTCATGAAACCGGTCGAGGTACTCGACACTACCTACCGCGTAAGTTTATTGAAAATGTCTAATACTTACGAACTTTCAATCAGGTTAGGGAACAAGCTGTTATTTGAAGTAAATAACGACATTTGAACCCAAATTAAACCCTATTAGCAATGTTACCTTACATAAAATACTCACTACCTCCTCGACTATATAAAGTCGCGCCCACACATCGCGTGACTTCTATGACTATGCCATAATTGAATTAGCCAATATCCATTAAACAACCATCCATTTAGCTATCTATCCATTTAAGCTATCTATCCATTAGATTATCGTAAAAAACCAAGATATTTTTTCTTGGCCCCATTCTGCGAGTTATTTTAACGGGCGGTTAAGGGTGGGTTAATTGATGGTTAAATTGATTGCTCTGGGATATGGTTAAGCTCGTGGGCTTGGTACTATGAGGAAGAAAATGCCTGAAGTGTTTTTGTTGGCGGTAAGTGGATTACTTTTGTATACTATCTGGATTGTTCGTAAGTAATTTTGTTCCAATACATAAGTTATATTCTTTATATTATACTGTATAGACATTTGATCAAGTTCAGGGATTATAACTTCACTGTTATATCTGGCCGATTCTATACGGATGCGAGGCCTGGACTATAAAGAGCAACTCAGAAAACGTATAGAAGCATTTGAGATGTGGGCCTACAGGCGCATGATGGCGATTTCCTGGACCCATAGGGCTACCAATGTGGAAGTACTGCGGCGAGTTAGACAAGAGCGCAAAGTTTTGAAAACTGTCAAAGAAAGCAATAGTATATCTGTCAATAGTAGCATATTTGGGCCATGTACTTAGACATGACAGATATTGCCTTCTTCAATTAATAACGATGGGAAAAGTTGCGGAAAGGAAGGAGCTGGTCGCAGGAAGAAATCATGGCTACGAAACATCAGACAGTGGACATGGATTGCGAGTGCTGCTGAAGTTTTTCGCCTCGCCAAAGAGAGAGACGAGTACGGAAAGCTGATTGCCAACCTTCATTGATTGAAGAGGCACCGAGAGAAGAAGGCTTAACTTATGTTATAATGTGGGTGGTTTATTTTCATCACACTGATATTTAAAAAGACGAAAGTTTGTTTGTGTGTTTTTTTACAATAGTTCATCAAAGTGACTCCTTATCGCTTATTAAAAAACGGAGATGGTATCAAGAAGCGACGGCCATTAATGCAGCTGTAAGCTACGTTACATCCCTATGATATCTCGTGACTTGAACGATGCTTTTCACGCCCGCTTGAAAGACCCAGAGTCATAGCTGGAAGGAAAAACGTACGCCGGCAGAACATTAGCGGCAAGCATAGTTTACTTACACGACAGAGGTTGGAACTGCGGAACATTTTAAATTTGTATGTTGGTTACTTTGTGTGTTTGTTACTTCTTTACGCTCAAACGGCAGGTCCAATTTTTATGACATTTAGTATCGAGGTAGAAGGAGGATATTTTCCATCACCACGCAGGTGGAACCGCGGGGTGCAACTTATATTACATAAATAAATCAGCTTATTGACTGGAGTGGAGTGCGTGCTTGACTACTATGGTTTGCAGTGTGCGTGGATATGATGTTTGATATTCGTATATGTACCGATCAATAGCGACCCGAGTTAAAAGAATGTAGGGCTAATTAGTAAGTATAAACACTATAAATAAATGTACCCAATAAAAGCTATCTAGGTCGCCGCGAAATTACTAAACCAAGTGTTTATAAAACCTAGACAGTAAAACAGCTAGGTCGTTTTTATGTGCAGGCAGTGGAAGCCACGGAGTATTAGATTGGAGTTAGAAAGGCCTTTTCGCAATTCTTTGACATTTCATTTAGACACTTTTTTTAGTACTTAGTACAAGTTTACTTAAATTTCAACTGTGTCCGCTAGCGTGCACACACCACAAAAGTCCACGACACAAAAATATAAATGAATGCAATTTTTTTGTACCTACAATAGCTAGAAATTTTAAGATTGTGAACATAAATTGGTGAATGTAGCCATGTTTTATGTTATGAGCAAAATATTTTGCATGGTACAACACCGCAATACATACACACTATTTTCTATTTCTAGTACTCAACTGACTGATTACACTAACTGCGACCCGCAGTTTCACCCGCGTGGTGATGGGTGATGAAACATTATCCTTATGTTATTCCAGCGCCTTATCTGTCTACATAACAAATTTCAATAATATTTATTCAGTAGTTTTTGCGTAACAGAATAAACATCTATACACATACACTTTCTTATTCAAAATTAGAAGAATAAAATTAATCACCATGGAAAAAACCTTTATTTCATGACTCTTGATAGTATGTGTGGTTTTTCACTTTAGAAAACCCGAAATTCGTCAAACTAAATTTCGTAGTTCGTATTTTGGGAGTAGGCATTTAGTGTACTTCTCTGTCGGTGGGGCTTCTCTCCACTACGGTCGGCTGAACAAAAAAGTTGGATGAATGAAATGAAATGAAAATTAATAAATTGAAATACATTACAAAAAGATGGATGACATGCCAACTCTATCGCTGAACACGTCTAGCGTATCGAGCTGTCAAAATCATAGCGTGCTTTTGACTAAGCTATCAGAAACTGACACATCTTTGACAGAAATCTATTGATAGAAGATAAGTCATTATTAAGATTTTGACGTAGGCGGAGAGCTTGTTCTTTTGTCTATGCTGTGCCCAAAAATATATAGCTTTTCCACTCGCATCATGGATGACGATGATGGTGATGATGAAAAGTATGCTATGTGTTAATACAGCACCTCATCAACCTCCATACAAACTTTCATCAAAATTGGCCCCATCGTTTGAGCGCGAAAGACCAAAAAACATCCATCCATCCAAACTTTTTAATATTAGTGGGATTTATTGCCACATGACTTTAGCGACACGTTTTGGTTCGCACCCACTAGGCCTATCTACGTAGAAGGTACCATTCTGTGGTAGAGGATAATTCAGTTTATTAGCAAATTGTACCAGGGTTTATCACTTTGTTGGCCGGAAGTGTAATTAGGGGGAAATACTAGCCTACTTCGTTGGGTAAAGTAACTAAAGTAGAAAGATACGGAAGTATAACACATGACTAACAATATTTAGCTTCATTTATGAAAACTTTTTGATGCTCTATAATTATCACGAAACTTCAAAATTGTCGGTATAGGTAGGTTAGTTAGTATCTGTATATCCGAGCTCTGCTTGTATGTAAACAATTGATTTTCTTGGTCTAACCTCAAATCAAACACTCATTGGCTTAGTGTTGCTTAACAACGCCATCTATTGTCAAGTAGCTTTAGTATTGCTGCTAAAACAGTTTAGTTGTTGTTTACGCTGATGGCCCAGTTGCCTGATATCGTGGCAGTTTTTCATCGCCTGAAAACATGGATAAAACGAAGTTTTTCAAAAATGAAGCGTGATGTGGTCAACGGTGGGAGCTAGATCGATTTATCGCCCACGAAATCCTATGCATACTAAATTGCATGAAAATCTTTAAAGCCGTTTCCGAAATTCAGATTATATATATAAGAATTGCTCGTTTAAAGTAAATCTTAGACAATTTGATGTAATTTGACAATACTAGCAAAATTAAAGTCAAGTGTATAAAACCATACATGTAATATTTTACCGACTGACAGGCGGGAAAACCCCCCAACTATGGCTATCTATCGTTTATTTTTTTTATTTTCTACCGACTTCCAAAAAGTAGGAGGTACTCAAGTCGACTGTATTTTTTTTAATGTTTGTTACCTCGTAACTTTTGATAGATAGATTGCTGATGCAGGACCGATTCTTGAAATTATTTATTTGTTTGAAAGCTCGTGCTTCCCGTGTGGTCCCATTTAAATTTCATCAAATTCGGTCCAGGAGTTTGTGAGTTACACTCCAATAACTGATTTTACCAAAGTAATAGAATGGAAGTCGGTATACAATTTTTCAAATTGCACTTGTTTCTAGATTTGATTTTCTTTGAGTTTTGGCTTGTAATAGTGATAGATTGTTAACTGATAAGTGTACGTAACTCTGCACGAGTGTTGGCAAAGAGTACAAAATCATAAACAGATGTGTTGTTACGTCATCCCCTTGGAAAGTTTTGGTTATGGATACACCGTTTTACTTGAACGTGACTTCATATAGATAGTGAATTCAAGACTTATTTGTGTGACTTTGCTCTAAGAAAAGCTGCTTAGGGTTGTCTGGAAGAGATAACTCTAATATAATATAATAAGTCCACCCATTGTTACACCTAGTTTTTAGAAAATTTTTTTAATATTAAGTCATTAATGTGGTGTTCTATCTATTAGCAATCTATCTAATATTTGCATTGCATCAACCGCATAAAGCTGCTCAGTTAATGAGCCTATCCGCTTTTATATATGTACAATTCTATTATTATTTTAAAAGCTTGTATACATAATCGGGCACTATTTTTGTGTCAGTGTGTGACGAGATAGGCTAGTTTATCACCTAATGGTTAAGGCTATGACTGCCAATGACTGTTTCAGGGAGTCCTATATCTTTAAGCTCCAAAATACTACGAAGCACTGCACTGAGACATAGCAGTCTCATTCGCCCAGCCGTGCGATTTTCAAGATATCTATTTATATATCTATCTTAGGATTTTCCTCAGATACAGAATACTAGATTATAACAAAGAGTAAATGGTAGCGAGGGAACTGCTGTTAAAGACGTTATTAAAAAATTTGGTTTATACATACTATGCGTCATAGAACATCCCGTGTTCATGCGAAGTAAAACATATATCTATAACATATATATTAGCTGACCCGCCAGCGGCTTCGCTCGCTAGGTCTATGGGATACGAAGCCACAGAAATAAATTTAATTCGCTCTCTTAGGGGTGACATTTCCAAAATATTTTCTTAGTGGATGGTTACAACATGAAAGGCATCAATATTGAAGGCACCGATTCCCAACATTTCAACTTTGTAGCCCGAGTTGTCAGTTTTGACATGTATATGCCAGAAAGGAAAGGATAGGTAGCCAATCCATCCAAAGAAGTTGACAAGATCTAATAGAAAGATATTATGTACAATAGATAACGCAAATGCGTGTACTTCCCGTGTCCGAACCCCGACCGAGCGTCAAGGTTGGCCACCGTTACACTCCGCGCAGTCTGTTGTTGCAGCCGGACGCGAAAATTCAATTGCGTGATAATTAACTGCAATTGCCCGAAAATTTCGAGCCCCCAAAGGCAAGGACATATTTCCTACCACAAGTTATTTAAAATTATATTATGCGTAAATACATTTCATTAATAAGTCGGCACGCTTGATTTCAATACAAATCGTAATACTTGCCTCATATATTGTACATATATCTGTGATCTAGCAGCATGAACTCCAGGGTTCATAGCACTCACTACTAAGTGGTTATCACTTCATTCAATTTATCCCCTCTCCCACCGTCCTGCTGCCCCCTCTGCCATCCCACTTCCCCCCAACCAATTACTCTCTACGGGCGGCTATTACAGGCTCTAATGATAAAAATTAGGTTAATAGACAATTTACCGCTGTATGTCTAGGATGAGTAATGTGACCTAGTTGGGCTTATGTGTGAGTACGTGTAAGTAGGTGTCAGCTGGAAGGAATTATAGCGTGCTAAATGTATTCCACGGAAAATTACAGTTCAAGGGTGTCGATTCTGTAAGCATTCTCTTAACTAAAAATCTCTAAATCATAGCAGTACTTATTCTGTTTAGGCTAAAATTCAAATTAGTATAACACTTTCGAATGACAGCACTAAAATTAGATATTTTTCTTCAATTGTGGGCATATTTTAGACAGTTTAATCGTCACGTAACTTGGTGCTCGCTAAACTAACCTAAAATTGAATAGAATAATCCTATTTTTAGAAGTGTCATTCTAAGTGTTAAATGATTTTAGATTTTATTGTTAATAGGATAAGAACCACCATAGTAAATGTTTAGTTCGGTAGTTTAGTTTAGTTTTTTTGAACAAGTGATTCGCTATCATTACCTATCTAAGAGTATCTTTATTATTAGTATTGTGTTGTATTGCTAATGGCGCTGGTAGTATTATTTTATGAATTATGACAGTACGTACAGTGATCGTAGGAGTGCACACAGTTCTGCTGCTATACAAAAAAAGAATAATCAATTGTCTATGATCTATAATGCTATGGATGTGGTAAATGATTGTGTAACTTAAGAGGATTACATAGCTAGTACTTTCCATGCTAAAAGAGAAAACTCTTTTCTACCGCTTAACTTTGTCCGATTTCAGTGGTTTTTTTCATGGAATCATGGCATTGTTTACTATGCCCGTACGCTTTGATTTCTATAATTTATTATAGAGTAAAAAGCATCGAAGAAATATATGCCCATATGGGCATATTTATAAATTTTTCACCTTCCGTTCATTTATAGCTAATAGTCTATATAGCTCTGTGGTGGCAACAGATCACAGAATGATCGTAGGGCGTGCAAGCGAAGCCGCGGGAGGATCTACTAGTAAGTTATAACAAGTAAAATTTGAAAAATTTAATACCGACTTCCATCCTATTCACTTATTGGAGGGTATCTCAAAAATAAGTCGCAGGACGACGTTGGATGCAGGCCGCTTCCAACCGGTCCTTTTGGAAAATCATGGGGAGGCCTATGTTCAGCAATGGACGTCCTATGGCTGAGATGATGATGATGATGATGATGATGATGATCTCAAAAACTACTAAACCTAATTTGATGAAATTTTAATTGGACCACACGGGAAGCACCAGCTTTCATACAAAAACATAATTTTGAGAATCGGTTCACCCAGTCGAAAGTTATGAGGTAACAATTTTAAATTTTATTAATAAAAAGAAATACAGTCGAATTGAGTACCTCCTTCTTTTTTGGAAGTCGGTAGAAAAACATTAAAACATGACTTTTACAAAACGTCTTTGCTTTTACTTAATACAAAAGAAAGAATTTTCACGTGGCGCGCGAGACAAAGAACTTTCCACGAAGGTCTATTTAAATTTTACTGTGAAATATTTTTCACAAAAAAGAAAGTGAGTAAAAACTAACTTCATTTCTTGCCAACCATTTATTTTACGCCCCATTCTACTTTTAATTAAATAACGCACTTGACAATTCAGCCTTGCAAAGCAGCAACAACTTCACAACTTGATGTTTCTTTAGCACAGAAAACATAAACGAGCTTATCACAAAGAAATTTAAAATACAATTAGGAGTACAAATTTTACCCTAATTCTAAATTAATTTTTAGTGCTTTAATGATTTGGCATTGAAATTTGAATTAGACTCCAATGGTATCTATTTGAAGCTGCATGTAAAATATTGTCTACTAGATGACCAATCAGCGGCAGCGGCTTCGCTGGCTTGATCTACGGAATAGGAAACAACAGAAATAAATTACAATTACTGACTTACTAACTGACTCATAAATGCGGCGCTGGGTCAAAGTTTTACTTTTAAGGAGTTAAGTTTCCAAAATTCCTACCTTAGTGAATACTTAGAACATCATCATCATCACCGGAGCTCGTCCACTGTTGAACATAGGCGTCCTCCACAAATTTCCAAAAGAACCGGTTGGAAGAGGCCTCCATCCAACATCGTCCTGCGACCTTTATCAGGTCGTCAGTCAATATTGTCGGTGGACGGCCTACGCTGCACTTGCCGGTCCGTGGTCTCCACTCCAGAATCTTCCAACCACATCGGCCATCTGTTCTGCGTGCTATGTGCCATGCCCACTGCCACTTCAACTGGCTAATCTTCTGGACTGTCGGTGACTTTCGTTCTACGGATCTTCTCATGTCTGATTCGATCACGTAGAGAAACCCCGAGTATAGCCCTCTTCATAGCTCGTTGCCACTTTGAGTTTGCTTATGAGGCCCATAGTAAGAGACCACATTTCATTGCCATATGTCATCACTGGTAACACACACTGGTCAAATTTCACGAGAAGACTTCGCGCAGCTTCTGGAACGCTACCCAGCCGAGTTGGATTCGACGATTGACTTTTTCTCGTATTTGGACTTGCCTAGTTGGACTGTCTGTTCTAGGTGGATGTACCTCAACAACCTCGAGAACTTCGAGACTTGGAACATAAAAGGCATCATTGCCAAAATTTCAAGTTGGTAGGTCGCCAGTGGTTAAGGTTTTAAAGATTAAGATGATGAATCAGCCCATTTGTGACGGGAGAAGGAATTATAAATATACTTTAGGATTCTACTAAATAAGTGTGGAGATTTTGCCAGTCCGTCGGTTTAGAGAGAGAGAGGTTTCCGTAATAAAATAACCTAAAATATTTATATTTCAACCTCAGTCTGTGCGCCCTCACTCAGCGCAAGCAGTTTGAGATTCTGCCAAAAAATATGAATCTTACGATCCAAAAATAAATTTAATGTGAGATCGATCCGATGCTTCCATCGAAAAGTGTGGTGTAAGCCAATAGATAAAAGAGATTTCTTTATAGTTTATAGACATTATTTCTCGTAGATCCAGTGGTACAAGTATAACAACTAAACTTCGAGATAACAGAGTGGATTCCCAGGCCAAAGTTCAGTGTTTCTGCAGGCCTAGACAAAAGATGATCTGTTATCGTTAACGCCAAACGACAACTCCCAAATGTATGGCGTTGACATTACCTGTGTAAAAGTCACGTTACGTCGCGTCAAGTTCGTAGACACATTTTTGTCTGTAGTGTGTGCGGAAACACACCTGTTTGAATTTTGTCTAGGAATGCAGGCCTGACATAATATTATTAAATTTTTGAAGAAGTACTTATCTGTAGCAGTCTGGCGCATGAGACCGGTAGATGGCGTTAGTTTCGCCTCCTAATAAATGGGTTTTTAAATATAACTGGTATAAATTTAGGCATTCCAGCCCTAAACCCGTCATATCAAAGGCAGTTACGGTGTTTGTGTACTACATTTATGACGCCGTCATAGTAGCAGTCAGTCATAGCAGAAAATTAGGGGAACTTACTAAATTTCTATTAAACTTAAATTAAACTAACATTGATGTAAGACTAGTAGCACCGCGTCTATAAGGTTTATTTCGTGGCGCATGTATATTGTATATGTAATAGTAATAATGTATTTTTTATAATAGTGAATGACTAAAATTTAAAAACAAGATTAGGTTTTTTTTTTGTACATAACCACCTTTGCGTCTATGACTTAGACCAACGACAAAAACGCCAGTATCCAGTAATACAGTGCAGATCTGGCATCTGTCCGTCAAGGCGGCGTGTGCGCAGATTTATTCGCACGGCGTAACATCAATTAATTCAACCTTACCGTAGTAGAAATAAGAGCTATTTCTACTTCGATGGAGTGGATGTAACAGATATCTCTCTCGACCTTATGGCTGAAAGAATAAGGGCAGTTTTATCCCAAATATTTAATGGTGATACTAAAATTGTAAATATAATTAAAAGGCTTACTATGTAAATACCCTGAATATATTATAGGTTCTTTGTGGTAAGAAATACAGTTTATTTTCAAATGGCAAGGGAGATTAATTCATTGTGTTAACCTCGCATTTTATTATGATGGATTTAAATAAAACTGATTTAGAGTTGACAGCGAATTTAAGGTTGAGTGGTTCCGAGAAAATCTGCGGGGATTTATAAAACGGGGCATTTCGGAAGTGGTCGTATGGAATAGTAGAGTTTATATAGAAGGAAATTGACCATATATTCAAAAAGTCGTCTTTATGAGAGGTGGAATGTATTATATAGCGGTCATTTTGGAATGTTTATTTTAGGACTAACGCTATCAGTAGGGCTTGACTTTTGTTTTATTAATATTAACAATATTTTTTGTTGTATTTTTACAGCGATGATAGGTTTAGAAGTAGAGAGGGTCCGCTCTAACGAGCACGTTAAGCCGTCGGTCCGCTATTCCCAGTCTAGCCAGCTCGGATTGTTGTATTGATAAACTTGTCCGTCGATAAACTGATTGTATCTACCATACCTTGTCTCTACCATGGATCTAGCTGCGATAACTATCGATAATTACTGTCAAATTTTTAACCTATTTTCGACCGACTTCCAAAAAAAGGAGGAGGTACTCAATTAGATTATTTTTTTCTACCGACTTCCAAAAAAGAGGAGGTACTCAATTCGACTGTATTTTTTGTGTTTGTTACCTCATAACTTTCGATAGGGTGAACCGATTCTCAAAATTCTTTTTTTGTTTGTTAGAAAGCTGGTGCTTCCCGTGTGGTCCCATTTAAATTTCATCAAATTCGGTTCAGAAGTTTTTGAGTTACACTCCAATAGCTGCATAGAATGGAAGACGGTATTAAATTTTTCAAATTGTACTTGGTCAAATGGTACTTGTATCATATCGATTATCCATTCTCGCATTGCTGGTTAATTGTAAAGTGTAGAGACGTTGTATAGGTAGTTGTATAAAATACTCAGCGTACGCGCTTTCAAATAGGTACTTTCAATACTTACATGTTTATTTTATATTAGTTTCAAAAAAAATATCTTACGGTTAAACAAAAAAACTGAGTTCACTAAGGTATTCAACGTTTTTTGGGATTACATATACGTTTTTTTGTAAAAATATCTTCAATAGAAACTGAATGAAGTTGATTCATTCCATCGACGGGTCTTTAAGGGTGTTTTTGAGAAAGTTTGTGATTTTTTCTTTCGTTCCTAATTTTTTTTTATCGGTGAACAATGAACGTATCCGAATAAAATATTGTGAACATATATTGCACATAAAAAAATATGTCAATTGACCGTATTCAAATGTCTAGTTTTAAATATTCACGGGGACATTATTTCGTGACAAGAAAACTGTCATTAGGAAGCATACGGGCGGCTTAAGAGGATTGCATAGCTAGTACTTTCCATACTAAAAGAAATAACTCTTTTCTACCTCTTAACATTGTACGATTTGAGTGATTTTTTTTCATGTTATCATCGTTATTACCCTTACATGTACCCCACTAAATTTCTGCTCGGCAGCCTGGGGTACAATTCGCTAAAAGTCCGGAGATCGTATGATCAGCTAGCCATAATGTGCAAAGTTCTGCATGGCAAGATAGACGCTCCAGATCTTAGTGATCAGTTGTGTCGACTGTATGTTCCCGGCAACTATCTTTCGGCGAGGAAACATAAACTGTTTGCGGTTCCAAGCTGTAGGACAGTCGCTCACGCCGCGACCCCGATACCGCGATCCCTTAACGCGCTCAATGCTCTTGTAGACAACAATCGAGAGCGTGACGTCTTTAATGATGCCTTGAACGACATTTTAGCTGAATGTTTGACGCTCTGCGAAGCGATGGTATAATTATTGTTTTATTCTGACATTGATATTTTAATTGACATTTGTTTTGTATTTTGACATTTTGTAATGAGTATTAAGTTAGTTTTATTTATCATTAGTTTAAGTGGTGTACATAACCGTTCTAGTTGAAATAAATAAATAAATCACATTGTTTACTATGATTTTTTCAATATTTCAAAGTAGGTACTATTAATTTCCTTTTTTAAAACATAAAAAAGCTGAAAAAGTCAAAACGTACGGGCATAGTAAACAATGTGATGATTCCATGAAAATAAAATCACTGAAATCGGACAATGTTAAGAGGTAGAAAAGAGTTTTCTCTTTTAGAATCGAAAGTACTCTATGCAATCCTTTTAAGACTTCGCTTGTTAGCCCGGCCAATATAGACCACTATATATATTTTGTTATCATAGGGTTCTCCAAGTGGACATGCGTCGAGTTAAGGCGCTGCAAGAATAAACTTTTAGATGTTTGAGGGGGTGAAGCACTGGCCGTGACAGGAACAAGCGTGCGTCTGTAAACACGATCACTTTATCGCAGTTTTTATTTGTTTAAAAATAAAAGCAGCCACAATGGTAAATAAATAGATAGTTCTTTAATCTAATAAATTATCTTTTTTCTGATTATAGTTCTATTAAGAAATATAGTAGTTGTCGGTCAAAATATTGAGACGTGCGATACGAAAGATTTTTCCTGTCGTTTTTTTGCGATTTTTTTCTTTGAGATCGCTAAAGCAGGCGTTAGTGCTTTAAAAAGTAATACTATAAAAACTACAAGGGTGGCGATGTCAATACGAAAGTTTAAGTATTTCTAAATAATGATACTTTCGGTTGGATGGTACTGTTAACTGTCCAATAGATGTCGCTCCGTCCCCGCAAGACGGTTAGTCAAATAGAGAGTTAAAATTCGATGCTCGGGCCAGAACCTCGGTGGCCTAGTTGGTCAATGGCGTTTGACACGTAGAGTCAGAAGACGCGGGTTCGAATCCCGTCCGAGGTTGGAATTTTTCTCTCTATACATTTTAAATTTCAATGTTCTTCAAAATGCTAGTAGGATATTGTGCAATATTATTATATGTCTTTTTTTTTCTAATTTGTAATAGTAATTAGTATGTCTAAACTGTGTGACGAAAAACAGCGTTTAACGGTTTTGGTCTTTGGGCAGCGCCTTAAAGTACTGTTTGGTTGTGAATTTGCTTTAAAATAAAATTAAGACGAATACACTTACTACTTAGGTATAAGCAAAGTAGGCAAGATAATAGGTATAACCTGCTCGTCATACATTCCTTATGCATTGAGTAAGGGTGGTATGGATAGTTATAATGACGTCATTATGACTCATAAGCACATGTTGCAAATTGTTTCATCACTTTTATGTAGTCTCATACAAAACTGGGTAAGTCTGACATGCATAGCGAAGGTTCCGTACCACCATCAAAGTAACAAATTTGTGAATATTTTTACTTATCTGGATTTTATACACGAGTTTTCCTATAGCAGTTGGCCTATTATATTTGTTATGTTGGTATTGCTTTTTGTTTGACTACAAAAGTAAGACTATATAATATATCTACCAACTTCCAAAAAAACGAGGAGGTACTCAATTCGACTGTATTTTCTACAGACTTCCAAAAAAAGGTAGAGGTACTCAATGCAACTCTTTTTTTTGTTTGTTACCTTATAACTTTCGACTGGGTGAACCGATTCTCGAAACTCTTTTTTGTTTGAAAGCTGGTGCTTCTCGTGTGGTCCCATTTAAATTTCATCAAATTCGGTCTAGTAGTTTTTTAGTTACACTCCAATAACTGAATTGAATGGAAGTCCGTATAAAATTTTTCAAATTGTACTTGTACTGTAACAAGTTTAACGTTTACATGTGATTTTAAATGTGTTCTTTCAGATAGAGCAAAAATAAATAATTGCTAAAAAAGAGAACCTTATTTTTTACGTTGTAAGGGACAAAACAAATCGGTACCTGATGTTAAATGGTAACCTCTGCCTAGAACAGATGCAATTCATCACAAGTGACGAACTGCACTGAGCCCGTAATCCTGAGACATAAAGTTGTTAAGTCCCATGTGCCTGTAGTTTCGTCGGAAACCATGCCTTCAAACTAGGGGTCTTACTCCCACCTCTTAAAGCAGTCATGTTTCAACCTTACCATTAAATTTGGTACCACCACGTCAATATAGCAAGCTTAAAATAATAATTTAATACGATAGACGTCTTGATGACGTAGTATCAAATATTTCACGCAATTCGCATACTTTTTCGCTGACTTTTGACAATAAGTTTCATTCTTCCAATGTCACATTTTTGAAGATCCGTGCACCCATCTCATAAGATATTGCAATGTGACCATTAAATTTGGTTGACCGTTTTGTGTCAGTGGGAGTACGATAGTAAGTATGATTATTCTAAGCTTATTACAAAACGCTCCTGATTTGTGATAGTTTCGTAAAAGGTGGGAGTATTGCGAACATTACTGCTTCACGGCAGACAAAGGTATGGTTACAGTACTACCGCGGACGAACTCATTTACGAGTTTAACTGCTCTTAAGGGGACATATGGGGACTCTTATTTATTTACTCCCCATATGTTTTGTGACTTTTATCTCAGCTACCCATTACCGTTCAATAGGTTGTCCTTCCTTTAAAAGGTTGTACACAACCTTTTAAAGGAAGGACAAACAGACAGAGAGATAGATGACGTTGGTATAGATTTTTATGTTCATCGATTTACTCCCCATATGTTTTGTGACTTTTTTTCTCAGCTACCCATTACCGTTCAATAGGTTGTCCTTCCTTTAAAAGGTTGTGCACAACCTTTTAAAGGAAGGACAAACAGACAGAGAGACAGATGACGTTGGTATAGATTTTTATGTTCATCGATTTACTCCCCATATGTTTTGTGACTTTTTTTCTCAGCTACCCATTACCGTTCAATAGGTTATCCTTCCTTTAAAAGGTTGTGCACAACCTTTTAAAGGAAGGACAAACAGACAGAGAGACAGATGACGTTGGTATAGATTTTTATGTTCATCGATTTACTCCCCATATGTTTTGTGACTTTTTTCTCAGCTACCCATTACCGTTCAATAGGTTGTCCTTCCTTTAAAAGGTTGTGCACAACCTTTTAAAGGAAGGACAAACAGACAGAGAGACAGATGACGTTGGTATAGATTTTTATGTTCATCGATTTACTCCCCATATGTTTTGTGACTTTTTTTCTCAGCTACCCATTACCGTTCAATAGGTTGTCCTTCCTTTAAAAGGTTGTGCACAACCTTTTAAAGGAAGGACAAACAGACAGAGAGACAGATGACGTTGGTATAGACGCAAGAGGTTCTCGTAGCCATGTATTGAATCCCAAAAAAGATTAAGCATTTAATATGTCGTTCATTGATCCATTATTTTTATTTGAAAACTCTGTGGAGGTCGCGATCCCAAGGGCCCTAGTAGAAGAAAATAAAAAACTTACCACATTTTTGTTTGACTATACTTATATTAGTTTGCACGACTCTCCGGCACGATAATCTTCGTTTCACGTCAAAATATACAGTACCTGTAACAATAAAAATTAAGAACTTATTTCCAGGATTTCAACAATTTATTACAGAGCCAAGGATGTGCGGATTTACTTATAAACGCTGCTAAAATTTAAATAACGTCATTTAGTAGCGCAGATGAACAGCTTTGCTTTGCGCGGTACTAAATAACGTAACGATGACTTATGGCACTGAAACGTGGTCTCTTACTATGGGCCTCATTGATAAGCTCAAAGTCGCACAACGAGCTATGGAGAGGGCTATGCTCGGGGTTTCTCTACGTGATCGAATCAGAAATGAGGAGATCCGTAGAAGAACGAAAGTCACCGACATAGCCCAGAAGATAAGCCAGTTGAAGTGGCAGTGGGCAGGGCACATAGCACGCAGAACAGGTGGCCGATGGGGCCGAAAGGTTCTGGAGTGGAGACCACGGACCAGCAAGCGCAGCGTAGGTCGTCCAACCGACACGGTGGACAGACGACCTGATGAAGGTCGCAGGACGACGTTGGATGCAGGCCGCTTCCAACCGGTCCTTTTGGAAAATCATGAGGGAGGCATATGTTCAGCAGTGGACGTCCTACGGCTGAGATGATGACTTAAATAATTTAAATTACTGCACTGTTTATAAGTAAGGCCCATTATGTCTCATCTATGCGTCGTGTCCCTTATGGTCTACGAAACAATAACTTGGACTCTCTCACTCGCTGTGGAATAAATCTATACTCATATTATAAAGAGGAAAGATTTATTTTTGTAACGTATAAACTCAAAAACCATTGCACCGAATTCTAAAATTCTTTTACCATTAGAATGCTACATTATATAATAACATAGGATATTTCGATTCATCACCATCATTATCATTCATCACCAGGCGGATGAAACAGTGAAGTGCTGCTAACAATTCACGATCATTACTAAAACTGGGTTTCTGAGATATTTTTTGGCAAAGCCTGGTTATCCAGGTGGTGTTACATGAAGAGAAAAATAAATTTAGCAATATAATACATAACACAATAATGAAACAAGGTTACTTCCTGACTCGAGGAGCCTGATAAATGGCACAATTTTTCTCGAAAAATGTCGTAAGTATATCTTGATTGAATAAAGCCGACAAAAGCCAGGTTTTTCCTCAAAAAACGTCTAATTTATATTGACAACGTAGTTGGCAGATGCCCTCGACTGGAGCTCTTTGATCGGCCTGCTGATGAGTACCAGATGTTATCCGAAATAGATATGTTTATAGTACGTTGCTGGGTAGGTTCCGTCTAGCCGATCTTTTCGTAAATAAACTTTGCTAGCTACGACGAGCAAATTGTTAATCTCATTGATGTGCGTAGAAGAAATTAGATATTACAGATACAGTTTTTTTTAATAAAAATGAGGGTAGATTTGAATAGCATTGATAGCACCCGGTACTGCCGGTGTCGAACGGCTCCGTTAGATCAGATGGTAGTGATCCTGATTTCTAAGCGTGGCGTCCCAGGTTCGATCGCTGGCCCCTGCAAAAATTTGTGTATTTAACCGAGCGAGAGAGCGTCTCTGCTTTAAGTGCCAATTTGACTTTCCGTATGTTTGTAGGTTATATAATGTACGTTTTCCTGTACAGGTCGCATTTTTCATCCAATCTTGACGATACTTGGTATGCATGTTCCACTATTCAGTATTGATGTTTAATATTAAATTTTTTGAGTGGGAGGTACTGTTCCTAAAAAGGGGGAAGTTTGCTATTTACCGACCGATTTTGGTAAAATTTGGTACACATATAGGCCTTTATTAATAAACGTTGCGTAAACCTATATTAGACGTAACATGCTTTGTCTTGCTTTCACGCGTGACATTTACTGCAAGCGAAAAATTTACAGATAGATGTTTTAACTACTCCGGGTGTAAGCCAAGTTTATTAATAAGGCTGATAGGTATTAGGTACTAGAATATAACAGGAATATTGAATGTGAGCATAATTGGTCAAGTGGTTGCCGAGATATTTGAAATTAGGTTTGAAATTTTAAAACTAGATGATTTTGGTAATAATCGGCAAGAACATTGTGCTCGCGAGATCTACTGTTCACAGAATGCTAGAGAATAGAAATAACTTTATTATGGTCTGGGAGTTGTGATATTTGTATGTGTCTCCCTCCCGCGACACAGGGAAACATAATTTATTTATTAAGTATATGTCTCGGGAGTTCAATATCGCGTCCAATGTCTACTTCTTTCGGGTTCTTTCCGAACTACGCATAAAATTTGCAGGTAAAAAATACTACACTCGAATAGTTTGACCAACTAAAAGCAAATGTATACAGGTGGAGTGCATTGGATAATAATATAATAATAATGAAATTAGTTACAAATAAAAGGTATAACAATGTGTACAACACTGGAGCAGTTGTGCCAACGACCCAAGGCCATACTCCGCTATGTAAAGGAGTTAGGCTGGCTTGAGTAAATGCTGGCAGGGGGGAATGCACAAAACACCCCAAGCGGGACGTCAGTGCAGGCCTCATCGCCCCCAAAGAAGAATAAGAATAAGTGTATACACATTGGGCGCAACATAGCTTAGCACTTTTTTGTACGTATACATAGTGTACGTTCGATACGCGACGGGATATAATACACATTTCCCAGCTATTAGATGATTGTCTAAGGGCAAAAACGTGCCAGAAAATTTGTAGTACCACGTCACAGTCCATTTAGACGGCTAATAACTTCAAAGTTTTACTACGGCTGAGGAATCACAAAGGGATAAGGGTAGGTAAGTGATAATTGAAAAACTTGCCATATATAATTACTTGTCAAACTAACAGATTCATTCATCTAATAAAAGCCCAAAGAGCACAACGAGTAATTTTGCAAGTTGCTCACAAAAAGCCTTATAGATATCCAACAGACGATTTATACAATGACACTAAAGAATTAAGAGTTAGACAAATATTTGTATTAGTGCACACGCACTGAGGTTCCATAAAACAGCTCTTACGAACAGTGATCAAACAAAAATAAAATCCAGACGCAAACTATCATGGTTGGGACCAAGTACTAAAACTAGAATAGGACAAAAATGCTATAACTGTTTGGGACCATATCTATAAGCAATTAAACAAAATACTCGACATAGTAGGTGACACGAGACAAACTTGCAAAATCAAAATCCAAAACCACTTACTAGCATTGGGCTTCAAGGGTACTGAAGATTTACTTAGAATCAATATATAGACACACTAAAGTCATAAAAGAGAGGAATAATATAGGTTAATTAATTTATTTGTATGTTTATTATTATTATTTTTTGATAGTTTAATGTTGATGTTGTTAATGGTTTGATGTTTTTATTTTAAACGTTTATAGAATAATAAACTCAATTCGACTGTATTTTTTTTTATGTTTGTTACCTCATAACTTTTGACTGGGTGAACTGATTCTCAAAGTTCTTTTTTTGTTTGAAAGCTGCTACTTCTTGTGTGGCCCTATATAAATTTCAACAAATTCAATCCAGTACTTTGAAGTTACACTCCAATCTGAATAGAATGAAAGTCAGTTTCAAAGTCTTCAAATTGTACTTGAGTTAGCAACCACTACGGAAGGACTTTTGGAAATCCTCTGGGAGTTGACGCTGCAGTGTTCACCGCGATCTTGCAACGTTAACTCCCTGAGGATGGGATCGGTCATGCCCTTTATCGAGGTCGATAACGCCCGGTGAGTAAAGTCTGCTTGATCTACACTAATCTTAACTAATGTTATAAATACAAATATGAGTTCGTTTGACACGCTTTGACGCTAATCCGGCTGAATAGATCAAAATGAAGTTTTACAAGGAGATATTATAAATCCCGTTGAAAGATATGGTATACTTTCTTTTCGTTATCATCATCCTCCAACATCATGCGGGGCAAAGTTTGTGAGTTTGTTTGTAGGAAGTAATCTTTTGAACTACTTACTGAAATGATTTAGAAAATTGATTCATTAGTTGCAATATTAGGTATTAATGAGTGACGTAGGTTGATTTGCTTTTACAATCCTATCGGCCCATCAAGATACAGGCTCAGCCTGAATCAAGACAATTATCAATCAGACAAATATTTTTTATAATTATATCATCATCATCATCTCAGCCGTGGGACGTCCACTGCTGAACATAGGCCTCCCCCATGATTTTCCAAAAGGACCGGTTGGAAGCGGCCTGCATCCAACGTCGTCCTACGACCTTCATCAGGTCGTCTGTCCACCGTGTCCGTGGACGACCTACGCTGCGCTTGCCGGTCCGTGGTCTCCACTCCAGAACCTTTCGGCCCCATCGGCCATCTGTTCTGCGTGCTATGTGCCCTGCCCACTGTTTTAAAAAAGTTATAATATAGTTAGTAAGTATATTAAATACATAATTTTAAATATAATCATCAAATATATGTATAATTATATTTCTAAATAAATAAATATAGAATTATAAATGTATACATATTAAGTAGCAATAGTATTTAAGTAGATCTAATGTAATAGCGGTGTTGCTCTTGTATTCATGTCTAAGGAAGTTGTTGTTACATACAATAGCACACCTGACAGCTATACTTAACTGGTTAATTACCTAGTAGTAAAGAAATAAATTTGTGTATGTATGATCTGAATAAATAAATATATCTTTGATTTTGATTTGATTGTAATTTATGAAAATAACTCTGTCTGTTTGTTACCTTTTCACGACTAAATAGCCAACTAGCACAAACGTATACAGCAAAAAGCTGTGTAAATAGCGCCCAATGCGGCTGTGTAGAAGCTTTAAAAACCATTACCCAACAACCACTACAGCTATGCGCTGTATAAATAACGTTATCCCAGCTCTTATATCACCACTCTGTGCTACTTGGGTATATATTGTATCCCGGGACCTACACTGGGATATAATTTAACTCCGGGATATCTCAACTAATATTATAACGAGAAAAGATTTGTATGTATGTTTCTAACAAATTGGCTTAAAAAGTACTGGACCGATTACAAAAATTCTTTCACCATTGGAAAGCTACATTCACCCTGAGTAACATAGGCTATAGACTCTTCATCATCATCATGTATCAGCACGCGGGTGAAATCGTGGAGCGCGGTTAAAGTTTATTAAGTGCCAAACTTAACACATACAATATTTTCAGTAAAGAAAAATCAATAGTGTTAACGTTACTCATAAATTGTGACACAACGTACTCGACGGTATTGTCTACGCACAAACAGTTATTGATAAGTTATTGTAATATTATACAATACAAAAATACAAAAACTCTTTATTTGCACCAAAGTAAATAATACATAAGGAAACAACTTAAATAGTAGGCACAAATGGGCGGTCTTATCGCTAAAAGCGATCTCTTCCAGACAACCTTTCGTTTATAGATAATAACCAGATTATATCGTATCATAATAGAATATTAATGCTTATTTAATCAGATAATCAGTTGGTTTGTATATTAAGCCTCAAGATTAATATGAATGGTAAATTATACAGAATACATTTAACCTACTAAATGTTTGTTCAGGTGCGAAAACTTTGAGAAATAGGTACAGTAAAGCTAGTGGTGCGAGTATGGTTTGTCGATAGGATAAAATTTACAGTGGATCTCAGTCCGCGATTTAGCTATCGCAGCTAGATTCGTGCTAAAGACAAGGTAATAAGGCTGATAAAAGTCAGTTTATCGACTCGACAAGTTTATCTTGAGATCGATTTATTGCGACTTCCAAAAACAGGAGGAGGTACGCAATTCGCCTGTATGTTTTTTTTTAAATGTTTGTTTATCCATAACTTTCTACTGGGTGAACCGATTCTCAAAATTGGAAGCTGGTGCTTCCCGCGTGGTCCCATTTAAATTTCATCAAATTCGGTCGAGTAGTTTTTGAGTTACACTCCAATAACTAAATAGAATGGAAGTCGGTATTAATATTTTTCAAATTGTACTTGTCACGTTTACGTTGATGTCCCGTACACTTAGCCAAATTATTACCTAAAGTCAATTATGTTCGCAATTAGCAAACACAATAATATGATTTCCTAAAGCAGTAATAATACTCAAGGCGTCTCTCACTCAAAACGGTAATCTATCACAAAAATGACATCTTAATCGGTTCAGTAGATTTAAGTAAAAGATAACTAGACTCTCAGCCCCGCTTAGATTATCTATGCAGAGAGAGGCATGGACACTCACAACAACACATCACAATATCCAATACCTGAAAACAAGTTCTGCTTATCTTACAAAACTTTGGCCCGCCGAAGATTCGAACCTAGGACCTAGATATTCGAGAGTTTATGAACTATATTGGTTTTAGTATTGGACGGCTCTATTAGTGCAGTTAGTTGACCTTACCAACTAACTGCACTATTTTTTATATAGGTTAGAGTCACTAACAGAGTCTAAAATCACAAAATGCAGATCCAGGTGGATTTTCAAGCGCCTTCTTAAAATAATCATAAACGGCAAGTTTAAAAAAAGTTTACAGGACATAAAAGATGCCTTTATGCTCTACAATAATGGTTTTTATTACTTTGCCGCAAAGTGCACAGTTCCCGAGATATCGTCCAAAACTTTATTTCAAGATGGCGTTTGCATCTCCAGCTGGATCTGTCAGCATTTTGTGATTGTATGCTTAAGACGCGGTTCAACTCCAATAATAAAATAATTTACGATGCCTTATGTAAAAATGTTATGTTGAAAATCGCTTGTTAGATTGGACGATGTTATGCGAAAATGCGTTAATTTTGTACGTTTTCTTTATATTTTTCGATATATACTAACACAATTGCAAAAACTGCTGGTTACTATTTTAGTACTATATGTTGGCTAAGTATTACCTAAAAAAAATAAAGTGTTATCGCTGAAAACTCAGAGACGTGTTTGTACGTGAAAGTTTATTTTTGTGGACCTATATAAGATTTTTACTGCAGAAAGCGAGTAATATTTATGAATTCCATTCGGTTATTATTTTTTTCTCTTCTTTTTCTAACTTAAGTATTTTTTTCACAGAATATTATCGATCTGTTTCGTTACACTAGATGTTTAAAGATTCTGCTTTTTACTAATATCAGGATACGAGCGCGCCTTAGTGACTCTAAACCTTACAAAAAAATTTGATCGTATATTTAGTGCGAGGTTCAATTTTTTTTTTACTGGCCATCAAGGAAATTATTGTTAAAAATCATAGTCACGGTGACTTGTCAAAATTTTAACTGGCTCCAATTTCTCACAGTTTTCCTTGTATCTTGGGTACTTTGTACACAGGTTAAATAATACTTACTCACTACGTAACCTTTGGATGCCGTGTCATTCTTTAAAAAGGCTTACAGAGCTTCTGACTTTTAATACAATGAACCTTGTACAGGTTGTTATGTGTACAATGTGTACAATGACCAATGTGTACAATGAACCTGTGAATTGACGTCATTGTTCGAATATTAGTAAGTAAGTACTTCTATGTCATGGTGATTATTATAATAAATTAAGTATTAATATCAACTATTTTATAATACGTCACAACGACAAATTTAATAAAATAGCCCACATTTCTTTTTATATTTTATATGCTATGTAATTTTAATGGACTTACTCCTAAAAGCTACATAAATTCATAGAACGTCATTTAGTACTACAGCAATGTTACAGTGTACTTTGCTAAATTGCGTTATTTAAATTTACTCAACAAAATTATAATTAAAGTAAGTTTTTTTTTCTTTGTGCTGAAGCCAGTACATTGATCAATGGTTTAAATTAATTCAAACAGTGCACATAGCCACCCAGAGCTTAGAGCTTTAGTTTAGATTGGCACTGGACTGCACTCGTCACCCTGACACATTGTTTTTTTTTGTTTTTTTTCTCGCAGTAATTCCACTTGCTCCCTTCACACCCTAACACAGTAATGCTTGCACACTACTACGCGCAGAATATCTGGCACTAACGTGGTACAGACCAAGACGGGTTTTTTGGGCAAGATGCTTACCACCTAGTAAAATTATGTTGTTCTAGCTGTGCCTCGCGGTTTGACCTGCGTGGCGATGAATGATGATGATGATGATGATTAGATAAAAGTAGCCTAAGTTACTCCTTATAACATCAGCTATCTGCCAGTGAAAGTCCCGTTAAAATCAGTCCAGCCGTTTCAGAGATTACCCGAAACAAACAGGCAGACAGACAGACAGAAAGCCAAAACTTAAAAAAAATATGTAGGTTTCGTATATACTTTCATATTAGTAAAAAGCTGGTAATTTGGAATTACAAACAGACACTTCAATTTTATTTATCTGTATAGATTGTAGACAAAACCATAGAGTATACTCATCTAAAGCAATTTGAGAAAGTTTGGCGCCCAAGAAACTTTTTACTCAATTAACTGCCCTTAAATCTATTTTAAGAAGTTGTCTCCAGCCGTGCGTAAGGGATACCCTATTTAGACGACCAAAGGGTTTAAAAAGGGGCAAAGGTCCAAAAAGGGGGAAACGGGCCACTGTGATACGACCCTTTGGGCCCTTACAGATTTAAAGAAATTATTTTACGAGTTATACGAAAAAGCTTTTTCTGTCGTAAAGGTTGTTTCCTTTCAGAACTATATGACTTACGTTTGCTGATCGTGTGTGATTGTACCTTTTTAGGGTTCCGTATGGAACTACGAGAGCATTACGCTAAGACCACGCCATCTGTCTGCATTTTTTGACGTAATATAGGTAAATGATTTCTGATGTCATATAAATCGATGAACGCCGGCTGCGTGCACGAAAAAGTATGACTCATTATCACGTTCAGCCTGAGCCGAGCGTGCAAGCGAGAGCTCAGAGCTCAAGTGATAGAGAGGCACGATCGGCCTAAGCGTTCGGTTTATCGTACGACGTTATCACGTAAAACTATCGTTCGTAAACCGACTTTACGGACAAACATTTTTTATGTCATTAGGAGACGGTACAAGCAGGAGGCCCATTTGGTGTTAAGAAGCAACTTCTGCCTAGAACAGACGCATTTCCTCACAAGTGACAAACTGCACTCTCAAGTGCCTGTAATTTCGTCGGCAACCATACCTACAAACCAAAACACAGTATTGCGACCATTACTGATTCACCGTAGAATAAGGTATGGCAGTACTCCCCGGACGAACTCATTCACAAAGAGTTCTACTGCTCTTGTAAGCCACATGTTTGTACTACGTTTAAAGAGCAGTTTTATTGAACTATAAATAGGTAATGCTCTGCTGAAATTTACACAGTATATATCTATAAATAAATAAAAGGAGTCAATTATTATAATGGGCAGCGTTCCGGAAATGTCGCGAAGTCTTCTCGTCTTAAATACCTCAGTGCCTCAAGACAAGAGTCTTCGACCAATGTATGTTACCAGTGATGACTTATGACACTGAAACGTGGTCTCTTACTATGGGCCTCATAAGCAATCTCAAAGTCGCACAACAAGCTATGGAGAGGGCTATGCTCGGGGTTTCTCTACGTGATCGAATCAGAAATGAGATCCGTCGAAGAACGAAAGTCACCGATACAGCCCAGGAGACTAGCCGGTTAAAGTGGCAGTGGGCAGGGCACATAGCTCGCAGAACAGATGGCCGATGGGGCCAGAAGGTTCTGGAATGAAGACCACGGACCGGCAAGCGCAGCGTAGGTCGTCCACCGACACGGTAGACAGACGACCTTATAAAGGTCGCCGGACGACGTTGGATGCAGGCTGCTTCCAACCGGTCCTTTTGGAAAATTATGGGGGGGCTTATGTTCAGCAGTGGACGTCCTACGGCTGAGATGATGATGATGATGAATAATTATAATTATATTAAAAAAATTAGTGCTTTATCGTAACAAAAGTGAATATGCAATAATTATAGAATTAAAAATATATCGTCGGACGGAATTTGAACCCTCTTCTTTTGGTTAATCGTGGCAGACGCCATGACCTGTACACACCTGCAATAAGATGTAAACATTTGAAACTAAACCAACATGTAACTTAAATAATCAGAAAACAGAGATCGGCGTGTGATATAGGTAATCAATAAAAACAAGTACAATTTGAAAAATTTGAAACCGACTTCCATTCTATACAGTTATTGGAGTGTATCTCAAAAACTACTGGACCGAATTCGATGAAATTTAAACGAGACCACACGGGAAGCACCAACTTTCAAACAAAAAAAGAATTTTGAGGGTCCGTTCACCCAGTCAAAGGTTATGAGGTAACAACCATAAAAAAACAGTCGAATTGAGTACCTCCACCTTTCTGGAAGTCGGTGGAAAAATGTAGTACTGTATTGTAGTTTTGTATGGAATGTATACATATTATTGCAGGCGACTGTACTTAGATAAAACACGTATCAGATTTAACATACCTGCATACAAACAAACTGGCCCGCGGCACGTAACTCTAGCGCTGACCGTTATTGCGCAGAAGTCAAAAATTGGGTATCCCAGGGGGGCTAGTGGGACGAAGGACTCTTGTCTCTCTCTGTCACATCGAAGACGAGGGACTCTTGTCTCTCTCTGTCACATGTGCGCGACTGTACCCATGCGCAGATATCCCCTCCACATTTCGCTCAGCGCTAGAGTTACGTGCCGCGTATACCTTAGACCACACAGCTGGAAGATTTGATTACGGTGAGTCAGCACACTTCATCTGCATTGTTTGCAACATGTCATAGTTTGAGATAACACTTCCGCAGTCACCCGAGCCGTTCTTGTTACTATGGTCTGGAATGTGACAGGGCGACGAGCTAAATGCAGTGCCGTCAGCTTTCAGTCTCGTTTTACATATAATTATTTAGATGAGTTATAAGAAATCCATTTTACAAACACAATTTTAGTATTTTGTAATTAAATTTTAATTTTGTATTTATATTTTTATTAACAAAACTAAAAAGTTTAGTTTATTTTAATTGCATTTCAGTCAACTGTTATTTAAAATGATAATATAATTATAAACCTTATTATTTTCCTGGTCTGAATGCTGTTGAAATCCAAACTAGGAAGAAACTTATTATTGTAAAACAGGCTTCCCGCCTAGTGTAATGGATAGGGCACACACCGATGTAAAAATGTTAAAAATAAAGAAAATTTTGTATTTACAACAGGACCTCTTTAATTTGAACACCGAAAATTTACCCCCCGTTCGTACTCACGGAGCGTTCGCATTATAATACAAACTAGTTGCACCCCGCGGTTTTATCCGCGCGGTGATGAAACGGTGATAATGAAGAAAAAAGTAACCTATATGTTAATTGTTAATTCAGGGTGACTGCTACCTCTATGCCCAATTTAATCAAAATCGGCCCACTTGCACACACCACGACATTCGGTAAGCAACGGCGAGAAGGCGAGTGAAGGAGCGGGGTGTTTGGATTATAGAGGGGTTTGGATTAGAGGATGTTTGGATTTAAGAGGTCCTGCTGTATTTCAAAGTCAAAGTCAAAAGTCTAAATCATTTATTCAATTTAGGCATCAAAGACGCACTTATGAACGTAAATTTTTCATTATAATGTACTTTAAAGACTCTACGGCCGCGTTCCAAAATATATATATATAGCCCACCGAGAAGAAGTGGCAAGATACTCGGGGCCATTCCTTTATATAGATGTTTACAATGTTTCTACTTAAGTACTACAAATATTACATTTTATGGGTGGCAGAGAGACAGCTTGCCAGAAGTGGAGTATTCCAAGCATCTTTATCTTCTATATAATGTCGAACTTTATAATAAGCTTTTTTTATTAAAACGTTTTTTACACTCAACTTGAATTTGCCCTCTGTGAGCTCAGTTACGTGTTTTGGGATTTTATTGTAAAAACGCACACAATTTCCTAGGAATGACTTATTAGTCTTCGCAAGTCTAAAACTAGGTACAGCTATCCTATTTGTATTTCTGGTATTAAAAGTGTGGTGATCACTATTTAACTTATATTTATGTAATTTTTTACGAATATGCAATATAATTTCAAATACATTTGTACATCAAATACATATAGTTACTAGCTGCGCTATACTACCTAGTGGTGATGAATGATGATTATAATGGAAAATACTTGACAGCCTATTCTCAGACCTACTGAATATACACATACACACAAAATTTCATAAGATACAATCAAACCGTTTAGGACGAGTTTTGTTACAAACATTGAGACACGAGAATTTTATATATTAGAAGAAGATATATCGTTTATCTTCACACAGGCATTTGTGTTTTTGAAAAACATGATTCAACGATATTTAAATTTTCGTTTGTTGAACCCTAAATCCATAATAATATTATAAAAACGTGTTTAACTCTCTGTTTGTTTATTACACTATCACGCAAGGAGATTACTTGATTTGCGTATAAAATGTATATTTCGGAAGGTAATTTTCAATATTATTAACAAAGTATTAGAAGTAAAAATCAATGCTAATCTGTAAGCCCCATGGTAGGGAGAAAAATGGTCAAAACGTTGGCGGCATGCTAAGTTTTTGCCCAAAATAGGCGCCAGCATTTCGGTCACCCGTTGCCTCAACCAAACGTTTCGCCAGATCCCTAAACAAGTTGAGAGCGGACGGCTCCCATGGGTCTAAAGTTTCGACCACAAACGGCACAAACATGTACATTCTGTCTAAATACACATATTTATGACGTTTGAGGTCTTCCGCTTTAGACGCGGCAGCGCCAGCCTGATCAATCGTCCAAGGAGATAGATTATTTCCCGTGGAAGGACTTAGAATACTTTTCATCATCATCATTCATCATTAGACATGTAGGCCTAACGGGGCGACACCGAATTATTCCTCAAATAGGGGCGCTGACGTACCACACCTCGTATATTCACAATTGCTTATTCCTCAATAGCTCATTGCTTCAACATTAGGGATAAGAACTAGTTGTCTCTTAGCCCACCTATAGTAACCCAGCCTCATCATTTCCCTGTGTCTACACAGGGCATGCCATTTATGCCATTATCACCATGCCCCGCATGTTTCATAAAAAGATGTGTAATCTTTTCTTCTTACTTTACGAGTCAATTGATGGAATTCTGGAATCTGGAATACCTTGTGTATCACAATATATTACAATACGGTTACCGGAAAGCAAAACAAACATCCAAACTTCACTGCATTCGGAAACGTTGGTATTCTCTCAGGATGCTCCCTCGAGTAGCCGTCACTCAACCAGGAAACAGGAGTTCGGGGAAATTCCCCAAGCCATAGATAGTATATACGAACTGTTATATAAGGTGATAAAATACATCAGTTTGGTTTTATTCAAGTAAATTATTTTATAATAATACTTAATAATAATCTGTATCTATTTAGATTTTTGAGATAGTCACGAGAATAGAAATTATGTATATACTTATGTATAGAACTCTTTACATTTGAAATAATGTAAATAATATAAAAATAAAATCGGTAACTACTCGATAGCCACAAATATATTGACTTGTTCAATACCACTGATTTAAATAATGAATAAGTATGTAAGTACCTCCTTCTGTTAATGTACGGTGTTTTGACTGGTCGGTTGGTGCAGTTGGTAGCACCCCTGCCTTCTGAGCCGCTGGTCCCGGGTTCGATCCCCGGACAGGTCAAACATTTTTGTGCATGAACATGTCTGTTTGATCTGTGTCTGGGTGTGTATATGTATTTAAGTATGTATATCAGTCATCAGGTTACCGTCTGAAGACCTTTGTGTGGATGTTGTCTCATATTATTATTTATTATTATTATTTATGTATTTTTTATTGTCTTATTTACTTCTAAAGTTTGTCTACGGGTGATTATATTATATTACTTTTGTCTATGACTCATTCAATATTTGTGAAAACTTTTAACTGAACATCTAAGTTATTTGTGTAATATTTTACCTAGGTGGCTTTTCTTTCTTTCTTTACTTTAATAATTTAGTATAAAATTTTAGAAATACATATTTATCAAACAGAAAACAACTTTGTAATATTACTTTAAAAAGCCATAAAACATACACTAGTAGGTGTTATACAAATCTTAATTCTTGATAACAAGGGACGTTATTGAAATTTAATCAGCGTTTATTAAGGCCGTAATTGATTATTGTAATTTTTTTTTACTATAAAGAACTTTTGAAGCTTTCGCGAAAGAAATTATATTGTTACTAGATTATGCAAATAATATTTAATATCTGGCCAAGCTACAAAATAAAAAAAAAAACATTTAAAATGTTGAATTATTCTTAAAAGGGAAAACACCTTATATAGAAATAATATGTAAGCTCTTTTCTCGAATACATACATCTCTCTGGAGTTACTGTCAGTCCGCGAAATGGCGGATTTCGGGAAAACTCCCACGGGGATCGATTTAGACATCAATTCGGTTTCAGCTACACAAGTATGAGCTATTATCTCAAGTACCTGCCTAAAACACATCCTTGAATACTTCGGACACATTGTCAGAATAGACGGAAACAATCTGGAAACATTAGTTGTCACTGGCAAAGTGGAAGGCAAGCGATCGCGTGGTCGGAGCCCGATGCGTTGGTCTGACCAAGTCCGAACTGCACTGGACACTACGATGCTATCCATGTAGCCAACAATAGGAGTAGATGGCGAAACATCGTATGGGAGAGGATAATGGAAGGAGGTGGTCACGACCCTCAGACATGAGGAATACGAATCGAGGATGAGGAGGACACGAGTATGAGATTTAGAATTTGTCCTACCTATATACATGAACTTAGTAATAAGGGTGAAGGCAGCAAAATTCAATGCCACAACCTTCGTAGAACCCATACCTTTACTAATAAACTTTGCGTAAACTTTATACTAGGCGTAACTTTCTTTGTCTTGCTCTCACGCGTGACTATTGCTGTAAGCGAAAAATTGACAGATGATGCGAATAACTATTCCGGGTATAGCGAAGTTTATTTGTAAGGCCGTTAGACTCGCTAGTCGCCATATTTGGCCAATAGATAGTATAATGCGATTTCCGTGAGCCTTGCACGTTCACGTGAAAGAGTACAAACTGTTATGTATCTAGGGCAACTGCAACACAGATAACTCATAGTTTGTATGCCGAAGCGTGACGTTTACGATACGAATACTTTTTCGCAAATTGTTTGTGCTACGGCCTCTGGAACTGCGATGTGTGTTGTTAACAAAAACGATAAACTTTGGGTACACGTTTAGCCGACTACGTCGCAGCACTAAAGTCGCAGTACATTCGTCGCGTGTAACACACTACCTATATAAAAACAAGTACAATTTGAAATATTTTATACCGACTTTCATTCTATTCAGTTATTGGAGTGTAACTCAAAAACTACAAGACCGAATCTGATGAAATTTAAATGGGACCACACGGTAAGCACCAGCTAAAGGGTTTTGAGAATCGGTTTACCCAGCCGAAAGTTATGAGGTAACAAACATAAAAAAATACAAACGTATTCAGTACCTCCTCCTTTTTGGAAGTCGGTAGAAAATATTTGAAGTCGGTAGCATGATAGTTCCTATCGTTACAATATTTTTATCTTATTATCTCATTCTCTTATTGTCCGCATGGTACCGACTTCGACTTTTTGCGTTGAAGTCGGTTTTGGTACAAATTTCTTTCACCATTTTTAGTGACCCTTGCTACATACGAGATCGATTGTCATTCACCGTCAATAAGGACATCATCAAGATAGACAAAAATTTTCAGTTATTAGATTGTAATTCAAAAACCGCTTCATTGAATTTGATGAAATTTCATTGGAACTAACTCGGAAGAATGGCCTAAAAAACAAAAAAATTATAAAAATTTTAAAATAATTTTAAAAAAATATATACACGTCGAATTGAGAACCTGTTGCTTTCGGAAGTCGGTTGGAAAGGAAAGGTTTGTTTTTGTATGTTTGTACCGAACAAACTTAAAAATTACGATTTAATAAACATTTCGATTAAACACAATTTTAAAAATTCTTTCACGTTTACAATGCTATATTATCTGTGAGTAACGCAGTATATTTTGAGTTATCATCATCATCGTCCATCACCATGCCGGGTAAAATCGTGGAGCACAGCAAGTAATTACTATAATATTATAAAGAGGAAAGATTTGTATGTATGTTTGTAACGAATTGGCTCAAAAAGTACTGGACCGATTTCAAAAATTCTTTCACCATTGGAAAGCTACATTCACCCTGCGTAACATAGGATAAGATTCATCATCATCATCATCACCTAGCGGGTTAAAACGTGGAACACAGCTAGTAATAATATGATAAAGAGGAAAGATTTCAAATGTTCTATGGTTGTAACGAATAAACTCAAAAACTACTGGACAGATTACAAAAATGCTTCCACTATTATCATCCATCACCATGCGGGTGAAACCGCGAAGCGCAGCTAGTATTGGTATAAATGGATGTGTGAGTAACTAATCGGGCGTCATTGATCTAAGTATATTATAATCATTATTGATACCTACATCTCAGGCTGACTAGGCATTTTTGTAAACTTCTTTCATCACACTATAAAAAGGTATGTTAACTATGCCCACACAACAACTATTTGAACAGACCAAAGAGTGCTGCATCATTCGTATTAAATAATATTGCCTTTATAGGTTTTGCACGATTATTTATACACTTATTAAAGAAAAAGTAAAAGTGACTATAATATAAGTCTATGTATGATGATATAGCCGGCACTCTAGCTCTCACCTATACAACCATTTTATAGATATAAATATAAAATTTTAGATATTAAATATGTTTATATAACTTGTTTTCCTTCATTTATTTATATTGTCGGGGATCCGCCCGTGAAGTCAGCCTGTCCTTGGCTCTGTCTGAAAACCAGCGCTGTCTCATGTTTACAAATGTGGGGCAGCATTATGATGAGACAGGGCCGGTTTGACATCGCAATATACTCTTATGAGTCTGTGTTTAAGACGCGGTCAACTTTAAAACAATTTACGATGCTTTACGTAAGGTTGAAAATCGCATGTTATATTGGACGATGTCATGCGAAAGTGCATTAATTTTGTACGTTTTCTTAATATTTTTCGATATATACTAACACAATTGAAAAAACTGCTGGTTACTACTTTAGTACTATATGTTGGCTATGTATTACTTCATAAAAAATATAGTGTTATCGCAGAAAATTCTGAGAGTTTGGACGTGAAAGTTTATTTTTATGGACCTATTCTGGATTTTTTTTTGCAGAGAGCGAGTAAAAATTAGGAATTCTGTTCGGTTATTACTCTTTGCCTGTTCTTTTTCTAACATAAATAATTTTTTTCATACAATTTTATTGACCTGTTTAGTTACACTAGATGTTTAAAGATTCTGCTTTTTACTATTATCATGATACGAGCGCGCCTTAAGTTGTATTATTAATTCTAGTCTTACTAATTACTTTTTTGCCTCTATTTGTGTGTGTGTGTCAAATAAATGCATTTCATTTCAATTATTCATAAAACAAATTTAAAATTTTGTCATATTTTTCGCACGCGGGATTTTAGGAAAAAATATGCCTACGTACTTATACATTAGTGTGGTATGGAAAATAAACATAACACAAGCATAGTCGCGAACGGAAGCTAGTCAGAATAGAATGTAGCTTTGTATAATTGAAAGATTTTTTCATAATAATTGTTAACAATAATTATTTTTATATAAATAACTGTTCTGGAGTTTACCTACATCCAAATACACACACACAAATATTTATTACTCTTTAAACTAGTATGTAGATCGGTTTATTAAGACATAAATCGGATTGGTATATTATTACACTACCTGCACCCTTATACCCAAACTTATACTAGCCCAGTAGAATAGAAAAAAAAACTAGCTCAAAAAAGGGACTAACCCGGAAAACAATTATAAATTAAGTAGGAATTTTCCTTCGGAATTCGTTCAAGATTCAAGATTATTTATTTGCATAAAATACAGGTACAAAACAGATGTTAATAAAAATGTATATCTTAACTGTACTTTGCCTATCTAGGCGTACAAATGTTATTGCATACATGATTCAATTTTAAAAATTGCAAAATTAATTCAAAATTAAAATTGCTAGTTATACATACATGTGTCATATATTAGCATTATATATTATTTAATTATACAAGTATTAATAATTATTATGTCCTATAATTATGGGTATAAATACAAGATTTAATTACAAATTTTACATGTCAAAATTAACAACTAAGTCAGTTGCGGTTTAAATAAATCGGAGACAGAATAGAAACATTTTTCTGAAAGCCAGATTCTGAGTTCAGATGATTCGTTGCGTGTAGTCACTGGCAGTCTAAATTTTGTTTTGCGTGGTACTCGATCCGTTGCGTCATCCACCATCTTGATTTCAAGGGTCATATTTTATTTATTGAATAACTCTTTTATATTTAATTTTACACGAAAATGGTTATGACAATAGTAGTTAAGAATTAAATTTCTTACAATTTTGGTGCTCATATTTTTTTCATAGGATCATTATTTTCCGATTTATACCCAAAGTCTGTTTAAGTAATTTATATGTTAGTATGTTATATTACACACGAAAGTTACCTACTTAATAATCCTGCCTTTGACTATGTCACTTCGTTGGAATTCGTTGCGTGTAGTCACTGGCAGTCTAAATTTTGTTTTGCGTGGTACTCAATCCGTTGCGTCATCCGCCATCTTGATTTCAAGGGTCATATTTTATTAATTGAATAACTCTTTTATATTTGATCTTACACGAAAATGTTATGTAAATAGTTGTTAAGAATTAAATTTCTTACAATTTTATTTCTCATTTTTTTCATAGTATCATTATTTTCCGACTTATACCCAAAGTCTGTTTAAGTAATTTATATGTTAGTATGTTATATTACACACGAAAATTACCTACTTAATAATCCTGCCTTTGACCATGTCACTTCGTTGGAATTCGTTGCGTGTAGTCACTGGCAGTCTAAATTTTGTTTTGCGTGGTACTTGATCCGTTGCGTCATCCACCATCTTGATTTCAAGAGTCATATTTTATTAATTGCATAACTATTGATATATACCCAAAGTCTGTTTAAGTAATTTATATGTTAGTATGTTATATTACACACGAAAGTTACCTACTTAATAATCCTGCCTTTGACTATGTCACTTCGTTGGAATTCGTTGCGTGTAGTCACTGGCAGTCTAAATTTTGTTTTGCGTGGCACTCGATCCGTTGAGTCATCTACGATCTTGATTTCAAGGGTCATATTTTATTTATTGAATAACTCTTTTATATTTAATTTTACACGAAAATGGTTATGACAATAGTAGTTAAGAATTAAATTTCTTTCTTCTTCCGTCTTCCTTAAGAATTAAGGTTCTCATTTTTTTTTCATAGGATATTTTTTTTCCAATTCCAAAAGAGGGGGTCAAATGTTGCTTGATTAACAACTCGTTTATTTTCAATTTTACATGAAAAATTGTTATATACAAAGTTGTTTATTATTAAATTTCCTACAATTTTATATGTGATCTTTTTTTGGCGGGATCGATTGTTTATGATTTATACCCGAATTATCATTGCATTACATTTATTTTCAATTTTACACGGAAATTTGTGCAACTAAATTTGTTAGAAATTAAATTTCCCACAATTTTGGATATTATAAATTTTTGGTAGGATTGATAGTTTCCGGAAAACGTGCAGGCACGTGAAACCCCTAACCGTTTCCTGTCAGTCAGTAAAATAGAGTGGCAAAGTTTTTGACCTTCTCAAGGTCCGTATACTCGCAAACTTAGCTCCAAAGAAAACCGGTCAGTATCGAATACTTATCTACAAAAAAATAAAACCTTTCCCAGCCCGAACTTATCCGTTTTACGTAACTCTCTAGCCACCGGAGCAATTGATGACCCCAAGTGCGGTAAGGCCCTGGGACTCCCACGGGATTCCTATTTCTCAAGACCCGCAAAATAATCAGACGAAAGTAGGCTCCCTCGTAGTTTCCTCACGAATGTTGCCAGATATAATTTTCTTGGGAGAATATATTTTTTTGTGTCCCCAGTCGGTGATCCTTGAAATGTAGTGTAATTTCCTTGGAGTTCTTTTTTATATCTTACTTATTTGTGTATATTTTTGGACGTTGACATTGAGCCAGTTTGTTTGATTTTGGAATTATACTTCTTGTCAGAATCCGTAATAGCGGAATACTGTTAACTTTCTAGATTAGTAGTAACATTTTATAAAATAAGCATTTATAATATGTCCATATGTATATTTTTTTTTACAACTTCGATATATTTAGTTAACTCTGTAGTATCTTTTTTTTTCAATAAACCTACACAAAATTGACGATTTTTAAGATAACAGATAAACACTTATTGGTAATTATACAATTGCAGGTCATTTCCACATTTACGTGGGGCATATACATACAACAGGCGTTATTACAAAAAAAAACTATAAATAATAAGATAATATGAATTTCAATTGTTAATAATTAATTATAAATATTATATAATATACAATTATTTGAATAACTTTATTCCTACCGTTATAATATGTCAAACCTAAAATAAGTACATAAATTTAAAACTTAGTATTCAATTCGGTATGCTAAAAAAAATTTACCTATGCCAATTCCGAAACCATTTCGAGATTTTATGTTACAAACCCTTATTTTTCTACTCTGACCTTTTAAAACTATAAGATGCCATTTATTTTAACAAAAAACGATGAAATAATTCGACTTTCATTGACCTCTAAATGATGTCACTTTTTTGCACTTTTGTTTTGATTGAATAGAGACTTACGAATTAGTAGGTGTCACTGTCAAGTGTTCTAGTTTCTTTTTTTTTACTCGCGTGCTTTTCTTGGCTTCTCAACGCAACTACATATTTGTGCAAAAAAGTGACGTCATAGGATTCAAATTTTCAAAAAAATATTATAAAATAACTACTGAATATAAAACAAAAATATTGAAATAAGTTTCTTATAATGACCTAATCTACGAAATAAAAATATAAAAAAAATACCAAAAAAAAACTTTACATACCGAATTACTAAAGAGTAAATGTATTTTACATTATATTTTACAATATGTAACAATTTATCTGTCAAATTATACTCATTATAAGATAAAGGAGACTTATAGCACAAAAACTAATGCTATTGTATTAGCTACGTTCGATTAGTTAGTAACTAAATACTCAAGTAAGTAACTATCCAACTTTTTGGTAAGTTTAACTAAAAAGTGTTTTTTTTTCTGTAAAGTGAAAATAAATAACAGAAATACATATAATATCTCCAATGTGGACTTAAAAGAGAGCAACGATAATTATCAACCCTATTACTTTAAAAAGACTGCATCTTTTCAAATGGGTCCCAAAATAAATTATTTAGAAATTTCAAAAAACTTATCCCTCTATATATGTCTATACTAACAAGAGTTAAGTATAGCCCTAGGTACTTTCTATCTGGAAAAATAAATCAACATACAAAGGTTAATTTAATTAAGTAATTTGGGATATCCATGTGGACGACGAGGTTTTAAAGTTAAAGCAAGTAAAAGATTAAATATAAAGAGAAAGATTAAAAGATATATAAAGATTAACAAACTTTATACGAATTAAATCACGTATCCGGAAGTTTGGCACAATTTTAAGTTTAACATGGTTACCGGGTAGTCTACATAAAAGTAGCTTTTAATAGTTATAATATTTTTATCTACTGCATAAGCTGATATTTCAAGTATTCAAAACTTCCCCATACACGCAGTCACTCACGGTATCCAGAGGTCTTGCAGTATTGTGCTGGCTTTTGGTTTTTATTAGCTTGATCACCAGATCCCAACCAGTTGTCTTAAAGTTGTTTAATTTAAATTTGAAACACTAAATCCTAAGAAACTATTAATTGAAATGCTTATACGATGCATGCTTCTAAGAGTTTACAATATTAAAGAGTAATGGAGAAGTAGGTATACATACAATTGTTGAATTTCAAATTGTTGAAACTATTACGACACTTCCCGTAAAAAGTTCCAGTTTCGAATTTATTTCTCAACTCGTTAACGAACGATGTTCAAACGAAAGAAACAAGCGTTAATTCCAATTCTAGGCTAGTGCCTAATTAACGGGTGTAGGCTAGACCATCTGACTCACTAATTTCAAACATAGGAACGAATTATCACTCATTAACGCTTCCGAACGAACTCTGTTCAACTGAGCGTACGTTCGCGCACGACCGCGTCACGTCAAACACTGACCGTTTACGAAGAATGCTTCAACTTATAAAGGCATAGACAAGGGATGCGCGCGCATAGACAATAAAGCTAAATGCTATAAAGTGTCCTCATTAGAGAAAGGGCGGTTTGCACTGTCTTTATTGCAGGTGGGCCCCTCGTTTGTCAGATCATCTGTTTATTTTTAAGGTCGTTTCTTGTCTTTATGGTCCGTTTACGGGGTGAGCTAACAACGGACGGATTGACTGATCGTGGGCTGGGTTGCCATTGCCGCACCCTCAACAAATGTCGAAGAAAATAGGTGGGACTGTTTATCGCCAGGTCAGGCTAGGGTGTGCCAGGGTGGACATGCCTTGATTTATCAAGCGTAGGGTAAAAAATTACCGTCGCAAATTGGCCCGTAAAGGTTTATTTTTGTTGGTAACCCTTTGTACTTTATGTTATTGGCTGGGGTTGGATTGTGGTTTGATTGTTATTGCTTGATTGTTAGGTGCACGAGCACTTAATAAAGCTGTAGGGAGTTTATATTTGATGAGTACCGCTATGGATATTGTTCATGCCGAAATGCTTGCCGTAATAAGGTTCGGTAAATGTTACAAACAATGTATAAGGGGAGACATTTCGATATTTTATGGCAGACCAAAATAAAACTGTACACCTTTTGGGGCACAAATGACGTCACAATGCAAAGGTTGGGTTCTCATTTACAAATCCAGATATTTGTGGACTACCCCTTTTATTTGAACACGCTAAAAATAAAAATGTCAGAATATTCTATTTATGGGCACGAGTCATCCCGTGCCCTCGTTGATTGTGTCTATTTTGAAAAAAGTTTCAATTAGTAAGAATAAATGAGGTTGCGTTGATATGTTATTTAAAATACGTGCAATATACGCTATGCGCTTGACTTGGCATCTATTGCATCACAGTGTAGAAATATAAAGGCTGCAATATCTAGCATTTACAGATACAAAAGAAATATTACTCGTAATAACAAGATAAAAGAAGCTTTGATTTTATTTTACAAAATAGGAAAATACATGTTATTCTAGTTAAAGTTAGTTTAGACTACTTGTAAGTGTTTGTATTTCCTTTAATTTTGTTCAAATTTTTTATATACTTTACTAGAGACTTAGTGCCTTAAATACTTCAATTAATACTTCCGTTTAGATAAATCTTAAAAATATTTTCATACTTATATTTTTTTTAAACTTTATAAAAATATTACGTATTCTTTTTAAAATTTACAAATACACTTTTTTTAACTTCCCGATAGTATAAATATAATAAAATTAACAGAACTCGGTGTTGTGTTGCAAGCACGGCCTAGTTGTTTAGCTGGTATTGTAAAGTACATATGCGTTGATATAAACCCTGTTATTAATTTTAAAAGTAAGAACTGACTTAACACGCTAAATTTTTACCAGCAGGGCTAATAAATTGCTAACAATTGCAGATTGAAATCTTGAAAAATGGCGTTTATTATATGTATACTTATGTATTATTACTTGTATTTTATTATTATTATTTAATTTTTAATATTATTTACCCATGTATTTTATTTTAAGATTTATTTTATACGAGTAACTATGTAATTAAATACAATTATCTTAATACCCATGTAAACTATCTACTTGTCTTTCTGCTTCATAGCTCAAGCTTCTGAGGTCTTAGCACAAACAATTTGCGACAAAGTATTCATATCGAAAGCGTGAACGCGTCACGCTTCGGCGTATAAACTATGAGTTATCTGTGTCACAGTTGCGATTGTACTGTTTCATGTGAACGAAACGTTACGTTATACTTACGCAGTAATTCGTGCTAGGCACACTGCACACTATTTCATGCACATGACTGTTTCGAATGAGAGGAGAGCTTTCGAATGAGAATAGAGCTGGCCGTGGTGGTACCACACAAGTGAGTATCTTGCCCAGAAGGCCTTTTTGTAGACAAAAATAAGATGAGATTTTTTCGAATTCATTTAGAATAATCAGTTCATATATTTAATTCTAAAATAAATAAATCTAAAATTACGCGCAGACTTCCAAAACAAACTCGCACTCAGTAATAAATTACTTTTATAATTTCAATGGGTTCTCCGAACAATTACGATTATTGGAAACGTCATTATGATTTCAAGAAGTTTAGAACAATAATTCCATTCACGCGTCGGGAATCGAAGCCGCATATAGCTAGGAACAATCGATCTATTGAAATAACGTTCGCGGTTTGTGTGGTCCAAGTTACAAGATCATAGCGATTGTGAAATCTTACGTGTATAATGTCACCCTGAATAATGTTCGAATGCTATAACTCCTATATTATTTCTTTCCTTTATTTTCGTAAAAGTATATATTATAAGTATGTAATGTATTTTTGTGATTTGGCAAATAAATTAGTTTTTTCTTCGAGTTTCAACTAGATTTAGATTATATATTTCACCATGGCAGATTATCCGTTATCTGGTGACTAGCAAAATACCTCAACTGCCACAGATCATGCAAAAACCTCTGAAGAGAAATTCTAGCTTGAGACTCCTGGATTCACATTCAAAGGGCCGCCTTTGAAGGTGTGTGAATGTGTCTTCATGAGTCATCATGGAGTATGGAGAGAGGCAAGCCATCTAATTATTCTAAAGCAGCACGCCTAGTCTATCATAATTATGCATAGAAGTAATCGCACTAATAATATAATTACGATATAGAACAATCAAGAGCTTATAGCGTTAAATAGTTCAGCTAATCGGTTATGCACTGCTGAGCATAGCATATACAGACAATAAAGGTTGTACTGCTTAGCTACGGGCCTAATTGCAGGGAGAGGTGTACGAGGCATGATTAACACACATGCCCAGTGCAAATTAGTGGGTAGGCTTGTCCTACTGGTGGATTAGCCCTAGTTCCAAGTTTTTAAATCACCAAAAGGGCTATAACATGGTCTAAAGGCTGTCTTAAGACAACAACTGTGTCCAGTGTGCCCTTCTAAGCAAATGAATGCTCAGTAGGAAATGCCACAAGTGAAACAAGACACCCCTCCAAGTGGATATCGCAGTAAGTTTTACCAGCTGTTAGTTACGAACGACAATGCAAGCTCCATAAGTGAAAAACTTCATATAATTCTAAATTCCATCTCAGCTTTCTATCAGGCGAGAGGGATTGTTGATTAACCATTATAATAAAAAAAACTCCACGAGCTTTTTTGCACTGCATGTAAATTGCCGGGTAAACTCTTCGTATGTCAGAGTAGGCACCGCTATTTAGTCGCAAACCAGCAATTGGGGCTTATTTACGCTATAGAGTGCTCAATTAAAGCTCAAGAAGTTATGTTTTAACTTGAGCACTGCGGGTGTAAAAATGACTGCTAAATTATCACATAAAATATGTTTTAATACGTATTTTATGTGATAAGTAGATATTTTTATAATATCACTGTCTATAGTCGTGTAGTAGTAGTAGACTATAGAAATATAGTCGCGTTTAAATCTCGCCTAAGAGCCGTAATTATTTTTTTCCTAAATGTGTCCTTACATTCTCACTTTATGCGTTAATATATTATAAATAAAGCTTATTAATAATATCTGCAAAATATTTGAAGGTATACTCAAGCTTATAGAGATTTAATTCACACTGGACCCAGCTTATCACTTGTACCACACCCCATAAATTTATTAGTACGATATGGGAGTGACTCACGCGCGCCCAGTAGCGAGCATTTAAAACCCAAATTGAATGTGTACGTCTCCATTGTTCGCCACGTCAAGTTATTGAGTCTAGACGGCACGTCAAATGTAAAAAATATGGGATATCCCCTCATTTATTTTGGTAGAGTTGAGTAATACAACCACCAAATTAATCCTTCCTATACCGTGATAATTAAAACAAAAGATTTATGAATGAAACTGGCGTATATGTACGTCTCTGGGACGCAAAGGGTTAATACGATTTTCAAGGGATACCATGAACCATATAGCCAGCAACTTAGCTCAATTTGTCTATGGGATATGCTACAGAAATACATTTGATTCACCACCCTTTGAAGGGTGAAATAAAAAAAATCCTGCCCTAGTTTCTAGCCAAAGTTTTTTGTTTTCGCTTTTTGAATCAGTTAGGCAGATCTTTCCAACTATAGTTTCAACCACCGAATGTGGTTGAAACCGGTGTGGTTGTGGGGTAGCGCAAACATTTTAAGAAACATTATAGGAAAGGTAGCTCGCTCATTATCAAGGATTGTTCAGATTATATTGGACTAACTATAACTCACAAATGGATTAAACCGTACAAACAAATACATATGTATTGAAAATGTGGCACTGACAAATTACAGTTTGTACGATGGAGTACGGCGCATTGTTGCAATTACTTGCTTGACTATACGAATTACAAATACATTTTTAACACTTCGCTAATTATGACTGACTGGTAGACGCTGTCGGTGGCAACCTTGCCTTTTGAACTGCCGGTCCCGAGTTCGTTCCCCGGACAGCTCAAACATTTGCGTGCATGAATGTCTGTTTGAGCTGTGTTTGGGTGTTTTTTTTTATCCTAAGTATTAAGAAACGAAGAACACTAGGCCTATCTGATTTTCTACCGACTTCCAAAAAAGGAGGAGGTACTCAATTCGACTGTTTTTATTTTAATTTTTTAATTTTTGTTACTTCATAACTTTCGACTGGGTGAACCGATTCTCAAACTCTTTTTTGTTTGAAAGCTGGTATTTCCCATGTAGTCCCATTTAAATTCCATCAAATTCGGTCCAGTAGTTTTTGAGATACACTCCAATAACTGAATAGAATGGAAGACGGTATAAAAATTATCAAATTTTACGTGTAAGTGGTAACATCTGCCTAGAACAGGTGCATTTTCTCTCAAGTGACGTACTACGCTGCGCCCGTAACCCTGACACATTTAAGTCTCATGTGGCTGTGATTACTGATTGATATATACAAACCAAAACGTTGTATTGCGAACATTACATACTGCTTCGTAAAGGTAGGGCAGTCCTCCCCCGGACGAACTCATTCAGAAAGTTCTACCGCTGATAAAATGTGATAATAAGTAGGTATGTATAGCACTTTTTGAAAAATATTTTTTTTAATTCTTTTAATGAGCTCTTATAGTATTATATATATTATATTATTATATATATCATATACTAGCAAAACCTGCGAACTCCGTTTCGCCACCAGATGGCTTCGTTTTATGTAACATTTCGTTTGGCGCCATCTACTTAAAATATCGGTTTGTAGTACATGCTATGTATCAGAGATGGCGCTGTATGTAAAAAAAGATGTTCCTACTTTCTTTTTAAATTTTTCCTGAATTTTCTTTACTATAAACCTCACGGAGCCTGAGACCTTTCCAACGAATGCAAAACCGTGGAAATCGGTTCGTGCGTTCTGGAGTTATAGCGTCAGGAAGGAAAACCCGACTTATTTTTATATAGTAGATATTATTATATATATTATATATATTATTATATAATATCTCTCTCTCACTTTACAGCCCTTTTGGTGATTTAAAAACTTGGAACTATGGCTGATCCACCAGTAGGACAAGCCTACCCACTAATCTGCACTGGGCATGTGTGTGGGGAATCATTCCTCGTACATGAAATAAGTCACGTATCTAAGCAGTACAACCTTTATTGTCTGATTATGCTGTGCTCAGCAATGCTACCGTACAGATCTGAACTATTTAACGCTATAAGCTCGTGATTGCTCTATTAAATAATTAATTTCATTTAATTTTCGCAGGACGACGTTGGATGCAGGCCGCTTCCAACCGGTCCTTTTGGAAAATCATGGGGGAGGCCTATGTTCAACAGTGGACGTCCTACGGCTGAGATGATGATGATGATGCTCTTTTATTTATGTTATTTCATCCACCCACCCGGATTCTCCAGTCGTCCCGCGATCATGGCGCTTGCAACAGTGTCGAAATATCGGGAGCTCATTAAAATAATTACCACGGTTTTCATACCGTAAGTAGCAATATGTTTAAGTATGTATAGGTTACCATAGTACAGGCTTTACCTACAGTTTGGGACCTGAAGACTTGGTATCGGATGTTGTCCCTTATATTCATGCTAGGTTAATTGGTTCTCACGGCTCTTACGCGAACAAAGTCACGGGCAATACATTAATAAGCAAACTCGCACAATTGGAGCAAAACAAGCAGGTAAAAGTTTAGTCTACGCGCAATAAAATTGAAGCAATGGTTATTTCAGACAGTATTTAGCGCAGTTCTGTTGATTCTAGACATTCTAGGTCGATGTTTTATTGTAGTGACTTCATTTCGAAGGAATGTATGCTAAGTTAATGCCATTGAAACGTTCACTACACTTTTGTATTAATATAACTACTTTAAACCTACGAAGACGCCAGAAAAGACGGACACAATCTAGAAAAAAATAGTTAGGACTGGCAAAGTGGAAGGCAAGCGATCGCGTGGTCGGAGCCCGATGCGTTGGTCTGAACAAGTCCGAACCGCACTGGACACTTCCGTCTACGATGCTATTCATGTAGCCAAAAATAGGAGTAGATGGCGAAACATCGTATGGGAGAGGATAATAGATGGAGGTGGTCACGAGCCTTAGACATGAGGAATACGAATCGAGGAGGAAACCTACGAAGAAATAATATCAGGAAGCATAACTCAGAACACATTCCACACAAAAAGTGGTCCTTGAAACCAAAACGACGTATGATTCCAAATACGAATCACTTCCGTGGTTCCGAATTAGACATGTTCGGTGATTGGTTTAAATTTCAGAAGGAAAGCAGGGATTGGTCCACGCGCGTGCTGCAACGTCTACTATGACAGCTGAGTCATAGCGGCGTCAACGATTTTATTGATTTAGCACGACTTTTATTGGGTCATTTTTTAAGGCTTTAAACGGTTTAAATATTACTTCAAATCATAATATGTGTTTAGCTTTCTAGTAAAGATGAGAGAAAAGACTTTTGGCCTGAAGGCATTGTTTTCCGTCGGTATAGGGTGCCGAGACTGACAAATCCCTAACTGTACGATATAGTTTTGTAATATTATTATATATTTTAGGTTGTAATGTATATATTTCTATGGGTCATATCGATTTTAACCCGTTGACTCGCGATTTGTTATATTTGGCCAATCATACAATAGATTTTGCAGAAATCAACCTACTTTTCTACCGACCTCCAAAAAGGAGGAGGCACTCAATTCGACCGTTTTTTTTATGTTTGTTACCTCATAACTTTTGACTGAGTTAACCGATTCTCAAAACTCTTTTTTTGTTTGAAAGCTGGTGCTTCCCGTGTGGTCCTATTTAAATCTCAGGCGACAAAAGTGCGAAGAGGCGGTGCGGTGGGGGCGGAGGACGCTTGCCGGCGATCACTACGCGAGTGCCGGCAGAGCGGTCTGGATTGGCACTAAACTAAATGAGAGCTCACGCCGCCGAGTGCGCTCTTATTTAGACGTAATTATTACTTTATTATTGCGCCGACTCGATTTCTCTGATATTGTTCATCAAATGCTTTAATTTATTACTATACATTTTGATTATATTTAGAGCACTGGGTGATACTAAAACTGTCATAGGCAGAAGTTTTGTTTCTTATCATGAGAATTACCGGACCGTCTTTTCACTGTGGATAACTGAAAAACCGGCCAAGTGCGAGTCAGACTCGTGCACGAAGGGTTCCGTACCATTATCTATAAATCTCCCATTCAACAAACATGGCTTTTTGTCTTTTTTTATAGATAATGCTTCGTAAACCCACCCGCAATTCCTCGGTTCATCCGTGATCATAGCGCTTGCAAACGGCAAGAAATATGGAATACTCTAAGAAAACATACAATTCAAATTCATTCAAAATTATTTGAATATTTGTATAGTATTTGTTGTTATAGCAGCAAAAGAAGTACATCTTAATTGTAAAAAATTTCAAGTGTCTAACTATCACGGTTCATGAGATACAGCCTGGTGACAGACGGAGTCAGCGGACAGTTAGTAGTGAACAATTAGTAAGAGTTGATAATCCTAAGTATCTAGGCGTTATAGTAGATGCAAATTTAAATTGGAAATCTCATATAACATCACTATCAGCAAGAATTAGGACTCTTATATATATTTTTAAAAGTTTGCGAACGGTTGCCAATTTAAAATTATTACTTTAAACATACAAAGCCCTGTGTGAAAACATAATTACTTACTGCATTTGTGTCTGGGGTTTTGCTGCAAAAACGCAAAACTATATACACACACACACATGTAAAATGTCTGTGGGTGTAATTAGATGTACTTAGTATGCATTGGCAAGCACAAACTTTGATAGTTTAATTTCCCTTTTTCTTTTGACATAGTTTTAGTTAAGTGAAATAGACAAAAAAAACAGGTTACAGAAAAAGGAAATAAAAACATATTAAGAAAATGAACGGGTTTTCGTTGACACAAGCCGGTCCCAACTCAGCATATTGCCGGTTGTAAACAACTGACGCTGGTCTTCCGTTGGGACCGACAGGAGACGTCACGCACGGACATAATACACTATGCGTGATTCAACAACAACAATACCATACACTATAAATGCATTTATAAAATATATCATATAACATACACAAATCAGGAATCAAAAATGGGAGGAGTTATGTTAGGAATAGGATCCCGTTTTTCCCTTTGGGGTACGGGACCCTAAAAATGGACGACAAAATTAATAGTATGCAAGTAACAGACTTGCGAACGTTTATTATCGGTTTTTTATTCATGGGCGTTACGATTTGACGGCGCCTCAGGCTGTTTTACAGATTTAATAATCTGTATGCTATTATTATAATCTTTTGATTATTCAAATCATTCTTGTACAATAAACGCTTGTTTAAATTATAGGTATGAACAATCTTAATTTATTCCTCACTCTGATATCACTGGCATACAATAAAGAAATCGTTTTTAATTTTACACAATTTGAACTCTATTTTATTTAAAAAACAATCCATATTATGAAAAATCATTTAAATAAATTACGACCAACGCTACTAAATATATCGACAATAATCTATAATACGTACTACTTACGAGTATGTACTTTTGATATACAATTCTTTCTATATATACAGCACTAGCTGTTTAATATATAATGGTATGACATAGATTTGGTGACATGTATTTATTAAAACACTGTTTTAAACTATCACGGTTGTTCACTAAAGTTATATGATTATTAACGGGATATTTACCATAGCTGAGCATCTGCTGGACGCGGGTCCTTACCACTGGATTGAATTCCATAACCCTAAAATCTTGTCCACCGAACGCCATTACATACCAAGGCTAGTAAAGGAAACTATTGAGATCTCGAAATGCTAGAATTTCAATCGAGGTGATGGTTTTCAACTCGCCAGTGCGTGCAATCCAGTATTAGGTTGTTTTAAAAATAAAAGTCCGCGTTTAAAATACTATACGCATTGATACAGTGAGTGTGTTTTGTCGGGACTTAGGATCGAGTTCGAGTTCCAGTGATAACCGTAGCAAAAGACTAAGAAAGAGGGTAGATCGTTATGTCTGCACCTGACTTTTTAACTTTTCGACCAACCACCCGCATTCTTCAGTCTTCCCGTGAACATGGTGCATGTAACTGCGCCGAAATATCGGGAGCTCATTCCACAACCTTACCACGGTAAATATCCCGTTAATAATCATATAACTTTAATGTATTTATTAATTACTTATTTGTATGTGGTAGCAGTAATGCAACATGATTATGTAGATACTAATTATACTTAAGTATATAATATATGAACAACAAAGTACAAATGTACTATAGTACATAAGTTGTTAATTCGATTTTTGACACATTGTTTATTTTATTATCAATATTTACGTGTATGGATTTTATACCAATAAAATATGGTTATGATTATGATTCTGTTCTGCGGACCCTTCGAACCTTATCCAATCCAAACCCTTTAAATTTTCTCTCTGTTAATCACTTCCTCAAACATTATAAATATTATCCAATTTCATTTGAATACATTCAAAAGCGATCCACTTTGTATATTGAATAGAAACAAAAAATCTTATTCAGGCGAAATAAAATAAAAAACAAATTGAGTATTTCGCTAAGATTTTGTATTCCAACTCTCTGGTATTTCGCCGTAAAATCACTTTCCATCAATCATCTCGATTCGATGAAATATAATATTCTTTTACGTAAGGGATCTCTTGGATAAGATTAAGTATAGTATCATACTAGCTATGCCTCGCGTCTGTGCTCTGCCCACGTGGAAAATAACTTACTCTACAGCAATTTTCCTGCAAGAAAAAGTATATTTTGTCTAATCTCTTCAGCCGTTTTAAAATATATGAATACGTATGTAAACAAACACACATACAGATGCAAACATACACACACACTTTAGCAATTATAATATCAGAATTATGATAACATAAGGACAGTATGGGGACTTCACCATTACACGCTTCTAAATCATCCATTAATAGTGATCATGGCCGAAATATCGGAAACTCATAGAAAATGTACATGGTAATTATCCCGTTGATAATTTGAATTCCTCTTATTTTTCGCAAATAGTTTGTGCTATGGCTTCTGGCAATTAACTTGCCAACTTCACGCTGCAGCAACGTCAGAGTGGAGTAACTGGATTAGGAACTGGAGCCCTACTCCCAGCTGTTAAAATATTCATGTTTCAACCTTACCATTAAATTTGCTACTATCACGTCAATATAGCAGGCTTAAGGGAAAAATGGATTACGATAGACGTTTTGATGACGTAGTATCAAAACGTTCATTCAATTCGCGTACTTTGACTTGACTTTTGACACTAAGTTTCATTGTTCCAATGTCAAAGTTTTGATGATCCGTACTCTCATCTCTTAAAGTAGTCATATTGCATACCACTTATATTGCTTACCATTAAATTTGGTTGACCGTTTTGTGTCGGTAGTAAGTAAGATGGTAAGTATAATTATTCTAAGTTTATTACAAAACGATCCTGATTTATGATAGTTATGTAAAAGGTGGGAGTGGGTCCCCAGGTGCGCGAAGGGACCGTGGCTAAGGCGCTCCAGACCAGTGATAATCGCTCACTTTAGCTGGAGAGATCGCAAGGTGTAGTCGTAAGTCGGATGTTGTACATTAGCGTATTGTTAGTTACAATTTTGAATAATATTTTTAAATGTTTCTTTATAACCTTGTTTTTATAAGTGTTTTTATAATTTAAGTTACCTCGTAACTTTCGACTGGGTGAACCGATTCTCATTTTTTTTTGTTTGAAAGCTGGTGCTTCCCGTGTGGTCCCATTTAAATTTCATCAAATTATGTCCAGTAGTTACACTCCAATAACTGATTTTTATCAAAGTAATAGAATGGAAGTCGGTATAAAATTTTTCATATTGCACTCGTACATAATTATATTTATAACTATGTGCACACATTAAAATTAACAAACGAATAGAAACTTACATCAACGCGACTGATACAAAAAATATATTAATCGACGGTTAAGCACCACTGCATCAAGGATCTAGCAATCCCAACTCTTCAGAATAAGTCAAAATGATCGTTTCAATGCTTATTCGACATTAAATAAAATGTCCTTACTGCATGTAATGTGATCATAATTTAGATTTAAGCCTTTGATATAGCTGGATAAGTTTCTATGATATATGTAGGGATATAAGAATATTTATATTCAATTGGGAGTATTTATATAGGGTTTCAGAATTGCTAAGCTCTTTTATAATACTTATATATATTTATTGTTAGTGTTGGTATCATCATCATCATCATCATCTCAGCCGTAGGACGTCTACTGCTGAACATAGCCCTCCCCCCCATAATTTTCCAAAAGGACCGGTTGGGAGCGGCCTGCATTTATCGTCGTCCTGCGACCTTTATCAGGTCGTCTGTCCACCGTGTCGGTGGACGACCTACGCTGCCGGTCCGTGGTCTCCACTTCAGAACCTTCCGGCCCCATCGGCTATCTGTTCTGCGTGCTATGTGGCCTGCCCACTGCTACTTTAACTGGCTAATCTTCTGGGCTATGTCGGTGACTTTCTTTCTTTTAAGGATCTCCTCATTTCTGATTCGATCACGTAGAGAAACCCCGAGCATAGCCCTCTCCATAGTGTGGGTCTCTATCTAGTATCTTCGCCTCGGCCCGCACATTCATATCCATCAATAACTATATTGATGGCCGCTTCAGTAATGTACTAAACATATAATGATGTCCTTTTAGTTCTTTTAAAGTTACTGTTTTGGAGAAAGCAGGCGAGTTAAAGAAATGATTTTCCGCTATTGAGATGAGAATAGTAAGAGACCAGTAAACCTGACTTACTAGGTCTACAAGCTTCTACAAAGTTAGCCTGAGTATGAGTGAATTAACGTTTTTTATATTTTTTCTGCAGCCATGCTTGCTAGGTTTTCAAACCGGAAGCAGCTGGGAACGAGTACCATAATTGACCAAGCGAGTGAAACGTCTCTGTCTTAACTGGCCTGTCTTAAATGTATACGTCTTCCTGTACTGCCGTGCAATTCTGTAATGATTTGTCGACGAGCTCTTCGACGAGCTCACCAATGTCAAATACTGTGAGATATCGCCCTTGAGCTTAAGGTTGTTTTTCCAACGTCTCTTGTCATCCCGTCATTTGTTTCACGGATGTTGTCAAAGATGCAACGATGTTTGCTCTTAGAGAATCGCACGGCAGGTCGCATTTTTCAACCAATCTTTTCGAAACTCATGCATGTTCATTCATTAAGTTGTTTATTCAATATATTTTTTTGTCGTCGGCTATTTATGAGTCCTTTTCCTAAAAAGGGAAGTTTGTTTTAATTTTGCCGCAGCGCTATTTAGCGACCGCTGAGTTTCAAATATGAGTATAATGGTCAAGAGGTTTCCGAGGTAATAGGTTGTGAAGTACTGCAAAAATTTCCTTAGATAAGAATATGTGCTCGCAAGGTCTACTGTGCACCGAACTACTAGTAGTTATTTTTCTATATGTCCAGTAATAACGTCCTTGCTTCCAACATAATTTAAGGCTTAAGAACATTGGCGCGCAAAGTCGCAGTAAGTACGCGTATATATACGGTCCAAATCAATCAAAACTTTTCTATAGAAACTGTCTCGTCATGTACGAAATATATATGGATAGTAAATTCATAAGGAAGGCAACCGAAGTTGTGGTTGTAAGTCTATTGCAGAAAGCCTGGGGAAGTACCACGCTAGGTATTCAACTGTGAATCAGTAGTGTGCAGTTTTTTCTGTGTTTTAGTTTAAGGCGCGGTCGTATCCTGATAATAGTAAAAAGCATAATCTTTAAACATCTAGTATAACGAAACAGATCGATAGTATTCTATGAAAAAAATACTTAGGTTAGAAAAGGAACAGACAATGAGTAATAACTAAACAGAATTTATAAATATTACTCGCTCTCTGCAGTAAAAAAACCTAAATAGGTCCATAAAAATAAACTTTCACGTCCAAACTCTCAAAATTTTCAGCGATAACACTATATTATTTTTTAGGTAATACATAGCCAACATATAGTGCTAAAGTAGTAACCAGCAGTTTTTTCAATTGTGTTAGTATATATCGAAAAATATAAAGAAAACGTACAAAATTAACGCATTATCGCATTACATCGTCCAATCTTTTTTTTAAAACAAGCGATTTTCAACCTTAAGTAAAGCATCGTAAATTATTTTAAAATTGGGGTTGGACTGCGTCTTAAAGGGAAAACCCACAGGCGTGTCTCCGCACACGCTACAGACAAAAATGTGTCTACGAACTTAGCGCGACATCACGTGACTTTTCCACAGGTAATGTCAACGCCATACATTTTGAAGTTATCGTTTGGCGTTAACGATAACAGCAACATCTTTTGTCTAGGCCTGGTGTTACGAGTACGCTTGACGCTTAACATCAAACTTGCTCGTTTTAACCAAAAATGTCCTATGTTCGAAACCCAACTAACCCTTCGTTCAAAAACACATCTCCCGTTACTGTGACGCAACCGAACGCAGACAACAAAGAGATTTGCATTCGTTTCCGAACGAATTAGGCCGTTCAGTGCACGTGCGCCTTTATAAACGAACCGAAATTTTAAAAATTCGATTGAACATTCGAAAATCAACTTTGACAGTTCTGAATACGAGCTGCCGCAATATGAACGAATGAATGAAAACCTTGTCATCTTACCAAAGCATACTTGCAGCTGACGAGTGAACGAACCATTCGAAATTAATCTTTACAGCGTCGTGATAAGAGTGTTTATACTTCTGAATAGACTGTTTATTTATTGGTGCTTTATCATCTTACAAGTTTAATTTTGCAGTCGTTGAATATGTCGACATTCGAATGTAATCTTTACTGCATTAAGATAAGGTAGTAAAACATTTCAAAGTTGAAGTTTTATCAAAAACAAGGCATTTCAAAGAATTGTTGTTTGTATTGAATGAAGTCTTTACGCTCAAATGAGTTACTTACTACAAGTAGATCGAGATACGAGAGGCGCGTGATTTGAATACTGATTTTCTAATGCGTTTGTTATTGAAATAAGTAGAATGTTAGTATTCATAATAATATTAAATGCTGATATATAAAGATTCAAATATGAATATTTATGCGGTGGTACCTAGCAAGATGGACACTTAACAGAAGTGTCCTACCCTAGAGTAAAGTAAAAGTAATTATGTTTTCTCTAATTAAATTATTCTTCTTCTTCTCTCGGTGCCTCTTCAATCAATGAAGGTTGGCAATCAGCTTTCCGTACTCATCTTTATCCTTGGCGAGGCGAAAAAGTTCAGCGGCACTCGCAATCCCAAACACGTAAATATAAGTTCTTAAATACTGAATAAATAATTGAATAAAACGCAACAGAAAAAGGGTAGGTCGTTTCGTTAGTTCTTAGTGTCGCCCACCCGCATAGACTTCAGTTTACTCGTGGTCATGTCGTTTGCAACATTGACGAAATATCCCCAACGCTAACAGGATTACACGGTAAATATCCTGTTTCCAATGTTAAAGCCGATCATCCACCGCCAACTAAACTAAGTTAGTTTAGTTTAGCTCACATATTAGATATTATAAACCAATTTACGTAGCTTAGCTGGCGTAGTTTGCGGTGGTCGCGCATGTATGAAATAATGGCTCAACTATGTGTGCTAAGCTGAACTAACTTTGTTTAGTTTAGCTCACATATTTTAGAGTATAAACCATTTTACGTAGCTTAGCTGGCGTAGTTTGCGGTGGACGCTCAAGTATGAAAAAATTGGCTCAACTATGTGAGCTAAGCTAAACTGACTTAGTTTAGTTTAGCTCACATATTTGAGAGTCTAAAACATTTTACGTAGCTTAGCTGGCGTAGTTTGCGGTGGACGCTCAAGTATGAAAAAATTGGCTCAACTATGTGAGCTAAGCTAAACTGACTTAGTTTAGTTTAGCTCACACTGACAGGTCTGTTGGCGCAGTTGGTAGCACTCCTGCCTTCTGAGCCGCTGGTCCCGGGTTCGATCCCCGGACAGGTCAAACATGTGTGTGCATGAACATGTCTGTTTGATCTGTGTCTGGGTGTGTATATGTATTTAAGTATGTATATCAGTCATCAGGTTACCATAGTAAAGGTTCTGCCTAGTTTGGGACCTGAAGACCTTTGTGTGGATGTCGTCCCATATTATTATTACATATTTGAGAGTATAAACCATTTTACGTAGCTTAGCTGGCGTAGTTTGCGGTGGACGCTCATGTATGAAATAAGGGCTCAACTTTATGTGCTAAGCTAAACTAACTTAGTTTAGTTTGCGGTGTACGTTCGGCGTAACTCTTTTTAAATATGTCCCGCACGTTTACACAGCGGAATTCCTGGAATCTCAGGCAGAGCTATTAAAGGATTAGTAGGTTACCTTACGTAATCAGAACGGCTTATATTTAGTATTAAAGTGTAGTTTAAATTAACTTACATAAGCAGGCGGGGAGGCGAGATCTGGAACAAATTACAAAACTTATTAGTTTCGCTGTAATCAGTAAATTATGTAGGAATTTACTAAAACTTAGCACCCGGACAGAATTAGTAGGCTCGCTCTAGTGTTTATATTTGTTTATAACCGACTTCAAAATAAAGGAGAAGGTTTCTCAATTCGACCGTATATATATATTATCGATAACTTCGTCATTTCTGAGCCGATTTTGATGATTGTTTTTTTTTTTGATAGAGTTTATTTCCGTGGTCCCATATAAATTATCTCTTAATATAAACTCATCAAATTCGATCAAGTCGTTTTTGAGATATCCTTTCAACGGTCGATGTCATTATAACAATAAAATTTCTATTGTGTCTGGCCGTGCGACCTTTGATGCATTATACTTTAATAAGTAAAAAGTGTTTCACCTTTCTTGATGATATCATCATTGACGGTGTGTCCCATATTAGCCAGGTCACTAAAAAATTTGAAATAATTTGTCGAAGTCGGTACCATGCATACAATATTTTGATGATAGGTACTTTTGAACTATCATGGTACCGACTTCAACAAGTTATTTCACACTTTTTAGTGTAGAAGTCGTTTCTATTGTTTGAAATTTTGTTACATTTACTCGGATCTGTACTTGAGTACATAAAGCCTAAACTCACTAGATCTAAGAAATCTGTGTGAAATGAAATGCATGTACAGTGATATGTTCACTCAACTCAAGATCCACAAGACAGAAATGAGCGTCTTTCATGAAATGCATTCTGTAACGCTGTGAATAAAAATTGAGGGCGCTGTCGGTAAGAAATAAGCAATCAAATCAATGAGAATTTGTTAGTTCCTTTTTCTGCCACCCTTACTTCACTCTTCTAAGGCCTAGATAAATAGTCAATGCTTAGCAATAGTAGAATGTATTACTTTCGAAAGTACGACTTTGACTTCTATAAGTTACCTATCGCTGAAGGTCTAAAATAGACGTTACTTTCAACTTAACTTAGCAAAGTACTGATTTGGCTTAGCGAAAGTATACCTTTGAAATATTTGTCTATGATATAAGATGCATTCATAAAATACGAAAATAGTAGATTTTTAAACATTTTCTTCTGGTGATTGTTATAATACAGTTGAAGTTAATAAGTCAATCATCATTTCCACTGAAAAATCTCTCATTTAGAAGTATTCAGTATTTACAGCTATCTGTAAGAACCGTTTTAATATCGTATAGTCTATAGTATCGTATAAAGTCTAAAAAACAGCTTGATTGCTGCAACATTTGTTGTCAAAATCATGACTTTAATTTCGTATTTTTTGGAGTGGATATATAGCATAAATATCGTACATTATTGCATAGGACACATAGTGACGTTCTTCAATCGTCTTAATTGTAGATTATGAATATACTTATACTTCATTAAAATTAAAAAAAATAACAACAAAAATTAAACAAATTTTCCAAACTACTACGATACATTGTTTAAGAAACTTTTTCATGTGATTTTTTGGCGGGAACGTAGTAGCCAGATGTCAAACTTATCGAAAAGTAAGTGCTAAGTACACGATATTCATGACTCTGCCTTTACTAAGTATTAGGTTGACTTTCGCTTCAGTATTGCTTGAAAGTACTGTCTATTTATCTAAAAACGATGCTAAGTACGGTTCTAAAGTAAGACTTTGGCTTAGCTAGAGTAAAGCAACGACTATTTATCTGGGCCTAAGTGTTAAGCAAATAAATGTTCATTCCTTCATTATATTTTGGCAGTGACTTTATCTTCATTCGTTGTTTGTTTTGATCTTTGTGGCTTGGCTTGTTTCATTTAACTGAAATTGTAATTCTGCCAGTAACAAAAAAAAAATATATTCATCGCATATATTGGAATTTGAACTAGTAGAATTGTTTTTATTGACCAAGTGACCGAGCGAGCGAAGAGTCTCTAACTGACCAAATTGACTTTCATCTGTCCGTGTGTTCGGTTGTTTGTTTGTCTTCATGTACAGGTCGCTTTTTTCAACCAATCTTGACGAAATTCGGTACGCATGTTCGACTATGTATTTGTTTTTACCGTCAGTGATATTTTTGAAGGGTACTTATCCTAAATACGGGAAAAGTTTGCTGAAGCGATGTTTACCGACTGTAAAACTTTGAACACGCTTTAGGTACCAGAGTTTATGAGGAATTTCGAATATGAGAATAATTTTATTGGTCAAGTGGTTTCCGAGATAGGTTGTGAATAACTGCGAAAAGTTGCCGCTAGTAAGACTATGTGCGGTCTACTGTTCGCAGAACTACTAGTTATATGATTTTTAAAGAACTTACGCCTGCTACAAAAGCCAAACTTTGCGATTTTAGCGGGACGCATTCTATTAAACAGTTTGACAGCATTATCCCATACGACGGTTAAATCAAATAGAGAGTTCAAAATCAAAGTCAAAATCATTTATTCAATTTAGGCATCAAAGACGCACTTATGAACGTCAAGTTTTCTATATAATGTACTTTAAAGACTCTACCGCCGCGTTCTAAAATATATAGAGCCTACCGAGAAGAAGCGGCAAGAAACTCGGGGCCATTCTTTTTATATAGATGTTTACAATGTTTCTACTTAGGTACTACAAATATTACATTTAATGGGTGGCAGAGAGACAGCTTGCCAGAAGTGGAGTATTCCAAGCATCTTTATCTTCTATATAATGTCGGACTTTATAATAAGCTTTTTTATTAAAACGTTTTTACAGTCAACTTGAATATGCCCTCTGTGAGCACAGTTATGTGTTTTGGAATTTTATTGTAAAGCGCACACAATTTCCTAGGAATGACTTATTAGTATTCGCAAGTCTAAAACTAGGTAAAGCTATCCTATTTGTATTTCTAGTATTAAAAGTGTGGTGATCACTATTTAACTTATATTTATGTAAATTTTTAAGAACATACCTACATTATATTTTAAAATGCATATAAGAAAGGTAAAGTTAATAAATTGATTTCCTTAAATAAATCTCTCAAAGATTCACGCGGGGACCCATTTCGTATATAGCTCGAATAGCACGTTTCTGTAGGATAAAGATGGTCTCTATATCAGCTGCTGAACCCCATAGCAATATCCCATATGATATTACGCTGTGGAAATATGCAAAATATACCACGCCGTAGAAGCGTCTGTTAGCTCTCTTATTTTACTTACCGCATATGCAGCAGAACTGAGTCTACCAAAATAAATTTCGATACTTGAATTTCGTGCCTCGATGGCCTGGTGGCCATCGTGTCTGACACGGATTATCGGAAGACGCGGGTTCTAAACCCGTCCGAGGTTGCAAAATTGCAAAATTTGGTATCGCTAAGCAGGCGTTAGTGCCAGTCTTGCGACATCAATACGGAAGTGAAGTGTTTAAAAAACCTATTTCTTTCGGTTATAGTTGTATCACACATGAAATACAGAATTTTTCTAATTTGCAGACGATGTTAGATTGCTACGATTTATCTACGTAAGTGCTACGAAAACGGTTTCGTAGACCTTAAATCTACGGGTATTTTGTTATACTAGCATAAATACAATATAACGTGCGGTCCGAATTACGCCATAAGCATTATTAGTGCGCTCAAAATTGTCTCGAAATTGTGTGAGCGCGCAAATGGTACGCGAATGTGAAGTCGTAAATGACGTCATATCCGGACGTAGTGATATTGCTCTGGCATCGTCATCGTGAGCATCGTGGGCTTAATGTCAAATCAATCAAGTTCCAGGGACTCGCACTAAGCGGTTTTCTGGCTCTTACATTGTGCGAACTGCCAAACTGTGGAACTTACTGCCGATGTCTCTGTTTCCTGATAAATATAATCTACGAGTCTTTAAGTCGAGAGTGAATCGGTATCTTCTAGGTAAGCGCGCTCCATCGTAGATCACAACTACGCTTAACATCAGGCGAGTTGTGGTCAAGCGCTAACCTATTGTACATAAAAAAAAAAAAAAAAAAAAATTTGACATTTGTCTACGGCACAAAAGTCAGAGGCCAATTCCACTGGTGTGTCCAAGTGGTCGATTAAAACTTTACATTCCGTTAACTCGATGAATCATAAACGCTATGCTAACTCATATTAGTATACATTAATTAAAATTTCGCGTTATTATAATGATATTTAGTAGTGTTACGAGTACAATGCAATTTCTCTCTCTCTCTCTCTCTCTACCTATCTCTATCTCTCCCTCTCTCTCTCTCTCTCTCTCTCTCTCTCTCTCTCTCTCTCTCTCTCTCTCTCTCTCTCTCTCTCTCTCTCTCTCTCTCTCGTGTGTCTAGAAATAGTAGAACGGCTTTTTAGCTCCCGCCCAGTGATGCTGTAAATGCCGGTAGAGGCAAACAGCATTAGTCAATTTGAATAAAAAAGTTAGCTAATAATCGAACGACAACTGGAGGCGAACTGCAGTTGCAACGGGATAGATTGTTGAACGTTCTGGTACAGTAGAGTTGGCTCCGGATTTTGTTCCGGTCCGATTTGATTATCTAAAAGGAAATTAATTGTAGAAAGTGTAAATGGGATATATTTGGGACATGTTTTATGTATATATTTATGATGTATCTATTTTTCTATAGACTTCCAAAAAAAGGAGGAGGTACTCAATTCGACTGTATTTTCTACCGACTTCCAAAAAAGGATGAGGTATTACATTTTTTTTTTATATTTGTTACCTCATAACTTTCGATATTTATTCTCAAAATTCTTTTTTGTTTGAAAGCTGCTTCCCGTGTGGTCTCATTTAAATTTTATCAAGTCTAGTAGTTTTTGAGTTACACTCCAATAACTGGTTTTTACCAAAGTAATAGAATGGATATTAGATTTTTCAAATTGTACTTGTTAAACTTAATTTTTAATTTTACTTTGTAAATAATATGTTGTAGAATGGTGTTAAACATAACGATAGTCTTCACGACTGCATTTCCGTTGCAATGTTTCTGAATAATCTATGATGTTATCTGTGTTAAGTTAAACCATTGTTTACAAAGCCATTAAGCAATCCTTTATTACTTACTATCAAGCGCGTTACTTCTCAGTCTTGCCAAATAACAGGATAAAACACAGAATATTATGTCAGTATTTGTAGATTCAAGAGGGTTTCATTGATTTCAGAGATATTCTCTTTGAGCCATAGAGTTCTTATAACAGCTTAATATTTCAAATAAATCAAATAAGTTACTTGTCTCATATATCTTAACAAGTGTTTTCTTACTAACACAATGGCGGTATGTCACTAACCAGCCGAAAAAAAGACATTTAAAATTAAAAAATTAAAACTAGACATGTCAACATTTGTCGCGTCCCAAACAAAGAAAGAATAAATCAAGAATGACCAGCATAACTTGAGCCGCGCCTTCAAAATTTCCTTGAAAACAACGTTCGAATAAAGTTTACACAAAGAAGCCTTATAGACCAAGTCTCGCTGGTCCCTCCTTGTTCTACATTCGGTTTCTATGCCACCGAAAATTCTTTTACCGCTTGTTGTCATTGTAAATTCAAATATGGAACGTAAGCTTCTAAAATAAGAGCAAATTTCGTTCTAATTTCAATTTGTGGAGGGAAATGAATTCTGTGCTACCTCTTTAGAAGCGAGTTCGTAACCTCTTACGTTCTGGCATTGTACAGTCAATTCCAACAACCACTTCAGGGCTTTGGCAAAACAATCAAATATTGCATATCCTACCGCTGTGAAGGGAGCTCGAAATGTTCTTACTGTGACATGGTACTAAAAAGGTACTTTTTCGGACAACGATAGGAATTGCGTATTAAGTTTTAATAGAAGACATTTTGTCATGTTTTGGGAACTTTCTTTGTTTAGAAACCTCCATTGCACTCCATTGCTTAGGTCATTGGCATCGATTTATAACGTAGGTAAGATTGTCGGGAAGAAATTGAGATTGAAAAGATTTTGAATATAGGTTTTGTTTATTATCCCAAGTTTTATGTGTCTTCGAATTTGAATATTTAATAATGTTTCATTAACCGTATAGTAATCGTAATAGTGCACGAGAATAGGCAATATGTACTACTACCTACTACTTGGTACTTGGTAGGCGGGCTTTTTTTCCGCAACCATTCAGCCTATTTGCGGCACTTTGTGCGTGATTTCGGGTGGTCCGCGTTAGTCCAGCCACCCGTTGTATACTACCTACTAATGTAGAAATGTATATTTTTTAAGGATGTGAATTTTTCTCTTTATAATTATAGCAATGATAAGTCTCGCTAAACACGCGTGTTTTAAAAATCATAGGTACAATATATAATAAATTAACAATAATAAGTTTTGAGTTTTACAAATACGTTTCTTATGCCCGTTTTCACCCACATTTTAGGTAACACCTAAGCCAGCTAGGTAAAACTTAGCAGTACAAAAACATCACCAAAATAGGCTTAGGTGTTACCTAAAATGTTGTAGAAAATGGGCATTAGTCTTGTTGCGACTTACTGAACTTACTTTTTTATGGTAAGAGATCGCCGGACATCCGCAATACCAGAGGTCTCGAGGATGCGTTGCCGGCCTTCGAGGAAGAAATAGGCTCTTCTTGAAGCAGTTCCACATAGTGGTAGTCTGAGGCAAAAAGTGCCGTCGGTGTCGCACGGTTGTAGACTTCCGACTTCAACATGATATTTATGAGCTTTCATATTCTGTCGTGACATTCGATGGCAAAATTCAGCTGCAGGTATTAGATCGAACAGTTCCTCGGAACACTCCCCATGATATATGCGGTAGAAGATGCAGGGAGATCCTACATCTCTACTCAGTGCCAAAGAGTCGAGCTGATCGGATAGAGCTTGATCCATATCGATTGACACTTGAAGTGATCAGTTAGTCAGGATGCACATGGCAGAGTATTAAAATTTCAATTGCTTATTTTTTATACAAAGTAAAAAATAATCATTTATTTTTTGGACAGCCCTATTAGACTTGCCTATTCTCGGAGATCGTTGGGGTCAATGCGCTCTACAATCCCCGCGCCATGCATGCCCCGCATCCCACCCCAGGCCCTGCTTAGGTCCTTTGATTCCTTAATCTATCTAATATCTAAAATATATATATATATATATACTATAATCTCTATATAATATTAATCTATGTTCTGAAGGCCATTGCTCTCTTTGGTCTAATTTTTCAGGGATGAACCTGCTTGAGTATTACAAAAACTTTGGTTATTCGGATTTTAATTTTGACTATTTCCTGGGACGCAGTTGTTAGATTCCAATTGTATGCAATATGCGTGTATGGTTTTAGTATTACTACACGTTTTGGTTACATCAATGACAAAGGAAAAGATGGGTGGACGACATCAGTAACATAGCAGGAGATGAATGGATGCAAATCGCCAGAAACCGCGAGGAATGGTTCAAGTTGGAGGAGACTTTTACCCAAGAGGGACTACACAAATCAACAAATACTATTTGAACTAACAGCTCTTTGGAATGCTAGTATTGAAACTCTGTAAATGTGTAGATAAGTAAAGCTTTATTATTATGTGTAAGTTATTTACATATATTATGTGATGACTTATTACATAATGAACCAGTTTTGTAATGATGCTGGGTGACGGCATGCGAAGTTAACATCTCATTTTTGAAATTTGATTTTTCATGTCAAAAATAGGTGAACTATTCAAAATAACTATGAGGAACTATAGAACTATTGGGAATGCTACTAGAATTCCGAAAAAAAATTGAGATTCTGGAAATCGTTATGCTAAGTTCACAGACCAACATTGTATGGAGCGATCCAATCTGTTTTATAGCGATATTATAATAACATTTGTCAACCAATATATTTATCAACATAATAATAACTGCGCTGTGGATTACTTACTGAGAGAAGACATTATTTTGAGGGTTCACATCTATTCAATCAGTTGCCAATGATGTAAAAACTGTAGGAACAGATTATAATAATATAAACATTAACAAGAACACGTTATTCTTACAGAAAAAAACCCCATAAGATTTATTATACTTGGCGAATGACTAAAAATGTCTTGCTTAGTAGTAAGAAAAATAACTACAAAAAGTTTTCGATTCCATTAATATAAGGGCGTTAATATTTACCCTGTTATATGTCGCACCGGTCTCCCCTATTTACGATCACAGCTAAATATTCAATTCTGTAAGGTATTCGAGCTCAATAAAGCCCCAGATTATACTACAAATAACATTTACGCCGCGTTTGTTAGAATCCAGTAGATACGAGAAGTAATTATAGTCGAAACATTTCGTATTTACTGCTCCATAAACCTATCATAGAGTATGTGACAGACAAAGAGCGTCTATTTTCAGTTTATATCAAAGACTTCTATGTAAAGTTTACATTCTTTGGTTTAAACCATGAAAACAGCTCTATATACGAGTACCTCTACTTGTCTCTTTTCATCATCTCAGCCGTAGGACGTCCACTGCTGAACATAAGCCTCCACCATGATTTTCCAAAAGGACCGGTTGGAAGCGGCCTGCATCCAACGTCGTCCTGCGACCTTCCTCAGGTCGTCTGTCCACCGTGTCGGTGGACGACCTACGCTGCGCTTGCCGGTCCGTGGTCTCCACTCCAGAACCTTTCGGCCCCATCGGCCATCTGTTCTGCGTGCTATGTGCCTTGCCCACTGCCACTTCAACTGGCTAATCTTCTGAGCTGTGTCGGTGACTTACGTTCTTCTACGGATCTCCTCATTTCTGATTCGATCACGTAGAGGAACCCCGAGCATAGCCCTCTCCATAGCTCGTTGTGTGTCTCTTTTAGGCATTAAATATATATATATTTGCTGAGATGGTGCGAGTCATATTTAATGAAAAGATCACAGTTAATCATGATTCGCGGATACACATCACGACCAAGATTAATACCTACAGGCGTGCCACAGGGCTCACACTTGGGCCCTTTGTTTTTTTTAATTTTTGTTTATGATTTGACATCTAGGATAGTTTGCCCTTTCAAGATGTATGCTGACGACTTAAAA